>CM054806.1:16795034-19195034 GCA_028984105.1 Lavandula angustifolia | reverse complement strand
CTGTGAAAGCGCATCTTCTTGGGATTGAAGTATCCCTTGTCCACGTACGTGATGTGTTCGTCTCCGCAGAAATCCTCGATTATCACGGTCAGCTTCATCCCGTACAACAATTTTCCTTTGACACTTAGGCTATAAGTGGATTTATCAAATTTAGCAGCCTGTGTCTGGAACTCCTTGAGGAAGAACTCATTCCAATTGACCTTGGGTCTATCATATATCGCCATCATCATCTTCAGCTTTAGTCTGGACACTTGATCGAAGGAGCCCGCTTGACTCGTTATGATTTGAGTACTATGTAGGTGAGGGCATGGTACTAAGGCAACATGGAGTTCTTAGGGAACGCGGCTCGGAAGGATGTTGGCTCCCCACAGAAGATCTCCAAGTACTCGTCTATCATATCGTCCTTGTACCCCGCAACACTAATTCCTTCATCTGGTAACTTAAAACTCCTCTTCATCCTACGTGATGGATGATGAATCTGCCAATGATATCGCCATCTACTGCCTCGGAGTTAAGGTATAACTCTGAGATCTTACGGGGGAGGAAATACGCCGGTTTCTTCGACAGAAAGCTTCGAGGCCTGATGCCTTAAGCACTTCAAAAACCTCGACCATAATATCCAACTCGCATGTGTCGAACTCCACTATGGGCTCGCACGAGACCTGATCTTTCTCCAAAATCTCACTCATGTTGACGGGAGAAATAACGAAAAAAGTTTGAAGACTACGCCATATCTCGAATCACAGGGTCGAGTTTTAGCATTGGATAATATAACATGTAAGCATAAATACTAATAAGCATGGAAATCTACCATAATAATCTCTGATTGAAGGTTAATGCAGTTTGCAAGAAGGAAATTCTAAGTTCAAAGATTTTTAGGGTTTTAAAGCAAAGAATAAATGGCGGTTTCAGTGCTTAATCGTTGATATATATGATAGTGAAGATGAACAATTTTTAATCAACGGTTCAGCGGTTTTATTAGATGGACGGTCTAGATTCGATTTTATAACATGTAATGATCAACTTAGCCGCCTAAGTCAAATTACAGTTGTATATATATCCTATAGAAGTAAGTTGACATGATATGCATTTAATGCAATGCAGAGTTCAAAAATCTTAGCATAGAAAGTCGTGCATTTAATGAAACCTTTTATAATAAATGACATTCTCTAAAGCATTGAATATAATGCTGAATCAAAATCATAATGGCATTAAATACTGGGTTAACTACTGAAAAGAGATACGCAAACCTGTCAGCTGAACATCGTAGTCAGCTGATACCTCGTGTAGTTGGTTGCTGAATCTTTGTGTACTGAATGAGTCCAGTACTGAGAGTAAACATTCCCCCTTGCTGAATACTTCTCTCCTGAATCCACTTACTGACTTGAGTCAGTAGGGTCCAGCAGACCTAACTCTACTGAAAGTTCTCCCGAATACGCTTCAGCTAGAGGCTTTGTCAGCCTTTGATGGTCAGTATGGATCTTCTCCATTCTGATATCCTTCTTTTCGACGTGGTCACAAATGAAGTGGTGTCTGATATCCACGTGCTTGCATCTAGTATGAAGAACATGCTTCTGAGTGATTGCAATGACACTAGAATTGTCGTAGAAGATCGACACTTCATTCTGAATGACGTCATAGTCGCGTAGCTGCTGTCTCAGCCAAAGGATTTGGGCGCAGCAACTTTCGGCAGCCATGTATTCAGCTTCAGTAGTTGACGTTGCTACTGAATGATGTTTCTTTGAGAACCATGAGATTAGCTTACTGCCGAGGAACTGACAAGTTCACAAAGTTGATTTTCGGTCATTCCTGCAACCTACGTAGTCAGCATCAGAATAACCAGTTAGTTTAATATTATCATCTGCTGGATACCATAAACCCATGTCAGGTGTTCCTCTTAGGTAGCGGAGAATCTTCTTTGCTGAGTCCTTGTGGCTCTGCTTAGGATTCGCCTGAAATCGAGCGCAGACACCTACAACATAAGTTATGTCAGGTCAAGTAGCAGTTAGATATAATAAAGAACCAATAATTGCGCGAAATTCAGTATGGTCTACTGATACTCCCACTTTGTCAAGATCGATTTTCATGTTCGTGTTCATCGGGATCTTGATTGGTTTGCCAGATGTGCAACCGAATTTCTTGATGATGTCTCGAGTGTATTTGCCTTGATTGATGAACGTTCCCTTCTCTGATTGTTTGACTTGAAATCCGAGCAAATAATTCATCTCTCCCATCATTGACATCTTGAATTTGTCCTTCATCATTTTCTCAAACTGTTGACACATGATGACATTCTTTGATCCAAATATAATGTCATCTACGTAGATCTGCACAAGTAAGATGTCGTCGTCTAGACGAATGCTGAATAGTGTGCGGTCTATTGTGCCTTTCTGAAAATCTTTCTGAAGAAGAAACTCGAGACGGGGGTATCGTACCAAGCCCTAGGGGCTTGTTTTAACCCGTCTGAGCCTTTCGATTCTATACACTTGATGTCCCTATTTGAAAGCCGGGAGGGCTGTTTCTACATATACTTCTTCTTTCGATGCGCCGTTCAGGAACGCTGACTTCACATCCATCTGATAAACTCTGAAGCGTTGATGTGTTGTGTAGGCAAGGAATAGTTCGATTGCCTGCAATCTTGCGACTGGAGCGAATGTTTCGTTGAATCTATTACTTCGCCTTGACAGTAGCCTTTTGCCACGAGTCTAGCTTTATTCCTTACTATGACGTTGTTTTCATCTCGCTTGTTCTTGAAGACCCATTTAGTTCCGACCACATGTTGATGTCGGGGTCTATCAACAAGCTTCCATACGTCGTTCCTTGTGAACTGATTTAGCTCCTATTGCATAGCAATGATCCAGTCAGCATCTTTAAGTGTGTCCTCAACTGACTAAAAAAAATTCAGTACACAAGAAGCAGGAATATAAAGCACTCTCTCCTTGACAGAATCTGGATCTTGTCTTTACACTTGCTGAAGAATCTCCAATGATTAGGTCTGAAGAGTGAGCATCCGGCCACGATCGACGATGTTTTATCTCTTCATCTGAAATTTGTTCAACACAGATAGTAGGTGAGTTAGGAATTTCAGTTGTACTATTTTGAGATTGAAGCAATTACGTTTACAAGAGTTGGGTCTACTTCGAGTCACCGAGGTTCAGGGTGCATTCAGCTCATGAACTTCATTTGTTCCCCCCCGAGTTGTTATTCTCGGTAGAGGTCTCGATTACCACTTGGGTTTCTTCATCGGCTTTGAGTTACACGGGATTGATTCTGTTAAGTAGAATCAATCTGTTCAGCTACGCTTTCTACTTGCTGTGATTCAGTAGTCTTGACTTCACTTTCCTCTTCTGAATCATCATCCCAACAAAGCTGGATCTTTTCAACATTATCCTTTAAGCTTAGATCCTGTAGCTGTTTACTGATGTCCTCAGATTCTGAATTTGAGTTTCTGCTCCTATCCTCAGTAGCAAACTCATTAAAAATAACATGAGGGCTTTCCTCCACGCAAAGGGTTCAGTAGTTAAAAACTCTGAAGGCTTTGCTGACCCGGGAGTATCCTAAGAAGACTCCCTGGTCTGACTTGCTATCAAAAGTCTTTAACTGATCCTTTCCATTATTGCGGATAAAGTATGAACACCCAAAAATATTGAAATAAGATAAGAAAGGCTTCCTGCCGTTCCATAATTCATATGGTGTCTTCTGATGTTGCTTCGCCAGCAGTGACCTATTCTGAGTGTAACATGCAGTATCAGTTGCTTCTGCCCAGAATTTAGATGGGAGTCCTGAGTCTGTGAGCAGGGTTCTTGCTGCTTCCTTGAGTGTTCTATTCTTTCTTTCAGCAATTCCATTTTGTTAAGGCGTGCGTGCAGCAGACGTCTCATGTTCTATTCCTTCAGTTTTGCATAACTCTTCCACAATCGAATTCAGGAACTCTATTCCTCTGTCTGAACGAATTTTTCTGATTTTGGTGATCTTCTCGACACTGAGCTTTTTCAGAAGCGTAGGCAACTCTGTTTTGACGTCAGACTTGTTGGCCATAAATATGACCCTTGTATAGCGCGAGTAGTCATCAATGATAACTAAAGCATACTTCTTGCCTCTGATCGTCACAGGAGAGACTGGGCCGAACAAATCCATGTTCAGGAGCTGAAGGATTCCATCCGTGGAAGGTGATGGAATTGGTGGATTTTGCTTCTTCGTTTGCTTTCCCTTTAGACATGCCTCACACTAAGTGTCTTTGCTAAACACTTCATTCGGCAGTCCTCACACTAGAGCGTTTCTAGCTAGCTTGTTGAGCATCTTGAAGTTGAGATGGCTGAGTCTTCTTTGCCAGAGCCACTCCGTTCCGTTGTCGTTCTTCGCTAGCAAGCATGCTTCAGGTTCTGCTGATTTCTAGTCAGCTATGTATATGTTCTTTTTGCGCGAACCTGATAACACTGTTTTTCCTGTAGATTTGTTAAATACATCATAAAAACCAATGTCAAAAATCACTCTATTCGAGTTATCACAAAATTGACTAACAGAGAGAAGATTATGTTGAAATCCTTCAACATATGATACTCTTGGAACTGTGGCGGTTCCAATGCTGAGTGTTCCATAGCATCTGGTACAGCCTTTTGCATTATCTCCGAACTCGATTATGGGTCCTTCTTCAGTAATATAATTCTTCAGCATTGATCGTCTCCCCTTAAACAAACCTATCAGTCAACCGATTCTCCGAGCGTGTGGGGGGCGGATGAGGAGGCTCCATGGCCGAACCCGAGTCCCTCCTTGCGGTGTTTAGGCTTTTTGTTGGCTAGCATCGCCTCAAGCTTTTTCTCGGCTCTCATATACCCCTCTGTCATCAGGTTCCTCCAGACATCGTCACTCTTCTTGAGAGTTTCATACTGGGTGTGACGTCCTGAGAACTTCTGCTTCAGTAGACTCAATTCAGTATCCTTCTAAGTCAAGTCCTTGGTCAGTACTGATATCAGATCTTCTTGTTGCTGAGACTTGGCCATCAGAGAGTTAATCTCCTCCATGAGTCTCAACACAAGTCCTTCCGACTCAGTAGCAACCTGACTTTCCTGAGAAAGTCTTTGATTCTCCACTTTCAGGGTATCCAACTCCTGAAGAGTCTTACTGAGCTGCAGACTCATCTGAATCTGCTCGTCGAGTAGTTATTCGTATGCAATCGCGACGTCTAGATTTTCATCTGCACTTGAAATAGTGTCTTGTGTGCAGTGTGAAGAAGAGTTAAATGGTTCATGAGAATTTACCTCATCCTCTTCTCCTGCCATTAGACACTTTTCAGTATCTTCTTCAACCTCTTGGGCCATAAAGGCAGCTTCATCGTCTGATGAATCCATGAAGGAATCGACTTCATCTGAGTCGTTTGAGAGTTCACCGGCAATGTAGGCTTGTCCCTTCTTAATGAACTTCTCCCTTCGAGCTTTTCGTGCAGCTCTTTCATCTGTGCTGAGTTTAGGACAGTCATATTGGTAATGTCCTAGCTGTTTGCAGTTGTAGAAGGAGGTGACTCTGCTTTCTCTGTTTTCACTGTCTTTCGACTGTACAGAATCCTCCTGGTTCCTGCATTCAGAAGTATGTGGTTCAAGAATGCGCTTAGGTGAGTATTAAGACTTACTCTTTGAGTCTCTGACGACTCTGGAAAGTTTTCTGCGCCGCTCCTTTTCCTTCTGATATTTAGCAGTGCATATCGTTTAGCTAGGAGGTGACTCTGCTTTCTCTGTTTAAGGCTCAACTTTGCTAGATGCTGGAGCTGCATTGCTGATTGATGCTTTAAAAGCATGGTCAATCTGAGTGTCAGCTTCAGCTCGCTACTTCCTCTATGGTAGACCGAACTCGAACTCCTCAGCTTTCAATTCTAAAAATATATGATCAGGAGAAATAATATCAAGATCCAATTGTCTAAGCAAAGTAGCAAAGGGAGTCCAATGTCTGTCTGACAGTGCTCTCAATATTTTGAGATTCATATCTCGGTTGGAGAACGTCTTTCCCAGCCCATTGATGGTGTTCATCAGATCCGTAAATTTGTCATTAAGATCTTCAATTGTGTCGCCGGGCATGAGAGACAGTCTCTCCAGCTTCTGGAGTTCCAGCGCTAACTTGTTAGCTTTGATCTTCTGAGTCCCCCGACTCAGCAGCGCTAGAGCATCCCAGAGTTCTTTGGCTGACTTGCAGTCCTGAACTCTTCCGATATATGAGTCGCTCAAGGTGGTCAGTATGGCGTTCCTGGCAACCCGACTAGATTGTGAAGCTTCTTCTCTTCTGGAGTGAAAAGGCTTCTGTCCTTTGGAACCTTCTTCCCGGTTATAATTCCTCCTCCTTGTGCTGGATCCTGGACTTCGACACTATCGATCGTGGGTACGATAGGTTCGTCTTCCTAGACCTCTGTCATGCTGTCGTGGAAGGAAGTCAGATGAGCTTCCTTTCTGACTCGCCATACCCCGTAGTTCTCTACTGAGAACATGGGTACCATCTTGATTCCTGACATATCAAACATGTTAGATAAGGATATGAATGAAGAATGATATGCAGTGAAAATGTTTTCAGGATCCGTTCAAGTAGACCAGTTTCAGATAACAAAAGTCTTAGAGAACTCCCACTTTGATACCAATTGTTGGTCCCGAGGTAAACGTTCAGGTGTAGGGGGGGGGGGGATGGTGAATACACCTGAAAACTTTCTCAACTTAAAACGCGAACAGTCCTATTCAGAAGAGTGTCTTGCTAAATAAATTCAGTACACCAGGCAAGTTGTTCTGGATCGCGTGGACAGAGTGACTGACAATAATGAGGCCTGCTAGCTGACTGATGTCTGAATTCAGTACCGTTCAGTAGAGTGCGGAAAAGTGTAGGCCCGATTCAGCTGAGTTTGAAAACGTTTTTATTAAAACTGTTTCAGTAGGTTAGTGCATTCAGCTTAAGCTTTGCTGAAACTCTGCTGTATGATTTTGTAAAATGATTTTTAGTATGAATAGTAAATCAATGCAACAGTAAATGAACACAGCGATTTTAAAGTTGTTCGGATATCAAACAATCCTACGTCCACTGTCCCGAAAAGATCAGGAGCTATTTTATTATATTGAGTTAGTATCAGTTGGTTTGTGCACGGACAAACACTGCCTTGAGGATTATACTGAGCAAGTCTCAGTTACAAGAATCAAACTATAAAGTTTGACAAACTCTCAAATGATGAAGGAGTTATTTACAATAAGAACAGTTCAAGATATGAACTCCTTCAGGTCTAAGCTATAGATATTTCAGTGGAGCTTAGGTTAGAGGAAAGGGAACAAGAAATTGGCTTCTAGAGTGATGAACAATGAGGAATAATCTCTTCGGGTTCGTGTTCGGTCACTTGGATACTAGAGGCTTTTGATTCTATTTCAGCTTGGTTCCCTAGAGCAAGGTTGTCGCCTTTCGCTTTGAGTTTTTCTCTGAAGTTCTTGCGGAAAGCTTTGTAACTTGTTCGTTTATTGCTCGTAATCGCTATGTGTTCTTCTGTTCTCGTATATCTTCGATTTGATTTTCCCTCTTTTTATAGAGGTGAGCTATGGATAGATCCGTTGGAGACGAACGATCCACGTGTCACTCTCTTTGGGTACCTAACTGACTCTTTTAAGGAATCTTGCGAGTCTTTTCCTCCATTTTTAGAAAGTTGTTGACTTGCGGCTTTTACGTAACTTTGACGGTTGGGTGCACGTCATTGGTCGAGGCGTAGAAAGTAGTTAAGACACACAAACTTCTAGACGATCTTGAAGCCGACTTCTCCGAAGTGAATATCCTCGAACGACTCTATTGATTTAACATATAAGATCATCCGACAATCAAGGAGGCCGTCGGGCCGTTCTTTGAGTCCGACACAGGTTCGCATGGTACACTCCTGCTTGAGTCCAATTCTACCGACGGTCGACTTTGAGGTCGGTGAACTTCTCCTCGCCGAGTCCAGTTCTACCGACTCCTTTCGGATGTCTTGCTCTCGCCGAGTCCAACACTACCGAATCGAACACCTCTCGGTATGCTTGCTCCTGCCGACTCCAGCACTACTGATTCTTCACACCATGGTACTGAGGCGGATAGTCTACTGAGGGATCATAGACAGAACTCTGAGCCCGAACCATGCTGAAGGAATGTCTACTGAGTTCGTAACTCTCAGAGACTAAGGCGTTACTGTTAAACAAAATGGTTCACCAATCAAAGTAGGGTTTTGGGATCAGCCAAATCTTCTAAACATCTATACAATCTCTTCTTTGAATCATCTCCCAACACTCTTCGTCCTCCTTCACATAACCTTCTCGGTTTGTTTCATGTAGATGTCTCTTCCTTTTTCAAAGTGACCATTTAGGAATGCGGTTTTGATATCCATTTGCCAGATTTCTAGTTTCAGGTGAGCTATTATGGCGAGGAGAATCCGAATGGACTTGATCATTGCTACAGGCGAGAAGGTCTCTTCATAATCGATACCTTCTTTCTAGGTAAAACCCTTCGCCACTAGCCTGGCCTTAAATGCCATGATCTCTCCATTTGGTCCTCTCTTTCTCCTGTATACCCACTTACTACCAATAGCCTTGTAGCCCTCAGGTAGTTTAGTGATCTCTTATACATCCATATCGGTTATGGACTCAAATTCCGAGTCCATGGCGATTCACCATGAATATATCTTCCACTGCTTCTTGTAAGTACAGGGATCAACTGTGTTTTGTTCATCTGCCAGGAGATGGTCAAATGTCTCACCAGTGAACATATACCAATCAGGTGTATATATCATCCTCCCACTACATCGAAGAGTGTCAGGCGATGTGTTAACAGATTGTGCAGTTGCTCGTGGAGCTCTATCTTGCACAACTGGCTCTGTGAGTGGATCTCGATCATCTTGTAATTCCTCAAGGATGATCTCGACTCAAGACTTGTGATTACTAATACAATCCTCCTCTAAGAATCGAGCATTGGTGCAGACAACGATCTTCTGTTCTTTAGGATCATAAAAATTAACCACCCTTCGTTTCCTTTGGATACCCTATAAACAACATAACCTCTGAACGTGGCTCCAACTTGTCGGTCGGCTTATTCAGTACATAAGCCGGACACCCCCAAATCTTTATGTGGTGCATACTAGGTTTGTAGGGCATATCCCCAAAAGGAAACTGATAATGTTGCATAACTCATCATCGACCGAACCATCTCTAAGAGTGTTCGGTTTCTTCATTCTGACACACCATTCTGCTGAGGTGTGCTTGGTTGTTGGGTTATGAGTCAGTGGTTGATTTTAATCAACACTTAGAGGGTACTTAGCTTTATTTTATCAGTAGTTCTTGTAAGAGGACTTATCTTTTTTCGGTAATCGGGGAAATCATAGTAATTTAATACTATGGAATTGAAGATCCCAAAACCCGTCTAGTACCCTTAGTGTAGTATCGCTAGGACTAGATGATGTAATAGGCTAGACTGTTCGTATTTTCATTATTTGTTTCTCTAAGTCCTGTAAGGTGTATTTGTTGGTCTGAACTTCAGTAGGAAGTTACTTTCCAGAACCCCACGTCATCAGTTGTAAGAGCTCATGTTCTCAGGTCATCAGCTGACTCCGCTCAGTAGGAAATTCTCATCAGCTAACTCACATAAGTAGAAGAACATAGGACAGAGCTCAGTGCCTTCCGAGTCATCAGCTGACTTCGCTCAGTAGAAGATTCCTTTATCAGTAGACTTATACGAAGAAGACAGAGATCGATTCAGATCTACTATATCTGACAGCAAATGACCCGACCTTTAATATCATTTGAAAGTCAGCAGAAGATCATACGAGGATAAGTGAGAGTCAACTCAGATGAAGACAGAAGTCTGACATGTCTCACCTACCACAAACCTCGACCAATGAGAAGCGGTCTAAGCTCTACCTGCTTTGACAAACTAAAGCTGCTCTCATGCACAGTGACCAACTACTCTGTGACAACATTTCGAACATATGGCCGTTTTTTTCGACATTTGATATCTATACTAAGGGTACTAGACGGACATTTAGAACAATGAGAAGCGGTCTAAGCTCTACGTGGCATCGTCCCCTCCAACGGACAAATATCTGGGTCACAACTATAAATAGAGAAGCTTTTCCGAGCTCAACGCACGGGATATCAAATGGATTACACGCTCAAGCTTTCGAAACACTCTAGCGCTTTCACGAAGATCCAACGAAGAACTTGCTTATCAGAATATTTCTAGTTCTTCTCTCTAGAGTTTCTTTCTTAGATCCCTCTTCTCTATCTAAGCTCCATTGTTATATCCATAGCTTAGAACCTTCGAAGGAGTTCACATTTTGTGACTGTTCTTATTGTAAGAACTCCTTCATAGTCGGAGAACATCCCCTCCCATTCAAACTTCGGTTTGGATTGTAAAGTCGCTAAGGATTATAACTTAGAAGGGTGCTCTCAGTGCATAGATACCTTGCCGAGGCTTGCTCGGATTAATCAACAAGACCTCCTGTTCAGCAGGACTGTGGACGTAGGATCTTGCGTATCCGAACCACGTTAAAAATCGCTTGTGTCATTTACTGTTTTATTGCATTGTTTTCAAACTATCTTACAAATTCATACTTTGCATAAAACGTATTTAAAAGTGCACTAGCCAAAATTATTTGGTTTGCGAAAAATGCGTTTTCAAAACGAGACGAAGTCTATCGGGCCCTACACACTTATCCGCACTAACTCTCCGACGAAGGATTAAAAACTAACTAAAGTCGATAGTAGAAACTCGAGTAGTTGAGTCACTTTGACCCGCGATCGAAGGTTACTATTTGGCACTTTGTTCATCGGTTTGCAACCTACTGCTTCACTGTCCTTCGCGTTTGAGAAAAAGAACTTGTATTCAGGTGTATTCACCCCCCCCTCTACACTTGACGCTCGTCTCCGGACCAACATTGGTGCTGTCAATTGGGATGTAATCCCGCATTCTGTCAAGTAGTCCTTGAACTCGTTGGATAGGTATTCCCTGCCACGATTAGATCGCAGTGTTTTGATTTCTTTACCTAACTTCTTCTCCACTTCTGCTTTGAATTCTTTAAAGATTTCGAAGCAATCCGACTTGTGGCGAAGAAGGTAAACATATCCATACCTCGAGTAATCATCGGTAAATGTGACGAAGTACTCATACCCTCCATGAGCTTGTGTAGACATGGGTCCACACAAGTCAGAATGAATCAAACTTAGTGCTTATGTGGCTCTATAACATTTTGCCGTAAAAAACCTTGTCACCATTTTTCCCTCCAAGCAGGATTCACAAGTTGTTTTGATTTCTTTACCTTACTTCTTTTCCACTTGTGCACCTTACATCGCTGCACGACAACATGACTGATGTCCTAGAGACAGGACCTATCATTCCAATGATCGACAACATTCAATATGCCGCTGTGGGAGGTGTAGGAGCACAGACTGGTGCTAAAGTTGCTAAAGACAAATCAGCCTTCACGCCTGAAGAGAAAAAGCTGCACAACCTCGACCAAATTGCGCGGAATGCAATCCTGACTACGCTCAGCCATTCACACCTCGGGAGGGTGCAAGATTGTAAGACGACAAAGGAACTTTGGGATGCCCTAGCTGTACTGAGCCAAGGAACCCCGCAGATTAAAGAGAACAAGCTCGAGCTAGAGCTTCAAAAGTTCAACACATTTGCCATCGAGCCTAACGAGACCATTGACGAGCTTAGCGTCATGTTCACAAATCAAATCAATATGATCAACGAGGCCGGGGAGGACATTCACCAACAAAGAGATGAACACCAAGATCTTGAGAGCATTGCCTCGACTGAAGTGGCTTCCTTTTGCTACTTATTTACGATGCTCAGATCTTAATGCTTTAACTCCTGATGTTATCATTTCAGAATTAAAGACTGAGGAGTTCGAGCACAGCCTACCCCAAAGATGTACCAGTGCTCCAGCTAACACCCAGATAGATCATGCCTACAAAGCAACAGTCAGCAAACCTGGAGCCAGCCCCATTTCTTCCAGCAAGACAGTAGCTATTTCAGATGCTAAGTCCTCCGAGACTCCCGCTACTGATCAGCTTGCGCTTATGGCTCTCAAGTATCAAAGAGAAAAAGAAAGAGTCAGAAAGCTGAAGAAATACCATCGAGATTCTCCCTCAGGTAAGAAAGATCATCGAAAAAGGGAAGAATCTAAACCATCTACTGATTGCAGGAACGCAGAACCTGCTACTAGTCCATCCAACAGCTCAGCTGGAAGAGGCGGCAGAACCACTGTGTGCTATAACTGCAAAAAAGGAGGGACATTATCAGTACGATTGTCCCGAACTCTCAGTTGCTCAACGAGCAGAACGGCAGGCCAGACGCAAGAAATTTGCCCGGAGGAGGCAGACCTATATCGCCGGAGAGATATCCGATGACTCAATCAAGGAAGATACTTTTATGTATTCTTCTGAAGACGAAGTTGCATTTGTCACCGTTGAGGTCGGAGAAACAGATCCTGAATCAACAACTGAATATTGTCTGATGGTCGGAGAAGAGGTTGAGGTAAACTCGAAAATTATTATAACCTCTTCTTCACAAAGCACACACGACACATGCTCAGTCACAGATGAACCTCTAGACGTGGTACAAGCATATGATGATCTACTAGAGGAGCAGATTCAGTTGAGCAGAGAATTCAACAGAACTATTCAGGAATTGGAACAGGTAAAGGCTGAGCATCAGAGACTTTCTTCTGATTGTCAGGTCTCTACTGATTCAGAGAATCTTGTTGCGAGACTCAAGGAAGAGATTGAAACTCTTATGACTAAGTCTCAACTTCAAGAAACTCAGTTATCAGTTCTGACCAAGGACAATTCTAAGAAAGATACTGAAATAGCCCGACTCAGTCATAAAGTCGCAGAAGTTGAGAAAGATTATGAATCACTTCGGAAAAGTGATGAGGTTTGGCGAGGACTGATGACTGAACTGTACCTGGGAGCCAAAGAGAAGTTTGAAACCATGCTTAGAGCTCAAAGGCTACCAGCCATGAAAGAAGGACTTGGCTACACTCATGAAGCTTCCATCTCTACTTCTAAAGGCTCAGAAATGCTGGCTGATAGGTTCGCCAGAGGGAAAGTTTAGATTTCTGAACCAATAACTCAAGCAAAGAACAAACAAAAGATGATTGCACCTCAGCCGAGTAACAAGAAGCAACTGACCAAAGGTTCTAGCCCCAGGACACCACGATCAAATTCAGGGGGAACCAAGAAGGTCGGGTGGGCGAAGTAGTACGACGAGCCACCGTATGAGCATCCAACACAGCATGATTCGTACTATTATGAGCCCAGGGTCAGGAGGAGCACAAAGCCTCAGAAGAAGAAAGCTCATGAACCCAAAACTGCTAGGAAGTCAGTATCTCCAAGTCCAGTGGAGAAGAAGACTGACAAGGTTAAGAAGAAGAAGTCTCAAACTCCTAAGGTCCCGAGACAGATCTGGGTCGCGAAATCACCAACTAACGCTTAAGGACCCAAACTGAACCAAAGGGTATCTAAAATTGTTTCTGTTTTGCAGGTGCATAAGGACTCTTGGATTGTGGACAGCGGCTGCTCGAGACACATGACATATCAAAAGAGACTGCTGACCAATTATGTACAAGAAGATGGTCCCAGAATTGAGTTTGGTGACAACTCTAAAGGCTTTACAAGGGGATACGAAACACTGAACATTGGGATTGCTTCAGTTCCAAGAGTAACATATGTTGAAGGACTTTAACATAATCTCCTTTCTGTCAGTCAATTCTGTGATAATCTGAATAGAGTTATATTTGACGATGGTTTCTGTGATGTTGTTGACAAATCTACAGGGAAAACAGTGTTGTCAGGATCGCGGAAGAAGAATATCTATGTTGCAAATTGGAACACCGCAGAACCTGAGGCTTGCTTACTTTCTCAGAAGAAATCCAGTGATAAAACAGGATGGCTGTGGCACAAGAGACTCAGTCACCTGAATTTCAAGACAATGAACAAGCTAGCCAAGAAGTCTAAAGTCAGAGGACTGCCCAATGAAGCTTTTATCAAAGACAAAAATTGTGAAGCGTACTTGAAGGGAAAGCAGACAGAGAAAAACAATCCACCTATTCCGTCACATTCCACTGATGGAATCCTTCAACAGCTACACATGGACTTGTTTGAGCCAGTTTCTCCAGTGACTATAAGAGGCAAGAAGTATGCCCTCGTCGTTATTGACGATTATTCGAGATATACGTGGGTCATCTTCATAGCCAACAAATCTGATGTCAAGACTGAGCTACCAAGACTGCTGAATAAACTCAGTGTGGAGAAAGACATCAAGATTTAGAGAATTCACTCAGACCGAGGAACATAATTTCTCAACTCAGTAGTTAAAGAGTACTGCGATAAAGAGGGAATTCAGCACGAGACTTCAGCAACTCGCACCCCTCAGCAGAACGGACTTGCTAAACGAAAGAACAGAACACTAAAAGAAGCAGCAAGAACGCTCCTAGCAGACTCTGGACTACCCTCAAAGTTCTGGGCTGATGCTACTGACACTGCCTGTTACACTCAGAATCGTTCACTACTTACACAGCAGCACATGAAGACGCCATATGAACTGTGGAAAGGGAGAATTCCTTCTATTTCTCATTTACATATTTTTGGCTGTCCTTGCTTTATCCACAATAATGGGAAGGATCAGTTGAAGGTCTTTGATAGAAAATCTGATCAAGGAGTATTCTTAGGATACTCTCGAGTCAGTAAAGCTTTCATGGTCTTTAACTATCGGACCCTTTGCGTGGAAGAAAGCCCTCATGTTGTCTTTGATGAGTTTGTTACTAAGAACAAGAAACCAAAGAAGACAAATCCCAAAGATGTCAGCAGCAAGCTACAGGATCTCACACTAAACGACAAAGCTGAGAAGATCCAGCATTGTTGGGATGATGAGTCAGACGATGAAGAAATTCAGACCCATCCCACAAGCACTATAGCTGACCTGGTTGATTCTACTGAACAGAATCAACATCAGGTAACAATGGTCGATGAGGAAGCCCCAGTGGTAACTGAGACCTCTACTGAGAATATAAACTCAGGGGGAACGATTAATGTTCCTGAACTAAATGCCCCTGAACTTGGAAACTCAGTAGATCCTAACCTTCTTACTGAATTGCTTTAGTTAAAGAATAGTACTATAGAAATACCTAACACTCCTGTTGACTGTACAAAAGTAATCTCAGAAGAAGAAGCCAAACTCAGACGTTCGTGGCTAAACGCTCACTCTTCTGATTTTATCATTGGAGATCCATCAGCAGCAGTAAGGACAAGATCCAGACTAATCCAAGGAGAAAGTTATCTCTACTCCTGCTTCTTGTCTATTGAAGAACCTTAGACGATAGAGGATGCTCTCAACGATGCTGACTGGATCATTGCCATGCAAGAAGAGCTGAACCAATTTGTTCGTAACGAAGTTCGAGAGCTTGTTGACAGACCTAGAGATCAGCACATGATCGGTACTAAGTAGGTCTTCAAAAACAAGCGAGATGAAAACAACGTCATAGTTAGAAATAAGGCTCGACTTGTTGCCAAGGGATACTGTCAAGCAGAAGGAATAGACTTTGATGAAACATTCGCCCTAGTCGCCAGATTGGAAGCTATTCGTTTGTTCCTAGCCTATGCAACGCATCAAAGATTTAAATTATATCAAATGGATGTAAAGTCAGCATTTCTGAACGGCGTACTGAAGGAAGAAGTCTACATGGAACAACCGTCCGGCTTTCAGCAGGGACATCAGGTGTACAGACTTCAAAAAGCTCTGTATGGGTTAAAACAAGCACCCAGGGCTTGGTACGATACCCTATCAGACTTTCTGCTTCAGAAAAGTTTTCAGAAGGGGACAGTAGATCGCACTCTGTTCAACATCAGGTCAGGCGATGGCATCCTACTGGTGTAGATCTATGTGGACAACATCATTTTCAGTTGTAGGAACGTGACTATGTGTCAACAATTCAAGAAAATGATGAAGGAGAAGTTCGAGATGTCCATGATGTGGGAGATGAACTATTTCCTTGGGTTTCAAGTGAAGCAATCACCTGAAGGAATATTCATCAACTAAGCGAAATACACTCGAGACCTCCTGAAAAGTTTCGACTGCGACTCAGGCAAGCCAGTCAAGACTCCCATGAACACAAATTTTAAAATCGATCTAGACAAAGAGGGAGCTTCTGTTAACTCTACTGATTATAGAGCTATTATTGGTTCTTTACTATATTTAACAATAAGCAAACCTGACATAACTTATGTTGTAGGTGTATGCGCAAGATTTCAGGCGAATCCCAAGCGAAGTCATCTGGACTCAGCAAAGAAGATTCTGCGATACCTGAAGGGAACACCTGACGCATGGTTATGGTATCCTGCTGATGATAATCTGATTCTAACGGGTTATTTTGATGTTGATTATGCAGGATGCAGGATAGATCGAAAGTCAACTTCCGGGCGTGTCGGTCCCTAGGCACCAAGCCGATATCATGGTTCTCTAAGAAACAACATTCAGTGGCGACGTCCACTACAGAAGCTGAGTATATGGCTGCTGGAAGTTGCTGTGCCCAGATCCTTTGGCTTCGACAACAACTACGAGATTATGGAATTACTCAAGATGAAGTACCCATCTACTGCGACTCCACCAGTGCAATTGCTATAACTCAGAACCCAGTTCTTCATGCGAGATGCAAGCACGTGGACATTCGACACCACTTCATCAGAGACCTTGTCGAAAACAAGGATATCAAGATGGAGAAGATCCATACTGACAAGCAAAGGGTAGACATACTGACCAAACCACTAGCTGAGAATAGATTCAGAAAATTATCAGTACAGCTAGGTCTATTGGATCCTACTGACTCGAGTCAGTAAGAGAAGTCAGTACGATAGGTCAGAAGTCAGACTCAGTACTTTAATTCAGTCGGGTGAATCACACACTACACAGTAAGGGGGAACATGGTCATCAGTACCACAAAGATCCTCCTGAGTCATTACAGTAACCAGCTGATCATAAAAGTTCAGCTGAAGAGGTTTGCATAGTTAGATTCCTTAATATACTCAGAAGCATGCTCGCATTTATTAAGTCAGTCGTTCGCATTTAGTAGCATGACGTGCATTTATTTCCCACCATAAATTTTTAATGTTTAAGTCAGTAGAAAACCGTTCCCATTTAAAATACTTAGCCTTTAATGCTGCCTG
The DNA here is from genome assembly GCA_028984105.1 of Lavandula angustifolia. NCBI lineage: Eukaryota > Viridiplantae > Streptophyta > Magnoliopsida > Lamiales > Lamiaceae > Lavandula > Lavandula angustifolia. Next base: position 19,177,836 of record CM054806.1, on the reverse strand, counting down.
CAATGCATTTAATACATGTCTTCTCACCTTACTCTTACGTGGGTCTAGATTAGAGGCGGCTAAAGTAAGCATTCCTTTTATAACATCAGATCACATCCGTCATCAAAAAGCGAGATTTTATAACAGCCGTTGGATTGAAAAACCCTTGATATTCAAATCTTATAAAATCTTACCCTTTTACTCTAATCCTATCCTTTACGCCATTTACACACTTTGAGCTTTCTTGAGCATTCAGTTTTACTGCATCTTTCATCCTCTCAAACTACTTTTATCTTCATCAAGCTCTGTGTTTACGGTAATTTTTCTTAACTATTTGTACCTCACGAATCTAACTTACTCTATTTTCGAGTGCTAATGAGATTTTCGCAGATATCCATGGCGATTGTTCAGACCCCGCACAACATTGAGGAGATCATCCAGTCGAGGGTTCTCTTCGAACCGACGATGGTCTTCTATCAGGTAGAGCTCCCCTTCCTTGAGCCCATCTTCTCGGCTCTAGAGGAGTCTGGCCTGAAGCTTCTGGTAACAAAGCACCCCCGATCGTATCTTCCCCGCCGAGTGGCAGAACTCTATTATAACAGGCGATCCGTGGAGGATACGGATGGAGAAGTATCAGAGATTAGATACATGAGGGAAGTGGCCCCTCAGAAGTGGGAATCCAGCTACGCCGACATCAACGTGAGGAATGCCCTAAAATACTCCTTCGATCTTCCAAATTACGGCATCTCTCCCGTGGGCTATAAGGAGAAGGAACTCAATGCCTATGTCCACCGCTTCTGTGGAAGGGACGACATCTCCTTTAAGTCCGTGCTGCCGATGAACCAACTCCTGCCGGAGTACAGAGGGCTCGCTTACGTCGTCATTCACATTCCGACAAGCGCCGCGAGTTCTTTCGACTAGCCGTCCAAGCCTCGACTCCAATTGATGATGGCGATAGTTGACTGGAGTCCAGTGAACTCGGACACAATTCTTTGTGGCCGAGCTAAAGGCTCAAGCGCAAAAGTTTACAACCACAGAGTCTGGAGAGAGAAGATTTATTAGTTTGGGTAAACTACTGTACGGGACCAAGGTGTCCATACTGATCGAAGACTCAGTGACGAATCACGCATCCTTTGCTGATTCTAAGTATTTCGACAGAAAGCTCATCAAGTTCAAGACAAGAGCAAGCGAGAAGTCGGTCGGACGTGGAGCATCCCGAGCTCGAAAGATCATCTACTGATCTGCCTCCACGGGCTGATCAGCCGAAGCGGAAGAAGCTCTCCAAGGCTGGAGCTTCTAAGGCCCCCACGAAGCCTGCTTCCCCTCCACCACCTCAGGAGGAGGAGATTCTGGACGCTGATACCGGTATTGAGGGTGCCACATTAAAAGACAAGGTACAGCAGGTCAGCTCGGATGAGACTCAGTTGGAGGAAGTTGAGGAACCGGCTGGTGCTGAAGTCTCATCCGAACAGTCGTCGACAGTGCAGATGACTCATCTCCGCGCCACAGGAGAAGTCGCCGCACAGATTCCTAAGATCTCTTCTCATCAGGATCTTGTCGACATAGCGATAAGGGCAAGGACTCAGATGTTGCTGAGGTTCCTGAACTGGGACATACTTGCGTAGCCGATCCAAAGAACACTCGCACCGTCCCTCCTAGCGAGGAACGAGTCTGCGATCGCCTATAGGGTTTGGGGAACCCACTGACATAGCGTCATTCGAGGACATGTGCTCAGCAAAGCTCTACCTTCTAGAGCTGAGGTCCTCACAGCAGACTGCCAGGAGCCCATCGCCGTCTTCCCATCATGATGATGACGATGATGAGGACCAGGTACCCCACAAGGACGCAGAACAGGGAGATTCTGCTGAGGGAAAGTCTCCCAGCGAGAAGGGCGAGTCACCACCTCCACCTCCTGAATCAGGTGCCGCCCCAGTTGCTTCGACCAGCCGGAAGCAACAGCTCGCAGCCTCAGAGTAGAGGCTCGGAACCTCATCCTACCAGATTAAGCCAATAGGTTCCGTCTCCTCCAAGTCTGTCAACCGCGCTATCAGGAAGCAAGGAGACAAAAATCGTCTCCTGGCTAAGGACGTCCACCTGAAGTGGGCGCAGTACACTAAAGCGCAGACGAAGACAGTTGACAGACTGGCAAGTGCAGTCAAGAAGGTCTCTGACACGCCAACTCCTAATTTTCAGGAGATCGTCGAGACTGTGCTGGCAGCTCAGAAGGCGGACCTGGCTGCTCGCTGTCGCCATGCTCGAAGCCCAAGGAAGAAGTTTTGGCGAGCAACGGCCGAGAACTTAGCCACGGTCCAAACCACCATGGATGAGTGCAACAGGATGGCCACCTCCAGTGTGCAGAAGGCTCTAGAAAATCAGGCGGCCGCCTTGAAGCTCATCCAGCAGGACGATCGCCTCCCACGACGCATCGCTTCGAAACAGGCAAGAAGCAGCAGTCCACATTCGCCAAATCTGCAAGGATCAAGAGGCTGACTGGGAACAATACTGCGATGCCGTCGGAGACTTCAACACCACCACCACTTCCATCAAGACTGCTATTTTCGAGCTTCAGAAGGAAGTAGCAGCAATCAAGACCCCTTCTGACCCCGGCTGCTGATGATGCCAAAAAGGGGGAAGAAAGGGAAGGAAGAGCTCAGGTGGGTGGGCAGTCAGTAGTGAGGGAAATCCTCAAGGGGGAAGGTTTAACAATGCAGCCGTGGAACCGGCCTCGGTTCCCCCTCCCACAGTCCAAATCCCTCAAGTCCAAACAACTCAGCTACCCGAGCTAGTCGGAGGATCAGGTGAAGGATCCTCGGCTCAAGCGTAGCACATCGAAGAGGTCGCAAGATTTGTCTACTAGGAGGACCAACCCCTGCCGCCTCAAAGGCCCGGGAAGGAGAAAGCTATAGAGTCTACTCCACCTCCTTCCCCGACGCCCATGTTCAAAACTCGAGTGGAGCAGGAGGAGTTCGATAAGAGGGTAGCTCAGCAACTCCAGGACAAGCTGGATTATGAGCTAAGGCTGGAGTAAGAGGCTCAGAAGCCTAAGAAGAAGAAGAGACATCCAAGTGTTAGGATGTCAAGGAGTCCGGCTAAGAAGATTATGGATGAACAGAAGAAGAAGGCTCAGCAATCTCTTGATGAGCCTGCCGACTCAGACACTGACAATCTGCCGCTTGCTCAGAGGATGAAGAAGATTTCTACTCTAAAACCTGAGCAGGAGGCAGAGGATAAGGCTACCTGGGAGGCCACGAAGCAAGGGTTGAATCTCCGGAGAGGAGATAGAAGAGCTGCGGCCCTTAGGGAGAAGAAGAGGTTGGACGACCTGGCGAAAATCATCGAGCTGACTGACAAAATTGCCAGGGAACCAATCCTCGACAATAGCAAACAGGTGCCAATGACATCCAAGTTCTTCCGGCGAGGTGCACAGAAAGCTTATCTGAAGAAGACTCCGCACCGCCGTGTTGACAAATGGATCCCATGGAACCTGAATGAGGAGTTGGAGGAGCTGAAGATTGATTTCATCAAGGCATACTACGTGTGGCAGTGCTATCCTGCTGAAGTGTCGGCAGCTGATCTCTTCGATGAATTCATCTATCAGTACGACGCCAACTTTAGAGCACATATCAAGTTACTTCTTTTCAAGGAGAAGCTGCCACTCACCGCCCCTGCTACAGATAGCTGACTCCTCCCATGACCTCTCGAGGAGTTATATGTACAAAGGAGATTGAGGATGAGGTCGAAGTTGCTGCACATCACAACGACTTAGATCCCTTGCAGCCAGACGATCTCGACGACATCCAGACCCTCAGAGCTAGAATCTAATGATCTTATGGGCTGGATCCTCCTGCTGCTAAGTCTGCCGAGTTCAAAGATAAGATCAAGAAGTTCAGGCGATAGTAGTAGCTGATTACTCCTTGTATAGAAGCTAGGACTGATTGTAATTTCTCTTCATATATATTATATCAGTTCCTCGCTTGACTAGACAACTACTCATTGTCTTATGGCTGTGTTTATTTACTTTATCACAACTGATCACTGAAGTGATCTGACACACACACACGTAACCTATTTCTCTGATATGCCTGTCTTTCATCTGCTGATTACCCTGTTTTAATTGCTCAGTTTTTACTGAAGTCTCTTTGGGTCAGTAGTTTAGAACTTAGTGGTTTTAGTGGTTTTGGCATCATCAATTAGGGGGAAATTTTTGGGTTATGAGTCAGTGGTTGATTTTAATCTAATAGGCTAGACTGTTCGTATTTTCATTATCTGTTTGTCTAAATCCTATAAGGGGTATTTGTTGGTCTGAACTTCAGTAGGAAGTTACTTTCCAGAACCCCACATCATCAGTTGTAAGAGCTCATGTTCTTAGGTCATCAGCTGACTCCGCTCAGTAGGAAATTCTCATCAGCTGACTCACATCAGTAGAAGAACACAGGACAGAGCTCAGTGCCTTCAGAGTCATCAGCTGACTTCGCTCAGTAGAAGATTCCTTTATCAGCAGACTCAGACAAAGAAGACAGAGATCGAGTTAGATCTACTGTATCTGACAGGAAATGACCCGACCATTAATATCATTCGAAAGTCAGAAGAAGATCATACGAGGATGAGTGAGAGTCAACTCAGATGAAAACTGATGTCTGACAAGTCTCACCTACCACAAACCTCGACCAATGAGAAGCGGTTTAAGCTCTACCTGCTCTGACCAACTAAAGCTGCTCTCATGCACAGTGACCAACTACTCTGCGACAACATTTCGAACATATGGCAGTTTTCCTTGGACTTTGTGACACGTGGCATCGTCCCCTCCAATGGACAAATGTCTGGGTCACAACTGTAAATAGAGAAGCTTTTCCGAGCTCAACGCACGGGATATCAAATGGATTGAATGCTCAAGATTTCGAAACACTCTAGCGCTTTCACGAAGATCCAACGAAGAACTTGCTTATCAGAATATTTCTAGTTCTTCTCTCTAGAGTTTCTTTCTTTAGATCCCTCTTCTCTATCTAAGCTCCATTGTTATATTCATAGCTTAGAACCTTCGAAGGAGTTCACATTTCATGACTGTTCTTTTTGTAAGAACTCCTTCATAGTTGGAGAACATCCCCTCCCCTTCAAACTTCGGTTTGGATTGTAAAGTCGCTAAGGACTATTACTTAGAAGGGTCTGTCCAGTGCACAGATACCTTGCTGAGGCTTACTCAGATTAATCAACAAGACCTCCTATTCAGCAGGACCGTTTCCAACTTGCGAATACTCAGATTAATCAATCTTAACAGGACTCAAAGGTTGGTGGAATATGGATCATTGGAGTGTCTCCAAGATTGAACCATTTCCAACTTGCGAAACCTGTTTGGAAGGAAAGATGATGACTAGGCCTTTCAAGGCAAAGGGTTATAAAGCCACAGAAGTATTAAATTTGATACATTCTGACTTGTGTGGGTCTATGTCTACACAAGCTCGTGGAGGGTATGAGTACTTCATCACATTTACTGACGATTACTCGAAGTATGGATATGTTTACTTTCTTTGCCACAAGTTGGATTTCTTTGAAACCTTGAAGGAATTCAAGGCAGAAGTGGAGAAGAAGCTAGGTAAAGAAATCAAAACACTACGATTTGATCGTGGTAGGGAATACCTATCCAATGAGTTCAAGGACTACTTGACAGAATGTGGGATTACATCCTAGCTGACAACACCGGGCATGCCTCAGCATAATGGTGTGTCAGAGAGAAGGAACTGAATTCTCTTAGAGATGGTTCGGTCGATGATGAGTTATGCAACTTTGCCAGTTTCCTTTTGGGGATATGCCCTAGAGACTGCAGCATACTTGCTGAACCGTGTGCATTCCAAGTCGGTACAAAAGATCCCTTTCGAGTTGTGGAGCGGGCACAAACCCAGTATGCACCACTTAAGGATTTGGGGTTATCATGTTTATGTACTAAATAGGTAGGCCGACAAATTGGAATCACGTTCAGAAGTGATGTTGTTCATAGGGTATCCAAAGGAAACGAAGGGTGGATACTTTTATGATCCTAAAGAACAGAAGATTGTTGTTAGCCCTAACGCTCGGTTCTTAGAAGAGGATTACATTAGTAACCATAAATCTCGAGTCGACATCATCCTTGAGGAATTACAAGGTGGTCGAGTTCCACTTGAACATCCAGTTGTGCAAGATAGTACTCCACGAGTAACTGCACAATCTGTTAACTTAACACCTGACACTGTTCGACGTAGTGGGAGGGTGATATTTACACCTGATTGGTATATGTTCACTGGGGAGACGTCTGATCATCTCCCGGTAGATGAACAAGATACCGTTGATCCCTGGACCTACAACGAAGCAGTGGGAGATATAGATGCAGATTCCTGGCGAATCGCTATGGATGCAGAATTTAAGTCCGTAATTGATATGGATGTATACGAGATCACTGAACTACCTGAGGGTTACAAGGCTATTGGTAGTAAGTGGGTATACAAGAGAAAGAGAGAGGACCGAATAGAGAGATCGTGGCATTTAAGGCCAGGCTAGTGGCGAAGTGTTTTACCCAGAAAGAAGGTATCGATTACGAAGAGGCCTTCTCGCCTGTAGCAATGATCAAGTCCATTCGGATTCTCCTTGCCATATCAGCTCACATAAACTTAGAGATCTGGCAAATGTATGTCAAAACCGCATTCTTAAACGGTCACCTCAAAAAAGGTAGGGACATCTACATGAAACAACTAGATGGTTATGTGAAGAAGGGCGAAGAGCATCTAGTTTGGAAGCTTAAGAAGTCTATTCATAGACTTAAGCAAGCTTTCCGATTAGGGCACCAGCGTTTTCGACGAGGTAGTCAAATCCTATGGATTTGTATCCTGTCCTAACGAGGTGTGTGTACCGTATTTGTGTTAACGATCAGTGGTGTTTCTTGCAGTTTGCGTAGATGACATCCTTCTCATTGCCAACAATGTTGAAGTGTTATCAGACGTAAAGATGTGGTTATCCGAGCAGTATCAAATGAAGGACTTAGGTGAAGCTGCTTACATCCTTGGGATCAAGGTTATCTGAGATCGCCAGAAAATGATGTTAAGCTTGTCACACGCATCCTACATTGACACTGTTATTGCTCGTTTTAGCATGCAAAATGCCAAGAGAGGTTCAGTACCTTTCAGATATGGCATTTTTCTATCCAAGAGTCAGTGCCCTAAAACGCCTGAAGAGATAGAAAGTATGAGGCTAGTATCATATGCTTCCGCTGTCGGTAGCCTCATGTATGCAATGCTTTGTACGAGAGCAGATATCTCATATGTTGTAGGCATGGTCTCAAGATATCAGTCTAACCCTAGAAAGGAACACTGGACTGCGGTCAAGCATATTCTCAAGTACCTTAAACGAACTACGATTATAGGCTTGTTTACCGGTCGGACGATCCCAGTGTCTTTGGATTATACGGAATCGGATTTCTAGGCTGACAAAGACGAGTAGAAGTCTACCTCGGGTTATGTGTTGACCTTGGGAGGTGGAGCCATTTCATGGAGGAGTGCAAAGCAGAAATACATTGCGGACTCAACCATGGAAGCAGAGTATGTGGCTGCTTCAGAAGCTTCGAAAGAGGCAGTTTGGCTCAAGAATTTCCTCCTGGATCTTGATATTGTTCAGAATTTGCCTAAGGCGATCATGATTTATTGTGATAATGCGGGTGCAGTGACAAATTCTAAGGAACCTAGATCTCACAAGGTGTCTAAACACATAGACAGGAAGTACCACATTATACGAGTATTCGTAAATCGAGGTGACATGGTGATTGACAAAATTGGAACTGAAGACAACCTAGCTAATCCTTTCATGAAGAGCTTACCACTCTCGGCTTACGAGAAGCATGTTCGTGGTTTCGGGATGGTAGAGATGCTCCCCACTTAGGACTACAGAAACTTTTGTATAAGTGGGAGAAGATGCAGTGATAGATATGATAGATAGCTGAGATATAGCTGGGTACTAGTTTGTACCTAGATAGCTGAGATATAGTTGAGTACTAGTTTGTACCTAGAACTGACACATTGTATACTAAAAGGTTGCTTTAGTATAAGTGGGAGAATTGTTGGAATTTTGTATACTGGAAGCATTTTTTATGCTTGTATACAATGTGTTTTCGTCCTTACCACTATTTTATTCTCCTATCTGATAAATATGTATATTTTCACATGTTATCCTTTTTCTTGTATAAAAGTTAGATTTGTGTGGTGTGTCGGGTATCACAGAAGACAACACAAATTGGTTGAACTGACAAGATATAAACAGTTATCACAGCTGAGACAACTTAAGGATAAGTTGTCGGTTTAAGCTGCAGCTTTAGATAAGAAGTGGCTTGTCTTAGTCGCTTGTCTTTTCTTGGTACACTTAAGGTGGTGTATTGACGGATCACGGTGAGATGTGTTCTCCTAACCGACCTTAGTGGAGAACCAAGATCTCGGTGACTTAGCTGGTCATAAGCTTGGTAAGACTTTAGCTGAGTGCATTTGGCTATCTATCACTTTAACCTACTATGGTGAACGTCATCGCGACCGGATCTACATATCTTTGGTGTTAGTAGTTATTTGTGGCTCGGGCCCGGTTGTGCGTATCTTGCAACCGTATCCTAGTAAAATGGGTTGATAATATCCCCTGAGGAACTCGAAAGGATTAGCACACTAAACCCGGCCGGTTGATTAAGTTCAGGTGTGTTAATAAGATCGAGTGGTACTACTCAGGAATATAAGATGTTAATTAATTTAAGCTGTGAGTGAGCTTAATTAATTAACGGATATTTCTATCTTAAATACGAAGATCGATTAAGTCTAAAATACAAGCCCTTGCTCAATTTGGATAAAGGGGTAAGTCAGCACGGATTCTCTAGTGGAATGAATCTGTGTTTATTAATTAATTTTGCTATGGGCTTAGCACAGATAATTAATTAATTTAAGGCCCAACTTTATTTCTTGTATTAGATCCCTGATCTGGCCCAATTAGTTGCCTATTTATTTATTGTCTCTCAGAAATCATTATTAATGGATTAATATATTTATACTTCAGGTGTATTCACCCCCCCCCCCCTCTACACCTAAACTCACTCACGGGACCAACAATTGGTATCAGAGCAGGAGTTCTTTGACTCTTGTTATCTTTGAGACTGGTCTATTCGAACGGATCCGAGGGAAAGCGTTTTTCATTGCATATCACTCTACATTCATATCATTATTCTTCATGGCTGATATGTCAGGTATAAGGATGGTACCTATGTTCTCGATGGAGAACTACGGAGTATGGCGAGTCAGGATGGAAGCTCATCCGACATCCCTCCATGCAGTATGACTGAAGTGCTTGAAGATGGACCTATCGTTCCTATGATTGATAGTGTCGTGACTCAGGACCAAGCTCAAGGAGGAGGAATGGTGACCGGGAAGAAGATCCCCAAAGACGTAAGTCTCTTCACTCCTCGAAGAGAAGAAGCTTCACAATCTAGGCCGAGTCGCCGGGAATGCTATACTAACCACCCTTAGTGATTCTTATCTTGGCGGGGTTCGGGAATGCAAGACTGCTAAAGAACTGCGGGATGCTCTTGCGCTAGCGAGTCGAGGGACTCGAAGATTAAAGCCAACAAATTAGCGCCGGAACTCCAAAAGCCGGAAAGCTTGTCTCTCATGCCACCGGGACAAAATCGAAGATCTAAACGTCGATTTACCAATCGATGAATTCTATCAATGGGCTTGGGAAAGACATTCAAGAATCGAGAGATGAATCGAAGATTCTAAGGGCACTGCCGGACGGACACTGGACACCTTTTGCCACTTTATTGCGACATTCCGATTTAGATCTTTGTGTCTCCCGACCATATCTTTTCGTAATTACGAGCGAGAGGAGTATGAGTTCGACAGACCTCAAAGAAAGCCGAGAGCTGAAGCCGATACGAAGATTGACCATACTTTCAAAGCTACGGTCAAGACAAAGATCTCCCGCTACGAGCTAGACGACGAGTAAGACCGAGCCTTCACTCACCGACCTACAAGAAGGAAGTCTAGCTCGGAATACGCGGCGCTCGCAGATGAAGTATCGAAGGAGAAAGAAAGGCGTAGAACACGACCAAAGCATACCGAGATACAAAAGGTAAGTCGAATATACACCTAAATGCGCTCCCGATACTCAATCTTCTGAATGCAGAAAGAAAGATGACTCAGCACCCTCAAGGGATAGTGCAACCAAAGAAGAAAAAGTCATCACTTGCTACAATTGCAAGAAGCCGGGACATTATCAGTATGATTGTCCCGAGCTCGATAGGCTTTGAACGCAGCAAAGACGCAAGGCAAGGAGAGAGAAATTTGCCCCGAAAAGACAATCCTACATAGTGGCGAAATCTCGGACGACTCGAAGAGATCGACTCCTTTATGGATTCATCGATGATGAAGCGACTTTCATGGCCTTAGAGCATGAAGCAGATGAATCAACTGAAATGTGCATGATGGCAGGCGAAGAGGATGAGGTAAATTCTCATGAACCAGTTAACTCCTCTTCACACTGCACACACGACACTATTTCAGGTGCAGATGGGAATTTGGACATCTCGACCGCATATGAAGATCTACTAGATGAACAAATTCAGATGAGTCTGCAGCTCAGTAAGACTCTTCGGGAGTTGGATACCCCGAAAGTGGAGAATCGAGACTTTCTCGGGAGAGTCGGGTTGTTCTGCGAGGCCGAAGGACTTGTGTTGAGACTCGGGGAGGAGATAAACTCTCCGATGGCCAAGTCTCGAGCATCAAGAAGATCGGATTTCGGTCTTGACCAATGACTTGACTCGAAAGATACTTGGCCGAGTCTCACCGAAGCAAGAACTGTCAGGACTTCAGACCGAGCACGACGCACTGAAGAAAAGTGATGATGTCTGGAGGAACCTGATGACTGAGAGGTATATGGGCGCAGAGAAGAAATTGGAGGCTATGCTAGCAAGCAATAAGCCAAAGCACCGCAAGGAAGGACTTGGATTCGGTCCCAGGAGCTTCCTCATACGCCCCCAAGACACTCGAAGCACGGCTTCTGGCGATAGATTTGTTCGAGGGGAGACTATCAACGCAGATATACTGAACCCCCTAGCAAAGAACAAACGAGAAGATGAAAGCACCTCATCCCACACATCGGCATTCGACAAGAAGATCAATGCCAAGAAACCCCGGTTCGGTCGAGGGGGAACCGAAGAAATCAAACTTGGCGGATCGGTATGGACCTCCGAAGCCGACGCATCCCGGCTCGGTATGGATCATATTATTATGAACCTATAGTCCGAAGAGGCTCCAAAGGTCGAAAGAAGAAAAAGGTCGCACGAAGGCAAAGGTCGGCGGTCCACCAACTCGGAAGATCGGGACTTCGAACCTCGGAAGCCTCGAAGTCGAGTCGTGACCGATCCGGTGGTCGAGATATGTTGACTCCGGTGGAAAGAAAATGTCCGAAACCACCGGGGTTGTTAGACAGATTTGGGTTACTAAAACTAACATCTAAGGACCCAAAATCAAAAATAAAGGGTACCGAATATAATTGCGTTTTTGGAGTGCGTAAAGACCCATGGTATGTGGACGGCGGATGCTCAAGACACATGACATACCAAAGGAGTCTACCGAAGAATTATATCATCAAGAAGGACCCGAGGATTGAGTTCGGAGACAATGCAAAAGGCTATACCGGAGGATATGGAACACTCGGCATTGGAGCGCCAACGTTCCAAGAGTATCATATGTTGAAGGACTTCAGCATAATCTTCTCTCTGTTAGTCAATTTTGTGATAACTCAAATAGAGTGATATTTGATCTTTGGTTTCTATGATGTTATTGATAAATCCACAGGGGAAAATAGTGTTATCGAGGTTCGCGCGGAAAGAACATATATGGTGGCCGATTGGAACTCGATTGAACACAGAAGCTTGCTTATTGGCGAAGAATGACAACCGCACGGGGTGGCTATGGCACGAAGACTCGGCCATCTCAACTTTAAGACGCTCAACAAGCTTGCAAGAGACACTCTAGCAAGGGGACTGCCGAATGAAGTATTCGGCAAAGACACTCAAGTGTGAAACATGTCGAAGGGAAAGCAAACAAGGAATCAAAATCCTCCGGGTTCCATTGCCTTCCCACGAGATGGAATCCTTCATATGCTACATATGGATTTGTTCGGTCCGGTCTCCTCGGTGACGATCGAGGCGGGAAATATGCATTAGTGGTCATAGATGACTACTCGCGCTACACATGGGTCATATTCATTGCCAACAAGTCGACGTCAAACAGAGTTACCAACGCTTCGAAAAAGCTCGGTGTCGAGAAGAACACCAAGATCGAGAAAAATACATTCGAGACGGAGGAACCGGGTTCCTTAATTCCATGGTAAAGGAGTTCCAGCAAGCGAAGGAATAGAGCATGAGACTTCACTGCACGCACACCTCGGCGGGAATGGAGTTGCTGAACGAAAGAACATAACTCTAAAAGAGGCGGCTAGGACTCTACTCGCAGACTCAGGACTCCCAACCAAATTACAGGCGGAAGCGACGGATCACGCATGTTATACTCGGAATAGATCTCTACCGACAAAGCGGCGTAAGCGGACACCATATGAACTATGGAACGGCGGGAAGCCTTCTCTATCTTATTTCCATATTTTTGGTTGTTCATGCTTTATTCACAATAATGGGAAAGATCAGCGAAGACTTTTGATAGCAAGTCAGGATCGGGAGTATTCTTAGGATACTCTCGGGTCGAAAAAAGCTTTTAGAGTATTCAACTATCGGACTCTTTGCGTGGAGGAAAGCCCTCATGTTGTTTTTAACGAGTTTGCTGCCGAAGACGGGAGCAATAACTCAAATTCCGAATCGAGGACATCGATGGCGACTACGGGATCTAAGCTTAAAAGACAAATCGAAAAGATCCAGGCTATGTTGGGATGATGATTCGGACGAAGAAAGTGAAGACAAATCTACTGAATCTCAACCCATCTGAGCAAGTAGGTGAAGCAGTTGATTCTCCCGAACGGAATCAATCCCGGGTAACTCAGGTCGATGAAGAAACCGTGAGGTAGCCGAGAGCAACACTACGAGAGCAACACCTCGGGGGAACGTCTAGTAATGTTCCCGAGCTGAATGCCCCCCGAACCCCGTGACTCGATGGACCATACTCTTGTTCTTGAATTACTTCAATCTCGAATAGTACAACCGAAATGCCTAACTCACCTACTATACTGTGTTGAACAAGTTTCGAGATGAAGAGTTGAAACATCGTAGATCGTGGCTCGATGCTCACACTGCTGCTGATTTAATCATTGGAGATCCTTCAAGCAAATGTCAAGACAAGATCCAGATTCTGTCAAGGAGAAAGCGCATTATTTTCCCCGCTTCTTGTCTCTTGAAGAGCCTCGGACCATTGAGGATGCACTGAAAGATCTTGGCCCGGATCATTGCTATGTAGGAGGAGCTGAATCGGTTCACGAGAAACGAAGTATGGGAGCTTGTAGACGAGACCCGGCATCAACATGTCATTGGAACCAAATGGGTCTTCAAAAACAAGCGAGATGAAAACAACGTTATAGTCGGGAACAAAGCAAGGCTCGTGGCTAAAGGCTACTTGTCAAGCCGAAGGAATAGATTTCGATGAGACGTTCGCTCCGGTTGCAAGATTGGAGGCAATCGGACTATTCTCGGCCTATGCAACACATCAAAGATTCGAGTTTATCAAATGGATGTGAAGTCTGCGTTCTCGAACGGCGTCTTTGAAAGAAGAAGTCTATGTGGAACAACCGCCCGGCTTTCGGCGGGGACATCAAGTATATAGACTCGAGAAAGGCTCTATACGGGTTAAAACAAGCACCCGGGGCTTGGGATGATACCCAATGTTCGAGTTTCTTGTTCGTAAAGGATTTCGAAAGGCACGATGAGACCGCACTCTATTCAGCAGATTCGGCCGGAAGAAGACTTATTACTTGTGCGAGATCTACGTGGATGACATTTTATTCGGATCAAAGAATGTCATCATGTGTCAGCAATTTGAAAAGATGATGAAGGATAAGTTCGAGATGTCGATGATGGGTGAAATGAACTACTTCCTTGGTTTTCAAGTCAAGCAATCTGAAAAGGGAACGTTCATCAACCAAGGCAAATACACTCGAGACCTCATCAAAAGATTCGGCTGCACATCCGGCAAATCAATCAAGATCCCGATGAACACGAATATGAAGATAGATCTTGATAAAGAGGGAGTATCAGTAGACCAAACTGAATACCGTGCTATAATTGGTTCTTTATTATATCTAACAGCTACTCGTCCCGACATAACTTATCTTTGTAGGTGTCTGTGCTCGATTTCAGGCGAATCCCAAGCAGAGTCATATGGACTCAGCAAAGAAGATTCTCCGCTATCTACGAGGAACACCTGACATGGGTTTGTGGTATCCAGCTGATGATAATATTGAACTAACTGGTTATTCTGATGCTGACTATGCAGGATGTAGAATAGACCGAAAATCAACTTCAGGAACATGTCAGTTCCTTGGCAGCAAGCTGATCTCATGGTTTTCAAAGAAACGGCACTCGGTGGCCACGTCGACTACCGAAGCCGAATACATGGCTGCTTTGGAAGTTGTTGCGCCCGCATCCTTTTGGGTGAGACGAGCGGTGAGAGACTATGACGTCATTCAGAATGAAGTGCCGATTTTCTGCGACAGTACCAGTGCTATTGCAATCACTCAAACCACTGTACTTCACACGAGATGCAAGCACGTGGACATCAGACATCACTTCATTCGTGACCATGTCGAGAAAAAGGATATCAGGATGGAGAAGATCCATACTGACAAGCAACGGGCTGATATACTGACCAAGCCTCTAGCTGAATCCAGATTCAGAGAACTTTCAGTAGAGCTAGGTCTGTTGGACCCTACTGACCCCGATCGGTAAGAGGTTTCAGGAGAGAGACATTTCAGTAAGGGGGAATGTTCACTCTCGATCGATACATTCGATGCGTAGAGACAGAAACCATCTACACGAGGTATCAGCTGACTACTATGTTCAGCTGACAGGTTTGCGTATCTCTACTCAGTAGTAATTTAATACAACAGTACTTTGCATTTATGACAAAGATTCAGCATGACATTAATATCTTTTGGTTTGTCTTTATTATTAACGGCTCACATTTAATGCACGACATTCCATACATAAGTTTGCTGGAACTCGCACGCATTTAATGCATGTCTTTTCACAGTTACTACTTAGGCTATTTTACAACTGGCTTTGACTTAGGCGACTTTTGTGATCATTGCCTATTTTATAACTTCTAATCTTAACCGTCCATATCATAAAGCAAGTTTAAATTCAGCCTTCGATCGAAAATCGTTCATCTTCCTATTTGATATATATATTCGATCATATCTTTGAAACCGCCATTAGCATACTTCATAACTTTCAAATTCCGAAAAATCCGAGATCTGCATACGCAATCCTTACTTGCAACTTCATTCTCAATCTTATCTCGAATTTTATCTATTGGTATGCTTATATCTGTTAATGTATTTATTATATTTTTCAGTATCGCATTGTAAAGCACTGTTCTATCCAAGAAACGGTTCGATTCATTTCTTGTAACAGTACTATGGCTGGTCTATCATCGGTTCTCCCGACAAGATAGAGGAAATCCTCAGCAAGGGCCGTATCTGGTGTGAACCAGTCATGGAGTTCGACGTGTGCAAGCTCGAGTACATGGACGATATCTTCACATATCTGAGGAAATCCGGACTTGAGGAGTTTCTATCGAGGAAGCCGACCTTCTTCCTTCCTCGATAAGTGGCGGAACTATATCTGAACTCCGACTCAGTTGGAGGAGACATTCTGGCGAGGTTCCCTGTTAACACCATTGACGACGCATCGAGGATACTGAAGCAGATGTCTATTAAACAAGCGCTGAAGAAGAGCTTCAACCTCCCGTCTGAAGGTGTCAGCACCTTGGGGTACAATGACGACGCTGTCGACACATACCTCTCCGTTTTCTGTGGCAAGCCCACAACCTTCGAGCAGGCATTTCCGAAGAATGCCATGCTACCGCAGTTCAGAGCACTGGCGTACATCGTCACTCAGCTGTTGACGAGCCAGGCTGGCTCTTTCGATCAGGTCTCCCGACCCAAGATCCATATGATGATGGCGATTTATGACTGCGTGAAAGTCAATTAGACCGACTTCTTTGTTCGCGAATATATGGCTCAGGCAGCCAAGTTCGACAAAGCTACGCGAACACTGACCGCAAAAGGAAAGCTTCTCTACGGACTTAAATTGTCAGTCATGATCGAGGATTTATGCGAGGCTGAGCAGATCACATATGACAGCAAGGAATATTTTAATGTGAAGAAAATCCGCTTTCACAACAAGTCCGCGGCCCCGCAGCATTGGTTCGGGGCCCGGCCGCGAGGCTTCGGCCATCTAAGCCTCAGCAGGCGACTCCTAAGAAAAGGACACCTCCGGCAAAATCACCTAAGGCACTAGCCAAGAGGCTGAGGAAGGCCTACCGGATACACCTGCTGAACCAGAGACTACTACTGAAGTGGCTACTGAACTAACTCCTATTCAGCCACTACAGTTGGTAGATGAGTCTTCCTCATCTGAGAGGACCAAGTCAGTATAGAAAGCCGTCTCCACTGAGGAACAAGTTCAAGAGGAACAGGGAGAGGCTACTGAAGCCCAAAGCAAAGAAGTCCAACGTCTGGATAGCCCTCTCTCTGTGCCTCCGCTCAGTAGTCTACCACCTGCTGACTCTGAGACTGACTTCGTTGATATCGAGTCAGATTCTGCATCTGCAGAAGAGACTCTCGGGATGGAAGCAGCAGTTATTGTCTCTAGAGCTTCCCGAGAGATCATCCAGTTCATTCCAGAGCTTGTTGACCATTCAGATTTGCTCGTCCTAGCCAAGTCAGCAAGGCTCCATATGATCCTACGCTTTCGAGAGTGGCCTCGGCCTTCAACGCCTTGTTCTACACTACTCCCGTCGCCAGCCTACACTTGGAAGAACCGAGATTGCGTGAGGAGATAGGCTATTCGAGCCCGAGAACCTCAATACGATGGAGAATCTAAGGGCAGCCATGCTTGCAATCATTGCTGATCGACGCCAAGCAGCTGGCTCGCCGCCCTCAGATGGGTCTGACCACGACGGTCAGGACCCACCCAGTGATTCAGGCCCTGGAAAGCCTGATGAGGGACATCCACAGGACAAGGATACCCATACTGAAGAAGCAGCACCACTCAATATCCTTGGGCTCGAGAAGCTTTCGGCCGGGTGTCTCGTCCTCGCCAGAGCTCGCTCGCCTCTGCTCAAGTCGACATACGAGGCGCCGCGCCCGGCCCCTCAAGAGATCCCGTTCGGTTGCCAAAGCTCTAACTGCACAAGGAGTTAAAAAATCGGGAATTGGCGAAAGCGATCCACAAGGTGTGGGAGAAGTCCGCATTGGCCACCAACTCGAGCTTCGGGGCCGAAATCCGAGATCTCTACATCGGCTACCCCCGATGTCTCCGCTCTCATATCCGAAGCATTGGCCCAAGAAGCAACGCGGTTGCGGACTCAGCTAAGGACAATTCAGGAGGGACAGGCCAAGCTCCTTGAACAATTTCAGAACGCCTTGTCCGCTCATACTGAGTCATTCACCGAGCAAGCCCAGGCCACGGAGAACAGACTAGACCTCATTCAACTGGTCGTGTAGGACAAGATCGGTGAGAAACTAGCTGAACCAAGTCGAAGCCATTCTCTCTCATACAAACATACAAGGACGCACTCATATCTCGAGAGGAACGAGCTGCATCTAGCATTGGAGAAAGTGCGTAACAGACTGGACGACTTGTCCACTGTTTATCAGAAGCTAGAGAAGAAGGTACTCATCCCAACCCCGGCTGTACTTGATGATGCCAAAAAGGGGGGAAGGAAAGAAGAAGGGTACTGAGAAAGAAAGTGAAGGAAGTGAAGGAAAGAAAAAGAGTGCGAGAAGGCGACTCCCACTAAACCTTCTAGACTGCGAAGGGGACAAGCTGCGAAGGAAAGAAGGGGGCCGAGAAGAAGAAATCTATTGCCGACATTAGCAAAACTCGGTCTCGAAAACTCGGACTCGGACTCGGGTAAGGCCCGGGGTGTTTCGGGCTGCGAGCACACCTGAAACCGGCCCAAGTGGCTCAGGACCCCGGCGAGACTACTCGTGCAACCCGGACTCCCAAAGACATTATTAAGGAGGTTGCTTGAGTACGCCGAACAAGCGGTGGAGGACTCAAAAGAAGAAGAGGCTCCTCTTCCACCACCGGTTAAAGAAGGCAAGGGCAAACAAAAGCTTAAAATTCCAACCCCTCCAAAGAAAGCGATTAAGGTACATATCTCGGCGAGGAGGAAGCCCAAATAGGCTGCGGATGAGAGGCCGGCGGAGAAATTGCAGAGGCCGAAGCGCCTAACAAGCCAAAGTCTAAGCCTCGCTAAAGGAAAGACTAAAGCCCCATCCGGAGGAGGAAAGAAAACGCTAGATCGCCTCCGAGAAAGCTCATCATAACGTATGAAGAGGACAGAGAAAAGGAAAAGGAGCGACGAGCGGAACGATCTGAAAGGCGGGGTACGTCCAAATCTAGATCTAGTACCCCCGCCGAATCGAAGAAGCCCCTCAGCAAGCCACTGATACACAAGGAGATGAAATCGAAGCCATATTTGATCTGATGAACAGATATCTATATAGAGGCGAGGAGGCAAGATGCAGTTCAAGCCGCCGAGACAGAATTTGGAAGCGGGACCTTGAAGCTCGATGAAAAGGATCAAGAGGAGGCCAGCCGAGAGTGCCTTCTAAAGCCGATATTCCATACAGATACAGGAAATTCGGGAAGCCGGTGACACCGAAATTTCAAAGATGGCCAAGAACAGATGAATGGATACCAGCTCAGCTCAATCAAAGATGGGAAAATGCGAA
The DNA here is from genome assembly GCA_028984105.1 of Lavandula angustifolia. NCBI lineage: Eukaryota > Viridiplantae > Streptophyta > Magnoliopsida > Lamiales > Lamiaceae > Lavandula > Lavandula angustifolia. Next base: position 19,158,900 of record CM054806.1, on the reverse strand, counting down.
AATTGAGTTCATCAAGAGGACCTATTTCTGGAGGTTCTGGTCCAACAGGACAAGGATTGAAGCTTACATGGAATGGATGTTCGCTACTGAACCTGAACTCTACCCATACCTCGACAAAGCCATACCTGAAGGTATAGAAGTCAGTGTTCCAGGACCCAGAATCATACCTCCACCAAGAAGACAGGATGACTCAGTACACTTTGGTACGATTGAAGATGAAGTGAAGCATGCCGCAGCGAAGAAAGAACTTGCTGAAGATGAGCCTACTGATTTTGCAGAATTTCTGAAGCTAAGGAAGATCACATACAGGATGTATGGAGTGCCGCTCCCTGAAGATCAGACTCAAGAGTTCATGGACAGAATCAAGAAGTTCAGTGGCCCTCCTCCTTAGATCTTTAGCTCATTCTCTTAGCATAGCAAGATTGTATCTGTACTGAATTTCTCTTATATTTATACAATCTGCTTTTGGCTCTGACAACTACTTGTTGTCTATACAGCCGTGTTTGTTTTATGCTTTAACACTCAGAATCACTGAAGTGATTGCTGGCTCACTCTCTTTATTACATGTCAGCTGATTGCTTTGATAGATTCTGCTAGCCTGTTTTGTTTGCAATGGGGGAAATTGTTCTGTTTACCCTGTTTGCTTTATAGTCTAGAACCGATGGAACATCTCCATCGATCCTACTTGTAATATTTGTAAGGAGTTTTTGTTTCTATCTCGTTTAGTGTTAGCATAGATGATAGGTTTTGGCATCCTCAAATAGGGGAAATTGTTGGGTGATGATTCAATCCTCAAAGCATGATCATACTTGTGGGAAATGATTCTATCTTCTATACTTGAATCACGCTCGGTAGCCTCGTGCTCGACATGTTGAGAAGATTTGACGATCCCAAAACCCTATCTGATTGGTGAACCATTCCTTTGTATTCGTATTTGTCTCTGAGGTTTCAGACTCAGTAGACACTCTGCTCTGGTCAAGGCGCTCAGTAGCTCATCAGCCTCAGCACCAGTGTAGAAGACTCAGTGAATACTGGACTCAGCAGGAGCAGTATACTGAGAGAGTCAGTTGAACTGAACTCAGCAGGAGTAGTTCACTGGACTCAGAGCTGATTTTCAGTAGACCCTTCTCAGCTGTCTATCTACTGAATACAAAATCGACTCGGGATCGGGCCGACGCTCTTACGAACTGTCTGAATCTTTTGATAAGCTATTAGTGTTGTCAAGTACGAGGAAGAGAGAAGTCAACTTCAGTTGCCTCGAAGTTTGTTCTGTCTCAACCACCACATCCACCTCGACAAATGACAAGCATACACGTGTCGTCTCACCTACTAAAGCTACAGTCAACATATTTCCGTAAAAGGTGGGAAAGTACACTGTTACCTACACCAAAAGAGCCGTTTGCTACCACAAAAGAGGGAAAAAGAAGAAGATCGTCTCCAACGGATCTATTCTTCTCTCCACTCTATCAATAAAGGGATCATTCAAGATTTGAAAAACACCAACGCGCGACGCATAGAAGCAAGAAACGCACAGAGCATTCAAACGAGCGAAATTAACGACTAAGTCTTCCGCAAGAATCAACCGAGTTATCTCCGGCGAAAGACTACATATAGCTCAAAAGGAACCAAGCTGAACCGACATAAGCTTCTAGTATCCAAGCGACTGACACGAACCTATAGCTAAACCCTAAGTTGTTCGTCGCTCTAGATAGCTACATTCTCATTCCTTATCCCTCTAACCCTAAGCTCACTTGTTATATCCATAGCTTAGACGAAGGAGTTCATATTTGAACCCAATCCTTATTGTATAAGGACTCCTTCATTGTTGGAGAAGTTTGTCAAACACTTAGAGTTTGATAGAATTGTAAACTGGGACTTGCTCAGTATAATCCCCAAGCCATGGCTTTGTCCGAAGTACAAGCCGACCGAGACTAACTCAGTATAATAAATAGCCTCCTGATCTATCGGGACAGTGGACGTAGGATTGTTGATATCCGAACCACTTTAAAAATATCTGTGTCGTTTACTTACTATTTCATTGGTTTTACTGTGCATACTGAACATCATATTTAAAATCGATTTAACCTGTCTCGATTCCGAATTTCTTATCTACTGAACCGAGACTTGCATAAAACGTTTTCCTCATTAAAACCGATTTGGGCCTACACAATTCCGCACACCGAACTCTCACCGATCGATACCGAATTCGACCTAGTCGGTTAGCGAGATCTCAGTCGAGTCGGTACTCTTTTTAGCCTTTAACACGATTCGGAACGGTTATGCAGTCTGTTTCGAACTATTTCGATGCGGCACCTTCCCGAATAGGACTGTTCGTGTTCGAAAGTTGAGAAATTTGGATTCAGGTGTATTCACCCCCCCCCCCTCTACACCTGAACTCACTCACGGGACCAACACCTATGAATTTGTATCATGTCCTGACGAGGTGTGTGTACCGTATTTGTGCTAACGGATCAGTGGTGTTTCTTGCATTTTACGTAGATGACATCCTTCTCATTTGCAACAATGTTGAAGTGTTATCAGACGTAAAGACGTGGTTATCCGAGCAGTTTCAAATGAAGGACTTAGGTGAAGCTGCTTACATCCTTGGGATCAAGGTTATCCGAGATCGCCAGAAAAGGATGTTAAGCTTGTCACAAGTGCCCTAAGTTGACACTGTTATTACTCGTTTTAGCATGCAAAAAGGCCAAGAGAGGTTCAGTACCTTTCAGACATGGCATTTTTCTATCCAAGAATCAGTGCCCTAAAATGCCTGAAGAGATATAAAGTATGAGGCTAGTACCATATGCTTCCGCTGTCGGTAGCCTCATTTATGCGATGCTTTGTACGAGAGCAGATATCTCACATGCTGTATGCATGGTCTCAAGATATCAGTCTAACCCTGGAAAGGAACACTGGACTGCGGTCAAGCATATTCTCAAGTACCTTAAACGGACTAGAGATTATAGGCTTGTTTACCAGTCAGATAGTCTAGTGTCTTTGGGTTATACGGGAATCGGATTTCTAGGCGCGACGAGACGAGTAGAAGTCTACCTCGGGTTATGTGTTTACCTTGGGAGGTGGAGCCATTTCATGGAGGAGTGCAAAGCGGAAATGCATTGCGGACTCAACCATGGAAGCAGAGTATGTGGCTGCTTCAGAAGCCTCGAAAGAGGCAGTATGGCTCAAGAATTTTCTCCAAGATCTTGATATTGTTCACGATTTATTGTGATCATGCGGGTGCAGTGACAAATTCTAAGGAACCTAGATCTCACAAGGCGTTTAAATACATAGACCGGAAGTACCACATTATACGAGTATTCGTAAATCGAAGTGACGTGGTGATTGACAAAATTGGAACCGAAGTCAACCTAGCTAATCCTTTCACGAAGAGCTTACCACTCCCGGCTTACGAGAAGCATGTTCGTGGCTTAGGGATGGTAGAGATGCCCCCCACTTAGGACTACAGAAACTTTTGTATAAGTGGGAGAAGATGTCGTGATAGATAGGATAGATAACTAAGATATAGCTGGGTACTAGTTTGTACCTAGATAGCTGAGATATAGACACATTGTATACTAAAAGTTTGCTTTAGTATAAGTGGGAGAATTGTTGGGATTTTGTATACTGGAAGCACTTTTTATGCTTGTATACAACGTGTTTTTGTCCTTACCACTGTTTTATTCTCCTATCTGATAAATATGTATATTTGCACATGTTATCCTTTATCTTGTATAAAAGTTAGATTTGTGTGGTGTGTCGTGTATCACAGAAGATAACACAAATTGGTTGAACTGACAAGATATAAATAGTTAACACAGTTGAGACAACTTAAGGATGAAGTTGTCGGTTTAAGCTGCAGTTTAGATAAGAAGTGGGTTGTCTTAGCTGCTTGTCTTTACTGGTACACTTAAGGTGGTGTATTGATGGATCACAGTGAGATGAGTTTTCCTAACTGACCTTAGTGGAAAACCAAGATCTCGGTGACTTTGCTGGTCTTAAGCTTGGTAAGACTTCAGCTAAGTGCATTTGACTATCTATCACTTTGACCTACTATGGTGAACTTCATCGCGACTGGATCTACGTATCTTGGGTGTTAGTAGTTATTTGTGACTCAGGCTGATTGTCTGTATCTTGCATCCGTATCCTAGTAAAATGGGTTGATAATATCCCCTGAGGAACTTGAAAGGATTAGCACACTAAACCGCTACGGTTGATTAAGTTCGGGTGTGTTAATAAGGTCGAGTGGTACTTGCTCGGGAATATAAGATGTTAATTAATTTAAGCTGTCAGTGGGCTTAATTAATTAACGGATATTTCTATCTTAAATACGGAGATTGATTAAGTCTAAAATACAAGCCCTTGCTCAATTTGGGATAAAGGGGTAAGTCAGCATGGATTCTCTAGTGGAATGAATTTGTGTTAATTAATTAATTTTGTTCTGGGCTGAGCATGGATAATTAATTAATTGGAGGCCCTGCTTTATTTCTTGTATTAGATCCCTGATCTGGCCCAATTAGTTGCCTAGTAATTTATTGTTTCTCAGAATTCATTATTAATGGATTAATGTATTTTTACACTATTTAATAATGTTATTTATCTGGAATTAATTGGCTGGGCCAATTAATTGATAAATATTAGTAGCCCAGTGGATTAATTAATTATATTATGGGCTAATTATGTGGAAGCCCATTGGAATATAATTAAATTAATGGGCTACAAATATATTAATATTATATTTGCTTTTGAAGCCTATATATATCAGTATTCTGTTCAGAAACAGATTACGCACTCCACATAATTACACACGCCGATCGTGAGTAAAAGAGAGACGATATTTTTATTTTCTTCAGTTCTCTGACCACCCAGAGGAAGAAAAAGGCCGGGACACAGATCAGAAGATCTGACACAGGAGCAACAATCAAAGCCGCGACAACATACGAAGGAGGAGGTATCGGTTTTAACCCTAAATATTCCTTCAACATGTGCATACAAATATATGCACATTTGTATAAAAATGTCTGCACATTTGCTTAAAAATGTATGCACACAAACAATTGCATACATACTAAAACAATCGCCAGCAATTACTATATTAACGAGACATCAATAACAAGTCCACATATTACAATATTCTATCACGAAAAAGAGTAGTTGAACGTACACACTTATCATTGAAAACGACTGCACATATCATTGGAAACGTATGCATATAATCCAAAAATTTTCTGCACATATGCAGAGGGTTCTCCGAACGTCTACAATAAAAAACTAATTACATACAATCAATAAAGAGTTCAACTCCAAACAATTATAAAAGATGTCTTCATTCATCTTCAAGGTTGGGTTGGTGCAATTACGAGCGTCGTGGTTGGTCAATTGGTCGGTTATCAACATCTTGGGATGAACATTATCCATGGCATTAACAAAGCTTTGGAGAAGCCAACTATAAGAAAACTCATCCTCTCCCGAACAATGAACCGGCGCAGAAGGTAACACACTTGCCATGGTTGTCCTTACCCGTGAAAGGAAAAAAAATCACGTTATACCTGTGTATGCACATTTAACGTAAAAATTATGCACATCGTCAAAATTTTCTGCACATATACAGAGGGTTCTCCGAACGTAAAAATTATGCACATCGTAAAAATAGTCCTTACCCGTGAAGGTAACACACTTGCCATGGTTGTCCCTGACCCTTATGATTGCATAACACGTACCTATGCTTGATAATGAGATCGGTAACACGAACGGTACTCAAACGGACATCAAAACCACAAATCCCAACATATATTTTGTAAAACCGAACCCCATCATCCAAATTCAAAAACTTTTGACCAACAAACTGTGTAAGCTCCACCGGACACACGGGGCTATACAACATAGAGGTTTTTTCGATAATACATTCGTCAAAACAGCTTTCGGGCTCATTCTCCCCATCTTCCAAAGAAACATAAGACGAATCAAATTATGCTTGAAATAATAAAAAATAAGCTTAGATATCAATAAATTACTTTTCATAAACCATAAATCACATCAATTCAAAAATAGAACAACAATACAAATTTGCTACTCAAAAACCCTAAAAAGCTTCAATTGACACAAAAAAATTAAACGATATGTAACTTCAATAGACAAAAACGCGAATCAGAAATCATGAATTCAACAACAAGAAGATGATTTCCCCTATCAGAAATCACGAATTCACACAAAAATGAGGCGAAATCGATTAACTTACCCATATCTTGTCGCCGACGATTTGAAGAAATTATAGATACAAGACGAATAGATTTCGGAGGAATGGAGCTTCAAGATGATTAGATTTCTATTTCACGAGGATTGGAGAACAACTTTATCCTTCACGTTGTCAGCACAATCGATCGCAGTGATGTAATCGATTTCGCGAGGATTGGAGAACAACTTTATCCTTCAAGACGAATAGCTTGTCTTGGCTGCTTGTCTTTACTGGTACACTTAAGGTGGTGTATTGATGGATCACAGTGAGATGTGTTCTCCTGACTGACCTTAGTGGAGAACCAAGATCTCGGTGACTTAGTTGGTCCTAAGCTTGGTAAGACTTCAGCTGAGTACATTTGGCTATCTATCACTTTGACCTACTATGGTGAACATCATCGAGACCGGATCTACCTATCTCGGGTGCTAGTACTCATTTGTAGCTCAGGCTAGTTATCTATATCTTGCAACTGTATCCTATTAAAATGGGGTGATAATATCCCCTGTGAAAAAAGGATTAACACACTAAACCCGGCTGGTTGATTAAGTTCAGGTGTGTTAATAAGGTCGAGTTGCACTACTTAGGAATATAATAAGATGTTAATTAATTTAAGCTGTCAGTGAGCTTAATTAATTAACGGATATTTCTATCTTAAATAAGGGAATCGATTAAGTCTAAAATACAAGCCCTTGCTCAATTTGGGATAAAGGGATAAGTCAGCACGAATTCTCTAGTAGAATGAATATGTGTTTATTAATTAATTTTGCTCTAGGCTGACCATAGATGATTAATTAATTTGAGGCCCTGCTTTATTTCTTGTATTAGATCCCGGATCTGATCCAATTTGTTGCCTAGTAATTTATTGTCTCTCAGAAATCATTATTAATAGATTAATGTATATTTACATTATTTAATAATGTTATTTATCTGGAATTAATTCGATAGGCCAATTAATTGATAAATATTAGCAGCCCAATAGATTAATTAATTATATTATGGGCTATTTATGTAGATGCCCATTAAGGATATAATTAAATTAATGGACTACAAATATTAATATTATATTAGCTTTTGAAACCTATATATATTAGTATTCTGTTCATAATCAGATATACAAATTCATAACTCAAATGCAAGCGCGAGTTGAGAGAGAGACAAAATATAATTTTCTTCAGTTCTCTGACCACCCAGAGGGAGAAAAAGATCGGGACACAGATCAGAAGATCTGAACAGGAGCAATAATCAAAGCGACTACAACATACGTGGAGGAAGGTATATTTCTGCCTCTCATATGTCCATCAATTGTTATCAGAGCCAGGTTTAGGCTCTGATTGTTGCTTTTAGGAGCATGTTTAGGGTTTTTATTCCATCGTTATCGGGCTATTTTCGTGTTTGGGGCAGCTTGCGAGCCACTGTTTGACCCCTTTGTATCGTCTTTCTCGTGAGAAAATCCACGAGCAGTTGATAGGATGAATGTGTTACATGTTTATACTATTTTGTACTGTAATTTTTGTCCGGGATGCACTAAAATCGAGATGGAAAAGAAATCCCCAAATCTGCTAGAAAACCCTAGCTTACTAGGGTTTATCGCATCTTGCGGCGGTGATTCCCAGTGCGTCTGATATCCGATCGACTATCGGCTTGAACCGCTAGATTCCTCGTCTTATGAGCTTCGTATCGATATGTTGTATGGGATCATCCGATCCCGGATGCGATCGGAATTGACGTCTAAAGTTTGCTGCTCGTCATGAATTCTTTTCGGCGAATCGTTTGAAGTTTGGGAAATTGAGGAACTAATCTCGGCCAGAATCCATTACACAGTGGTCGTGAGTGTTCCAATTGTGTTTCCCCTCTTTCAATTGATCGAAATCGCGGCTCGAAAAGGGTGAATTTTTGCGGCGGAGATGGCAACGGCGAGCAACGGGATTTCTCACGTTTGCAGGGCATGGTGGCGGCTCCAGGAAGACATTCTTCCCGGCCCATGATGCCTAGGAGATAGAGTGAGGCCGGATAGGGTTGGACGAAGCGGCGAAAGGCGGCGACAAAGACGCTGGCCCGGCGCAGCCGCGGCTGCGCATTTCAGTGGCGTTGTGTCACGTCTCCAGGTGGCGGCACAAATCAGGGACGGCGGATTCTAGTTCGCAGTTGTCCGGTGCTTCCCTAGGTGCAGGCGGCCGGCCAAGAACCGGCCTGGAGCGGCAGCGGCGGCGGCGTTCTGCTGGAGGAAGAAGATGATGAGGTGGCGCCACGTCAGCCCTTGTTGACGTGGTTGTACACGTGTCTGCCATGTGTCTAACACATGGCAGAAGCCCTGATGATGTGACAATGAGGCAGTTTTCGATGCAGTTTCAAAAATCAAAGATTTTTCAATATATCAAAGAGCTGTATTCTGATCGAGCTTTGGAATAGATAGAATTTTAATTTTGTTTGTGTGTTTTAAGCCCGATAACGACGTTTTATTTCCTATTTGGGCATTTATTTATTATTATGATTTAACATGAGATTATGTGATTAATTGTGCTTAGAAAAGCTTGTAAATAGGATTTAATTCTTTTTAAATCATGTTTATTTTTCGTGAGCACGTTTTATTATGTGCGTTTAGAAATTGCATGCTTTAGGATTTATGTGTTTTTAGCATGAATCGGAACAAACCTTATGAATATAAAAGACTAAGCAATTTTAAATTAAGTGTTAAATTAGATTCCATTAATTTGGATATTAAACACTTAATCGAACCTCCATTAATTGGACTCTACACGAAAGTAGTAAGATTATTTGAGTAAACGTCCACCTGTGTGGCTTGCTTGCATCTTTGAGCTACCAGTTTTGTGAGATGAGTTTTCCAAAATAATATTTAATTATTATTGAGTAGTGGGAGCGAAGCCGTAAACGTCCACCTACATGGCTTGCGTGCCTAGTACACACGAGTACTCTAGAAGATAATTGTTGGGTGATGATTCTATCCTCAGCAGTGTTGATAAAATAGTGGGAAATGACTCAGTCTTCTGTGGTATCATACGCTCAGTAGCCTTGTGCTCTGAATAAGTCTGTGAAGATTTGAAGATCCCAAAATCCTATATTGATTGGTGAACCATTACGTTGTAATTTGTTTTGTCTCTAAGGTTTCAGACTCAGCAGACCCTCTGCTCTGGTTCAGGCACTCAGTAGATTATCCGCCTCAGCACCAGAAGTAGAAGACTCAGTGATACTTGGACTCGGCGGGAGCAAGATATGCGAAATGAGTCAGTGGAACTGAACTCAGTAGGAGTAGTTTACTGTACTCAGAGCTGATCTTCAGTAGAGCCAAGTCAGCAGAAGAAGGCTATTGAATCAGAGATCAGTCTCAGCAACGGCCAGACATTCTTCTGACTGTCAGGATCTTTGAAGTCATCTTAGCAGAGTCAATACGAGGAAGAGAGAAGTCAGCTTCAGATCTCCTTGAAGTCTGTTATGTCTCAACCACCTCCTGAACCTCGGCCAATGACAAGCAGACACGTACTCTATACCTACTAAAGCTGCAAGTCAACAACTTTCCAGAAATGGAGGGAAAGGACACTGCCACCATACTTCAAAAGAAACGTTAGCTACCCAAATGAGAGAGACAAGGGATCGTCGTCTCCAACGGATCTATCCTAATCTCTTCTCTATAAATAGAGGGATATATCAAATTTGAAGCTCACAGAAAACACGAAAATAATGAAAAACACACGAGAGAACAAACAGAGCATTCAAACGAGCAAATTAGAAAAGCCTAAGTCTTCCGCAAGAAGTTCGAAGAATCTATCTCCGGTGAAAGACTACATTCCAGCTCTTAGGGAACCAAGCTGAACTGATTAATACAGCCTCAAGTATCCAAACGACGATACACGAACCCAAAGCTATATTCAGCTGTTCGTTATTCTAGAAGCCACATCCTTGTTCCCTATCCCTCTAACCTAAGCTCAATAGAATACATCCATAGCTTAGACGAAGGAGTTCACCTTTGAACTGATCCTTATTGTGAAGGACTCCTTCACAGTTGGAGAATTTTTCAAACACTCAGTTTGATAACCGTGTAAACTGAGACTTGCTCAGTATAAATCTCAAGACTAGTGTTTGTCCAGCGTACAAACCAACTGAGACTAACTTAGTATAATAAATAGCTTCCTGATCTTTCGGGACAGTGGACGTAGGATTTTTGTGTCCGAACCACTTTAAAAATCTCTATGTCTTGTGTTCTGTTTTTAACTGTTGCATTGATTTACTGTTCATACTGAAAATATTCTTTAAATCATTCAACTGAGTTTCAGCAAACTTAACAGACTGCACTAATCAACTGAAACTGTTTTGATAAAAATGTTTTTCCACTCAACTGAATTTGGGCCTACACTATTCCGCACTACTGAACTCTATGTATAAGATACTGAATTCTGACTCTCAGTCAGCTAGCAGATCTCAGTTGAGTCAGTCACTCTGCCACACGATTCAGAACAGCTTATCTGGTCTGCTGAACTTGTTCAGTACGACATCATCCTGAAAAAGGACTGTTCGTGTTTAAGTTGAGAAAATCGGTTTTCAGGTGTATTCACCCCCCCTCTACACCTGAACATGCTCTTGGGACTAACAATTGGTATCAGAGCAGGAGTTCTATAAGACTCTTGTTATTCTGAAACTGGTCTACTTGAACGGATCCGAAAAACGTTTTCATTGCATATCATTCTTCATTCATATCATTATCTATCATGTTTGATATGTCAGGGATCAGGATGGTACCCATGTTCTCAGTAGAGAACTATGGCGTATGGCGGGTCAGAATGGAAGCACATCTGACCTCTCTCCACGACAGCATGACAGAGGTTCTAGAGGACGGACCTATCGTTCCTATGATCGATAGCGTCGTAGCTCAGGATCCAGGAGATGGAGGTGGAATGGTGACCGGGAAGAAGATTCCCAAGGACAGAAGTCTCTTCACCACCCTGAGTGATTCTTATCTCAGAAGAGTTCAGGACTGCAAGTCCGCGAAAGAACTCGGGATGCTCTAGCGCTACTAAGTCAGGGGACTCAGAAGATCAAAGCAAATAAACTCGCGCTGGAACTCCAAAAGCTGGAGAGACTGTCCCTCATGCCTGGTGACACCATTGAAGATCTCAACGTCAGATTTACGGATCTAATGAACTCTATCAACGGGCTGGGAAAGACATTCTCCAATCGAGAGATGAATCTCAAAATTTTGAGGGCACTGCTAGACGGCCATTGGACCCCCGTTGCTACTTTATTACGTCATTCTGATTTAGATATTGTTACTCCTGACCATATCTTTTCAGAACTTAAAGTAGAGGAATTCGAGTTTGGCTTACCTCAAAGGAAGCAGCGAGCTGAAGCTGACACTCAAATTGACCATGCCTTTAAAGAATCAGTCAGCACAACAGCTCCAACGACTAGCAAGGCTGAACCTTTACTTAGTGATATACAAGAAGGAACTTTAGCCAAGAAGTATGCGCTGCTTGCCGTAAAGTATCAGAAGGAGGAGGAGAGGCGCAGAAAAGTGACTAAAGCCCTCAGAGAATCCATGGGTAAGTCTGAATACACGCCTAAGCGCACTCCTGACTCGCGTACTTCTGAATGCAGGAAAAAGGATGACTCAGCACAGTCAAAAGACAGTGAAAGCAAGGAAGAAAGTCACCACCTGCTATAACTACAAGAAGCTAGGACACTATCAGTATGACTGTCCTGAGCTCAGTACTGCTGAACGAGCAGCACGCAAAGCAAGAAGGGAGAAGTTCATCAAGAAAAGACAAGCATACATTGCTGGTGAACTCTCAGATGACTCAGATGAAGTCGACTCCTTCATGGATTCATCTGACGATGAAGCAGCTTTCATGGCCTTAGAGCTTGAAGCTGAATAAGATGCTGAAAAGTGTCTCATGGCAGGAGAAGAGGATAAGGTAAACTCTCATGAACCAATTAATTCCTCTTCACACTGCACACACGACACCCTTTCAGGTGCAGATGAGAATTTAGACGTCGCAATTGCATATGAAGAACTACTCGACGAGCAGATTCAGATGAGTTTGCAGCTCAGTAAGACTCTTCAGGAATTGGATACCCTGAAAGTGGAGAATCAGAGACTTTCTCAGGAGAGTCAGGATGCTACTGAGTCAGAAGGACTTATGTTGAGACTCAGGGAGGAGACAAACTCTTTGATAGCCAAGTCTCAGCATCAAGAAGATCAGATCTCAGTCTTGACCAAAGACTTAACTTAGAAAGATACTGAACTGAGTCTACTGAAGCAAGAGTTGTTAGGACTTCAGACCGAGCATAAAACGCTGAAGAAAAGTGATGATGTCTGGAGGAACCTGATGATAGAGCGATACATGGGCGTTGAAAAGAAGCTGGAGGCTATGCTAGCAAGCAACAAGCCCAAGCATTGCAAGGAGGGACTTGGATTCAGCCAGGGAGCCACCTCATCTGCCCCCGTAAGCTCAGAAAACTAGCTAGCCGATAGGTTTGTTCAAGGGGAGACCATCAATTCAGACATACTGAACCCCCTATCTAAGAACAAACAGAAGATGAAGGCACCTCATCCTAGTCATCAGCACTCTGACAAGAAGATCAGCACAAGATCACCCCAGTTCAGTCAAGGGGGAACTAGCAAAGCTAAATGGGTTGATCAGTATGGACCTCCACAACTGACTCATCCAGCTTAGTATGGGTCACATTACTATGATCCAATAGTCAGGAGAGGATCCAAGAGTCAAAAAAGGAAGAAGAAAGCCGTGCAGAAGGCAAAGGTTAGCAGTCCACCCACTTAGAAGATCAGGACTCCTAAACCTGAAAAGCCTCAGAAGTCAGCAGTGACCAGTCCAGTGGTCAAATATGTTGACACAAGTGGAAAGAAACTGTCTGAGACCATCAGGGTCATAAGACAGATATGGGTTACCAAGGACCCTTGGTATGTGGATAGCGGATGCTCAAGACACATGATGTACCAAAAGGACTTGCTGAAGAATTATACTACTGAAGAAGGACCCCGAATCGAGTTTGGAGACCATGCTAAAGGCTACACCAGAGGCTATGGAACACACAACATTGGAACAGCAACAGTTCCAAGAGTATCATATGTTGAAGGACTTCAGCATAACCTTCTCTCTGTTAGTCAATTTTGTGACAACTCGAATAGAGTGATTTTTACGCTGGTTTCTGTGATGTTATTGATAAATCCACAGGGAAAACAGTGTAGCTGACTGGAACTCAGCTGACTGGAACTCAGCTGAACCTGAAGCTTGTTTGTTGGCAAAGAATAACAACAGAATGGGGTGGCTTTGGCACAGAAGACTCAGCCATCTCAACTTCAAAACGCTCAACAAATTGGCTAGAAACACTCTAGCAAGAGGACTGCCGAATGAAGTATTCAGCAAAGACACTCAGTGTGAAGCATGCCTGAAGGGAAAGCAAACAAGGAATCAAAATCCGCCAGTTCCATCTCCTTCCACTGATGGAATCCTTCAGCTGCTACATATGGATTTGTTCGGTCCAGTCTCTCCAGTGACGATCAGAGGCAAGAAGTATGCATTAGTGGTCATTGATGACTACTCGCGCTACACATGGGTCATATTTATTGCCAACAAGTCTGACGTCAAAACAGAGTTACCAACGCTTCTGAAAAGGCTCAGTGTCGAGAAGAACACCAAGATCATCAAGATACTTTCAAACAGGGGAACTGAGTTCTTGAATTTCATGGTGGAGGAGTTCAGCAAAACTGAAGGCATAGAGCATGAGACGTCTGCTGCGCGCACGCCTCAACAAAATGGGGTTGCTGAGAGGAAGAATCGTACACTCAAAGAAGCAGCAAGAACCCTGCTCGCAGACTCAGGACTCCCAACCAAATTCTGGGCAGAAGCTACAGACACTGCATGTTACACTCAGAACCGATCTCTACTGACAAAGCAGCATAAGAAGACACCATATGAACTATGGAATGGCAGGAAGTCTTCTCTATCTTATTTCCGTATTTTTGGGTGTTCGTGCTTTATTCACAATAATGGGAAAGATCAGCTCAAGAATTTTGATAGCAAGTCAGATCAGGGAGTGTTCTTAGGATACTCCCGGGTCAGCAAAGCTTTCAGAGTCTTTAACTATCGGACTCTTTGCGTGGAGGAAAGCCCTCATGTTGTTTTTAATGAGTTTGCTACTGAAGACAGGAGCAGAAACTCTAAACCTGAATCTGAGGACATCGAGAAGCGGCCTACAGGGATCTCGAGCTTAAAAGATAAAGTCGAAAAGATCTAGCTATGTTGGGATGATGATTCAGATGAAGAAACTGAAGACAAGTCCACTGAATCTCAGCCAACAGCAGAAGTAGCTGAACAGATTGACTCTCCCAAACAGAGTCAATCCCAGGTAACTCAGGTCGATGAAGAAACCCCAGTGGTAACTGAGACCTCTACTGAGAATAATAATTTAGGGGGAACTAATGATGTTCCTGAGCTAAATGCCCCTGAACCTGGTGACTCAGTAGATCACACTCTTGTAATTGAATTGCTTCAATCTCAGAATAGTACAACTGAAATGCCTAATTCACCTACTATCTGTGTTGAACAAATTTCAGATGAAGAATTGAAACATCGTAGATCGTGGCTGGATGCTCACACTTCTGATCTAATTATAGGAGATCCTTCAGCGAGCCTAAAAACAAGATCTAGATTTTGTCAGGGAGAAAGCGCCTTATATTCCTGCTTCTTGTCTACTGAAGAACCTCAGTCAATTGAGGACACACTGAAAGATGCTGACTGGATCATAGCCATGCAGGAGGAGCTGAATCAGTTCACGAGAAACGAAGTTTGGGAGCTTGTTGACAGACCCCGACATCAACATGTGATTGGAACAAAATGGGTCTTCAAAAACAAGCGAGATGAAAACAACGTCATAGTAAGGAATAAAGCAAGACTCGTGGCAAAAGGCTACTGTCAAGCTGAAGGGATAGATTTCGATGAAATGTTCGCTCCAGTTGCAAGATTGGAGGCAATCAGACTATTCCTAGCCTACGCAACACCTCAAAGATTCAGAGTATATCAAATGGATGTGAAGTCTCGCTTTCTCGAACGGCGATCGAAAGAAGAAGTCTATGTGGAACAGCCTCCCGGCTTTCGGTAGGGACATCAAGTTTATAGACTCGAAAAGGCTCAGATGGGTTAAAACAAGCACCCAGGGCTTGGTACGATACCCAGTCTGAGTTTCTTCTTCAGAAAGGTTTTCAGAAGGGCACAGTAGACCGCACATTATTCAGCATTCGACTGGAAGACGACCTATTACTTGTGCAGATCTACGTAGATGACATCATCTTTGGCTCGAAGAACGTCATCATGTGTCAGCAGTTTGAAAGAATAATGAAGGATAAGTTCGAGATGTCGATGATGGGAGAGATGAACTATTTCCTTAGCTTCCAAGTCAAACAATCTGAGAAGGGAATGTTCATCAATCAAGGCATATACACTCGAGACCTCCTTAAGAGATTCGGTTGCACATCCGGCAAACCGATCAAGATCCCGATGAACACGAATATGAAGATTGATCTTGATAAAGAGGGAGTATCAGTAGACCAAACTGAATTTCGTGCTATAATTGGTTCCTTATTATATTTAACAGCTACTCGTCCTGACATAACTTATGCTGTAGGTGTCTGCGCTCGATTTCAGGTGAATCCAAAGCAGAGTCACATGGACTCAGCAAAGAAGATTCGCCGCTATCTCAGAGGAACACCTGACATGGGTTTATGGTATCCATCTCATGATAATATTGAACTAACTGGTTATTTTGATGATGACTATGCAGGATGTAGAATTGACCGAAAGTCAACTTCTGGAACGTGTCAGTTCCTCGGCAGTAAGCTGATTTCATGGTTCTCAAAGAAACAACATTCAGTAGCAATGTCAACTACTGAAGCTGAATGTATGGCTGCCGGAAGTTGCTGCGCCCAAATCCTTTGGCTGAGACAGCAGCTACGCGACTATGACGTCAATCAAAATGAAGTGCCGATCTTCTGCGACAGTATCAGTGCCATTGCAATCACTCAGAATCCTGTACTTCATACGAGATGCAAGCACGTGGACATCAGACACCACTTCATTCATGACCATGTCGAAAGGAAGGATATCAGGATGGAAAAGATCCATACTGACCAACAAAGGGCTGATATACTAACCAAGCCTCTAGCTGAAGCCAGATTCAGAGAACTTTCAGTAGAGCTAGGTCTGTTGGACCCTACTGACTCCAGTCAGTAAGAGGATTCAGGAGAGGAGCATTCAGTAAGGGGGAATGTTCACTCTCAATACTGAGTAAAATCAGTACGTAGAGACTCAGCAACCATCCACACGCGGTATCAGCTGACTACGATGTTCAGCTGACAGGTTTGCGTATCTCTACTCAGTAGCCTATATATCAATTCTGTGCATTTATGAATCAGATTCTGGATCATATTCAATGCCTTAGGAAATGTCATTTAATTTTTAACGGATCACATTTAATACATGACATTCTATGTACAAGCATGTTGAACTCTGCCACGCATTAAATGCATGTCGTATCAAGTTACTACTTAGGCTATTTACAACTGGCTTTTGACTTAGGCGGCTAATTTGATCATTGCCTATTTTAAAAAACTTAATCCTAGCCATCCATCTCAAAAAAAAAAAAAAAAAAAAACGCGTTCAAACTGAACCCTTGATCTTTAACTGTTTATCTTCTCTAAGATATATATATGCGTTCAAATCTTTGAAACCGCCATTTCATAACTGCAAATATCTTAAGTACCCGAGATTTTCTGAGATCCTTATTATCTTCTATCTAAACTCTCTTCAAAAACTTCAGAAAATCTTTTGGTAATTCTTCAATGATCATTTAGTATCGTATGCTCTTATCTCTTTTACACTTTTGTCGATACTGACCTATACTGTGTATGCAGATTATTAAAATAACAGGAAACACGGTTATGACTCCTACCAATATGCGTGAGATCCTCGAGAAGGATCGAGTCTGGTGCGAGCCAGTCATGGAGTTTGATGAGTGTGACCTGGATTTCATGGAGGAGATCTTCTACGCTCTCCGAGAAATCGGCTTGGAAGGATTCTTATCAAGGAGGCCGACCTTCTTCCTCCCGCGACAAATAGCAGAGATCTACTCGAATTCTTATTCAGTAGACGGAGACATCAGAGGGAGTTTCATCGTCCATACAGTAGGCGATCCCTCTCGCACTGACATGGAAGTGAAGCAGATGTCTATTCGAGAAGCCCTTCAGAGAAGCTTCAATCTTCCCAACACAGGATTCAAAACTGTCGCATATAAAGATGATCTCATGGACGAATACCTTACTGAGTTCTGCGGGAAGCCAACAGTATTCAGAGTTGCCTTTCCCAAGAACGCAATGCTCCCTCAGTATAGAGCATTGGCGTACATAGTGACTCAGTTGCTGACGAGTCAAGCAGGCTCTTTTGACCAAGTGTCAAGGCCCAAGCTGCATCTAATGATGGTCATATATGATCGAGCCTCGATCAATTGGACTGAGTTTTTCCTCAGAGAATTTATGATGCAATCAGCTAAGTTTGAAAAGGCATCCAATAGGCTCAGCGTCAAAGGAAAGCTCCCATACGGACTGAAACTCTCAGTCATGATCGAGGACGTCTGCACATCTGACAAAATCACCTTTGCGGACAAGCAGTACTTCAACGTGAAGAAAGTCAGATTCCAGAATAGGGCAACAACCCTTCAACAGATTGGCTCAGGGCCAGCTGCACCTAAGGATGGGACTCAGCAGACCTCAACGCCAAAGAAGAAGAGGTCCCCACCTAAATCCACGCCTAAGACACCAACCAAGAGGCTGAAGAAGGTCAGCGAGGTTATGCCTACTGAGGCTGAGGTGGAACCAGAGGCCGTCATCACTCAGCCGCCTCTACAGCTGAGAGACGAGCCAGAGTCTTCTGAGAAGACTCAATCAGTGGAGAAGATTGTCTCCATTGAACATGGAGAAACAGTGGACCAAGGGGTCCCAGCTGAAGAAGTCCAGGCTGAAGAAGTTCAGACACTGGAAAGCCCCTTGGACGTCCCTCCACTCAGCAGCATCCCATCTGCTGAAAAACAGGCGTCTCCGATTGAAGTCGAGGACTCGGAGACAGCCTCGGAGTCAGAATCTATCAGGATGGAGGCCTCAGCTCTCAAATCCAGAGCCTCCCGGGAGATTGCTGAAGTAATTTCGGAGATCGCCAGCCAGTCAGATCTTGTACTATTGGCTAGGCAGGCGAGGCTCCACATGTTGATAACGTTCCAGGAATGGCATAACCTGAAGAGACTAGTCATTCACCATTCCTGCGAACAGCTCCACGAGGAAGAGCTGCTGATAAGGGGGAAGATTGGCTACTCAGAGCCATTTGACCTCGGCACACTCGAGGATCTGAGGGCAGCCATGCTCGCTCTGCTGAACGTCAGACAGCCTATCTCAGCACCCGCGCCCTCAGATGGGTCTGACCCCGATGGTCAGGACCCACCCCGTGATTCAGGTCCTGAGAGGCCTGATGATGGAACTCAACAGGACAAGGATGCCACTGCATCTACTACTGACCCTCCACTCAGCATCCTTGGTCCTGGGCAGATGGTGGCTGGTACTTCGAAAGTAGTTGATCCTGCTCAGCTTCTTCTCCAATCTGCTTTCGAAGTAGCACCCAGCCCAAAGAGCCGTCGCTCAAAAACAATGGCCAGGGCATTGAAGAATCAAGGCACCCAAAATCGCCTACTTCCCCGTACCGTCCACAAAACTTGGCGGCAAACTACTGAGGCACAGAGTGCAGAGCTGCAGGGACTCAGAACAGCCATTTCAACATGTCAAGTCCTTGACTTCTCTAGAATTCTGACGAATGCCTTAGCTGCGCAGAGAGCTGACTTCGAAACTCAGCTAAAGACGATTCAGGAAGGCCAGGACAAACTGATGAATGCATACAAGGCCACTCAAACCGCTCATACTGAATCCGTCACTGCCATCTCTCAAGCTAATGAACTCAGAATAGAAACTATTCAGAAGGCTCTTGAAGAGAAGGTAGAACAGCAGCTGAAAGAGTTCAAGGCTGCGGCTGATCTCTCACACAAGAAATACAACGATCAATTGATCAATGAGAGGAACGAGCTGCATGAGGCTCTGAATAAAATACATAATAAGCTGGACGATCTATCAACCTCATACAAAAGCCTGAACAGAAAGGCATCTGCTCCGCCCCTACCCTAATTGCTATTGTTAAAAAGGGGGAAGGTTTAGTAAAGAAGGGGGAAGGTGTAGTTGAAAAAGCAACTAAGGAGCTGACACCGAAAGCTCCAAAGAGAGCAAGGTTAGTAGCAGGGGCAACTTCAACTCAGTCATCTGCCCCTACTGGACCAACTAAAACTGGCGAGGCCCAGGGTGTCTCAGCTGCAGCTGCAGCATCAACTGAGACTGGCCCAAGTGGCTCAGGAGCCAAAGAAGTCATAACTCAGGCTACTCAAACTCCTCTTAACATTATAAAGGAAGTAGCTGAGTATACTGACGAGGAGGACTCAGAAGAGGAAGAAGCTCCTCTCCCTCCTCCAGTTGCCGGAAAAGGCAAAAAGGTACTGAAACTCCCAACCCCTCCCTCCAAGAAAAAAGGACCTAGGAGGTTCATAACCCCGGAAGAGGAGGCTCAGATAGCCACAGATGAGAAGCTGGCTAGGGAGATAGCCAAAGCTGAAGCAGCCAACAAACCTAAGAAGAAGCTTGTCAAAGGCAAAACTAAGGCTCCAGCTGGAGGTAAGAAAATAGGTACTAGGTTGCCTCCTAAAACGCTCAAACTCAACGACGAAGCTGATAAAGATAAGGAGAAGGAGCAGCAGCAACATCAATCTACTGGGCAGCAGGGGACTTCCAAAGAAAAATCATCAACACCTGCTGACTCAGAAGAAGAGCCACCGCACAAGCCCTCCTACACTGCCTCGAAGGCACAGGAACAAGAGATGGAAGAAATCTGGGCTCAGTTAGACAGATACTTATACAGAGGTGAAGAGGCCAGGCAAATTGAAGTAGCCAGAGAGAGAATAAGGATGGTAGATCTTGAAGCTCTCAGGCTGATAACTAAAAAGGAAGCTAGTCAGAGGATCCCTGCAAAGGCTGACATCCCCTATAGATACAGGAGATTCAGGAAGCCTACAGATCTGAAGACTCACAGATGGCCTAGAACAGATGAATGGATACCAGTATAATTCACTCAGAGGTGGGAAGCACTGAAGATCAAGTTCATAAAAAGGAACTATTTTCTGGAGATTCTGGTCTGAGAAACGCAAGTCAATGGCTTATATTGAATGGATCATGAGAGCTGACTTAGATATGTATGCCAGACTGCAAAAAGCTGTCAAAGAAAATGTTGAAGTCAGAGTTCCAGACCCCAGAATCCTGCCACCCCCACAGAGACTTGATGGATCCATTCACTATGGAGTAATAGAGAAAGAAGTGAAGGATGCTGCTGAAGCCAAATTCCTTAATGAAGAAGACCTAGCAGACTTTGCTGAGATACTGAAGCTGAGAAAAGTCACTTATCGCATGTATGGAGTGCCTCTTCCTGAAACTCAATCTCAAGATTTCAAAGGCAGGATTAGGCAGTTCAAATGACTTCTTGCTTCTATACTCTCTTGGTGTCTTTCTTTCTTGTTTCTAGACTAGCAGAGATGTAACTGTACTGATATTTTCTAATATATATAATATATCTCTGTTTGGCTTGACAATATCTTATTGTCTGAATAGCCGTGTTGGTTTATGCTTAACACTCAGAATCACTGAAGTGATTACTGAGTCACACACTCACTGTCTGTTATTTATTGTCAGTTGTTGCTTAGCTAGATTCTGATAGACTTGATAGCATAAGGGGAAAATGTTGTTAAGACACGGAGAAATTGCTGTTTAGACTCTGTATTTGTTCTGAATTTCTGCCCTGATCCCTTCAGCAGTCTAGGACCTAAAGAACAACTCCACTGATCCTACATGTAATACTTTGTAAGGAGCTCTGTTTCTGATAAGTCATAGTGTTAGGTTGTTTAGTTGATAGTTGTTAGGTTTTGGCATCATCAAATAGGGGGAAAATGTTGGGTGATGATTCTATCCTCAGCAGTGTTGATAAATAGTGGGAAATGACTCAGTCTTCTATGGTATCATACGCTTAGTAGCCTTGTGCTCTGAATAAGTCTGTGAAGATTTGAAGATCCCAAAACCCTATATTGATTGGTGAACCATTACGTTGTAATTTGTTTTGTCTCTGAGGTTTCAGACTCAGCAGACCCTCTACTCTGGTTCAGGCACTCAGTAGATTATCCGCCTCAGCACCAGAAGTAGAAGACTCAGTGATACTGGACTCAACAGGAGCAGTATACTGAAAGGAGTCAGTGGAACTGAACTCAGTATGAGTAGTTCATTGTACTCAGAGTTGATCTTCAGTAGAGCCAACTCGGCGAAGCGTGCTATTGAATCGAGAGATCGGTCCTCGGGAACGGCCGGACAGGTCTTCTAACTGTCAAGATCTTTGAAGTCATCTCAGCAGAGTCAATACGAGGAAGAGAGAAGTCAGCTTCATATCTCCTGGAAGTCTGTTCTGTCTCAACCACCTTCTGAACCTCGGCCAATGACAAGCAGACACGTACTCTATACCTACTAAAGCTGCAAGTCAACAACTTTCCAGAAATGGAGGGAAAGGACACTGCCACCATATTTCAAAAGAGCCGTTAGCTACCCAAAAGAGAGAGACAAGGGATCATCGTCTCCAACGGATCTATCCTAATCTCTTCTCTATAAATAGAGGGATAAATCAAATTTGAAGCTCACGGAAAACATGAAAATAACGAAGAACACACGAGAGAACACATAGAGCATTCAAACGAGCAAATTCAAAAAGCCTAAGTCTTCCGCAAGAAGTTCGAAGAATCTATCTCTGGCGAAAGACTACATTCCAGCTCTTAGGGAACCAAGCTGAACTGATTAATACATCCTCTAGTATCCAACCGACGATACACGAACCCAAAGCTATATTCAGTTGTTCGTAGTTCTAGAAGCCACATCCTTGTTCCCTGTCCCTCTAACCTAAGCTTAATAGAATACATCCATAGCTTAGACGAAGGAGTTCACCTTTGAACTGATACTTATTGTAAAGGACACCTTTACAGTTGGAGAGTTTTTCAAACACTCAGTTTGATAACCGTGTAAACTGAGACTTGCTCAGTATAAATCTCAAGACCAGTGTTTGTCCAGCGTACAAACCAACTGAGACTAACTCAGTATAATAAATAGTTTCCTGATCTTTCGGGACAGTGGACGTAGGATTTTTATGTCCGAACCACTTTAAAAATCTCTGTGTCTTGTGTTCTGTTTTTAACTGTTGCATTGATTTACTGTTCATACTGAAAATATTCTTTAAATCATTCAACTGAGTTTCAGCAAACTTAACAGACTGCACTAATCAACTGAAACTGTTTTGATAAAAACGTTTTTCCACTCAACTGAATTTGGGCCTACACTATTCCGCACTAACTGAACTCTATCTGTAAGATACTGAATTCTGACTCTCAGTCAGCTAGCAGATCTCAGTAGAGTCAGTCACTCTGCCACACGATTCAGAACAGCTTATCTGGTCTGCTGAACTTGTTCAGTACGACATCATCCTGAAAAAGGACTGTTCGTGTTTAAGTTGAGAAAATCAATTTTCAGGTGTATTCACCCCCCCCTTCTATACCTGAACGTGCTCTCGGAACCAACAATAATAATTAAATAGGATGGCTAATTAGATCAAATTAAAAATGGCACGGTTTGCGTAAGTATGTCAATTTCAAGAATTTGATTCTAGTTTGGTAAAATTAATGGTCAATACTTAGATGTCACCATATGTACAATTCACTTCCCTCGAAGTCCATTCCCGTGTTTCAATAGTGACATGGTCTAGAATATCGAACTATTAATTCCATTTGTCTTAAAAACCTAGGCGTGGATTGGAATTAAAAAGCTAGGTAAATAGCTTGGTGTAGGGTTCTGCTAGTAGACGTCCACCTGTGTGCCTTACGAGTGGAATTCCTAGAGTTGTTCGAGTATTTAACCATCATTATTTTTTCAAAAGGTTACAATGATGGTTAATTACGAATTATGTGTGAATATAACATGCATTTATATTTCAGATATGTCTGTTCAAAAATTTCATAAGTTCCTAATCAGTCTCACCAACCAAACCCTAATGGGTTTAAATTAACTAATTTGATAAAGAGTGGAAGAGAAACCTTACACTATTGTTCCAAACTGAGAAAATAATATATGTTCTCAGTACCCCTGAGCCTGAACTCCCTGAAGAAGGAGCGACTGAAGAAGCATATAAGGGAATCAGAGAAGTGGATAGAGGATAATGACAAGACTCGTTTTGTCATTCTATCTACCATGATCGATTCTCTTGCTTCACAGTATGAAAACACGCCTCATTCGGAAGTAATATGGGAATCTATGGCTGAAGAGTTCGGTGAGAATGATAGATCTCAGAGATTTCATCTCTTGAGGCATGTTTTGACCTGCTCTATGACTGAAGGTGCATCCGTGCAGGATTGTATTTTACATATGATCGAGCTGCTAGATCGTCTTGCAAATGTTGGTGGTATCTTGGACCTTGGGATCTAGATAGATATGATTCTGCATTCACCACCTAAGTCATACGAGAATTTTCGCCTAAATGTAGTGATGTAAAAGAAAAACTACACTCTGAATGAACTTTCGAGTGAGTTAATTACTGCAGAAGGAATCATGGGTCAGAGTAAGGGTAAGAGGACCCAAATCTTGAACACTACTTGCAACTCAAGGAACCCTCCGAAAGGTGGATTCCTATTAAAAAAGGGCAAGAAGGCTATGAATGTCAAGAAGGGTAGTGGGAGCACAAAGTTAGCTCCTACCGGAGGGGTTCATAACCTAAGGGGAAGTGTTTCAAGTGTGATAAGGTTGGACATGGGAAAACTGAATGTCCAAACTTCAAGGCAAAACAGAAAGAGACGTGAATCGCTCTTGTAACTGAGATTGTTCTAGTTTCCTCTTCTACACACGAATGAGTAGTGGATTCGGGGGAAACCAATCATGTTTATTACACCTTTCAAGGTTTCTTATAGAAAAGGCAATTGAGAGATGGCGAGGTGGTAGTGTCAACGGGCAATGGATCAAGAGTTCCGACAATTGCCATTGGAGATTTACATCTATCTTTTGATAGTTCTATTTTAGTACTTAAAGATGTTTTACATGTGTCTGTGTTTAGGTGAAACATAATTTTTGTTTCAATACTCTACAACATGGATGTTTATACATCAAGTTTTAATAGTGGAGTTTCTATCATGAAAGACGATGATTTTATCTATGGTTGGCAATTAAATGGATCTTTATATACTATTACTTCTAAACCGCGTAATTCTATTAATATTGCTTCCTCATCATCAAATTCCAGGAAGAGAAAATAACATTATATGGTAAATCAAACTTATCTATGGCATCTACGACTAGGTCACATCAATCTGAATAGGATCCAAAGATTGGTGAAATATGGACCATTGGAGTCTCTCCAATTCGAATCATTTCCAACTTGTGAATCCTGCTTGGAGGGAAAGATGGTGACTAGGTTTTTTAAGGCAAAATGTTATAGAGCCACAGAAGCACTAAGTTTGATTCATTCTGACTTGTGTGGACCCATGTCTACACAAGCTCATGGAGGGTATGAGTACTTCGTCACATTTACCGACGATTACTCGAGGTATGGATATGTTTACCTTCTTCGCCACAAGTTGGATTGCTTCGAAACCTTTAAAGAATTCAAAGTAGAAGTGGAGAACAAGTTAGGTAAAGAAATCAAAACACTGCAATCTAATCGTGGTAGGGAATACCTATCCAACGAGTTCAAGGATTACTTGACAGAATGTGGGATTACATCCCAGCTGACAACACCAATGTTGTGAAGGATAATTGAGGGTTAGTAACGATACCTTCCTCCTTCGTATGTTGTCGCGGCTTTGATTGTTGCTCGTGTGTCAGATCTTCTGATCTGTGTCCCGGCCTTTTTCTTCCTCTGGGTGGTCAGAGAACTGAAGAAAATAGATTACTGTCTCTCCCACACTACTCACGCCATGCGTCTTTATTTGTGATTGTGTGTATTATGTTTCTGAACAGAATACTAATATATAAAGGCTTCAAAAGCCAATATAATATTAATATATTTGTAGCCCATTAATTTAATTATATTTCTAATGGGCTTCCACATAATTAGCCCTTAATATAATTAATTAATCCACTTGGCTACTAATATTTATCAATTAATTGGCTCAGCCAGTTAATTCCAGATAAATAATATTATTAAATAATGTCCAAATTTCTTAACTTTCGAACACGAACAGTCCTATTCATGAAGGTGCCGTACTGAAATAGTTCGGCGGACTGCATAACCGCTCAATCATGTTAAAGGCTAAAAGAGTGCTGACTCGTCTGAGATCCGCTAACCGACTAGGTCGAGATCGGTATCGATCGGTGAGAGTTCGGTGTGCGGAATTGTGTTGGCCCAAATCGGTTTTAATGAGGAAAACGTTTTATGCAAGTCTCGGTTCGGTAGATAAGAAATTCGAGAATGCGAGACAGTTAAATTGATTTTAAATATGATGTTCGGTATGCACGAGTAAAACCAATGAAACAAGAAGTAAACGACACGAGATATTTTTAAAGTGGTTCGGATATCAACAATCCTACGTCCACTATCCCGATAGATCGGGAGGCTATTTATTATACCGAGTTAGTCTCGGTCGGCTTGTACTGTTGGACAAAGCCGTGGCTTGGGGATTATACTGAGCAAGTCCCAGTTTACAATTCTATCAAACTTTAAGTGTTTGACAAACTTCTCCAACAATGAAGGAGTCCTTATACAATAAGGATTGGGTTCAAATGTGAACTCCTTCGTCTAAGCTATGGATATAACAAGTGAGCTTAGGGTTAGAGGGATAAGGAACGAGAATGTAGCTATCTAGAGCGACGAACAGCTTAGGGTTTAGCTATAGGTTCGTGTCAGTCGCTTGGATACTAGAAGCTTATGTCGGTTCAGCTTGGTTCCTTTTGAGCTGTATGTAGTCTTTCGCCGGAGATAACTCGGTTGATTCTTGCGGAAGACTTAGTCGTTAATTTCGCTCGTTTGAATGCTCTGTGCATTTCTTGCTTCTATGCGTCGCGCGTTGGTGTTTTTCAAATCTTGAATGATCCCTCTATTTATAGAGTGGAGAGAAGAATAGATCCGTTGGAGACGATCTTCTTCTTTTTCCCTCTTTTGTGGTAGCAAACGGCTCTTTTGGTGTAGGTAACAGTGTACTTTCCCACCTTTTACGGAAATATGTTGACTGTAGCTTTAGTAGGTGAGACGACACGTGTATGCTTGTCATTTGTCGAGGTGGATGTGGTGGTTGAGACAGAACAAACTTCGAGGCAACTGAAGTTGACTTCTCTCTTCCTCGTACTTGACAACACTGATAGCTTATCAAAAGATTCGGATAGCGTTCGAAGAGCGTCGGCCCGATGCTTGAGTCCGATTTTGTATTCGATAGATAGACAGTGAGAAGGGTCTACCGAAAATCAGCTACGAGTCCGGTGAACTACTCTGCCGAGTTCGGTTTAACCGACTCTCTCGGATATCTTGCTCTGCCGAGTCCAAAGATTCACCGAGTCTTCTACACCGGTGCCGAGGCCGATGAGCTACGAGCGCCTTGACCGGGAAGCAGAGTGTCTACCGAGTCCGAAACCTCGGGAGACAAATACGAATACAAAGGAATGGTTCACCAATCAGATAGGGTTTTGGGATCTTCAAATCTTCTCAACAGTCAGAGCACGAGGCTACTGAGCGTGATCAGTATAGAAGATAGAATCATTTCCCACAAGTATGATCATGCTGAGGATTGAATCATCACCCAACAATAGGATTTGACTACCTTGTCGAAAACGCTGGTGCCATAACCGGAAAGCTTGCTTAAGTCCATGAATAGACTTCTTAAGCTTCCATACTAGATGTTCTTCGCCCTCCTTCACATAACCATCTGGCTGTTTCATGTAGATATCCCTACCTTTTTCAAGGTGACCGTTTAAGAATGCGGTTTTGACATACATTTGCCAGATCTCTAGGTTCATGTGAGCTGATATGACAAGGAGAATCTGAATGGACTTGATCATTGCTACAGGCGAGAAGGTCTCTTCGTAATCGATACCTTCTTTCTGGGTAAAACCTTTGCCACTAGCCTGGCCTTAAACGCCATGATCTCTCCATACGGTCCTCTCTCTTTCTCTTGTATACCCACTTACTACCAATAGCATTGCAGCCCTCAGGTAGTTCAGTGATCTCGTATACATCCATATCAGTTATGGACTCAAATTCCGAGTCCATGGTGATTCTCCATGAATCTGCATCTACATCTCCCACTGCTTCGTTGTAAGTCCAGGGATCCACGGTATCTTGTGCATCTACCGGGAGATGATCAAACGTCTCCCCAGTGAACATATACTGATCAGGTGTAAATATCACCATCCCACTACGTCGAACGGTGTCGGACGCCGAAGTTAACAGTTGTGCGGTTACTCGTGGAGTACTATCTTGCACAACCGGCCGTTCAAGTGGAACTCGACCACCTTGTAATTCCTCAAGGATGATGTCGACTCGAGATTTATGGTTACTAATGTAATCCTCTTCTAAGAACCGAGCATTAGGGCTAACAACGATCTTCTGTTCTTTAGGATCATAACAGTATCCACCCTTCGTTTCCTTCGGATACCCTATGAACATCACTTCTGAACGTGATTCCAATTTGTCGGCCTGCCTATTAAGCACATAAGCAGGATAACCCCAAATCCTTAAGTGGTGCATACTGGGTTTGTGCCCGCTCACAACTCAAAAGGGATCGTTTGAACCGACTTGGAATGCACACGGTTCAGCAAGTATGCTGCAGTCTCTAGGGCATATCCCCAAAAGGAAACTGACAAAGTTGCATAACTAATCATCGACCGAACCATCTCTAAGAGACTTCGGTTCCTTCTTTCTGACACACCATTCTCGCTGAGGCGTGCCGTCTTGTCGGTACCGGGATGTAATCCCACATTCTCGTCAAGTAGTCCTTGAACTCGTTGGACAGGTATTCCCCACCACGATCAGATCATAGTGTTTTGATTTCTTTACCTAGCTTCTTCTCCACTTCTGCCTTGAATTCCTTAAAGGTTTCAAAGCAATCCACCTTGTGGCGAAGAAGGTAAACATATCCATACCTCGAGTAATCGTCAATAAATTTGACGAAGTACTCATACCCTCCACGAGCTTGTGTAGACATAGACCCACACAAGTCGAATGTATCAAACTTAATACTTTTTGTGGCTCTATAACCCTTTGCCTTAAAAGGCCTAGTCATCATCTTTCCTTCCAAACAGGTTTCGCAAGTTGGAAATGGTTCAATCTTGGAGAGACTCCAATGATCCATATTCCACCAACCTCTGAGTCCTGTTAAGATTGATGTGACCTAGTATTAAGTGCGACAGATAAGTTTGGTTTACCTTAGAAGACTATTTCCTCTTCTTAGGATTTGATGATGAGGAAGCAATATTAACGTAACTACGCGGTTTACAAGTATATAAAGATCTGTTTAATGGTCTACCACAGATAAAATCATCGTCTTTCATAATAGAAACTTCACTATCAAAACTTGATTTATAACCATCCATAGTGCAGAGTTTTGAAACAGAAATAATGTTTCGCCTAAACTCAGGCACATATTAAACATCTTTAAGTACTAAAACAAAACTATCAAAATATAGATTTAAATCTCCAATGGCAATTGTAGGAACTTTCGATCCATTGCCCATTGAGACTACCACCTCGCCATTGCTCAATTACCTTTTCTGCAAGAAACCTTGCAAGGTGTAACAAACATGATCAGTTGCCCCCGAATCCACTACCCATTCGTGGGTAGAAGTGGAAACCAGAACAGTTTCAGTTACAAGAGCGACTCGCGTCTCTTTCTGTTTTGCCTTGACATCTGGATAATAACTCTTCCAGTGTCCTTTCTTACCATAATTGAAGAACCTTCCTTTCTTCTTTGGCATTCGCATGCCGCCGATAACGACCGTCTTCTTACTCCCACTGCTCTTCTTGAATTGACCACCCTTTCTGCTCTTTTTCTGGTTTCCGCCTTTCGGAGGATTCCTTGAACTACGAGGGATATTCAAGACTTGAGCACTCTTGCCCTTTCCTATAACTTCTTTGACCGCTACCAAATATTTGAGTAACATACTCATAGTAAACTCGTTCTTAGACATAGCGGTCCTAAAACAGAAGTTCTTATAGTAACTTTGCAGAGCTTTTATTGGGAGAGGTAAGATATCTCTTCCACTCTATAAAATTATTTTAAATTGTTAAACCCATTAGGGTTTGGTTGGTGAGACTGTTTAGGAACTCGAAAAAATAAAATATTCGAACAGACATATCTGAAAAATATAATTTTAAAAACATGTATGAAATTAACATTTACACATAATTCGTAATTAATAATCATTGAAACCTTTTGTTAAAACAATGATATTAAAAACCTCGAACAGCTCTAGGAATTCCACTAGCAAGCCACGCAGGTGGACGTTTACTAGCGTAACCCTAAACCAAGCTATTTACCTAGCTCTTTAATTCCAATCCACGTCTAGGTTCTTAAGACGAATGGAATTAATAGTTCGATATACTGGATCATGTCACTATTAAAACGCGGGAAGGGACTTCGAGGGAAGTGAATTGTACCTGCGGTGACATCTAAGCATTGACCATTAATTTGACCAAAATAGAATCAAATTCTCGAAATTGACATACTTACTCGAACCATGCCGCATTCAATTTGATCTAATTAGCCATCCTATTTAATTATTATCTTCTAGAGTACTCGTGTTTACTAGGCACGCAAGCCACGCAGGTGGACGTTTACGGCTTCGCTCCCACTACTCAATAATAATCAAATATTGATTTGGAAAACTCATCTCACAAACTTGGTAGCTCAAAAATGCAAGCAAGCCACGCAGGTGGACGTTTACTCACACAATCTTACTACTTTCGTGTAGAGTCCAATTAATGGAGGTCCGATTAAGTGTTTAATATCCAAATTAATGGAATCTAATTAAACATTTAATTTAAAGTTGCTTAGTCTTTTTATTCAAAAGGTTTGTTTTGAATCATGCATATCCACATAATTCCTAAAGCATGCAATTTCTAAGCGCACATAATAAAACGTGCTCTCGAAAAATAAAAAAAACATGCTTTTAAAAACGATATAAATCCTATTTACATGCTTTTCTAAGCGCAATTAATCACATAATCGCATGCTAAAGCATAAGTAAAAATAAATACGCAAATAGGAAATTTAAAATTGTTATCGGGCTTAAAAACACGTAATCCCTAACTATTACATTGCCCGATCATGATACAGATCTTCAAAATCTTCAAAAATCTTCGAATCTAGAAACTACGTCGAAAACTTTTTCGAAAATTGTGCTTCCACATCATTAGGGGGGGTTTGCCACGTGGCAGACGCGTGTGTGCCAAATCAGCAAGGGCTGACGTGGCGCGCGTCTTCTTCACGGAACTGCCGCCGCCGCCACCGCTGCAGGACGGTTCTGTGCCGGCCGCCGGTACCCAGGGGGTGCGCCGGACAACGGCGAACCAGGAACCATCGTCCGTGTCCGGCGCCGCCGTGCGCGCAGCTGCGCAAAATCGCGCTACGTGCGCGCGGCCGCCGCCACAAGCGCGCGCGCAGCCGCGCCTTCCCCCGGCCGATTTCGGGCCTCCTCCGCCCTCTACACACCTCCCCGACGTCGCCAAGACGTCGAATTCGTGTATAAACGCCGCCTGGAGGCGCGGCCGTGAGAATTACAGCGCAAAAAATCGCGCCTCCGTCGCCGCCGCCGCCTCGCTCGAATTCTCCCTTTTCGAGCTGCGATTCGATCAATTGAAAGAGGGGAAACGATATTGAAACACTCACGACCACCGGGTAACGGATTCCGGCCGAGATTAGTTCCTCAATTTCCCGAATTTCAAACGATTCGCCGGAACGAATTCAATGTGAGCAGCGAAATTGAGACGTCGATTCCGGTCGCATCCGGGATCGGATGATCCCTTACAACCTATCAACGCGAAGCTCGTAAGACGAGTATTCCATAGGTTCAAGCTGATCGTCGATCCGACGTCAGACGCGCCGGGAATCTCCGTCGCAAGATGCGGCGAAACCCTAGTAAAACTAGGGTTTTCGCTGCGAAAATCTAATTTTCTTCGTCTCGTTTTTCATGCCTGCCGGACCAATTACAGTACAACAAACAGTACAATCACATAACAAATAGGTCCTATAATCTACTCGTGGATTTTCTCACGAGAAAAACGTTACATCGGGGTCAAAACAGGTGGCTCGCAGTCGCCCCCAAACACGAAAATAGCCCGATAACGACGAAATAAAATCTAATCATACATCTAACAGCAACAATCAGAGCCTAAACCAGGCTCTGATACCAATTGAAGGAATAATTAGGGTTAAAACCGATACCTCCTCCTTCGTATGTTGTCGCGGCTTTGATTGTTGCTCTTGTGTTAGATCTTCTGATCTGTGTCCCGGCCTTTTTCTTCCTCTGGGTGGTCAGAGAACTGAAGAAAATAAAAATATCATCTCTCTTTTACTCACGATCGGCGTGTGTAATTATGTGGAGTGTGTAATCTGTTTCTGAACAGAATACTGATATATATAGGCTTCAAAAGCCAATATAATATTAATATATTTGTAGCCCATTAATTTAATTATACTCCAATGGGCTTCCACATAATTAGCCCATAATATAATTAATTAATCCACTGGGTTACTAATATTTATCAATTAATTGGCCCAGCCAATTAATTCCAGATAAATAACATTATTAAATAGTGTAAAAATACATTAATCAATTAATAATGAATTCTGAGAAACAATAAATTACTAGGCAACTAATTGGGCCAGATCAGGGATCCAATACATGAAATAAAGCAGGGCCTCCAATTAATTAATTATCCATGCTCAGCCCAGAGCAAAATTAATTAATTAACACAGATTCATTCCACTAGAGAATCAATGCTGACTTACCCCTTTATCCCAAATTGAGCAAGGGCTTGTATTTTAGACTTAATCAATCTCCGCATTTAAGATAGAAATATCCGTTAATTAATTAAGCCCACTGACAGCTTAAATTAATTAACATCTTATATTCCTGAGCAGTACCACTCGACCTTATTAACACACCTGAACTTAATCAACCGGTCGGGTTTAGTGTGCTAATCCTTTCGAGTTCCTCAGGGGAGATTATCAACCCATTTTACTAGGATACAGATGCAAGATACAGACAATCAGCCTGAGTCACAAATAACTACTAACACCCAAGATACGTAGATCCAGTCGCGATGACGTTCACCATAGTAGGTCAAAGTGATAGATAGTCAAATGCACTCAGCTGAAGTCTTACCAAGCTTAAGACCAGCAAAGTCACCGAGATCTTGGTTTTCCACTAAGGTCAGTTAGGAAAACACATCTCACTGTGATCCATCAATACACCACCTTAAGTGTACCAGTAAAGACAAGCAGCTAAGACAAGCCACTTCTTATCTAAACTGCAGCTTAAACCGACAACTTCATCCTTAAGTTGTCTCAGTTGTGTTAACTATTTATATCTTGTCAGTTCAACCAATTTGTGTTGTCTTCTGTGATACCCGACACACCACACAAATCTAACTTTTATACAAGATAAAGGATAACATGTGCAAATATACATATTTATCAGATAGGAGAATAAAACAGTGGTAAGGACAAAAACACATTGTATACAAGCATAAAAAGTGCTTCCAATATACAAAATCCCAACACATGTGCTAACAAAAAAATTACGATTGCAATTGTTTGCGTGCATACATTTTCAATCAAACGTGCAGACATTTTTATGCAAATGTGCGTACAAAAAACAAGTAATATATATATGTTCTACCCTTCCTCAAAAGAACTACGAAACAAGTTTTTCCTAGAGTTCGCGCTTGCAAAAAAAGGCCTTTGTGTGGAACTTGATTTCAGATCTTCCTTCCCATTCAACCATCGATCGAGACCAGAGATCCACCACCATTGGCCGGACATGTCTTCTTGGTTTTAAACTGAGAAATGTGTCTTTACATACTTCCACTTCAACACCATCATAGAAGACAATTTCATTCCTGCACAAAATATGATACAAATTTGAACTGACAAATGTGTCTTTACATACTTCCACTTCAACACATTCATTTTTCTATCTATTTTTCCCCCTTTGACATCTATCTTTCCTCTTTTTCTTATGTTTGAGCTGATTTGGGCTTTAGATCCCCCGATCAAAGCTGTTGCCTTTCTCTTGCCAGACATCTGTAAAAAAAATGTGCATATAATGATTACTTAATGTGCATATGAAATACCCATGGTTTGCATATAGACTGTTATAAAATACCCATCATTGCGCATATGAAATAGAGATAATGTGCATACGAAATATAGATCATGTGCATATGAAATACCCATGGTGTGCATATAGACTGTTATAAAATACCCGTGATTGTGCATATGAAATATAGATAATGTGCGTACGAAATATAGATAATGTGCATATGAAATACCCATGATTGTGCATATGAAATACCCATGGAAAAGATTTAGTCGTTAACGTGCATACGAAATGTACACATATGATTCTACATATATTTTATAGACAATGTACATTAAACTGTTATCATTTCGACAAAACCCCCAATTCCAATCGCTCTTACAAATATATGGCTTAGAAATTTGTATGAACCCTAATTTTTCCAATCCCTCTTTCGAAAAAAATTGTATCAACTAGATTGAAAATATATTCCCAAAATATATTTTGAAATGTATAAACCCTGCATTTTTGAAAAAAAAAATTGTAACAACTAAATTCGAACATACCTTCGGTTTTTAAAAATCGGACTTTTGCCAACACAAATCAGTATTCTCCTTGAGGAATCGGTCTCAATTCCCACAACCGATTTCAATCCCTAAGAGGTCTCTTCACCCCATCTCTTGAGTTTCGGACAAATTTATATGCACATTTACAATCGTACCCGTTCATACACAACGTTTCGGACTACTTGATGTGGACCGCCTTCACGAGAAGTCTATTCTTGTCCCCTTTATTGGGATTTTGTATACTAGAAGCAAATTTTATGATTGTATACAATGTGTTTCGGGTATCTAATAAATATATATATCCTTTATCTAATAAATATATATATTTGCACATGTAATCCTTTATCTTGTATAAAAGTTAGATTTGTGTGGTGTGTCGGGTATCACAGAACACTACACAAATTGGTTGAACTGACAAGATATAAAAAGTTATCACAACTGAGACAATTTGAGGGAGTTGTCGGTTTAAGTTGATGTTTAGATAAGAAGTGGCTTGTCTTAGCTGCTTGTCTTTACTGGTACACTTAAGATGGTGTATTGATGGATCACAGTGAGATGTGTTTTCCTGACTGACCTTAGTGGAAAACCAAGATCTCGGTGACTTAGCTGGTCTTAAGCTTGGTAAGATTTCAGCTGAGTGCATTTGGCTATCTATCAGTTTGACCTACTATGGTGAACGTCATCGCGACAGGATCTACGTATCTTGGGTGTTAGTAGTTATTTGTGGCTCAGGCTGGTTGTCAGTATCTTGCAACCGTATCCTTGTAAAATGGGTTGATAATATCCCCTGAGGAACTCGTAAGGATTAGCACACTAAATCCGGCCGGTTGATTAAGTTCAGGTGTGTTAATAAGGTCGAGTGGTACTACTCGGGAATTTAATAAGATATTGATTAATTTAAGCTGTCAGTGTGCTTAATTAATTAACGGATATTTCTATCTTAAATACGGGGATCAATTACGTCTAAAATACAAGCCTAGACTCAACATTTGGGAATAAAGGGGTAAGTCAGCACAGATTCTCTAGTGGAATGAATTTATGTTTGTGAATTAATAATACTCAGGGCTGAGTATGAAAAATTAATTCACTTAAGACCCTGTTGGTCCCCGAGAGTAGACGAGTCTTCAGGTGTGGAATACACCTGAGTCAAAGTCAGCAGCGAGCGCAACAGTCAGTACTGCTGAATCAGTACTGCTGAACGCGCGGGCAGAGAATCCTTCTACTGAGTACGGTCTACTAAATTCAATCAGTAGAACAGTAGTTCAGTATCGGGTTTCGATTGCGGAAGAGTAGGCCCAAAAGAATATTCGTCTAAGTCTGAAAACACCATTTTATGCTATTTGATTTAAAGTCAGTTTTATGCAAGTGAACAATTAAGCAGAGCGACAATAAATCAACACAGAGTTTTTAAAGTGGTTCGGATATCAAGCGATCCTACGTCCACTATCCCGAAAAGGGCAGGAGGCTATTTATTATACTGAGTTAATCTCAGTCAGCATGTTCACAGGACAAAGCCGTGGCTTGGGGATTATACTGAGCAAGTCCCAGTTTACACGGTTATCAAACTAAAGTGTTTGACTAACTCTCCAACTATGAAGGAGTCCTTTTACAATAAGGAACAAGTTCAAATATGAACTCCTTCGTCTAAGCTATGGATATTACAATAAGATCAGCTTAGATTAGAGAAGGGAAACGAGATAGAACTCTAGAGAGAAGAACTATAAGAATATATCTATGAAAGATTAAGTTCTTCTCTGGATATGGCTTGAATCTTCTAGAGTGTTTGTTCGGTTGAGCTCGGTTCCTTGGATGTGTCCATCATCGTCATGATCGACCTCACATCCTGTTTCTTCTCCTCCCATTTCTTCGTGAAGACCCTTCTCTATTTATAGAGGTGACCTAGTCCGTTGGAGAGGAAGATGCCATGTGTCACTCTATGGGGTAGCAAACGGCTTTATTTGAATTCTGTAGAGTCCACTATCTTTAATGAAAGTGGTTGACTTGCAGCTTTATGTCGGAGACTCTGCCAGCTGGCTGCTTGTCATTGGTCGAGGTACAGAGAGTGGTTGAGATCTATGCAGACTTCAAGGTGATACTGAAGCTGACTTCTCAGATGTACGACCTCGGACAACTCTACTGAATCTGAAGTCCATGGTCAGTTAAAGTAACTGACCGACCGTTGCTGAGTCTGATCTTGATTCAGTAGATAACTTCTGCTGAGTCTGCTCTTACTGAAGATCAACTCTGAGTACAGTGAACTACTCCTGCTGAGTTCAGTTCGACTGACTCCATTCAGTATACTACTCCTGCTGAGTCCAGTATTTACTGAGTCTTCTACTGAAAGCACAGCTATTGAACTTTAGCTAGTCTACTGAGTTCCTACCACGGTGAACTCAGTTAAGCTATAACAATATCGAAAGCTCATCATCCAGCTAGGGTTTTGGGATCTTCGAATCTATCATAGTGAACCTAATTCCCAACAATTTCCCCCTATTTGATGATGCCAAAACTTCTACAAACTTCTCCTAAAAACTTTCTACATGCAACTACTAATCTAATCAACACAGTTCCCCCTTTTAATCATGATACCAAATCCCCTAAAACATAAGACATAAGTTTGACAACTTCCCCTTGGGCAAGTATCACATAATTACGAGACACATAGATATATCAGTGAAGTGTGTGTGAGTGTTGAAAGATAAGAACATGCTCTGAAATCTGGGACACTACAAATCTATTTGATAGACACTGAGGATATGATCTGTAGGCCTTTTCGACCTCTTGGTTCCCCCTGAGTTGGATCTGGGTGTTTTGGGGCTTGAACCTTGGATCTTCCTTTGATAGCTGGGCTGAGGTGTTTACATATTCTGTTCATTCCTTGTTTGAGGGGTTGTAGATTCTGCGTGTCCAGTTCCCCCTTGGACAAACCTATCAGCCAGCTGATCGGAGCTTTTCTATCCTTCAGTAGTCGCTCAGCCAATAAGATATCTTCAAAGTCCTTATACCTGAAATGTCTAACATTAAGAACATGGTATAGGATGCTATGAAGATTATGCAATATGCGCATCTTTGAGAAAACGGTTTTCGGGATCAGCCGGTTAGACCAGAGCTCTTATCGAATAACACCATGCACTTTGATCGAAGTACATCGTGTGGTTTGATTAGAAAAACAACGTGCGCGCTTTGATCGAGAAGAACACCGTGCACTCTGATACTAATTGTTGGTCCCCGAGAGTAGACGAGTCTTAGGTGTGGAATACACCGAGTCAAAGTCGGCCGAAGCGACGGTCGATCGTCTTTGAATCGATCTTGCTAAACGCGCGGGCGAGAGAATCCTTCTGCGAGTACGGTCTGCGGAATTCGGTCGGTAGAACAATGAGTTCGATGTCGGGTTTCGAGTGTGGAAGAGTAGGCCCAAAAGAATATTCGTCTAAGTCCGAAAACACCGTTTTATGCTATTTGATTTAAAGTCGGTTTTATGCAAGTGAACAATTAAGCGGAGCGACAATAAATCAACACGAGTTTTTAAAGTGGTTTGGATATCAAGCGATCCTACGTCCACTTGTCCCGAAAAGGTCGGGAGGCTATTTATTATACCGAGTTAGTCTCGGTCGACTTGTTCATAGGACAAAGCCGTGGCTTGGGGATTATACTCGAGCAAGTCCCGGTTACACGGTTATCAAACTAAAGTGTTTGACTAACTCTCCAACTATGAAGGAGTCATTTTACAATAAGGAACAAGTTCAATTATGAACTCCTTCGTCTAAGCTATGGATATTACAATAAGATCAGCTTAGATTAGAGAAGGGGGAACGAGATAGAAGTCTAGAGAGAAGAACTATAAGAATATATCTATGAAAGATTAAGTTCTTCTCTGGATATGGCTTGAATCTTCTAGAGTGTTTGTTCGGTTGAGCTCGGTTCCTTGGATGTGTCCATCATCGTCATGATCGACCTCACATCCTGTTTCTTCTCCTCCCATTTCTTCGTGAAGACCCTTCTCTATTTATAGAGGTGACCTATGCATATATCCGTTGGAGAGGACGATGCCACGTGTCACTCTATGGGTAGAACACGGCTTTATTTGAATTCTGTGGAGTCCACTATCTTTAATGAAAGTGGTTGACTTGCAGCTTTATGTCGGAGACTCGCTAGTCGGCCGCTTGTCATTGGTCGAGGTACGTAGAGTGGTTGAGATCTATGCGGACTTCAAGGTGATACCGAAGCGACTTCTCAGATGTACGACCTCGGACAACTCTACCGAATTGTTCTTCTGAAGTCCATGGTCAATTAAAGTAACTGACTGACCGTTGTTGAGTCTGGTCTTGATTCGAAGATAACCTGCCGAGTCCGCTCTTGCGAAGATCAACTACGAGTACGGTGAACTACTCCTGCCGGAGTTCGGTTCGATCGACTCCTTTCGATATCTTGCTCTGCCGAGTCCAAGTATTTACCGAGTCTTCTACCGAAAGCACAAATTGTTGAACTTTAGCTTTTCTACTGAGTTCCTAACACGGTGAACTCAGTTAAGCTATAACAATATCGAAAGCTCATCATCTAACTAGGGTTTTGGGATCTTCAAATCTATCATAGTGAACCTAATTCCCAACAATTTCCCCCTATTTGATGATGCCAAAACTTCTACAAACTTCTCCTAAAAACTTTCTACATGCAACTACTAATCTAATCAACACAGTTCCCCCTTTTAATCATGATACCAAATCCCCTAAAACATAAGACATAAGTCTGACAACTTCCCCCTGGGCAAGTGGCACATAATTACGAGACACATAGATATATCAGTGAAGTATGTGTGAGTGTTGAAAGATAAGAACATGCTCTGAAATCTGGGACACTACAGATCTAATTGATAGACACTGAGGATCTGATCTGTAGGCTTTTTCGACCTCTTGGTTCCCCCTGAGTTGGATCTGGGTGTTTTGGGGCTTGAACCTTGGATCTTCCTTTGATAGCTGGGCTGAGGTGTTTACATATTCTGTTCATTCCTTGTTTGAGGGGTTGTAGATTCTGCGTGTCCAGTTCCCCCTTGGACAAACCTATCAGCCAGCTGATCGGAGCTTTTATGTCCTTGAGTAGTCGCTCAGCCAATAAGATATCTTCAAAGTCCTTATACCTGAAATATCTAACATTAAGAACATGGTATATGATGCTATGAAGATTATGCAATATGCGCATGCTGAGAAAACAGTTTTTCAGGATCAGTCCAGTTAGACCAGAGCTCTTATCAGAATAACTCCATGCACTTTGATCAGAAGTACATCGTGTGGTTTGATTAGAAAAACACTGTGCGCTTTGATCAGAAGAACACCGTGTACTCTGATACCAATTGTTGGTCCCCGAGAGTAGACGAGTCTTCAGGTGTGGAATACACCTGAGTCAAGGTCAACAGCGAGCGCGACAGTCAGTACTGCTGAATCAGTACTGCTGAACGCACGGGCAGAGAATCCTTCTACTGAGTGTGGTCTACTGAATTCAGTCAGTAGAACAGTAGTTCAGTATCAGGTTTCGAGTGCGGAAGAGTAGGCCCAAAAGAATATTCGTCTAAGTCTGAAAACACCGTTTTATGCTATTTGATTTAAAGTCAGTTTTATGCAAGTGAACAATTAAGCAGAGCGACAATAAATCAACACAGAGTTTTTAAAGTGGTTCGGATATCAAGCGATCCTACGTCCACTGTCCCGAAAAGGTCAGGAGGCTATTTATTATACTGAGTTAGTCTCAGTTAGCTTGTTCACAGGACAAAGCCGTGGCTTGGGGATTATACTGAGCAAGTCCCAGTTTACACGGTTATCAAACTAAAGTGTTTGACTAACTCTCCAACTATGAAGGAGTCCTTTTACAATAACGAACAAGTTCAAATATGAACTCCTTCATCTAAGCTATGGATATTACAATAAGATCAGCTTAGATTAGAGAAGGGGAACGAGATAGAACTCTACAGAGAAGAATTATAAGAATATATCTATGAAAGATTAAGTTCTTCTCTGGATATGGCATGAATCTTCCAGAGTGTTTGTTCGGTTGAGCTCGGTTCCTTGGATGTGTCCATCATCGTCATGATCGACCTCACATCCTGTTTCTTCTCCTCCCATTTCTTCGTGAAGACCCTTCTCTATTTATAGAGGTGACCTAGGCATATGTCCGTTGGAGAGGACAATGCCACGTGTCACTCTATGGGGTAGCAAACGGCTTTATTTGAATTCTGTAGAGTCCACTATATTTAATGAAAGTGGTTGACTTGCAGCTTTATGTCGGAGACTCTGCCAGCTGGCTGCTTGTCATTGGTCGAGGTACAAAGAGTGGTTGAGATCTATGCAGACATCAAGGTGATACTGAAGCGGACTTCTTTGATGTACGACCTTGGACAACTCTACTGAATTGTTCTTCTGAAGTCCATGGTCAGTTAAAGTAACTAACCGACCGTTGCTGAGCCTGATCTTGATTCAGTAGATAACTTCTGCTGAGTCTGCTCTTACTGAAGATCAACTCTGAGTACAGTGAACTACGCCTGCTGAGTTCAGTTCGACTCACTCCTTTCAGTATACTGCTCCTGCTGAGTCCAGTATTTACTGAGTCTTCTACTGAAAGCACAGCTGTTGAACTTTAGCTAGTCTACTAAGTTCCTAACATGGTGAACTCAGTTAAGCTATAACAATATCGAAAGCTCATCATCCAGCTAGGGTTTTGGGATCTTCAAATCTATCATAGTGAACCTAATTCCCAACAGACCCTGCTTTATTTCTTGTATTATGTCCCTAGTCTGGCCCGAACAAATGCCTAGTTGTATTTGACAATTTTTCACAGACTCACTAGGCTACTTAATTACCTGGAATTGTTCGGTTCTTTAACGGATTTAAACAATTGGTAATGGAGTAAGTTGGGCTTGGGAATAATAGGCCCAACACTATTTGGGCCCATTAAGGCCCAATACTATTTGGGCCCATTAAGGACCAACACTATTTGAACTCTTCTCTATAAATAGGAGGTTAGGGCTTCACAATTTCATACCAAGTTTCCGAGATTCCGAGCAAAGTTTCGTCGAGGCATTCCTTGAATGAAATATTACTTGGAGACTTAGAACTGGTGAATAGTGAGTTTTTGGTCAAGGGCTCTCTAGCATCTTCGTCCATCCGGAGTTGAGAGCTCGGGCACGGGAATAGTCCCGAAGACCTTTTATGGACCGTGTCAAAAAGATCTGATTCATGAGCAACAATTAGAGCTGCAACAACATACTTGGAGGAAGGTATAATTTCTTTCCCTCATTTCTATCAATTGGTATCAGAGCCTGGTTTAGGCTCTGATTGTTGCTTTTAGAAGCATGTTTAGGGTTTATTATTTCATAGTTATCGGGTAATTTTTCGTGCTTGGGGCGGCCTGCGAGCCACTGTTTTGACCCCGTTGTAACATTTTTCTCGTGTGAAAATCCACGAGTAGTTGATAGAAACTATTTGTTACGTGTTTGTACTATTTCTATAATGTAATTTTGATCCGAGAGGCACAAAAATTGAGGTGGAGGAAGAAACCCTAATTTTGCCGAAACCCTACTTTTCTAGGGTTCCGCCGCCACTTTCGGTGGCGAGTGGCGGCGCGTCCAGCCTTTTTCGGCCAAGCGGCTTGTGCCGTTTGGTTTGCCTTGTCACAAGCTTCGTGTCGATAGGTCATACGGGGTCATTCGATCCCGGATGCGACCGAAATTGACGTCTGAAGTTTGCTGCCCGTCATCAACTCCTTCCGGCGAATTGTTTGAAATTTGGGAAATTGAGGAACTAATCTCGGCCGGAATTCGCTACACGGTGGTCGTGAGTGTTCCAATTACATTTCCCCTCATTCAATTGATCGAATCGCGGCTCGGAGAGAATGAATTTCGGGCGGCGGAGCACACCGGCGACGGGTCGCAAAATTCTGCGGCTCCATGTCGCAGCGGTGTCTCCAGACAGCGATTCATCACAGCCCGGATATGCCGGTGACATCGGGCGTGGCCGGAGATGATGGAGGAAGGCCGCAACGGCCGTGTCGGAGGCGCAGCGCGCGCGATAGCCGGAGGCGCGCGCGCGCAGCTACGCGAGCTCCTCGCGGCGATTCCGGCGGCGGCCGAAAG
This sequence comes from Lavandula angustifolia, assembly GCA_028984105.1. Taxonomy (NCBI): domain Eukaryota; kingdom Viridiplantae; phylum Streptophyta; class Magnoliopsida; order Lamiales; family Lamiaceae; genus Lavandula; species Lavandula angustifolia. Next base: position 19,116,520 of record CM054806.1, on the reverse strand, counting down.
ATGCTTGCTATCGATGGTGGGCTGCGGAGCGGCCAGGCGAGGCAGCGACGGTGAGTTTCCGGCGTGGAGAAGGTATGATGTTAGCCCTTGCGTGTGCTGATGTCAGCCCTAGCTGATGTGGCCATGGTGCTGACTCAGCTGATAACGTGGCACCTCGTGGCTGCGATACATGGCATGATGACGTGGAATTTTTCGGCAACAGTTTTCTGAGGTAATTTTGATGCAGTTTTCAAATTCAGAGATTTTTCAAGATATTGAAGAGCTGTATTATGTTCGGGCTATGTAATAGATAGGTTATCTGTGTGTTTAAGCCCGATAACGATTTTTTATTTCCTACTTGCGCATTTATTTATTATGCTTTAGCATTCGATTAATTGCGTTTAGAAAAGTATGAAAATATGATTTACGTCGTTTAAAAGCTTGTTTACTTTTCGTGAGCACGTTTTATTATGTGCGGTTAGAAATTTCATGCTTTAGGAATTATGTGGTGATGCATGATTCAACGAACCTTTTGAATAAAAAGACTAAGCAATATTAAATTAAGCGTTTAATTAGATTCCATTAATTTGGATATTAAACACTTAATCGGACCTCCATTAATTGGATTCTACACAAAAGTAGCAAGATCATGTGAGTAAACGTCCACCTGCGTGGCTTGCTTGTATCTATGAACTACGAGTTTTGTGAGATGAGTTTTTCGAAATAATATTTAATTATTATTGAGTAGTGGGGCGAAGCCGTAAACGTCCACATGTGTGGCTTGTGTGCCGAGTAAACACAAGTACTCTAGAAGATAATAATTAAATAGGATGGCTAATTATATCAAATTAAATGCGGCATGGTTCGAGTAAGTACGTCAATTTCGAGAATTTAATTCTATTTTGGTCAAATTAATGGTCAATACTTAGATGTCACTGCAGGTACAATTCACTTCCCTCGAAGTCCTTTCCGCGATTTAATAGTGACATGCTCCAGAATATCGAACTATTAATTTCATTCATCTTAAGAACCTAGACGTGGATTGAAATTAAAGAGCTAGGTAAATAGCTTGGTTTATGGTTACATTAGTAAACATCCACCTGCGTGGCTTACGAGTGGAATTCCTAGAGTTGTTCGAGTATTTAACATCATTGGGTCTTTCAAAAGGTTTCAATGATGATTAATTACGAATTATGTGCAAATATAAATTATTACATGATTTAAAATTTAAATATTTTTCAGATATGTATGTTCAAGCTGTCATTAACGGTCTGATGAGCCGACCCCTATAGGGGCCAAACAATTATAAAGAGTGGAGAAGAGCCCTTACACTACTGTTCCAAACTGAGAAAGTAATCTATGTTCTCAGTACCCCTGAGCCTGAATTACCCGAAGAGGGGGTGATTGAGGAGCAGATAAGAGAATATGAAAAGTGGATAGAGGATAATGACAATACTCGTTTTGTCATTCTATCTACTATGGTTGACTCTCTTGCTTCCCAGTATGAAAACACCCCCCATGCGGGAGTAATATGGGATTCCATGGCTGAAAAATTCGGTGAGACCGGTAGAACTCAAAGATATCATCTCTTAAGGCAGGTTACTACCTGCAAAATGACTGAAGGTGTATCCGTGCAGGATCATGTTTTTTATATGATCGAGCTGCTGGACCGGCTTGCAAATGTTGGTGGTATCTTGGACCTTATAATCAAGATAGATATCATTCTGCATTCACTGCCTAAGTCATATGAGAATTTTCAGCTTAATGTAGTGATGTCAAAAAAAAAAACTACACTCTAAATGAACTTTCAAGTGAGTTAATCACTGCAGAGGGAATCATGGGTCACACTAAAGGCAAGGGGACAGAAGTCTTGAACACTACTAGCAGCTCAAGGAACCCTCAGAAAGGTGGATTCCAGAAAAAGGGCAGGAAGGCAACATATGTCAAGAAGTGTTGTGGGAACACAAAAGTAGCACCTACCGGTGGGGTTCAAAAACCTAAAGGGAAGTGTTTCAAGTGTGGAAAGGTTGGACATTGGAAGACTGAATGTCCCAACTTCAAGGCAAAATAGAAAGGTACACGCATCGCCTTAGTAACTGAAACTGTTCTTGTTTCCGCATCTACCTATGAATGGGTAGTAGATTCCGGAGCAACTGACCATGTTTGTTACACCTTGCAGGGATTTCGGCAGAAAAAAGGGTTCTGGCTGATGGCGAGGTTGTGGTTTCCATGGGCAATGGATCGCGAGTTTCAGCTATTGCCATAGGAGATTTACATTTATATGTTTTAGACTCGACTTTAGTACTAAGAGATGTTTTATTGGTACCTAAGTTTAGGCGAAACATAATTTCCGTTTCAAAACTTTTTATTGTTGATGGTTATAGATCTATTTTTGATGATCAAATTTTGATTTCGAAAGGAAAATATCTTATCTGCAATGGACTTTTAAATGGATCTCTATATACTATTACGTCTAATCCGTGTACATCTGTAAATGTTACTTCTTCATCATCAAACAATAAGAAGAAAAAAGAATCTTCTAAAGTAAATCAAACTTATCTATGGCATCTATGACTCGGTCACATTAATCTGAATAGGATCCAAAGGTTGGTAAAATGTGGATCATTGGAGTCTCTCCACGTTGAACCATTTCCAACTTGCGAATCCTGCTTGGAAGGAAAGATGGTAACTAGGCCTTTTAAGGAAAAGGGTTATAGAGTCACAGAAACATTAAGTTTGATACATTCTGACTTGTGTGGACCTATGTCTACACAAGCTCGAGGAGGGTATGACTACTTCGTCACATTTACTGACGGTTACTCGAGGTATGGATATTTTTACCTTCTTCGCCATAAGTCGAATTGCTTCGAAACCTTTAAGGAATTCAAAGCAGAAGTGGAGAAGAAGATAGGTAAAGAAATCAAAACACTACGATCTGATCGTGGCGGGGAATACCTATCCAACGAGTTCAAGGATTACTTGATAGAATGTGGGATTACATCCCAGCTGACAGGACCGGGCACGCCACAGCAGAATGGTGTGTGAGAGAGAAGGAACCGAACACTCTTAGAGATGGTTCGGTCAATGATGAGTTATGCAACTTTGCCAATTTCTTTGTGGGGATATGGCCTACAAATTGCGGCGTATTTACTGAACCGTGTGCCACCCAAGTCGGTTAGCATGACTCCAGTCGAGTTGTGGAGCGGGCACAAGCCCAGTATGCACCACATAAAGATTTGGGGGTGTCCTGCTTATGTGCTAAATAAACAGGCCGACAAGTTGGAGCCACGATCAGAGGTTATGCTGTTTATAGGGTATCCAAAAGAAATGAAGGATGGTTATTTTTATGATCCTAATAAAGGAAATATTAGGTTAGGAACGATTACCTTCCTCCTTCGTATGTTGTTGCAGCTCTCATTGTTGCTCGTGTGTTAGATCTTCTGATCTGTGTCCCGGCCTTTTCTCCCTCTGGGTGGTCAGAGAACTGGAGAAAATAAGATTTATGTATCTCCACACAAAAACGGCGTGCATGAATCTTATGTGTGTGTGTCTGTTTCTGAACAGAATACTAATATATATAGGCTTCAAAAGCCAATATAATATTAATATATTTGTGGCTCATTAATTTAATTATATTTCTAATGGGCTTCCCCATAATTAGCTCATAATATAATTAATTAATCCACTGGGCTACTAATATTTATCAATTAATTGGCCCAGCTAATTAATTCAAGATAAATAACATTATTAAATAATGTAAAAATATATTAATCTATTAATAATGATTTCTGCGATACAATAAATAACTAGGCAACTAATTGGGCCAGATCAGAGATCTAACACAAGAAATAACGCTGGGCCTCAAATTAATTAATTATCTATGCTCAGCCCAGAGCAAAATTAATTAATAAACACATATTCATTCCACTAGAGAATCCGTGCTGACTTACCCCTTTATCTCACTGTGATCCATCAATACACCACCTTAAGTGTACCAATAAAGACAAGCAGCTAAGACAAGCCACTTCTTATCTAAACTGCAGCTTAAACCAACAACTTATCCTTAAGTTATCTCAGCTAGGATAACTGTTTATATCTTGTCACTTCAACCAATTTGTGTTGTGTTCTGTGATACCCGACACACCACACAAATCTAACTTTTATACAAGATAAAGGATAACATGTGCAAATATATATATTTATCAGATAGGAGAATAAAATAGTGGAAGGGCCAAAACATATTGTATACAAGCATAAAATTTGCTTCCAGTATGCAAAATCCCAACACCTACAACGAAGCAGTGAGAGATATAGATGCAGATTCCTGGTGAATCGCCATGGACTCAGAATTTAAGTCCATAATTGATATGGATGTATACGAGATCACTAAACTACCTGAGGGCTGCAAGGCTAGTGGTAGTAAGTGGGTATACAAGAGAAAGAGAGGACTGAATGGAGTGCTCATGGCGTTTAAGGCCAGGCTAGTGGCGAAGGGTTTTATCCAGAAAGAAGGTATCGATTATGAAGAGACCTTCTCGCCTGTAGCAATAATCAAGTCCATTCGGATTCTCCTTGCCATAGCAGCTCACATGAACCTAGAGATTTGGCAAATAGATGTCAAGACCGCATTCATAAACGGTCACCTTGAAAAAGGTAGAGACATCTACGTGAAACAGCCAGAAGGTTATGTGAAGAAGGGCGAAGAGCATCTAGTTTGGAAGCTTAAGAAGTCTATTTATGGACTTAAGCAAGCCTCCCGGTTATGGCACCAGCTTTTTGACGAGGTTGTCAAATCCTATGGATTTGTATCCGGTCCTAATGAGGTGTGTGTGTGTATCGTATTTGTGTTAACAGATCAGTGGTGTTTCTTGCACTTTACGTAGATGACATCCTTCTCATTGGCAACAATGTTGAAGTGTTATCAGACGTAAAGACGTGGTTATCCGAGCAGTTTCAAATGAAGGACTTAGGTGAAGCTGCTTACATCCTTGGGATCAAGGTTATCTGAGATCGCAAGAAAATGAAGTTAAGCTTATCACAAGCATCCTACATTGACACTGTCATTACTAGCTTTAGCATGCAAAATGCCAAGAGAGGTTGAGTATCTTTCAGACATGGCATTTTTCTATCCAAGAATCAGTGCCCTAAAAAGCCTGAGGAGATAGAAAGTATGAGGCTAGTACCATATGCTTCCGCTGTCAGTAGCCTCATGTATGCAATGCTTTGTACGAGACCAGATATCTCATATGCTATAGGCATGGTCTCAAGATATCAGTCTAACCCTGGACAGGAGCATTGGTCTGCGGTAAAGTATATTCTCAAGTAGCTTAAAAGGACTAGAGATTATAAGCTTGTTTACCAATCAGACAGTCTAATGCCTTTTAGGTTATACAGACTCGGATTTCCAGGCTGACAGGGATGAGTAGAAGTCGACCTCGGGTTATGTGTTTACCTTGGGAGGTGGAGCTATCTCATGGAGGAGTGCAAAGCAGAAATGCATTGCGGACTCAACCATGGAAGCAGAGTATCTGGCTGCTTCAGAAGCTTCGAAAGAGGCAGTTTGGCTCAAGAATTTCCTCCTGGATCTTGATATTGTTCCGAATTTGCCTAAGACTATCACAATTTATTGTGATAACTCGGGTGCAGTGGCAAATTCGAAGGAACCCAGAACCCACAAGGCATCTAAACACATAGACAGGAAGTACCACATCATACGAGAATTTGTACATCGAGGAGATCACGTGGTGATTGACAAAATTGGAACTGAAGACAATCTAGCTGATCCTTTCACTAAGAGCTTACCAATTCTGGCTTACGAGAAACATGTTCGTGGCTTAGGAGTGGTAGAGATACCACCCACTTAGGACTACAGAAATGCAGTGATAGATAGGATAGATAGATGAGTAGTAGTTAGTACCAGAACTGACACATTGTATACTAAAAGTTTACTTTAGTATAAGTGGGAGAATTGTTGGGATTTTGTATACTGGAAGCAAATTTTAGGATTGTATACAATGTGTTTTGTCCTTACCACTATTTAATTCTCCTATCTAATAAATAAATAAATATATATATATATATATATATATATATTTGCGCATGTAATCCTTTATTTTGTATAAAAGTTAGATTTGTGGGGTGTGTCGGGTATCACAGAAGACTACACAAATTGGTTAAACTGACAAGATATAAAAAGTTATCACAACTGAGACAATTTGAGGATAAGTTATCGATTTAAGTTGTTGTTTAGATAAGAAGTGGCTTGTCTTGGCTGCTTGTCTTTACTGGTACACTTAAGGTGGTGTGTTGATGGATCACAGTCAGATATGTTTTTCTGACTGACCTTAGTGGAAAACCAAGATCTCGGTGACTTAGCTGGTCTTAAGCTTGGTAAGACTTCAGCTGAGTGCATTTGGCTATCTATCACTTTGACCTACTATGGTGAACGTCATCGCGACCGGATCTACGTATCTTGGGTGTTAGTAGTTATTTGTGGCTTTGGTTGGTTGTCTATATCTTGCAACTGTATCCTAGTAAAATGGGTTGATAATATCCCCTGAGGTACTCGTAAGGATTAGCACACTAAATCCGGCCGGTTGATTAAGTTCAGGTGTGTTAATAAGGTCGAGTGGTACTACTCGGGAATTTAATAAGATGTTGATTAATTTAAGCTGTCAGTGTGCTTAATTAATTAACGGATATTTCTATCTTAAATACGGGGATCAATTAAGTCTAAAATACAAGCCTAGACTCAACATTTGGGAATAAAGGGTCAGCATAGATTCTCTAGTGGAATGATTTTATGTTTGTGAATTAATAATACTCAGGGCTGAGTATGAAAAATTAATTCACTTAAGGCCCTGCTTTATTTCTTGTATTAGGTCCCTGGTCTGGCCCGAATAAATGCCCAGTTGTATTTGACAATTTTCTCACAGACTCACTAGGCTACTTAATTACCTGGAATTGTTCGGTTCTTTAACGGATTAAAACAATTGGTAATGGAGTAAGTTGGGCTTTGGAATAATAGGCCCAACACTATGTGGGCCCATTAAGGCCCAACACTATTTGAACTCTTCTCTATAAATAGGAGGCTAGGGCTTCACAATTTCATACCATGTTTCTGAGATTCCGAGCAAAGTTTCGTCGAGGCATTCCTTGAATGAAATATTGCTTGGAGACTTAGAACTGGTGAATAGTGAGTTTTTGGTCAAGGGCTCTCTAGCGTCTTCGTCCATCGGGAGTTGAGAGCTCGGGCACGAGAACAGTCCAGAAGACCTTTTCTGGACCGAGTCAAAAAGATCTGATTCACGAGCAACAATCAGAGCTGCAACAACATACTTGGAGGAAGGTATAATTTCTTTCCCTCATTTCTATCTCCCTTGTCATTTCAAGCCCTTATTAATGCTCTTGGCAAAGACATTAGTGATGTTCATCGTCGTAACATTGTCTTGAGTCTGTGGCTGAGTAGGCTATTCAGGTTCGCCCTTCAGACTTTAAACCATGAGCATAGCAGATCGAAGCTCATCCATTGATGCTATGTCAGTTGACTCTCCATGGCTAATTTCGTCTCTATGAGTCTGTTCCTTAGACTTCAGAATCAGGACTATCCTTATGTCAATGGTCTCATCAAGGATATCCCAATCTAAGAAACGAAGACGCATTTGGACCCTGGCCCTTGTTGCCACATCAACTAGATATGAGTGATCTCGTATTTCAGGGATGTGCTTGGCTATTTTTCGGAAGCTTTGCATTGCTCATTAAGTACTAAGTAAGGTAGGCTAACTGAGGTTTCAGCTTGAGGGATGTCAGGTTGAGGCTCTGATTGGGTTTCCTCAGAATCAGTCCTCTTTACCTTATCTTGCAGAGTGGCATCCTCCTTGCCAGACTCTGAGTCCTATATGTCAATGTGTTAAGTGATGATAGTGGGCGTGTCATCCTTCTTAGCCAATTTTCTTTTCTTCGTGGCTTGCTCTGGACATGTCGACTGAGTGGCTGGTGTTGAACGTTTATCAGCCCCACCACGTCCAATTGACTTCTTAGTGGCAGTCTTGTTTAAGAATTTGACTGACTTAGGATCGAAGAAGTTGTGATCCGCAAAGGCAACGGACCGACGCAAGCATCTTCAATTCATATAGAGAATTTGCTCCCATACAACAACCTCCCAATCGGTGAGAGGGTCAGGTTCCCTTCATCATCAATGATAAACTTCTTCGTCTGAGCATTAAGTTCATACTTGATGTACTGAACCCAGTTTACTTTGACCCAGTCAACTATCCCCATCATCAGCTGCAGCTTGATCTTGGATAGTTGGTCTAATGAGCCAACGGAGCCTGTAAGCATGTGATATACTATGTACACGAGATACTTTTAGTTACTCTAAAAGTAATTTGTTCTTGGCAAAAGCTGCCTTGAACTCTATGTCTTTCTTCTGTGTGAAAACTCGGAGATACAAGTTGATCTCAGTCTCCTTGTATCCTATAGGAGATACTCCTTCATTGGGTAGGCTAAAAGCTTTCAATCAAAAGCTCATGAATGTCCAACTGAGTGGTAGTTGGAATTCAAGTATTCGGCGAAACTTGCTTCTCGTAGGTGATACACGAGATATCATTGCCTTCGTCGTCATCATGGCGCAAGTTGTAGTGGAATTAAACTACTTCTCGAGGGAGCCATAAGTGAGGACATCTAGAGAGAAAGAGCTCAAGTCCTGAGGTGGACAGAGCCTCATAGATCTGTTGCACGTAAGGAATCTCACATTTTTGAAAGGCCATGACAGGTTCGAACCAGACTCGGTTGTTTGCCAAGATCTCATCCATGTAAGTTGGGACGAGGATGGTGTTATCAGGAGAGTTCGCCATTGATGATAATTTGTAAAATAAATGTTAGCACTTGAAAATAGAGTGAATTAGTAAGTGCCAAAAAAGAATTAGAGAATTACCGAACAATTTAGTGCTGAGAGTAGTGGGATTCGGATGCAACAATTTTATGCAGAGCACTTAGAGTTCGCTAATGGCGGAAACTATGAAGTGAGATGATAAAGTAAGATATATGAATGATATGAATTTGAATGATTTATTCAGCAGACGGTTCAGATGCTATCTCACTTGTAAAGTAGACGGTTGCGATTTCATGTTATTAACAATAATGATTATTGTGCCACCTATAATATCGACCTACGTATCTATCGCGAATAAAGTAAGGTGTGATGACATGCATTAAATGCGCCATAGTTAGTATATGGAATGTCGTGCTTTTAATGAAAACAATTTTATTAATGACATCCTTTATGAATTAATGACGGGAAATAAATGCGATGCATGTACTGAACTTCAAATACTGAGTTGAAATGTGCTAATCTGTCAGCTGAACATAGTAGTTAGTTGATACCACAGTAGTGACACTGAGTAAGTTCAGTATTATATACGTTCCCCCTTACTGAATGCTACTTACTGAGTGGAACTCAGTAGGATCCAGTAAGCCTAGTTCTATTGAGAGTTCTCTGAATCTGGTCTCAGCTAGATGTTTAGTTAATATGTCAGCCCTTTGCTTGTCCGTACAGATTTTCTTCATTCTGATATCTTTCTTCTCAACATGATCTTTGATTAAGTGATGTCTAATATCCACGTGCTTGCATCTCGTGTGAAGAACAAGATTCTGAGTAATTGCAATAGCACTGGTATTATCGTAGTAGATTGACACTTCATCTTGATTGATATCTTAATCTCTTAGTTGTTGTCGAAGCCATAGGATTTGGGCGCAACAACTTCCGACAACCATATATTCAGGTTCAGTAGTAGACGTTGCTACTAAATTTTGTTTCTTTGATAGGTATGATATGAGCTTGCTGCCTAGGAATTGACTAGTTCCTGAAGTTGATTTTATGTCGATTCTGCAACCAATATAATCAGCTTTAGAATATCCAGTTAGTTCAAGATTATCATCAGCAGGATCGGAGAATCTTCTTTGCTGAGTTAAGGTGATTTCACTTGGGATTTGCCTGTAATCTTACACATACACCTACAACATAAGTTATGTTAGGTCTGCTGGCAGTTAGATATAATAAGGAACCGATGATAGCTCTATAATCAGTAGAATTAACAAGATACTCCATCTTTGTGAATATCAATTTTCAGATTCGTATTCATGGTAATCTTGACTGGTTTGCTAGAATCGCAGCCAAACTTTTTGATAAGATCTCTGGTGTACTTGGCTTGATTTAGGAATATTTCCTTCCCAGATTGTTTGACTTGAAGTCCAAGGAAATAATTCATCTCTCCTATCATAGACATTTCGAACTTTTCTTTCATCATCTTCTCAAATTTTTGACACATGGTCACATTTCTTGTACCGAAGATAATATCGTCCACATAGATCTGCACTAGGAATATTTTATTATCTGACTTGATGTTGAATAGTGTGCAATCTACTGTTCCTTTCTATAAACCTTTCTGAAGTAGAAATTCTGATAGGGTATCGTACGAAGCCTTGGGTGCTTGTTTTAACCCATACTGTGCCTTTATTAGTCTTTAAACATGATGTCTCCGCTGAAATCCGGGTGGTTGTTCTACATAGACTTCTTCCTTCAGTACTGTCTAGGGAAGCTGACTTACATCTATCTAATAAACTCATAAGCGTTGATGTGTCGCATAAGCTAGGAATAAGCGGCTAATCGAGCGACTGGGCAAAAGTCTCATCAAAATCTGTTCCTTCAGCTTAACAAGATCATTTGGCAACTAGTCTAGCTTTGTTCCTGATGATAATATTGTTTTCATCTCGCTTGTTCTTGAAGACCCATTTGGTTCGAATGACGTCTTGGTGCTTTGGTCTATCAATAAGCTCCCAAACTTCATTTCGGACGTTGCATGGCTATGATCCAGTCATCATCATTCAGTGCATGTTCTATAATTTGAGGTTCTTCAGTAGACAAGAAACATGAGTATAGAGCACTTTCTCCATGGCAGAATCTCAATCCATGATAATGAGCATCGAGCTTGTCTTTACTTGTACACTGAAGGTGGTGTATTGATGGATCACAGTGAGATGTGTTCTCCTAATTGACCTTAGTGAAGAACCAAGATCTCGGTGACTTAGCTGGTCTTAAGCTTGGTAAGACTTCAGCTGAGTGTATTTGGCTATCTATCACTTTGACCTACTATGGTGAACGTCATTGCGACCGGATCTACGTATCTTGGGTGCTAGTAGTCATTTGTGGCTCAGCCTGGTTGTCTGTATCTTGCAACCGCATCCTAGTAAAATGGGTTTATAATATCCCCTGAGCTACTCGAAAAGATTAGCACACTAAACCCGGCCGGTTGATTAAGTTCATGTGTGTTAATAAGGTCGAGTGGTACTACTCAGGAATATAAGATGTTAATTATTTTAAGCTGTCAGCTGTCAGTGAGCTTAATTAATTAACGGATATTTCTATCTTAAATACGGAGATCGGTTAAGTCTAAAATACAAGCCCTTGCTCAATTTGGGATAAAAGGGTAAGTCGGCACGAATTCTCTAGTGGAATGAATCCGTCTTTATTAATTAATTTTGCTCTGGGCTGAACATAGATAATTAATTAATTTGAGGCCCAGCTTTATTTCTTGTATTAGATCCCTGATCTGGCCCAATTAGTTGCCTAGTTATTTATTGTCTCTCAGAAATCATTATTAATAGATTAATGTAATTTTTACATTATTTAATAATGTTATTTATTTGGAATTAATTGGCTGGACCAATTAATTGATAAATATTAGTAGCCCAGTAGATTAATTAATTATATTATGGGCTAATTATGTGGAAGCCCATTAGAAATATAATTAAATTAATGGCTACAAATATATTAATATTATATTGGCTTTTGAAGCCTATATATATTAGTATTCTGTTCAAAAACAGAACACACACATACAAAAAATAAATCACGTCGTGCGTGAGTTTTAAGAGAGACAAAAATCTTATTTTCTCCAGTTATCTGACCACCCAGAGGGAGAAAAAGGTCGGGACACAGATCAGAAGATCTGACACACGAGCAACAATCAGAGCTGCAACAACATACGAAGGAGGAAGGTAATCATTCCTAACCCTTATATTTCCTTCATTAATAATAACGGAATATTTTTTGTGTAATTAATTGGCTGGGCAAATAAATTGAATAATAGGTTTAGCCCAACAATTTAATTAATCATATTATGGGTTTTTAGGTACTGAAGCCTATTAGAAATTTAATTAATTAATGGGCTACAATTATGATTATATTAACGTCGTATAATGTTTGTTATTTCATTGTATTCCCAGTACAATTCATGTTACTCGGTCAAGAGGGAAAAACGTTAGAGAGAGAGTCAATTTTTCTTTCAACGTTCCTTAGAGCTTCGTAAATCCGTAGGAAGAACTGGGCATTGGGAAAAAGATTAGAAGATTTGATAAGCAAGTAAGCAAATCAAACCCAAGCATGCAGGTATTGAATTCCTAACTACTTCAAATGGTAACAAAGCTAGGTTTCTAGCTTTGATTTGCATATTTGGAGCATGACTAGGTTATGATTACGCGTTTGTTGGTCCGGAGATAAACGTTCAGGTGTAGAGGGGGGGTGAATACACCTGAAAACTTTCTCAACTTAAAACGCGAACAGTCCTTTCCAGGAAGATGTCGTACTGAACAGGTTCAGTAGACCAGATAAGTTGTTCTGAATCGCGTGGCAAAGTGACTGACTTCACTGAGGCCTGCTAGCTGACTTAGGTCAGAATTCAGTACCGTTCAGTTGTAGTTCAGTAGAGTGCGGAAATGTGTAGGCCCAATTCAGTTGAGTTAGAAAACGTTTTTAGGAAAACTGTTTTGAAGATATTAGTGCAATCTTTTAAGCTTTGCTGAAACACAGTTGAATGATTTGAAAGATATTTTCAGTATGAACAGTAATCAATGCAACAGTAAACAAAACATGGAAAGATCTTGCAATAAAGAAGGAGTTTGACAAACTCTCCAACTATGAAGGAGTTCTTTACAATAAAGAACAGTTCAGGGATGAACTCCTTCAATCTAAGCTATAGATATGGTCTGCTGAGCTTAGGTTAGAGGGAAGGGAATGGTTAAGTATAAACTGCCGGGTTCGTATTCGCCGCTTGGATACTAGGAGGCTTATAGTCTGATTCAACTTGGTTCCCTTTGAGCAAGTATGTCGCCTTTCGCTTGGAATAGCTCTTTGAAGATCTTGCGGAAAGCTTTAAGTCGATTCTGAGTTGCTCGTAAATGCTCGTATGTTCTTGTATGTGTCGTGATTTCTAGGTGAGCTTCGATTTGAATTCTTCCCTCTATTTATAGATGAGAGTCATGGAAAGATCCGTTGGAGACGATGATCCATGTGTCTCTCTCTTTTGGGTAGCTAACGGCTCTTTCAAAGTATGGTGGCAGAGTCCTTTCCCTCCATTTCCAGAAAGGTGTTGACTTGCAGCTTTAATCAGAAAGTAGACAGATGGCTACTTGTCATTGGTCGAGGCTGAAGAAAGTTGGTGAGACAAACAAACTTCAAGACAGATCTGAAGCTGACTTCTCTATACCTCGTATGACTCTGATGATTTGACTTATAAAATCTCTAACAGTTAGGAGACTGTCTGGCCGTTGCTAAGTCTGATCTATGTTCAGTAGCATACTCCTGCTGAGTTCAGCTCTACTGAAGATCAACTCTGAGCTCAGTGAACTACTCCTGTTGAGTTCAGTTCAGCTGACTCCTGTCAGTATACTGCTCCTGCTGAGTCAAGTACTACTGAGTCTTCTTCTCATGGTACTAAGGCTTATAGTCTACTGAAGAACCAGCAGACAGAACTGAATGCCTGAACCATGTAGGAAGGATGTCTACTGAGTCTGAAACTCTCAGAGATAGAACAAAACAAATACAACTGAATGGTTCATCAATCAAAGTAGGGTTTTGGGATCATTCAAATCTACTGAGCACTAGGCTACTGAATCATCTCCCAACATCGTTTTTATATCATCTTCAGGCTATTTCTCGTGTTTGGGGTAGCCCGTGAGCCACTATTTTGAACCCGTTGTATTGTTTTTCTTGTGAGATAAATCAACGAGTAGTTTAGGACTAATTTTCATTGTGTTTTGTACTTTATTTTGGTCTGGTATGGTATAAAAATTGAGGCGGAGGCACGACGGCGCAGAAAGCGAGAAAATGTCGAAACCCTTGTTTCTGCTAGGTTCCACAGCCGGATTCGAAAGGCGCGTGAGGGTGATTGGAAAGGTTTCTTGCCAAACTAATTTGATAGTTTGGTTCTTTGTGTTGTTAGTTTCATCTGGATAGGTTGCACGACCCATTTCAATTTCGGGTTTGTTTGGAATCTCGCCGTAAAGGAGAGGTGGTCGTGTTGTTTGGAAAACCTGGAATTTGCTGGGTTCTGTCGCTGCTTGTGGTGGTGCGGGGTAGTGCGTCCATACATTTCTGGCTGATCGACTCTAGGTGATTGGTTCGTGAGAGTCCATAGATTTCTGGCTGAGACTCTGGGTAGTGCGTCCATACATTGGTGGGAGCGCAAGGATGTCTCGTGAGAGTTCATCCGAGCTCTGTGCACACGGGAATTGACATTGGAAGTTGGTGGCTTGAATAAGTCCATTTCCAAGTCAACGGTCTGAAATTGTTTAAACAAAATGAAAGAACGGGCGGGACGACTGGCAGTATGCAGCGGCGGCGAGTGGCGGTGATCGGCAGCAGTAGGGCTGACATGGTGGAGACACATGACGGTCTTGCTGACGTGGTTGTGCTGACGTGGATCGATTAGGAATTTTTGTGTTCGAGATTCAAATAGCTGTATCTTGGTTCGGGCTTTGTAATAGATAGGTTTTATCTATTTCTTTTCGCCCGATGACAACTTTTAATTATGTCATGGATGGATTTATTTATTATTATGCAAAAGCATGCAATATCGATTTAATTGGGCTTAGAATAACATGATAATATGATTTAAATCCAACTTTTAAAAGCATGTTTTTTTTCTTGCAAGCATGATTTATTATATGCACTAACAATAGCATGCTTTAGAAATTTTTGTGTTCGACGAGCAATATTCCGGAACCTCTTGAACGAAACAGACTAAGCATTTAAAAATATTAATATTTAAAGATAAATTAAAACACTAAAAATGGACATCCATTAAATGGACTCTACATAAAAGTAGGACAATCATATAAGTAAACGTCCACCTAAGTGATTTGCTTATATCTTTTGAACTATGAGTTTTATGAGATGAGTTTTCCATAAAAATATTTAAGCGAAAACGTCCACCTGAGTGTCTGACGTATCTAGTAAACACGAGTACTCTAGAAGATAATAATTAAATAGGATGGATAATTAAATCAATTTCAAAGCATCATGGTTCTCGTAAGTATGCTAATTTTGAGAATTTGATGTCATTTTGGTAAAATTAATGGTCAAAAGCTTAGATTGCACTGCAGGTACAATTTAATTCCTGAGCAGTCTCTTCCCGCGTAGTTAAATAGTGACATGGTCAAGAAATTTCGGATTATTAATTCCATTCTTCTTAAGAATATAAGCGTGGATTGGAATTAAAGAGCTAGGTATATAGCTTGATCTAGGGTCACTCAAGTAAACGTCCACCTGAGTAGCTTACGAGTGTGATTCTTAGGGCCATTCGAGTATTTAACATCATGGTTTATCAAAAGGTTACAATGATGTTAATTATGAATTACGTGCAAATGAAAGCCTCTAACATGCTACTATTTAATAAATATTCAGATATGTCTCTTCAATCAATTCGACTCACTATTATGAGAACCCACTATCGGGTCTTCAAAAACTTAAAGAGTTGAAGAGAAATCCAACCTCCCAAAGTCCTATAAGAGCTCCCGATTTAATGCCGCAATGACTAAGAAAAAGTATGTTCTTTATATATTACTTAATGCTTTGGTAGCGGCTGAGGGGGTATAGGAAAGGACAAAGGGGCTAGGGCTTTTAACACCACTAGTAGTTCAAGAATCCTCCAAAAGGTGAAAACCAGAAAAAGAGCAACAATGGTGGTAAGGTTAAAAAGAGCAGTGGGAATATGAAGACGAGTCCTACCGGCGGCTTTGAAAAGCCAAAGGGTAAGGGTAAGTTCTTCAACTGTGTTAAGAAACGAAACTGGAAGACTTATTGTTCGGATGTCAAAGCAAAACAGAAAGAGAAGCGAGTCGCTCTTATAACTCAGACTATTCTAGTTTTCTCTTCTACCCAAAAGTGGGCAGCTGATCATGTTGGTTACACCTTGCAAGGTTTCTTGCAGAAAAGGGAATTGAGTGATGGCGACGTGGTAGCCTCCACCGGCAATGGATCGAAAGTTCTTGCAATTTCCATTAGAGATTTACATCTATCTTTTGATAGAATTCTATTTTAGTACTTAAAAAAGTGTTATATATGCCTAAGTTTAGGCGAAACATCATTTATGTTTCAAAACTCTACACGATAGATGATTATAAATCAGGTTTTGATAGTGATGTTTCTATCATGATAGACGGTGATTTCACCTATGGTAGGCCATTAGACGGATCTTAAAATACTATTACTTGTAAACTACGTAATTCTATTAAGGTTATTTCCTCATCATCAACCTCCAGGAAGAGGAAAGAATCTTCTAAAGAGAATCAAACCTACTTGTGGCATCTAGGACTAGGTCACATCACTCTGAATAGGATCCAAATGTTGATGAACGATGGACCACTGGAGTTTCTCCAAGTTGAACTATTTCCAACTTGTGAATCTTGCCTGGAGGGAAAGACCGTGACTAGGCCTTATAAGGCAAAGGGTTATAGAGCCACAAAAGTGCTAAGTTTGATCAATTTCGACTTGGGTGGGCATATGTCTACACAAGCTCATAGAGGGTTTGAGTACTTTGTGACATTTACCGACGATTACTCGAGATATGGATATGTTTACCTTTTTCACCACAAATCTGACTACTTTGAGACCTTAAAAGAGTTCAAGGCAGAAGTGGAGAAGAAGTTAGATAAACAAATCAAATGATACAATCTGATCGTGGTGGTGAATACCTCTCCATTGAGTTCAAGAATTCCTTTACAGAATGTGGGATTAGATCCCAAATGACAACACCAGGCACGCCTCAACAGAATGGTGTGTTAGAAAGAAGAAACTGAAATCTCCTAGAAATGGTGTGTTCGATGATGAGTTAGGCAACGTTGCCTGTTTCTTTTTGGGGATATACTCTAGAGACTGCAGCATACATTCTTAATCGTGTGTCTTCCAAGTTGGGCACAAGCCCAATTTACACCACGTAAAGATTTGGGGTTGTCCAACTTATGTGCTAAAAAAGCAAGCCGACAAGTTGGAATCACGTTCATAAGTGATGTTGTTCATAAGGTATCCAAGGAAGCGAAGGGTGGATACATTTATGATCCTAAAGAGAAGAAGATCGTTGTTAGCATCAATGGTTGGTTCTTAGAAATGGACTATATTAGTAACCACAAGTCTTGAGTAGACATTATCATTGAGGTATTACAACGTAGTCGAGATCCACTTAGAGAGCCAGGTGTGCAACATAAGGCACCACAAGCTATTGCACAATGTGTTAACACAGCGCCTAACACTGTTTGATGTAATGGGAGGATCATGTTCACCTGATCATCTCCCAGTTGATGATCAACATAATGTGGATCCCTGGACCTACAATGATGCAATGGGAGATATAGATGCAGATTCATCGCGAATCTCTATGGACTCGAAATATAAGCCCATATATGATATGGATGTATACGAGAACTGCCTAAAGGCTGCTAAGCTATTGGTAATATGTGGGTATATAAGAGAAAAAGAGTTTATAATGGACAAATCATGGCGTTTAAGGGTAGGCTGGTGGCGAAAAGGTTTACTCAAAAAAAGGATATCGATTATGAGGAAACCTTCTCACCTATAACAATTATCAAGTCCATTAGAATACCCCTTTCCATAGCTGTTCACAAGAACCTAGAAATCTAGTAAATGGATGCTAGGCCAATTTCGCGGCTTTTTATTCAATTTCTCGTGGAGACGGTCACAGAAGGTAGCGACATCTGCATGAAATAGCTAGAAGGTTATGTGAAAGAGGGCGAAGAGCATCTAGTTTGAAAACTAAAGAAGTCCATCTATGGGCATAAACAAGCTTGTCAGCCATGGAACCATCATTTTGATGAGGTTGTCAAGTCCTATGGTTTTGACTCCTGTCCTAACGAGGGTTTGAATGTACTATTACTATGTTGATGGATCTATGTTATTTCTTACACTTTACGTGGATGATATCCTTCTCCTTGGGAACAATGTAGAAATATTATTAGATGTAGAGAAATGGTTATCCAAGCAGTTTCACATGAAAGATTTGGGAGCTTTATATATGCAGTCTACAATGATATGTACGAGATCAAATATCTCATATGTCGTAGGCATGGTCTCAAAATATCAGTCTAACTCTAGAAAGGTGTTGGTCCAGAGACGAGTCTTCAGGTATGTGGGGGGGGGATGAATACACCTGAGTGCATATTTCAGCTCAAACACGAAAGTCAGTGCTATTGAATGTTGCTACTGAACTAGTCAGTTAGCTAAGTAAACTTTCTAGATCGCGTGGGCAGAGTATCTGTATACTGAGTCTTATCTACTCACTTATGTCAGTGAATAGTAATTCAGTATAAGATATGTGCGGAAGTGTAGGCCCAAAACATATTCATCTTAGTTTGAAAACACGTTTTATGCTGAGTGATTTAAAGTCAGTTTTACGCCTTATGAATAGTTAGTCAATGCAACAGTAAATCAACACAAGTAGTTTTTAAAGTGGTTTGGATACACTAGACCCTACGTCCACTATCCTGAACAAAGCAGGAGTTCTTGATTACTTATACTGGGCAAGTCTCAGTCGATCTGTGCACTGGACATATATTCTAGTTATAGTCTTAGCGACTTTACAGGATTCAAACACGGGGTTTGATATTCTTCTACTAGGAATGAGTTATTACAATAAGTCTTCTTGGAATAGTGATGGAAACTAAAGAATCTCTAGAGTGAAGAACTAAGATGATCTCTCTGTATTATGAGTTCTTCGCTTTGATATGCTTTTAAGTTCGCTAGAATGTTTGTGAGCTTGATTGCTTTTGTTCCCTATTGTTGTTCTTCTCTGCATGAAGACTCTTCTCTACTTTTAGTCTCGACTCATGAATAGATCCGTTGGAGGGAGTCTAGACACGTGTCGAAAATGACAAGAAAAATGACCATTTCAATTTTAATGTCACTATAGGGATTTTCTCTTTTTCAATCTAGGAAGCAGCTTAATAGCAGAGCATGTACAGTGCTGGTAGCTTCGCATTGGTCGAGGTTAGAGAGTAGGTAAGGTTTGTTCAAACTCCAAGAGCATGCTGAGTTGACTTCCTATGATTCCTCATACCTTCTACTGAGTCGTCTTCTATTGACATTCTAACGAGATATTCAATACGAGGCTCGAATTCCTTTGCATATTCAGTGGGTTCTAACATTCCCGACTGAGTTCCTTGATGCTGAGTTCTTCCCACTGACATCCGATATCCTACTGAACCTATCAGCTACTGAACTCTCGCTAGCCTACTGAGTTCATAACATTCAGTTTTCAACTGATTTATTATATTATATAAGGCTCGTCATTCAGCTAGGGTTTTGGGATCTTCAATTCTTATCATACTGAATCTCATACCCAACAATTTCCCCCTATTTGATGATGCCAAAACCTTTACATCCAAACAATCTATCAACACAATTTCTCCCTATATCACAGATTAAAGTCTAAGAGATAAAACAACTCAAAACGAAGGAAGAGAACATAAAAAAATAACATGTGAGTGTGTGTTCGATCACTAAGGTGATCGGTAGTGTTAAGAAAGAAAGAATAGCCAGGTGACAATAAGTAGTTGTCGCGAGCAAAAAAAAAAATAGAATATCATAAATGACAGGGAGTTACATGTACATGACATTCTACACTATCTAAAAGCTAATTAAAAAGAGAAAAAACAAGAAAGAAAAGAGAATCAGTTGGACTTCTTGAATTACTGCAATCTCGCCTTGAAGTCAGCTGACTTCTTCTCATGAAGTTCAAGACCATAGGATCTGTAGACTCAGCTTCTCAGCTTCTTGATCTCTTCCTTGTCTTCAAAATCATTCAGATTATGTCCTCATCTCACAATGACAAATTTGTTCTCATCCTCAATCTCCTTTGTGTGTATATTCCCTTCTAGCGTGCAAGGAGGAGGTAGAGTCCTGAATTCAAGTGTCTTGAGAGTCAGACTTGACTGTTGTACGGCGATCAGGATTTCAGCATAAACTTTAGGATCGTAAATCATCAAGAATTCTTTGAAGCTTCTGTCTGGATTTGTTGTCTCACTCACTGACTTCTAGATATAGTAGCTCTTGATGAAATCGACCTTGACCTGCTCCCACTTCTAATTAAACTTCTAAGGTACCCGTTGGTCAGCCCTTGGATGAATGGTCAACTTAATGTTATTTCCCTCTTCCATACGTCTGAAAAAATTTGAGGTTGTAGGAACACTCCTATCCTTTTCAGGGATCATTTCCCTTGCTTCTTTCTCTGTCCTCTGCCTGAGTACCTCAAGATCTGCTAATCTTTTTGTTTCCTTTGCAGCTTGAATTTGGCGGGCCTCAACAGTAATGTCTAAGTCTCTTTTGCAGGCATCCCATAGAGCTTCTGTCTGTGCTTATTGCTCTTTAGATAGCTTAGTGGTGGGAATGGTCTGCTCTATTTTAGTGTCGGCTCAGCTTCAGACGGTTCAGCTGATTTAGACTTGGACATTGAAGCTTCAGGCTCCTTCTCAGTATATTTGGATTTCGATGACTAAGCTTTTGATTTTCTAGACACTACAAACCTCATCTTCTTAGGCACTACAATCCTGATCTATATGCCATTCTTTTTGGCTCTTGCCTTGCCTTCCTTATGTTCTTGTAATTCTTTGGCCAGTTTTTCATCGTAAGCAATTTGTTCATCCGACGTTCAGAATTTCAGCTTTTTGGCTTTTGGAGGACTAGGGGGAGCTAATACCTTACCTTTAGCAGCTGAACAGATGGGCTCTTCTTCAGTTAGCTCCTCAATGTACTGAGCTACTTCGGCAACGACTGCATCAGTAGGCTCTCCTGAGCCTTTCCCTTTCTCTTTTATCTTCTTGCTTGTTTCAAGGACCTCTTACGCTTTAACAAGGGTCAGTAGTTGTTTCCTCCTACTTCGTTCCCCCTTTTTGGCACCATCAATCTGATTTGCCAAGGCAGTGACCTTGTAAGTAAGGCCGGATACAAAGAGGCTGATAGTTTCGCGCTTGGCCCCAACATCCCTAACGGCATCAGTATACTCATCCCAGTGCTTATCATGCTTATTCTAGACGACCTTGAGTATTTCAGATTTAGCAGCCTCAGTCCGTTTCAGGTATGCTTCGACCATCTCAGTGGCTTCTTTCTTGATGGCTTGGCTGGCGTTGTGTTGTTCCACGAGTGATCGAGAGACACTCTCAGTGGTTAGCTTGCTACGCTCTTCAACGGCTTGAGGACTTGATCCAGTGTAGTAGCCATCTTATTAGTAAATGCATTGGCATGTGTCTGCAGGATTTGCTGAAACTGAGAATTCAGATCAGTCCTATGTGCTTCAAGTGCTTGGCGGAGGATCTCATCGTATCAGAAGTAGTATGCGTACTGATCCTCTGCACTTCAGCTGTCAGGTCACTCAGGTTCTGGGTCTGAGCCTCAGTATATCAACTCCACTTAGAATTCACGTCTTTAGCAAGAAGACATTTCTTGTGACCCTGACGCTTAAGGCACTTGTTAATAGACACCATTGATACATCTTTGATCTTTGCAGCTTGATAGCTGGATTGTCTTGGCTTTTGCTGAGACGTAGATGGAGCTGAGATGATGGCACCTGATGAAGGCGGTGGAGGCAGTGAGTTATCATCTCTAGGAGATTTTCCCTCGGCAGATCTTCCCTGATCTGCTTCCTAGGGTGACTCATCGTGATCTGAGTCGGGTTGAGTCTGGGGTTGAGTAGATTATTCAGCAGTGCCCCTTAGACTCAGGAGCATGAGCATGGCTGAGCGAAGATCCTCCATAGACGCTATATCTGCTGGCTCTCCGTAGCAAATTTCTTCTTTCAGCATCTGCTCCTCCTGTATCAGTACAAGGATAGTCCTCAGGTTGATGGTCTTATCCAAGATGTCCAACTAAAGGAATCTGAGGCGCATCTGGACCCTAGCCCTGACTGGGATATCTACTAGATAAGAAGGATCTAGTATCTCTGGTATCTATTCCGCTATCTCTTTAGTAGCTCTGATCTGAGCTGTCAGAACTGAAGTGGAGACCTGAGCTTGAGGTAATTCAGCAGGTATATCCGACTGAGTCTCCTCTGACTGTATCCTTTTTACTTTGTCAATCAAGGTCACGTCGTCTTTTTCAGACTCTAAATCTTGAATGGATGCATGCTCAGGGATAGCTACTGGTTTAGCTTTCTTCAATAGTTTCCTTTTCTTTTGCTGAGTTGGGCGCGGGTCCTAAGTAGACGGAGCTGGTCATTTATCATGTATGCCATGCCCTATAGAGACGGAGCTGGTCGTTCTAAAATTTGATATTCTTCTTGTCATACGAGAACGCGTTAGCAAATGCAAATCTTCCTTTGCAAAAATCCTCGATCAGGATAGACACCTTGCTGCCATAGAGAAGCTTTCCCTTCGGAATCAGTTGAAGTGAGGTCTTGTCCTCATTCACTATAAACTTCTGGAACTGAGCCTTGAACTCAGTCAAGAAGAACTCAATCCAGTTGACCTGAACGCCATCCATAATGGCCATCATAATCTGGATCCTGTCCCGAGATAGTTGGTCGAATGATCCAGCGGAGCTAGTCGGTAAATAGTTGACGATGTATGCCAAGCCCCTGTATTCAGAGAGTAGCCTGTTCTTAGGG
Source organism: Lavandula angustifolia (assembly GCA_028984105.1). Taxonomy (NCBI): domain Eukaryota; kingdom Viridiplantae; phylum Streptophyta; class Magnoliopsida; order Lamiales; family Lamiaceae; genus Lavandula; species Lavandula angustifolia. The sequence goes on along the minus strand of CM054806.1, from coordinate 19,093,595 downwards.
AATGCTGCTTTGAATACTATGTCCTTATGCCCGCTGAATTGGCAAAGATATCTATTGATAGAGGTCTCCTTATACCCGATCGGAGAAATCCCTTCATTGGGAAGATCGAAGCTACGCAGAAGACATTCAACAATGTTTATGCCTGCGATCTTAGCTTCCCATCATTGTTGTCAATTTCTCACTGATATGATATGCAAGAAATTTCCTTGAACTCTTCATCTTGACGAAGATTCATAAAGAACTCTGTCACTTGCTTGGGGAGGCAGAGGTGAGGAACCCTAGGTAGCAGGGTCTAAAGGCCTATTGACTGAAGAGCGTCAAAGATCGGCTACATGGAGTCGATATCACACGATATGAAGACAAGAACTGGTTCGAACAGACTCTCTTGTATTACAGAATCTCCTACATGTCAGACGAAATGAGGACTTCATTACTGGGAGAACTCACCGTTGATAATATACTGAATCTGCAAAATAAGTGTTAGCACTTGAAAATAGAGTAAGTTATTTACTTGCAGATAGAGTTTAAGAGATATATTGATGAAATAGTGCTATGAGAGAAGTGGACTTAGGATGTAGTAAGTTTTGCAAAGCACAAATATGTTCGATAATGGCAGAAAAGTTTCAGATCATGGATATGTTGATATATATATCACATATAAATATGAACGGTTTATTCAGCATGCGGTTGAGATTAAATTGAATTTGAAAGATGGGCGGTTAAGATTTAATGTTATCAGAGGTTATGATTACTTTGCCGCCTATAATCTCGACCTACGTATCTATCATCCAAAAGGAAAAGTTAGATGACATGCATTTAATACGCCGCAATCAGTGGAATGTCATGCTTTTAATGAAATAGTTTTTAATTAATGACATCCTATGAAGATTAATGTCAGGGAGTAAATGCAAAGACATACTGAAGAAGATATGATGAATAAATACTCATAACCTGTCAGCTGAACATAGTAGTCAGCTAATACCATTGTGTAGTCACTGAGTAGTTCAGTAGTACTGAGAGTAAGTTCCCCCTTACTCAGTACTTCCGAGATCATCTCACTGAACTGAGTCAGTAGGATCCAGCTAGTTTTATTGAGAGTCTGTTGAATCTGGTCTCAGCTAGAGGTTTAGTTAGTATGTCGGCCCCTTGCTTGTCAGTATGGATTTTCTCCATTCTGATATCTTTCTTCACGACATGGTCTTTGATGAAGTGATGTCTTATGTCCACGTTCTTGCATCTCGTATGTAGAACTTGATTATGAGTAATTGCAATAGCACTGGTACTGTCGCAGTACTTCATCTTGATAGATGTCATAGTCTCGCAGTGTTGTCGAAGCTATAGAATCTGGGTGCAATAGCTTCCGGCAGCCATATATTCAACTTCAGTAGTGGACGTTGCTACTGAGTGTTGTTTCTTTGAAAACCACGATATTAGCTTACTACCGAGGAACTGACATGTTCCTGAAGTCAATTTTCTATCGATTCGACATCTGCATAATCAGCATCAGGATAACCATTTAGTTCAGATTGTCATCAGCAGGATACCATAACCCAACATCAGGTGTTCCTTTCAGGTATCGGAGAATCTTCTTTGCTGAGTCTACATGACTTCGCTTGGGATTCGCCTGAAATCTTGCGCATACACGTCCATCATTGGTTATATCAGGTCTGCTGGCAGTTAAATATAATAATGAACTAATAATAACACGATAATCAGTTGAGTTAACAGATACTCCCTCTTTATTAATATCAATTTTGAGATTTGTGCTCATGGGTATCGTTACTGAGTTGCTGGATTAGCAGCCGAATTTCTTGATGAGATCTCTAGTATATTTCGCTTGATTTATGAATATTCCCTTCTTAGATTGCTTCACTTGAAGTCCAAGGAAATAGTTCATTTCTCCCATCATCGACATCTCAAATTTATCTTACATCATCTGTTCAAATTTCTGACACATGGTCATATTCTTAGTTCCAAAGATGATGTCGTCCACATAGATATGCACCAGTAAGATGTCATTTTCTGACTTGATATTGAATAGGGTGCGATCTACAGTTCCTTTCTGAAAACCTTTCTGAAGTAGAAAGTTTGAAAGTGAATCATACCAAGCTCTGGGTTCTTTTGAGTCTGTATACTTGATGTCCCTGCTGAAAGCCGGGCGGTTGTTCTATGTAGATTTCTTCCTTCAGTACGTCGTTCCGAAAAGCTGACTTAAAACCCATCTAATAGACAATAAACTATTGATAAGTTGCATATGCTAGGAATAGGCGAATGACTTCCAATCTTGCAAGTGGAGCGAACGTTTTATCAAAGTCTATTCCTTTAGCTTGACAATATCCTTTGGCAACTAGTCGAGCTTTATTCATGACGATGACGTTATTTTCATCTCGCTTGTTCTTGAAGAGCTACTTGGTTCCTGTCACATGTTGATGCTTGGGTCTGTCTACAAGCTCCCAAACGTCGTTTCTGGTGAACTGGTTGAGCTCTAGGCACTTTCTCCTTAACAGAATTTGGATCTTGTCTTAATGCTTGCTGATGGATCTCCAATAATAAGATCTGAAGTGTGAGCATCTAACCATGAACGACGGCGTCTTGTTACTTCTTCTGAAGTCGATTTTGCACAAATAGTCGGGTTACGAGGAATTTCAGTAGTACTATTTTGTGATTAAATCAGTTTAGTAATAAGACCGGGATCTACTGAGTCACTAGGTTCAGGGGCATTCAGCTCAAGAAATAGTAGTTCCTCTTTAGTTGTTATTCTCAGTAGAGGTCTCAGTCACCATTGGGGTTTCTTCATCGACATGAGTTATCTAAGATTGATTTTGTTCAGAAGAATCAATCAGTTCAGCTACATTGCTTGTTGGTTGGTTCTGAATTTCATCATCTGAATCATCATCCCAACAATGCTCGATCTTTTCTATTTTATCGTTTAAGCTTAGATCATGTAGCTTGCTGCTGACTTCTTCAGCATCTTGTTCAGAGCTTTGTTTCCTGTTCTCAGAAGTAAATTCATTAAACACAACATGAGGGCTTTCCTCCATGCAAATTGTCGTGTAGTTACCCTGAATGCTTTGCTAACCCTAGAGTATCGTAAGAATACCCCTTGGTCTGACTTGCTATCGAAGACCTTCAACTGATCATTTCCATTATTGTGGATAAAGCACGAACAACCAAAGATATGGAAATGCAAAATAGAAGGTGTTCTCCCTTTCCATAATTCATATGGTGTCTTCATGTGCATCTGAGTCAATAAAGACTGATTCTGAGTATAACAGGCTGTATCAATAACTTCTGCCCAAAACTTTGATGGTAGACCTGAGTCTGCGAGTAACGTTCTTGCTGCTTCTTTGAGTGTTCTGTTCTTCCTTTCAGCAAGCCCGTTCTGCTGAGGCGTGCGTGCGGCTGAGGTTTCGTGCTGAATTCCTTCATCTTCGCAGTAGTCTTTCATCATTGAGTTTAGAAACTCTTCCTCGATCTGAGTGTATTCTTTGAATCTTGATGTCCTTCTCGCTGCTCAGTCGTTTTAGTAGTTTCGGCAGTTCAATTTTGACGTCAAACTTGTTGGCAATGAAAAGCACCCAAGTATATCTTGAATAGTCATCAATGACTACAGGAGCATATTTCTTACCTCTGATCGTCAATGGAGAGACTGGCCCGAATAAGTCTATGTGGAGCATCTGAAGGATCCTATCAGTAGAAGGTGAAGGAATTGGCAAATTGCTTGATCTGGTTTGCTTTCCCTTCATACATGCTTCACAATTCTTATGTCTTTTGAATACTTCATTAGGCAGTCCTGGGACTTTAGCATCTCTTGTTAGCTTGTTCATTGTTTTGAAGTTTAGATGACTTAATCTTCTATGTCACAACCATGTTGTTCTATTATTTGACTTTGTATGTGCTAGCAAGCATGCGTCAGGTTCAATGGTATTCCAATCAGCATAATATATATTTCTTCTTCGTAAGCCTGATAATACAGTTTTTCCTGTAGATTTGCTAAGAACATCACAAAAACCTGCGTCAAAAGTCACTTTATTGGAGTTATCACATAATTGACTGACTAAAAGGAGATTATGTTGAAGTCCTTCAACATATGATACTCTGGGAACTATGGCAGTTCCTATCTTCAGTGTTCCGCATCCTCTTGTGTATCCTTCAGAGTTGTCACCAAACTCAATTTTGGCTCCTTCTTGTTGAACATAGTTGGTCAGCAGATTCTTTTGATGTGTTATGTGTCTTGAGCATACACTATCCACGATCCAAGGGTCCTTTAGCACCTGCAAGATAATAACAAATTCAGGTACCATTTGAGTTTAGATTGGGTCCTTAGAGGTTAGTGGACTTTGGACCCAAATCTGTCTAGTAACCATGGCGGCTTCAGTTATCTTTTTGCCCTTGTTGTCAGCTGATCTTTCTGCTGAACTAGGAGATGCTGACTTCTTTGTCTTTTGAGGCTCAGGTTTCTTCGTCTTCTGAACCTTAGGGCTTTTGATATTGGGATCATAATAATATGATCCATACTGAGCTGGATGTGTCCATTGTGGGTGGCCATATTATTCTACCCATCTGACCCTCTTGGTTCCCCCTGAGTTGGATCTGGGTGTTCTGGGGCTTGAACCTCGGGTCATCTTCTGGTAGCTGAGTTGAGGTGCTTTCATCTTTTGTTTGTTCTTTGTCTGAGGGGTTGAAGATTTAGCATATTGGGTTCTCCCTTGGACAAATCTATCAGCCAGCTGATCTAAGCTTTTCTGTCCAGAAGTAGTTGCTTCATATGTGTAACCAAGTCCTTCCTTTGTATATCTTAGCAACTTCTCAAGCCTTTGTTTAGCTCCTATGTATTACTCAGTCATTAATGTTTTCCAAACCTCATCGCTTTTTCTCAGGGCTTCGTACTCAGCTCTGGAATGTGTGAGCTTGTCCTTTAGACTGGCAATTTCAGTCTCTTATTGTAACATCCCGAAATTTTCATTATGTAATGCATTTCATCGCATGCATGTTATCAAGTGTTTTAGTTGTGTAAGTCGCGCCTTAGAAATTAAAATGAAAATTAAAGCTTCTATCTTATTTTTCATTAAATTACTTTTGTTATATAAATTTATTTTGAACTTTGAATGTGTTTATTTATATCATATTATGGTTATCTTATTTATTGTTGAGATATAATTCATGTTAGAATCATGAGGTAAGAATAATATTTATTTCAGATTTTCTAAACATACTAGGATTAATTAAAAGATATAATATTTTATATTTATATTAAGTTATTAGGAGATAATTTTAGATTATGTTTTATAATTGATATATATATTTTATGTGTGAAATACATATTTTAGGATAAAATCAAATTTTGATTATCCATATATAATTTATCTATGATTGAATCTCTTATGTGGTAAGTGATAGACTAAATTCTATCTAAATGGTACAAGTACGAAAATAATTATGGATAAAATATATTTGATACCTTTTATGATTAGGGATCATTAAATAATTTAGTCTAGGCCTATAAATACCCCTCAGTCGCTCATAATATAGCATCACATAAAATTTTCAGAAATCTGCCAGTAAATCTACGAGTTACTTCAAGAATTATTTACACATCTTCCCATCATCATATCATCGTGAAAATTTAGAATACTCTTTCTAGGTATGTCTAGGATACTATATTATGTTTATAGAATTTTACAAGCATGATAAGTGTTTTGTAAAAAATTTTATTCGTAACCTGCCAGTTTTTAACAGCATGTCCATGAACTTGATAGGAAAATTATATTTCATGTTTTCTTTATGTTTTTTTCGACCATGCTGAATTTTAATGGGATATAATATATGTTAGGTCATTCATGTTAAGTATATAGAATTCTTAGGATACGTTTACTATTTATTTGTTAATTTGTTTCTTGATGTGCCAGATTTTTTGTCAACATGCATGTAGATTGAAAAACAAAAGTTTTCATATTTCTATTAAATGAATTATTGATCATGATAAGTTTTATTGTGATAGAATAGGTAGTATCTTGTTAATGTTTGAGATCTATAATTTTTAGTAAAAAAACTTTTATAGATTTCATTTATTTCATAGATTGCCGAGTTACTCAATGCACGAATGAATTGCCAATAGAAGTAAGATTATGTTTAATATACTTAAGTTTATTACTATGTGAAACCGTTAAAATTACATGCTAATAAGTAGATTATGGATAAAATGATTATTCTGATCTATGTCTATTTTTGAATTATTGAAACTGTTGATGCATGCATGACATTCCATGTACGAGTCATTAAGATAAACTTCCATGTTTAGGACCGGCGCGCAAGACTTAAACATTGATATCCATTATTTTTCTTCAAGTCAAGGTTAAGGTGGGGAAGTTACTGTTATCCTTATTATATATTGTGTATAGTATTCATGTGTTTATGACAAACATGGAAATGAGAATGAAATGGGTCAAGGTCAAGAGGGGGGCTCTTATGAAAAGTTACGATCAAGAAGAGACCGTGTGAAATGAAATTGATTATTAGGGTCAAGAGGAGTCCTTAGGATCAAAGTTATTTATTATGCATGTTTTAAATCCGTGTTTATTGTGTGTGCACCCCACTTAGTAGTCGTACTCATCTCTATTATTATAACATTTTTTAGGAAATGGCACGGCCGATGCGTAGAGGTGTTAGTGTTGATGGTCACAAGAGGAATGATTTATGAAACTTATTATTGTATTCAACTAGTTTTATCATGAACTTTGCACTTTATTTAGAGAACTAGTAGTCGTAGTTATTTTTATTTAAGACTTCCGCTGAGTATGAAAATAACCTTAGTTTTGCAACGATTCTTTTGAATGAAAATGTTTTAAAAGAATTAAGATATGCATGTTAGTATGAAGTAGCGTCCCTAGTTAAGTTATGAAAATTGGGGCGTTACAGTTGCCCTTGGTCAAAACTAAGATCTGTGATTCTAGTTGTTGAGACTTAGTCATAAGAGAATTGATCTCTTCCTTCTGTCTCAAGACTAGTCCTGCAAACTCAATAGAGTCCTGAATTCTTGTTGAAAGTCTCTGATTTTCAGCTCACAAGAGTTCCAGCTCCTTAAGTGTTCTACTGAACTGAGTGCTCATCTAAATATGTTCTTCCATAAGATCTTCATATGATAGAACCACATCTAGAGGTTCACCTGCAATAGAGCTTGTGTCATGTGTGCATGGTGAAGAAGGGCATATATTAGGATTAGAATTTACCTCAACATCTTCTCCAACCATAAGACACAGTTCAGTATCTTCTTCGGCTTCGATTGCCACGAACACTGCTTCATCATTAGAGGATTCCATGAACAACTCTTCATTGCTCGTGCAATCGGATAGTTCTCCGGCTATGTAGGCCTGCCTTTTTCTGATGAGCTTATCTCTTCTGGCTTGCCTTTCAGCTCTTTCAGCAACCGTGAGCTCTGGACATTCATACTAATAATGTCCAGTCTTTTTGCAATTGTAACACGTTGAGCTCCTGCCTTCTTTCCTTGCTGTATCATTATTTCCAATGGAGGCAGACTCAATGTTCCTGCATTCAGGTTGAGAATTAGATTCACCTTTCGGATGACTATTATATCTCTTACCTTGATAGTTTTTTGAAGCTCTCTTCATCTTCCTGAGCTTGTCCTTCTCCTTTGGGTGTTTAACTGTAAGGAGAGCATATTTCTCAGCTAAGTTATCAACGGTTGGGATCGTCATTTAGCTTCCAGCTGATTGACTTGTAACTTAGGGACTTGCTCCAGCTGTGCTGTGTTATATGCATGATCAATTGGTATTTCAGTATCAGCATTGGGAGTATGCGGAAGATTGAACTCAAACTTCTCTGCCTTTAGTTCTGAAAATATATAATCAAGAGTAACACAACTTAAGTCAGTTCTTTGTAAAAAAGTAGAAAAATAGTAGTACTTGGTCTAGAGACGAGCCTTCAGGTGTAGGGGGAGGGGGGTTGAATACACTTGAGTCCAAGCTTCAGCTCAAACGCGAAAGTCAGTGTTACTGAGTGTTGCTACTGAACTAGTCAGTTAGCCAAGTAAGCTTTTTAGATCTCGTGGCCAGAGTATGTGTCTACTGAGTCCTATCTACTGACTTATGTCATGAACAATAATTTAATATAAGATGCGTGCGGAAGTGTAGGCCCAAACATATGTTCGTCTCAATTTGAAAAGATGTTTTATGCTAAGTGATTTAAAGTCAGTTTTATGCAGTATGAACAGATAGTCAATGCAATAGTAAATCAACATAAGTAGTTTTTAAAGTGGTTCGGATACACTAGATCCTACGTCCACTGTCCTGAACAAAGCAGGAGTTCTTGATTATGAGCAAGTCTCAGTCGATCTGTGCACTGGACATATATTCTAGTTATAGTATTTGCGACTTTACAGGATTCAAACACGGGGTTTGATATTCTCCAACTAGGAGTTATTACAATAAAAACATTTCAGAAAGCTGAACTCCTTTGAGTTTTTCTAAGCTTATGATATAACAATAAGTCTACTTGGAATAGTGATGGAAACTAATGAATCTCTAGAGTGAAGAACTAAGATGATCTCTCAATATTATGAGTTCTTCGCTTTGATATGTTGTTAAGTTCGCTAGAATGTTTGTGAGCTTGATTGCTTTTGTTCCCTATTGTTGTTCTTCTCTGCATGAAGACTCTTCTCTATTTTTAGTCTAGACTCATCATACAGGGTCTGCAGATCAGACAATTTGTTGGCAACATTCTGCTTATTTTCTCCACATCGGAGGATATCAGTCATCTTTTCTTCTTGCAATTGCCGTAGTATTTGTTTATACAGAAGCTGGTTTTTGTCCAAATTTGCAGCAAGCTGACTCTTTGTATTCTGCTAAATTTCCAGCAATGCTCTGTTATACTGGACAGTAACTTGTTCACTTGTTCAAAACTGGCTATTTGAATTGTTGTATCTTAAACAAGCATTGTAGTTGAAGTCTCTGTTGACATATCAGTAAATACTAGCTTGAGCTGAGATAGTCTATAGAATTTTGTCTTGAAAAGTAGCTTCCTGCGCCTTTAGTTCTTTAGCAATTATGGTGTTGATGTTCAGAGTGAGAGCTTCATTGAGCCACTTTACCTCGACAGTCAGTGAGTCTATCTTCTCTTTCTGAGCCTTGGTGTATTTAGTCCACTTGATATGGACATCTTTTACCAAAAGCCAATTATTTTCTCCTTGTTTGTCCAGGCACTTGTAGAAGCTGCGCACAGATAGTTATTTCATCAGTTTGGCCTGATAGGTTGATCCAGATCGGACATGTATACAACTTGTTGTTCAAGGGCGACAGCCTTCTCAGAGAGGATAATCGCACTGGAGGGAGGAGGAGGTGGTTGAGAATCATCATCTCCTTCTGAATCTTTGTAGAATCACCATTAGAATGCTTTCCAGGCCATGCATCGTTTGGTGATGGATCAGCTGCATCATCATCTCGGTCGGTTGGGCCCAATAGCTAAGTCTTACCAACCTCAGTAGCTCCAGCCTTCTCACTCAGCATTAATAGCATAGCAGCCCGTAAGTCATCCATTGACTCTAAGTCAGAGGGCTCACCATAGCCTATGATCTGACACAGTTGTGCTTCTTCTGTGTTCAAGCCTTGAACGCTCATAATCCTAATTATCATATCATTCTTGTCCCATCTTGTGAGATGGAGGATCATCTGGAGTCGAGCTCGCACGACTATATCCTTGAGATCGGAATCTCCCTCAATATCAGGAATAGCAGTAGTAACCTCTCGTCTAGTCCTGAGACAGTATCTCTGAACTCTATAGAGTACATCTTCTAGCTCTTCGTCAGACTCTTCAGAGATTTTCTCTTTATTGGTCTCCTTTATTCCTTGTATGATTGTTATTTCAGGAGCTTCTTCAATAAGCTCTGACTGTGGTTCAGTATCAGTAATGGTAGGAGCCAGGTAGTTAGCAGGCTTTGGCATTCTATATCATAATGGGATTTGATCCCTAGTTTCTGAGTCTGTGTTGTCATCTGCTATCTCGATAGCTGAACTATGTGCCTTAGGATTTTCTAGCTCTTTCTTCGCCACCCTTCTGCATTTAGGCTTTTCTTGTGCAGGAACATAGGAGGTTCACTGAATAGTTTTTGTTGACTTAGGTTTTCCTTTCTCAGTTACTCCCTGTTCTATTTGATTTCTTAGCACCAGTTGAGGTCTAGAATTTGATTTATTGGTGTGGGAAGGATTGTCTGTCCATGAACCCAACGTTTCGTTGGCACATATCATTTATCTTAATTGTTAGCTTAGTGCCAAATAGCAGTTTCTCTTTCTCCAACTTCTTTACATCCATTCGGTCGACTCGGACACTAACAAATTTCTTCAATTGTGCTTTCTAGTTCACTGCTAAAGTAGTCCAACAGTTGACTTTCACCCTATCGTGCATGGCCATCATTAGCTGAATTTTGGATTTGGACACCTAATCGAATGATCCTACCTGGCTAGTCAGAATCTGTGTGACTATGTATGTTAAACCTCTGTACTGAGGCAGTATCTGATCATTCTGAAATGCAACTTTTAATGACACTTTCTTTCCATAGAAGATCTACAGATATTCATTTATCTGAGGCTCCTTGTATCCTTTAGTGCTGATCTTGGTGCTTGGGAGACTGAAGCTTTCTTCTAGGGCTTACTCCAGAATAAACTTCTTGTGCTGAGCCTTGACAGTCTTGCAGCCCAAGACCTCTAAATATGTAAACCTTGAGTATATATATGGATCTTCCTCACGAATTTCTTGATGAGGTCTCGAGTGTATTTAGCTTGATTAGGGAATATCCCCTTTTTCTGATTGTTTTGACTTGAAGTCCAAGGAAATAGTTCATTTATTCATCATATACATCTCAAACTTCTCTTTCATCTTCTCAAATTGCTGACACATGGTCACATTTCTGGATCCAAAGATGATGTCGTCCATGTAGATCTGCACGAGTAGAATGTCTTCTCCTGGCCTAATGCTGAATAGCGTGCAATATATCATTCCTTTCTGAAAACCTTTCGGAAGTAGAAACTTTGAGTGGGTATCTTACCAAGCTCTAGGTGTTGTTTTAACCCATATAAAGCCTTTCTGAATCTATATACTTGATGTCCCCAGCTGAAAGCCAAGAGATTGTTCAACGTAGACTTCTTCCTTTAGTACTCCGTTCAGGAAAGCTGACTTCACATCCATCTAATATACTTTGAATTTTTATGTGTATCGTAGGCTATAAATAGACAAAAGGCTTCCAATATTACAACTAGGGAAAATGTCTCATCGAAGTCTATTCCCTTAGCCTCACAATACCGGTTGGGAGATGATTTATTTTAAGATTTGAAGATCCCAAAACCCCTAGCTGAGTGATGACCAACAATAACGTAATAGATGTATAGCTTACTTGAGCTTGTCTTGTTAGGGAGTTCGGTAGGCTAGATAGCGCCGATAGTTGTTGTTAAACTCAGTAGTATAATTCTGGTCAGCGATTGCTGGGACTTGGCTTTCTGAAGACTCAATAGGATTCAGTTAATCTACTGAATGAGTGTTGTGAATTAGTACGCAGCATTGGCTAACATGCTGAAGATTTCAGAGAATGTTAGTAGAGGACCACTCAGTAAAGTGTTCGAGGTATTAGAGGAAGTCAACTTAGTATCAGTCTTGGAGTTTGAACAAGCCTCACCTACCAAAAAAACCTCGCCCAATGAGGAGCTATCAGCACTGCACTTACCCTGACATAAAGATACGCTCAAGCTTAAAAAGAGAGAATCTATACAATATCATTCAAATTGAAGATAGTTGTTTTGCTTGTCGTTCTTGCCACGTGTCTACGTCCCCTCCAATGGATGTATTCATGAGTCAAGACATTAAAATAGAGATCGATCTTCAAGCGTTTAAAGCAATCAAGCTCTAGCCCACTCAAAGCATACTAAGTTAAGAACTCTCTGAACCGATAGATATTTGATATAGTTCTTCTCTCTAGAGTTAAATTAGTTCCTCCCCCTCTATACTCTAAGCATTCCTTGTTAGATCATAAGCTTATAAATCGAAGGATTTCATCTTCAAACTGTTCTTATTGTAAGAACTCCTTCACAGTTGGAGAAAACATCTCAAACCTCGTGTTTGAAACCCTGTAAAGTCACTAAGACAGTAACAAGTGATCTATCTAGTGAAGGGATCCACTGGGACTTGCTTAGTATAATCTATTCAAGACCTTCTGTTAATCAGGATAGTGGACGCATGATCTTGCGTATCCGAACCACTTGAGAAATTCTATGTCACTTTACTATTTTAGCTATTTGTTCATCTTGCATTCAAATTGTTTTGAAAAATCATAACTCTGAACTTTCAATAAAACTGTTAAGACACTCACAACCACAAACCCAAATTGTTTTAAGTATCAAGCGTTTTTCTAAAGAGACGATTAAAATTGGGCCTACACTATTCAGCACATTCTTGTACTGAGTCGCTTGACTACTAACATCAGTCAGTAAACAGTTTTCAGTAGCTAGAATCACTCTGCTTACGCGATCAGAAAGCTTACTTGGCGAATTGAATTCTTCAGTAGTTATAAGACTGACTTTCGCGTTTAAGTTGAAACTTGAATTTAAATGTATTCCCTCCCCCCCCACACACACACCACACCTGAAGACTCGTCTCAGAACCAACAATACCCTTTGGCTTGAAGTTGAACTTTGTTTCTGATGATGATATTTTTTCATCTCTCTTGTTTTTGAAGACCCATTTAGTTCCAATAACATGTTGGTGCGATGGTCTATCAACAAGCTCCAAGATTTCATTTCTTACGAACTGGTTCAGCTCCTCTATTGTTTGAGGTTATTGAGTCGTCATAGTTCAGTGCGTCCTCAATTGTTTGAGGTTATTGAGTAGACAAGAAACAGGAGTATAGAACACTTTTTTCCTAATAGAATCTGGATTTTGTCTTTATGCTTGATGAAGGATCTCCAATAAGAAGATCTAAAGAGTGAGCATATAACCAGGAACGTATTTTCCTTGTTTCTTCTTCTAAATTACTTATGCACAAACAGTAGGATGATCGGGCATTTCAATAGTATTGTTCTGTACTTGGAGTAATTCAGTGACAAGGTTAGGATCTACTAAGTCACTAGGTCCAGGGGCATTTAGCTCAGGAACATCATTTGTTCGTCCTAAGTTGTTATTCTCAGTAAAGGTCTCAGTTACCACTTGGGTTTCTTCATCAACCTGAGTTACCTGAGATTGATTATGTTCAATAGAATCAATCAGTTCAACTACTTTTGTTGGTTGAGATTAAGTGCTAGTTTCCTCTTCGTGAGAGTCATTATCCCAACAATGTTGGATTTTTTCAACATTATCATTCAAGTTTAGATCATGTAGCTTGTTGCTGACATCTTCAATATTACGCTTTGAGTCTCTGTGTCTGTCCTCAGTAACAAATTCATTAAAAACGACATGAAGGTTTTCTTCCACACAAAGGGTCCGATAGTTAAAAATCCTGAAAGCTTTGCTGACCCTAGCATATCTTAAGAATACTCAGAACTTGCTGTCAAAGACCTTAAACTAATCATATCTATTATTGTGGATAAAACATGAGCAACCAAAGATATGGAAATAAGATATAAATGGTTTCCCATTCTATAGTTCATATGTTGTCTTCATGTGTTGCTTTGTCAGTAGCGAGTGGTTCTGAGTATAGCAGTTGTGTCGGTAGCTTTTGCCCAGAACTTAAAATAATACTCAAATATAATCTAGTTGACACAATTACTTTTTACTACTTTACACACAATTAACAACTTTTTAAATCTCGATACGGAAAAGAAACTGGACAATTGAAAAGGAACAAATGAGTAATAATTTTTAAACCGTGCTTAGTGACGCGATCAAATGGACAATTGTGAATCACCATTTTAGTATTGCAACTAACTTGGGCCCACACAAGATTTTTGTGTACGTGTTACTGAGAGTGGAATCATAAAAGGAATATTTGCGGCATCTTCGGGCTTAATGTTGCAGTATATTCTTGGCTGCATTGATAAGAATACTGTCTTATCCAATACGTCCAAAACTTACTACATTTTTGCTTCTTTATGTTTACACTCGTCTACGGGCATTTAAAAATTAAATACTTAGCGGTTCAATTTTTACTACAATTTTATATGGGTTTGGTTCGATCTTTTGTCTTCTACACTAATAATAAAACAGTTAATTGATTAGTCGAGTTATTGCACTTTTCAAAGATGACAACCATGTGTACAGTATGATGAAATCTTGTTTAATTTAGTGGATCGTTCTATTTTATTTTCTTCGAAAGACTCAATACTTTTAACTCAAATAAACATGAATTCAATTATTCAAAAATAAGAAATTTTATGGATTTAGAGCCAAAAATACAATTAAATTATCAGCCCAGGCATGAAAGCAAGCTATCACTTTAGATTCTGTTATTTGAAACTCTAAATTTTAAGATGATAAGTGTCATGTATTTCAAGTCTTCTTCTTATTTTACGGGGTTTTTTTTTAATTATCAATTAACGTTAATAAGATTACTAAAACACCGAAATAAATAATTTATGATCCCTAGAGCTCTAAATGAATAACATTTTATCAACTTTATCTCAAATATATTAATTTAGTTGATGTTTCTCATTCTTGAATGTAACTAAAGTAACATACTTTTTAATTTCTAAACAAATAGAACTCTAAATAAGATATAAGTACGAAATATATATGAATTTCTCTTCTTTTCATATGATGAGAAAACATACATAAATGCACAATAATTTAAACTGTACTCATAATATATGACATTTAGTTACAAAACAATGATTCTAACCACCATTGCATTCCAAAAAACTATCACATGATAATGCTTTACATATACGTTTGCAGGCTAAAATATAGGAGTGAGATATTTCGATTATTGAGAAAAAATAATTCAAAAACGAGAATTGCAGCTCACGAGAAGCCAACGCCAAAGCAACACGTGCTACGTGGGCAAAGGCAACAAAGCTATTTTATCCGTCTCTCCTACCAAACTAGGGGAGAGAGAGAGAGAGGGAGCGCAAATAACTGATGTCTCTGATTTTTTAGAATAAAAAAGTAAACATAAACAAAGTAACCGCCCAACATCGGAGCAGACATTAATGACGATCTACGGCTCATCAGTAGGAATAGGAACAACTACACATATTAATATTTCTACAATTTATTCCAATTTCTCCATTTTCCATTTTCTTTCGCACAAAATAGACGCATATCGAAACGAACACCGCCTCCGATGTTGTTCCTCACCATCCCCCGTATTTCAGATTCCCTCTTCATCTCTCCCAGGTACCTCTCGATCTATTCCTCACCATCTCTGTGTGTAGTGATTCTGAATGTTTCAATGCTTGGCTAGTTTGATGAATTTATTGCGTTTTTATGAAGTATCGATTTGAGTTATAATTTCTAATAATTGTTGTTCAGTTATGGAATCTTCGTGATTTGAAGCATGTTGGAAAATTAATTAATTTTGGATCAAGATGACTAATGTGATATCTACATGTGCTTTTAGTTGTAAGTGATCCGCGTATGTTGTCAGGTTAGATCAGAAAGATGCAGTGGTAGTTGATGATGAGATTCATGGTTAATCTTACGTGATCTTCCGTGTCCCAAATTATCCAGAGACTGCTAATGAGTATAGTAGAAAACTGTGAGTTACACAAAAAATATGGTATGGAATGGAATGGCAGGAGATCTCATGGGAATATGTTGGTTACTACTGAAAATGGTTGGGTATAAACCAGGAATAGTTAGGCGAACAAAACTGTATTATGGATGGAGTTCCAATGATGCATTCACAGGGGCACATTACTCGAGGCGCAAGATGGGCAAGGTGACCAAGAACGTGCAAGATGTGGAAACCAAGGAAGATCAAGCAACCATACCTAGTATAAGGAAGTAGATATATGCTAGTGTGTCTTGAACCATATTTTGTGTAGTAGGTAAGAAAATGGTGCTCTGCACAGTGGTTGGTAGGTTATGCTTTTGCTTGTGGCTAGTACTGCGTATGTTGTAGTCCCTACTATAAGGGAGTTGTTTTTTAATGAATCGAACAAGTTGGAATTGCAAAAGAAAACAAATTTACAACTTCTTCTCTATCTCTCATTTCCCCATTCTTCCACCATTGGTAAACACAAGAATACCGTTGCTTCGGCTCCACCATTTAGCTCCGGGCCACTTACTCGGAGCCAAGGATCTAGCACACATCAACTGGTTCCCGGTGCCGGTGTCATGTCGTCTGACTTGGCCCCTGACTCGGCTCTCCAAGCCCTTCAAGCTTCGGTGAAAGCCCTCGAACACCAACACGACAAAATTTCGAACCTCTCCGCCACGGTCGCATCCCTCTCCACTTCTTCTCAAGCACAGGCGGCCTCCTCAGCCTCCCTCGAGACCCTCCTCAAACAAGTCCTAGTTGGTCACCGCCCACCCCCACATACCTCTTCCGATCGGCCACCTCCAAACCCAGGTGAGGGCGAACCGCCCCACTCCGCCTCTTCCAAAGTCGTTAAAATGGAATTCCCATTGTTCTCGGGCGACGAAGACCCAATGGTTTGGCTACTACGCTTGTGAATCTTACTTCCGCAGCGAACGCTCCACCGACGACGAGCGCGTTCCGTTGGCAAGACACCACACGATCGGGCGAAGCCCACTGTGGTTTCATACCGAAACCGACGACGGCTCCACTCCTTCATGGGCGGAGTTCAAACTCCAATGTTTACTAAGTTTCGGTCCACCCCAAAGTCTTAACACGCTCGGGGAGCTCAAGAAGATGTTTCAAAGAGGTCGACCAATCGACGACTACATCAATGATTTCCGTACCCTTCTCTCGCGCGCAGGCTCTGTCCAACGCTGCCAACGTGTTGACCTATTCACCGGCGGTTTAGATGACGTGCTCCGTATTGACGTCGAACGTGCTAAGCCCCGTTCTCTCAACGAGGCCATCAACGCGGCACGCGATTTTTCCCGGAAGAATACCCTCATGGGCATCACTGCTGCGGCGGCCAACCGACGCCAACCGTCGGCACAGTCCTTTTCCGCCTCCAAGATCACAACCATCAACAAACCTTCCTCCGGCACGCAAGGATCCCCGCGTCCACCGTTCAAATTTCTTACACCAGCCGAGAAGGCCGAACGCGACGCAAAGAAGTTGTGTTACAACTGTGATGACCGTTTCTTTCCGGGGCATAAATGCAAACATCTTTTCATTCTCTGGAATTTGGAAGATGATGAGGAGGCCCCCAATTTCGAGGATCTGCCGTCCGCCGACCCGGGCATCAGTTTCAACGCTTATGTGGGTGTAAACCAGGGCGAGATGATGAAGCTCAGTGTTCTCTTGCGTAGCTCTTGCGTCACGGCCCTCGTGGACACGGGCAGCTCCGATAATTTTATCGACGCCACAACCGCACGGCGCCTCCAGTTGCCGTTCAGTCCAACGCCTACCTTGCGCGTAGTGGTGGGAAATTGTGAAAGGGTACCGATCTTGGGCCTCTGTGAAAATATATCGTTTGTCAAGGATGGACTTCCTTTTATGTCCAATTTTTACATATTACCCTTGCCGGGTTTCCACCTTGTCCTTGGGGTCAAATGGTTTCGTGGGCGTGGCCCTGTCACCTTCGATTTCGATAAACTCACCATGGAATTTTGGGCCCACAACACACACATCATGTGGACTGCCGTTTCCCACCCACTCACCCTAGCCTTCCATTCCTTAAATGTCCCACAAACTTCAGCCTCGACTGTAACCTCCCTACAAGCCGAGTTTGCCGATGTCTTCACCACCATCAACGACCTTCCCCCGTTGCGGGCGTGTGACCACCGAATCGTATTGCAGACGGGCACGGACCCAATAGCTGTCCGGCCATACCGTTACCCACAGGTTTTGAAAGATGAGATCGAGGTACAGTGTGAGGAGATGCTCCGTAGCGGCCTCATTCGCCCTAGCACATCACCTTTCTCCTCCCCGTGCCTACTTGTGCGGAAACAAGATAAATCATGGCGCTTCTGTGTGGACTACCGCGAGCTCAACGCTCGAACGATTAAGGACAAATTTCCAATACCCGTTATAGACGAGCTTCTGGACGAATTACACGGCTCCAGATTTTTCACCAAATTGGACCTCAAATCGGGCTACCACCAAGTACGTATGCATCCCGACGACGTGTGTAAAACGGCTTTCCGCACGCACCACGGCCACTTCGAGTTTGTCGTCATGCCATTCGGCCTTTCCAATGCTCCGTCAACGTTCCAAGCCTTGATGAACGCTGTGTTCGGCCCTTGTCTTCGTAAGTTTGTGCTCGTCTTTTTCGATGACATTCTTATATATAGCCCCACTTGGTCTCAACACTTGCAGCATATCCGGACGGTTTTCTCGCTGCTGCGCCAACATACACTCTTCCTCAAAGAATCGAAATGCTCCTTCGGCGCAAATGAAGTCCGATATTTGGGGCATCTCATCACCGGCCGTGGGGTCGGCGTGGATCACGATAAAATCGCAGCTATTGCCGACTGGCCCATTCCCACCTCGCCAACGGCATTACGCGGATTCCTGGGCTTAGCGGGGTTCTACCGCCATTTTATTCGGGACTACGGCATTATTGCAGCCCCTCTCACAAACTTGTTGCGGAAGAATGCTTTTGGATTGCCCCCGGACGCGGCGGAAGCATTTGCGGCACTGAAATTGGCCCTGTGTTCGGCCCCCGTACTTTGTCTTCCGGATTTTTCCTCCGCATTTGTAGTTGAATGCGATGCTTCCGAATGTGGGATTGGTGCCGTGATACATCAAAATCAGAAACCGATTGCCTTCTTCAGCAAGCGTCTTGCTGATCGACACGTCAAGCTCGCCGCATATGAGCGGGAATTGATTGGTCTCTCGCAGGCAGTTCGCCATTGGCGTCATTACCTTTATGGTCGACATTTCACGATCCGCACCGATCACTTCTCACTGAAGTATCTTCTACAGTAGCGGTTGTCCACCTCTCCGCAGCAACATTGGATGAGCAAACTGCTCGGGTTCGACTTCACGGTGGAATACAAACCAGGTTCCCAGAACCTCGTGGCGGATGCTCTATCACGCCGCGACCAAGAGCAGCCTCTCCTCACGTCTCTCACAATGCCCTCCAATCCATTATTGGCCGACCTACGTTCAGCTATCACGACGTCCACCGAAGCTCAAGCTCTGCTGCCGCAGGACAACGCCGATTCTGGCCCTTGGAATTTTGTCGATGGATTACTCTATTACAAAGGTAAAATATATGTTCCATCCGATTCCGGACTTATTCCCCGTATCATCGCGGATCTGCATGCAATCACCCACGAAGGGGTTCAAAAAACCTTACACCGGCTACGTCGTGAATTTTTCTGGCACAATATGACGACCACGGTGCGGGATTTCGTCCGGCTATGCCCGACGTGTCAGCAAATTAAATGGGATAATCTCCAGCCCGCCGGCTTGCTCCAACCCCTACCCATTCCCGAGCAAATATGGTCCGACATTTCCATGGATTTTGTCGAGGGGCTACCTCTTGTGCGTGGCAAATCGGTGATTTTTGTAGTAGTTGATCGTCTCTCCAAGGCCGCACATTTCATACCACTTGGGCACCCCTACACGGCGATTTCTGTTGCTCAGGCATTCTTTCAACATGTGTTCAAGCTTCATGGCACTCCCGAATCAATCGTTAGTGATCGAGATCCCATCTTCACAAGTGGCTTCTGGACGGAATTGTCCCGTTTGAGTGGTACCAAATTATGTCGTTCGTCCGCATACCACCCCCAGTCCGATGGCCAAACCGAGGTCGTAAACCGGACCATGGAAATGTATCTTCGCTGCCTTGTTCTCGAACATCCCCGACAATGGGTCGATTGTCTTCCGTGGGTCGAATTTTGCTACAACACATCGTTTCACTCGGCATTGCGCACAACACCATTCCGCCTTGTATATGGTCGTGATCCGCCGAAATTGCTCGCCTATGAGCCGGGACTGTCCAAGAACGCTGCACTCGATGAAGCCCTCCAAACCCGCGATGCAATTGTGAAGGATGCTCGCCTCTGTTTAGAACGTGCTCAAGCTCGCATGGTAGCGGCCTATGACAAAGGGCATCGTGATGTTTCGTATGAAATCGATGACTTAGTTTGGGTGCGTCTCCGCCCGTACCGACAGCAATCGGCCTCTCGCCGTGTCTCACATAAGCTCGCTCCCCGGTTCTTTGGACCCTACCGCGTTATTCAACGTATTGGTTCCGTCGCGTATCGCCTAGCCCTGCCTAACGAATGTAAGATTCACGATGTTTTTGTGCATTTACTCAAGAAGTTTGTTGGTGTGCCCCCCACCCATTTACCTCCATTACCCCCTGTTCGTGATGGTAAATTGACTTTGCTCCCCAAGACCGTGCTACGAGGACGTTTAAACCGTGGCACGCCGGAAATTTTGGTTCAATGGTGTAACATGTTGGACAAGGATGCTACCTGGGAACCTCTCACCGAATTCCGCGAGCAGTTTCCCACATTCAAGCTTGTTCCGCAGAACGGGAGTGATGATGCATTCACAGGGGCACATTACTCGAGGCGCAAGATGGGCAAGGTGACCAAGAACGTGCAAGATGTGGAAACCAAGGAAGATCAAGCAACCATACCTAGTATAAGGAAGTAGATATATGCTAGTGTGTCTTGAACCATATTTTGTGTAGTAGGTAAGAAAATGGTGCTCTGCACAGTGGTTGGTAGGTTATGCTTTTGCTTGTGGCTAGTACTGCGTATGTTGTAGTCCCTACTATAAGGGAGTTGTTTTTTAATGAATCGAACAAGTTGGAATTGCAAAAGAAAACAAATTTACAACTTCTTCTCTATCTCTCATTTCCCCATTCTTCCACCATTGGTAAACACAAGAATACCGTTGCTTCGGCTCCACCATTTAGCTCCGGGCCACTTACTCGGAGCCAAGGATCTAGCACACATCATCCAACAATTCGGTTCTCCATTTATCTTGTGTGGCATTTTATTTGGTCGGAGTTTCTCTTTTTATACGAGATATCTAAGCGTGCTTTGGCAATCGGATCTCTTTGTAATAGAATTTTTTTAACTTCATTGATTCTTTAAAGCTGCAATCCAAGTTGCTCATCTCTTCAGTTAAGTCTGTAATCTCTCTAGAGGTTGTTCATTTATATCAAATTATTTTGAATTTCAGTTTCTATTTTATTTACTTTTGTCATAATAATTTGATGAGGTAATTTGAATTCCTATTAACAGATGTAATTGTCTGTTAAAGAGGGCCTGTTATGTGCTTGAATGATCTTTCTTTCGTTTTCTTAATCTTGATTGTTCATGAGGAGACAGCCTCTTCTTATACTGCTAAACGACCCGTTTTCCTTTTTGGGACGACCCGTTTCCGAAAAAGGAAATAATTTTCCAAAATAAAAAAATACATTCTTCTCTCACTTTCTCATTTCTCTCTCCTATTTATCATCTAATCTCATTATATCACTTGTTTGATCTCTCCTACTTTATTATCTACTCTCTAACTTTATCATCTACATTCTTAATTCCCGCGTCGAAGAAAAACGGATCATTTCAAATAGGACAAAGGGCAGTATAACATATTTCCACAGCGAATGATAATCAGTTGTTAATAAATTACCTTCATCTAGGCATGTTTCATAGCTTGTTTTATATGTTGGTAATGTAACTGATAGAATAGGGTTCGATGAACACAGTTTTCCCCCCAAAAGCCAAGGCGCCGCCTTGCCCCCAATTTTTGTTTCAATTTTTCCACCCCTCAGCTACTCTTGGGATGAAATAAATACAAGCAGTCTCAAGCAAAAGTAAAGTGTGACAAATAAAAACGGTAGCAACTAATAAGTCTCTTAATGATTAACTATAAGCAAAAAGCGACTCCAATCCCGCTACTCTCCATTCCCACGCTTTCGTCTAACATAGACCCGCCTTGGTTTCGATCCTCCGACCTCAGCTTCAATTCGCTGCTCATCATAGTCACTACTCATATCAGTAACACTAGTCATATTATCATTTTATCTTGATGGTATCCTACTAGTACATAAAAGAACAGCTCGAATTTCAGTGTCCAGATAAGAGAGACAGAGAACAACTGTTACATCTCTAAAGTTTCTTTAAGAATAAATGTTTTTATTTTTCTGTTTATGTATGTGAATTTCTGCCACTCTCCAAAAGTGTATGCCCATCTTCCTTCGTTCCTTCCTCTATGATTTTTGGGATATTTTCTGCTTCTGTTTCAGAATAAATGCTATACATTGTGTAGGTTTTTATCAGAATCAATTATTTGAAATTGTAAACTCTAGTTAGATCACCTTTTTGCTTGGTTCTTATTTTTATTTTATTTTTAGTAGCTAGATCAGGAATCTAGTTTTCTTGGTGTCTCAGTTGCATCTTATCTATGCTTTCAGTTTCTCATATCACTGAAAACAGTTTAAAAGAAAGTCTCTAGAGCCCTCTTATTTCTTGATACAATTAGTTTCTATAAAGATACTCTGTTTTTGTTCTTTTATTCAGAGAAACTTCTGTTATTATGGCAGGTATGGACGCTGTAAAAGGCCAAGGCATGTACCCTTTGAACCGTTGCAAGACTATTCACTTGGTTAACATTTTCTTCCCCTTCTTTTTCTTCTTAAGATAAACTTTGAACTTTAAAGAGAAAACACAACTAATGTGGATGGACTTCATATTTTACATGTAGGTGAGACATGCTCAGGGATTCCACAATGTGGCTGGAGAGAAGGACCATAGTGCATACATGTCTCCAGAGCTATTTGATGCAGCACTTACCCCACTTGGCTGGCAACAGGTGCTAAACGGTGACATTTCATGTTATTGCTTGTTATCTGGATTGGCTTTGGATCCAATTTGTTCGTCACTTACATACTTACTTGACCTACTTTTATGTTTAAACTTATTAACCATCTGAGAAAACATTCATACATATAAGTGGGAAGGTCTTGGCAGTGCTTTCTGATATGTTTTCTTTTTACCGAAAGAAGAGGAACCAAAATGACCTTTTCAGACACACTGTACAGGTAGACAATCTGCAGAAGCATGTTCATTCCTCAGGTCTTTCAAAGAGAATTGAATTAGTAGTTGTTTCCCCATTATTAAGGTGGGTATGGTAAAGTTCTCTTGCTTATATCATATTGCCTCGATTCTTTTCTATCAATGATCTTCACTAATAAACTCAAGAGATGGAAAACTGATAGAAGGAAATTGGCGCTGAAGAATGTGGTTCGTTAAAGAAATTACTAAATACGTGTCTTAATCATGTGCTTCTTCAGTGTAAGACCATAAAAGGACCTATCTTCTTCTAAAAATAGACATTTCTGTGGGTGGTTATGGAAATTGGCGCAGGAAGTATTGATTTTTATTGGCATGTGGTATGCGACAAACAAGTTCTGATCAGTCTACCTGTTGGCAATTCTTTAGATTGTCTGATTCATCATTGACACTGCAAATTGATTCCAGGACTATGCAAACAGCTGTTGGGGTTTTTGGTGGGGGAGATTTCGATGATGGCATCAATGTAGCTCCTCTAATGACAGAAAATGCTATGAAGAGTGGTCGTCCAGCAATTTCAAGTCTAAATGTCCCGCCATTTGTGGCAATGGAACTTTGTCGAGAGCATTTGGTATGGACTGTGATCTTACTTTATTCTTTTTCTTTCTATCTCGTGTGATATTGGTTATTGCAACTTCTGTCGGTATAAGTACTGTTTTGTTTTCTCTGTATGTTTCTCATCTAATCTAATTGTATATTACCCTTTTCGAGAATTTTAAGTTTATGATATTTAAATTGAAGCCATCTTCATATTGCACTTAGTTGTGGCTGCAAGTGTGTAATTGTGTATGCAATATCATCATTTTGGTTGAGGACTTTCTTAGAAGAATGTTGTAGAAATTAGGATCTTATCTGTGGCTCAAGAATGTTGGAAGAATGTTATGGAAAATAGGATCTTATCTATAGAAGAAATAGATGTGTATCCAAGAAAAAAGGAATGACAATTTCTTCCTTGATGCGCTCAAGTGTTTTTGAAGCAATAGAATTATTTATTCTTTTAGTCTTTGTATGCAGTTGTACTGACTAACTTTTGGTGATCAGAACACTCTCAGATTATAGAAATAAGGTTCTTTTTTTTAGGAAAAGGATTACAAATTTACAATATTCAAATATGTACCAAGTATAACGAAAGAACTGACCTGCATGTAGAGATCTCTTTTCAAGCCTCGCAGTAGGGTTTCTAAGAATGTTTCCACATTGTTATCCCGAAGCCGAGGATAAATGGATTTTTCAACAAACACTCTTAAATTTTATAACGGTATATGGTAGACGATTTGTTCTCTCCGAATTATTCTTGTGCATAATGAGTTTAGTCATTGTCTTCTTCACTCGCAATCATAGTTTTCCCTACAGTGAACACTTGAAAAAGTAATTTTTCCAAGTGAGCCAAGATATCTCTCCAAGATACTGGGAGTAAAACAGTCTGGACGTCAATGTCTGAGTCCTGGTTAAAGATTATGGCTAATGCCTAATTGTAATATTTAGTCTTTATGAACTAGTTTTAGATTTGTGGTTAAGAAGTCGGGTTACTTTGTCTGGCCCAACTATTGGGTTGCAAGTGAGGGAAATATGTTCCCTAGCTAATTAAGAAGACATCCCAATATTAATATCTGTTAGTATGTAACATGATGCAGGGAGTTCACTGGTGTGATAAGAGAAGGAGCATAACCGAGTACAAGTCTGTTTTTCCTGCAATTGATTTTTCACTGGTAAGTAAATGGCCCTTGGTCTGTTTATTCTTCATGTAAAGAGCTGAAAAGAATGGATTTGTTGTAAGTAAGATTAACATGTCCACATGGAACTCATTCCTGCTAATCCGCAGATAGAAAATGATGAGGACATTCTCTGGAATCTTGATGTTAGAGAAGCAGATGGAGACCTGGCTGAGAGGGGCCTGAAATTCTTGAATTGGTACAAACTCTTTCTTTCTCAATCAGATTTCCAGGAAGCTTAAAGAAAAATGAGAATCGATGCATAAACTATACTCCCAATTCTCAAATGTGCTGCAGGTTGTGGACACGAGAGGAGTCGGAGATAGCTATTGTAACTCATAGTGGATTTTTAATTCATACCCTTTCTGCATTTGGCGATGATTGCCATCCTTCTGCCAAGGAAGAATTCTGCAAACCGTAAGTTTTTCTACTCCAATAATCTACAATTGATTGGTAGTAGCAAAAAGGTCTTCCAACAAGAAATGCAGTGTTACCCCTCACCCTTTATCAAAGGTGCCTGTGATTTTGCTGTTGCTTTACTTTTATATTTCTTTCTCTAGACATGTTCACTTGTTGAAACAAATATTTATTTCAGAAAGTAAGTGTTCCTATGATGTATGGAAACTGGAATATTGTCCTCTTAGTAGTGATTAGAGAATGATTTGGGGAGAAACAGAATATCACTTCACATTATGCGGTTATCATGAGTAGTTACTTTTCAGATGAGTCTTAACATTAACATACTTCTTTCTAATTAAGATTTGTAGTATGATGTCAAATTGTCTACAAAGACAAATGTATTTACCTGGTCAAATTACATGTGCAGATTCAACAATTGTGAACTTCGGTCCTTGGTCTTTGTGGATAGAAGGTACACAAAAATACTATCTGTGTAATTATGGGTAATCTCTATCCAACTCTTCAATATTCTCATCTCTTAATTTCTCTCTGTAGTATGGCTTCTTCAACTTCCTCAAAAACCAACTTTCCAGGAAAAATCCCCGATGGGAGTGACGCCCCTAGCGAAGAAGCTGTTGAGAAAAACTGATGGCTTCTGTTCTCCACGTGATTGTTTTAGATTGAAAAGAAATCTGATTTATGACTTCTCTCGGACTTGTTTTAGGTAGACAAGTATAATTTCTGTTAAAGAAAGACTTCAGGATTTGGACGAATTTTAGAATTTTATTCGAGAAGAAAATCAACCATTTATGTAAGAACATGTATGCATCGAATTGCAGCTGGTGGCTGGAAGGATCCTTTCTGAGATTAAAGTTTATCTTCTTCTAGCTTAGATTCGAGAATCATATCTTGAAAAGAAATCATCTTCGACTGCCACCATCATTATAAAGATTTAATCCAAACGGAAGAAATTGACAAACTAAAATCCGAAATAGGCTGACATTAAATCTTTAACCGAATATAATTTGAAACATTCTCCATTAAAGCACAAAATACTGACACAAACTAGATCTCCCCCATGACATAAAAGACTAAGATTGCGATTACCAAAACAAAAATAGCCACCATTAAAACATAGTCAGCTGAATTGACAGGTCTTCCTTTTCCCGTTGTAGTCTTGGAGACTGCTGATGATCGATCAGTTGGAACGCTCCAAAAGGTTTGGTCAGTTGAAGCTATTACAGTGGGGGCTACAGTTTCCGGCTCCAATATCTCACAACTGTCAGTTGGAACTTCTACTGACATCAACTCCACACAATGGTCTTTGATAACCTGAAAATTAATAAAGATTTGCATTGGGGGATTAATTAAGGAGCAGACTCGAATATGCCCATATTTTTAATTTCAAACCATCTAATTTTGATATTTTCTTTCTTCATTATCTTCTCTTCTTTCTTTGCAATTATTTCCCACTCACATTCTCCTTTATTCTTTGCTGTTTTCTTCCATAACTAGGATCACAACAGACTTCACAACAACCATCTTCTGCACCATTTTTGTGACACCATTTCCCAGGTCTCCTGTTAGCTATAGACCTAGATTAAAGAGCATGATAAAGGGTGGGATGGTACATGTGGAAGACCAAGGGCAAGGGAGACCAGCAGAATAGGAGCAAGAACTAGAGAGGAAGGGAAACCATACTATATCCAGCCACTTCCGCCTTCCTTCTTCCTCCCATCAGCAGGCAGCCTGCCCCTATTTAGGTTTCCTCTTTTGTCATACTATGACTGTTCTTCCTCCCAATTTTCTAATCCTTTTTCTCCCATAAATTCTTTCAGGCATACCCAAACAAGGGGATAAGCGTCTAATCCACTACTGCAAACAATGAGTTTTACAAAGCATGGACTCAAGTCCCAACCCTTTCCTTTTCCTACATATACTCTGTGACCCAAACATGAATTTTAATAATCTATCAGGTAAGAGTCCATTAAGGTTGAACAACACTACGAGTCTTCAGGTATATCAGTGTCTTCTGTGCTTTTATAAATTGTAACTTAATATCCAAGCACGTATGACAAATTAGGAGTTCGCCCAATGTATTCTACTGATGTAAGTCAAGCAATAGATCTTATTCTACATGCACAAAAGACGAGTATCAAACCTCCAATGTCTCTGTAGACTGAATATAATCACAGATGTATGTACCCTCCAGCCATGGAACAAACACTCTTCGAGGAAATGACAGGTAGCACTTTTTTCTGCAAGACAGATAATCCAAGTTCCAGTCAGTTTGGAACCCAAAAAGCTGCTTGCTAAAACCAAATAAAGGCAAATATCATTGCATAGATCTAGCGCTGTTGCGATTCTATGACATACTCTGAATTATCAAAAAGATAAATATACTTTTTAGGTTACTAAAGAGAAAAATTAAAGTGAGGTTTAATCAAATATGGAATTGAGTTATGCACCAAATACAAGGGGGCATAAACCATAAAGAAATGCACCTCAACAAGTAGCTGAAACTGTTCGAAAATACTATAATCTCAACATAGTTACTTAATGATTAGTAGATTATGTAGTCACAAAATAAAAATATTTAATATTGTGCTATTTTTTAAGATTTCCAGTACATTAATAGTTAACAAGCAAGGTTTCCCCTACACCAATTGTTTCCTTCATTTTTATTTCGCAAAAAATAAGTTCGACAAAAATGATGACTTTGAAGAATACTTTTTGGCATCAGGTGAAAAATAAGGGCAGGTCAACTCTGCACTAGAATAAAGTTTAAGTATTCCCCCTGCAGCATGAAACTCGTTTAATTTGGGTTACTTAACTATCTATCATTAAACTAACCACCAAAACCCCCCCAAAACCGGCAGTTTCTTTCCAATTTAATCTATTTGTGGTGACTTGATAAAATGAAGTGTGAATCATGAAAAGAAGATTCTAATTAGATACATCAGATATGGAATAGAGCTAAGGGTTCATCCATGGGAGCACACAATAAAAGATACCCTGATACAAAGCAGCTATCATACCCTCTAGGATGAGGTGGAATTCACAATACCTTTGTGCTTGAAGGTCAAAGTTTGCAACGGGTTCCTCAAATGATGTATGGCTGTTTGTTCCATGATCACCACCAGTCACGGATTCAATGTCTCTTTCAGCCTCATCACATATTATCTCAAGTCTACTTAGCAAGCTCCTTATGATGTCTTCCTAATTACAAGAAGATTCAAGATGATAAAGTTTGAGGAGACCTTAAAAGAATAAGTCAAATAAAGAAGTAGCTAGACACAAATCATTTTTGTGAATGAACTCCAGAAATTTGTAAATCTAAGTAGTGTTCTAAAATTTAACGGAATAAATTATCCCCGATTTCACTCTATTAGTTCAAAAAACACTTTTAAATCCCTGAAAGATGGAAACAATAACAAAACTTATGGAGTCTGATAAGTACTGTATGGTAGAAGGCTTGCAGAAAATTCAAGAAGGTGAAGTGCATTAAGATAATCAATGTTGGTGGAGTGCGCATAAATATTACTACAACAAAAATCTTAATGCCATCTGACCACACATATTTTTTCTGAAGTACGAAGAGATGAAATCACCTTTATATCAACCAAAGCTTGCGAAACAGGCTCCTTGGTATTCAAGTATGCTAGAGAACACACAGTGCCTCTAAGTAGAAGAACACCAAGAACCTCTTTTTGGCTACATGCTTCACAGAAGAATATTTTTGAGAAGAAAAGACTTAATGAAGACAAATGCACAATTTAAGACAGTAGAGTCAACCACACCTTCTAAGCTTTTATCTTGCATAAAAGGTAGAAGAAATTCAACTTCATGAAAATCATCGGATACACTTAGATCATCACCAGCCACCTAGGTAAGAACAAAGGCAGAAAGAAAGAATTTTTGACATATATACTATCAAACAGACACATATTAATGGCAACTAAAAAATATTTAAAAACTCAAAGGATTATAAACCTATATATAGCATACAAATGGCCACCCTATAAGAAAAGTAGTAGGTCAATCAAACTCTGGAGAGAGAGAGAGAGCAACCACAAAATGTTTTTTTCATGATATAAAAGATCTTTAAATAGTTACATAAAACATTGAAATCAAGAATTGCCTCAAGCTTGTCCCACCGCACTTTAGAACAGTCTTTAAGTTCTATTTTCTAAGAAGTTTTACTGAATATTCGACATAATAGCTGGGGTTGCATCACAGTACCGCAGCTATCCATAACAATTAGTATGTAACTTTACAAGTTTCAGTGGTCTTACCAATTTTCCATCAACCAAAGCCTTCGCACCTTTAAGTTCCTTGGCATGAATCATGATTTCATTACGAAGGACATCAGAAAATCTTTTAACATCCAATCCATCCTCATGGGATACAGGCAACCTGAGAGTAAGAAGCTGAAGAAAATTAAAAAAATTGTTCATAGCAAATATTACTAAATGAATTTATGCTCGACTTAAGCATGGTAGCAATTAACCACATGATACATCAGCCAATAGGATAAAAGTTACAACAAATATCTTCCATAAAACAGGTCATATAGCAATGCACCATAACATTGAACCAATATTTTTTATTAAGAGTAAAAGAAAATATGACCAGTTTCCAAATGTAACATTCAAAATATATATGACATCAGAAGATTATTGACTTACTGCAACTACAGTGAAGATTACAATAACACTCAAATTTAAATTCTTTTTTATTATTCTTTTGTACCGTGTGGCTTTTCACTCCTGATGCCAATTTTTCGGAACCAGGTTATTTAAAATTGTAAAGTTATCAACATAATTGCTGGTTAAAATACTCTGAAGTCATGGTCCTGTTCCACCTGAGGGAGCTCTAGCTCAAGTTTTCATCACATGATAATATCTGATACATTGCTGGTTCAGAACACTGCTTGCATGTCACTGTACAAGTTTTGGTAGAATAATCAAGGAGGATATAACCTCATGTAACATAAGCTGATTCAGGTAATAATTCAGTCAAATAAATGGTAGTCTAGATGGATGGGTTTAAATTTGAATCACGCAGTATTCCAAAATTTTATAAGCATTGGAAAGAAAAACTGAATAACAAATGTATTGTTATGACTACAGACAGAAATAATTAGAGGAGAGATTTAATACATAAGACGCCTGATTCCGGTGAAAACAAGAGAGAACTCTTGTATTTCCTTGACTCAATTATCCAGATAATATAATACTAAAAGTAGTCCCAGGCTTCATAGGAGAAAGAGGATAAGTGACTCTAAAAGTAGAAAATGATAATAGAAAAGTAACTCAAAAGCCAAATATGATACGTTTAAGAAAGATGAGCAACAAGACATCACCTTACATCAAAACTGTACGTGCATCTGAATGTTTGGAGTGAACCTGATATTTTTCCTGTTTTGAAATCACAAGGCCAAAGACTGCTCGAAGTTACATTTGCTGCTAGTGAGCAATTTCGGCATGTCCACCTGAAGTTTAAGTGTTACATAGTTATTGTGCATCAAGAATCCAAAACATAACAATAGAAAAAATGTGCTCATAAGTGTACCTTAGAGGGCTGTAACTAATATGAAGTAGCAGCCTCTCATTCAAATCATCCATCATCATAGACGATGCTTGTGCAACTCCTATAACAGTCTGCATAAAAGATTAATGAATTGCAGATGGCCAGAGTTTTTTTGTAGCTAGAAGATAAAAATGACACCACTAATTAAGTCATTTTTACTCCTCAACAATACCTCCAGATTATAATTAAATACCTCACCCATGTCTTGCCAGAGAACATGCTCTATATTTTCATTTCATATCACAGTGTATGGTCCCTCCTTGCCCACGGCCGACCCCATCAAATAAACAAAATGCTACTAAATAAGTATTTGAAACCAAAAAAAGGCATGCCGTCATGATTAAATATAAGTAGAATGATATAATTGGACACTCACTATGATTAAAATATCAAATAAAGATATGGGAAAAATCTGGCATAGTGCGATTTTTGAGTTCTTGAATAAGCTTTCAGGGACCCATACGTAGATGCCTACCACCTTCATGCCCCCCAATAGCATTCTTGAGACCTAAGAGGGATAAAAGAACTGCATGAGAGAGCAAATGGATATGAAAGAACCCAGACCACATACATGTAACAAGAGTGTATTCTGCTTCTGGAAAAAGAGTGCATTGCAAGAGTGATTTACATTAAAAATTCATTAGGAAGTGTACATCATAAAAGTTCCTAATATAACTCATAGATTTTCTCATAGGAAAGTAAGCTCTCTCTCTCTCTCTCTCTCTCTCTCTCTCTCTCTCTCTCTCTCACACACACACACACACACAAACACACGAGTGCATAAAAGTGACTGATGACACCCAACGTCCGGAACCCTGTTGTTATAGGGGACATAAATACATAATTTATTCCTAAAAGTGACTGATAGCCTGGCCCTATGTCCTACACCAGGAAAATGTCAAGTGGAAATACTCCAATATGATAGAATCTAGGGCGTTTTCAGAGCCGACTCTGGAGTGCATAATCAGGCCCATCAAATCAGACCCATGCTTCAAAAAATATTATAGATAAGCTTAACAGATTTTATTAGTAACTTGGGTTTAAGCATTTGGCAAAATCAGTACGGGTTTCAAGTAATTGCTAACAGAGCACAAAATCAGTACGGGTTTCAAGTACTTGCTAACAGAGCACATTATGTTGTCATAACAGGAATAACGCTACAGGCTCTCCCCCCCACATTAACGCCCCAGATCGTATGTCGACAGTTATCATCAGTTATCATACACAATCAAATTCAAAATCTCAAATTCACCAATACTAACTTCATCAATAAAAATGGAATTAACAATCTCAAGAACATCGATACAGAAAGTTTTGAGCAGTATATGGTTTCAAAGCATAAATTCGGACCTGGCGCGCATGCTCGAAAACCCAGTCCCGATCAATAAAGAGAACTAGAGACTCTGAACCCGATTTGGGTTTGGACGAACTCTTCTTCTTACTTTTGCTGATATCCCCAGCGCCGTCAATTATCGAACACAGCTGCTCTCCAGCGTCATTAGGCGGCGTTGGCACCAAATCATACACGAATCCTCGGTCCAACTTCGAATTCAGTTTCCCGATCACAAGCCCAATCTGACAAATTAAATAGAAACACATTTAGTTATCTTTTAAAATAAAAGGTACTAAAATCAAACTTCGATTTTCAAACCAAAAACAAAAAGGCACAGCAATGATCTGATCGACATAAATGAACAGGCGGCGGACCTGAGACGGCAGTGAGGAGCGAGTGAGGCGATCTTCGGCCAATTTGAGTTGATTTTCATCTCCTATAACGGAGTTCACCATTATTTCTGATCTAAAACGATAATGTCTGCCCGGAAATATGAATACACAGTGTAAGCAAATTGAAGAGGAGAAAGCGTTGTCAGATTTTAGTTGAAACGCTTCCTTCCTAATGGAGCTACGGCCTACGGGTGTGTGTAAATTGTAAATATATATTAATTTATTTATTTTTTGTTTCTAAAAACTAGGGGTGTAAATAGTTCCGCTCCGAACCGCGAAACCGACCGGATCGAACCGAACAAAACTGAAAAACGCGATTCGGTTCGATTTCGTAGTTTGGTTCGGTTTATTTTTTTAGAAACCGTTTATATTCGGTTCGGTTTGCGGTTTCAAGAATTTTTGAACGGTTCGAACCGAACCGAACCAATATCCTATTTTTTAATTTTTTTATTTAATATTTATCTTTTTTATATGAGAATATTATTGGATTTAGATATTAGATTTAAGTTAAAATCAATTCTAATCTATACAAATGAAGAAAAATGAGTAACAATTCTATAATTGTGAGTTCAGAATGAGTGAAATCCTATAAACTATTATTCTTGCATTATTTTGGATTTAAAAAATAAATAAATAAATATAAAGGTGAACCGAGGAACCGAACCAAACCATTTATAAGCGGTTCGGTTCGGTTCGGTTCCGATATTGAAAAATTCATCGAACCGAACCAAACCGAACCATTTCTATGTGTTTGGTTCGGTTCCTAAAATAGATAAAAAACCGAATCGAACCGAACCGTTACACCCCAACTAAAAACCTCATTATTTTACTTAAATGCAATTATGTTCAATTTTAAACAATTTTTTTATTATTGATACTAATAACCTCATACTTTTACTTGAAAGTAATTATGTTCAGTTTCTAAAAAACAATTTGCTATATGATAATTGATACTAAAAACCTATCATTTTACGTAAAAGCAATTATGTTGAGTTTTAAACAATTTTTTTTATTATTGATACTAAAAACCTCATACTTTTACTTACGAGTGAGTCTCTTGTACATCCGGTTGCATGTGCAACCGGATGAGCCACACCCATATCATCATCATGCAGCCCACACATTAGCTCCCTATCAGTCCACATTTTTCTTTTTCAGCACATCACCACACGCACACACTCCACTCCCAAGCACACATTACTTTTTATTTTTTTTTATTTTTTTTATTTTTTTAACAAATTCAAAGACTTTTTTAACACTTTAGATCATCTCAAAATTCAATGGAAAATATAATTTTTTTGTTCAATTCAGAAATTTTATTTTTATTTTTTTCTTTTTCAATATATATTGAAATATTTTTTTAGTATTATTTAATTTTATATAAA
Source organism: Lavandula angustifolia (assembly GCA_028984105.1). Classification (NCBI taxonomy): domain Eukaryota; kingdom Viridiplantae; phylum Streptophyta; class Magnoliopsida; order Lamiales; family Lamiaceae; genus Lavandula; species Lavandula angustifolia. Next base: position 19,059,673 of record CM054806.1, on the reverse strand, counting down.
TCTTAAATTACTTCATGATATACGAGAATTTTAATAATAACCAATTGATATTTTTTCAGATCAATTTTTTTTAATAATGTATTCAGTTTTATTAATACACTCATTTTAAGAAAGTAATACAATTGTTCAAAACAAGTGATAAATTTGTTTATAACATGTGATATTTTTATTTCCACAAATTGATAGTATTTTTTAAGATCAAGTGTACTGTTTCCATGTCAAATTATACTTATATTAAAACCAACAATATTTTTGTTCATGATAAGTGATACTTTTATTTATAGCAAGTGATACATTGATTAATAACAAGTGATACTCTTATTCAGAACAAGTGATATATTCAAAATAATTGATATTTTTTTTCACGGAAAGTGATACTTTTGTTAACAAGTGATACTTTTATTCATAGCAAGTGATACTTTGATTAATAACAAGTGATACTCTTATTTAGAACAAGTGATATATTCATAATAATTTGATATTTTTTTATGTAAAAAGTGATACTTTTGTTAAAAACAAGTGATACTTTGATTAATAACAATTGATACTTTTATTCAGAACAAGTGATATATTCAGAATAATTGATACTTTTTCATGCAAAGTGATACTTTTATTCTTAATAAGTGATATTTTTGTTCAGAGCAAGTGATACTTTGATTCATGACAAGTGATACATTAATTAATAAGAAGTCATACTGTTGGGTGATGATTCAATCCTCAGCATGATCATACTTGTGGGAAATGACTCTATCTTCTATACTGAATCACGCCGCAGCCTCGTGCTCTGAACTGTTGAGAAGATTTGAAGATCCCAAAACCCTATCTGATTGATGAACCATTCCTTTGTATTCGTATTTGTCTCTGAGGTTTCAGACTCAATAGACACTCTGCTCTGGTCAAGGCGCTCAGTAGCTTATTTGCCTCAGCACCAGTGCAGAAGACTCAGTGATACTAGACTCAGCAGGAGCAAGATATCGAGAGAGTCGGTTGAACCGAACTCGGCAGGAGTAGTTCACCGGACTCGTAGCCGATCATCGAGTAGACTTATCTCGGCCAGCCTATCTACCGAATACAAGGTCGGACTCAAAGAACGGCGGATAGTCTTCGGGACTGTCGAATCTTTTGAAAGACCATCAGCATTGTCATGTACGAGGAAGAGAGAAGTCAGCTTCAGTCTGTCTCGAAGTTTGTGCTATCTCAACCACTCCATCCACCTCAACGAATGACAAGCATACACGTGTCTTCTCGCCTGCGAAAGCTGCAATCCAACCTTTTACCTAAAAAGGTGGGAAAGTACACTGTTACCTACACCAAAAGAGCCGTTTGCTACCAAAAAAGAGAGAGAGAGAAGAAGATCGTCTCCAACGGATCTATTTTCAATCTCTGCTCTATAAATAGAGGGATCATTCAAGATTTGAAGCACTCAAGAACCAAGAACTAGAGAGAGTGCGAAAAAGAGCGAATTCCAAAGAACAAAGTCTTAGCAAGAACTCGAAGACAATCTCCGGCGAAAGACTACATTCTAGCTCATAGGGAATCAAGCTAAACCAACATATAAAGCCTCTAGTATCCAATCGACGTTACACGAACTTATAGCTTACCTTCAGCTGTTCGTCGATCTAGAAGCTACTCTCTCATATTCCCTATCCCTCTAACCCTAAGCTCAACCGTTCTTATCTATAGCTTAGACGAAGGAGTTCACATTTGAACCCATCTTTATTGTATAAGGACTCCTTCACTGTTGGAGAAGTTTGTCAAACACTTTAAGTTTGATAGTGTTGTAAACCGAGACTTGGATCGAATAAAAACCAAGACGCGGCTTTGCCCAGTGTGCAAGCTGACTGAGACTAACTCAGGATAATAAATAGCCTCCTGATCATTCGGGACAGTGGACGTAGGATTTGAGCGATATCCGAACCACTTTAAAAATCCTGTGTCTCTTACTGCTTTCTTAACTGTTGTATTGATTTTACTATTCATACTGAACATCATATTTAAAATCAATCAACTGTCTCAGCATACTGAACTTTTAAATCTACTGAACTGAGACTTAAAACGTTTTCTCACAAAAACTGATTTGGGCCTACACTATTCCGCGCACTGAACTCTTACTGTAGATACTGAATTCTGACCTAGTCAGTTAGCAGATCTCAGCTGAGTCAGTACTCTTAGCCTTTAACTCGATTCGAATAGTTGTGCGGTCCGCCGAACTGCTTGGCCGACACCATCCCGAATAGGACTGTTCGAGTTCGAAGTTGAGAAATCGAATCGGTGTATTCACCCCCCTCTCGCACCCGACCGTACTCTCGGGACCAACAATTGGTATTAGAGCAGGAGTTCTTTGACTCTTGTTATCTTTGAGACTGGTCTATTCGAACGGATCCGGAGGAAAACGTTTTCACTGCATATCACTCTACATTCATATCTATATTCTTCATGGCTGATATGTCAGGTATAAGGATGGTACCCATGTTCTCGGTGGAGAATTATGGAGTATGGCGAGTCGAATGGAAGCACATCCGACATCCCTCCATGACAAGATATGACTCAAGTGCTTGAAGATGGACCTATCGTTCCCATGATCGATAGTGTCGTAACTCGAGACCAAGCTCAAGGAGGAGGAATGGTGACCGGGAAGAAGGTTCCCAAAGACAAGTCTCTTCACTCCCGAGGAGAAGAAGCTTCACAACTTAGACCGTGTTGCCGTAAACGCTATACCGACCACCCTTAGTGATTCTTATCTTGGTAGGGTTCGGGAATGCAAGACCGCAAAGAACTCGGGACGCTCTAGCGCTACCGAGTCGAGGGACTCGAAGATTAAAGCGAATAAACTAGCGCTGGAACTCCAAAAGCTAGAAAGCTTGTCTCTCATGCCCTGTGACAAAATCGAAGATCGAACGTCGATTTACCAATCGATGAACTCTATCAATGGGCCGGGAAAGACATTCGAAGAATCGAGAGATGAATCGAAGATTCCGAGGGCACCCTCCGGATGGACACTGGACACCTTTTGCCACTCTATTGCGACATTCGACTTAGATGCTGTGTCTCCCGACCATATCTTTTCGTAATTACAGGGAGGAGTTTGAGTTCGACGGACCTCAAAGAAAGCAGAGTGAAGCCGACACAAAAATCGACCATGCTTTCAAAGCATCGCCAAGACAAAGATCTCCAAAGAACGAGCAAAACGACGAGTAAGACCGAACCTTCACTCAATGATCTACAAGAAGGAAGTCTCGCTCGAAGTATGCGCGTTGCTCGTGTAAAGTATCGAAGGAGAAGGAGCGACGCAGAAAAGTGACTAAAGCCTATCGAGAAACGAAAGGTAAGTCAAATTATATGTCGAAACACACTCCCGACTCACAATCTTCCGAATGCGAAAGAAAGATGACTCGAACCATCAAAGAATAGCGAAAGCAAAGAAGAAAGAGTCATCGCTTGTTACAACCGCAAGAAGCCGGGACATTATCGGTATGATTGTCCCGAGCTCGGTAGTGCTTTGAACGCGCAAAGACGTAAGGCAAGGAGAGAGAAATTCGCCCGTAAAAGACAATCCTACATAGCCGGCGAAATCTCGGACGACTCGTAAGAGATCGACTCCTTTATGGATTCATCGACGATGAAGCGGCTTTCATGGCCTTAGAGCATGAAGCGGATGAATCAACCGAAATGTGCACGATGGCGGGCAAAGAGGATGAGGTAAATTCTCATGAACCGGTTAACTCCTCTTCACCTCGCACACACGACACTATTTCAGAGTGCGGATGGGAATTTGGACATCTCGACCGCATATGAAGATCTACTAGATGAACAAATTCGGATGAGTCACGGCTCGGTAAGACTCTTCGGAGTTGGATACCCCGAAAGTGGAGAATCGAGACTTTCTCGGGAGAGTCGGGTTGTTACCGAGGCCGAAGGACTTGTGTTGAGACTCAGGGAGGAGATAAACTCTCGATGGCCAAATTCCCAGCATCAAGAAGATCGGATTTCAGTCTTGACCAATGACTTGACTCAGAAAGATACTGAACTGAGTCTACTGAAGCAAGAACTGTCAGGACTTCAGACCGAGCACGACGCACTGAAGAAAAGTGATGATGTCTGGAGGAACCTGATAACTGAGAGGTACATGGGCGTAGAGAAGAAATTAGAAGCTATGCTAGAAAGCAATAAGCCAAAGCACTGCAAGGAAGGACTTGGATTCAGCCAGGGAGCTTCCTCATCTGCCCCAGTACACTCAGAAGTACGGCTTGCTGATAGGTTTGTTCAAGGGGAGACTATGAACGCAAATATAATGAACTCCCTAGCAAAGAACAAACAGAAGATGAAAGCACCTCATCCCACACATCAGCATTCTGACAAGAAGATCAATGTCAAGAAACCCCGGTTCAGCAAGGGGGAACCAAAGAAATCAAACTTGGCGGATCGAGTATGGACCTCCGAAGCCGACGCATCCTCGCTCGCATGGATCATATTATTATAAACCCATAGTCCAAAAGAGGTTCCAAAGGTCGAAGAAGAAAAAGGCCGCACGTAAGGCAAAGGTCGGCGATCCACCAACTCGAAGATCGGGACTCCCGAACCTCGAAGCCTCGAAGTCAGCGCTGACCATCCGGTGGTCGAGATATGTTGACTCTAGTGGAAAGAAAATGTCCGAAACCACCGGGGTTGTTAGACGATTTGGGTTACTAAAACTAACATCTAAGGACCCAAAATCAAAAATAAAGGGTACCCGAATATAATTGCTTTTTGCGGGTGCGTAAAGACCCCATGGTATGTGGACAACGGATGCTCAAGACACATGACATACCAAAGGAGTCTACGAAGAATTATATCAACGAAGAAGGACCCGGAATGAGTTCGGAGACAATGCAAAAGGCTATACCGTGAGGATATGGAACACTCAAGCATTGGAACCGCCAACGTTCCAAGAGTATCATATGTTGAAGGACTTCAAGATAATCTTCTCTCTATTAGTCAATTTTGTGATAACTCAAATAGAGTGATATTTGACGCCGGTTTCGTGATGTTATTGATAAATCCACAGGGAAAACAAGTTATCGTGTTCGCGCAGAAAGAACATATATGTGGCCGATCGGAACTCAGCGAACCCAAGGCTTGCTTATTGGCGAAGAATGACAACCGCACGGGGTGGCTATGGCACGTAAGACTCAGCCATCTCAACTTTAAGACGCTCAACAAGCTTGCAAGAAACACTCTAGCAAGGGGACCGCCGAATGAAGTATTCAAGAAAGACACTCGGTGTGAAGCATGTCCGAAGGGAAAGCAAACAAGGAATCAAAATCCTCCGGTTCCATCGCCTTCCACGGATGGAATTCTTCACTACATATGGATTTGTTCGGTCCAGCCTCCCCGGTGACGATCGGAGGCGTAAAAATATGCATTAGTGGTCATAGATGACTACTCGCGCTACACATGGGTCATATTCATTGCCAACAAGTCTCGACGTCAAAACAGAGTTACCAACGCTTCGAAAAAGCTCGGTGTCGAGAAGAACACCAAGATCGAAAAATACGTTCGCATGCAGGAACCGAGTTCCTTAATTCCATGGTAAAGGAGTTCTCGCAAGCGTAAGGAATAGAGCATGAGACTTCACGCGCATGCACACCTCAGCGGAATGGAGTTGCTTGAACGAAAGAACGTAACTCTAAAAGAGGCAAGAAGAACTCTACTCGCAGACTCGGGACTCCCAACCAAATTCCAGGCGTAAGCTACTAATACGCATGTTATACTCGGAATAGATCTCTACCGACAAAGCAAAGATAAGCGGACACCATATGAACTATGGAACGGCAGGAAGCCTTCTCTATCTTATTTCCATATTTTTGGTTGTTCATGCTTTATCCACAATAATGGGAAAGATCAGCGAAGACTTTTGATAGCAAGTCGATCGGGGAGTATTCTTAGGATACTCTCGGGTCAAGAAAGCTTTCGAGTATTCAACCATCGGACTCTTTGCGTGGAGGAAAGCCCTCATGTTGTTTTTAACGAGTTTGCTATCAAGACAGGAGCAATAACTCAAATTCTAATCCGAGGACATCGATAAGCGCCTACGGGATCTAAGCTTAAAAGACAAATCGAAAAGATCCAGCTATGTTGGGATGATGATTCGGACGAAGAAACCGAAGATAAATCTACCGAATCTCAACCAGCGAGCAAGTAGTCGAGCGCATTGATTCTCCCGAACAGAATCAATCCCGTGTAACTCAGGTCGATGAAGAAACCGTTGAGGTAACCGAGACCAACACTACCGAGAGCAACACCTCGTGGGGAACGTCTAGTAATGTTCCCGAGCCGAATGCCCCCCGAACCCGGTGACTCAAGAGACCATACTCTCGTTCTTGAATTACTTCAATCTCGGAATAGTACAACCGAAATGCCTAACTCACCTACTATCCGTGTTGAACAAGTTTCGGATGAAGAGTTAAAACATCGTAGATCGTGGCTAGATGCTCACACTGCTCGATCTTATAATTGGAGATCCTTCAAGCACATGTCAAGACAAGATCCAGATTCTCGTCAAGGAGAAAGCGCATTATTTTCCCCGCTTCTTGTCTTCGAAGAGCCTCGAAATATTGAGGATGCACTTAAAGATGCTGACTGGATTATTGCTATGCAGGAAGAGCTGAATCAGTTCACGAGAAACGAAGTATGGGAGCTTGTAGACAGACCCCGGCATCAACATGTTATTGGAACTAAATGGGTCTTCAAAAACAAGCGAGATGAAAACAACGTTATAGTAAGGAACAAAGCAAGACTCGTGGCTAAAGGCTACTGTCAAGCCGAAGGGATAGATTTCGATGAGACGTTCGCTCCAGTTGCAAGATTGGAGGCAATCAGACTATTCCTGGCCTACGCAACACATCAACGATTCAGAGTTTATCAAATGGATGTGAAGTCTGCGTTCCTGAACGGCGTGCTGAAAGAAGAAGTCTATGTGGAACAACCGCCCGGCTTTCAGCAGGGACATCAAGTATATAGACTCAGAAAGGCTCTATACGGGTTAAAACAAGCACCCAGGGCTTGGTACGATACCCTGTCTGAGTTTCTTCTTCAGAAAGGTTTTCAGAAAGGCACAGTAGACCGCACTCTATTCAAAGATTCGACCGGAAAAAGACTTATTACTTGTGCAGATCTACGTGGATGACATTATATTCGGATTAAAGAATGTCATCATGTGTCGGCCAATTTGAAAAGATGATGAAGGATAAGTTCGAGATGTCGATGATGGGTGAAATGAACTACTTCCTTGGTTTTCAAGTCAAGCAATCTGAAAAGGGAACGTTCATCAACCAAGGCAAATACACTCAAGACCTCATCAAAAGATTCGGCCGCACATCCAAAGAAATCAATCAAGATCCCGATGAACACGAATATGAAGATAGATCTTGATAAAGAGGGAGTATCGAGAGACCAAACTCGAATACCATGCTATAATTGGTTCTTTATAATATCTAACAGCTACTCGTCCCGACATAACTTATGCTTGTAGGTGTGCGTGCTCGATTTCAGGCGAATCCCAAGCAGAGTCATATGGACTCAGCAAAGAAGATTCTCCGCTATCTACGAGGAACACCTGACATGGGGTTTGTGATCATATAGACTCATATAGGCATGTTTACAACTTGCATTGACTTAGACGGCTTTTGTGATCATTACCTTTTATAATATTGAATCTTAACCGTCCATCTCATAAAGTAGGTTTAAACTCAGCCTTAGATCGATAACCGTTCAACTTCTAGATATGCATATATTTCGATCAAATCTTAAGAACCGCCATATTCGCACTTAACATTTCGATCATATCTTACCTCCGAAAAATCCGAGAATACCTTTGTGCAGAAACCCTCTTTTGCTTACTTTCTCTTCGATAAAATTCTCGGTATGCCTACATGAAGTTACTTATGTGTTGATCATTATTGATTAGTATCATATATAAAAATGTTTTATTTAAAAATCGATACCGATAACGACTTCGTGTAACAGTACAATGGCGGAAACCAATATCTCTATGATATCTCCAGCGGATATGCGTAACATTCCCGAGAAGGATCGCGTGTGGTTTGAACCCACCATTGATTTCTATTCATGCGATCCGGAGTACATGGACGATATATTCTCGGCCCGCGCGAGTCGTGGCCGGAGAAATTTATGTCTAGGAGGCCTTCGTTCTTCCTCCCGAGACAGGTTGCAGAGCTGTACTTGAATTCGGACGCAGTGTGCCGGAGACATAGTGGCGAGATTTGTTGCCCATTCTATCCAAAACGCCACTACGGAGCCGAAGCGGATGTCCATCGGGGATGCTTTGAAGCGGAGTTTTGATCTCGCCCTCCGAAGGGACCAAGATCGGGTACAGAGACGACCGAGTTGATAAATATCTTACCGTCTTCTGTGGAAAGCCCACTACTTTCAGAGGTGCTTTTCCGAAGAACAAAGATGTTGCCTCGGTTCGGGGCACTTGCTTATATAGTGACGCAGCCTGCGACAAGCCAAGCGGGTCGTTTGACCAGTGTGTCGAGGCCTAAGATTCGGATGATGATGGCCATATACGACCGAGCCCGGATTAATTGGACGGAGTTCTTTCTCCGAGAATTCATGGCTCAGCCGCTAAGTTCGACAAGGCATCGAACATGCTGAGCGCAAAGGGCAAATTCGTTGTATGGACTCAAACCGTCCATCATGATCGAAGATTTATGTAGATCCGAGCCTATCACCTACAGTGACAAGGAGTACTTCAATGTGAAGAAGGTCGATTTCACAACAAGACGAGGCGCTTCGAAAGATAGGGTCGGGACCCTCGGCCAGTCTCTCCGCAATCAAAGTCTCAAAGAGGCTACGCCTACAAAGAAAAGACCTTGAGGCACTCGGGAAGCGATCAACAAGAGGCCAGCCGAGAGTTCCTTCGAAAGCCGACATTCCTTATCGATACGTAAGGTTCGGGAAGCCAAACGATCCGAAAACACATAGATGGCCGAGATCAGACGAATGGATGCCTATTCAGTTCAATCAGAGATGGGATTCGGCCAAGATAGAGTTTATCAAGAGAAATTATTTCTGGCGATTCTGGCCTGATATGTCTAAGGCTGATGCCTATGTCGTGTGGATGACCATTACTGAACCTGATCTTTACCCATATATGCACAGAGCAGTAACTGAAGGGGTAGTAGTCAGCGTTCCTGAAGCAAGGATCATTCCTCCACCCAGAAGACAAGACGACTCAGTACATCTCGGAATGATTGAACAAGAAGTGAAGAATGCTGCGTTGAACAGAGGTCTAGAACAAGATGATCCAGCAGACTTCGCCGAATACCTGAAGCTGAGGAAGAACACGTTCAGAATGTATGGAGTCCCACTGCCTGAAGATAAATCCCAAGGTTTCATGAATAGGATTCAGCAGTTTAAGGGTTCTCCCTCTTAGTTCTCCCTTTAGCTTAGCAAGATTTGTAATGTACTGAACTATTTATTATATATATACAAATCTTCTTTTGGCTCTGACAACTACTTGTTGTCTAAATAGCCGTGTTTGCTTTATGCTTTAACACTCAGAATCACTGAAGTGATTACTGACACACACACACTTTGTTTATTTACTTGTCAGTTCTTGCTCGGTTAGATCTCTGATAGACTAGACTTTCTGGAGACTTATTATTTCTCTTAGGGGGGAAATTGTTGCATGGGGGGAAATTATTGTAAAGAGGGAAATTGTTCTCGCCCGTCTCCCTCGGTAGTCTAGCACTTACCGGACAACTCCACCGATCCTACTTGTAATATTTGTAAGGAGCTCTGTTTCGAGTAAGTTAGTGTTTAGCATAGTTGATAGGACATAGATGATAGGTTTTGGCATCATCAAATAGGGGAAATTGTTGGGTGATGATTCAATCCTCAGGCATGATCATACTTGTGGGAAATGACTCTATCTTCTATATCGAATCACGCCGCAGCCTCGTGCTCCGAACTCGTTGAGAAGATTTGAAGATCCCAAAACCCTATCTGATTGATGAACCATTCCTTTGTATTCGTATTTGTCTCTGAGGTTTCACACTCAGTAGACACTCTGCTCTGGTCAAGGCGCTCAGTAGCTTATTTGCCTCAAGACCAATGCGTAAGACTCAGTGATATCGGACTCGGCAGGAGCAAGATATGCGAGAGAGTCGGTTGAACCGAACTCAAGCAGGAGTAGTTCATCTGGACTCGGAGCTGATCATCGTAGACTTATTTCAGCAGTCTATCTACTGAATACAAGGTCGACTCAAGAACGGCAGATAGTCTTCAGGACTGTCAGAATCTTTTGAAAGACCATCAGCATTGTCATGTACGAGGAAGAGAGAAGTCAGCTTCAGTCTGTCTCGAAGTTTGTGCTGTCTCAACCACTCCATCCACCTCAACGAATGACAAGCATACACGTGTCTTCTCGCCTGCTAAAGCTGCAGTCAACCTTTTACCTAAAAAGGTGGGAAAGTACACTGTTACCTACACCAAAAGAGCCGTTTGCTACCAAAAAAGAGAGAGAGAGAAGAAGATCGTCTCCAACGGATCTATTTTCAATCTCTGCTCTATAAATAGAGGGATCATTCAAGATTTGAAGCACTCAAGAACCAAGAACTAGAGAGAGCGCGAAAAAGAGCGAATTCCAAAGAACAAAGTCTTAGCAAGAACTCGAAGAACAATCTCCGGCGAAAGACTACATTCTAGCTCATAGGGAATCAAGCTAAACCAACATATAAAGCCTCTAGTATCCAATCGACGTTACACGAACTTATAGCTTACCTTCAGCTGTTCGTCGATCTAGAAGCTACTCTCTCATATTCCCTATCCCTCTAACCCTAAGCTCAACCGTTCTTATCTATAGCTTAGACGAAGGAGTTCACATTTGAACCCAATCCTTATTGTATAAGGACTCCTTCACTGTTGGAGAAGTTTGTCAAACACTTTAAGTTTGATAGTGTTGTAAACTGAGACTTGGATCAGTATAAAAACCAAGACGCGGCTTTGCCCGAGGTGCAAGCCGACCGAGACTAACTCGGGATAATAAATAGCCTCCCCGATCATTCGGGACAGTGGACGTAGGATTTGAGCGATATCCGAACCACTTTAAAAATCCCGTGTCTCTTACTACTTTCTTAACCGTTGCATTGATTTTACTATTCATACCGAACATCATATTTAAAATCAATCAACTGTCTCAAAGATACCGAACTTTTAAATCTACCGAACCGAGACTTAAAACGTTTTCTCACAAAAACCGATTTGGGCCTACACTATTCCGCGCACCGAACTCTTACGTAGATACCGAATTCTCGACCTAGTCGGTTAGCGATCTCGGGCGAGTCGATACTCTTAGCCTTTAACTCGATTCGAACGGTTATGCAGTCTGGGTGCCGAATCAAGCTGATCCGTACACCATCCCGAATAGGACTTGTTCGAGTTCGAAGTTGAGAAATCGAATCAGGTGTATTCACCCCCCCTCTACACCTGACCGTACTCTCGGGACCAACACATACTTTTATTCATAACAAGTGATATATTCAGAATAATTAATACTTTTTCATATAATTTGTTAAGTACTTTTATTATCTAATACATATTCATCATTATGTTCTATCTCTTCTAGGGGTATTATTTATACAATTATAAACTTGGAAAAAAAATATTATATTTTTTTAATAAGAATAAATTTTAATATACATATTAATATTCTTTGTGTCATATATTATTTTTTTTAAAATAAGAAATTAATTTTTTTATTTTTCGTGTCATATTTTAATTTGAAAATAATTTTTTAAAAATAATTAATGTAAAAAATTTAAAAAATATATTATTTTTATTAACAAGAATAGATTGTAATATATATATATATATTAATATTTTTCAAGTCATATATTCTTTTTTTGAAAATAATAAAAGAATTTTATTATTTTTTGTATCATAACGTAATTTGAAAATAAAAACTTAATTTTTAATGTCAAAATCTAAAAGAAACGAAAAAGTTGTTGCTAAGTTTCGAACTTGGTTCTCCTAAGTGAAAGCCCAGCAACTAACCAACTACACTATATTAACATCGATGCTATAATTTACATTAAATTATATTTATCTTATGCGGCCGGTTGCATCTACAACTGGTTGCACCAAAGTTTTTGTCTTTACTTAAAAGCAATTATATTCAATTTAAGAAAAAAATATTATTGATACTAAAAACCTCACACTTTAAACAAAATTAAATAAGAAGTGTTTATCATAAACAATTGCAAACACCCCTTAATTATAATATTAAGTTGTTTTGTGGGTAGTTGGAATAGCGTAAGGTTATTCATAAGAATATTATTTGAAAAGAGTGCTATTAAAAGTCCGTTTTACTCCTCACTTAGACTAATTTAAAGAAAAATAGTGACACAATTAGCAGTATATCCTTAAAATAAATTTTATTAAATTGATATCTTGAAAAATCAAGGTTGAATCTTAAAATAACAAAGATAAATTTACCGAAATGCAGCAAAAAAATAAATAAAGAAAAACTTATTTATTCACAGCCTCTTAGTGAAAAAAAAATTCTCCGGTAATTCGTGATGATATGTGAATTTGATGGGAGAGGATCCTCTACCCCAGTAGGTGGATCACTACATGTCCCACCAATAAGGAGAAGACATGTGTCGTGTAGTGATAACTTGATGGCCCACCAATACACGCGTGGCAGAGCGTGATTGGTGGGCCACCAAGTGGTCCACCAAATAATGGGATAGAGGATCCTTAGGCGAATTTGATCTCAGATAGAAAGCATGAGAGAGAAAACGGTGTGAAAAAGGAAGAGTAGAAATTAATTGATGATAAATCAGGATGGAAGGTAATTTTAAAATTCAATAAATTTACTAAGGATATATTTGTCCGAATATTATAGTAGAGATATGCAGCTACTGAAAGCTGGTGTTGAGCAACTTCAAAAATTCTCTATATGGATGCATTAAGGGTTCGTTTGGGAAAACAATTTAAATAAGGACTTATTGCATAAGGACTTTTGTATAAAAACTTAAATTTAATAAGGTATTTGCGTTTGAACGTAGACATTGATAACAACTTAAACAAAATTAAAGCGTTTGGATGTATATATACATAAGCACTCACCCACAAATATAATTAAAGAAATATAAACTAAAACAAAAAATACCATGAATAAAATTAATTCTTAAAAAATATATATTTTCAATTAACTAAAAAAAAACTAGAATAAATCACAAATCTTCTTCATCTTGTCTAGCTAGCTAATCAAATCTCAATTTCTTCCAAATTGTGTGCTCGTAGCACTTAAAGGAATTGATGTTATTTGCATATCAAGCCTTCTTTCCCCGTGTTAGCTCATATCGTTATGTTACATCCACTCTAACAGCAAACAAAGGAACAAGGGTCCCAAGATCTTTATTCCAAGTTTTTGCTCAAACGCGAAGTCAGTATTTTTTGTCCGAGTGCGCTCTGAACGAGTTCAGTTGCCAGTTAAGCCTTATGACCGCGGGGCAGAGTAATTCAACGACTGAACACTTTCTACTGACTGTTAGTACTGAGTAATTCAGTAGATGAATAAGTGCGGAATTGTGTAGGCCCAGTTTAAGTTCGTCTCTTGAAAAACGTTTTTATGCAAACCAAATCAGTTGGCTAGTGCACTTTTAAATCTGTTTTACTGAAAATATAATTTTGCAAACAGTTGACAAATAGATGCAATAAAACATTAAATGACACGAGCAATTTTTAACGTGGTTCGGATACGCAAGATCCTACATCCACGGTCCTGCTGAATAGGAGGTCTTGTTGATTAATCTGAGCAAGCCTCAGCAAGATTCTGTGCGCTGGACATAACCTTTTAAGTTATAGTCCTTAGCGACTTTAAAAAATCAAACCGAAGTTTGAAGGTATTCTCTCCAACTAGGAAGGAGCTCTTACAATAAGAACGTTTCACTAAAAGTGAACTCCTTCAAGTGTCTAAGCATAAGATCTAACTAGGGATGGCAATGGACCGGATTTGGACCGGATCCTCCTCGGTCCAGATCCAGATCCGAGATTTTTTATTTTGGTCCAAATCCTGTCCAGATCCATTGGATCTCAAAAAATGAGATCCAGACCCAAATCCATTGGATCCACAGGGTCTCGGGTCTAGACCCGGATCCATAAATTTTTTTAGCTAAAATTAAAAAATTCTAAATCAATTAAAATTTAACTAATTTAATTAGTTCTATGATAACACGATAATCTTTAAGAGCATTACTATCATTAAAAAAAAATCAAACTACTCATGATATTATAAAAATATTACAATCATCTATAAAACTATGATCTTCTCTCTAAAAAAAACTTCCAAATTCGTGGACAGTGGGTACTCAATCTCCTCCCTCTTTTCTATTTATTAGATTACTAGTTAAGTATTTCAAGCTCAACAAATAATGTAACGTGATATTTTAAGTAGAATAATATAAATATAATATTTTAGATATGATAATAAAATAACATTTTAGTTATAAAAATGGCGGATCTGGACCGGATCCGAATCTCAGATTGTAAAATCCAGATCCAGATCCGTAATTTCTAAAATCAGTCCAGATCCGATCTAGATCCAATGGGTCCAATTTTTTAAGATCCAGATCCATAAAAATGGATCTGGATCCACGGATCTGGACCGGGTCCAAGATCCATTGCCATCTCTAGATCTAACAGGTAGCTTAGAAATGAGATCGGGAACAACTCTAGAGTGAAGAACTACTAGGATATCTCTAAGATTTCTAGTTCTGCTCTGGATGTAATAGTTAAGCTCGCTAGAGTGCTCGAGAATATGTTCTTGAGTTTCTTGCTTCTCTGTTCCCTCTTGTTCCGTGTTCTTCTTCTTGAAGATGATCTCTTTATATAGTTGTGACCCATGCATAGATCCGTTGGAGGGGACCATGCCACGTGTCACAAGACTCCAAGGAAAACGGTCATATAATTTGAATGTCGCTGCAAATGGTGGTTGGCTTTCTGTGTAGAAACATCTTCTGACTCATATCCCTACACTTTGCAATACCCAAATGTTCGTTCAATTATGCTTCGAAGGCTAGAGTGCAAATAATTAAACACTTCATTTCTTCTTCTAGCTCAGGGCCCTAATCTAAAATGAGGGAGATGATATCTTGTAATTTTGTAATGTCTTAAGTAGCTCATGAAGTTAGGATAGCCAGCATCAACAAGATAATATAAAGTGTGAAATGATTTAAATACACATGTTGGTGACAAAATCTATACGAAAAAAGTATAAGTTACTAACCATGAGGACGGTGTGGAAAATGCAATTTATGCGTGTGAAATGCATCCATAAAGATCCTAGTGTTATGTGCAGATTCATCACATCTTGCTAACATAAATGTGAATCACATATTGAAATCGCAAACAACCATGACATTTGTTGTTGTATAGCCCTTTTCTGGAAGTGTAAGGAATTTGATGTTCAGCTGGGACTATAAGCTTCTCATGGGTACCATTTATAGCACCAACACAATCCTTAAAATAAGGATAATATTGTTGATCACATCTAATTTGATGAGGTGTATCTTTAAAGGTAAGATCAATAGGTCCAATGATATCACTAGAAAGTGCAAGTACAACCTTCAAGAATCTGTGGAATTGTCTTGAAATAGTCACTTCAGCGTGTTGGAATCTCTCTTCCGCATTGCGAATGGAACCTGGTTGTCCTAAGATGTATAAGAAAAGTCCTGCTCATGAATCCCCAAGCCTTTTGTTGGTTGCAAACCATAATGAGATTCCGAAACATTACATAACTGCAAAAACACAGTTTTTTTCATCTTGAATTGTTGATAATGTCCATTGATAATCTCTTGAACCCATTCATGTCCTGGTAATGCAGAAGTCCTGCATGGACTTTTTTCTACATGATTTAAGAAATAATTTGTAGCATGGATCATCATCGACAATAATTAATATTTTTTTTCTTCCTGCTACTTTGTGATGTATAGCTATTATCACAAGAACTAATAACATTTGACCTAGGAAAAGCATCATTTGTACTACTAATAGTACTAGTAGACATCTTGTGCAATTTTATAATGTGAAAAAACGATATTGTCATAAAGTAATAGCTCAAGTTTTCAAACAAAAAGTTAAATCAACAAAACATAATGGAATACAAACTATTCGATACGGAAAGGATAACCACCAAGTCAAAGCTAACAGATAATGAATCATAGATGAGAAACATCGGACATAGTGTGACTTTTTATCCAATTAAGCTGAAATCAGAAATAGGCTATGGAAAGCCAGCATATATTGCTTCTACGGACGATCTTAGGTCCACAATGCTGTTTCTTCTAAGTGAGAAGAGTGACACTGAAGTTCAAATTCAGCCACACACTCAAGGATTCAGCACCCAAGGATGCTGAACAGGGAGGATCTGCTGAGGGAAAATCTCCCAGTGATCATGATGATGCACCACCTCCACCTCCTTCATTAGGTGCCATCATTGTTGCTCCTTCTTCTTCTAAAAAAGCACTCGATCACAACTACTGCGAAACTCAGTCAATCAAACTATCAGGCTGAATATATATCTGATATCTTTGCCAAATCTATCAACAAGATCCTGAAGCGACAAGGGCATAAGAACAGACTTCTCGCCAAGGATGTTCACATCAAGTGGTCGCAGTACACCACCGCCCAAACTGAAAAGCTTAGTGCTCTCACCTCATAAGTCCAGAGAATCAGTACTCCCACGATTCCTGATACTGAACTGATTCTCAAGATAACACTTGAAGCTCAGAAGACAGATCTTATTGCAAAGTTTCAGCAACTTATCGAAGCTGAAGCCAAATCATTTATTGAGAAATTGTTTACATCTGTAACAGATATCTTGAAAATCACCGAGGAGCGCAATAAGTTTGCAACAACCAACGTATCTACGATACTGACTGAACAGGATCATGTCGTACACGTGATACAAGAAGAGTCTACCCGACTCCTGAATGAATCGCTTAGCAAACATGCTGGATAGAAGACTGAACTATTGTAAACTATCTAATCTTAACATGACAAACACTAGCAAGAGTACACTGTGCAGTATCAGATGTTGAAGCCAGAGTCAGTATTGTCCAGAATATATTGCAAGAGATCAAAGCAGAAGATCTGGTCCTTACAACTGAAAGGGCCCTCTCACAGAATCAGGGGGAAGTTCAGGGGGAAGGAAATAAGGAGGAAGGTCAAGAGAAAAAAAGGAGAGAAAGAGAAAGAATAAGAGAGATACATAGTCCCTCATGCATTAGCTGCTGGCGGATCAGGAGAAGGATCCTCAACACAAGCGTCTATAGAGGAAATAGCTCAGTTCCCTAATGAGCCTATTGAAGAAGATAGGCCTAGCTCGACTGCTAAAGGAAAGAAACCGACTGGACGCTCTCCCACTCCCCCCGCCTCCTCCACCTGAATTTAAAAGCCCGAAGGAACAACAGGAATATGACATAAAATATTTCAAACATTTAGCTGCTAAAGAAGAAGCTCTAGTTGCTTAGAGAAAACTACAGAAGAAACCGATAATTGTATCTGCAGCTGTACCTAAGAGGACTAGGTCTATTATTCCTCGGCAGACAATAGTCAAGGCAACAAAAGCCAAAGAATAAAGGAAAAAGAAGCTCAGAAGTAAAAAAACATCATAATCTAAAGATTCAGAAGCTGAAGAGAGCCTAAATTTGAGGAACATGTGCCTACAACGAAACTGATAAAAGAACAGCTAGAAGAACAGAAGGCTATATGGGATGCTTGCGAAAGAGGCCTTGATATAACTCCTGAGGCCATACAAATTAACGAAGCGAGAAAAAGACTACATCTTGCTGAGCTGCAAGCTCTCAGGGAAAGAATCGAGAAAGAAGCAAGAGAATGGATTCCGCAGAAGGATAGAGATATTCCGACGACATCCAAATTTTACAGACAAGGTGGTCAAAAGAGTCACCTCAAGCAAACTTTACACCCTCGTACAAGTTGGAAACCATGGAAACTGAACCAGAGATGGGAAGACATCAAGATAGACTTTATCAAGAGCTTCTACGTCTGGCAGTCATGGAAGATATCATCAGATCTCGATCAAATCTTCAAAGATTATCTTATCATCTATGAATCGGATCTCTACGCAGAAGTTCAGACTATTCTAGACTCAAAGGGTATTCCACTAAAAGCGCCCGCATTCAAAGTTCTTCCTCCTCCAAGGACAGTTGAAGGTAAGATATGCATGAAAGAGATCGAGGAAGAGATCACATTTGCTATGTATAGGAAATCCCTAACTCTGAACGAGCCAGAAGATCAAGAAGCAATTAAGAACATCAGAGCCAACAGTTTCAAAGCATATGGCCTGATCCACCCGAGGCGAAGTCAGCGGCTTTCAAAGCCAAGCTTTTGAGATTCAAGAAGAGTAGTTGATTAATTTCAGGTTTCTTGTTTAGTGATAGCGAATTCTGTACTTGTAACCTCTTATCAGTTAATGAAATCTATCACTTCTGCCCGAGACAACTACTTATTGACCACCTAAATGATCAACACATACTCACACTTTACTTATTGCATATCTCTTATGTATTTCCCTTGTCTCATAGATAGTCTTGACAGAGGCAAATTGTGTTGTAATAGTTTTGGCATCATCAAATACAGGGAAATTATTGGCATATGATTCAGTAAAAGATAAGATTTGAAGATCCCAAAACCCCTACCTGAATGATGAACCATATATTGTAATAAAATTTAGCATGTTAGGAACTCAGTAGGCTAGCTAGAGTTCAGTAGCATAGATCTATGTCAGTTGGACGGACTTTGCAGTGGAAACTCATTAGGGTTGCTCAGAACCTACTAAATGAACGTTGAACATCAGCTCAAGGGAAACGACATGTTGGTCCCGAAAGGAGACGAGTCTTCAGGTGTGGAATACACCTGAGTCAAAGATCAGCAACGAGCGACGGCGAGCCATCTGCTGAATCGATCTGCTGAATGCGCGGGCAGAGAATCCTTCTACTGAGTACGGTCTACTGAATTCAGTCAGTAGAACAGTAGTTCAGTATCAGGTTTCGAGTGCGGAAGAGTATGCCCAAAAGAATATTCGTCTCAGTCTGAAAACACCGTTTATGCTGTTTGATTTAAAGTCAGTTTTATGCAAGTGAACAATTAAGCAAAGAGACAATAAATCAACACATAGTTTTTAAAGTGGTTCGGATATCACACGATCCTACGTCCACTTGTCCCGAAAGATCGGGGAGGCTATTTATTATCTTGAGTTAGTCTCGGTCGGCTTGTACACAGGACAAACTGCGGCTTGGGGATTATACTGGAGCAAGTCCCGGTTACACGGTTATCAAACTAAAGTGTTTGACAAACTCTCCAACTATGAAGGAGTCCTTTTACAATAAGGAACAAGTTCAAATATGAACTCCTTCGTCTAAGCTATGGATATTACAATAAGATCAGCTTAGATTAGAGAAGGGGAACGAGATAGAACTCTAGAGAGAAGAACTATAAGAATATATCTATGAAAGATTAAGTTCTTCTCTGGATATGGCTTGGATCTTCTAGAGTGTTTGTTCGGTTGAGCTCGGTTCCTTGGATGTGCCCATCATCGTCATGATCGACCTCACATCTCTCTCTTCTTCTCTTCTTCTTCTCCTCGTGAAGACCCTTCTCTATTTATAGAGGTGACCTAGGCATATGTCCGTTGGAGGGGACGATGCCACGTGTCACTTTATGGGGTAGCAAACGGCTTTATTTGAATTCTGTAGAGTCCACTATCTTTAATGAAAGTGGTTGACTTACAGCTTTATGTCGGAGACTCTGCCAGCTGGCTGCTTGTCATTGGTCGAGGTACATAGAGTGGTTGAGACCTATTCAGACTTCAAGGTGATACTGAAGCTGACTTCTCAGATGTACGACCTCGGACAACTCTACTGAATTGTTCTTCTGAAGTCCATGGTCGGTTAAAGTAACCGACCGACCGTTCTTTGAGTCGATCTAGATTCGGTAGGTAACTTTCTGCCGAGTCTTCCTTGCCGAAGATCAACTCGAGTTCGATGGCTTGCTCTGCTGAGTCCGGTTCTGCGAACACCTCTCGGTATGCTTTGCTCCTGCCGAGTCCAGCTCTGCCGAGTCTTCACTCCATGGTGCTGAGGCGAATAGTCTGCGAAGAACGGCGGATGGAGCCTGGCCGAGCCGGACCATGTTGAAGGCAAGTCTACCGAGTGCGAAACACTCAAGAGACAAGGGCGGTACTTTGCGATTCAATTGGTCTATATCGGTCCCGACCGACTTCTTCGATGCTGAGTTCTTCAACCGAGTGAAGGGTCTTCTGCTCGAATGCACAACTGTTGAACTTTAGCTAGTCTACTGAGTTCCTAACACGGTGAACTCAGTTAAGCTATAACAATATCGAAGGCTCATCATCCAGCTAGGGTTTTGGGATCTTCAAATCTATCATAGTGAACCTAATTCCCAACACGACATACTGCTAATATCTCAGAAGAATGTCAGTAGAGGACAACTCAGTTAAAGTATCCGAGGAATCAAATGAAGTCAACTCAGCATCTGCTTTAGAGTTTGAATAAGGCTTAACCACTATTCAATCTCGATCAATGAGGAGCTGCGACACTATACTTGCACTAACATAAAGCTTCCTCAAGACTCAAAAAGAGAGAATCTCTACAGTAATGTTCAAATTCAAGATGACCGTTTTCCTTGTCGTTTTTTACATGTGTTTAGGCCCTCTCCGATGGATCTTTTCATGAGTCAAAACTATAAATAGAGATCGAGCTTGAAACGAAGAGGACACCAGGAACATCAAACACTCAAGCATTTAACCTCTAGCGAACTCAAAGCAAATCCAGCGAAGGACTTACTGCATAGATAGAAAATTTGTTTAGTTCTTCTCTCTAGAGATACCTTGTTCTCATTCTCTATTTTAAGCTAACCTTGATAGATCATATGCATAGACACTGAAGGAGTTCACATTTATTGAACTGTTCTTATTGTAAGAACTCTTTCTTAGTTGGAGAAACTCAAACCTTGTTTTTGAAACCTTGTATAGTCACTAAGACTATAACTAGAGAACGGATCGACTGAGACTTACTCATTATAATCAATACAAGACGTTCTGCTTTATTTAGAACAATAGACGTAGGATCTTGCGAATTCGAATCACTTTAAAAAATGCATGTGCACTTACTTGTTTTATTAGCCTACTATTCACTTTGCATAAAACTGATTTGCAAAATCTACTAAATCATATTTTCAGTAAAGCTGAATATACGCTCAAGCATAACTTGAACGGTTTTTAGTAATAAGTTTTTTCATCAAGAGACGATAAAATCGGGCCTACACATTCCGCACTACATTCTAGTGCTCGAGTCTCATCGTAGACTAACTATAGTCAATAGACACTGTTCGGTATTCTGAATCACTTTGCCCACACGATCAGAAAGCTAACTTGGCAAGCTGAATCCTTCAGCAAGCGAACTCAGTAGTCCACTGACTTTCGCATTTGAGTTGAAACTTGGATTCAGGTGTATTACCCCGGGATAAAATCATTTTTGGCCCATTATATTGGCACCCGATTCACTTTGGTCCGTTATTTTGGTTGAGTCCAATTTTAGTCCGTTAATTTGGTAAATTGTCCATTTTTGTCCGTTTTACAAAATTGACCAAATTTGTCCAATTTTGGTCCGCTGAGTTAATAAAAAAAAATTAATTTTTTTTTAATATTAGATTATATTTGTAATATCAATTTTTATCTTTTTTATAATATAAGTTTTAACCCATTATGTTAAAAAAAGGGGTTGATTGTTTTTTATATTTATTATTTTATAATTTTTTAATTATTCGGGTCTATCTCCGAGCGGGATTTTCTAAAATTATTCGACAAACAAAGATAAGCAAAATATAAAATTCGGCCCGGAGATAGACCAAAATAATTAAGAAAATATTAAAAATACATATTAAGAAAAATAATCAACCTCATTTTTGGATCTTTTTTAAAGGTAATAGGTTAAAGTTGGACATTTATAATATAAAGAGATGAAAATTGATATTACAAATATATTATAATATTAAAAATAAGATTTTTTATTTTTTTATTTACATAATGGACCAAAATTGGACAAATTTGGCCAATTTTGTGAAACGGACTAAAAATGGACAATTTGCCAAATTAACGGACTAAAATTGGACTCGACCAAAATAATGGGTCAAAGTGAATCGGGCGCCAAGATAACGGATCAAAAATATTTTTTTCCCTATTACCCCCCCCCCTCCCCCGATACACACACATGTCTCTAAACCAATATTATTTATCGAAGATTTCATCAAGCGAATCCCAATCATGTGTGGCTCACTAGAATACTCCAACCCCGTCAATTGTTTTGGCATCTCCAAGCAAATAACCATTGTTGGTCCGTGAGACGAGCCTTCAGATGTAGAATACACCTGAGTTCTAGTTCAGCTAAAAACGCGAAAGTCAGTACTGCTGAATCAGTACTACTGAGTAAGTCTACTGAACTAGTCAGTTAGCCAATTAAGCTTTCAATTCGCGTGGGCAGAGATATCTTTCTACTGAGTATCAGGATTTGTGTGCGGAAGTGTAGGCCCAAAATAATGTTCGTCTCGGTTGAAAAGCTATTTCATGCTTGATTGATTTAAAGTTGGTTTTATGTAAATTAACAGGTAAGCAAAGAAACAATGAAATCAACATAGGCGGTTTTAAAGTGGTTCGGACACGCCGAGTCCTACATCCACTATCCCGAACTAAGCGGGGAATTCTTGTATTATTTATTCTGAGCAAGTCTCAGTGATCTGTTCACTACAGACAGATTTCATCTTGTTGATTATTCTGAGTAAGTCGCAGTCGGTCTATTCACTGGACAGACACGGTCTTATTTGCTTATACTGAGCAAGTCTCAGTTGATCTGTACATTGGACATATATCTACTTAGAGTCGTAGTGACTTTACAGGTTTTTCAAACTTAAAGGTTTGAGCTTCTCCAACTATGATAAAGTTCTTACAATAAGAACGTTTCACAGAATGTGAACTCCCTCAGGCTTTCTAAGCTAAGGATATTACAGTTTAGCTCGCTTAGAATAGAGAAGAGGAACTAACGATACTCTAGAGAGAAGAACTAAAAGGATCTATCTTTGATGAGCAAGTTCTTCTTTAGGTTTATCTTTGAGTCCGCTAGAGTGTTGATCGGTTAAGCTCGGTTCCATCGGTCACTCGCTCTCCTTTTCTGCGAGAAGACTCTTCTTTATTTATAGTTGTGACCTAGGCATATATCCGTTGGAGAGGACGATGCCACGTGTCACAAAATGCCAAGAATAACAACCATATATATTTGAATATCGTTGTAGAGATACTGTAGAGATTCCCTCTTTTTCAGTCTAGGAGCAGCTTTATGGTAGAGCGGGTAATGCGCTGGCGGCTCCTCATTGGTCGAGTTATGGCAGTTGGTGAGACTTGTCAGACATCAGTCTTCTGCTGAGTTGACTTCCTCTAAACCTCGGACCTTTGCTGAAGTATCTTTTACTAACATTCTTCTGAGATGTTCAGTATGTAGGTTCGCATTCCTTTGCAGATTCAGTTGGTCTATATCAATCCAACTGACTTCTTCGATACTGAGTTCTTCAGCTGAGTGAAAGGTCTTCTACTAAATGCATAGGCTTTTGAACTACTGGTTAGTCTACTGAGTTCCTAACATGCTGAACTCAGTTAAGCTATAACAATATCGAAGACTTCATCATTCAGCTAGGGTTTTGGGATTTTCAAATCTATCATACTGAACCTCATTCCCAACAACCATTTTAGGAACATTAGTAGTTTTATCGGTACTAACATAATTATCGTTATTCAAGAATTCAATTACACGATCAAACTGCTTGCACATTTGGTTACCAACACTGCCTCTTCTATTATCCTTACTAGCCCTTTTTCTTTTTAGTCTCTGGTTAGATTTACTTGAATTGGGTGCAGGGTCTCCTATATCTTCATATTCTTTAGTTTCCACACCTAAACTATGAACATGTTCATCCATCATTTGTGTGTCCAATGTATTATTTATTCCAACTCTTCCCTCGCCATCTCCTACGTCCTCAGATGGTGCCCATTCATTACGCCCAGTTGCCACAACATCCTTAAATAAGATCTCCATGTCAGAAAAGTTATGTAATCTCTTATGTTGAACTTTGCAACCTCAGGGCACTCTTGAAATATAAGAAACAATTTTATATATTAAATATGAAATTTAATAGATAAAGGTAATAAGGTAATTACGCTACTATTATGAATTTACCTTAATATTAGTTGTCCACTAATCTTCACTTGTTGCAATGGTCTGTCTTAAGTTGTTCCATCCAAGATCAGTCTCCGTACCGACAAGCTTTGCCCATATTTTGCAATCTCATTTGTTGGTCCCGAGAGCACGTTCAGGTGTAGAGGGGGGGGTGAATACACCTGAAAATCGATTTCTCAACTTAAACACGAACAGTCATTTTCAGGATGATGTCGTACTGAACAAATTCAGCAGACAAAATAAGTTGTTCTGAATCGTGTTGGCAGAGTGACTGACTCTACTGAGATCTGCTAGGCGACCGAGAGTCGAATTCGGTATCTTGCGAGATAGAGTTCAGTGGTGCGGAATAATGTAGGCCCAAATTCGGTTGAGTGAGAAAAACGTTTTTATCAAAACGGTTTCGGTAGATTAGTGCGATGCGTTAAGTTTCTTTGAAACTCGGTTGAATGATTTAAAGAAGGTTTTTCAGTATGATCAGTAAATCAATGCAACAGTTAAGAACAGAACACAAGACACAGAGATTTTTAAAGTGGTTCGGATATAAAAATCCTACGTCCACTGTCCCGAAAGATCAGGAAGCTATTTATTATACTGAGGTAGTCTCAGTTGGTTTGTACGCTGGACAAACACTGGTCTTGAGATTTATACTGAGCAAGTCTCAGTTTACAAGGTTATCAAACTGAAGCATTTGAAAAACTCTCCAACTGTGAAGGAGTCCTTTACAATAAGGATTAGTTCAAAGATGAACTCCTTCGTCTAAGCAATGGATATATGCTATTGAGCTTAGGTTAGAGGATAGGGAACAAGAAGGTGGCTTCTAGAACGACTAACAGCTGAGTAAAGCTATGGGTTCGTGTATCGTCGTTTGGATACTAGAGGCTGTATTTATCAGTTCAGCTTGGTAGAATGTAGTTCTTCGCCGGAGATGAATTCTTCGAACTTCTTGCGGATAACTTATGCTTTTCAGATTAGCTCGTTTGAATGTTCTGTGTGTTCTCTCGTGTTCTTCCCGTGAGCTTCAAATTTGATTTATCCCTCTATTTATAGAGAAGAGTTTAGGATAGATCTGTTGGAGATGATGATCATTTGTCTCTCTCTTTTAGGTAGCTAACGGCTCTTTTGTAGCATGGTGACAGTGTCTTTTCCCTCCATTTCTGGAAAGTTGTTGACTTGCAGCTTTAGTAGTTGTAGGACGAGTGCCCCCTTGTCATTGGCCGAGGTTTAGAAGGTGGTTGAGACGAACGGACTTCAAGGAGATTTGAAGGCGACTTCTCTTTTCCTCGTACTTGACTATGCCGATTGTCTTTTAAAGATCCGACGGTTCGGAAGACCGGTCGGCCGTTGCTTGAGTCGATCTCCGATTCGAGTAGTGAACTCCTGCCGAGTCGCCTATCAAGATCAACTCCGAGTGCAGTGAACTACTCTGCGCTGAGTTCGGTTCAACCGACTTTCGATATCTTGCTCGTGCTTGAGTCCAAGATGTCTTGAGTCTTCTACTTCTGGTGCTGAGGCGGATAAGCTACTGAATGCCTGAGTCAGAGCAGAGGGTCTGCTGAGTCTGAAACCTCAGAGACAAAAACAGATTACAACTTAAAGGTTCACTAATCAATATAGGGTTTTGGGATCTTCAAATCTTCAAACTATTTCAGAGCACAAGGCTACTGAGTAAATGTCAACACGTAAGACCGAGTCATTTCCCACTATATCTAATACCGGCGAGGATAGAATCATCACCCAACATCCTTTAAGAAGACCTCATTTATTTTTCAATTGCTTAATTCCATAACATAGCCCAATTTATTTACTAGAATCAGCTGGCAAGTTGTTCAACCAAGCCTTATTAAAATGAGTGTGTGGTCTGTTCCCCGCGCGTACTTGAGTAATACAAGTCTTGATAAATATGTCCAAATTTTTATCATTCCAATAAGCCTTAAATCGTTTGCCACTATTATCTTTATTTTCATTATCTTGACCTTCGATTGAAGCCATTTCTGAACCTACTCAAACATAATACAACAAGAAAATAAAAGGCATATTGAAACACACTACTCAAAACTTAAATAAGAGTTCTGTAACTTAATAGATTATAGTATTTAAAATTCGTCTTATTTCTTGCTAAAACTTAATTATAATCACCTATCTAAGATAAAAAAAAAAAAGGTACAACACCCTATGCAGCAGTACCATAATATTTTAATCTTCCAACTCCTAACTCAAATCTCCACTTTTTATTTCCTAGCGATTCTGACACAATTTAAACTTGTGCATGGAAATGCCTAACAACTATGAAATCTAGACATAAAGAAATAAAGCACAAGAATCAGTAATCATCCATCAATCTGTTAAGAATATGCAAACACGAGAATCTAATATTTGCTCATTACGGTCAACAGAATCCTCAAACATAACATTTTTGCATTTCCTATGTTGGTCGATATTTAATGCACATCACTGCCATCACAAATAAAAATTCTCATGGACACATCTTAGTATTAATAAAGGTTCGCAGATTACTCAGGTTCTTAAACATATGCACCTATATTAGTAAATAGGCAATCAACATGCAGGTGGCAGATTCTATAAGTATGATTGAAATTTATATGAAGTTCACAGAATTAATATATTTACAAAAGACAAGATAAGATATGAATAAGAAATTAGAATGATTTCATACAAACGTCAAAAGATGTCTAACAAATCGTTTGGGAAAATATACATGCTTTAACAAACTAGACGAAGCGTCAGCGAAGGAGAGAAGTTACGATTTTTCTTCTGTCTTGTGGAGAGAGGGTTGCAGACGAGAATTCACAATTTTCTTCTCTGATCTTGTGGAGTAGCGCCGTTAGCCAAGAGTCCAGAGATGTCAATGTTTTCTTTTCTTATGAGGGTTTACGGAAGAAAAAAATGTGAAGAAATTTTGTTTGTTAGAAATCGATACATGAATCATAATCATAGTTCATTATCATTCCAGATAAGTTAATAATATTAACTTATAAAAATAAATCAAATATAACTTTATTTCCATTTCCTAATATAGTAAATTATAACAATAGTGTTTGGGTAATTTTATTTCCATTTCCATTTCCTAATATAATTTACTATATTAGGTAATTTTATTTCCATCTCTTCTATAAGCTCCATCTCCCAAACACTGTTGTTACCTCTTTGAGCTATATTATACTCTCTATCAACTATCCTATACATCCCCTTATTGTACGGTTTCTTTCGTTTTATTCTTCCTCTATTTGTCAATCACTTATTAATTGTATTAACGATTTGCATTTTATCTAGAAATAAATTTTAAGGGAAATTACAATTTCCTTTCTTTAAAATATGTTGAAATTCCATCAAAATACCTCGAAAAATATTACTTACCATTTAATTAGGACATAATTGGAGAAATCTACAATATTAATGTCTAAGTACGATGAGATGAGGTGAGGATTTACCAACCCATAATTGATGTCTCATTCTATGACTACCAATCAGGTGGCGTAATATATATTATATGTTAACTAAACTATTTTGAATGATAAGGAACACATGCTATTATTTTATTGGTGGGTCATAAAATGTACCTCCTCTGTTCCAAATTCTTGTTTCATTTTCTTTTTATAGTTGTCCAAGCAATTTTATTTCCATTTCTAATATAGTAAATTATTACAAACATTTTACTTAAGGGTCCCATATCTTCAAACAAATAACAACTCTCCTAAAATACTATGCCGAAAAGTTTTGGAACAAGAATTGTGGGACAGAGGTAGTATATAAAAAAATGAGTCAGATGATTCATATCTCATTAAGTGATTGTATATATTTATATTTCGGCCCCGTTTGCGAAAACAACTTAAATAAGTGCTTATGACAAAGTGGTTATATGATAAGAACTTAAATTGAATAACCTATTGGATGGATATATTTATATATAAGCACTTAATCAGAGAAAAAATATAGTTAAAAAATATTCTCCAGGGATTTGATATGATGATCTATTTTCATAAGTAGTTTTTAACTTATTTTCATAAGTTATTCCTACTAGTTTAAGAAAATAAGCCAAAATAAACTTATTTTTTAGAATAAACTACTCCCTCCGTCCCGCTATTTGTGGCTCACTTTCCCGAAAGGGATGTCCCATTATTTGTGCCCACTTTCCTAATTTGGTAAAAATTACTCCTATACTATCATCTTCTCTCTCCTACTTTATTACATTCTCTCTCCTACTTTATCATCTTTCTCTCATACTCTCTCATTATCTTACTCATCTTCTCTCTCATACTTTATCATCTACTCTCTCTCTCATACTTTATCATCTACTCTCTTAATTCTCGTGCCGAAACCAATTGAGCCACAAATAACGGGACGGAGGGAGTATTTTCATAAGCCCTCCCAAACGCGTTCATAAATACTTACTTTTTAGAATAGGTTGTTCATAAGCTCTTCCAAACGGAATCTTTGTAGATTTGTGACTTGAGAGGTTGATAGTTAGGTAGATATAAAGTAAGATAAAATTAAGGAAAAAATGCATTGGCTTTGATCTACTTCCACCTTTGATGAGTGGCCAAGATCTGAGCAACCTGATCTACTTCCACCTTTGATTGAGAAATTACCTGGGAGGCCTAAGAAATATGACAGACGAAGGTCTAAACAAGATATTGAAGAAATCAAAGCTAAAATTGCAATAGAAAAGGCGAAAGCAACATGTAAACTTGGAAAAGATGGTCAGATAATGAGATGCAGTTATTGTAAAGTTCCTGGTCATAACAGGACAACATGCGAACTCAAAAAGCAGCACTTGGCAGAAAAACCAACTAGAGGAGATGTTCGTCCAACGGTATACTCTTAAAGATGTATTTATATACATTTTATGCTTTGAAAACTATGCTTACATTAGCTTGTTTCACTGTTCAACAGGTTATCATTCAAAACTCTCAATCTAGCATAACTAAAGCTTTGAGAAGTCTCAACCAGGTCTTAAATTAAATATCAAGATTTGATAATAATTAGTTTGGTATTTAGCAACTGATACTAATTGTCATGTTAAATTATTCGTTGTTGTAGTCGAATGCTCCAAATGATGATGTTTTGATTTATTCTGTGGACGTTGGAACTAGCCAGAGGGTTAATATCACTCAAAACTCATCAGTAACAAGTGGATCAAGGCCTGCAAAGTTGCAAATTACTAGGGGAGCTAGCAAGAAAACTATTTTATCTAATCTAGACTCAAGTGAGGGTGAAGGAAACAAGAAACGGAAACCGTCGATGCCATAGTCCTTTCATTTATGGAATTGTGATGTTACTGGTTTTGAGATTTATTTGATCTTCATTATGGGATTGAGATGATGATGCTACTTGTTTTAAGATTTACTTGATCTTCAACTGAAGTTGTTTGTCACTTGTGGAATTGAGATGATGATGCTACTTGTTTCAGGAAAATGGTTTTGTTGTTTCTCTTTTCTTCCAGAATGTGCAATATTTTATCTTGGTTTGTATTGCTATTGTAGTAAACTGTAGTCATTCTTTCTTGCACAATCCCAATCATTAGAGTCTCAGATTATCACTTTCTCAAAACAAACATTCACACCATACACACACATTGGCTTGATATGAATTACAAATACAAAACTTATTTTATTTTGAATCATTCCATGACAAGTTACAAAACTTAGAAGTTCCTATAATCGGCGGGATTAGAAGAAATGGAGTCTCTCGCATTTTACACTTTCTATAAGATTAAAAAGAAAAGAAAAGAAAAACAAGAATAGAACCAAAGTTGATCATTCCCCTTCAGTTGCAACTAATTGAGAAGGTGTAGCTTCTTGACTTGATGAACTCACCATCAATCCATTACACAAATCCTTCTCATTCCGCTCCTCAATTTCTTGTACATAACTTTACCTCTCACTCTTAATTCTTGTTGGTGCCATAGGTACTTGAGTAACCATTAGTAGAACAAAGACGTTTGGAGTAACTACAATCTCAACCAATAAAAAATATCCAACAAAGATTTCTAAAAAATGAAATTTCTTTCCGACATATTGTCGAACATGTAGTCGACAAGCTTCATGCACCCAGCTTATTAAATAAATATCAACAAACTCACAATCCATAGTCGAGAGAGCCAAGATTCTTGCATCAAACTTGGAGGCAATTGACGTGAAGTGCTTTCGAGAAACTTTTCCCAACTTTACTGCACCAAACATGAGAAATGATTTTTGGACGATAAGCATCTCTTTGTTTAAGTTACGAGAAATGTTTTTTTGCCTCAAATGTCAAATTCCTCTACTATTTGTTTATTTGCAAAGCACACCCCAACCGTTATCTTTAACGGATTAATTAACCTAGGGGGCACTTTACACATTATCAAATAGCTGGGAGGGATTATTATCAAACTTAATAGCTAAGGGGGTGTTTTACACGTAGGGAAATAGGTGAGAGGGTGTAATGCATTTTTTCCTAAAATTAATGATATTCTATATTTAGTACATTAAGAGGAGAGATTAAATGATTTCATAAATCACTTTTTCGATGGGATACATGTTATTCATTTATATCTCCTGAAATTAAAAAGAATGAAAGGTCTTGAATTATTCATTTATTTAAAAATCAAGATAACTAGAGAGTTGAAATGTTGGGCATTTCTAAAATTTCACCCACCACCTTGTCGGTCCCAAAATGAGAGCGATCACAAGTATATGGGAGAATGCATCGAATATAAATAAACACTTCGTTTTAACCTATCACGAAAGTTAGACGTGGTCGAGAGAAATCCTAGCTAAGTATGGATACTTGGTGCTGCAAATAAGAAATCTTCCTCATCTGAACTTAGATTTGAGGACTTTTGTCGTAAAGCTCGACAAATTTACAATTTGTTCAGTGACACTGTAAGGAATTAGAAGTTTTGATTGATATTAAACCCTTAAGTGATGGTGAATTAATCTATGTATCTTTAGGCTTGGATTAGAATCGATCTCCGAGAGTATAGATAGAATAAATTAGATAAGGTTAGTTTTTGCAATCTTGTTGGGCCTCGAAGTTCAATCAGGTCTGACTGAACTCAAATTGAAGATGAAGCCTTACAGATGGAGTTGATCTCATTCATTAGGTTGGTAAAACCAGATGTACATAGCTTCAATCTTTTCTCCTTCATGTAAAACCAAAGAGCCAAATTTACGAATAGTAGCCTGAAGGTTGTTCTCTGTGATCTTCTAGTTGCCTTCGCTCAGTTGCTTGAGTATGTCCCACATCTCCTTTGCGGTTTTACATGACCCGACTCTTCTTTGATCTCTATCGTTTAAACTCAGCAAGATCTAATTACGAGCAATCATGTCCAGGTTATTGATTTTCAGCATTCAATAGGACTTTCGGCTTTGCCTCATCAACTGCTCTATTCTAGGACTCCATACGTCATATGTTGCAACAAAGAACATTAACATCTCAGACTTTGTTAGTAATTCAGACATGATTGAAGACATTAAGGTACATCTGCAACATTATGTTGCTCATATGGCCCGCATTACAACTGCAACATCGGTCTTTCGCGAATGCACGTGATATTTGGGCAAATCTCGAGGAAGTGTATGGCGAGACTGATACAACTGTTCAGTTCAACATCATGCGGGACATCCTGAGATGTCGCATGGATGAGGGTAGTTCTGTGCACGATCATGTCATGCACATGATTAATCTCATTGATAGGCTTGACTTGCTCGGAGGAGGTATGGAGGCTGAGGTCAAGTGCGATATCATCCTGAATACTTTGCCCAAGTCCTTTGAGAACTTTTGCCTCAGCGCTGTGATGTCAAAGAGGGATTATACTCTTAATGAGTTACTCAATGACTTGGTCGCAGTAGAGGGAGTCATGGACAAAGGTGCACATGTCTTGAACACTTCCACCTCTAGGGGCCCAAAATTTCCTCCGAAAGGTGGAAACAAAAAAAAGGGGCAATAAGGGTGGAGTGTCCAAGTCAAACAGTGGGAGAAAGCATGTGGGCCCTTTCAGAGGCATGACTAAGCCTAAGGGGAAGGGCAAATGCTTCAAGTGTGGCAAGGATGGGCGTTGGAAGGCTGATTGCCCTATGCTCAAGGCAAAGAACAAAGGTACTCAAATCGCTCTAGAAACTGAGTCTATATTGGTATCCTCTTCTACCCATGAATGAGTTGTGGATTCGGGAGCAACTGATTATGTCTGTTACTCCCTGCGGGGTTTCTGCAACAAGGGATCTGAGTGATGGCGAGGTGGTGGTCTCCATGGGCAATGGATCGAGGTTCCTGCACTCGCCATTGGAGATTTATCTTTGCATTTTCTAGATAAAGTATTAGTATTAAGAAACGTTTTGTATGTTCCAGACTTTAGGAGGAATATTATTTCTGTCAATAAACTGTGTAAGTAGGATGGGTATAAATCAATAAACGTTTTGTTCTTATGTTGCAACTACATCATCAACCCCTAAGAAGAGGATACAGTCTTCTAGGGAGAATCAAACATATTTTTGGCATCTTAGACTAGGTCACATTAGTCTGAATAGGATCTAAAGGTTGGTGAAAGATGGATCATTGGAGTCTCTCCAGGTTGAATCATTTCCAACCTACGAATCTTGCTTGGAGGGGAATATTGGTGACCAGGTCTTTTAAGGCAAAGGGTAATAGAGCCAAAGATGTGTTGGGATTGATTCATTCTGACTTGTGTAGACCTATGTCCACACAAGCTTGTGGAGGTTATGAGTACTTCGTCACATTTATTGACGATTACTCAAAATTTGGGTATATCTATCTTCTTCTCCACAAGTCTGAATGTTTTGAGAAATTCAAGGAATATAAGGCGGAAGTGGAGAAGAAGTTAGATGCCATTATCAAGTCACTGCGATCGGATCGTGGTGGCGAGTACCTCGGCCACGAGTTCAAGAGTTACTTGAATGAATGTGGGATTACATCCCAGCTGACAGCACCAGGTACACCTCAGCAGAATGGTGTGTCAGAAAGAAGGAACCGAACCTTATTGGTTATGGTTCGATCGATGATGAGTTATGCAACTCTGCCTGTTTCGTTCTGGGGATATGCCTTGGACACAACAGCATATTTGCTGAATCTAGTACCATCCAAGTCGGTGTCTCAGACCCCTTTCGAGTTGTGGTTTGGGCGTAAGCCCAGTTTCAACCACATAGGATTTGGGGTAGTCCAGCATATATGCTGAACAAATAACCCGACAAGTTGGATGCTAGATCTGAGTCTATGCTCTTTGTAGTCTATCCTAAGGGAACCAAAGGTGGTTATTTTTATAGTCCTAAGGATTAGAAGGTCGTTATTAGCACCAACGCCAGATTCCTTGAGGAGGATTATGTAAGTACTCACAATTCCAAAGTCGAAGTTATCCTTGAAGAAATTCAAGGTGATCATATTTCATTCAACGAGCCAAGTGTGCAAGAAATGTTACCACAAGTAACTGCACAATATATTGACACAGAGCCAGTAAACACTAGGCGTAGTGGGAGGGTTATTATACAACCTGATCGATACATGTTCGTGGGAGAGACTTCTGATCTTCTCCCAACAGATGAACAAGATGTAGTCGACCCCTGGACTTATGCTGAAGCAGTGGGAGATCAAGATGCAGAATCATAGAAAATCGCTATAGACTCAGAGTATGAGTCTATAAGTGCTATGGATGTATACGAGGTCATTGAGCTACCGGCTGGCTGCAAATCCATTGGTAGTAAGTGGGTATACAAGAGAAAGCGAGGTCCTGATGGAGAGGTCACAACTTTTAAAGCCGAGTGGTGGCGAAATGATTCACTAAGAAAGAAGGTATCAATTATGAAGTTTGGGTTATGAGTCAGTGGTCGTTTAGATCAATGCTAAGGGGGTATTTGGAAATGACATCAGTAGTTCATGTACTTAGGACTTATTGTTATATTTCGGTAATGGGGGAAATTGTAGTGATTTTATCTCTATAGAATTGAAAATCCCAAAACCTGTCCTGTACCCATAGTGTGTTTTCGGACTTGATGATGTAATAGACTAGACTTGTTCTTATATTTCCTATCTGCTTTGTCTAAGTCCTATAAGGGGTGTTTGTTGGTCTGAACATCAGTAGGAAGTTAAATTCCAGACCCATGTCATCTGTTTGTAAGAGCTCGTATCCTCAGGTCTCCAACTGTTCTCAGTAGAAGATTCCTATCGGCGACCTCCGTTGAAGACATAGTTTGATGAGCTCGGTACCTTCGAGTCACCAGTGACCGTTATCGGTAGAAGACCTCTATCAGCCGACTCAGATGAAGAAGTCAGTATGATCGATCCAGATCTACTGAATCCGACACAAGGAAACAACTGCTCAACCATTACTGTCATTCGAAAGTCAGTAGAGTCTATTCACACGAGGATTAGTGAGAGCCAAGTCGATGAAAACGATGTCCGACAAGTCTCACCTACCACAAACCTCGGCCAATGAGAAGCAACCAAAGCCTTACCTACTCGACACTAAAGTTGCTCTCATGTACAGAAGCCAACCACTCTGCGACGCTACTTCGAAAACTCATGGCCGTTTTCCTATGAAGTTTGTGACACGTGGCATAGTCCTCTCCAACGGACACATGTCTGGGTCACGACTATAAATAGAGAAGAGTTTTCAAGCTCAACGCACGGGACATCAAAGGGAATACACGCTCACAGCATTCAAACTATCTAGCGCATTCAAGTCGATCCAGCGAAGAACTTGCTTAGTTGAATATTTGTAGTTCTTCTCTCTAGAGATTCTTTAGTTTCCCTCTTCTCTATCTAAGCTCCACTGTTATATCCATAGCTTAGAACCTTCGAAGGAGTTCACTTTCTGTGAATTGTTGTTATTGTAAGAACTCCTTCATTGTTGGAGAAAATCCCCTCCCCTTCAAACTTCGGTTTGATTTGTAAAGTCGCTAAGGACTATAACTTAGAAGGGTCTGTCAAGCGCACAGATTCCTTGCTGAGGCTTGCTCAGATTAATCAAGAAGAACTCATGTTTTGCAGGACCGTGGACGTACGATCTTGCGTATCCGAACCACGTTAAAAATTGCTTGTGTTATTTATTGTTTTATTGCATCGTTCTCAAACTGATTTACAAACTCATACTTTGCATAAAACGTATTTAAAAGTGCACCAGCCAAAACAAATTTGGTTTGCGAAAACACGTTTTCAAAAGAGACGAAGTCTAACGGGCCCCACACTTATCCGCACTAAACTCTCGGACTGAGCTCATAATACTGACAGAAGTCAGTAGGAAGGACTCAGTAGTTGAGACACTCTGACCCGCGATCAGAAGGTTACTATTTGGCATTGTTCATCAGTCGCACTCTACAACTCAGCTGTCCTTCGCGTTTGAGGAAAAACTTGTACTCAGGTGTATTCACCCCCCCTCTCTACACCTGACACTCGTCTCCGGACCAACAATTGGTATCAGGGCCCGGTGTTCTCCTTATCATCATTTCTGAAAACTACTAGTCTACTCGAACAGATCCTGAAAACATTTTCACTGCACAAGCATCTCTTCATACATCCTTATACTCTCATCTACAATTTTTGATATGTCAGGTATACAGATGGTGTCGATGTTCTTGGTAGAGAACTATACGGTATGGCGCATGAGAATGGAG
Organism: Lavandula angustifolia; assembly: GCA_028984105.1. Classification (NCBI taxonomy): domain Eukaryota; kingdom Viridiplantae; phylum Streptophyta; class Magnoliopsida; order Lamiales; family Lamiaceae; genus Lavandula; species Lavandula angustifolia. The sequence continues at coordinate 19,023,720 of CM054806.1, read as the reverse complement.
GCGCACCATACATCGCTGCATGACAACATGACAGATGTCCTTGAAATAGGACCCATTATTCCCATGATCGACAACGTTCAATATGCCGTTGTGGGAGGTGTAGGAGCACAGACTGGTGCTAAGGTTGCCAAAGACAAAACTGCCTTCACGCCTGAAGAGAAGAAGTTGCACAACCTCTACCGAGTACCGCGGAATGCAATCTTGACAACGCTCAGCGATTCACACCTCGGGAGGGTGCAAGACTGCAAAACGGCGAAGGAGCTTTGGGATGTCCTGGCTGTACTGAGCCAAGGAACCCCGCAAATCAAAGAAAATAAGCTCGAACTAGAGCTTCAAAAGTTCGACAACCTTGCCATGGAGCCCAATGAAAGCATTGACGAGCTTAGCGTCAGATTCACCAATCAGATCAATGTGATAAACGGGTTGGGGAGAACTTTCACCAATAAAGAGATGAACACCAAGATCTTGAGAGCACAACCTCGACTGAAGTGGCTTTAATTCTTAATGCTTTAATTCCTGATGTTATCTTTTCAGAACTGAAGACGGATGAGTTCGAGTACAGTCTAACCCAACGGTACATTAGTGCTCTAGCTGACACTTAAATAGATCATGCTTTCAAAGCTACACTCAGCACTTCAGGATCCAACCCCGTTTTGACCGGCAAGACAGTAGCTGCATCTGATGCAAAGTCTTCGAAGACTCCTGCTCCTGAGCGTCTTGCGCTTATGGCTCTTAAATATCAAAGGGAGAAGGAGAGAGTCAGAAAGCTGAAGAAATACCACAGAGATTCTCCCTCATGTAAGAAAGAAAATCATAAAAGGGAAGAATCTAAACCTTCTCCTGATTGCAGGAACACAGAACCTGCTGCTGGTCAATCCAACAGCTCAACTGGAAAAGGTGGCAGATTGACTGTGTGCTACAACCGCAAGAAAGAAGGACATTTCCAAGATTTAATGTCCCGAGCTCTCGGTTGCCCAAATGAGCGTAACGCCAAAGCCGGACGAGAAATTTTTTCCCGAAGAAGGCATGCCTACATTACCGGAGAGCTATCCGATGACTCAATCGAGGAAGATACTTTTATGTATTCTTCTGAAGACGAAGCTGCATATTGCCGTTGAGATTGGAGAAACAGATTCTGAGACATCGATTGAACACTGCCTGATGGTTGTGGAAGAGGTTGAGGTAAATTCAAAACTTATTATAACCTCGTCTTCATAAAGCACACACGACACGTGCTCAGCTACAGATGAACCTCTAGACGTGATGCAAGCATACGAAGATCTACTAGAGGAGCAGATTCAGTTAAGTAGAGATTTCAGCAGAACTATTCAGGAACTAGAACAGGTAAAGGCTGAAAATCAGAGACTTTCTTCTGATTGTCAGGTCTCTACTGATTCAGAGAATCTCGTTGCGAGACTGAAGGAAGAGATTGAATCTCTTATGACTAAGTCTCAGCTTCAAGAAACTCAGATATCAGTTCTGACCAAGGACAATTCTGAGAAAGATACTGAAATAGCCAGACTCAGTCAGAAGCTCGCAGAAGTTGAAAAAGATTACTAATCACTTAGGAAAAGTGATGAAGTTTGGCGAGGACTGATGACTGAACAATACATGGGAGCCAAAGAGAAGTTGGAGAGCATGCTCGGAGCTCAAAGGCTAGTCATCATGAAAGAAGGACTCGGCTATACTCACGAAGCCTCAACCTCTACTTCAAAAGGCTCAGAAATGCTGGCTGATAGGTTCGTCAGAGGAAAATTTCAAATCTCTGAACCTACAACTCGTGCGAAAAACAAACAGAAGATGATCGCACCTCAGCCGAGTAACAAGAAGCAACTGACCAAAAGTTCTAGCCCCAGAACACCACGATCAAATTCCGGGGGAACTAAGAAGGTCACGTGGGCAGAGCAGTATGGCGAGCCACTGTATGAGCATCCAACAGAGTTTGGTTCGTACTATTATGAGCCCAGGGTCAGGAGGAGCACAAAACCTCAGAAGAAGAAAGCTCATGAACCCAAAACTACCAGAAAGTCAGTATCTCCAGGTCCGGTGGAGAAAAAGACTGACAATGTTTAGAAAAAGAAGGTGTCTGAGACTCCTAAGGTCTCTAGACAGATTTGGGTCGCGAAACCATCGACTAACGCTTAAGGACCCAAACTGAACCAAAGGGTACCTAAAATTATTTTTGTTTTGCAGGTGTATAAGGACCCTTGGATCGTGGACAACGGCTGCTCAAGATATATGAATTATCAAAAGAGCCTGCTGACCAATTTTGTACAAGAAGATGGTCCCATAATTGAGTTTGGTGACAACTCTAAAGGCTATACAAGGGGATATGGAACACTGAACATTAGGACTGCTTCAGTTCCAAGAGTAACATATGTTGAAGGACTTCAACATAATCTCCTTTCTCTCAGTCAATTCTGTGATAATCTGAATAGAGTTATCTTTGACGCTGGTTTCTGTAATGTTGTTGATAAATCTACAGGGAAAACAGTGTTATCAGGTTCGTGGAAGAAGAACATCTATGTTGCTAACTGAAACACCGCTGAACCTGAGGCTTGCTTACTTGCTCAGATGAAATCTAGTGATAAAACAGGATGGCTGTGGCACAAAAGGCTCAGTCACCTGAACTTCAAGGCAATGAACAAGCTAGCCAAAAACTCAAGAGTCAGAGGACTGCCCAATGAAGCTTTCATCAAAGACAAAAATTGAAAAGCGTGTTTGAAGGGAAAGAAGACAAAGAAAAGCAATCCACCAATTTCGTCGCCTTCCACTGATGGAATCCTTCAACTGCTCCACATGGACTTGTTTGGGCCAGTTTTTCCAGTGACTATAAGAGGCAAGAAGTATGCCCTCGTCGTTATTGATGATTATTCGAGATATACGTGGGTCATCTTCATAGCCAACAAATATGATGTCAAGACTGAGCTGCCAATACTGCTAAAGAAACTCAGTGTGGAAAAGGACATCAAGATTCAGAGAATTCGCTCAGATAGAGGGACAGAATTCCTCAACTCAGTCATTAAAGAGTACTGTGATAAAGAGGGGATTCAGCACGAGACTTCAGCAGCTCGCACCCCTCAGCAAAACGGTCTTGCTGAACGGAAGAACAGAACACTAAAAGAAGCAGCAAGAAAGCTCCTAGCAGACTCTGGACTACCCTCAAAATTCTGGGCTGATGCTACTGGCACCGCCTGTTACACTCAGAACCGCTCACTACTTACAAAGCAGCACATGAAGACACCATACTAACTATGAAAAGGGAGAATTCCTTCTATCTCTCATTTTCATATCTTTGGCTGTCCTATCTTTATCCATAATAACGGGAAAGATCAGTTAAAGGTCTTTGATAGCAAATCTGATCAAGGAGTGTTCTTAGGATACTCTCGAGTCAGTAAAGCCTTCAGGGTCTTTAACTACCGGACTCTTTGCGTGGAGGAAAGCCCTCATGTTATTTTTGATGAGTTTGTTACTGAGGACAAGAAACCTAAAAAGAAAAATCCTGAAGATGTCAGCAGCAAGCTACAGGATCTCACACTGAATGACAAAGCTGAGAAGATCCAGCATTGTTGGGATGACGAGTCAGACGAAGAAGAAATCCAGACCCATCCCGCAAGCACTGTAGCTGACCTAGTTGATTCTACTTAACAGAATCAACATCAGGTAACAATGGTCGATGAGGAAGCCCCCGTGGTAACTGAGACCTCTACTGAGAATATAAACTCAAGGGGAACTACTAATGTTCCTAAGCTAAATGCCCCTGAACCTAGAAACTCAGTAGACCATAACCTTCTTACTAAATTGCTTCAGTCACAGAACAACACTGCTGAAATGCCTAACACTCTTGTTGACTGTACAGAAATAATCTCATGAGAAGAAGCCAAACTCAGACGTTCATTGCTAGATGCTCACTCTTCTGATCTAATTATTGGAGATCCATCAACGACGGTAAGAGGACAAGATCCAGACTAAGTCGAGGAGAAAGCGCTCTTTACTCCTGCTTCTTGTCTACTGAAGAACCTCAGACGATAGAGAATGCTCTCAAAGATGCTGACTCGATCACTGCCATGCAAGAGGAGCTAAACCAGTTTGTCCGAAACGAAGTTTGTGAGCTTGTTGATAGACCTAGACATCAACACTTAATCGGTACTAAGTGGGTCTTCAAGAACAAGCGATACGAAAACAACGTCATAGTAAGAAACAAAGCTCGACTTGTTGCCAAGGGATACTGTCAAGCAGAGGGAATATACTTTAACGAAACGTTCGCACCAGTTGCGAGATTGGAAGCCATTCGTCTGTTCCTAGCCTATGCAACGCATCAAAGATTCAAAGTATATCAAATGGATGTAAAGTTAGCATTTCTGAATGGCGTGTCAAGGAAGAAGTCTACGTGGAACAACCGCCCGGCTTTCGGCGAGGGACATCAGGTGTATAGACTTCAGAAAACTCTGTATGGGTTAAAACAAGCACCCAGGGCTTGGTACGATACCCTATCAGACTTTCTGCTTCAGAAAGGGACAGTAGATCACACTCTGTTCAGTATTAAGTCAGGCGATACGTAGAACTCCCGACATTCGGGAAATAGTCGAGACTGCGCTAGCGGCTCGTAGGGCGGACATGGTCGCCCAATGTTAGAAGTTGCTCGAAGCTCAGCGTAAGAAATTCTCGGAGCAACCGAATGCGAGCTTGGCCGGTGTCCGGACCACAATGGATGAGCGAAATAGGCTTGCCACCTCCAGTGTCCAAGCGGCCATCGAAACTCAGGGCGCGGCCACGAAGCTCATTCGAGAGGAGAGGACGAGACTCTCTCGATGCATCGCTCCTTCAACAAAGAAATCGAGACAGAGGCCCAAATCCGGCAAATTCGCAAGGATCAGGAGGATGACTGGGTCCACTACTGTGATGCAGTAGGGGACTTCAACACCACCTATTCTCAGATCAAATCAGATGTCTACGCATTCCAACTGGAGGTAGCAGCAGTCAATACTCTCCTGTCCTCGGCGGATGATGCCAAAAAGGGGGAAGGAAGAGCAAAGGAGGTGGTGACAAAGTCAGTTGAGAGGGAACACATCAAGGGGGAAAGTTCAGCGCAGGTTGGAACGAGTTCGGTCCCCACTCCCTTAGTCCAAATCCCGTCAGTTATCCAAATTCCATCAGGGGCCCAACCCTATAAACCTCAGCTGACCGCGCAGGCCGGAGGATCGGATGAAGGATTCTCGGCTCAGGCGCACATTGAAGATGTGGCCAAATTTGTCGAAAGCTCAGACCAGGAAGAAGAGCCCCTGCCAACTCAAAGGCTCGGAAAGGAGAAAGCTACTAAGAGCACTCCTCCTCCTTCTCCATCACCAAAATTCAAATCTTGAGAAGAGCAGGAGGAACACGACAAGAGGGTGGCACAACAGCTACAGGATTAGATAGATTATGAGCTGAGGATGGAGGAAGAAGCTCAGAAGAAGAAGAAGAAGAAGAAGAAGAGGGTCCCAATGTCCAGAACGTCAAAGAGTCAAGCAAAATTAATCATGGCTCAGCGGAAGAAAGCACAACAATCTGCTGCTCCGGAGCCTATTGAAGACTCTAACACGAACAAACTGCCCCTTGCTCAGCGGCTGAAAAATCTTCCAAAACTTACAGCTGAGCAGGAAGCAGAGGACAAAGCAACTTGGGATGCAGTACAACAAGGGCTAAACATCAGAACTAGAGACAGACGTGCTGCAGAGCTGAGAGAGAAGAAGAGGCAGGCTGATCTGGCTAAGATCATAGAACTAACTGAACAAGCAGTCAGAGAGCCTATCCTCGACCGCAGCAAGCAGATCCCTAGGACCTCCAAGTTCTTCCGGCGTGGTGCTCTGAAGACTCATATGAAGAAAACTCTGCACCGCCGTGTCGACAAATGGATCCCATGGAATCTGAATGAAGAGTGGGAGGAGCTGAAGGACGACTTCATCAAGGCTTATTATGTGTGGCAGTGCTATCCTCCTGAAGTTTCGGCAGTCGACCATTTTGATCAGTATCTCTATCACCACGACCCCAACTTCAGAGCTCATGTAAAGCTTTTGCTATTCAAGGAGAAGCTGTCATTCACTGCTCCTGCCTGCCGCCAGCTGAAGCCTCTGATGACCACTCAAGGTGTTGTCTACACCAAGGAGATCGAAGAGGAAGTGGAGACAGTTGTTCATTGCAATAATCTGGATCTATTGAGGACAGATGATCTCATCCCCATTCAAGCCCTCAGAGAAAGGATCTACAAGTCTTATGGGTTGGATGCTCCTGGTACAAAGTCTGCTGATTTCAAAGCGAAGATCAAGAAGTTTAGACGATAGCAGTTTCCTTTGTATCTTCTGTTGTATAGCATATGACTGATGTAATCACTGCCATATCTATATATATCAGTTTTTGCTTAGCCAGACAACTACCCATTGTCTTCAGGTTGTGTTTTCTTTGCTTAACACACACATAACCTGTTTTCTTTTGATATGCCTATATTTTATCTGCTGATTAACCTTGCTATCATTGTTCAGCATTTACTGAATCCTCTTGGGTTAGTAGCTTAGTACTTAGTGGTTTTGGTAACATCAATTAGGGGGAAATTGTTGCGTTATGAGACAGTGGTCGTTTAGATCATTGCTAAGGAGGTATTTTGAACTGACATTAGTAGTTCATGTACTTAGGACTTATTGTTATATTTCGGTAATGGGGGAAATAGTAGTGATTTTATCGCTATAGAATTGAAGATCCCAAAACCTGTCCTGTACCTATAGTGTGTTTTCGGACTTGATGATGTAATAGACTAGACATGTTCTTATATTTCTTATATGTTTTGTCTAAGTCCTGTAAGGGGTGTTTGTTGGTTAGAACTTCAGTAGGAAGTTAAATTCCAGAACCCCATGTCATCTGTTTGTAAGAGCTCGTGTCCTCAGGTCTCCAACTGACTGTTCTCAGTAGAAGATTCCTATCAGCAGACCTCCGTTGAAGCATAGTTTGATGAGCTCAGTACCTTCAGAGTCACCAGCTGACCGTTATCAGTAGAAGACCTCTATCAACCGACTCAGATGAAGAAGTGAGTATGATCGATCCAGATCTACTGAATCAGACAAGGAAACAACTGCTCAACCATTACTGTCATTCGAAAGTCAACAGAGTCTATTCATACGAGGATTAGTGAGAGTCAACTCAGATGAAAACTGATGTCTGACAAGTCTCACCGACCACAAACCTCGGCCAATGAGAAGCAACCAAAGCCTTACCTGCTCTGACACTAAAGTTTCTCTCATGCACAGAAGCCAACCACTCTGTGGCGCTACTTCAAAAACTTACGCCCGTTTTCCTTGGATGTTTGTGACACGTGGCATCGTCCTCTCCAACGGACACATGTCTGGGTCACGACTATAAATAGAGAAGAGTTTCCAAGCTCAACGCACGGGACATCAAAGGGAATACACGCTCACATCATCCAAACTCTCTAACGCATTCAAGTCGATCCAACGAAGAACTTGCTTAGTTGAACATCTGTAGTTCTTCTCTCTAGAGATTCTTTAGTTTCCTTCTTCTCTATCTAAGCTCCACTGTTACATCCATAGCTTAGAACCTTCGAAGGAGTTCACTTTCTGTGAATCGTTCTTATTGTAAGAACTCCTTCATTGTTGGAGAAAATCCCTTCCCCTTCAAACTTCGGTTTGATTTGTAAAGTCGTTAAGGACTATAACTGTAATAACCCGTATTCTCCGTATTCTCTATTTAGCATCTTTAGTTAAATACTTATCCCGTAGTAGCATAAAGAATTTCTCCAAAAATTCTAGCCTCAACTATATCATTATACTAATAGAGATTAGAAATGCGAACTAGTACCGAGCATACGAATATCACCATGTAACATTGTAAAAGGGCAATTTATTGAAAATTTAGTTTCCATGGTTCCATGATACATTAGGAATAAAATATTATTCCTTGGAATTTAATAATCCCAATTAGAGTAGGTATCTGTACGTATAGTAGCAAACACCCTTTCCAATCTTCCTCCTCCATAAGTCAACGGTGAGGTGTCGATTAGAGGGTGCCATTTTGACACTTGGAGGTATAGTTCCTTCCACGTAAAGCCAAGATGGCTGTGTTGTCGTCTATTACACATGCAAACATTATACAATATAGAGACATAATACTCTTGTTTGTGTCATCACTTAGAAACTACGATGCACTTCAACACTCTCGAATTATTGAGTTCCAAGTCTCGTTCGGAAATCTCTCGCCTACATCGGGAGGTTTCAAGGTAAATACCTACATTCTTGTTATACGGTTATGGAATCGTTCGTCTCGTTCTCGGTCCACGAATTCTATACCTATTCTTACGGATTCACTTCTCGCCTAGTGGGATTTTGAAGCCTTCTCGAAGCACCGATCTTACGCGCTTAGTTGAAGAAGAGGTTCCGGTCCGTCTCCAGCTGTAAGGAACGGGGTGAAGTCAGAATTCGATTTCGTGAGTGACATCGAGTGAGAACTCTAGAACTCGTGAAGCTTTTCTTTCTCTTTATTTCGCAGATCCGAGTACAACTTCTTGCTCTAGACTCGTTTTCTCTCTTGCATGTATCATCAAAGTGGTTTAATAGACCCTTAGTTCATAGAAGAACATAGTTGAGGAGCATCTATTGGTTGCATGTGTAGATCTAGCAGTAAAACAACAGGAAATGTTTAAGATGTTGAGCACAGAAATCTGCCCAGCCATTTCCCCTATTCTGCCGAGACTTCCAAAGCAAATTGATCGGTCTTTCGGTAATTGAAAAATTTCAGAAAAATTACAAGGATAAACTTTAGGATGTCCTTAGGATATCTACAAATATTTGTAATTTTTGGACGAATATTTATATTTTTAACGGATTTTCACCTTTATGCTGTCGAGAAAGTATGCCTTCGTGATAGAGCTTAGTAAAACATTTATATCTCACTCCACGAAAATTATTTTGACTTGATTCCTTTTTCTAAATGTTCTATACACGTAGAGACTTTTGAAAATATTTATTTGGTATTTTAAAACCGTGCATGAAAAAGCAGTTTATTATAAACTTTCAATTGTCGATCGGAAATGTGCTTTCGATACAAAGAAATTTTGTGAACAATTCTCTGTCTTCTCCGAATCCATCGATTAACAAGATTGAGTGAAATTTTGATATGATATCGGCATGCATGTTCCCTAAACTGTTGTTGAATCTCATAATTTTTGGAGCATGTTTGACCCCACATCCGTCGGCTAGACTATAGCGAGGCAGAATCTGCCCTTGTTTGAACAGCGATCGATATTTAGATAATAACTCCTAATCGGCTTGTTATTTTGTCACGAGACCAATTTCTAAATAAACTAGGCTCATGTAGGATCATGCATGTAAACTATGGGAATTTATGGTGCTATAACATGATTTATATAATTCTTGAAAATAGAACCCTTTTCACCGAAATTACGAAGTAGAATCTGGCCTAGTCTAGCTAATGCCGACTAGGTATCGCCTGTGAGCCACGAATTGTACATTTACGTTAGATGCGAACACTGTTACTTAAAGTAGGTTATTGTTGTAGGACCCCGCGTGGAAGAACCTTAACCTCGGAGACGTACTTCGCATCTTTCATATCGATAGAACGCAAGGTGGGTAATATTTTCCTAAAATTATCTTTGAGTTATTGAGCTCTATGAACTATGTTTATCCATAAAAGTTTTTGTGCATTTACCTGTTTAATGCTTCTACGTGATAGATCGATCGAGGCTCTCATCTGGCCTAACACGCTAGATGAGGGTTATCAAGAAAGTACGTACATGTATGATGTTAGTAGCACAATGACTGATCCCCTTGTGTACCGGATGCTAACATGTTATGAGGGACCCCTCGAGTTTCGACTCGGGGGCCAAGGCCCAATTTATGAGGGACCCCTCGAGTTTCGACTCGAGGGCCAAGGCCCAATTTATGAATGTTATGGTAGAAGTAACAAGAAATGTGACACAGATGTGCGCACCTAATATGTTTTGTATGCTTGGAGCAGTTTCCTTTTTAAAACCCTCCAAGTCATACCTCATGCATGGATAAACTGTTTTTAAACGTGTTTCAAACTGCTTTACCCACTGAGTACATTAGTACTCAGCCCCTAAATTATTTTAAAAATGTTTTCAGGTTGAGCAGCAGGGACGACGGAGACGGGCTGAGGATGGGTTGATGATATGATCTTTTGTAATTTCGGAAAAATAGTTTAATCCTGCTTTTGTCACGCTCGAAACTATCCTTTCGAAACTTTTGAAATACTGTTAAAAGATATTTATGCTTTAGTTTTACTTAAGACTCAGTACGCTTCCGTATTTATGTTAAATGCTTCAAAACCAAACCGATCTTCTGCGAGTAAATTATAACAAGTTGCTTTTAAGATGAAGGACTTTCCAGAATTTCGATTAAATGTATGAAAATGTATTTTAAATTGTTCTTCCGTAGCGACTCGACCTCTGTGATCCTTCGTGGGGGTCGGGGCGTTACAATAACTTAGAAGGGTCTGTCCAGCGCACAGATTCCTTGCTGAGGCTTGCTCAGATTAATCAACAAGAACTCCTGTTCTGCAGGACCGTGGACTTAGGATCTTGCGTATCCGAACCACGTTAAAAATTGCTTGTATTATTTACTGTTTTATTGAATTGTTCTCAAACTGAGTTACAAACTCATACTTTGCATAAAACGTATTTAAAATTACACCAGCCAAAACAAATTTGGTTTGCGAAAACACGTTTTCAAAAGAGACGAAGTCTAACGGTCCCCACATTTATCCGCACTAAACTCTCCGACTGAGCTTACAATACTGACAGAAGTCAGTAGGACGGACTCAGTAGTTGAGACACTCTGACCCGCGATCAGAAGGTTACTATTTGGCACTGTTCATCAGTCACACTCTACAGCTCAGTTGTCCTTTGCGTTTGAGGAAAAACTTGTACTCAGGTGTATTCACCCCCCCTACACCTGATACTCGTCTCCGGACCAACAATGAGGAAACATTTTCGCCTGTAGCGATGCTCCAGTCCATCAGAACACTCCTAGCCATAGCTACTCGCATGAACATAGAGGTTTGGCAAATGGATGTCAAGACCGCTTTATAAACGGTTACCTTGAAGAAGGTAGGGACATCTATATGCGGCAACCAGAAGGTTATGTGGAGCAAGGCGAAGAGCACCTTGTGTGGAAGCTTAAGAAATCTATTTATGGACTCAAACAAGCTTCCCGGTCATGGAACATTCGCTTCGACGATGTGATCAAGTCTTTTGTATTTGTCCAGTGTGAAAGCGAAAGTTGTGTGTACCGTTATTGTGTCGATGGATCCGTGGTTTTCCTTGCACTTTATGTAGATGACATTCTTCTTATTGGCGGCAATTTGAAGTTGTTGTCAGACATAAAGATATGGTTATCAGAACAGTTTCAGATGAAGGATTTAGGAGAACCTGCTTACATCCTAGGGACCAAGGTTATTCGAGATCGCCAGAAACGGATGTTAAACTTATCTCATGCATCCTACATTAATACTATAATTGCTCGGTTTACCATGCAAAACGCCAAGAAAGGATTGCTACCTTTCAGACACGGCGTTCCTCTATCTAAGAATCAGTGTCCTAAGACACCGAAGGAGATAGAGGACATGAGACTAGTTCCTTATGCTTCCGCTGTCAGAAGTCTCATGTACGCTATGCTATGCACGAAGCCAGATATCTGTTATGCCGTTGGCATGGTCTCGAGATATCAGTATAAGCCTAGACAGGCTCACTGGATTGCGGTTAAGAATATTCTCAAGTACCTGAAACGGACTCGAGATTATAAGTTTGTTTACCAGTCTGATGATCTAGTGCCTATGGGTTATTCAAATTTGGATTTCTAGGCAGATAGAGATGAAAACAAGTCTACCTCGGGCTATGTGTTTACCTTGGGAGGTGGAGCCATTTCAAGCAAAACTGTATTGCTGACTCTACCATGGAAGCAGAGTGTGTTACTGCTTCCGAGGACTCTAAAAAGGCATTCCTCCTAGATCTCGAGATCATTCCTAGTTTGCCTAAGTGTATCACGATCTATTGTGATAACTCTGGTGCAGTTGCAAACTCTAAGGAACCGAGATCACATAAGGCGTCTAAACACATAGAGCATAAGTACCACATTATACGAGAATCCGTATGCCGAGGAGATGTGGTGATTGAGAAGATAGGGACCGGGGATAACCTAGCAGATCCATTCACTAAGAGTCTACCACAAGGGCCCTTCGAGATGCATGTTCGAGGTCTAGGATTGTGTCAACTGCCCCCCCCCCCCCACCCCCCACTTAGTCAGAAATCTTAGTAAAAGTGGGAGAAGTGATAGCTAAGTTATATTTTGAGACACATTGTATACTTAAGATTTGCTTTTAAGTATAAGTGGGGGAATTGTTGGGTTTGTATACTGAAAGCAGTTACGTATTTGCTTGTATACAATTTTTCCTGTTACCACTATTATTATTCTCTTATCTGATTATTATAATTGCACAATTTAGTCATTTATCTCACATGAGTTAGATCATACAGTATGTTGTAGATCATAGAAGACTGTAGTGATTGGTTGAACTAGTGAGATATAAACAATTATCACAGCCGAGGCAACTTTAGGACAAGTTGCTCGGTTTAGGCTGCAATGTAGATAAGAAGTGACTTGTCTTGGTCACTTGTCTATGTTGATACATTTTTATGTATTGATGGATCGCAGTGAGACGTGTTCTTCTATCTGACCTGTGTGAAGAACCAAGGTCTCGGAGACTCAACTGATCTTAAGCTTGATGAGATTTCAGCTGAGTACACGCGACTAGCTATCACTTTGACTTACTATGGGTGAGGGGTCATCGCGACCGTATATCTCTCGTATCTTGGGTGAGTCTTTGTTGGGTGTAGCTCAGTCTGGTTATCTACATCATGCATCCGTATCCTATTATAGGGTTGATGATATCCCCCTTGAGGAACTCGAAAGGTTTATCATACTAAACCCTCGCAGGGTTGATTAATAAGGTCGAGTGATACTACTCAAGGATAAGATATTAATTGTATTAAGTAGTCAGTAAACTTAATCAATTAATGGATATTGGATATCTTAAATACGGGGATTAACTGAAGTTAAAAATACAAGCCTTGGCTCAACTTTTGGGATAAAGAGGTCAGTCAACATAAATTCTTTAGTGAAATGAATCTATGTTTGTGAATTAATAATACTCTTGGCTGAGTATGGAAAATTAATTCACTTAAAGCCCGACTTTATTTCTTGTATTAGGTCCCTGGTTTGTGAACATATGGTCAGTCATATGTGACATTTTCTCTCAGACTCACTAGGCCACTTAATTACCTGTATCAAGACAATTGGTAATGGTATAGTGGCCCCTTTCACTATTGGATGGGCTTGGGGGTCAAAGGCTCATTAGGGTTCCTTTGATCAAGCCCTTATAAATAGGGGGGCAATGGGCCACTTGTTCACAACTTGGTTTTAGTTTTGTGTGCCGTAAAAGTGTGAGTCCGAGTGTTTTTCGTCGTGAGCTTTCTTGCATCTCCGTCCATCCAGAGTTAGAAGCTCGGGCACGGGAGTAGCCAGAAGACCTTTTCTGGACCGAGTCGAAAAGATCGTATTCTAGGACGATCGCTAAGGTATGGGATTCTTTCCCTACACGAACAACAAATCATTTTTTTTATTTTTCTTTTTCTTTCATATTTCATTTTCACTCCTACATTAATAGTTGATTTATAATTTAACCTCCATTAGGATAGATATAAAAGTAGTAACGGTCATAATTCATTTTTCTATTTTTCTATATAATATAATTTAAAGGCAGAATTGAAAATTTTCCAATTTAAAAAAATCATTAAACCAAACATTAAGTATCATAATGATTTCTGAATCCGAGAATTATATGTTGGAATGAATCAACATATTCCAAGTCTTGCAAACATAATTTCAAATCTAAATCCAATTTCATGCCACGAGTCAAACACACTTCCTAAAGTAAAATTGACTATAATTACTAATAATTGACTTAAATTAAATTACAAAAATATGGATTGAAAACATGTATGAAGAAAATGAACATTTAGTCCATTGCGATAACATAGCGGTTAAGGTGCATAGTCTGATACTAAAAGGTCATGGGTTCAAAACCCACAAAAATCTCTATATGTGAATCTATCACCTATGAATAGTATTAGATGATTATTCCCTCCAGTATTATTTGCAGGCTAGAACACACGAGTAGGGATGGCAAAATGCACCGGACCCATTGGACCGTGCAGGACCCGCCTCGCCTCACAATTAGAATTGTAAAAATGTTATTCATGAGATTCGAACCCGCATCAATAATTTTATTACATGCACTTATACCATTTGAACTAGTGTTCATATTTGCCCTTATTCTACATGTATAGCACTTCCTCCGTCTCACATCAATTGTTCAGTATTTTTTTTCGGGTTGTCCCACTCCAATTGTATACTTTCCTTTTTTGTAAATTAATACTATAAATTTTAGTGGACTTCACTACTTTATTACTTATTTACTCACAACCAACAACTTTCTTAATCTCTATGCCGAAAAGAAATTGGACAATTGGAGTGGGACGGATGGAGTAATATATACGAATATGACACTAAAATTAAAAAAACTTAATACATTGCACAAAAAATTAGCTTATAAAATATAAATATTAACTTTCTAGATTTCAATATATTATATTAAAAATGTTATCACGAGCATGTATTTCGAAAATGAAATTAATATTTTCTATATTATAAATAAGTATTTCCAAAATATACATTTAAAACGTATTTTTTTAATCTCTATTTTCTAATTGAAATAGATTATATGTATGAATACAAAGTGGACAATTACACTTGATAACTTTTTATAGCAAGTGAAAATACATCTAACAAAAAAAAGGTTATTAAATAAAAATATTAACTTTCTAAATTTCAATGTACAATATTCAAATTTTAAAATTTTAATCACAAACATGTATTTCGAAAATTAGATTAACATTTTCTATCTTACAAATAAGTATTCATGAACTAATGAACTAGTGAAAAATTATAAAGTCACAATTTAAAATTTTTTATGACTAATGAATAATTACAAATTAAAATTGAATATTTTTTTATAACAAATGAAAAATTACACTACTATTATTCATGAACTTCATAAGAATCATAACATATGCATAAGCAATTCAGATGTTCATAAGAATCATAACATATGAAAGTATATTTGAAAAAAATAAAGATTGATGAACAAAAGCTGGAAAATATATTTGAAAGATGAATTTTTATTATTATTATATTTTTTTTTTCACATGAGATAGCTTACTATCATTATATTTGATTAAAGTGACTACATTTTTATTTATGTTCTAAATTAAAATTGATATAAAATAAGACTTTAAAACTATATATATTTTATATTTATCTAAATTTAACAAATAAATTTTTGGTTTAATGGTCAAGGGTGTTAGTAAATTTCTGAATGACCTAGGTTTGAATCATTGTGCAAACATAATTTTAATTTTATTAATACTTAAAAAGTTTACCGGTGTACACTTCGGTAGCAGCTGCGGTTACCCTCATCATCCCAAAAAAAAAAATGAACATTTACTCAAACCAAAATTCTGTAAACAATGATCCGAACACTCAGCATAGTCTGTTACAAGTAAAAACTGATGCAATTGTAAATTCGTCACTGCAAGTTTGTTGCCCTGCTCCGATTTTCTGTCAGTCTCTTCCAGACAGTATTCGCACAATGTGCCAACGTTAAGATTGCCAAGACGTACAGTAGCGGAATGCCGACGACACAACCCCCAGATGCAAGATTTATCATTGTCTGCAATGTTTATTCAAGACTAGAGCATCAGAGGAAACCAAGAGTTCTGGTTTTAAACTTCTTCATGCTATGTACAATAAACCTCAGATAACAAAATCAAACTGTAGCTCCACTAGTCTCCCAAGGCCAGTAACTTTATACAACAACAAATGCTTCGGGAGAACATACAATGCAAATATAAAAGCCTAGTGTGTCCACTAGACAAAAGAAAAGCACAGGGGCTCCTATAAGAATGGCAAATATTTCCAGAACTAGGAGGAATATTATTCATAAGCTTTCCTATTAAGTAGACTTGATCAGATAAAAATGTCAATCATATTTTACATAAAATCGAAGTGAAGGCTTATTTGTCAAGTAAAAGAAAATCCTAATAGCTAAAGGCTAAAGCATTAGTGGCACAGACTCAACAGCAGTTCACTATCTCTGTGAAAGTCTACAATAAACCAATACACAATCCACGTACAGCCAGTATAAGTTATTTAGCTCATACTCTTTTTATTAATTATGCAGAACAACACTTACAAGCATTCCCGCTACAAGATGAACTACAGGAGCAAAATACTTGTCCATTTTGTTTCCTTCTGCATAACCACTGAACGCAATAACCATAGAGAAAGTATGGATAGTTACAAATGCAAGGGCTATAATAGCTGCAGAAAAAGACAATGGGTTAGAAACTACGGACAAGTTTTGCAGAAAAAAAAAATATAAACCAAGTATTAAACGATTGGATGTTAACTCTTCATCAATAAAATATGATCGACGGTGTACACTCAAATCATTAAAATGCGACAGCATGAACAATCTAAGTTCTTGAGCTACGAGATGCATTTAGATGAAATGGCATCAAATACCTTCACACATTAGTTGTTTTATGTAAAAAGAATCACATCACAGAATCATCATTTATGCAGTGAATACATTTCCAAGAAAAAAAAAGCAAAGTGAACAATTCATTCCACAAGTGTAGAGAAGCAACTCACTCCTATCTCCGTTTAGAATTAACTCTGCTGCACCAGTAAAGCATAAAATAGCCGTCTTTTATACGACAAGGTTTTTTTGACAAGAAATGACCATTTCATTTTTAGAATGAGACTGATTATTCACTTTATTTCTGCTTTATTTGTCATTATTTCTAAGGAAACTGTGGTGTTATGATTAGAGAGTCGGAAGCAGAGGTGGCAGCGCAAGAGAGATCGACAGTGCAAGAGAGCTCGGCAATGAGTGGGGATAATCGATTTCGAAGGGTCTACGTACGAAGAGGAAGAGAAGAGACAAGGACGACGTAGACATGAGCGGACACCAGCGACGCATGCATGGCAAGAAAAGGTTACGCACGCATGCAGAAGAAGAGGAATCTATTTTAGGGTTTATATTTATATTTTAGGGTTTATATCTATCTTTAGTATTTATATTTTATCTTCAGTATCTTTTGATCTTTTCCTATTTGGACTCGTAGGGTTTTTATCCTATAAATAAGGGATGAGGGGCTTCGGCTTTCTTATCGGGGATTTTATGGAACGATTAGGCAAGGGATTTATTCCTTGAGTTTGGAGCGGAACTGCTAGGGTTTCGTGGGAATTATTATTTCAGTTTTATAATTCAATTCAAGTCTTTTACTTTATCCTTAATTCTTGCGTAAAAACGTGGTGCAATCTTCGATCGGTTGATTTAAAATTATCCAAGTGATTTAATTTCTTTGTGGTTTGCACTAATTTGGTCCGACCTGCCGGATCCCCACGTGCATGGTAGAGACGAGAACCAGGAAACAGACAACGCCATCGATGGAGAATCGCGTCGCTGCCTTGGAGGCAGCCATCACCCAAATACAAACACAATTACAAATCTTGGTTACGCGAGAGGTTCAGCCAGCAGTCGGCCATGATCCCGGACCAACAATACCACCGCCTTTACCAATTTTCAACGGCGATGACCCACTTGGGTGGATCTCACGGGTGAATCACCACTTCGAGCTCTATGGGAGCACGGCGGAGCAAAGAAGGCAACTGCTCGGCGTGGCCATGGAGGGGCCGGCGCTGAATTGGTTTGGATGGTTCACATCGGAAAACGTCGATTACACGTGGCCAGGGTTTTCGCGTGCATTAGCGGAACGGTTTGATGAAAGTTGTGAAGGCAGTGCTTTCGCAAAATTGGCCGGCTTGAAATAATCGGGAACGGTGTCCGAATATATCGATCAATTTACTCATCTTGCCAATCAAGTCAAAACGGTGCCCAAAGAGAATATTCTTAGTTTGTTCATAATGGGCTTACAGGAAAAAATACGCGACCAAGTGTGGTTCATTGAACCTACGGAATTCTCAACGGCAATGAAACTAGCTCGGAAGGCGGAAATAACGGTCCGAAATAGCTATCGACCGAGTGGAGGACAACGCGATTCCTGGGTACCTCGGAAGGCGCCTTTGCAGTACAGTCGGCCGTCAGCGCCAACCGGCACGCTAGCCTTACCACCGCCGTCGACAGCTGTGGCGGCCCCTCGGCAGAATGGGGCTACTCGTGTCCCTTTTAGAAGAATGACTGACACCGAGAGAGAAGACTTACGACGGAAGGGACTGTGTTACAAGTGTAAGCTACCTTATCATCCAACTAACCACGTATGCGCTGAAAAAAATTTGAGAGTCTTGCTCGTGGATGAAGATGATACCGACAACCTGGAATTAGAAGAGGTGGTTTTGACAGAAACCGGTTCGTATGAGGTTCTGACTCCAGTGGAAGGGGGCGGGTCCGAAACTAAACAAAGTGTCATACTCACAACACTGTCGGCTTTTGGGTTGTCAGGTTCAGAAACACTACGGCTTAATAGAGTATTGAAAGGTCGGGAAGTCACGATCCTAGTCGATAGCGGGGCATCACATAGAAACACTACGGCTTAATAGAGTATTGAAAGGTCGGGAAGTCACGATCCTAGTCGATAGCGGGCATCACATAATTTCTTATCTCATACACTTGCGGACTTAGCTAGGAGTAAACGCCGACGCTAGTAAGGTTTTTTCCGGTAAAACTTCGGCGACGGACACCGAGTATTTTTGAAAGGGTTTTGTAAGGGGGTTACGATTAAATTCGAACCTGGAAGTATCATGGTCGATTGTCACCTATTTCCTCTTAGCGGCGTGGATATGATACTCGGCATTGCATGGTTAAAAAACGTTAGGAGAATTACGCGTGAATTACGAGCATCTATATCTAATGTTTGAGCTAAATGGACGATTAATCCAATTACGGGGGACGGTTCAAAATTGCGAGCCCAAGCGACTATTAAGGAGTTGCAAAGGTGGGAAGAGGTCGAATTGGCCGCGTTTGTGTGTGACACGGCGGAAAATTGGGTATTGACAGGTGAGGCTGGAGCTGATCAGGATTCCACGTCTTTAGAAGGAATTTTGAAACATTTTTCGGAAGTATTCACGGAGCCGCGCGGGTCCGCCTCCCGCTCGGGGTGTCGAGCATTCGATCCCATTGAAAACGGGGGTGGGAGCAATCACGGTGCGACCATATCGATATAATCATCTCGCAAAAAGACGAGATGGAAAAGTTAGTAGCGGATATGTTAGCGGCCGAATTGTGCAACCAAGCTACAGCCTGTTTTCTAGTCCAGTACTCCTAATAAAGAAGAAGGATGGTAGCTGGCGTTTTTGTGTAGATTACCGAGAGTTGAATAAAGCAACCATTCCCGACAAATACCCAATTCCGATGAATACGAGGCTGTTAGATGAATTGGCGGAGCAAGCGGTTTTCTCCAAGATTGATCTACGTGCGGGATACCATCAAATACGGATGCGAAATCAGATATTCCAAAAACAGCGTTTAGAATGCACAATGGTCATTATGAGTTCTTAGTCATGCCTTTTGGCTTAACTAATGCTCCGACTACGTTTCAATCAGCTATGAATGATTTATTTCGTCCATATCTACGCAAGAGTGTCTTGGTTTTTTTTGATGATATTTTGATTTACAGTTCATCGTGGCGCGAGCATATGGAGCATTTGAGCATTGCATTGGAGAAATTACGAAAGCATGAGTTTTACGCCAACAGAAAAAAATGCACGTTTGGAGCTACTCAGATTGATTACCTGGGACATCTGATATCGGCAGACGGGGTGGCAATGGATCCTGCTAAAGTGCGATCGGTTTTGGATTGGCCAACGCCGAAATCAGTAAAAGCCGTTCGAGGATTTTTAGGGTTAACGGGCTATTATCGAAGGTTTATCAAGGGGTATGGAATTTTGGCTAAACCTTTGACTGTATTGCTGCAGAAAGACATGACGACGGTGGACAGAAGACGCCGAGACGGCGTTTCAAAAATTGAAGGACGCTATCACCTCGGCCCCGGTTTTGTGGCTACCAAATTTCTCAAAGACTTTCGTCATCGAGTGTGATGCGTCAAATGCCGGAATCGGAGCGGTTTTAATGCAAGAAAAGCATCCTATTGCGTATTATAGCAAAGGGTTTAGAGCAGAGCACACGATTACGTCGGCGTATGAAAAAGAATTAATGAGCCTCGTGCTAGCTATCCAACATTGGCGACCTTATTTAATTGGTCGACGATTTTTTGTTAGAACGGATCACCATAGTCTCAAGCATTTGCTAACTCAAAGGGTTGCCACTCCGGCTCAACAAATTTGGGTGGCCAAGCTATTAGGTTATGATTTTACAATAGAGTTAAGACAGGCGTTTCGAATCGAGCGGCCGACGCCTTATCGCGGCGCAACGAGGAGGCGAAGACCGAGGATGAGAAGGGAGGGGAGCTAACCGAAACCGAAGATGGATCGTTTTTTGCCTTGAGTCGGCCAATGTGGGAAAACTTACCCAATATAATCCAAAAACAGAATGAAGACCCCATCTTAAAGGAAATTGTCGAGCAAGTCCGGACTGATCCACGTTCTCAGCCACATTATACGATAGTGGGGGATCGATTATTTCATAAGGGTCGACTAGTCTTACCGGCAAAGTCGCGATGGATTCCGATATTGTTACATGAGTTCCATAATACACCAACCGGCGGTCACGCGGGAGTATTGCGTACCTATCGAATGATCGCTTCTAGTGTATATTGGAAGGGGATGTTTGCAACAGTTCGAAACCATGTTCTTAGCTGCATGACATGTCAACGTGCAAAGTATGAAGCGCAATCGCCGGCAGGGTTATTACAACCGCTACCAATTCCGGAACGAGTTTGGGAAGACATATCAATGGATTTCATTACGGGATTACCACAATCAATGGGGTATACATGTATATTGGTGGTAGTTGATAGGTTATCCAAGTACGGACACTTCATTCCGTTAAAGACGCCAATCACAGCACGGCGGGTAGCCGTTCACTTTGTGGATTCAGTGGTGAAATTGCATGGGATTCCCGGATCGATCGTAAGTGATAGAGATCCATTATTTGTGAGTTCTTTTTGAGGAGAGTTGTTTAAAGCGCAAGGTACTAAGCTCAAATTTAGCACAGCTTATCATCCAGAAACCGATGGCCAAACGGAGGTTTTAAATCGGGTTTTAGAAACCTATCTCTGTGCGTTTTTCATCGAGCATCCGCGTAAATGGGCGGGGTGGTTACCTTGGGCGGAATATTGGTATAATACGTCTTTTCAGACGGCGGCACGCATGACTCCCTTCGAGATGGTGTACGGCCGAAAACCTCCTAATTTATTGCGTCATCTGCCGGAAGACTGCAAAGTCACGGCAGTGTCAGAAATGCTACAATCTCGGGATGAGTTATTGGAACAATTGCGGGGGAATTTAGCAAAGGCACAAGAGCGAATGCGTATACAAGCTAATAAACATAGGCGAGAAGTGATATTCAATGAAGGCGACCAAGTTTTTTTTGAAGATCGGACCGCATAGCGAACGATCGATGGACGAAGGCCGTATTCCAAACTCACGGTCAGATTTTACGGTCCATTCCCGGTGGTCAGACGAATAGGAGCGGTAGCCTACGAATTACGGTTGCTTAGGCCGAAAGTCAAACCCATCCCGTATTCCACGTAAGCCAATTAAAAAGTGGTTATTGGTGATCATCCGTAGAGTCAACATTACCGGTTTCGTTGGAGTGTGATATAGGTGATATATTTGATCCAGAAGAAGTGTTAAAGACACGCGAAATCATGACACCAAACGGGAAGGTACGAGAGTTGCTAGTCCAATGGAAAAACCGAGAGAAGGAAGATGCTACATGGGTGGACATGACGGAATTTATTCATCAATTTCCGAGTTTTCGCCTTGAGGACAAGGCCGATTTGGAGGGGGAGGAAGTTGATAGAGAGTCGGAAGCAGAGGTGGCAGCGCAAGAGAGATCGACAGTGCAAGAGAGCTCGGCAATGAGTGGGGATAATCGATTTCGAAGGGTCTACGTACGAAGAGGAAGAGAAGAGACAAGGACGACGTAGACATGAGCGGACACCGGCGACGCATGCTGGCAAGAAAAGGTTACGCACGCATGCGAAGAAGAGGAATCTATTTTTAGTGGTTTATATTTATATTTTTAGTGGTTTATATCTATCTTTAGTATTTATATTTTATCTTCAGTATCTTTTGATCTTTTCCTATTTGGACTCGTAGGGTTTTTATCCTATAAATAAGGGATGAGGGGCTTCGGCTTTCTTATCGGGGATTTTATGGAACGATTAGGCAAGGGATTTATTCCTTGAGTTTGGAGCGGAACTGCTAGGGTTTCGTGGGAATTATTATTTCAGTTTTATAATTCAATTCAAGTCTTTTACTTTATCCTTGATTCTTGCGTAAAAATGTGGTGCAATCTTCGATCGGTTGATTTAAAATTATCCAAGTGATTTAATTTCTTTGTGGTTTGCACTATGTTATTATCAGTACAATTAGGTGCTTGGTCTTGAAGTTTGACAGGCAAGAATTTATAGTTGGTGTTCGGCTTACACAGTATTGACATAGAATTAACCCTGGATCTTTTTATTATATCTTGTTTTGAATACCAACCACTTCTTCAATAATATTTAAATTCTCTATGAATTCCTCCAATATCTTTCTCCTCACTCTATCAAAACTGATCGACTCAGGCCATTTCATTCCACATAAAAGGGAAAATGATTGAGATGATACAAAGGAGCATCAAGTCTTTTACATGAGAAAATGCAGGCAAACAGAGAATCAAACACGAAGAAATATGATACGATCATAGAAAAATTAAATAAATTGAGCTGTTTGGAGGAACTAATAACTAAAGTAGTTTAGGAGAAGTTGAAGCTGGAAGTGCCCAGCAAGGGAATCAAAGAGGAATCAGGAGCCGGCATTATAAAACTAATGTCAATCCCAGACATATAACCAAACATGAGAACTTCTAGAAAAAGATGTATCACTATCATACAGGCTATGTGCAAGTCCATGCAAGTAGCTTTATTACTCTCGCAGCATTACTTCATGATTCCAATTTAAATTGCAGGATGTCAAATCAACCAACCACTTACCAGAGACAAGAAAAAATGGTATCTGTGAGCATTTTTCTACATAATATGTTGCTGGTCCAAATGCAGGAGTTAAAAGGCTTATGCAAAAGAAAACAGCATGAGCCACACCATGGCCCATTCCACCAGCTGCAGAGGGAAAGCAACAACATTCAGAACAGGATGATCGTAGAAGGGAGAGGTTTACTGTGACAAAACCACCAATTCAAACTCAAGGGATGGGACGGTTTCAGGTTAACGTCTTGAAACCAGCAAATGCAAGTTTTATACTAGGAAATTCTGCTATATACCTTAACACTCAGTCAGCTTTATATTTGCAAAACATCTTCAGAAGGCTGAGCATAGTAGTTATTTTCTCTGCTAAAAGTCCATTTTGACTGAAGACCAATTTTAATTCAAGAACTTGAAGCACTTGGAGGAGAAGCATGTATGCAGACCACAATAAATTTATTAAATACGAACTATGATGGTATGGAGTTGCAAATTGCACCCATACCTCCAACATTAAAAACAGTGCTGCGTTAATAAATAGCACGCAAGCTAACCCTTTTCCCTTACAAAAAGGAGCATTTTCTATATGAAAGGTTGCAATAGGCATTGGCGTTTCACATACGAGGACTGCAGAGAAGACATGTTATAAACTCTCTCCATCAAACAATTTTCTTTGGGGCAGCAAGGCAGCAAAGAAATAAAAATCAGGTTTCATCTTTAAACTAGAAGAAAATCTCTTACGGGCCAATATGAACTGACTATATTTGATGGCACTTATAATTAACATTGATTAGGAAATTTAAATAGATATTAGGATTTTTTTTCTTTTAACTGGAAACTCGGAAGAAGAAGTCATTATATACCACCAGGATATAACAGAAGTAAGAAGGTACTTAAAGCCTAATAAACTTCTCTATTGATGGATCTAATCACCGTTGATTCAGAAAATTCAGCTTGACACTGCTGGTTTTCATGGCTATCAAGACACATTGGCAGGTACACCAGAAGCACTATTTATGCATGTTAATGACATCGTAATTACTGGTCTTGATCACCAGAAGTAGGGAATTCAAGGCTCATCCAAAGAGTGAACTGCATGAACAATTTCCAAGACATGGATTTACAACTATTACACAGAGATTGACCTACTCGAAAAGGTCTCCACAATCATATGAGGAAAGGAGTAGGAGGACATCAGAACCCTTGCAAGCAGTCAAACACAAATGCAAATATAAACCAACATATTTACCAAGTGCAATTTGCATCTTATCAGTGATAAACAGGCGAGGTTTGGAAACTCTATCAGCGAAAGCATCCAGCATTTCTTCCATCCTCCTAGTACAGAATAACAATGCAAATATCATAAAAGATTAGACGGTTATACATATCCAAACGATAACATATGAAGCAACAACTATGAAATAAATCACAAGCAAACCGGCAGAAAACAAAGCAGAAGTTATGCATGTTGTTTTCAGACCAAGCCATATTTGGCTGACACTTAATAGAGAAACACTTGAAAGTCCATAGATATTTGTTTTTTCTCTTGAATGTGCATTGTTTCAATGTGCAAATTAACACCATAAATGGATGGGGGTCCAAGCCTCCTACCATTCCATTGCATAAAAATATTACACAGATTGCACATTTAATCAGGATCAAAGGTATTATTGACTATCACGATTTTGAACTTACACTCGCATTTCTGACGAGTTTGCCATATGTTGTTAATATTTTTTAATAGCCTTTGTAAGATAATAAGGGATATGATAGGAAGGATATGCAGTGTCGAGTAAAATGTACAGCAGTAGTACTGTTCTAAATCCAAAAGGTGAATTCTAACCAGACTCTACCATAAAATCATAAAATGTAAAGCCATAGTCAAATGCAGGGACCTAGACCAAACCACTCCGAGCTCATTGTTATGAGTTTGCCAAGATATGACAAGTGGGCACGAACAACATAAATATATTTTTGAATCATGTGGGTTCTTAATTGGGGTGGCATATGCGGTCTTGATTGGACAAATAAAGGAGTTGTACATAATATGAAGTAAATCACAGAAGGCCACCACTGGAAAAAGAATATATCCTATTTAATTGGGCATCAAGTTAGAATTTCAAGCAACTGATATCTTCTCTAGTAGAAAAATGCAAATACCAAATTACAAGTGCTGAAGAATTTTATGAATATCCATCATCGGTTCATATTACCTAATCGGGTCAAATCACACCTAAAAGCACAAATTCCACCAACAATGAACAAGAAGAAGACAATTAACGGTAAGTGAAACAAACTAACTTGTTGACTCTCCACAAGAAAATCCGGAGAGCTTCTTGAACGGCAACAGAAGTAAGAATGAGAATCGCGTAAGGCCACCACACCGCTGTTTTGAACGGGAGAAAAGCTCTCCAGATAGCCGATAATGCAATAAGACTCATCAGCCATACCAATGTACTACAATCAAAGAGGATCACACAACACGAAAATGTCATTCTACAGAGTCATGTGAATATCCATAAAATGTATGTATTCCCAATAATTCGAAATTCAGAAGAATGAGGGAAAACCTGGAAAGAAGAGTTAGAGTGAGAAAGGGCTTGTGGGAAATAACGGCGACGAAGAGTGAGAGAGAGGGGCCCAGTGCTAGAAGCGCGTAGCCGATCCCCGCCGCCACCGTCATCTTCCTCCGCCGTAATTGAACTTGCCTTTCAGTCTGAATCAAAAAAATTATGGCTTGCCTTTGCGTGATCTCTATTGATAACTTGTGAAATTCTGAGTCTGCTCTCTCTCTCTCTCTCTATTATTCCTGTAAATTAAGAGGGAAATTGATGGGTTGGCGGATTAGGACCTTACATACCAAATAGAATTGAGATAAGAGCCACATTTCAATATTTTATTTACAATCTTAATGAGTATTTAAATTTGAATATTTTTATCTTATAATTAATACAAGACCATACTATATCAACATATAAAATTTATTAACTTTTCAATACTGTAATACAATTACTCTCATTTTACAAACATAGATGAAAACATATCTAATTATACTGTAATTTGTAATGCCACCAAAAGATGATCCACAACCACCTTCAAATTTTTAAGCAAGGGAAAGCCTTGGTATTTAGATAAGATGGAGCAGAAAAAGTAACTTCTTCACTTCCTTTGTCACAATCATTCATTGTAGATTCAACAGAGACAACCAACACGGGCAAGGTGGAACCCAGAGCAAACAAGTTCACCAAACCTAACATCTTCCCAATACTTACCTATGTCATAGCAAACAAATACATAATGTTGGGTATGAGATTCAGTATGATAAGATTTGAAGATCATAAAACCTTAGTTGAATGATAAGTCTTATTTAATGTAATGACTTAGTTGAGTTCAGCATGTTAAGAATTCAGTAGGCTAGCTAGAGTTCAATAACTGATAGGTTCAGTAGGATATCAGATGTCAGTCGGAAGAACTCAGCATCAAGGAACCCAGTCGGGAATGTTAGAACCCACTGAATATGCAAAGGAATTCGAGCCACGTATTGAATATCTCAGAAGAATGTTAGTAGAAGACGACTCAGTAGAAGGTACGAGGAATCAAAGGAAGCCAACTCAGTATGCTCTTGGAGTTTGAACAAACATCACCTACTCTCTAACCTCGACCAATGAGAAGCTGCCAGCACTGTACCTGCTTTGCCATAAAGCTGCTTCCTAGACTGAAAAAGAGGAAATTCATACAGTGACATTCAAATTGAAATGGTCGTTTTTCTTGTCGTTTTCGACACGTATCTAGACTCCTTCCAACGGATCTATTCATGAGTCGAGACTATAAATAGAGAAGAACAATAATAGGGGACAAAAGCATTCAAGCTCACACACTCTAGCGAACTTAAAGCATATCAATGCGAAGAACTCATATACAGAGAGATCATCTTAGTTCTTCATTCTAGAGACTCATTAGTTCCCTTTCTCTATTCTAAACAGACTTACTGTAATATCATAATCTTAGAAAACCTCGAAGGAGCTCAACTTTCCAAATTGTTCTTATTTTAAGAACTCCTTCCTAGTTGGAGAATAAACCTTGTAAAGTCACTAAGACTATAACTAGAGTATCTATCCAGTGCACAAATCGATTGAGACTTGCTCAGTATAAGCAATCAAGAACTCCTGCTTTGTTTAAGACAGTGGATGTAGGATCTAGCGTATCCGAACAACTTTAAGAACCGCTTATGTTGATTTGAATTGCATTGATTAACCGTTCATACCGCATAAAACCGATTTTAAATCACTCGGCATAAAAATGTGTTTTAAAACTGAGACGGACGAACATATCTTGGACCTACACTTCCGCACACCATATCTTAAACTCGAATTACTATTCATTGACATAAGTCGAGAGATAGAACTCGAGAGACGAATACTCTACCCACGCGATCTAGAAAGTTTACTTGGTCAACTAACTAGTTCGAGTAGCAATATTCGAGAGCACTCACTTTCGCGTTTGAGTTGAAATCCGCACTTAGGTGTATTCAACCCCCCCCCAACACCCGAAGGCTCGTCTCTAGACCAACCCATAAAATGCAAGAAAGCGTGAACCATCTTCTAAAGGAAAAAAAAGCAATAAGAATTGCAGAAAATCAACCATCTTTAAGTGTAAACCTTACTTGAAAAATAAAGCAAATAATGGATTTTGCTTCCCAAGGCCATCCGATGTGTACACTAAGGATATCACCAGATTAGAGTTGCATATCAAATGAATGGATATGAATAAAAAACGGCTGCTAATAGTTAATAGAATTGATAGACTGAAAACCATCTCCTTGTTCAACAATGTTTTTTGCCTTTTTAACTCATTTTCCTTTTGTTTGCCTTCTCAACTCCTGAACTCAACCCTAACACTAAAAGATGTGCAAACAATGTGAATTAACTTAAACCACATAATGCAACATGACCAAACAAACCATACATAAGAGAGCAGGCCAACACAAGCTATGAACACAAACCAATACAGACAACCATATGCAAGAATTTCTTTAAAAAGTTTGATTATTTAAACTTCAAGTAAAGCAACAAATGACATTCTTTCAAAATGCCCAAACAGTAACTTACCAATTGCCATCAATCAGCGAGAAAATCTGATCGATATACTTAATCAGTTGATCAGAGGAAGATATTTGAAATGATTAGGCGAATTTTGAGAGAGACGGGGAATTGGAAATGTAAACGTTGATCAATTAAGAGGAAGTTGATATAGGACTTCAAACAGAGAAAAAGTGAAGAATAGAGACATGTCAAAACTTAAACATAAAACCAATTAGATTTTTCCCCTTTCTAATATCGGTTTTTGCGTGAACAAACCATGAAGTTCCCATATCAATTGGGCAACCAAATGAGTAATACATGTGGATCCGTCCACCGATTCTATCTTGTGATACCAACAAGATCACCCCGGACAAGAAGATAGATACCATACAAACCACCAAGAAGAAGATATATAAATCAACTCTGATCACTATAAGCAGAACCTAATGGTTCTAACTGAGGTATTCCACCTTAAAAGATGCATCCTTAAGCATTTGCGCAACAGAAATCCCTGATATGCCCCTACCAATAACGATAACAAAAGAAGAGGCTCCATGTGACCTCTCAGCAAGGGATGCATGAATGCTTGACCATCGGAATACACAATGAAAAAAAAGATGGCGAGCCTTCTAGTCAATAAATAGTAGGTCCAAGTAGCATAAACAAATAAAGCAGAATAATATACACTATACCATTATGGGAACAATTATAAGAATCGAAAGTAACATAAAGAAACTACCAAAAGAGAAAGAGTTGGATTGTAACCAGAGACATATACATGATTTTCATCAAGGAAAGACATTCAACGAAAAAAGATGGTGGTCATTATAATAAGTTCAAAATAAATTTACAATTGACCACGACAGTTCGCCATAGTTTGGAATGTTTGAATAATAGCTTCATTAGATAGAAAATTAAATATATCTTTTTCTATATAAACTACTAAATTATCATTCATCCACTCATCACTCATTCGGTTGCGGAGTCGAGTTTTCACAGTATTCATAGCAGATAAAAGTCTTTCCACTGTAGCAGTTGCGACTGGCAAAACCAAGGCCAAAGTTATAAGCTTGTAAATTGAGGATATGCCAGAACTCTCTTAGTTTCAACCATTTTTTGACTGATATTGCCAAACTCTTTAACACTAGAAGTGTCAATATTTGCACGTAATCCAGAACAAAATTCTTAAGTTGATCTGGTAAGGCCAAAAGCTCGACTCCTTGAAATTCTTTTGAATAAAACTCTGCCAGTTTTACTAACTTCTAATCATCATAAGCTTTGAAAGAGTTTGAAGGATTTAAACAAGCCACACAACGAAGCAACTCAATACTTACCTCATTAAAGTGACCATTCAACTCAGATAAATACCTCCACACGATATCGGTGCGAGTTTGTCACTTCTTCAACTCATCGTCTTGGCCTTTTTCCACTCACATAGATATCATCCATATCTGGCACCTCAATTTCTTGATTTACACAAAATGCATACACATCTTCTGTCAATCCACCATCTCTCATTATTTGAAGTCTTCCTTTAGAAATATCTACTAGATTCATAAGCATTCACAATGTCTTGATCTTTTCTTTGTAATGCTTGAGAAAAATCATTTGTTATTCCTAATATTGATTTCATCAAGTGCAAATCAAATACGAAATCAAAACATAACATGCCCTTTATCAAACACGATGCTTTACCCCTTTGATTAGATAATGCTCATTCTTTTATAATTACGCGAAGTACACAGAACCAAATAAATTGATCATGCTCATAATAGTACCGTAATGTGAGCCCCAACGCGTATCACAAAGATGAATGAGCGTGGTTTCTTGATTTAACCCTCGACCACTAGCAATTTCTACATTTTCCAAGTGCTTCAACAATCTTTGATGCTTGTATTTCTTGTAAACTATCATTTATCTTGCACGAGCCTCCAACCACATTAACTATGTTGAAAATCAAGACAAATGGTTCATAAACAAGTATGTGCTTTTTTGCTACACCTACAAGAGAAAGTTGAAGTTAGTGTGCAAAACTATGGACATAATAAACTGTTGCATTTTATTTCAAGATAAGTTGGTGTTTTGTATTCTCATTATTGAACAAACCCAACCAAAACCCATAACCTGTTAGAAAGAAGCTTTTGTCAGATTGATAGATAGTTGTTTAGATTGATAGATTGTTTGTTGTTTGTATTGATCTGTGCTCGTTAGTCTACGAATATCCTTAGTGGATTATGCTAAGATAGTAGAATAGGGGACGTAGGATCTTGTGAATTCGAACCACTAAAAAATTATCGGGAGATGATTCAGTAAGCACAGTGTTAGTAGATTTGAATGATCCCAAACCTTAATTTGATCAGTGAACCATTGAGTTGTAATTGTATTGTCGTATCTCCGAGAGTTTCGGACTCGGAGACATTCTTTCAAGAAGGTTCGGCGCTCGGTTCCGTCTCGCCGACTCTTCGGTAGATTATCGCCTCAATACCATGAAGTGAAGACTCGGTAGGCTTGGACTCAGCGGGAGCAAAGATACTCGAGAGGCTTTCTTACTCGCAGTGCCGGACTCGTAGGAGCAAAGATATCGAAAGGAGTCACCGGAACCGGACTCAGCGGAGCGAGCTCACCGAACTCGTAGTTGACCTTCGGAGAGTTGGGACTCGGGAGAGTATACACGAACCAAGGTCGACTCAAAGAACGACCCGAGCCAACAATCGGATGATCTTACTTGACAAACGGCAGAGTCATACGAGGTTCGTAGAAGCCGCCTTGGATCCGCCTTGAAGTCCCGTTTGTCTCAACTACTTTCTAAGCCTCGACCAATGATGAGCAGCCAGCTGTCTACTTTCTGATTAAAGCTGCAAGTCAACATATTTCCAGAAATGGAGGGAAAAGACTCTGCCAGATCTCCTTGAAAGAGCCGTAAGCTACCCAAAAGAGAGCGACACATGGATCATCGTCTCCAACGGATCTTTCCATGGGTCATCTCTATAAATAGATGGAAGAATTCAAATCAAAGCTCACCTAGACACATATAAAGAACACACGAGCGATTACGAGTAAAACCCAACCAACTTAAGCTTTCCGCAAGATTTTCAGAGAAAACCTTCAAGCGAAAGGCGACATTCTTGCTCAGAGGGAACTGTTGGGTGATGATTCTATCCTCAGCAGTGTTGGTAAATAGTGGGAAATGATTCGGCCTTTTGTGTTGTCATACACTCGGAGCCCCGTGCTCCGAAAGAATCTATGAAGAATTGAAGATCCCAAAACCCCGTATTGATTGATGAACCATTACGTTGTAATATGTTTTGTCTCCGAGGTTTCGCACTCATCGGACCCTCTCGCTCCGGTTCGGGCGCACTCGCAGATTATCCGCCTTAGCACCAGTAGAAGACTCGGTGATCCTGGACTCAGCGGAGCAAGATAACCGAAAGGAATCGGTGGAACCGAACTCAAGCAGGAGTAGTTCACTATACTCGAGCCGATCTTCGAAGAGCCGACTCGCGAGGAGCATGCTACCGAATCGGAGATCGGGCCTCGAAGAACGGCCGACAATCTTCTGACTGTCAGGATCTTTGAAGTCATTTCAGCAGAGTCAATACGAGGAAGAGAGAAGTCAGCTTCAGATCTCCTTGAAGTCTGTTATGTCTCAATCACCTTCTGAACCTCGGCCAATGACAAGCAGACACGTACTCTATACCTACTAAAGCTGCAAGTCTACAACTTTCCAGAAATGGAGGGAAAGGACACTGCCACCATACTTCAAAAGAGCCGTTAGCTACCCAAAAGAGAGAGACAAAGGATCGTCGTCTCCAACGGATCTATCCTAATCTCTTCTCTATAAATAGAGGGATAAATCAAATTTGAAGCTCACGAGCACTCAAGAACACACGAGAGAACACACAGAGCATTTAAACGAGCAAAATTCGAAAAGCCTAAGTCTTCCGCAAGAAGTTCGAAGAATCTATCTCCGGTGAAAGACTACATTACAGCTCTTAGGGAACCAAGTTGAACTGATTAATACAGCCTCTAGTATTCAAACGGCGATACACGAACCTAAAGCTATACTCAGCTGGTCGTCATTCTAGAAGCTACATTCTTGTTCCCTATCCCTCTAACCTAAGCTCAATAGAATACATCCTTAGCTTAGACGAAGGAGTTCACCTTTGAACTGATCCTTATTGTAAAGGACTCCTTTACAGTTGGAGAGTTTTTCAAACACTCGCTTTGATAACCCCCGTAAACCGAGACTTGCTCGAGATAAATCTCAAGACCAAGTGTTTGTCCAACAGACAAACCGACCGAGACTATCTCGAAGATAATAAATAGCTTCCCGATCTTTCGGGACGGTGGACGTAGGATTTTTGTGTCCGAACCACTTTAAAAATCTCTGTGTCTTGTGTTCTATTTTTAACTCGTTGCATTGATTCACCGTTCATACCGAAAATATTCTTTAAATCATTCAACCGAGTTTCAAAGAAACTTAACGGCATCGCACTAATCAACCAAACCGCTTTTGATAAAAACGCTTTTCCCACTCAACCGAATTTGGGCCTACACTATTCCGCACTACCGAACTCTATCTCGGAAGATACCGACTTCGACTCTCGCCGCCCAGCGCATCTCGCAGAGTCGGCCACTCGGCCACACGATTCGTAACAACTTATCCGGTCTGCCGAACTTGTTCGAGCGACATCATCCTGAAAAGGACTGTTCGTGTTTAAGTTGAGAAAATCGGTTTTCAGGTGTATTCACCCCCCCCCTCTACACCTGAACGTGCTCTCGGGACCAACAGGAACCAAGCTGAATTAGATTCAAAGCCTCTTGTATCCAAGCGATTGAACACGAACCCAGAGAGATTATCCCTCTGTTTGTCGCTCTAGAAGCCACCTCCTTGTTCCCTTCTCTTTAACCTAAGCTCAGCTGACCATATCTATAGCTTAGATCGAAGGAGTTCATCCCTGAAATGTTCTTTATTGTAAAGAACTCCTTCATAGTTGTAGAGTTTGTCAAACGGTTTAGTTTGATCCTTGTAAACTGAGACTTGCTCAGTATAATCTTCAAGACTAATGTTTGTCCAGTGCACAAACCGACTAAGACTAACTCAGTATAATAAAATAGCCTCCTGATCTTTTCGGGACAGTGGACGTGGGATTGTTGATATCCAAACCACTTTAAAAATTGATGTGTTCTGTGTGCTCTATTTTACTGTTGCATTGATTATTGTTCATACTGAAAAAATCTTTCAAAATCATTCAACTGTGTTTCAGCAAAGTTTAAAAGATTGCACTAATATACTGAAACAGTTTTAATAAAAATGTTTTCTAACTCAACTGAATTGGGCCTACACATTTCCGCACTCTACTGAACTTTTACTGAATGGTACTGAATTATGACATTAGTCGCCTAGCGTGCCCCGAAGATAGTTAGTCACTTTGCCACGCGATTCAGAACAACTTATTTGGTCTACTGAACTTGTTCATCAAGCCACTCTCCTAAAAAGGACTGTTCGTATTTTAAGTTGAGAAAGTTTTCAGGTGTATTCACCCCCCCTACACCTGAACGTTTATCTCGGGACCAACAATTGGTATCAGAGCAGGAGTTCTCTAAGACTCTTATTATCTGAAACTGGTCTACTTGAACGGATCCTGAAAACGTTTTCACTGCATATCATTCTTCATTCATATCACTATTTACAATGTCTGATATGTTAGGTATTAGGATGGTACCCATGTTCTCAGTAGAGAACTATGGGGTATGGCGAGTCAGAATGGAAGCTCATCTGACTTCCATCCACGACAGCATGACAGAGGTCTTGGAAGACGGATCAATCATTCCTATGATTGATAGCGTCGAAGTGGAAGATCTAGCACAAGGAGGCGGTATGGTAACCGGGAAGAAGATCCCCAAAGATAGAAGCCTTTTCATTCCTGAAGAGAAGAAGCTTCATAATCTAGATCGGGTTGCCAGAAACTAGCGCTGGAACTTCAGAAGCTGGAGAGACTGTCTCTCATGTCTGGCGACACGATTGAAGATCTCAACGTCAGATTCATGGATCTGATGAACACCATCAACGAGCTTGGAAAGACGTTCTCCAACCGAGAAATGAATCTCAAAATCTTGAGAGCACTGCCGGACAGACATTGGACTCCATATGCTACATTGCTTATACATTCTGACCTTGATATTATTTCTCCTGATCATATATTTTCAGAATTAAAAGCTGAGGAGTTCGAGTTCGGCCTACCCCAAAGTAAACAGCGAGCTGAAGCTGACACCCAGATCGACCATGCTTTCAAAGCATCGACGGCCAAAGACGGCCTCCCGCATCTAGCAAGGCTGGGCCTTCAATCAACGATCTACAAGAAGGAAACCTAGCTAAGAAATATGAACTGCTCGCCGTGAAGTATCAGAAGGAGAAAGAGAGGCGCAGAAAGCTCTCTAGAGTCGTTAGAGACTCAAATAGTAAGTCTGAATATACACCCAAGCGGACTCCTGAACCATATACTTCTAATTGCAGGAAACGGGAGGATTCAAATCGGTTGAAAGACAAAGGAGAGCAAATAAAGCAAAATCACCTCCTGCTACAACTGCAAGAAGCGAGGACATTATCAATATGACTGTCCTGAACTCAGTACAACTGAGAGAGCAGCACGAAAAGCTCGAAGAAAGAAGTTCATCAAGAAGCGTCAAGCATATATTGCCGGTGAACTCTCAGACGATTCAGATGAAGTCGACTCCTTCATGGATTCATCAGACGATGAAGCGGCATTCATGGCCGTAGAGCTTCAAGAAGATGCTGAAAAGTGTCTTATAGCAGGAGAAGAGGATGAGGTAAACTCTCACACTCCATTTAACCCCTCTTCAAATTGCACACACGACACTATTTCAGGTGCAGAAGAGAATCTGGACATCTCGATCGTATATGAAGAATTATTAGATGAGCAGATTCAGATGAGCCTGCAGCTCAGTAAGACTCTTCAGGAATTGGATACCCTGAAAGTAGAGAATCAGAGACTTTGTTAGGAGAGTCAGGTTGCTACTGAGTCAGAAGGACTTGTGTTGAGATTCAGGGAGGAGATTAACCTTTTGATGGCCAAGTCTCAGCATCAAGAAGATCAGATCTCAGTACTGACCAATGACTTAACTCAGAAAGATACTGAACTGACTTTACTGAAGCAAAAGTTCTCAGAACTTCAGACCGAGCATGAAATGCTTAAGAAGAGTGATGATGTCTGGAGGAATCTGATGACAGAGCGATACATGGGAGCTGAGAAAAAGCTTGAGGCGATGCTAGCCAACAACAAGCCAAAACATTGCAAAGAGGGACTCGGGTTCAGCCATGGAGCCTCATCTGCCCCCGTACACTCAGAGAATCGGCTAACTGATAGGTTTGTTCAAGGGGAGACTATCAATGCTGAGATCCTGAGCCCTTTAGCAAAGAACAAACAGAAGATGAAGGCACCTCATCCTAGCTATCAACATTCTGACAAGAAGATTAGCTCAAAATCACCCGGGTCCTTCGAAGGGGGGAACCAGCAGAGTTAAGTGGGCTGATCAGTATGGACCTCCACAACTGACACATCCAACTCAATATGGGTCATATTATTATGATCCTATAGTCAGGAGAGGATCCAAAAGTCAGAAGAATAAGAAAGCGGTTCAAAAGGCTAAGGTCAGTAGTCCATCAACTCAGAAGATCATGACTCCTGAACCAGCAAAGCCTCAGAAGTCAGCATCGACCAGTCTAGTGGTCAAGTATGTTGATCAAAGTGAGAAGAAACTGTCTGAGACCACCAGGGTTGTGAGACAAATTTGGGTTTCCAAAACTAACATCTAAAGACCCAAAATAAAAAATAAAGGGTACCTAAATATATTTTGTTTTGCAGGTGCACAAGGACCCTTAGTACGTGGATAGCGGATGCTCAAGACATATGACGTACCAGAGGAACCCCATCAAGAATTATATTGCCAAGAAGGACCCATAATCGAAGTTCGGAGATAATGCAAAAGGCTATACCGCAGGCTACGTAACACTCAAGCATTGGAACCGCCACGCCTCCAAGAGTATCATACGTTGAAGGACTTCAACATAATCTTCTCTCCGTTAGTCAATTTTGTGATAACTCGAATAGAGTGATTTTTTACGCTGGTTTTTGTGATGTCATTGATAAATCTACAGGGAAAACAGTGTTATCAGGTTCGCACAAAAAGAATATCTACGTAGCTAATGGGAACTCAGTTGAACCTGAAGCATGCTAGCTGGTGAAGAACGAAAATAGAACGGGGTGGCTCTGGCACAGAAGACTCAGCCATCTCAACTTCAAGACACTCAACAAGCTAGCTCGAAACGCTCTAGTAAGAGGACCGCCGAATGATGTATTCAGCAAAGACACTCAGTGCGAAGCATGTCTGAAGGGAAAGCAAACAAAGAAGCAAAATCCGCCCGTTCCATCGCCTTCCACTGATGGAATCCTTCAGCTGCTACATATAGATTTGTTCGGTCCGGTCCCCTCCTAGTGACAATCAGAGGCAAGAAGTATGCTTTAGTGGTCATTGATGACTACTCGCGCTACACATGGGTCATATTTATTGCCAACAAGTCTGACGTCAAAACAGAGTTGCCTGCATTTCTGAAAAGGCTCAGTGTCGAGAAGAACACCGAAATCAGAAAGATACGTTCAGACAAAGGAACTGAGTTCCTAAATTCGATGGTGGAAGAGTTCTAAAAAGATGAAGGCATAGAGCATGAGACGTCTGCCGCGCGCACACCTCAACAAAATGGGATTGCTGAGAGGAAGAACAGAACACTCAAAGAAGCAACAAGAACCCTACTCGCAGACTCAGGACTCCCATCTAAATTCTGGGCAGAAGCAACTGACACTGCATGTTACACTCAGAAAAGATCTCTACTGACAAAGCAGCATCAGAAGACACCATATGAATTATGGAACGGCAGGAAGCCTTTCTTATCTTATTTCCATATTTTTGGGTGTTCGTGCTTTATCCACAATAATGGAAAGGATCAGTTAAAGACTTTTGATAGCAAGTCAGACCAGGGAGTCTTCTTAGGATACTCCCGGGTCAGCAAAGCCTTAAGAGTTTTTAACTACCGGACCCTATGCGTGGAGGAAAGCCCTCATGTTGTTTTTAATGAGTTTGCTATCAAGAAAGGGAGCGTAAAACTCAAAATCAGAATCTGAGAACATCAGTAAGCAGATACATGATCTGAGCTTAAAAGACAATACTGAGAAGATCTAGCTGTGTTGGGATGATGATTTAGAAGAGGAAATTGAAGATAAGACTACTGAATCTCAGCCAGCAGCAGACGTAGCTAAACAGATTGACTCTACTGAACAGAGTCAATCCCAGGTAACTCAGGTCGATGAAGAAACCCAAGTGGTAACTGAGACCTCTACTGAGAATAATAATGCATAGGGAACAAATGAAGTTCCTAAGTTGAATGCCCCTGAACCTGGTGACTCAGTAGACCCGACTCTAGTAACTGAATTACTTCAATCTCAGAATAGTAAAACTAAAATGCCTAACTCACCTACTATCTGTGTTGAACAAATTTCAGATAAAGAGTTAAAACATCGTCGATCGTGGTTGGACGCTCACACTTCTGATTTAATTATTGGAGATCCTTCAGCTAGTGTAAAGACAAGATCCGGATTCTCGTCGGGGAGAAAGCGCACTATATTCCCGGGTTCTTGTCTACCAAGAACCTCGCCTCATTTGAGGACGCACTTAAGGATGCCGATTGGATCATCGCCATGCAGAGGAGCCGAGTCGGTTCGCGAGAAACGAAGTATGAGAGCTTGTTGATAGACCCCGACATCAACATGTGATCGGAACTAAATGGGTCTTCAAGAACAAGCGAGATGAAAACAACGTCATAGTAAGGAACAAAGCAAGACTCGTGGCAAAAGGCTACTGTCAAGCCGAAGGGATAGATTTCAACGAAACTTTCACTCCAGTTGCAAGATTGGAGGCAATCAGACTATTCCTAGCCTACACAACACATCAACGCTTCAGAGTTTATCAAATGGATGTGAAGTCTACGTTCCTGAATGGCGTGCTGAAAGAAGAAGTCTATGTAGAACAGCCTCCCGGCTTTCAGCAGGGACATCAAGTATATAGACTCAGAAAGGCTCTGTACGGGTTAAAACAAGCACCCAGGGCTTGGTACGATACCATGTCTGAGTTTCTTCTTTAGAAAGGTTTTCAGAAGGGCACAGTAGACCGCACATTATTCAAAATTTGACTGGATGACAACATATTACTTGTGCGGATCTACGTAGATGACATTGCATTCGGATCTAAGAATGTCACTATTTGTAAACAATTTGAGAAGATGATGAAGGATAAATTCGAGATGTCAGTGATGGGAGAGATGAATTATTTCCTCGGATTTTAGGTCAAACAATCAGAGAAGGGGACGTTCATCAATCAAGGTAAATACACTCGACACCTCATCAAGAAATTCGGTTGCACATCCGGCAAACCAATCAAGATCCCGATGAACACGAATATGAAAATCGATCTTGATAAAGAGGGAGTGTCAGTAGACCATACTGAATTTCACACTATAATTAGTTCTTTATTATATCTAACTGCTACAATACCTGACA
Source organism: Lavandula angustifolia (assembly GCA_028984105.1). NCBI lineage: Eukaryota > Viridiplantae > Streptophyta > Magnoliopsida > Lamiales > Lamiaceae > Lavandula > Lavandula angustifolia. The sequence goes on along the minus strand of CM054806.1, from coordinate 18,984,697 downwards.
TAACTTATGTTGTAGGTGTCTGCGCCCGATTTCAGGCGAATCCTAAGTAGAGCCATATGGACTCGCAAAGAAGATTCTCCGCTATCTCAGGAGGAACACCGGACATGGGTTTATGGTATCCAACGGATGATAATATTGAACTAACCGGTTACTCCGATGCTGACTATGCAGATGTAGGATTGACCAAAAATCAACTTCGGGAACTTGTCAGTTCCTTGGCAGTAAGCTGATCTTATGGTTTTCAAAGAAACACATTCAGTAGCGACGTCAACTACTGAAGTTGAATACATGGCTGCCAGAAGTTGCTGCGCCCAAATCCTTTGGGCCGAGACAAAGCCTATGTGACTATGACGTCATTCAGAATGAAGTGCCGATCTTCTCGCGACGCCTCCAAAGTGCAATTGCAATCACTCAAAATCCTGTACTTCATACTAGATGCAAGCACGTGGACATCAGCCACCACTTCATTTGTGACCATGTCGAAAAGAAGGATATCAGAATGGAGAAGATCTATACTGACCATCAAAGGGCCGATATTCTGACCAAGCCTCTAGCTGAAGCAAGATTCAGAGAACTTTCAGTAGAGCTAGGTCTGCTGGACCCTGCTGACTCTAGTCCGTGAGAGGATTCAGGAGAGGAGCATTCAGCAAGGGCGAATGTTCACTCTCGCATCGGACTTATTCAAGACATAGAGATTCAAAGAACCATCTACACGAGGTATTAGCCGACTACGATGTTCAACTCGACGAGCTTGCGTATCTCTTCTCGCAGCCAACATTATATTTAATGCATTAATGATTCTCGATTCAAAGATCGTATTCAATACCTTAAGAGAATGTCATTTAATATAACGGTTTTCATTAAATGCACGACATTCTATGCTAAGATTGCTGAACTCTGTCGCACATTAAATGCTTGTCTTATCAAGTTACTTCTTTTGCTACTTATAACTGTGAGTTGACTTAGGCGGCTAGTTTTATCATTACATACTTTATAACATTGAATCATGACCGTCCATCTCATAAAGTAGATTTAAACTGGACCGTCAATATTAAACTGCTCATCTTCTTGATCATATATATTACGTTTAAAGTTTGAAAAACCGCCATTCTCACTCTCTCGCAACTAAACCCTAAATTTTATGAGAATTCACCCATTATTTGCAAACCGCTTTCGAAATTTCTCGAAATTATTACGGTAAAATTACATGCTTATTCAAGCATCCCATGTTTACTTGTAATGTTTTTTTATACCGATATTTAGTTTTGCGAGATTATGGACATGGCAACGAGGAATGTTTTTGTTGCTACCCCGGCCAACATTATAGAAATCTTGGAGAAAGACCGAAGTTTTGTGTGAACCGATCATGGAGTTCGACACTTGTGAACTCGATATCATGATAGATGTGTTCGAGGTGCCGAGGGCATCAAGCCTCGAGGGTTTCTTGTCGAGGAAGCCAACCTTCTTTCTTCCGCGTCAGGTTTCGGAGTTATACTTGAACTCCGACTCAGTAGAAGGAAATATTGTGGGGCGCTTCATCATTCACCATGTCATAGACCCCGCCCATGCTGACTCTGAGATTAAGCAGATGTCAATAAAGCAAGCTCTCCAGAGGAGCTTTCAGTTGCCAAGCACATGAATCAGTGTCGCTGGATATAAGGATGACATGATTGATGAATACTTGGAGATTTTCTGCGACGTTCAGGACTGCATTCCCGAAAAACTCCATGCTGTCGCAATACAGAGCACTGGCATACATAGTCACTCAGATACTGACTAGCCAAGCTGGCTCTTTTGACCAAGTGTCCAGACCGAAGCTCCAGATGATGATGGCAATCTACGATAGAGCTCAGATCAATTGGACGGAATTCTTCCTGAAAGAATTTCAGACTCAGGCTGCCAAGTTCGATAAGATCACAAATAGCGTAACTGTCAAGGGAACGCTTCTCTACGGGATGAAGCTCACAGTAATGATCGAGGACTTTTGTGGTGCTGATCACATCACTTACGCAGATAAGGGGTACTTTAACCCAAAGAAGATCAGATTTCATAGAAAGGTAGCAGCCCTACAGCTAGACAAGGGGGGCCCGCCGAGCCTAAGAAAGTGGTCGAAGAAGTCCAATCTCGACGAAGAAGAGAACACCACCTAAAGCTAATCAGAAGACTCCGTCTAAGAAGCAGAAGACGACTTCTGAATAAGCAGTTATTATTCCTCTCTTTAGACTGCGAGATGACTCAGACTCTTCTGAGAAAACTATCTCAGTGGAGAAGGCAGCCTCCACCGAAAGGGAAGTGACAAAGGAACGGGGTCGGATGCCGAACCAACTACTCCAACCTCTCGACCCCACCGGATGTTCCACCGATCAGCAAAGATCCCTTCGCCGAGAAAGCTATGTCTCCAATCGAAGTAGAAGACTCGGAGACAAGATCGAAGCCGAGACTATTGGAATAGAGGCCGAAGCTCTTCGTGATAGAGCATACCGAGAAGTCTTAGAGGCCATACCCGAGATATCAAGTCACTCGACTTGGTCGCTCTAGCGAGGCAAAGCCAGCTTCACATGCTAATCGGGTTCCGTGAATGGTCTACTCGAACCACTCATTCTTCACCATACCTGCGAACAGTTGCATGAAGAGGAGCCGATACTCCGCGAACGGAGTGGCTATTATGAGCCTCGCGGATATTAGTTCCTTAAAAGATTTAAGGGCGGCTATGCTGGCTATCCTGAACGACCGCAATCCTACAAGCAGCTACGCCTTCCGACGGGTCTCGATCCCAACGATCGGGACCCGCCCAGCCGATAGAGGCCCCGAGAAGCCCGCTTGAGGGAACTCAACCGGGAGAAGGGTGCCCAACCTTCAACTACTGAACTACCTCTCACCATTCTCCCTCCAGTAAGGTCGGCGGCTGGAACCTCTCAGGCTGCGAACCCAGTACAACTTTTGCTGGGGTCTGCTTTCGAGGTTGCGCCCAGCCTGAAGAGCCGACGGTCCAAGACAGTCGCTAAGGCCTTAACGAGTCAAGGAGCTCGTAACGTACTTCGCCAAGGCCGTCCATAGGACATGAAAAAAGTCTACTCTTGCTCAGAGTGAGGAGATGAAGGAGCTGAGGACTTCTATCCAAACTTCAGCAGCTCCTGACTTCTCATCTATACTCACCAATGCCTTATCCACTCAACGAGCAGAGTTCTAGAAGCAACAAGCATCGCTGGAAGCTGACCAGAAGCAACTATTGGAAGATTATAAGGCAGCTCACTCAAAGACATACCGAACTGCTTTCGCACCGAGTCAAGCTTCCGAGCTCGTAATTCAATCACTTCGAAGACTCTTGAAGAGAAAATTGATGCTAAGTTGCAAAGCATTCAGACACTAGTGGATTCCTCCCATAAGAAGTACAATATTGATCTAATCACAGAGAGGAACGACCTCCACCAAATATTTGAGACAATGCAGACAACCCTTGATAAGCTGGCTACTGCATTCGAAGGTCTGAACAAGAAAGTTCAGGTCCCTACCCCTGGCTCAGCTGATGATGCCAAAAGGGGGAAAGGACACCGAGAACACCAAGGGGGACAAGGTCAGTACGTGGAACAACTGGAAGTCGATCAACTCCCACTGACGCCCAAGGGACTCCAGGTCAGGCCCAGGGTGTCTCATGCGCAGGTGATGTAGGGCGCACTGAGACCGGCCCAAGCGGCTCAGGACCAAAGGATTCAGCAACCCAAACTCCCATTGAACATATTCAGGAGGTTGCTGACTTCATAAAGGAGGACTCATATAAGGAGGAGACTCCTCCGCCTCCTCCAAGGGCGGGAAAGGGGAAGAAAAAGCCGAATCTCCCAACCTCGTTGGTCCGGAGACGAAAAGTCGAGTGTAGAGGGGGGGTGGATACACCCGAGCTCGCTTTCTTTTTCTCGGTGAAGGTCACCTGAAGCCGATGTTTGCAACCGATGAACAAGCGCCAAATAAGCCTTCGATCACTGGGGTCAAAGTGAGTCGCCTTCGAGCTCTTCTACCGACCGATGTCGGATTACGAAACTCGGCCGGAGACCGTAGTGCGGATAAGTGTTAGGCCCGGAGTCGCCTCTTTTGAAAACGCGTTTTTGCAAGTTAAATCTTTTGGCCGTGCACTTTATAAAATACGTTTTATGCAAACTTATGATTTTCAAGTCGGTTGAATGCAATGCAATAAAACAAGAAATGAACACAAGCAATTTAACGTGGTTCGGATACGCAAGATCCTACGTCCACGGTCCCGAGCAAGGCAAGAGAACTTGTTGATTATTCTCGAGCAAGCCTCAAGCAGGGATACCGTGCACCGGACAGCTCCCCTCTAAGTTATAGTCCTTAGCGACTTTACAATCCAAACCTAAGTTTAGAAGGGAGGGAATATTCTCCAACCGAGAAGGAGTTCTTACAACAAGAACAATTCACTAAATGTGAACTCCTTCGGATCTAAGCTATGAATCTAGCAATGAGCTTAGTCTAGAGAAGATAGGGATCAAAGTGCTCTAGAGATATGAACTACAAGAAGTGTTCTATGAAAACTAGTTCGTCTCTCGGATAAGCTTGAAGGTTCTAGAGCGTTGTGAGCTTGAATGATATCCCTTGATTTCGCGTATATTCCTCTTTTTTGAAATCTTCAAATCCTTCTCTATTTATAGTTGTGAGTTGTGACATATGTCCGTTGGAGACGACGATGCCACGTGTCACAAGCGTCCAAAGAAAACGGCTACTATTCAACTTTGTTGCAAAGCAGGCGCTTAATGCACCGTTCATGAGAGCAAACTTTTACCGTGTAGAGTAGGTAAGCGTTGTCGGCTTCTCATTGGGTCGAGGTTTGTAGTTGGTGAGTGTCGAGCTGACCGTTCAAACTACCTCGTATGTCTTCTCGCCGAACATTTGAAGGGACTTTAAGTGCCGGGTCGTCTTTTCTGGATACAAGACTCGAAAGTCTCTGCCTTCTTCTGCGCGAGTCGCCCCGACCGATAAAGTGAGCTTCGATAGTCGGTTGGTCGATCGCGAAGGTATACTGCTTGCACCGGTTCTTCTACCGATGACCATCGCCTTGTAGAGAATGCTTCTACCGAGGTCCGGGCCAATGCGGGATCTTCAACCGAGTTTGATATCACCCGCCGACGAAGAATGCAAGCGATTACACCGACGACGTGGGGTTCTCAAAAGTATCTTCACCGAAGATCGCTTCAACAACTACCCCGTACAGTGACTTAGACAAAAATAATAAGCATTACATCACGTCTAACCTATACATCGCCTAATCCTATCGACACACTAATCTACCGATATCGGCTCGGCTTTGGGATCTTCAATTCCATAGTACTACTATGATTTCCCCCAATTTCTTTTTAACCCTGGAACAACCGAGTATCAATCTACCGACTCATATCCAACAATTTCCCCCTAATTGATGATGCCAAAACCTCTATACTCTAATATCTATTAAAGATACTCGTCCTACCGACAACAATTTCCCCCTTAAAGCATCTCGAGGAAAAACCGATAATAGTAAATGAACTCCAAGGTGAGAGAAAGGCAAGATCGTAGAAACCGATGTGAGTGTGTGCCGATCACTTGGTGATCGTGAGTGTAAACACAAAGTAAAAGGCCGAAAGACAATGAGTAATTGTCTAGCAAGCGGAGGAACCGATATATATATCAAGAATTACGGAGTTCCTATGCTATTACAAAAGATGAGAGAAAAAATCACCGCCGCCGCTTCTCGAACTTCTCGCGTTTTCTTCTTGAAGTCGCGGATTTTTCCTCGGGAGGATCCAGTAATAGTATTTATACACTCTAGCTCGAATCTCCCCGGATCTCCAAGTTATCATCCGGCCTTTCTCGGGAGCAAGCTCGGACCGTAGGCGGCTTCCTCCACTTCTCTTTCTATGTCCTTAGTGCTCAGCAGTCCACTAGCAAGTCTCGGCGGTGGAATACGTCGGAAAGCCGGGGCACGGAAGGTTACATTCTCGTGATTCCATGACTTGCTTCACCGCTCAAAGAATTCAACATTAAATCTCGTAATCAACTCCTCAAAGAGCTGATCGGCCAGGGCAAGCTGGGTAAATGCGCCATACGTAGTAGCCTTTGATAAAAGTTTCTTTCAATCTCTCCCAATGTTCATTCATATCAGCCGGCACCCACTTATCCACATGCTGAATCGGTTGTTGCTTGATGTGGGGGCCTCTCGATAAACTTAGATCCTCTCGAGATCCGCCTTCTTGATCGGCCGCCGGTTTATCGGATAGGCTTTTCATTCTTGCCGGGTCGCCCATCCTTTTCTTCTCACTGAGAGCGGCCGCTCTAGTGCCTCCTCGTCCGAGACTCGCCCTTGCAGCCGTCGCCTCCTGTGTCGTTTGATCTTCTCGCTATCCGCTCAGTGTAAGAGTAGATATGGGAATACTCGAGCAAAGAGCTTTGATTTCGCGGAAGAGCCTTAGCAAATTCTTCTCGGGCTTTCTTCTTTTGCTCTTCGACCGTATTAATGACCTTTCTCTTTCCTTTGCCCCCGACGCCTTTGCCCTTAGGCTTTTCGCCTGCCTCACCGCCTCCTCTAGCCGACGCTCCCGGTCCAAACTTGTCTTGCAGCTCTCTGGGCTATTCCGAGGTCGAATGCCTCTTGCTCCGCTTTTGATTTAAACTTCTTGATCGGGGAGGAAGGAGTAGTGGATTCAAGTAGCGATTTCCTTCCCCCGACCTCTCGCGGCAGCTTTTGAGACTCTTCTTCTTCACCGGCTCTTCAAGGAATTGAGCGATTTCGTCTATGTGCACAGACCGAAGAGGAGATGGGGGTGGCTTGTAGTGGGAAATCAAGGAGAAGGACCTCGGTAGATGTACCTTTCGAGTGGTTGGTCCCGCCTCCGAGCCTCGTTCCCCCGACCCTCGCGGCCGAGGGCTCGCCGCCGAGGAGGGTCCCGCCTCCCCGAGCCCGTCCCTCAAGGATCCGGACGTCACCGTATCCGTACAGTTCATCTTTCACAATATCTTCCCCCTTTTTGGCATCGCAATATTCGCCAGGGAGGTTCGGATAGCTTTTACGTCCCGCTCCAGACTGTGCGATGCAATCTTTGATCCGGGTAACCGTGTCGCCAAAATCACCGACCAAGTTGCGTAGTTTTCCCAGCCTTTCTCCCCGACGCCTCTAGATTTCTTCAACCGAGCGGCCGACTCCCCGACGGAGTTTCAAGCAGAGCTTGATCATTTGATTCTCGTCATTTCTTTCTCGAATGGCTTTTAAGGCCTCACTCGTTGCTTGATGGCCGTTTGAAGAGAGGTGGTTGCTATCTTGTTTCTCTCATCAATGAAGCCTTGAATTGTTTTCATCGCTCGAGTCACCGCTCCGAGAAGGTGTTATGCCGAGTGGCAAGCACGCCGACTCGTGCCGTTAAACCGGCCTTTTGAGCACTTAGGGCCTCGCTCAACTATCTCCTTGAAATCCGGCCGAGAAGCCTCTTTAGGGGTGGAGATGTCGGCGGCCAACTTACTTAGAGCTTCGTTCCGAGCCTTGGTGTACTTCTCCCATTTGAAATGAACATCTTTGGCTAGGAGTCGATTTTTCTCACCTTGGCGTTTGATAGCCCCGTTGACGTAACGTGAGGACACGGAACCGACGGGTTGTATCTCGATAAGAGCCGGTTCCGAGCCTCTACTCGTAGAACGAGATCAACCGCTCCCCTACCGTACTGGAGCGCTTGTAGCCTCACCGGATGTGACTACGGGTGGTGTTGGGCTCTTCTCTTGGGGAGTTTGTCCCTCCGCAGATTCTCCCCCGGTCCGCTTCCTTGGGTTTGCCATCCATCTCCTCATCTTGATCATCATTATCGCCTTTATCGAAGGTGGAGATGGGGGGCGGAGTCGCTTTCGCGGAGCTCTCAAGCTCGCAAATAGAGCATTGCGCCCTCAAATCGGCCGAAAGATGCCACATCACCGGCTCTCCGAATCCAACTTGGCTTGGAGCTCTTGCTCCTCCGTCGCAGCTCATCCGGTGACCGCTGGGATTTGGCAAAGTCAATAAGAATGTCCCAAAGGTGCAGAAACCTTAAGAGCATCTCGAGCTCTTGTCCTTACCGCTATTTCAACCGGACTCGCGTGCTCAAGCAATTTCTCGGTATCTCTAGCTCGAATCTCACCGCAAAGACGCAATCGAGTGGTGTCGCTTGTTGTCCACTCAAGCAGAGGTTCGGGTGACGGTTCCCTCTTGTCGACTCGTTCCCTCGTAGCCGATCACTTGGACTTTGTCCTTGATCGTCGCTCCCTCGATTCCAAAGATTCGAATCGAGTACTCCTCTTGAGTAGAAGGAGGAGCCGGCTCAATAATGGTAAGTGGCCGAGCCACCGTGACCTCAAGCAGGTCGATTCTTAGCCAACCTCCTCTTCTTTGGCACTTGGACAGCTAGGGGCGAGAGCGCACGCCGCTCTCTTCTGGCTCAAGTGGCCCCTTGCCAACTGACTTTTCTCGCTCCAACCTTTGTCATAAATTTGATAGACTTCTTGTCAAAGTACTTGGAGTCCTCAAAGGCCGAGTGCTCAACAACGAAGTTCCTCCGAACTATGCATTCTATCGTAACGTACATCTTTGTTCCGAATAGAAGTTTACCCACACCGGCTATCCTCCTCTCGCCAGCCGGGTAATGTGGTGAACTTCCGAGCCTCGTGCCTTCATCTCGAGTAGTATAATACTCGGCCCAGCTTCACTTCAACCCCATCGTCTATTGCCATCATCACCGAATCCTAGGTTTGGACAAGTTGATCATATGATCCAACTGAACTTGTCGAATGTGCGATACCACGTAAGCTAGACCTCTCGTACCGAGGTAGCAACATATTCCTCGGTAAAGCCGTTTTGAACGCCACATCCTTGCGTCCACGTAATTTCGCACATATGCATTGATCTCCTTCTCCTTGTATCCAATCTGAGAAATGCCGAAGTTGGGAAGATCGAAAGAGAGAGCTAGAGCATCTTGAATATCGAAGGTAAGAACAAATGACTCCCACTCATCTTGATCGACTTCCTTCCGATAAGAGAAGGACGATTCCTCTCCTCCCGACGCTAGAGATTTCCAGCTTGAAATAAACTTCGCCGAATTGCCGAGGGAGAAAAGCACGGGGTGCTTCAAAACCAAGCATCTCCAACCCCGAACGCTCCAAAGCGTCAAACACGGGTTCAAGGAAAGAGATCTCCACTTGGCGGAAGGCCAAGGTAGGTTCAAACAGTAATCCCGGAGGCTACAATCTCCTCAATGTTGTCCGGAGTTTGAACGTTCGCCATTGAAATCTCGCAAAACAACATATTAGCACTTGAAAATAGAGTAAGTTAGTAGTTGCTAGCGGACATCCGATACATTACCGTGAAATAGAGCTTGAAAAGAGATATAGCAATGCAGCTTAGAATGAGGATGTAAGGAAGGAAACCGAATCGCTAAAAAGCTCTAAGATATGAGAACGGGCGAAAAGTGAGGAGTTGATAGAAGATGAAAGATTTTGTATATTTCGTTTGATCTTCGCTTGAATCGCACGGTTCAAATTTAATCTTTCAAAATCAAGGGGCGGCTAAGATTAAATGTTATAAAAGAATGATTACAATAGCCGCCAAAAAAAATATAGATATACGTAATAAAGCTAATGGAGAAGACATGCATTAAATGCGCGACGTAGAGCATTAATTACTCAAGCGAGGAGTCCCGCCGACCTTTCCTCAAACCTTAAACATAATAAATGGTAAGGAATAAATGCTCCTAGGCAACCGAATGCAAGCGACCGATGCATTAAATGCGGCATGCTTCGAACAAATTAAGTAACGATACTACGCAAACCTCTTCACCGAACTTATCACCGGTTACCATCATTTATCGGGAGGATGGTTGTGCCGATGACCATGTTCTCCCTTGTGTACAAGTGTGCATCTCCCAACCGAGTCACCGTACTAAGTTTTCTCGACTCGTCATGCCGATTCCATACCGATACACATTGTTGCTAAGTATATTATTATCGTAGTCGGCTTCTACCGACTTGTCTCGCAGGGATCTAGCGGACCTAGCTCAACCGATAGTTCTCTCGAACCTCGTTCTCGCCTAGTGGTTTGGTCGCATATCTCGCCCCTTTGCTTGTCGGCATGGGATTTTCTCCATCCCGATGTCCTTCTTTTCGACATGGTCTCCCGATGAAGTGGTGTCGAATGTCCACGTGCTTGCATCTCGGTATGTAGAACTGGGTTCTCGAGTTATAGCTATTGCACCGGTGGAGTCACGTAGATGGGCACTTCATCCCGAGTTATACCATAATCTCTCAATTGTTGTCGAAGCCAAAGGATCCGGGGCACAAAGAACTTCCCCGCAGCCATGTACTCGCCCCGCAGTGGACGTAGCTACCGAGTGCCGTTTCTTTGAAAACCACGATATCGCCTTTGCCGCCTAGGAACCGACATGTTCCGGAAGTTGATTTTCGATCTATCCCGCATCCCGCATAATCGGCATCGAATAACCCGTCGCATTAGATTATCATCGCCAGGATACCATAACCCACCTCGGTGTTCCTCTTAGATATCGCAGAATCTTCTTCGCCGAGTCTAGATGACTTCGCTTGGGATTCGCTCGAAATCTTGCGCATACACCTACAAAGATAAGTTATGTCAGTCGGCTAGCCGTTAAATAAAGTAAAGAACCAATAATAGCTCTATAATCGTAGAGTTAACGTAAGCTCCCTCTTTGTCTAGATCGATTTTAAAGTTCGTGTTCATGGGGATCTTGACCGGTTTGCCGGAATCACAACCGAATCTTTTGAGAAGATCTCGAGTGTATTTGGCTTGATTGATGAAGATTCCTTCACCGATTGTTTTACTTGAAATCCAAGGAAATAATTCATCTCTCCCATCATGGACATCTCGAATTTCTCCTTCATCATCTTCTCGAACTGCCGACATATAACTTCATTTCTCGCAGCCGAAAATGATGTCGTCCACGTAGATTTGCACCCGTAGAATGTCATCTTCCCGACTTTATGCCGAATAGGGTGCGATCTACTGTCCCCTTTTGAAAACCTTTCTCAAGTAGAAAGTCCGATAGGGTATCATACCAAGCCCCGGGTGCTTGTTTTAACCCATACGCAGCTTTCCTAAGTCTCGTACACCTCGATGTCCCCGCTGAAAGCCGGGCGGTTGTTCCACGTAGACTTCTTCCTTCGCACGCCGTCGTCGTAAAAGCCGACTTCACATCCATCTAATATACCTTAAATCTCCCGATGTGTTGCATAAGCTAGGAAAAGACGAATGGCTTCCAATCTGCGACCGGAGCAAATGTTTCATCAAAGTCAATTCCTCTCGCCCGATCGTATCCTTTAGCAACTAGTCGAGCTTTATTTCCGACAATGACGTTGTTTTCATCTCGCTTGTTCTTGAAGACCCACTTAGTTCCAATCACGTGCCGATGTCTCAGGTCCGTCGACAAGCTCCCAAACTTCATTTCTCGACGAACTGGTTCAGCTCTTCTTGCATAGCAATGACCCGGGCCAAGATCTTTAAGTGCGTCCTCTATCGACCGAGGTTCTTCTGAGACGTAAAAACAAGAGTAAAGTGAGCTTTCTCCTTGAATTAATCTTGATCTCGTCCTTATAGTTGCCGATGGATCTCCAATGATAAGATCTCGAAGAATGAGCATCGAGCCACGAACGCCCGAGTCGGGCTTCTTCTTCCGATACCACTTCGCACGCCGCAGGGTGTATTAGGCATTTCGAGTAACGTTGTTTGTGACCGTAGTAATTCAAGAAGAAGGTTAGGATCTACCGAGTTTCCGTGTTCAGGGGCATTCACTCAGGAACATTAATGGTTCCCCCCGAGTTTATATTCTCGCAGAGGTCTCGCTACCACAGGGGCTTCCTCATCGACCGAAGTTACCCGTTGTTGATTCTCGTTCGATAGAATCAACTAGGCTTAGCTACATTGCTTGTTGGGCCGAGTCCGAATTTCTTCATCTTCCGACTCATCATCCCAACAATGCCGGATCTTTTCAGCCTTTGTCATTTAGTTCGAGATCCCGTAGCTTGCCGCCGACATCCTTAGTACTTGACTTTGTATCTTTCCCCGTTCTCTCGTAACAAATTCATCAAAAACAACATGAGGGCTTTCCTCCACGCAAAGAGTTCGATAGTTAAAAACTCGAAGGCTTTATCGACTCGGGAGTATCCTAAGAATACTCCTTGATCGATTTGCTATCAAAGACCTTCAACTGATCTTTCCCATTGTTGTGGATAAAGCAAGGACACCGAAAACATGAAAATGAGAAATAGAAGGAATTCTCCCTTTCCACAGCTCGTATGGGCGTCTTCATGTGTTGCCGTGTCGTAGTGATCGATTCCCGAGTGTAACAAAGTGGTGTCGAGAGCATCAGCCTAAAACTTTGAGGGTAGTCCGGAACTGCGAGGAGCGTTCTTGCCGCTTCTTTGAGAGTTCTCGTTCTTACGTTCAGCAAAGTCCGTTCTGCTGAGGGGTGCGCGCAACCGATGTCTCGTGGCCGAATTCCCTCTTTATCGCAAAGATGTCTTAACTACCGAAGTTTAGAAACTCGTTCCTCCGTCTCGAGCGTATCTTCTTAATCTTGATGTTCTTTTCCACACCGAGTTTCTTCGCAGATTAGGTAACTCGGTCCCCAACATCGATTTGTTGGCGATGAAGATGACCCAAGTATATCTCGAGAAGTCGTCTATGACGACGAGGGCATACTTCTTGCCTCTTATAGTCACCGGAGAGACCGGCCCGAATAAGTCCATGTGAAGTACCAAGGATTCCATCGGTGGAAGGTGACGGAATAGGTGGATTGCTACTCTTTGTTTGCTTTCCCTTCGTGCACGCTTCACAATTTCTCGTCTTTGATAAACGATTCGTTGGGCAGTCCTCCGACTTTAGAGTTCTTGACAAGCTTGTTCATGGTCTTGAAGTTCAGGTGGGCCGAGTCTCTCGTGCCATAGCCACCGACTTGTTACCTCGATTTAGTCTCGTGCGAGCAAGCAAGCCTCGTGTTCTCGGTATTCCGGTTGCAACATAGATGTTCTTCCTCCGCGAACCCGATAACACCGTTTTCCCCCGTAGATTTGTCAACAATATCACGTAAACCAGCGCCAAAGATTACTCGTTAAGATTATCACAATTGACCGATCGAAAGGAGATTATGTTGAAGTCCTTCAACATATGTTACTCTTGGAACCGTGGGCAGCCCCAATGTTCGCGTTCCGTATCCCCTTGTGTAGCCTTTGGAATTGTCACCGAATTCACCTGGGACCATCTTCTTGTACGTAGTTGGTCGCCAGGCTCTTCCGGTAGGTCATGTGTCTCGAGCACCGCCGTCCACTATCCAAGTGGTCCTTATGCACCCGCAAAACAGTAGGCATTTTTAGGTACCCTTTGGTTCAGTTGGGTCCTTACAAGTTAGTGGGTGATTTCGAACCCGGATCCGTCTCTGGACCTTAGAAGTTCCGCACTTCTTCTTCCGAACCTTATCGCCTTTCTTCTCCACAGGACTTGGAGATACCGACTTTCGCTGATAATTTTGGGGTTCGGGAGCTCTCTTCTTCCGAGTCTTAGCGCTTCTCCCGACCCCGGGCTCATAGTAGTACGAGCCGTGCCGTGCCGGGTGCTCATACAAAGGTGGCTCCTTGTACCGTTCCGCCCATCTCGACCTTCTTGATTCCCCCCCGAATTTGATCGCGGTGTCCCGGGGCCGGAACCTTTGGTCAACCGCTTGTTGCTACTCGGCTGAGGTGTAATTATTTTCTCGTTTGTTTTTCGCCCGAGGTGTGGTGTCGCAGCCTTGCACCTTTCCTCCGACGAACCTATCGCCCGTGGTTGCCGAGCTTTTGGAGGTAGAAGCTTCGTGGGTATAGCCTAGACCTTCTTTCACGTGAGTTGACCGTTGTGCTCTAAGCATGCTTTCAAGCTTCTCCTTAGCTCCCGTGTATTGTTCACCATCAATCCTCTCCGGACTTCGTCACTCCTTCCGAGTAAGTCATAGTTATTCCCGCACGTCCGTGAGCTTCGACCGAGCTTGGCTATTTCGCCTCTTTCTCGAATTGTCCTTGGTCGAACCGAGATCTCGAGTCTCTTGAAGCCGAGACTTAGTCATGAGAGATTCAATCTCTTCCTCGAGTCTCGCAACTAGATCCACCGACTCGCAGAGACCCCGACAATCGAAGAAAGTCTCCGATTCTCGCCCTTTACCTGTTCAAGTTCCCCGGACGGTTCTGCTCGAACTCTCTGCTCACCAATCTGCCTCTAGCGGATCATCGTAGGCTTGTACCACATCTAGAGGATCATCTCGTGACCGAGCACGTGTCTTGTGTGCTATGTGAAGAAGAGGTAATAATGCGTTTAGAATTTACCTCACCTCTTCTCCCGCCATCGACAAGCATTCGGCCGACTCATCGTGAACCGTCTTTGCGACCTCAACCGCGACGTAACGCGGCTTCATCTTCGTAAGAATACATGAATGTATCCTCCTCAACTGAGTTGTCGGATATCTCTCCGGCTATATGGGCCTCCGCCGTCTCTCGGCGAATTTCTTTCTCCCGGCTCGCCGTTCCGCTCTTTGAGCAGCCTGAGAGTTCGGGACAATCGTACCGATAGTGTCCCTCCTTCTTGCGCTTGTAGCAGTGTAGATGTTCTGCCGCTCTTACCAACCGAGTCTTTAGATGGACCGGCAGACTCCGATTTCCCGCATTCGGTAGAAGGATTAGATTCTTCTTTCTTATGATAGTCTTTCTTACCCGAGGAAGAATCTCGGCTGTATTTCCTCGCCTTTCGACTCTCTCCTTTTCCCTCTCGATATTTGAGAGCCATCGCTGCTAGGCCGATCGGGGCCCGAAGTCTCGTAAGACTTTGCTACCGATGTGGCCACGCCTTTGCTTGAGGAAATAGGTTTGGCTCCGGTATTTCGACGTTGCCTTGAAGGCGTGGTCGAACCGTGTGTCACCGGAGCGCTTAAGCACTTTTGGGGTAGGCTATGCTCGAACTCCTCCGATTTTAATTCTCAAAATATAACATCGGGAGTTAGAGCATTTAGATCGGAGCGACGTAAATAAGTAGCAAATGGAAGCCACTTCGTCGGGGCAACGCTCTCAAGATCTTGGTGTTCATCTCCTTGTTGGTGAACGACCTCCCCAACCCATTGATAACATTGACTTGATTGGTGAATCCGACACTCACCGTCAATGGTTTCAAGAGGCTCCATTGCAAAGGCGCCGAACTTCCGAAGCTCTAGCTCGAGCTTGTTCTCTTTGATCTCGAGGGGTTCCATGGCTCAAGATGTGCCCAAGGCGTCCCATAGCTCTTTCGCCGTTTTGCAATCTTGTACCCTTCCGAGATGTGAGTCACCGAGCGTAGTCGCATGGCATTACGTGCAACTCGGCCAAGGTTGTGCAACTTCTTTTCTTCGTGCGTGAAGGCAGATTTGTCTTTGGGAACCTTAGCACCCGCTTGTGCTCCCACGCCTCCTCCAAAGAAGAAATACTACGCTATCGATCATGGGAATGATCGGTCCCGACTCTAGGACATCTCGACATGCTGTCGTGGAGTGACGTTAGGTGTGCCTCCATACGTACGCGCCATACCGTGTAGTTCTCTATTGAGAACATCGGCACCATCCTAATACCCGACATATCGACATTGTAAGAGTAAGAGTATAAGGATGCTAAGAAGATGCTTATGCAAAGGAAAAACGGTTTCGTGATCGGGCCGAGAGGACCAAGATTTCGTAACCGGCGATCGCTGAACACCGAAAGCTCGATACCAATTGTTGGTCCGAGACGAAAAGTCGGGTGTAGAGGGGGGGGTGAATACACCCGAGCTCCGTTTCTTTTTCTCGTTGAAGGTCACCAAGCCGATGTTTGCAAATCGATGAACAAGGCCAAATAAGCCTTCGATCACTGGGGTCAAAGTGAGTCGCCTTCGAGCTCTTCTACCGACCGATGTCGCATTACGAAACTCGGCCGAGACCGTAGTGCGGATAAGTGTTAGGCCCGAGTCGCTCTTTTGAAAACGCGCTTTTGCAAGTTAAATCTTTTGGTCGTGCACTTTATAAAATACGCTTTTATGCAAACTTATGATTTTCAAGTCGCTTGAATGCAATGCAATAAAACAAGAAATGAACACAAGCAATTTAACGTGGTTCGGATACGCAAGATCCTACGTCCCACGGTCCCGAGCAAGGCAGAGAACTTGTTGATTATTCTCGAGCAAGCCTCGCAGGGATACTGCGGACCGGACGCTTCCCTCTAAGTTATAGTCCTTAGCGACTTTACAATCCAAACCTAAGTTTAGAAGGGAGGGAATATTCTCCAACCGAGAAGGAGTTCTTACAACAAGAACAATTCACTAAATGTGAACTCCTTCGGATCTAAGCTATGAATCTAGCAATGAGCTTAGTCTAGAGAAGATAGGGATCAAAGTGCTCTAGAGAGATGAACTACAAGAAGTGTTCTATGAAAACTAGTTCGTCTCTCGGGATAAGCTTGAAGGTTCTAGAGCGTTGTGAGCTTGAATGATATCCCTTGATTTCGCGTATATTCCTCTTTTTTTGAAATCTTCAAATCCTTCTCTATTTATAGTTGTGAGTTGTGACATATGTCCGTTGGAGACGACGATGCCACGTGTCACAAGCGTCCAAAGAAAACGGCCACTATTCAACTTTGTTGCAAAGCAGGCGCTTAATGCACCGTTCATGAGAGCAAACTTTACCGTGTAGAGTAGGTAAGCGTTGTCGGCTTCTCATTGGTCGAGGTTTGTAGTTGGTGAGTGTCAGAGTTGACCGTTCAAACTACCTCGTATGTCTTCTGCCGAACATTTGAAGGGACTTTAAGTGCTGGGTCGCTTTCGTCGGATACAAGATCGAAAGTCTCTGCCTTCTTCGGCCGAGTCGTCCGACCGATAAAGTGAGCTTCGATAGTCGGTTGGTCGATCGCGAAGGTATACTGCTTGCACCGGTTCTTCTACCGATGACCATCGCCTTGTAGAGAATGCTTCTGCGAGGTCCGGGCCACCGATGCGGGATCTTCAACCGAGTTTGATATCACCGCCGACGAAGAATGCAAGCGATTACACTGATGACGTGGGGTTCTGAAAAGTATCTTCAGCTGAAGATCAGTTCAACAACTACCCCGTACAGGACTTAGACAAAAATAATAAGCATTACATCACGTCTAACCTATACATCAGCTAATCCTATCGACACACTAATCTACTGATATCAGCTCGGTTTTGGGATCTTCAATTCCATAGTACTACTATGATTTCCCCCAATTTCTTTTAACCCTAGAACAGCTGAGTATCAATCTACTGACTCATATCCAACACAACCCCACCACAGAAAGGACCTAAAAGATACATCAGTCCTGAGGAGCAAACTCAGATTGAGGCCGACGAAAAACTTGCCCAGGAGATTGCTGAAGCAGAAGCTGCCAATAAACTCAAGAAAGCTCCGACAAAGGGAAAGACAAAGGTCTCAGGGAAAAAGAAGACTGGAACTAGGCCTCCCCAAGAAAACTAAGAATCGGCGATGAGGCCGACAAGGAAAAGGAAGTTGAACAACAACAACAGCAGGATAAGTCCAAGTCTGGACAGCAGGGTGATACTTCAGGTTCAAAATCCAAATCACAATCACCTGCTGAGTCAGAAGAACAACATGTTC
This sequence comes from Lavandula angustifolia, assembly GCA_028984105.1. NCBI lineage: Eukaryota > Viridiplantae > Streptophyta > Magnoliopsida > Lamiales > Lamiaceae > Lavandula > Lavandula angustifolia. The sequence goes on along the minus strand of CM054806.1, from coordinate 18,967,016 downwards.
CCTCCTACGTCCCTTCAAAAGAACAAGAGCTTGAAATGACACAAATCTGTGACGCAATGGAGAGGGCCTTGGACAGAACAGCTGAAGCAAGGCAAATCAGTGAAGCTCGTGAAAGGCTTTGGCAGGCTGACTTAGAAGCCATGAGACTGAGGACAGAGAAAGAGGCTAGAGAGAGGGTGCCTATGATGGACTATGAAATTCCTTACAAGTATAGGCGAGGCAGAAAGCCTACTGACCAAAAGATTCACAGGTGGCCAAGAGTTGACAAGTGGATGCCATGGGAACGGACTCAGAGATGGGAAACACTTAAAGCTGAATTTATCAAGAGGTACTACGTCTGGGGGTACTGGCCTGATATGCAGAAAAGCAATGCCTTTGCTGAATGGCTTCTGGTGAGCGATCCTGAGATATATGCCAGAGTCCAGAAAGCCTTAGCTGATAGGGAAGATGTACGAGTTCCTGTTCCTAGACCTCTGCCTCCTCCACAGAAGCTTGATGTATCATTATACACTGGAGTGATAGAAAGAGAAGTCAGAAGTGCTATCAAAGCCTTAGAACTTGATGATTCTGACCCTGCTGATGTGCTGAAGATGAAGAAGCTCAGAAAAGATACCTTCCAGATGTATGGATTGCCTTTGCTAGAAGAGAAGTCCAAAGATTTTAAGGAAAGGATCCAGCAGTTCAGACGTTAGATAGCTTCTTTGTATCTTATTTTGTTTCCTGGAATAACAAGAGATGTACTGTACTGAAACTTCTTATCGTATATAAAACATCTTTGTTGTTTGGCCCGACAATACCTTATTGTCTTCATGGCCTTGTTTATTTAAGCTTAACACTCAGAATCACCTAAGTGATTACTGACTCACACACTCACTGCTGATATATGTGTTGGTCTATTTTACTTAGACTGATAGATTTCTCTTACATAGAGGGAAATTGTTGATTGGGAATTTATTGTATAAGGTTTTATAGGGAGAAATCATTGTTAGAATTCTGTATAGGTTCTGATATCTCTCTCCTATATTTCCTCAGTAGATTAGAACTTGATGAACAACACCACTGATTCTAATTGTAATATTTGTAAAGAGCTTGTTCTGATAGTTTGTAGTGTTAGGTTTTGACATCATCAAATATGGGGTAATTGTTGGGAGATGATTCAGTAAGCACAGTGTTAGTAGTTTTGAATGAACCCAAACCCTAATTTGATCGGTGAACTATTGAGTTGTAATTGTATTGTCGTGTCTCTGAGAGTTTCAGACTCAGTAGACATTCTTTCAGGATGGTTTAGGCGCCGCCCCGTCTCCGTCTGACTCTTTAGTAGATTATCAGCCTTAGTACCATGGAGTGAAGACTCAGTAGTGCTGGACTCAGCGGGAGAAGCATACTGAGAGGCTTTCTTACTCAGTAGTGTTGGACTCAGCAGAGCAAAGATACCGGAAGGAGTCGCTGAACCGGACTCGCAGAGCAGAGCGTCACGTAACTCGTAGTCGACCTTCGCAGAGTTGGACTCAAAGAGAGTATACTATCGAACCAAGGTCGACTCAAGAACGGCCCGACAAGCAGAGTCATACGAGGTTCAGAGAAGTCAGCTTCAGATCTGCCTTGAAGTCTGTTTATCTCAACTACTTTCTAAGCCTCGACCAATGATGAACAACTAGCTGTCTACTTTCTGATTAAAGCTGCAAGTCAACATATTTCCAAAAATGGAGGGAAAAGACTCTGCCAGATCTCCTTGAAAGAGCCGTTAGCTACCCAAAAGAGAGAGACACATGGATCATCGTCTCCAACGGATCTTTCCATGGGTCATCTCTATAAATAGAGGGAAGAATTCAAATCGAAGCTCACCTAGACACATACGAAGAACACACGAGCGATTACGAGTAAAAACCAACCGACTTAAGCTTTCCGCAAGATCTTTAGAGAAAACCTTCAAGCGAAAGGCGACATTCTTGCTCAGAGGGAACCAATCTGAATTAGATTCAAAGCCTCTAGTATCCAAGCGATTGAACACGAACCCAGAGAGATTATCCCTATGTTCGTCGCTCTAGAAGCCACCTCCTTATTCCCTTCCCTCTAACCTAAGCTCAGCTGACCATATCTTTAGCTTAGATTGAAGGAGTTCATCCCTGAACTGTTCTTTATTGTAAAGAACTCCTTCATAGTTGGAGAGTTTGTCAAACGCTTTAGTTTGATTCTTGTATAATCTTCAAGACCAATGTTTGTCCAAAGGCACAAACCGACCGAGACTAACTTAGTAGAATAAAATAACCTCCCCGATCTTTTCGGGACAAAGGGACGTAGGATTGTTGATATTCGAACCACTTTAAAAATTGATGTGTTCTGTGTGCTCTGTTTTACTGTTGCATTGATTACTGTTCATACTGAAAATATCTTTCAAAATCATTCAACTGTGTTTCAGCAAAGTTTAAAAGATTGAACTAATATACTGAAACAGTTTTAATAAAAATATTTTCTAACTCAACTGAATTGGGCCTACACATTTCCGCACTCTACTGAACTTTTACTGAACGGTACTGAATTTTGACATCAGTCACCTAGCAGGCCTCAGTATAGTCAGTCACTCTGCCACACGATTCAGAATAGCTTATTTGGTGTACTGAACTTGTTCAACAAGCCACTCTCCGAAAAAGGACTATTCGCGTTTTAAGTTGTGAAACTTTTCAGGTGTATTCACCCCCCCCTCTACACCTGAACGTTTATATCGGGACCAACAAAAATATATGTCACTTAATGTTTCATTGCACTCAACTTACCACTCACATTCATTATAACTGTTGTATTCTAGGAAAGCATTTCACTGGGCATAACATATTTTCCGCATTCTCTCTGACTGACTCACTATTAGTCAACTGCTCTGGTTTGAAAAAGCAAAATTTGACGTCAAGTGTATTTCCTCCCTCCTACACCTGAGAACTTATTAGGACCAACAATTGATATGAGACCAGTGTGTTAGACCGAATACTATTTCTTCTTACTTGGTCAACTTGATCAAATCCTATTTGCTTTTCTGCACCCTATGTATCTGCACCTCAACTTCTCACTATCTATTGTTATGGCTGAACAACTAGCAAATTCTAGAATGCCTATGTTCTCGATCGCTGCCTACGATATCTGGAGCCTGAGAATGGAGTCTCACTTAACGTCCATTCATGACTGCATTTTGGATGTAATCACTGATGGACCCATTGCTATAACAGTTCCCAGCATTCGAACAATACATTCTGACTCCAAGGATGGGAAGTCGATTACTAATGGCGACAAAGTTCCCAAAGCCAAAGTTCAGCTCAACGCTGAAGAAAGAAAGATCAACAATCTGGAAAAAGTTGCCCGAAATCAGATCTTACTTAGGCTGAACGATGGAGACCTTGGACGAGTTAGATCATACAAAACTGCCAAGGAGATGTGGGACACACTCAAGAAACTGAGTGAAGGAAACGATAAGATCAAGGACAACAAACTTAAGGCTGCCATATGTAAACTTGATAACTTTGTTTTGCAGGATGGAGAGCGGATCAAAGAAATGCACATTAGGTTAACCAACCTGATGAATGAGATCAACGCTCTAGGAAAGACCTTCTCTAACAAGAAGCTGAACGAAAAGATTATTCAGGGTCTACCAAAGGAAGAAAGGAAGCACGTAACTTATACTATCCAGCGATCTAAGGAGTTCAGCAAGCAGTCACCTGAATCGTTATTTTCCGACCTAAAGGCTGCCAGGTTGAAATTGAATGACCTGACATTTCCAAAAAGAGGAAAGATAGTTCAAAAACGATTGCCATCAAAGCTTCTGAAAGATGTGACAATCCTGAACAATGGTCACATGAAGAACTACTGAAAGCTTTTGTTCTTCTTTAGGAAATTCCAAAAGAGTAGACCAACGAAAGAATGGGAGAAGGGACAAGTCTAAATACTACCCAAAGTCCTCCCGAAGCAACAAAGACCACCAAAGAAGGGTGAAGTAAGAAAGGAGAAAGCTGAAGGATTGTCATCTTACAAGAAAGAGTAAAAGAAGAAATACGATGATCTAAAGGCATGCTACAACTGCCAGAAAACTTGTCACTATCAGTATGTTCGTCCTGAACTCAACTCCAAAGAATGAGTTGAGAAGAGCCAAACGAGTCAAGTTTCTCAAGGCACAAAAGGTGTTCATTGCTGAGAATGGCACTTCATGCTCATCTTCTTCATCTGAAAGCGAGCCCGAAGAAGAAAAAAAAGTGAAGAGATGTTCACCGAATTTGATGCTGATGAAGGCTACCTGGCCATGCATGCAGAAACTGAATCAGATTTAGAATCTACGCCTGACACATACTTATCTATTAATTCTTCCACACTGCACTCACAAAATTATAGCTCAGTTGCAGAAAGCTTCAAAATCCAAGTCGTATATGATGAACTACTGGAGAACCACAAGAGTCTAGAAAGACTATTCAAACTACTCAGCAAACAAAATGAGATAAAGTAAGAAAAGCTAAAGGACAATCCAGTTTCAGATCAGACTGACTAAGATCAACTCATTCACGAGCTGAAAGAATAGCTGAAGAAACAAAAGTCTGAGTCTGACGTTCTAAAAGGAAAGCTGAAAATCTTAACTGAAGATCTTAATCTAAAAGACATTGAACTGAAGGAACTAAAGCTGAAGAATATCAGCCTTCTGAACATACGCAAACAAGGAATCTTCTCAGAAAAGTATGAAGCCTCATAAAAGATGTTTGATGAAGATGTAAGAAGGTTCACAACTTAGACCGGGTTGCCAGAAATGCCATATTGACCACCCTGAGTGATTCCTATCTCGGAAGAGTTCAGGACTGCAAGTCCGCGGAGGAACTCTGGGATGCTCTAGCGCTACTGAGTCGGGGGACTCAGAAAATCAAAGCGAACAAACTAGCGCTGGAACTTCAGAAGCTGGAGAGACTATCTCTCATGCCTGGTGACACGATTGAGGATCTTAACTTCAGATTTACGGATCTGATGAACACCATCAATGGGCTGAGAAAGATATTCTCTAACCGAGAAATGATCTCAAGATATTGAGAGCACTTCCGGATGGACATTGGACTCCATTTGCTACTTTACTGAGACATTCTGACTTAGATATTATTTCTCCTGATCATATCTTTTCAGAATTAAAAGCTGAGGAGTTCGAGTTTGATCTACCCCAATGGAAGCAGCGAGCTGAAGCTGACACTCAAATCGACCATGCTTTCAAAGCATCAGTCAGCACAGCGGCTCCCGCATCTAGCAAGGCAGAACCTTCACTCAGTGACCTACAAGAAGGAAACCTAGCTAAGAAATATGCACTGCTTGCCGTGAAGTATCAGAAGGAGAAGGAGAGGCGCAGAAAACTCTCTAGAGTCGTCAAAGACTCCAAGGGTAAGTCTGAATATACACCCAAGCGCACTCCTGAATCGCATACTTATGATTACAGGAAAAAGGAGGACTCAGCTCAGTCGAATGACAGCGAGAGCAAAGAAGAAAGAGTCACCACCTGCTACAACTACAAGAAGCCAGGACACTATCACTATGACAGTCCTGAGCTCAGTAGTTCTGACAGAGCAGCACGCAAAGCTCGAAGGGAGAAGTTTATCAAGAAGCGTCAAGCATATATAGCTGGTGAACTCTCAGACAACTCAGATGAAGTCGACTCCTTCATGGATTCAACAGATGATGAAGTGGCATTCATGGCTGTAGAGCTTGAAGAAGATGCTGAAAAGTGTCTTATGGCAGGAGAAGAGGATGAGGTAAACTCTCACGCACCATTTAACTCCTCTTCACATTGCACACACGACACTATTTCAGGTGCAGATGAGAATCTGGACGTCTCGATTGCCTACGAAGAACTGTTAGACGAATAGATTCAGATGAGCCTGCAACTCAGAAGACTCTTCAGGAGTTGGATACCCTAAAAGTGTTGAATCAGAGACATTCTTAGGAGAGTCAGGTTGCTACTACGTCATAAGGACTTGTGTTGAGGCTCAGGGAGGAGATTAACTCTCTGATGGCCAAGTCTCAGCATCAAGAAGATCAGATCTCATTACTGACCAATATCTTGACTCAGAAGGATACTGAACTGAGTCTACTGAAGCAAGAGTTGTCAGGACTTCAGACCGAGCATGAAACGCATAAGAAAAGTGATGATGTCTGGAGGAATCTGATGATAGAGCGGTACATGGGCGCTGAAAAGAAGCTTGAGGCAATGCTAGCCAGCAACAAGCCTAAGCACTGCAAGGAGGGACTTGGATTCAGTCATGGAGCCTCCTCATCTGTCCCTGTACGCTCAGAAAACCAGCTAGCTGATAGATTTGTTCAAGGGGAATCTATCAACATTGAGATCCTGAACCCCCTAGCAAAGAACAAACAGAAGATGAAGGCACCTCATCCCAGCTATCAACATTCTGACAAGAAGATTAGCTAAAAATCACTCCAGTTCAGTCAAGGGGGAACCAACATAATTAAATGGGCTGATCAGTATGGACCTCCACAGCTGACACATCCAGCTCAGTATGGGTCATATTACTATGATCCTATAGTCAAAAGAGGATCCAAAAGTCAGAAAAGGAAGAAGAAATCCGTTCAGAAGGCAAAGGTCAACAGTCCACCAATTCAGAAGATCAGGACTCCCGTACTCGTGAAGCCTCGTAAGTCGCATCGACCACCCAAAGTGGTCAAGTATGTTGATCGAGTGGAAAGAAAGTGTTTGAGACCACCAGGGTCGTGAGACAGATTTGGGTTTCCAAAACTAACATCTAAGGACCCAAAATCAAAATAAAGGGTACCAGAATATAATTTTGTTTTGCAGGTGTACAAGGACCCTTGGTATGTGGATAGCGGATGCTCAAGACAACGTAAAAGGCTATACCGGAGGCTATGGAATTATACTACTGAAGAAGGACCCATAATCGAGTTTGGAGACAACGCAAAAGGCTATACCAGAGGATATGGAACACTCAGCATTGGAACCACCACAGTTCCAAGAGTATCATATGTTGAAGGACTTCAACATAATCTTCTCTCTATTAGTCAATTTTGTGATAACTCGAATAAAGTGATTTTTATGCTGGTTTATGTGATGTCATTGATAAATCTACACGGAAAATAGTGTTATCAGGTTCGCACAAAAAGAATATCTACGTAGCTGACTGGAACTCAGCTGAACCTGAAGCTTGTTTGTTGGCGAAGAACGACAACAGAACGGGGTGGCTCTGGCACAGAAGACTTAGCCATCTCAACTTCAAGACGCTCAACAAGTTAGCTAGAAATGCTCTAGCAAGAGGACTGCCGAATGAAGTATTCAGCAAAGACACTCAGTGTGAAGCATGTTCGAAGGGAAAGCAAACAAAGAAGCAAAATCCACCTGTTCCATCGCCTTCCACTGATGGAATTCTTCAGCTGCTACATATGGATTTATTCGGTCCAGTCTCTCCGGTGACAATCAGAGGCAAAAAGTGTGCTTTAGTGGTCATTGATGACTACTCACGCTACACATGGGTCATATTTATTACCAACAAGTCTGACGTCAAAATAGAGTTGCCTACACTTCTGAGAAAGCTCAGTTTCGAGAAGAACACCAAGATTATAAAGATACGTTCAGACAGAGGAACTGAGTTCCTGAATTTGATGGTGGAGGAGTTCTGCAAAGCTGAAGGCATAGAGCATGAGACTTCTGCCGCGCGCACGCCTCAACAAAATGGGGTTGCTGAAAGGAAGAATAGAACACTCAAAGAAGTAGCAAGAACCCTGCTCGCAGACTCAGGACTCCCAACCAAATTCCCGGGACGTAGCAACCGACACTACATGTTATACTCGTAACGCATCTCTACCGACTAAGCAAAGATAAGAAGACACCATATGAACTATGGAACGGAAGGAAGCCTTTCATATCTTATTTCCATATTTTTGGGTGTTCGTGCATTATCCGCAATAATGGGAAGGACCAGTTAAGGACTTTTGATAGCAAGTCAGACCAGGGAGTCTTCTTAGGATACTCCCGGGTCAGCAAAGCCTTCAAAGTTTTTAACTACCGGACCCTTTGCGTGGAGGAAAGCCCTCGTGTTGTTTTTAATGAGTTTGCTACTGAAGACAGGAGCAGGAACTCAAAATCAGAATCTGAGGACATCAGTAAGCAGCTACAGGATCTGAGCCTAAAAGATAAAGTTGAAAAGATCCAGCTGTGTTGGGATGATGATTCAGAAGAGGAAACTAAAGATAAGACAACTGAATCTCAGCCAACAGCAGAAGTAGCTGAACAGATTGACTCTACTGAACAGTGTCAATCCTAGGTAACTCAGGTCAATGAAGAAACCCAAGTGGTAACTGAGACCTCTACTAAGGATAGCAATTCAGGGGAAACGAATGAAGTTCCTGAGCTAAACGCCCCTGAACCTGGTGACTCAGTAGACCCAACTCTCGTAACTGAATTACTTCAATCTCAGAATAGTACAACTGAAATGCCTAATTCACCTACTATCTGTGTTGAACATATTTCAGATGAAGAGTTGAAACATCGTCGATCGTGGCTGGACGCTCACACTTCTGACTTGATTATTGGAGATCATTCAGCTAGTGTAAAGACAAGATCCAGATTCTGTCAGGGAGAAAGCGCATTATATTCCTGCTTCTTGTCTACTGAAGAACCTCAGTCAGTTGAGGACGCACTCAAGGATGTTGATTGGATCATAGCTATGCAGGAGGAGCATAAACAGTTCATGAGAAACGAAGTATGGGAGCTTGTTGATAGACCCCGGCATCAACATGTGATTGGACCTAAATGGGTCTTCAAGAACAAGCGAGATGAAAACAACGTTATAGTAAGGAACAAAATGAGACTCGTGGCAAAAGACTACTGTCAAGCCGAAGGGATATATTTTGATGAAACTTTCGCTCCAGTTGCAAGATTGGAGCCAATCAGACTATTCCTAGCCTACATAACACATCAGCGATTCAGAGTTTATCAAATGGATGAAGAAGTCTATGTAGAATAGCCTCTCGGCTTTCAGCAGGGACATCAGGTCTACAGACTCAGAAAGGCTTTATATGGGTTAAAACAAGCACCCAGGGCTTGGTACAATACCCTATCTGAGTTTCTTCTTCAAAAAGGTTTTCAGAAGGGCACAGTAGACCGCACATTATTCAGCATTCGACTGGAAGACGACATCTTACTTGTGCAGATCTACGTAGATGACATAATATTCGGATCGAAGAACGTCATCATATGTCAGCAATTTGAGAAAATGATGAAGGATAAGTTCGAGATGTCAATGATGGGAGAGATGAATTATTTCCTCGGTTTTCAAGTCAAATAATCTGAGAAGGGAACATTCATCAATCAAGGCAAATACACTCAAGACCTCATCATGAAGTTCGGTTGCACATCCGGCAAACCAATCAAGATCCCGATGAACATAAATATGAAAATTGATCTTGATAAAGAGGGAGTATCAATAGACCATACTGAATTTCATGCTATTATTGGTTTATTATTATATCTAACTACTACTCGACCTGAGATAACTTATGTTGTAGGTGTCAGCGCTCGATTTCAGGAGAATCCTAAGCAGAGTCGCATGGACTCAGCAAAGAAAATTCTCCGCTATCTCGCAGGAACACCCGATACGGGTTTATGGTATCCAATGATGATAATATTGAACTAACTGGTTATTCTCGATGCCGACTATGCAGGATGTAGGATCGACCGAAAGTCAACTTCCGGAACTTGTCGGCCTTGCGCAAGTAGCCGATTTCATCGTTTTTAAAGAAACAGCATTCAGTAGCGACGTCAATACTGAACCCTGTACTTCATACTAGATGCAAGCACGTGGACATCAGACACCACTTCATTCGTGATCATGTCGAAAAGAAGGATATCAGGATGGAGAAGATCCATACTGACCATCAAAGGGCATATATTCTGACCAAGCCTCTAGCTGAAGCCAGAGTCAGAGAACTTTCAGTAGAGCTAGGTCTGCTGAACCCTACTGACTCCAATCAGTAAGTGGATTCAGGAGAGGAGCATTCAGCAAGGGGGAATGCTCACTCATAGTACTGAACTTATTGAGTACATAGAGACTCAACAACCATCTACACGAGGTATCAGCTGACTACGATGTTCAGCTGACAGGTTTGCGTATCTCTACTTAGTAGCCAATGAAATATTTTTTGCATTAATGATTTAGATTCATCATCGTATTTAATGCTTAGAAAATGTCATTTAATATAACGGTTTACATTTAATACACGACATTCTATGTTAAGCATGCTGAACTCTGCGGCGCATTAAATGCATGTCTAATCAAGTTACTTCTTTGGCTATATACAACTGTAATTTGACTTAGGTGGCTAAGTTGATCATTGCCTATTTTATATAATTAAATCCTAGCTGTCCATCTCATAAAGCAGATTTAAATTGAACCGTGGATTAATAACTGTTCACCTTCTAGATCATATATAAAACAAGTTCAAAGTTAGAAACTGTCATTTTACTCTGCAACTTTTACCCTAGAAATTTTCTGAGAAAGCATTCATCTGTTTGCAAACATCTCCTACAATCTCTCAGAAAATACTTTGGTAAATTTTCATACTTATTCAGTGTTCTTGATAATATTCTTCTTTCGATACTAATACTTCCTTTTGCAAATTATAATCATGGCAGGAAGGGATGTTGTTGTTCTAGCCGATATGCAAGAAATCCTAAAGAAGGACCGCGTATGGTGTGAGCCTATAATGGAATTCGACGCATGCGAGTTGGATTTCATGAAAGACATCTTCGACGTGCTGAGGGCGTTAGGGTTGGAAGCCTTCCTCTCAAGGAAGCCTTCATACTTTCTTCCGCGTCAGATCTCAGAGCTGTATCTGAATTCAGAGTCAGTTGACGGCGACATCAGAGTCCGTTTCATTATTCATCATGTTGCTGACCCCGCTCGTGCTGTATCGGAGGTTAAACAGATGTACATCAAAGAAGCTCTTCAGCGGAGCTTTCAGCTTCCGAACACCAGATTCAGTACCGTTGGCTACAAGGACAATATTATGGATGAATATCTGGAGATATTCTGCGGGAAGCCTACCACCGTCAGAGGCGCCTTCCCGATGAATGCCATGCTCCCTAAGTACAGAGCATTAGCCTACATCGTCACTCAGATTCTGACGAGTCAGGCTGGGTCATTCGACCAAGTGTCAAGGCCGAAGATTCAGATGATGATGGCCATCTGTGACCATGCGAAGATAAACTGGACTGAATTCTTCTTGAAGGAGTTCATGACTCAGGTAGCTAAATTTGATAATTCCACCAACTGCCTAGCTGTTAAGGGAAAGCTCCTGTACGAAATGAAGCTCTCAGTAATGATTGAAGATCTTTGTAGAGCTGACCATGCCGTATATGCAGACAAAGGGTACTTCAACCCCAAAAAGGTGAGGTTCCAGAGCAGGGCAACAACCCCTCAGCAGGTTGGCTCAAGGCCTGCTGAGCCCAAGAAAGGCTCCCAGAAGACCTCCACTCCTTCTAAGAACAGGCCACCTCCCAAAATAGCTCAGAAAACACCGACCAAGAAGCAGAAGAAGGTCAGTGAAGCTGTAGTTGTACCTCCCCTGCAACTTAGAGACGAGGCAGAGTCCTCAGAAAAGACAGTATCAGTGGAGAAGGCCGTCTCCACTGAACAGGGTGAGGAAGTGGAACAAGGGGCTGAACCTGTCACTCCGACTGCTCAGACCCCCTTGGACATTCCACCGCTCAGCAGGATTCTGTATGCTGAGAAAGAAGCGTCTCCGATAGAGATTGAGGATTCAAAGACAGCATCAGAGTCAGAAACCATCGGGATGGAGGCCTCAACTCTACAATCCAGAGCCTCCCGAGAAGTTTCAGAAGCCATCCCTGAAATAGCCAGTCATTCTGACTTGGTTACATTAGCAAGACAGGCCAGGCTTCATATTCTAATTCAGTTCCAGGCGTGGTCCACACTGAACAGACTTATCCAGCACCACTCCTGCGAACAACTTCATGAGGAGGAGCTTATAATCCGAGAGAAGATAGGCTACTCAGAGCCTGCGGATCTGTGCTCCTTGGATGATCTGTGCTCCTTGAATGACAGACTCCCAGCTTCAGCAGCCGCTCCCTCAGATGGGTCTGATCCCGACGATCAACACCCGCCCCATGATTCAGGCCCTGAGAAGCCTGTTGAGGGATCTCAACTGGAGGAGGATGCTCTACCTACAACCACTGTTGTACGTCCAAACAACATCCTCCCACCAGGTCAGTCGGCGGTTGGTACCTCTCAGTCCGCGGACCCAGTACAATTGTTGCTGGGGTCTTCTTTTGAGGTAGCGCCCAGCCCGAGAAGCCGACGCTCGAAGACTGTGGCAAGGGCCCTTAGGAGTTAGGGTGCTCAGAACTGACTCCTTGCCCGCGCCGTCCACAAGACGTGGAAGCAGTCCACTCAGGCTCAGAGTGAGGAGATTAAGGAGCTCAGAACATCCATTCAGACATCTCCAGCTCCTGACTTCTCTACTATCTTGACAGATGCCTTAGCCACTCAGAGAGCCGAATTTGAAAGGCAACAAAAGCAGATGGAAGCTGCACAGGCCAAACTTCTTGAAGAATATAAGGCAGCCCAGTCAGCTCACACTGAATCCATATCTTCCCTGACTCAGGCCTCAGAGCTCAGACTCAAGAATATTCAAAAGGCCTTGGAAGACAAGGTGGATCTGAAATTGCAATCGATTCAGACTGTGTGGAGAATTCCCAGAAGAAATACAGTGAAGAGCTTACTGATGAGAGGAATGAACTCCACGAGAGACTTGTGAAACTACAGGATGCTTTGGATAAGCTAGCCTCAGCATACACCAGTCTAAATCAGAAGGTGGAGGTTCCTACCCTCGGCCCATTTGTTGATGCCAAAAAGGGGGAAAGAGAAAGGGTACCAAGGGAACCAAAGGGAATCAGGACAGTGAAAGGAGCAACTCAGACTCAGCAATCCGCTCCCACTGCTCCCCAAGATCAAGGTCAGGCCCAGGGTGTCTCAGCAGCAGGAGCTCTAGTGCCTGCTGAGACCGGCCCAAGTGGCTCAGGACCTAAAGAATCAGCAACCCAAACTCCAAGCGATATTATTAAGGAGGTTGTTGAATACGCTGAGGAGGATTTGAAGATGAGGAAGTTCCTCTACCTCCTCTAGTTCTGGGGAAAGGGAAGAAGATTCTGAAACTCCCTACTCCACCCAAGAAAGGAATCAGAAGGTTTTTATCTCCTGAGGAAGAAGCTCAGATTGCAGCTGATGAAAAGCTTGCAAGGGAAATAGCCGAGGAAGAGGCTGCCAACAAGCCAAAGAAATAGCCTGCCAAAGGCAAGACCAAAGTTCAAAAGGGAAGGAAGCCTGGGACAAGGCAACCCCCAAGAAATCTGACGATCAGCGATGAAGCTGACAAGGAAAAAGAAAGAGAACAGTAGCAGCAGCAGACTGGTTAGCAGGGTGGATCAAAATCAAATTCACCAACACCTGCTGATTCAGAAGAAGAGCAAGAGCACATTCCATCTTATGCTCCCTCCAAGGCTCAAGAGCAGGAAATGAAAGAGATCTGAGATCAGATGGAGAGATATCTGGACAGAGGAGCTGAAGCCAAGCAGATAAGTGAAGCAAGGGAAAGGCTCAGACTCGCTGACCTAGAAGCTCTGAGGCTCAAGGCTGAGAAAGAACCATGACAAAGGGTTCCTGAGAAGGCTTAAATTCCTTACAAGTACAGAAGACTCAGGAAGCCCACTGACCTTAAAATACACAGATGACCCAGAATCGATACTTGGATGCCATGGGAACGAACTCAGAGGTGGGAGATACTGAAAGCAGATTTTATCAAGAGGTTCTACATCTGGAGATATTGGCCTGACATGCATAAGTCGATAGCTTTTGCTGAGTGGCTTCTGAAGAGTGATCCAGAGATATATGCCAGAGTTCAGAAGGCCCTAGCTGAGAAGGTTGATGTCAGAGTTCCAGCTCCAAGACCTCTGCCCCCTCCACTGAAGCTCGATGGTTCCCTACATATTGGTGTTGTTGAAGGAGAGGTCAAAAGTGCAGTCCAAGCCAATGACACTGACTACGTTTCTTTCTCTTGCAGAAAATGTCTCCTATTTCTCGTTCGCTCTGCTGTGATCTCTCTAGAGAAAGAAGATGCCCTTCTCTCGAGAGTCTTTTATGATGCTCCCTTTTACTTCAACACTGGCATTGATGGCATCACAGACCTCGTCTTCGAGAGTCTTCAGCAATCTGGGCTGAAGAGGTTTATTTCTGCGGAACCTAATATGCTACTTCCTGCCCATGCGATATAATTATTTTTCTAGATGAAGAAGGAGGGTGGTAAGAACTTGTCGAAGTTCATAATCTCTTGTGATCAGCATCTGGACGGAACAGTTGTTGAGTTTGACATTTTGGAAGCCCTTCAGAAGTCTCTTCATCTTCCGAGGGAAGGGATCCTGCCGTTCAATTATGGAATATCTAAAGAAGATGCTTATCTTCGTAAGTTCACTGACAATAAGGCTGCAGTCTTCAAGATGTAGGTTAAGAAGAACTTCCTCAAAACCAGATACCGAGCCTTTCAATACATCATGACACACTCTCTGCTCTATAAATCTGGATCTCATGATCAGCTCTCCAAAGCTGGCATGAGAATGATGATGGTCATTATCGATGGAGTTAAGGTAGATTGGGCATCCCACTTTCTTCAATAGCTGATGAATGTGGCATCAGGATGCAAGACCGAGGAGACTGATAAACCCTTGGTTTACAGGGGTAGTTTGGTTCAGTATAATGCCTCTAAGTGGGCCACTAAGATTTCGTATCTGCTAATTCAAGTAGCCGAAGGGATGGGATTTACCAACATTCAGTGGAGGTCAGTTTAGTTAAATGACTCCAGTAAGATGATGAAGTTTGTAGATGCGAACAAAATGCTCCATGCCATAGGAACTCCTAGGTCTACTCTCTCTAAAATCGAAGTCTGATAAACCCTATAATGAGAAATCAAAGGCTAACAAGCCCAAGACTAGATCCGTTGAGAAATCTAAGAAACCTCAGCAGCTAGCTGAGAAAGGACATCAACCTAAGCAGGCTGTAGTTTGAAATATAAGTGGGCTTAGCCTGAGAAAGCAAAGTCTACAGATTATGAGACCATGAAGGATCCCTCCTAAAAGCCGATCCTAAGTCTCGCAGAAGGCTCTAATGACGAAGAGGATACCTTTCTGACAAAGAAAACAAAGCAATCCTCTGCTCTTCCACAACCTCTATAGTCGGTGGTACGCACACTGAATTTTGGTGCAACCCTCGAAATAACTCCCTCTATCTAGCCTGAATCTCAACAAGAAGGAATGGCCAAGGACGCAGTACAAACTGCTGAGGCCTCTACACGATCTGAAGGTCTGTCTAGACATGAGTCCACAGACACAGACATCGCCCATGTGGAGACGCTTATTGTGAGCTCTGAATTTTTACACCGTGAAGGAATCATTGCTTCAACTTCAGGTACTCTAGATTCATCCTCCCAACCTGATAATGAGGAGCAAGCTACAACTTCAGGCTCTCCTCCTCCTGTTCCAGAATTTTAACTCATTGAAGTTCCAAGCTCCTGCTGGCCTATTCCGGAAAAGGCCACTGGCAAGCGACCAATTTCTGAGGAGCTTCACATCACCACTGAGCGAGTGTCAGATTCGGATGAGGAGGTCGACAATCTTCCGTATCTCTCAGCTAATCTTCCCTCTCTCATTATTTTTGAACTCCATCAGATCACGGTTCTTCATCCGGTCGATGACATGACAGAAGAGCCCTTGATGCTGAAGACGTGCCGTAAGAAACTAAGGAAGATACTCAGAACCTTGGGACGAAGCTACTAACCCGGCTCAAAGTGGAGTGATTGATAAGGTTCTAGCCTTGATACCAGAATTGTCTGAACACAAGGATGTGTTAGACACTGCTGCTCGCATTCAAATGATGATCAACTTGCGATCTCTGGACTGAAGAGCAACATGCCATTTTTTGAACCTACTCAGCGGAAGGACTCACATGGAAGAACGAATTCTCCAATCTCTTCTTCTCTTCACTTCTCCTGATGACCTTTGCAATGAAGAAAAATTCAAGCACCGATTAGGATTCTGCTATCCAGGCAGGCTGGCAATACCTCTGTCATTGTAGCTGCT
This sequence comes from Lavandula angustifolia, assembly GCA_028984105.1. Taxonomy (NCBI): domain Eukaryota; kingdom Viridiplantae; phylum Streptophyta; class Magnoliopsida; order Lamiales; family Lamiaceae; genus Lavandula; species Lavandula angustifolia. Next base: position 18,950,836 of record CM054806.1, on the reverse strand, counting down.
CAGAACGATTTAGATCCCGATGATTCGCCGAATAATGACTTCCAGCGTCCTCCGCTTGCAGTCATTGAATTTGGTCCTTCGACAGCAGCTTCTTCAGCGCTCGCCTTATCTATTCCTAACCTAACTCTCGCACCCGTATTGACTCTACCCTTAAGCGAGTCAAGAGATTAGAAGTACTCCAGCTTCGCAAACATCTCTCTAATGCCAATGTGACAATGAAGCAAATGGAGTTGGAAATGTCTCACTGCTATGAAGGCCCTACAGGCATGCAAAATGCTGTCAAGGATAATACTCAGTTGACTGATCATAATTTCGGGAAACTGATCAGCGTTATGAACAAGGTCCCTCAAGCCTTAGTTAGTATATCAGATAAGGCTCCTCAGCAGCGACTCAACAATCCATTTGATCAATACCACTCCCTCATCCGAGATGGTAAATCACTTATAGAGCTGAATCAGAAGAATGCTGAGGCATCTATAGATACTACTCTCAAATTCTTCCAAGAAAAGGTTGCAACAATTCTTGACACACATCTCGCTCAGCTCAATGCGCATCAAGCTCAAATCAACACGCAAAAATCCTTGATCTCAGAATAGCAAGCAGCCTTCAAGGCTTTGTCTGATAGGCTTCTGTGCTGATGCCAAAAAGGGGAAATAAGTCAGCATTACTCGAATTGAGAAACAGACTCAAACCGTTCCTCTGATGATGAAATCATGGAGATCCAATTTGAGGGGGAATAAGTGTCTGAAAAGGAAAAAGAAGGCAGCCTCAGTCTACAGGGCATAGAGACAAAAATATTCAATGTTGTCGAACAAGTAAGAAAGGCATATGATTAGGCTCATCTGAAAGAAGAAGAAGAAACAGCCCGACTGAAAATGAAGCAGAAAAGGCTGAAGTTGAAAGGACTAAGATCCAGCTTGAGACTTACATGGATAAAATCTTCAATACCATTAGTGAAGATCTCAGCCTGGATGAAGCTAAGAGAATCAAAAAAGAAGACGAGCTAGAGAAGAAAAAGTCAGAGGAAGCCCGTTAGAAGCAAATTAATGACGTCAATCTAAAAGCTTAAATACTTCAAAAAAAAGCTTGATGAAGCTGACGAAGAAAAGATACAGAGACTGACATTCTCTTAATACTGAGCAAGAAGCTGAAAAAATTGAGGAGATCTGGAGAATCTGGAAGTAGATTGATTATCCTAGTCCGAAGGTGATGAACGAAACCACCTCATACTCAAAGAAGACGATGAGAGGTTGAAACGCATGGCAAATAACTTGAAGAGAACCCGAAATATCTCAAACAAGAATAAGAGGAAGTCCTCTGTGCTGAAAGCTATAGCAGCTGAGAGGAAGTCCAAGGTTGAAACTGAAAATGATCTTCTCTACCCATGGTGCGATAGATGGGTTCCTCTGGAGCTATCAGATGATTGAGAATAGATCAAGGTGGACTTCATCAAGAGATTCTATTTTTGGCAACTCTGGGGTTTATCTGGAATTCAAGAGGATTAGGAATCAGGATGATATCTTCACTGAATTCTTTAGACGATGCGCCTTCAAGCTATATCTATTGATTCGTGATCCGGCTGAGAAAGCAAATCAATTCATCAAATGTCCAGAGCCCATATTCATGAAGCAACCTATCGTATGGGAGAATCTGGAATTCAATGTTGATCTTGCCAAGATCGAAACTGAATTTCTAAAAGCTTGCAGCGGAAAGAGACACATGAATATCTCAAGGAACTATGAGAAGAGATTGATGCTGAGAAGACTTGTGTACTATTTGTATGAGTTGAAATCAGAAGATGTATCAGGTAAGAAGTTCAGAGAGATCATGCAGAAGCTGAAGAGAACTCATTTGAGTCTGAGGAGTTTGAGAGGAAATACCACATCAAGCCTGAACCTGTTTAGATAGAATCTCATTCCTTTTAATAGCAAAGCTTTGTACCCATCAGATTATATTTAATGAAGTCATTGCTGCTCCTTTTGACCTGATGACAATTACTCTTTGTCTAGGCTCACTTTACTTACTTTTATGACCCGTTTTATTTACTTTAATTCTCTATCCCAACGTGTGTTGGATGAACTTAGCCTGAGTTTGTTTTCAGGTCAGAATAGGGTTTTGGCATCATAAAAAATGGGGAGATTGTTGTGAAATAATATAAGTTTTGAATGATCTCAAACCCTTGTTGATTGATGAACCAGTCTTATGTAACTTGATAGGTTTCTCTCAGCCCGTGTCTGTATAGTCAGGCTGATAGTTTCTCTTCAGATATGATGTTCAGACTGATAGTTCGGCTAGTGGAACCAACTGAGTCTAGCCTTTAAGTTGACATATCCAGGCTGAACTAATCTCTTATCAGTATCTTCACCATTCCGCTTTATTGTATCCAAATATGAAGATAGTAAAAGGTACTAGGCCTGATATTCTAAGTAGATGGTCAACGGAGTAAGGCGACATAGCAGAATCAACATTGAACAATCTCAGGCCGCCATGTCAGCCCTAGTCAAAGGGGACAAAATAGTACCTCGTACAGAATCCGCAGGACCAAGCGAAGCACGATACGTGTCCATGGATTTAATGCATCCGAACGTTGTCAAGGCAGAGCTAATGGGAGAGTAGTAATTTCTTAACGGTCATATCCTCAAGCTCGTCTATAAATAGCAGAAGACCTCTCATTATGAGGTTACGCAATTTAAATGAAGCTCAAGCAATCTAAAGCAAAAGAACAAGCCTAACTCTCGAGATACAAAGTCCTATTGCCAAGAAATTCCATCTGCAGTTCATACTCCAAGTGTTCATAGCTTACTCATTGTAAGCTTGCAGTAGAGAGTGTTTTATACTCTCATTGTTGAACAAACCCAACCAAAACCCATACCCTGTTAGAAAGAAGCTTTGATAGATAGTTGGTTAGATTTATAGATTGTTTGTTGTTTGTATTGATCTATGCTCGTTAGTCTACGCGTATCCTTAGTAGATTGCTGCTAAGATAGCAGAAGAGTGGACGTAGGATCTTGTGAATCCGAACCACTATAAAATTTGTGTCACTTATTATTTCATTGCACTCAAATTACCTCTCACATTCATTATCTCTGATTAACTATTGTACTCTAGAAAAACATTTCACTGGGCCTTACATATTTTCCGCACTCTCTTTGACTAACTCACTATCAGTTAGTTGCTCTGATCTCAAAAAGTGAAATTTGACATCAGGTGTAATCCCCCCTCCCCCATACAATTTGTTATATAAATTAAAAGATGTGATAGAAAAACTCAATTTAGCAACATTAATACACTAACACCTCATTGTCCTAAAAGAATATTTTGATAATTCTCTTTCATAAAATAGGATGAAAACTCTTCATACTGTTTAACTTCACATTAATATTTTACATTCAGTGACCATATCATCAAACTATCTGCCAGCTTTAAGCATGTCATAGGTTCATATTTCATTAAGAAAATCCCAAACAATGATGCTCCTACAATCTGTAATTGTGAATCATATCAGCACTAAAATTTAATCAAAGATTATCAAATAGTATTTAGTAAGAGCTAACTTTATGACTCTCTATAGACATGCAGAACATACATACAAAGTAAGAAAATACAGAGAGGTCATCACCTCGCATAGGAGATTAATTCTACTAAGAACTGCATTTGCTTGAGCAAGAGCAATTGGTCTATTTGTTCCCAACTGTTGTCAATTAAACAAACAATATAAAAACATAGCATGAGTATTAGCACACTAAATAGTGTTGATATAGAAAAGGAAATAGATAAAGTGTTACCAAAACGACCCAATCACGCTCTGTTGCAACTTGTGGGAGAGCAATACAAATTCTTAAAATCCAATCTGGAGCTACCAAACACTAACCATCACACACCATTGAAGAAAGGCTAAGGAAACATTACAATCGTCACTTAACACTTTCTTTCTCATCAAGATTACGGAACAAAGATCCACAATCCCACTAAACTAAGCAATTATTCAAAACTGAAACTTTTCTCACACTAAACTAACCAATTCATCAAAACTAGATATTTCAATTAGAAAAAAATAAAAATCCCGCAACTCCATCTTTGCTTTTCGATGGTACCAAGCATAAAAATTCAATTAAGATTCAACGAAACATGTCTTCTTTGGTAAATTGAGTAACCAAATAGGCAGCATGTGTAAGTGAATAACGTCGTAAAAATCACCTCTATGGCAACGATTAGACCAACAATAAACCCTAGACTGAAGCATCCTCTAACTATCCCTTGTGTAGAGGAACTCAGCGGTTGGAAGTGGAAAAAGGGAGCACATAACTTTTCGGAAGGAGAACCCGATGGAGAGAATGGAGATTGGTATCCGATTTATGCTTGAATAAGCATGGAACCATGTAGTTAGATGAGTTTGTACTTGATTGAGCGTGGGATCGATGGCAGGGTGGAGGTGGGAGAATAAGCGTGGAGGGAGGGGACGGTGGTGGCGACTGGAAGAAAGGAGCGTTGCACAAATCTTATTCCTTTCTCTGTATTAAATTGGCAGTTTGTACGTTGTAATTACAAGAATGCCACTCCCTCATATATAAGAAGAAAAACTACTGATGGAAAAATTATTAATCGACGAAGTCTTAAGCACATATCAATGCCTCAACCATGTAGGGCGCCAAAGAGCTTATGAAGGGAGAAAGAACTTGACCTCCGGTGCTAAATGCGGACTCAGATGCGACACTTGAAATTTGAATAGCCACGACATCTTTTGCCAACTTCGCCAAAATCGGAAAGCGAGGGCTATTCATTATTTTCCACCAGTGCAACACATCAAGCTTAGCTTTCAACAATATCATCATGTAGTTTTTTTGATGAGTCATAATTGAACCTAAAGAAACACATAATACTAAATAAATAGTCAACAATTGTATAAGAATTAAGAGGAGAACAAACTAGTAGAACACTCTGCAAGAGCCTCTCATCCTACTTGAGCGATGTGAGCTTTACGACAAGTCGGTAGTAGTTACATCAATTGGTGCCAGAGGAGTAGGAGTAACGTGTTTTCTTTTGTAGAATTCATAACTCCTCAAATGAGCTCTAACTCGAGCAATCATCTCATTTCCCCGCTGCTCATAATTATACACCACTTTGAAGCACTTCTCTACATGCTTTAGCTTCTGTTGTGGATCAAGAAGTGCAACGATGTATAGATTCGGGTTCATCTTTAAGTTAGTACTAAAGGAAAATTGATGGTTAGAAACGCTACCTTCCTCCTTCGTATGTTGTCGCGGCTTTGATTGTTGCTCCTGTGTTAGATCTTCTAATCTGTATCCCGGCCTTTTTCTTCCTCTGGGTGGTCAGAGAACTGAAGAAAATAAAATAATTGTCCCTCTCTCTACTCGCGTGCGTGAGTATTTGTGATTGTGTGTAATATGTTTCTGAAAAGAATACTAATATATAGGCTTCAAAAGCCAATATAATATTAATATATTTGTAACCCATTAATTTATTTATATTTCTAATGGGCTTCCACATAACCAGCTCATAATATAATTAATTAATTTACTGGGCTACTAATATTTATCAATTAATTGGCCCAGCCAATTAATTCCAGATAAATAACATTATTAAATAATGTAAAAATACATTAATCCATTAATAATGATTTCTGAGAGACAATAAATTACTATGCAACGAATTGGGCCAGATCAGGAATCCAATACAAGAAATAAAGTTGGGCCTCAAATTAATTAATTATTCATGCTCAGCCCAGAGCAAAATTAATTAATAAACACAGATTCATTCCACTAGAGAATCCGTGCTGACTTACCCCTTTATCCCAAATTGAGCAAGGGCTTGTATTTTAGACTTAATCGATCTCCGTATTTAAGATAGAAATATCCGTTAATTAATTAAGCTCACTGACAGCTTAAATTAATTAACATCTTATATTCCTGAGTAGTACCACTCGACCTTATTAACACACCTGAAGTTAATCAATCGGCCGGGTTTAGTGTGCTAATCCTTTCGAGTTCCTCAGGACATATTATCAACCCATTTTACTAGGATACGGATGCAAGATACAGACAACCAGCCTGAGCCACAAATAACTACTAACACCCAAGATACGTAGATCCGGTCGCGATGACGTTCACCATAGTAGGTCAAAGTGATAGATAGTCAAATGCACTCAGCTGAAGTCTTACCAAGCTTAAGACCAGCTAAGTCACCGAGATCTTGGTTTTCCACTAAGGTCAGTTAGGAAAACACATCTCACTGTGATCCGTCAATACACCCCTTAAGTGTACCAGTAAAGACAAGCAGCTAAGACAAGTCACTTCTTATCTAAACTGCAGCTTAAACCAACAACTTATCTCAACTGTGATAACTGTTTATGTCTTGTCAGTTCAACCAATTTGTGTTGTCTTCTGTGATACCCGACACACCACACAAATTTAACTTTTATACAAGATAAAGGATAACAAGTGCAAATATACATATTTATCAGATAGGAGAATAAAACAGTGGTAAGGACAAAAACACATTGTATACAAGTATAAAAAAGTGCTTCCAGTATACAAAATCCCAACAATTCTCCCACTTATACTAAAGCAAACTTTTAGTATACAATGTGTCAGTTCTAGGTACAAACTAGTATTTAGCTACAAATCCTATCTATCACTCCTCTTCTCCCACTTATACAAAAGTTTATGCAGTCCTAAGTGGGGGGCATCTCTACCATTCCTAAGCCACGAACATGCTTCTCGTAAGCCGGAATTGGTAAGCTCTTTGTGAATGGATCAGCTATGTTGTTTTTAGTTCCGATCTTTTCTATGAGTACGTCGCCTCGATTTACGAATTCTCATATAATGTGTTACTTCCTATCTATGTGTTTAGACGCCTTGTGAGATCTAGGTTCCTTAGAATTTGCCACTGCACCCGCATTATCACAATAAATCGTGATTGCCTTAGGCAAATTCTGAACAATATCAAGATCTTGGAGAAAATTCTTAAGCCAAACTGCCTCTTTTGAGGCTTCCGAAGCAGCCCACATACTCGCTTCCATGGTTGAGTCTGCAATGCATTTCTGCTCTGCACTCCTCCATGAAATGACTCCACCTCCCAAGGTAAACACATAACCCAAGGTCGACTTCTTCTCATCTCTATCAACATGGAAATCCGAGTCCGTATAACCCAAAGGCACTAGACTGTCTGACTGGTAAATAATTCTATAATCTCTAGTCCGTTTAAGGTACTTGAGAATATTTTTAACCGCAGTCCAGTGCGCTTGTCCTAGATTAGACTGATATCTTGAGACCATGCCTACAGCATATGAGATATCTGGTCTCGTACAAAAGCATTGCATACATGAGACTACCGACAACGGAAGCATATGGTACTAGTCTCATACTTTCTATCTCTTCAGGCGTTTTAGGGCACTGATTCTTGGATAGAAAAATGCCATGTCTGAAAGGTACCGAACCTCTCTTGGCATTTTGCATGCTGAAACGAGCAATAACAGTATCAATGTAGGACTGTTGTGACAAGCTTAACATCCTTTTCTGGCGATCTCGTATAACCTTGATCCCAAGGATGTAAGCGGCCTTCACCTAAGTCCTTCATTTGAAACTCGCTCGGATAACCATGTCTTTACGTCTGATAACACTTCAACATTGTTGCCAATGAGAAGGATGTCATCTACGTAAAGTGCAAGAAACACCACTGTTCCATTAACACAGATGCGCTATACGCACACCTCGTTAGGACGGGATACAAAACCATAGGATTTGACTACCTCCTCAAAACGCTGGTGCCATAACCGGGAAGCTTGCTTAAGTCCATAAATAGACTTCTTAAGCTTCCAAAATGGACGCTCTTTGCCCTCCTTCACATAACCATCTGGTTGTTTCATATAGATGTCTCTACCTTTTTCAAGGTGCACATTTAAGAATGCGGTCTTGACATCCATTTGCCAGATCTCTAGGTTCATGTGAGGTGCGATGGCAAGGAGAATTCTAATAGACTTGATCATTGCTACAGGCAAGAAGGTCTCTTCATAATCGATACCTTCTTTCTGGGTAAAACCCTTTGCCACTAGCCTGGCCTTAAATGCCATGATCTCTCCATTTGAACCTCTCTTTCTTTTGTATACCCACTTACTACCAATGGCCTTGCAGCCCTCAAGTAGTTCAGTGATCTCGTATACATCCATATCAGTTATGGACTTAAATTCTGAGTCCATGGCGATTCTCCAAGAATCTGCATCTATATCTCCGACTGCTTCGTTGTAAGTCTAGGGATCCACGGTGTCTTGTTCATCTGCCGGGAGATGGTCAGAAGTCTCCCTAGTGAACATATACTGATCAGGTGTAAATATCACCCTCCCACTACGTCGAACAGTGTCAGGAGTTGTGTTAATAGATTGTGCAGTTGCTCGTGGAGATCTATCTTGCACAATTGGCTCTGTGAGTAGATCTCGATCACCTTGTAATTCCTCAAGGATGATCTCGACTCGAGACTTATGATTACTAATATAATCCTCCTCTAAGAACCGAGCGTTGGTGCTAACCACGATCTTCTATTCTTTAGGATCATAAAAATAACCACCCTTCGTTTCCTTCAGATATCCTATGAACAACATAACCTCTGAACGTGAATCCAACTTATCGGCCTGTTTATTCAAGACATAAGCAGGACACCCCCAAATATTTATGTGGTGCATACTGGGCTTGTGCCCGCTCCACAACTCGACTGGAGTCATGTTAACCGACTTGGATGGCACACGGTGCAGCAAGTATGCTGCAGTCTCTAGGGCATATCCCCAAAAGGAAACTGGCAAAGATGCATAACTCATCATGGACCAAACCATCTCTAGGAGAGTTCGGTTCCTTCTCTCTGACACACCATTCTGCTGAGGCGTACCCGGTGCTGTCAGTTGGGATGTAATCCTACATTCTGTCAAGTAGTCCTTGAACTCATTGGATAGGTATTCCCCACCACGATCAGATCGCAGTGTTTTGATTTCTTTACCTAACTTCTTCTCCACTTCTGCCTTGAATTCCTTAAAGTTTTCAAAGCAATCCGACTTGTGGTGAAGAAGGTAAATATATCCATACCTCGAGTAATCGTCAATAAATGTGATGAAGTACTCATACCCTCCACGAGCTTGTGTAGACATAGGTCCACACAAGTCAGAATGTATTAAACTTAATGCTTCTGTGGCTCTATAACCCTTTGCCTTAAAAGGCCTAGTCACCATCTTACCTTCCAAGCAGGATTCGCAAGTTGGAAATGGTTCAACTTGGAGAGACTCCAATGATCCATATTTCACCAACCTTTGGATCCTATTTAGATTGATGTGACCTAGTCTTAAGTGCCATAGATAAGTTTGGTTTACCTTAGAAGATTCTTTCCTCTTCTTAGGATTTAATGATGAGGAAGCAACATTAACAGATGTACATGGATTAGACGTAATAGTATATAGAGATCCATTTAAAGTCCCATTGCAGATAATATCTTTCCCTTTTGAAATCGAAATTTGATCATCAAAAACAGATCTATAACCATCCACAATAAAAAGTTTTGAAACGGAAATAATGTTTCGTCTAAACTCAGGCACCAATAAAACATCTCTTAATACTAAAATAGAGCCTAAAATAGATAAATGTAAATCTCCTATGGCAATAGCTGGAACTCGAGATCCATTGCCCATGGAAACCACCACCTCGCCATCAGCTAGAACCCTTTTCTGTAGAACCCCTGCAAGGTGTAACAAACATGATCAGTTGCTCCGGAATCTACTACCCATTCATGGGTAGATGCGGAGACAAGCACAGTTTCAGTTACTAAGGCGATGCGTGTACCTTTCTGTTTTGCCTTGAAGTCGGGACATTCAGTCTTCCAATGTCCAACCTTACCACACTTGAAACACTTCCCCTTAGGTTTTTGAACCCCTGCCGTGGGTGCAAACTTCGTGCTCCCACTATTCTTCTTGACATTCGTAGCCTTCTTGCCCTTTTTCTGGAATCTACCCTTCGGAGGGTTCCTTGAGCTGCTAGTAGTGTTCAAGATTTGGGTTCCTTTACCTTTAGTCTGACCCATGATTCCTTCTGCAGTAATTAACTCACTCGAAAGTTCATTCAGAGTGTAGTCTTTCCTTGACATCACTATATGTAGGCGGAAATTCTCATATGACTTAGGTAGTGAATGTAGAATGACGTCTATCTTGATGCCAAGATCCAAAACACCACCAACTTTTGCAAGCCGATCTAGCAGCTCGATCATATGTAAAACATGATCCTGCACGGATGCACCTTCAGCCATTCTGCAGGTAGTAACCTACCTCAGAAGATGAAATCTCTGAGATCTGTCGATCTTACCGAACTTTTCAGCCATGGAATCCCATATCACTCCCGCATGAGGCGTGTTTTCATACTGTGAAGCAAGAGAATCAACCATAGTGGATAGAATGACAAAACAAGTCTTATCATTATCCTCTATCCACTTTTCAGATTCCCTTATCTGCTCCTCACTCGCCTCTTCTTCGGGGAGTTCAGGTTCAGGGGTACTGAGAACATACAAGATCTTCTCATTTTGGAACAATAGTGTAAGGTTTCTCCTCCACTCTTTAACTGTTTATATCTTGTCAGTTCAACCAATTTGTGTTGTCTTCTGTGATACCCGACACACCACACAAATCTAACTCTTATACAAGATAAAGGATAACATGTGCAAATATACATATTTATCAGATAGGAGAATAAAACAGTGGTAAGGACAAAAACACATTTTATACAAGTATAAAAAAGTGCTTCCAGTATACAAAATCCCAACAAGTACCATCCTCCTCCATCCAGTACTTCTCAACTGTCATCTTCATCTTTGTAGCCATCTGACTGACTATGGGGTTCGTATTCAACTCCAAGTTATGAATGACTTGGAGTCATGTATTTCGTGCGGGTACGAGCTTCGTGAACTTGTGAAACTTCCTCAAGTAATCACATAATGCATTGATGCTGAGGAAATCTGCCTATACTGATATTCTAGTAGGCCTTTTGTTATGAAGCCTCGTCTCCAAGCCATGCCCATATTGTAGATCGGACGCTGCAAAGCAGAGAAACGCCCTATCGTAGAGGAGTAATGATTCTAGCATCAAGTAAGCGGAGTTCCAGCTATTCGGAACATCCTGACATAAGATCTTGGTCCACGTCAGGGTGACTACATTCACCATTTGCTTCAATTTCTCTAGTCTCAACGGTGAACCCTTGGTCCGCTTAACAGCCTCCTACACTCGCCTCACAGATGTACCAATCTCCTCGAGCCCCTACATCACCACCAAGTTAATGCTATGTGTTACACGTCGCAGCTGGAGAAATCTCCCATCAAGATCATTCGAACCCAAACTATCGAACCATGTTTTCATGTACTTTATTGCATCATCATTAGCAGAGGTATTGTCCATGGTACATGTTGGGAGATGATTCAGTCTTCTCACAATCAGTTGAGACATAACTCATTAGCCCTGTGCTCTGAATATTTGCTGAAGATTTGAAGATCCCAAAACCCTATCTTGACTGATGAACCATTCAGTTGTAAAATGTTCTGTTTTTGTCTCTGAGGTTTCAGACTTAGTAGACACTCTTCATCTGGTTCAAGCTCTCAGTAGATTACCTGCCTCAGTACCGAAAGCGAAGACTCGCAATATCGGACTCGGCAGAGCAAGCGTATGCGAAAGGAGTCAGTGGAACTGAACTCAGCAAGAGTAGTTCACTGAACTCGGAGTTGATCTTCAGTAAAGCCAACTCAGCAAGAGCATGCTACTGAATAGAGATCAGACTCAGCAACGGTTGGACAGTCTTCTGACTGTCGGGATTCTCTAAAGTTAAATTAGCAGAGTCAATACGAGGAAGAGAGAAGTCAACTTCAGATCTCCTTGAAGTCTGTTCTGTCTCACCTACTTTCCTGAACCTCGACAAATGACAAGCAGCCAGCTGTCCATATTCTTATTAAAGCTGCAAGTCAACAACTTTCCAGAAATGGAGGGAAAGGACACTGCAACCATCGTTGAAAGAGCCGTTAGCTACCCAAAAGAGAGAGACACAAGGATCATCGTCTCCAATGGATCTATCCTTGCCTCTACTCTATAAATAGAGGAATACAATTCAAATTGAAGCTCACCCACGGCAATAACGAACAACACAGAAAATTATACGAGCATTCATGAGCAACAAAAACGTCCTAAGTCTTCCGCAAGAAGTTCGAAGAAACAATCTCCGGCGAAAGACGATATACCTGCTCAAAGGGAACCAAGCTGAACCAGAATTATACAGCCTCTAGTATCCAAGCGACTAAACACGAACCTAAGTCTCTACTTAACCGTTCGTCGCTCTAGAAGCCACTTTCTCGTTCCCTATCCCTCTAACCTAAGCTCAGTTGATCATATCTATAGCTTAGATGAAGGAGTTCATATCTGAACTAATCCTTATTGTAAAGGACTCCTTCATAGTTGGATAGTTTTTCAAACACTTAGTTTGATACCTTGTAAACTGAGACTTGCTCAGTATAAATCTCAAGACCAGTGTTTGTCCAGAGTAAAAACCAACTGAGACTATCTCAGTATAATACATAGCCTCCTGATCATTCGGGACAGTGGACGTAGGATTGTTGGATCCGAACCACTTTAAAAACGCCTGTGTTCTGTGTTCGTTTTTCTATTTTAACTGTTGCATTGAATACTGTGCATATTGAAAATTTCTTTAAAATCATTTAACTGAGTTTCAGCAAGCTTAATCGACTGCACTAATATACTGAAACTATTTTATTAAAAACGTTTTCTGAACTCAACTGAAATTGGGCCTACACATTTCCGCACTACTAAACTTTATATGAACGGTACTGAATTCTGACCTTAGTCAGCTAGCAGACCTCAGTAAAGTCAGTCACTCTGCCACGCGATTCAGAACAACTTATTTGGTCTACTGAACTTGTTCAGTATGGCATTCTCCTGAAAAAGACTGTTCGCGTTTAAAGTTGAGAAATCGATTTTCAGGTGTATTCACCCCCCCTCTACACCTGAACGTTTATTCTCGGGACCAATAGTACAACTATTAGAATTTTGTATACCGAAAGCAACTTTTATGCTTGTATACAATGTTATTCCTATCCGTTGTTTGTTTTCCTATCTGATTATATATATTTGCATATGTTAAGTCTTATTATCTTGTACAAAAGTTAGCTTGTGTAATGTGTTATAAATCACAGAAGACAACACAATTGGTTAAACTAACATGTTATAAATACATATCACTGTTGAGACAACTTTAGAACGAGTTGTCGATTTAAGATGCAGTTTAGCTAAGAAATAGTTTGTCTTAGCTACTTGTATATTCTGGTACACTTAGGGTGGTGTATTGACGGATCACATTGAGATATGTTCTCCTAACTGACCCGAGTGAAAAACTAAAGATCTAGGTGACGTAGCTGGTCTAAACCTTGATAAGACTTCAGTTGAGTGCATTTGGCTAACTATCACTTGACCTACTATGGTGAACGTCATCGCAACACGATCTACATATCTTGGGTGTTAGTAGTCATTTGTGACTGAGGCTGGTTGTCTGTATCTTGCAATCGTATCCCTAATAGTTGGGTTGATAATATCCACTGAGGAGCTCGAAAGGATTAGAGGTCATTTGTGACTCATGCTGGTTGTCTGTATCTTGAAATCGTATCCCTAATAGTTGCGTTTCTGCTAGGGTTCCACCGTTGGCTTCGGGAGGCGTGTGTAGCAGCATTCGGCTAATACGTTTGGACAATTTGGTTTGTCGTTTCATTAGCTTTGTCTGGATAGGTCGCATGACCTATTTCAATTTCTAGCCTGTCAAGAATAGCGTCGGAAAGTAGAGATGGTCGTGTTGTCCAAAAAACCTGGAACTTTCTAGGTTCTGCGGCCGCTTTCGGTGAGCGTGAGAGCCTTTCTCAGCAAAGTTGTTAGATATTTTGATTAGTTTTTTCCTTAGCCACGATTGGACATATCATATGAGCTGTTTGGGTCTCAGGATTGTCCGGAATCGTTGCGGAAAGCATAAGTGGTCGGCTGCTAGAAAAACCAGAAACATTCCAGGCAGCGTGGCTCCCGGCGGCCCGTGAGGGAGCTTGTGAAAACTTCTCGCTAAATGGTTTTAACTATTTTGTTCGTCTCTTCCCATGGTACTCGTCGACGTCTCGCACGAGATCATCTGGGATCTGTGGAGATGGGAATTGACGTTGGAAGTAGAGTGTCCTATTTCTAATTTTTCCGACGATTGATTCATTGACGAAACGTAAGAAGGAATTGATTTCCTGTCGGAGTTCGTTCATGGTAGACGGAATCATTCCCTTTCCAAGTATACGGTTTGAAATTGTGTGAACGGATTGAAAGAATTGGCGGCAGAGGTGGGACATCCGGCGGTTGGGAGTAGTGGTTTGGCTGCGCGGTGAAGATTAGGGTTGACATCAGTCTGACGTGGCAAGCTGACGTGGCATCCACATGGTGATGACATGGTGACACGTGGCATATTTTGTCATCTATAAGTTTTAAAGATTGAAGATCTGTAATTGGTTCGAGCTTTGTAATAGATATGATCTATGTGTGTTTAAGCTCGATGGCGACTTTTAATCATGTCGTGGATAGATTTATTTATTATTATGCTAAAGTATGCAATATCTTTTAAATTGCGCTTAGAATAGCATGATAATAGAATTTAAATCCAGCTTTTAAAAGCATGCTAATTTTCTTGCGAGCATGATTTATTATATTCGCTTACAATAGCATGTTTTAGGAAATTATGTGTTTATTGATCATATTTTCGGAACCTTGTGAATAAAAAGACTAAGCAAGTTTTTTAAATTTAAATGTTTAATTGGCTTCCATTAAATTGGACATTAAACATTTAATTGGACCTCCATTGAATGGACTCTACACGAAAGTAGTTCAATTATATAAGTAAATGTCCACCTGCGTTGCTTGCTTATGTTTTACGAACTGCTAGGTTTGTGAGATGAGTTTTCCAAAACAATATTTCATTCTTATTGAGTAGTGGGAGCGAAATCGTAAACGTCCACCTGCGTGGCTTACGGGCCTAGTAAACACGAGCAATCTAGAAGATAATAACTAATTAAATCAAATTGAATGCGGCATGGTTCTCATAAGTATGTCAATTTCGAGATTGTGTTCTTAAATTGCTCAAATTAATGGAAAATGCTTAGGTGTCAACGCGGGTACAATTCACTTACCTTGAAGTCCATTCCCAAATTTTAATCTTAATAGTGACATGGTTCAGAATATCGAACTATCGGTTCCATTCGTCTTAAGAACCTAGGCCTAGATTGGAATTAAAGACTAGATAAATAGCTTGGTCTAGAGTTATACTAGTAAATGTACACTTGCGTGGCTTACGAGTGGAATTTTTGGAGTCGTTCGAGGTTCTTAATGTCATTGGTTTATCAAAAGGTTAGAATGACATTGATCTCGAATTATGTACGAATATAAGTTTTCACATGCTACTATTTATTTAAAATTCAGATATGACTATTTATTTAATTATGTTCAATCAATTTGATCTCACTAATCTAAAAGCCCCTTATCGGGTTCTCTAAAACTTATAGAATGGAAGATAAATCTTACCCTCCTAAAGGACACTTTGTCAAAGTCCTATAAGGACTCCTATTTTAACACCGTTATAACTAAGAGAGAGTATGTTCTTTATGAGTTACTCAATGCTTTGGTATCGGTTGAGGGGGTTATAAGAAATGAAAAAGGTGCTCAAGCTTTTAACACCACTAGTAGCTCAAGGAATCCTCCGAAAGGTGAAAACTAGAAAAGAGCAACAAGGATGGTAAGGTTGAAAGGAGCAGTATGAGTAGGAAGACGAGTCCTACCGACTGCTTTGAAAAGCCAATGGGGAAGGGAAAGTTCTTCAATTGTGGTAAGAAACGACACTGCAAGACTTTTTGTCCAGATGTCAAGGCAAAATAGAAAGAGACGCGATTCGCTCTTGTAACTGAGACTGTTCTAGTTTCCTCTACTACCCATGAGTAGGTAGTGGATTCGGGGACAACTAATCATGTTTGTTACACCTTGCAAGGTTCCTTATAGAAAAAGGCAACTGAGTGATGGAGAGGTCGTAGCCTCCATGTGCAATGGATGAAAGTTCGTGCAATTGCGGTTGGGTTTTTACATCTATCTTTTGATAGTTCTGTTTTAGTACTTAAAGATGTGGTGTATGTGCTTGAGTTTAGGCGAATCACGAATTCTATTTCAAAACTTTACACCATGGATGGTTATAAATCAAGTTTTCATATTAATTTTTCTATCATGAAACACGTTGATTTAATCTATGGTGGGCCATTAAACGGATCTTTATGTATTATTACTTGCAAATCGCGTAATTCTGTTCATGTTACTTCCTCACCATCAAAATCCAAGAAGAAGAAAGAATCTTCTGAAGAGAATCAAACCTACTTGTGGCATATAAGAAAATGTCACATCAATCTGAATAGGATCCAAAGATTGGTGAACGATGGATCATTAAAGTCTCTCCAAGTTGAACCATTTCTTACCCGCGAATCCTGCTTGGAGGGAAAGATGGTGACTAAGCCTTTAAGGCAAAGGGTTATAGAGCTACAAAAGCGCTAGGTGTGATCCATTCTGACTTGTGTGAGCCTGTGTCTACACAAGCTCGTGGAGGTATGAGTACTTCATCACATTTATTGACGATTACTCGAGGTATAGATATGTTTCCCTTCTTCGCCACAAGTCTGATTGCTTCGAGTTTTTCAAGGAATTTTAGGCGGAATTGGAGAAGGAGATATGTAAACAAATCAAGATGCTACGATCTGATCGTGGTGGCTAATACTTTGCCAACGAGTTCAAGGATTACCTGAAAGAATGTGGGATTATGTCCCAGGTGACAACACCGAGCAAGCCTCAACAGAATGTTGTGTTAGAGAGAGGAAATCGAACTCTACTAGAGATGGTTCGTTCGATGATGAGTTATGCAACGTTGCCTGTTTCTTTTTTGGGATATACTCTAGAGACTGGAGTATACTTGCTGTATCGTGTGCCTTCCAAGTAGGTCAATAAGACCCATTTTGAGTTTTGGAGCGGGCACATTGCACCACATAAGGATTTGGGGCTATCCTTCTTATGTGCTAAATAAGCTAGCCGACAAGTTGGTATCATGTTCAGAAGTGATGTTGTTCATATGGTATCTAAAGGAAATGAAGAGTGGATATATTTATGATCGTTGTTAGCACCAACGAAGAGTTCTTAGAAGATGACTATATTAGTAACCACAAGTCTTGAGTCGACATATCCTTGAGGAATCACAAGGTAGTCGAGATCCAATCAGAAAGCCAGTTGTGCAAGATAAGGCACCACAAGCTACTGCACAATAAGGTGGTGTATTGATGGATCACAAGATTAAGGTGGTGTATTGACGAATCACACTAAGATGTGTTCTCCTAACTGACCTGAGTGGAGAACCAAAGATATCGGTGACTTAGTTGGTCTTAAGTTTGATAAGACTTCAGCTGAGTGCATTTGACTAACTATCACTTTTACCTACTATGGTGAACGTCTTCGCGACCAGATCTACGTATCTTGGGTGTTAGTAGTCATTTTTGGGTTGATAATATCTTGGGTGTTAGTAGTCATTTTTGGGTGTTAGTTTGGGTGTTAGTAGTCATTTTTGGGTAGATAATATCTTGGGTGTTAGTAGTCATTTATGGGTTGATACTATCAGGATGGTTGTCTGTATCTTAAAACAATGTTCCTAATAGTTGGGTTGATAATATCCCCTGAAGAGCTCGAAAGGATTAGCACATGCAGGTTGATTAAGTTCAGGTGTGTTAATAAGGACGAGTGGTACTACTCAGGAATATAATATGTTAATTAATTTAAGCTGTCGTGGGCTTATTTAATTACCGGATATTTGTATCTTAAATACGGGGATCAATTAAGTTTAAAATACAAGCCCATGCTCAAATTGGGATTAAAAGAGGTAAGTCAGCACGGATTCTCTAATGGAATTACTTTGTGTTTATTAATTAATTTTGCTTTGGGTTGAGCATAGAGAATTAATTAATTTGAGGCCCTGTTTTATTTCTTGTATTGGATCCCTGGTCTAGCCTAAATAAATTCCAAGTATTTATCTCAAGCTTTCTCGGGATTATTAAGGGATTAATGCATTTTATGCATTACTTAATAATGTGAGTAATATTTATCTGAAATTATTTGGCTGACCCAATTAATTGATAAATAATAAGTAGCTCAGATATTACTTAATTATTTAATGGGCTTGGTTTTTGAATTCCATTAGGAATTAATTAATTAATGGACATAGTGTATATAATAACGTATTATTTACTATTGGTATACAACTTTTTCAGAACACAAATACAAACACACACAAACGCATATGAAACGTGAGCGAGAGATAGATGAGATTTTTCATTTCTTCTTCAGTTCTTCGTCCATTCGAAGGGAGAGCAGACATCAGGACACATATCAGAAGATCATATTCCCGAGCAAATAAAAGCGCAGCTTAATGACGCAGTTATTGATTCCTAAATCCTTCAGTAACAAAGCATGTTCTTTAACCCCCAATCATCTAGTACCCCACAAATAGCTTCACCAATGTCGTCACCCTTGTGACTGCATATCTTCGTAAAGCTGATGATCTTCTTTTGTGATTCCCACTGCTCTTCAAATGTAGTGTGGTGTAACACAAATGAAGTTCGTGTTATTGTCTGCAGTCCAACAATAACTAGAGAGAGAAACCCTTCTAAAGTATTTGTTCTGGAAGAAGTTCTTCAAAAACCCCTTCCTCTCAAAAAAAAGTCGTAGAAAATCCGCCCTAACCGTCTGTCTAGTGGGTAGATCCATCTTTTGACGTATGGCTTTTACAAACGCCTTAAACCTTCACGCTCCACAAAGCAGAATGGGAGCTCATCCAAGATGATAATCTCCTCCAACTTAATTCGGGCTTCATCTTTGTTGAATATCCAAGCTATGAGTGAAGGGACTTTTCCACCTTGCTCAGGCTTGAAATTAAGTTGCAGTGCTTGAGTAGAACGAGCTTCGTGTTTGGCCTTACACATCTCATAATGGCTTCTCAAGCTAGCGGTGTCGTTCATCCTAGAATCGACCTTAATCAATGCCCCACAGAGCTTTTATTTCCCTTTTCTCAACTTTTTCTCCGGAATTCTCAACATCAAGCCAAACGACTTCAAATTGATTCCACATTTCCGATCGATTTGATGACGAAGGAGCTTTCCTTTTCTTGCCATTAGTACTTCTTTTATCAATGGAGGCATCTCGTAGTTGTTCCTCAATCACCACATCATGTTGTAATCGAGAATCTTCCATTTTAAAATCTTCATAGAGAAGCGTATTGCTATTGCTACCTTGTATACCGGAAGTCGCTATCTATAGAGGTTACAAGTATACAACAATAAGAAATTAAGAATGACTGAATAATGACACCAGGACATGACATAACATAATCACATAAACATAGGGAATTCCTGAACAATTATTACTTAACAAATAGTCAATTAACATCTAAAATTCAATAAATAGTGAATAATTCCATTATTCAAGAACATATAGCAACTACAGCCAGCAGACACATGAATATATGATAAGTCTGGAATGTGGAATTCTGGATCATATATTCATGACTGACTAACAATTAACACTTTAACTAACAATTACTAGAGGTCCAAAAACATAACATTTTAAAGAAACAGAGGGTTTGAGCTAGAGAGAAACAGAGGGTTCAAAGACTCAAGTCAACCACAACCTTGACAGAAACATAATAACGTTCAGAGACAAGTCTTCAGATTTAGACGAGGGGGGGGGGTTTGAATACACTCGAGTCCAAGTTATACTGAAATAGTTGGCTGAAGGATTCAGCTTGTCAAATAAACTTTCTGATCCCGTGGGCATTGTGATTCAAAGCTACTGAATATTGTTCACTGATTGAGGTCAGTAGACAAGCGACTCAGTGCGAGAAGTTGTGCAGAATTGTGTAGGCTCGATTTTAATCTAAAAAATGCTAGTTTTTTAAGACAATTTCAGTATATGCTTGTGCGTGTTTTGGCAGTTTTACTGAAAATCGAGAGTTAATAATTTTCTAAGTGGTTTGGATGCAGGATGAATAGTAAACATTAAAACAGTAAAACGACAGACATAATTTTTAGAGTGGTTCAGATACGTAAGATTCTACGTCCACTTTCCTGTTTACAGGAGGTCTTAATTAGATTATACTGAACAAGTCTCAGTGGATCCGTGCACAGGATAAATCACTAATTATAATCCTAGTGACTTTACATGGGTTTCAAACACGAAGTTGAGATTTTCTCCAACTGTAAAGGAGTTCTTACAATAAGAACAGTTCGAAGATGAACTCCTTCGGTTTCTAAGCTTATGATCTAACAAGTAAGGCTTAGAGTATAGAGAAGGGAAGATAACTAAATTAACTCTAGAGAGAAGAACTATATCAATAATCTATCGGTTCAGTGAGTTCTTTGTTGGGTATGCTTTGAGAATGCTAGAGCTTGATTGCTTTGAATGCTTTGTGTTCCCGGTTGTTTTCAAAGCTTGAGATCGATCTCTATTTATAGTCTTGACTCATTAATAGATCCGTTGGAGAGGACCTAGACACGTGGCAAGAACGACAAGCAAATCAACCATTCTTCATTTGAATGTTACTATAGAGATTCTCACTCTTCTTCAGAATAGGGAAGCTGACTGCAACTTTATGTCAATGTTAGTACAATGCTGACAATTCATCATTGGTTGAGGTTAGATGGTAGGTGAAGCTCCATTCAAACTCCAAAGCTGATGCTGAGTTAACTTCATTTGATACCTCAGATACTTTACTAAAATGTCCTCTATTGACATTCTCTGAAATCCTCAACATGTTGACCGATGCTTCATACTGATTCACAACACTCGTTTAGTAGATTCGGCTGAATCCTATTAAGTATTCAGACACCTGAGACCTAGTATCGGCTGACCAAAAATATACTGTTGATTCTAACAACAGCTACTGAATGCTATCTAGCCTATTGAGCTCCTAACATGCTGAACTCAACTAAGCTATACATCTATTACATTATATTGGTTCATTACTCAGCAATGAGTTTTGAGATCTTCAAATCTTATAGTAAATCATCAACCAACAGAATCTTACCCCGGAGAAAAAGATTGGGAGAGACTCAGAGATGGAGTGAAATAGAGGGTTCGAGTCGACGCTCTTTCTGCTCGAAGAAGAGGGAGACTGCGAGATGAGACAAAGGGAGACTACGTGCGAGATGAGGATTGAGGAGACTGCTCGACGCCTCCTTGGGCACGGCCGTGGCGTGAGCATGTACCGTGGGTGGACGCCGGCGATTTAGGGGCTTGGGCAACAAGAGTTGGGAGGGAGGGGGAGATGAAAGGGTGTATTAGTAATTTATTTACTAATACAATTTATCATATTATGTTATAATGTATATTGTAATATTAGTATATTATTATAAATAAAGTAAAAGAATACGAAAGTCGGTTTTTCGATAATGTTGTTGCTACCGTCGGCATAGCCGTTGTGGGACCACCACCAGAAAATCAAAACGATTGTCGTGCCAATTGCCGCCAAGCGGTAGTTCGGTCTGCCCGAACCACGCGACAGTGATAGGAACCGTAGCCAACTGATTTCCATTCCCATCCCTATATACTATATCAAAAAATTAAAAATAAAATAATCTTTTAATTAAAACATAACTAAATCCAACCCGACTCCATTGTTGACATTTGAAACATTCCGTTCGTTAAGTTAAGTGAATCCTACATGAATTAAAAAAAAACATTTTTCGTTGTTCAAATTGGTTCATATTTGACATTGGGGAAAAATAATTTACAGTCGGTTATGCTGGTTGTTAATTCACTTCGGCCCATTATTTTAATTGAGTACAATTTTAAGTCTTTAGTTTGTAAAATAATTCGATTTTGGCCCATTTTGCTAATTTGACAATGTTGACCCAATTTCAATCCTCCCTAACACGTGAACACGCGCCCTTCAAATAATATTTATTTATTATTATTTTCACATGGAATTTCTAGATACATCAATTTTTATCCCTATATAATATTAATGTCCAATTTTAACTCATTATATTTCAAAAAAAACTCCAAATTTAGCCCATTATTACAAAATAAACAATATTTAATCTAAAGATTTATTTTATGCAAATTCAATAAATTAATATGAAGATCCAGTTTATAACACACAATTTTGTTCTGATTAATATCATAGTAAATTCTGTCATGGTTATTTTTTTTTATAGAGAAGGACTTATGTGCATCATGTTGCATGTGCAACATAATTTAATTTTTCAATTTTGACCCGGTTTGACTAGGGTTTAAAAAAAATTAAAATTTCTTCTCCCTCCCACAACCGCCTCCCTCCCACTACCTCTCTCTCTCAGTAGCTTAGGACCCTCTCTCTCTCTCACCGTCCCTTCTCTTTCTCTCACCGTCCTCTCTATCTCCGCCTCCGTCTTCGTCGCCATCGCTCCTCTCCGTTGTCGTTGCTCCTCGTGCCTCCTACCTCCCGCTCCGCTCCACTTCACCATTTCTGCATCTCCCTCTCTTGACTCTCCACCTCCACGATTTATGGTGATTGTATTGCTATTGTATTTCTTAATTTCGTGTTTTGCTGTGTCAAATGCGTTCGGTGTGTTCCGATTTTAAGCCTCTTTTTCGTATTAATTTCCGTTCTGCTGATTCCGGTGTGCGAAGGTGGAAGATTGTGGCGAGCTCGAGGTAGCATTCAAATGCTAATTGATTACGAAACACATCTCAAAGGTTTTATATTTGTTATTCGTTGTCATCTCATTTGATTTTTATAATTATATTGTGCTAGAATGCATCTGATATTTCTCCCCCCCCCCTCCCTCTCTCTTAGATAGTCGATTTATTTAACTAGGATGATATGCAGTGCAATGAAGCAGGTAGTTTTAAAGCTTATTGGCTAATGTGATCCTCTTGTTTCTGAATAATTTGATCTATATATACGCTGATTTCATTGTTGATAGATCAGACGGTTTAGTTTTTGGATTTCCTTTTTTTTCTTAGTCTGATTCATTGTAGCAAGAAATCGTGATTTTTCAGCACTTTTAATCATGAAGTTTTTAATGATCGTTGTAGATTGTAGCAATTATGGAAAACTGAGAAATTGCACTATGAAAGAAGAATATCGAATTGAGTTACTTGGAATTGAATTTTTCTGTATCTAAGTACTCCATTTAGAGTTGTTTTTTATTAATTTATTCGGCCTTTGTTGTTTGATTTTGCTCTTCTTTTTGTTGGATTGTGCGTTGAATTTTGTGTGGATTTATCCTTCGATTTCTCGTTGTTGTTCTCTCAACGCATACACGTATGCACTCAGTGATATGGGAAGAAGACAAAAGGTTGTTGATGTTATTCTTGAGATTATATTTTATTGACTAAATAATTAACGGTGGTTTCGTATGATATTAAAGTGACACTTTCCTTAATTATAATTGACACTTTTGTTTATTACGATTGACATTTTGGGCAACATTTCTCGTTATTATGCTTCATATTTTATTGTGTGATTATTGGATTAAAGTGACACTCTACTCATCATTGACACGCTCTGTTATCATAACTGACACGCACAAGAGAGACAATTGACACTCTACTCTCTACTGTGAATTATGGTTTAAACAGATACTCTGCTCATCATTGACACATTCTTTTATCTTGATTGACACGCACAACAGAGACAATTGACACTCTGCTCTCTACTGTGAATTATGGCTTAAACAGACACTCTGTTCATCGTTGACACATTCTTTTGTCATGATTGACACTCACATCAGAGACAATTGACACTCTGCTCTGATACTATGAATTATGGCTTAACCATACACTCTGCTTATCATTGACACGTTCTTTTGTCATGAGTGACACGCACAACAGTGACAATTGACACTCTACTCTCTATTATGAATTATGACCTAAACATACACTCTACTCATCACTGACACGTTCTTTTCTCATGATTGACACAAACAACGTAGACAATTGATACTTTTTTCATACACAAATAACACTTTTTTTCGAAACAAACTGCATTTTTTTCAAAAATAATTGATAGTCAATAAATGATACTTTATTCAAATACAAATGATATTTTTGTTTGTTATGATTGACACTTTGGATAAAAAACAAATGACACATTTATTCATTACAAGTGACACGCCTTACTTATCAAAAAAATCGAAAAAAATAAAAAAAATTGTTTGTTACGATTGACACTTTTGTTTGTTACAATTGACACTTTCGTATGCAAAGAGTGACATGACCGTCCTTAAAATAAATGGGAAAAAACATTAAAAAAAAGAAAAAATAAATAAATTTTAAATAAATTTGTTTGTTGCGATTGACACTTTTGTTTATTATGATTGACACTTCCGTATGCAAAGAGTGACACGCCCGTCCTTAAAATAAAGAGAAAAACGTAAAAAATAAAAAATAAAAAAAAAAAAAAAAAAAATTAAAAATTTAAATAAAAAATAAAAAAAGGATTAATGATGTCATGCTGACATCAGCGGGTCAACACGTATCAAAGCGAGTCAACGGGTCAAGTACGGGTCAAAATTGGGTAATTGAATCATGTTGCATGTGCAACATGGTGCACACGCAAGTTTTTGCCTTTTTTATATTCATTTCTTTTGTAACACAATTGATTGATTGATAAATTTCTTAGTTATGCCTAAACCTTTCTATGACAATGTGAATTAAAGGAAGATTAAGGTTTTTTTTCGAAAAGTGAGTCCTTTTTTCGCAAAAACTCGGCCGACTGCGCATAAAATAAATTCTCACAGAAGAACGTTGCATCTCATCTCCTCCTCCATCTCCCCTTCGCTCTCTCCCACGCTTCCTCTCCCCTCATCTCTTTCTCTCTCTGTCAATCTCCACTTCTCGGCTGCTTACAAGGATTTCCACCACCAGATCCGTGAAGACCTCCTCCACCAGAATCGTCGATGCACGTCGCCGCCTCCACCAGAATTGCCGCCTACACCCTTTATTTCAATTCGATTTCTGGTTCTATTCGTCAAAAGTCTCTATTCTTTCAGATAAGATCGTTGAAGAATAATCAATTAGGATCCAATTTCTGATTTTGTGGGCGGACTATTGTATTTAAATTGGCTATTGAGATTATTTCCTACAGCGATCAATGTTGATTTTCTTTGATTCAAGTTTTTGAAAAGTAATTTCTAGCTCAGTGATTGGATAAATACATCGATAGTTTGAGGTATTAGATTTAGATAATGGTGAAATTTGCAGTAAAAATGTGGATAAATGCAGGACGATCCAGATTGCATTTACATGTCAAAGTCGACACCAAATTACAGAAGGAAAATGTTATATTATCTTGATATGTGCAAAAGTATCAATTGTTCGAAATAGAAGTACCACTTGATATAAATAAAAATATTAATTATTCTAAATAAAATTAACACTTTGTTGTGAATAAAAGTATAACTTGTGCTTAATAAAAGTATCACGTCATATGAAAAGTAACAATTATTTAGAATGTATCGCTTGTTGCGAATAAAAATATCGTTTATTTATCCAATAATATCAATTAACATGAATAAATATATGAGTTGGTCTCCTGTGCATCCGGTTGCAGGTGCAACCGGATGCTTACCGATATATACAATTCGGTTTGTAATTATTACATTAATGTTGTGTAGTGCAGTTGGTTGAGTATGTTGGACACTCACTTCTGTTGCCTAGGTTCAAATCCCAGCAGCGACATTTAAAGTTTTTTTTTTTCCTTTTCCTTTCTTTTCATTTTAATTTTTTTTCTCTCCCTTTCTTTAAATTTTAATTTTTTTTTCTTTTCTTTTCCTTTCTTTTCATTTTATTTTTTTTTTCTTTTCCTTCATTTTCATTTAAATTGATACATTAATTTAAAATAGTGATACTTTTTTTAATAATACTTTTTATTTTTTAAAATTTTTTTTACGTGTCACTTTTTTTTTAATAACACTTTTTTATTTTATTTTTATTTTTTTTAATAACACTTTTTCTTACGCATGTGACTTTTATTTTTAAATTTTTTTAATAACACTTTTTATTTTTATTTTTTTTATTTTTTTTACGTAATACTTTTTTTTTAATAACACCTTTTTTAAAAATCTTATTGATACACCCATTTTTATTTTTAATTTTTTTAATAACACTTTAATTTTTTTAATAACTGCTACGATATTTTTTCCTATTTTTTCTGTACCCCTGGAGGGGAAGTCTAAACCCTACTCTTTTCTCCGGTGAAAAATGCTTGCGTTCCTTCGGAACACTCGCATTTTGAAAGGGTTTTGAAAAGGGAACGCTAGCATTTCCAAACCCTTTTAGTCGTGGAACTGCTACGGTATTTTTTCGTATTTTTACTGTATCACATTATGTTAACAAAAGTATTAGTCTTTCTAAAGAAAAATATCATTCATATTAAACAATAGTATCACTTTATATGTAAACAAAAGTATCACTCTGTCTAAAGAATAGTATCATTCCTATTGAACAATAATATCACTTTATATGTAAGCAAAAGTATCAGTTTTTCTAAGGAAAAGTATCACTTCTATTGAGCAAAAGTATCATTCTTCCTTAAGAAAAATATCAATCTTATTGAGCAATAATATCACATGTTCTTAACAAAAGTATCATTCTTCCTAAAGAAAAGTATCATTCTTCCTTAAGAAAAGTATCATTCTTCCTTAAGAAAAGTATCATTCTTATTTAGCAATAGTATCACATGTTAAAAAAAGAACACTCGCATTTTTAAAGGGTTTGGAAATGCTAGCGTTGTGGAACTGCTACGATATTTTTTCTTGTTTTTACTGTACCCTAGAGGGGAAGACTAAACCCTACTTTTTCTCCGGTTAAAAATGCTCGCGTTCCTTCGGAACACTCGCATTTTTAAAGGGTTTGGAAAAAGCTAACATTCCTTCGGAACGCTAGCATTTCCAAACCCTTTTAATTGTGGAACTGCTACGGTATTTTTTCTTGTTTTTACTGTACCCTAGAGGGGAAGTCTAAACCTACTTTTTTCTCCTGTTAAAAATGCTCGCGTTCCTTCGGAACACTCGCATTTTTAAAGGGTTTGGAAAAAGCTAGCGTTCCTTCGGAACGTAGCATTTCCAAACCCTTTTAGTTGTGGAACTGCTACGGTATTTTTTCTTGTTTTTACTGTACCCTAGAGGGGAAGTCTAAATCCTATTTTTTTCTCCGGTTAAAAATGCTCGCGTTCCTTCGGAACACTCGCATTTTTAAAGGGTTTGGAAAAAGCTAGCGTTCCGAACCTTTTAGTCATGGAACTGCTACGGTATTTTTTCGTATTTTTACTGTATCACATTTTGTTAACAAAAGTATTAGTCTTTCTAAAGAAAAGTATCATTACTATTAAACAATAGTATCACTTTATATGTAAGCAAAAGTATCACTCTGTCTAAAGAATAGTATCATTCCTATTGAACAATAATATCACTTTATATGTAAGCAAAAGTATCAGTTTTTCTAAAGAAAAGTATCACTTCTATTGAGCAAAAGTATCACATTCTGTTAACAAAAGTATCACTCTGTCTAAAGAATAATATCATTCCTATTGAACAATAGTATCACTTTATATGTAAGCAAAAGTATCAGTTTTTCTAAGGAAAAATATCACTTCTATTGAGCAATAGTATCACATTCTGTTAACAAAAGTATTAGTCTTTCTAAGGAAAAGAAGTATCACATTTTGTTGACAAAAGTATCACTCTTTCTAAGGAAAAGTATCGTTCTTATTGAATAATAGTATCATTTCAGTAAGCAAAAGTATCAGTTTTTCTACGAAAAAGTATCACTTCTATTGAGCAAAAGTATCACATTCTGTTAACAAAAGTATTAGTCTTTCTAAGGAAAAGAAGTATCACATTTTGTTGACAAAAGTATCACTCTTTCTAAGGAAAAGTATCGTTCTTATTGAACAATAGTATCACTTTCAGTAAGCAAAAGTATCAGTTTTTCTACGAAAAAGTATCACTTCTATTGAGCAAAAGTATCACATTCCCGTTAACAAAAGTATTAGTCTTTTTAAGAAAAAATATCATTCCTATTGAACAATAGTATCACTTTATATGTAAACAAAAATACCAGTTTTTCTAAGGAAAAACATCACTTCTATTGAGCAATAGTATCACATTCTGTTAACAAAAGTATCACTCTGTCTAAAGAACAGTATCATTCCTACTAATATTCAAAATAATTTATATTTTTCATGTAAAGTGATACTTTGGTTAAGAACAAGTGATACTTGTATTCATAATAAGTGATACTTTTGTTCATAGCAAGTGATACTTTGATTCATGATAAGTGATACTTTTATTCATAATAAGTGATACTTATATTCATAGCAAGTGATACTTTGATTCATGACAAGTGATACATTACTAGTCAGAAGTGATAATTTTATTCAGAACAAGTGATATATTCAGAATAATAAATACTTTTTCATATAATGTGATACTTTGTTAAGGACAAATACTTTTATTATCTCATACATATTCATCATTATGTTATATCTCTTCTATGACTATTACATATATAATTATATATTTTTTTTAAATTCTATGACTATTATATATACAAGAATAAATTTTAATATATATATTAATATTCTTTGTGTCATATATTATTTTTAAAAAAATAAGAAATTAAATTTATTATTTTTCGTGTCATATTGTAGTTGTTTATACAATTATAATTTTTTTAAAAAATATTATATTTTTTAACAAGAAATTTTTTTAATATACATATTAATATTCTTTGTGTCATATATTAATTTTTTTAAAATAAGAAATTAAATTTATTATTTTTCGTCTCATATTGTAGTTATTTATACAATTATAACTTTTTTTTTAAAATATTACTATATTTTTTTAACAAGAAATTTTTTTAATATACATATTAATATTATTTGTGTCATATATTAATTTTTCAAAAAATAAGAAATTAAATTTATTATTTTTCGTGTCATATTGTAGTTGTTTATACAATTATATATTTTTTTTAAAAATATTATATTTTTAACAAGAAAAAAAATTTAATATTACATATTAATATTCTTTGTGTCATACATTAATTTTTTTAAAATAAAAAATTAAATTTTTAATGTTAAAAGTTAAAAAAAACTAAAACGTTGTTGCTGGGTCTCGAACCCTGGTCTCTCGGGTGAGAGTCCAGCAACTCACCAGCTGCTCTACATGAATGCTTATGTAGACATCTATATTAATATGCTATTTAACTGGGTGCAGCCGGTTGCACCTGCAACTGGTTGCACCCAAGTTTTTGCGTAAATATATTATTTGTACTAAATAGAAGTATCAATTAAATGAATACATGCATCACTTATACTGAGTGTTGTATGTATCAATTAATATCAATGAATATGTCATTTGTTATGAACAATTGTATCACTTTTTTAAAATGAGTGTATCAATTAACTTAGTATTAATTAAAATGAATGCAATATCACTTATACACAGTATAAGTGTAACTTAATATGAATAAATGTATCCATTATTTTGAACGCTTAGTATCACTTTTTTGAAGAAATGTATTACTTTAATGTATTTAAATAAGTATATCAATTATCATGATTAAATTAACATAAATACTATATAAGCATGAAACCAAACTTGATAACTCATACTGTAATAAATAATTTAACTTAGGTTTGAAAAAAAATAGCTAAAAAAGTACTAAAAAGAATTAATTAGTAAAACATAAAAAAATTTAATTATTAAAAAAAAAACTAAATAAGAGCTAAATCTGGGCTGGCGCAGCGGCGCGTCCGCAGCGGACGCTCGCATGCCAAACTCCCTCTTTTTTTTTACGCCTCCCACCTCTTTGCAGAACCTGGATTCATGGCTAATACTTTACTTATGTGAGAGTGAGAAATATAATTAATCTTACATTGAGGATGCTTTTGAAAATGAAATTACAAACTGCATTTTCACATGTTTATCTCTCATTCACTTAGGGATGCCTCCAGAGCATGTCCTTAGGAAAAATTACTGGAATATAACTTAATTATAGTTGGCTTGCTTCCATGCCATTTTCCTTCTTCTCTTCAAATTAAGGGTATATACTAACTTGTATACTTTTGCTTCATTGTTCTAGTAGAACGTTCTTCAACACTTCGTAAATTTGTTCCTCCAACAATATCTTTTGCATTTGAGATTGTATGCTTCTTGTATATATGTTGTCAAGACTTGAACAATCGTAAATCATCTGTTTTCTGTTAGTTTATCGGGGTGGGGGTGCATGGTTGATTATAAGTTCCTTGTTTAGTTTTGGTGAGAATATTTCAAGTTTTCCATAATGTAAAAGATATTGATTTCTCACAATCTTATTCGTTGCAGATTACAGTACAGCTACGAGGTCTATACAGGATGAAGTTTTCATTTATGGATGCATTAGGAACTAGTATATTTACTATACATTTTGAAAAATACTTGTATTATTTATTTCTTCTAAATCAAGATGTAATTACTATTTATATATACATTGCTTCACTCCAAGTTTCCCCCCTTTTTATGAGTCTGTTATTCTATTTTTAGCTACATCGCTTATGTACAGTAAGATTACAATCTCTTCTCATCAAGAACCCTAATTTCATTTTTCTCGGAATGTGTAACCACGAAGCAAAGAGAAAAATAGCGCACGGTTCAATGGACGAAAACGAAGAAGCACCGGTGTGGACGTTCCGCGTGATGGTTCTAGGTTCTATATCGTTCTTATTTCTGTTGGTAGTCAACAAGTACTTCGTGAAGGAGACGTGTGAATGCATTATGTGCATGACATTAACGATTATGATACTGTATCCCTTGGGCTATATAATGGGAAGGTTAATCCCAAGAAGAGTAGTTTATTATCCCACATTTGGGTTGGAGTTCTATATCAATGATGGCCCCTTTGGATTTAAGGAATATGCAATGATCTCAATATTCGCTAATTTGGGTGCCACCATTGGTGGATTCACTTCTTCTTCTATTGATCTATCATACAGCTAAGTTGTTGTTTTTTTCATGTTTTGATCTTGAAAAATATTTGGATCATGTTGATATGATTGATTAATTGTTTTTGGTTCCAGTGTTTTGTTTTATATTTTGTGCTCATATCATATCACCAACAATGAAGGGTTTGGTTTGGATTATTAAAGGGCTAGTAATTTGGTGGATCAATTTTGTTGATCAATTAGTATGAAGAATGGAAAAAAGAAAAAAGGAAAGGGCCGGCAATCGATAATTTGAAATTTCTATGTAGAAGTCAAGAAGGGACACATAATTGAAGTTGAGGAAACATTTAAATTTGACAAAACTAGCTAGCGACCGTCTTAGATATCTTGCAGTATAATTAAGATAATCTAGCTTATTCGATTCGAAAAACATAGTTATTGAAAGAAAAAAATAACGATCTAAGGTCATGTATATAGTCATCAGGTTAGATAGCTCATATGTTAGGGAGCAATAATTCATCTTTTGAGCAAAAAAGACTGATTGGAAAGTATTATCATTTCACATCAAAATTTCACCATCTGAAAAGATCTCTTCTTAATTTATTCAGATAAATTGAATCACAGACTATTATTATTATCCTTTTTTACAAATTATCGGCTTTACTGATCATTTACATCAGCGGATAGAGTTTTAATAGACGCATGGTCTTAATAACTTTGAGAACTATTATTATCCAAAAAGGTTATAATGGTTGTAAATTAGATTTACCATTTACATGATGATCATATGTAAACCCTACAAGTCTAAAAGTCAACTTGTAACTCTCTATAAATAGTGGTCTCTACCCTCATAATAATAAATTTTGATTTATACTCTTCTCTAATTCTCTCTCGTTTATAACACGTCACTACAACAAAAACGCTCATATACAACAGTATATAACAGTTGTCTATGGTAAAGCATAGCGTTGTCTTAGGTACCGTTGTCGTAAAATTTTACTCATAGAAAACGGTTTTTATCCGTTGTCGTATGTAATTTTTACAACAGTTTTCAATCGTTGTCTTGACTTTTTTTAAGCCATTGTCATAGGTAACTTCGACAACAGCTTTTAACTGTTGTTGTAAGTTTTATTCAACCGTTATCGAAAGTGGCGTTGTAGATCTCGATCATAGACAACAGTGAATAATCGTTGTTATATGTGTTTTTAACAACATTTATTAACCGTTTTCGTAGCTAACTTTTTTCACTATTGTCTATCATCACTACAAAAAAAAGTTGTTTATCAACCGAAAAATACATAATAATTACGGATTTTTCCGTCGGTATAAAGTGTACCGAAAAAACATAATAATTACGGATTTTTCCGTCCACCCACGTGGCTTGCGTACTTGATTTTTCATAAGTGCTCTGGAAGATAGAATTTGAATAAGATGGCTATGAATATCGAATTGAAAGCGGTATATCGTGAGATGCCAATTTCGAGAATTTAATTATCTTGTGTTAAATTGAGTGGTCAATGCTTAGATTTCATAGGGGATACAATTCAATTCACCGAAGTCCCTTCCCTCGTGTTTAATAGTGACATGGTCTAGTAATATTGGACTATTAATTCTATTTGTCATAAGGATATGGGTTCAGGGGTTTAGCATGGTCAAGGGTATCCTAGGTAAACGTCCGCCCACGTGGCTTGCACGTGTGATCTTTGGGATATTCGAGGTTTCAAATCAATATTGTTTCATCAAAATGGTTACAGTATTGTTTTGTTACGAAATTCTTGCATGATTGTTTCATATATGCGTTTATTTTATTTATTTTTTCAGATATGTCTCTTAACCCCATCATTCATACTCTTACCAAGAATCCCTTAACTGAGAATAATAATTATGTTGAGTGGAAAAGAAATTTGGAATATGTTCACATCGCTGAGGAACATATGTTTGTCCTTACTGAGGACAAACCGGCCGATCTCACTGATCAATCAACTGACGTTGAGCGGGATGCAATGAAGGCATGAGAGCGGTCTAATAACATGGCTAAGGCCATGAGTATGTTGTTCATGTCGCCTGCATTGCAGCTGCAACTAGGGGTGGGCAAACAATTCGGGTTCCCGCGCCCGTACCCGTCCCGTTCGGGTCGGAAAAACGGGTACGGGTACCCGTTACGCGGGTACCCGCAAAAAATCAAACGGGTCGGGAACGGGAACGGGTTTTATTCTTAGATACCCGTTCCCGAACGGGTACCGCACTAATATACAATTTTTTTTACATGAGGTCGGAGCCTCTTAGTCTTAGCCCTTAGGCGTGTAAGGTAATTATAGACTATTTTTAATTTTATAGTAATAAGAAGTAGGGTTAAGTAAAATAAGAAATAAATTAAATTACTAGAAATAAAATGGCAATTAGCATTTGGCAACGCACGCAGTTGCAGACTCGCCGACGCACCGATGCACGCACCCATGACCCAACTCTATAATTTCACTATTTCATTTATTGGTATTTTTTTAATTTTTATTTATGAATTTAAATATATTATAAATAGGTGGTAATATTTACGGGTAAACTCGTACTCGTACCGTATCCGCGCGAGTACCCGCATGCGGGTACCCGCTCTATGCGGGAACGGGAATGGGTATTAAAATCAATTACCCGCAGGCGCGGGTATCCGCAAACGGGTACCCGCGCTGCGGGTACCCGTCCCGCGCCCACCCCTAGCTGCAACATCGGTCTTTCACCAATGCATGCGATATTTGGGCAAATCTCGAGGAAGTGTATGGTGAGACTGATAGAACTGATCGGTTCAACATCATGCGGGAAATCCTAAGATGTCGCATGGATGAGGGCAGTTCTGTGCACGATCACGTCATGCACATGATTAATCTCATGACTTACTCGGAGGAGGTATCGAGGCTGAGGTCAAGTGCGATATCATCCTGAATACTTTGCCCAAATCCTTTGAGAACTTTCACCTAAGCGTTGTGATGTCAAAGAGGGATTGTACTCTTATTGAGTTACTCAATGACTTGGTCGCAGCGGAAGGAGTGATGGGCAAAGGTGCACAAGTCTTGAACACTTCCACCTCTAGGGGCCCATAGTTTCCTCCGAAAGGTGGAAACAAGAAAAGGGAAATAAGATTAGATTGTCCAAGTCTAACAGTGGGAGAAAGCATGTGGGGCCTTCCGGAGGCGTGACTAAGCCTAAGGGGAAGGGTAAATGCTTCAAGTGTGGCAAGGATGGGCATTGAAGGATGATTGCCCTATGCTCAAGGCAAAGAACAAAGGTACTCGAATCGCTCTAGTAACTGAGATTGTATTGGTTTCCTCTTCTACCTATGAATGGGTAGTGGAATCGGGGCAACTGAACATGTTTGTTACTCCCTGCAGGGGTTTTTGCGGACAAGGATCTGAGTGATGGCGAGGTCGTGGTCTACATGGGCGATGGATCGAGAGTTCCTGCACTCGCCGTTGGAGATTTTTCTTTGCGTTTTCTAGATAAAGTACTAGTATTAAGAAACATTTTGTATGTGCCAGACTTTAGGTGGAACATAATTTCTGTTAGTAAACTATTTAAGGAAGATGGGTATAAATCTGTTTTTGATGATAGTGTTCTATCATGTGAAATGATGATTTCATCTGCGGTGGCACATTAAACGAAGATCTTTATACTATATCTAGCGAACCTTTACCTTGTTCTTATGTTGCAACTACATCATCACCCCCTAAGAAGAGGAAACAGTCTTCTAGGGAGAATCATACATATCTTTGGCATCTTAAACTAGGTCACATTAGTCTGAATAGGATCCAAAGGTTAGTGAAAGATGGATCATTGGAGTCTCTCCAGGTTGAACCATTTCCAACCTGCGAATCATGCTTAGAGGAAAATATGGTGACCAGGACTTTTAAGGCAAAGGGTAATAGAGCCAAACATATGTTGGGATTGATTCATTCTGACTTGTATGGACCTATGTCCACACAAGATCGTGGAGGTTATGAGTACTTCATTACATTTATTGACGATTACTCAAGATTTGGGTACATCTACATTCTTCACCACAAGTCTGAACGTTTTGAGAAATTCAATGAATATAAAGCGGAAGTGGAGAAGAAGTTAGATGCCAGTATAAAGACACCGCGATCAGATCGTGGTGGTGAGTACCTCAGCCACGAGTTCAAGTGTTACTTGAAAGAATGTGGGATTACATCCCAACTGACAGCACCAGATACACCTCAGCAAAATAGTGTGTTAGGAAGAAGGAACCGAACCTTATTGGTCATGGTTCGATCGATGATGAGTTATGCAACCTTACCTATTTTCGTTCTAGGGATATGCCTTGGACACAACAGCACATTCACTGAATCTAGTGCCATTTAAGTTGGTGTCTCAGACCCCTTTCGACTTGTGGTTTCGACGTAAGCCCAGTTTCAACCACATAAGGATTTGGGGTAGTCCAACATATGTGCTGAACAAGCAATCAGACAAATTGGATGCTAGATCTGAGGTTATGCTCTTTGTAGGCTATCCTAAGGGAACGAAAGATGGTTATTTTTATAATCCTAAGGATCAGAAGGTCGTTATTAGCACCAATGCCAGATTTTGTTAGTAATCACAAGTCCAAAGTCGACATTATCCTTGAAGAAATTCAAGGTGATCGAGTTTCACTCAACGAGCCAAGTGTGCAAGAAATGTTACCACAAGTAACTGCACAATCTGTTGACACAGTTCCAGTAACCACTAGGCATTGTGGGAGGGTTATTATACAACCTGATCAATACATGTTCGTGGGAGAGACTTCGGATCTTCTCTCCACAGACGAACAAGATGTAGTCGACCCTTGGACCTACGCTGAAGCAGTGGGAGTTCAAGATGCATAATCATGGAAAATCGCTATGGACTTAGAGTATGAGTCCATAAGTGCTATGGATGTATACGAGGTCATTGAGCTACCGGTTGGCTGCAAGGCCATTGGTAGTAAGTGGTACATAAGAGAAAACGAGGTCCTGATGGAGAGGTGATGACTTTTAAAGCCAGGCTACTGGCGAAAGGATTCACTCACAAAGAAGGTATCGATTATGAGGAAGCCTTTTCGCCTATTGCGATGCTCAAGTCCATCAAAACACTCCTAGCCATAACTTCTCACATGAACCTAGAGTTTTGGCAAATGGTTGTCAAGACTGCTTTTCTAAACGGTTACTTTGAAGAAGGTAGGGACATCTATATGCGGCAACCAGAAGGTTATGTGAAGCAAGGTGAAGAGCATCTTGTGTGGAAGCTGAAGAAGTCTATTTATGGACTTAAACAAGCTTCCCGGTCATGGAACATTCGCTTCGACGATGTGATCAAGTCTTTTGGATTCGTCCAATATGAGAGAGAAAGTTGTGTGTATCGTTATTATGTCGATGGATCTGTGGTTTTCCTTGCACTTTATGTAGATGACATTCTTCTTATTGGCGGCAATTTGAAGTTGTTGTTAGACATAAAGATATGGTTATCCGAACAGTTTCAGATGAAGGATTTAGGAGAAGTTGCTTACATCCCAGGGATCAAGGTTATCCGAGATCGCCAGAAACGAATGTTAAGCTTATCTCAGTTGTCCTACATTGATACTGTAATTGCTCGGTTTAAAATGCAAAATCCCAAGAAAGGGTTGCTACCTTTCAGGCACGACATTCCTCTATCTAAGGATCAGTATCCTAACACATCGAAGGAGATAGAAGACATGAGACTAGCTCCTTATGCTTTCGCTGTCGGAAGTCTCATGTATGTTATGCTATTCACAAGGCCAGATATCTGTTATGCCGTTGGCATGGTCTCGAGATATGAGTCTAACCTTGGACAGGCTTACTAGATTGCGGTCAAGCATATTATCAAGTAACTGAAACAGATTCGAGATTACATGCTTATTTACCAGTCTGATGGTCTAGTACCTATGGGTTATTTAGATTCGGATTTCCAGGCAGATAGAGAAGGAAAGAAGTCTACCTTGGGCTATGTGTTTACCTTGGGTGGTGGAGCCTTTTCATAGAGATGTGTCAAGCAAAGGTGTATTGCTAACTCTACCATGGAAGCAGAGTATGTTGCTGCTTCTGAGGCCTCTAAACATGCAGTTTGGCTCAAGGCATTCCTCATGGAACTCGAGATCGTTCCTAGTTTGCCTAAGTGTTGGTGCAGTTGTAAATTCTAAGGAACCGAGATCACATCAGGCGTCTAAACATATAGAGCATAAGTACCACATTATACGAGAATTCGTATGCCAAGGAGACATGGTCATTGAGAAGATCGGAACTGGGGATAACCTAGCAGATCCATTCACTAAAAGTCTACCACAAGGACCCTTCGAGACGCATGTTCGAGGTCTAGGCTTGTGTCGACTGCCCTCCATATAGTCAGAAATTTTGAGACACATTACATACTTAAGATTTTCCTTAAGTATAAGTGGGAGAAATTTTGAGTTTGTATACTGAAAGCAGTCTACGTATTTGCTTGTATACAATGTTTCCTGTTACCACTATTATTATTCTCCTATCTGATTATTATAATTGCACAAATTAGTCCATTATCTCACAAGAGTTAGATCATACAGTGTGCTGTAGATCAAAGAAGACTGTAGTGATTGGTTGAACTAGTGAGATGTAAACAGTTATCACAGCTAAGACAACTTTATGACAAGTTGTCGGTTCAGGCTGCAATGTAGATAAGAAGTGACTTGTCTTGTTACTTGTCTATGTTGATACATTTTATGTATTGATGGATCACGATGAGACGTGTTGTTCTATCTGACCCGTGTGAAGAACCAATGTCTCAGAGACTCAGCTGATCTTAAGCTTGATGAGATTTCAGTTGAGTGCACGCGACTAGCTATCACTTTGACTTACTATGGGTGAAGGTCATCGCGACCGTATATCTTTTTATCTTTGGTGAGTGTTGTTGAGTGTAGCTAAGGCTGATTATCTGCATCATGCATCCGTATCCTATTATAGGGTTGATGTTATCCCCTTGAGGAGCTCGAAAGGCTTATCATACTAAACCCTGTAGGTTGATTAAGATCAAGTATGATAATAAGGTCGAGTGGTACTACTCAAGGATAAGATATTAATTGTATTAAGTAGTCAGTAAACTTAATCAATTAATGGATATTCGATATCTCAAATGCGGGGATTAACTGAAGTTAAAAATGCAAGCCCTAACTCAACTGAGGTATATTTTCCTTCAAGAACTCCTTTATAGTTGCAAAAAAATCTTCAAACCTTCGTGTTTGGACCCGTTGTAAAGTCACTAGGACTCTACCTAGTCAATATCTATCTTACACATAGACTTTCTCAATATAATCTATTCAAGAATTTCTAAAATCACGAAAGTGGGCGTAGGATCTTGTGTATCCAAACTACTATAAAAATCTGTGTGTTATTTACTGTTATATTGCTTAATCTTCACATTGTACAAAACCTTTTATAAAATCATACAAGTGTAGATTTTCAGTAAAACCAAAAAGACACAAAAATTTAACTAAAACATCTTTTAGTAGTAAATGTTTTTTCCAAGAGACGAACAAAATTTGTCCTACACTATTCCGCACATATTCTTATAATGAATCACCCATAAACTGACTTCAGTTAGTAAACAATGTTCAGTTGACTGAATCACATTAGCCACACGATAAGAAAAGCTTATCTGTTAAATTCAGCAAGCAAACTTAGTATCTACATTGACTTTCGCGTTTAACTTTAAAACTTGGATTCAGGTGTATTCAAACACCCCTCCCCTCTTGTCTCTGGACTAACAATTGGTATCGAAGCGGTGTTCTTCTGATCACCTTTTTTAGACACAATGGTCTACTTGAATAGATCATAAAAAAGAAAAGCGTATTCATAACACTTGCATCTTTCTTTCTTTCATTCTTTACCCTATTACTATGATGTCTAATATGTTAGGTATAAAGATGGTACCCATATTCTCAGTAGAGAACTATGGCGTCTAGACGGTCAGAATGGAGGCACACTTGACGTCTCTCCGTGGCAGCATGACCAATGTGCTAGAAACCGGTTGAATCGTGCCAATGATCGATAGTGCCGCG
The DNA here is from genome assembly GCA_028984105.1 of Lavandula angustifolia. Classification (NCBI taxonomy): domain Eukaryota; kingdom Viridiplantae; phylum Streptophyta; class Magnoliopsida; order Lamiales; family Lamiaceae; genus Lavandula; species Lavandula angustifolia. The sequence continues at coordinate 18,911,674 of CM054806.1, read as the reverse complement.
TTTGCTGCTGATTGAAGAGGAGAAACTACAGGGAAGAAGGTCCCCAAAGATAAAGACGCCTTCAAGCCTGAAGATAGAAAGCTTCACAATCATGACTGAGTTGCACGGAATGCAACACTGACTACACTCGGTGATTCTTATCTCAACATAGTACAAGATTGTAAGACGGCAAAGAAACTTTGGGATGCCCTAGCACTACTGAGTAGGGGGATTTAACAGATTAAAGACAACAAATTAGAGGTGAAAATCCAGAAGTTCAAGACGTTCACCATGATGCCTGGTGAAAAGATTGAAGACCTCAAATGTGCTGGGAAGAACGTTCAGTAAGAAGGAGATGAATATGAAGAATCTCAGATCACTACCAAGACCAGAGTGGAGTTCATTTTCCATGTACTTATGACGTTCTCATCTTTCTGATCTTAACTCCTAATCTACTAACCCTGTATTTTCAGAGCTAAAAGCATAGGAGTTCGAACACAATCTCCCACAAAGATTTTCGGTGGCGATTACTAACACATCAATAGATCATTCCTTCGAGGGATCTGTCAGTACGCCAACAACTTTAGCAAGACACTATGCTACAATGACCATATCCAATCCAAATGCTGACAATCTTGCTGATAAATATGCCCTGCTCGCTCTATAGTACTAAGAGGAGAAAGCCAGAGCCAGGAAGCTAAAAAGAGTTGTTAAAGACTCACAAAGTTCGAGGAACTCTAACAAGAAAAATGAGACTACCAACCAACTTGATTGCAGGAACACAAAGAACTCTGCCTTACAATCAATGGAAACAATAAGAAAAGAAAGCAAAACCTCCACGTGTTACAACTGCAAAAAGACTGGACATTATCAGTATGAGTGTCATGATCTTTCAGCAAAAGCATGAGTCAAGAGACAAGCTCGAAGGGACAAGTTTGCCAAGAAGAGACAAGTTTACATAGCTAGTAAACTGTCATACTGCTCTGTTGAAGAAGACCTATTCATGGACTCTTCTGATGACGAGCCTACATTCATGGCCAAAGACGCTAGTGACACAAAACAATGCTTAATGGATGGAGAAGAGGCTGAGGTACATTCTCAATACTACATTAACACCACTTCACCACACACACACAACACATGCTCAGCAACTGGAGAACCGCTAGACGTAGTTCTGGCGTATGAAGATCTTCTAGAAGAAAAAATACACATGAGTATGCAGTTCAACAGAACAATTTAGGAAATGGAACTCCTGAAATAAGAAAATCAGAGAGTTTCTTCAGAAAGTCAAGTCTCTACTAGGTCTGAAGGACTTGTATTGAGATAGAGGGAGGAGATTGAATCTCTGATGAGCAAGTCTCAACAACAAGAATATCATATCTCAGCATTGACTCAAGACATCATTGAGAAAGATATTGAGATTGCTAGTCTAAATGAGAAGCTCTCAGAAGTCAGAACATACTATGAGACACTTAGAAAGAGTGATGAGGTATGTAGAGCACTGTTGAAAGAGTAATACCTAGGAGACAAGAAGAATCTAGAAGAGATGCTGAGCAATCAGAGACCAACATTCTCTAAAGAAGGACTTGGATACATACAAGAGGCATCAATTCAGCTCATGGAGGATCTAACAAGTTGACTGATAGGTTTGTTCGAGGTAGAACTCAGTATGCTGATTCTATCAACCCCAAGGCGAAAAACAAACAAAAAGCTAAGACACCTCAGCCAAGCCATGAGCACAAAGCAAAAAGTTCAAACACCAGGACTCCCAACAGTATCAAGGGGGGACAAAGAAACTCAGGTGGGCTGAACAAAGTGGACAACTACAGTAGACTCATCCAGCTAAGTATGGATCATATTACTATGAGCCCAGAGTCCGAAGAAGCCCTAAGACTTAGAAGAAAATGACTCCTAAACCGCAAAAATCAAAGAAGTCAGTAGTGAGATACATTGACATGAAATGCAAGAAGATGTCTAAAACCACTAGGGTTGTTAGACAACTTTGGGTTCCAAAACTAAATAGAATCTAAGGACCCAATCTGAAAATAAAGGGTACCTAAATTTATTTATATATTTCAGGCGCGTAAGGGCCCGTGGTACGTGGACAGCAAATGCACAAGACACATGACATACCAGAAGAATCTGCTGACTAACTATGTCTGAGAGGAAGGACTCCAAATTGAGTTTGGTGACAACTCCAAAGGCTATACAAGGGGATATGGCACACTAAACATTGGAACTGCCACAATTTCAAGAGTATCATATGTTGAAGGACTTCAACATAATCTCATTTCAGTCAGTCAATTCTACGATAACTATAATAGAGTTACTTTTGACACTAGTTTCTGTAATGTCTTAGATAAATGTACATGGAAAATAGTGTTATCATGTTAACGGAAGAAGAACATCTACGTTGCTGAATGGAGCACCGTTAAACTTGAAGCTTGCCTACTTGCCAAGACTAAATCCAATGACAAAATGGGATGATTATAGCACAGAAGACCCAGTCATCTCAATTTCATGGCAATGAACAAGTTAACAAAAAAATCCAAAGTCAAAGGACTACCCAACGAGGAGTTCAGCAAACACAAACATGGGGAAGCATGTTTGAAGTGAAAGCAAATAAAGTCTATGTTGGGATGAAGATTCAGTAGACAATATTAATAGATTTGAAGATCCCAAAACCCCTAGCTGATTGATGAACATTCGTTCTTGTAATAACATAGTTTGAGTTCAACATGTTAGGAACTGTGTAGGCTACAGTTCAGTAGCTGCAGAGTTCAGTAGAAGACCTTGAGCTCAGTTGATGGACTCAGGCTCGAAGAAGTCAATTGGTCAACCGACCAGCAACTGAATCTGTACAGGAATTCGCGCCCATGCACTGAATACTCAGAAGAACGTCGTAGGAAGTCACTTCAGTTGAAGGTACGAGGATTCAGAGGAAGTCAACCCTGATGTTTGACAAGTCTCACCTACCAATCTACCTCGACCAATAGGGAGCCGACATTGCTTTATCTTCTCTGACAAAAGCTGCTCCTAGACTGCAAAAGAGGCGTATCTCTACAGTGCACCTACTCATCAACATTCAAATTTAAAGGAGCCGTTTTCCTTGTAGTTTTGACACGTGGCTAGACCTCTCTCCAACGGATCTATTCACAATCGACGACTATATAAGAGGAGAGTCTTCATGCAGAGACAACACTGGGAACCAAAGCTATCAACGCACAAAAAACTCTTAACACTCAAACAAAGAATCCAGTGAAGAACTAGCATTCATAGAAGAACCTTTTAGTTCATCACTTAGAGTTATCTTTGTTCCCCTTCTCTTATCTAAGAGAGCTTAATTGTAATACTCATAGCTTAGAAACGCCGAGGAAGTTCACATTCTTGTGAATTGTTCTTATTGAAAGAACTTCCTATAGTTGGAGAAGCCTCAAACTCTTTAAGTTTAAAACTCTTGTAAAATCACTACGACTATAAGTAGAGAATCTGTCCTGTGAACAGGTCACTGAGAGCTTGCTCAGTATAAGCATCAAGTTTGTATCTGTCTTGAGAACAGATCATTGAGACTTGCTCACTATAAATGTAACAAGTATCCTGCTTTGGTTAGGACAGTGAACGTAGGACCCAGTGTGTCTGAACCACTTTAAAAATCTGCTGTGTCGATTTACTGCTTTCCTTACATGATCATATTGCATTAAAACTGTATTTCATCAAACTCAGCATAAAATCGGTTTTCCAACCGAGACGTTTAATAGGGCCTACACTTCTGCACACAACTCGATATCGAACAGTGCGACTAGGTAGGCGAACAAGAAATCTTCCCACGCGATCGAATGCATATGGCTATCGACTCCTGTAGCAATCCGGCTAGAGCTGACTTTAGCGTTTGAGAGAAGAATTTGTATTCAGGTGTATTCACCCCCCCCCTCCACCTGAACTACGTCTCAGGACCAACAATTGGTATCAGAGTGGTGTTCTTCTGATCATCATTTTCTGAAACTGGTGTATCTCGAACAAAAATCCTAGGAAAACCCGTGTTCACTGCATCTTGCATCTCTTCATTGCATCCTATATCCTATCTTTTCAATGGCTGATATTTCAAGGATTAGGACAGTGCCCATGTTCTCAACTGAGAATTACGCGGTATGGCGAGTGAGGATGGAGGCTCACTTAACTTCGCTGCATGACAGCATAACCGACGTCCTGGAGAAAGGACCTATTGTTCCGATGGTCGACTCAGTCGAACTTGCATTGGACGGACCAACAGGTGTCAGAACGGGTCTGAAGGTTCCCAAGGACAAGAGCCTCTTCACTCCTGAGGAGAACAAAATGCATAATCTCGACCGAGTCGCTCGAAACATAATACTGATAACACTCAGTGACTCATATCTCAGGAGAGTAGATGATTCCAAGAATGCAAAGGAGTTATGGGATGCTCTCGCAGTATTGAGCCAAGGAACTCCACAGATCAAAGAGAACAAACTGGAGTTAGAGCTGCAGAAACTCGAGGCATTCGTTATGCCTCCTGGGGAGTCCATAGATGATTTCAGTACTCGATTCACAAACCAGATCAACATCATCAACGGACTTGGGAAAACTTTCAGCAACAAGGAGACCAACACAAAGATTCTAAGGGCTCTTAGTAGCCCCAAGTGGTATTCTTTTGCTATGTGTATGAGGAGATCTGACTTGAATTCTTTTACTCCTAATTATGTGTTTTCAGAGCTAAAAGCAGATGAATTTGAATTCAACCTCCCACACACCCCCGGTGCTGAAGCTAAAGTGCCAATGGATCATGCATATAAGGCATCAGCTAGCACTCCCGGAGCAAGTCCCAGGAACAAGCCGCTTGTCGGAAGCTCGAGAACAATACCCACTTCTGACAACTTGGCTGAGAAGTATGCTCTCCTTGCTGTGAAATACCAGAAGGAGAAAGAGATATTCAGAAGGAAGATGAAAAATGCTTCCCAAAAATATCAGGGTAAGAGAGATCATAGTCACTCGAAAAGTGAAACTAAACCTCTACTTGATTGCAGGAATACTGAAGCTGCTCCCGTGGAACAAAAAGACACATCTAGAAGGGACGACAGAAGCTCAGTATGTTACAACTGCAAAAAGCCAGGACACTTCCAGTACGAATGTCCTGAACTCTCAGCAACTGAAAGAGCTGAAAGGCAAACCCGACGCGAAAAGTTCGTCAAGAAAAGGCAAGCCTACATAGCTGGAGAGTTGTTTGATTGCTCAAGCGATGAGGAACTGTTCATGGAATCATCTAATGACGATGTTGCATTCATGGCAATCGAGACTGAAGATGCTGAACCGTGTCTGATGGCCGGAGAAGCGGCTGAGGTAAATTCTGAACCCATTATATGCCCCTCTTCACCTTGCACACACGAGACAAGCTCTACTGCAGGAGAACCGCGGATGTGGTTCTTGCGTACGAAGATTTGCTTGAAGAGCAAATTCAGATGAGCCAGCAGTTCAGCAAGACGATTCAGGAGATGGATATCCTGAAAGCAGAAAATCAGAGACTTTCAAAGAGAAGTCAGGACTCTACTGAGTCTGAAGGACTTGTTCTGAGATTGAAGGAAGAGATTAACTCTCTGATGACTAAGTCTTAAGACCAAGAAGCGCAGATTTCAGTGCTGTCCAAAGACGTCTCTGAGAAAGAGACTGAAATTGCTAATCTCAAGGAAAAGCTCACACAAGCAAGAATAGAATATGAAGCTCTGAGGAAGAGTGATGAAGTGTGGAGAACCTTGATGACCGAGCAATACATTGTAGCCAAGGAGAAGTTGGAGAAGTTGTTACGATCTCAAAGACCATATGCCACTAAAGAAGGACTCGGTTACACTTGTGAAGCCTCCACTTCAGGACAGAAGAGCTCCACCAAGCTGGCTGATAGGTTTGTCTAAGGGGTAACTTAGCATGCTGACAATACATCCCCTCAGGCAAAGAACAAGCAGAAGATTCAAGCACCCCAGCCTAGCAACAAGAAGATGACCCATGGTTCTAGCCCCATGACACCAAGAGAAAATTCAGGGGAAACCAAGAAGGTCAGGTGGGCCTAGCAGTATGGCCACCAACAGTTGACTCATCCAGCTCAGTACGGTTCGTCCTTCTATGAGCCAAGAGTCAGAAGCCCTAAGGTTTAGAAGAAGAAAGCTGAACCTCAAAAGACTAAGAAGTCAGCTACTACAAGATCAGTGGAGAAGGTTACTGAGAACAAGGGAAAAAAGAAGTCATGGAGCTATCAGGGTTGTCAGACAAGTTTGGATCCTAAAATCTAACAATTAAGGATCAAGCTGAACCCAAAGGGTACCTGAATTTGTTTTTGTTTTGCAGGTGCTACAGGACCCTTGGATTAGCGACAGTGGATGCTCAAGACATATGACACATTAAAAGAGCCTACTAACCAACTACGTTCAGCAAGATGGAGCCAGAATTGAGTTCGGTAACAACTCCAAAGGCTACACAAGGGGATACGACACATTGAAAATAGGGACGGCAACGATTCCTAGAGTATCTTATGTTGAAGGACTTTAACATAATCTCCTTTCTATCAATCAATTCTGTGATAACTCCAATAAAGTGACTTTTGACGCTGGTTTTTGTGATTTTCTTGATAAATCTATAGGAAAGACTGTGTTATCAGGGTTGCGGCGAAGGAACATATACTATGCTGAACGGAATATCATCGAACCTGAAGCTTGCCTGCTAGCACACTCGAGGTCAGATGACAAAACAACATGGATGTGGCACAGACGATTGAGCCATCTAAACTTCAAGACAATGAACAAGCTAGCACGTGATGCTAAAGTCAGAGGACTATCCAATGAAGTATTCAAAAGACATAAAAACTGTGAAGCATGTCTGAAGGGGAAGCAAACAAAGTCAAGCAATCCGCCAATTCCCTCACCTTCCACTGATGGAATCCTTCAACTGTTGCACATGGACATATTTGGGTCAGTCAATCCAGTGACGATTAGAGGAAAGAAATACGCTCTTGTAGTCATTGATGACTATTCAAGATATACTTGGGTGATATTCATTGCTAATAAATCTTACGTCAAACTTGAGCTGCCGAAACTACTCAAGCGGCTGAGCATCGAGAAAGATATCAATATCCAAAGGATACGCTCAAATCGTGGAACTGAGTTTCTGAACTCGATGGTGAAAGACTTCTGTGAAGCTGAAGGCTTTAAACACGAAACCTCAGCAACACGTACGCATCATCAGAACGGACTTGCTGAAAGGAAAAATAGAATACTTAAAGAAGCAGCAAGGACGTTACTCGCAAATTCAGGTCTACCATTGAAGTTCTGGGTAGAGGCCACTAACACTGCCTGCTATACTCAGAACCGGTCTCTATTGACTCAGATGCACATGAAAATGCCTTACGAGCTATGGAAAGGGAGAACTCCTTCTATTTCGCATTTCAATATTTTTGGTTGTCCGTGCTTTATCCACAATAACGGAAAGGACCCGTTAAAGGTCTTTGATAGCAAGTCAGACCAAGGAGTTTTCTTAGGATACTCCAGGGTCAGCAAAGCTTCCAGGGCCTTTAACTACCGAACCCTTTGCGTGGAGGAAAGCCCTCATGTTGTATTTGATTAATTTATTTCTCAATTCAGGAAGTCAAATTCTCAGCCAGAAGCTGAAGAGGTCAGGAGCAAGCTACAGGATCTAAGCTTAAAAATATAACATTGAAAAGATCCAGCATTGTTGGGATGATGATTCAGATGATGAGATTAAGAATCAACCAACCAGCAGTGTAGCTGACGAGATTGATTCTACCAAACAATATCAATCCCAGGTAATTCAGGTCGATGAGGAAACCCATGTGGTAACTGAAACCTCTACTGCGAATAACAACTCAGGGGAACTATTGATGTTCCTGAGCTAAATGCCCCTGAACCTCGTGACTCAGATGATGAGCTAAATTGCTTCAATCTCATAATAGTACAACTGAAATTCCTAATACTCCTACTTTCTGTGTTGAACCAGTTCCAGATGAAGTAACAAAACATCGTCGTTCGTGGCTAGATGCTCATTCTTCAGATCTTATAATTGGCCCTCAGCTAGTGTCAAGACAAGATCCAGATTCTATCAAGGAGAGAGCGCTTTCTACTCCTGTTTCTTATCGACTGAAGAACTTCAGACAATTGAGGATGCTGATTGGATCACCGCCATGCAAGAAGAGCTGAATCAGTTCACGCAAAACGACGTGTGAGAGCTTGTTGACAGAACTAGACATCAACACGTGATAGGAATGAAGTGGGTCTTCAAGACCAAGCGTGATGAAAACAACGTCATTGTCAGGAATAAAGCTCGACTCGTTGCCCAAGGATATTCCCAATATGAAGGAATAGAGTTCGAGGAAACATTCGCCCCAGTCGCAAGATTGGAAGACATTCATCTATTCTTAGCCTATGCAACACATCAGCAGTTCACAATCTATTAGATGGATGTGAAGTCAGCTTTCCTGATCGGTGTACAGAAGGAAGAAGTGTATGTTGAACAACCACCTGACTTTCAGTAGGGACATCAGGTTTACATACTTAAGAAAGCTTTGTACGGGTTAAAACAAGCACCTAGGGCTTGGTACGATACCCTCCCAGACTTTCTACTTCATAAAGGTTTTCAGAAAGGAACAGTGGATCGCACCCTATTCAGTATCAAGTCAAGAGAAGATATCCTACTGGTGCAGATCCACGTGGACGACATCATCTCTGGATCAAGGAATCTGACTATGTGTCAGAAATTCGTGTAGATGATGAAAGAGTAGTTTGACATGTCGATGATAGGAGAGATGAGCTATTTCCTTGGACTCCAAGTCAAACAATCAAAGAAGGGAATAATCATTAATCAAGCCAAATATACAAGAGATCTCATCAAGCAACTCGGCTGCGAATCCAGCAAGTCAGTAAAGAAACCCACGAACACCAATCTCAAGATTGATCTTGACAAAGAGGGAGTATCTGTTAACTCAACTGATTATCATGCTATTATCGGTTCTTTGTTATATCTTATAGCAAGCAGGCTTGACATAACTTATGTTGTAAGTGTATGCACGAGATTTCAAGCGAATCCCAAGAAGAGCCATATATATTCAGCGAAGAGAATTCTTCGTTACCTGAAGGGAACACCTGATGTTGGATTATGGTATCCTGCTGATGACAACCTTGAACTAACTGGTTATTCTGATGTTGACTATGCAGGTTGTCGAATCGACAGAAAGTCAACCTCAGGAACTTGTTAGTTCCTCGGTAGCAAGTTCATTTCGTGTTTTTCAAAAAAACAGCACTCAGTAGCAACGTCCACTACTGAAGCTGAGTATATGGCTATCGGAAGCTGTTGCGCGCAGACACTGTGGCTTCGACAACAGCTGAGAGACTACGACATTCATCAAGATGAAGTGCCGATCTACTACGAGAGTACTAGTGCTATTGTAATCACTCAGAATTTAGTTCTACATACAAGGTGCAATCACGTGGACATCCGTCATCACTTCATCAGAGATCATGTCGACAAAAAGGATATCAGAATGGAGAAGATCCACACTGATACGCAAAGAGTTGATATCCTGACCAAACCTCTAGCTGGGACCAGATTCAACGATCTCTTAGTAGAACTAAGTCTTTTGGATCCTACTGATACAATTCAGTAAATGATCCTGTAAGTACTAACTAAAGAGGAACTTACTCTCAGTACAACTGAAATACTCAGTATCGTCAAACGTGGTATCAGCTGACTACGATGTTCAGCTGACAGGTTATGAGTATTAAATTTAGCATTTGGTGATTCAGCATGTCATAGCATTTATTTCCCGCCTTTAATGTTCATCGTACTGCATTGAGTATGTCCTTTTTCATTAAACTCATGACATTCCATAAAACAGACTGCAGCGCATTAAATGCATGTCATCTCACCCGACCATTTAGGCGTATACATAAGTAGGTTAAAATTATAGGCGGCACAGTAATCATAACCTATTATAACATCTAATCTGAGCCGTCAGTTTCTTTCAAACTGATTAATCTCAACCGCATGCTTTAAAAACCGTTCATATTCAAATATGAATATATATGCATGTTATCTCTCTCCTAAACCCTACTTCGCCATTTTCGATCGATATGTGTTATCTGCAACTTCTTTCTCTGCTTAAGATTTCTATCGCATTCCAAGCACTCATCTTTAGGTAATATTTTCTTAGACTAAATCTGCTTTGCTCACTAACTATATTTTCAAGTGCTAACATTTTTTATTGCAGATTTCAGTTATATAAGATGGCAACAACAATTCCCGTAAGCGACGTGCTGATTCTTGTATATATTCAGAAAATCGTCTCTGGAAAGAGGGTTCTGTTCGAACCCATCCTGTCTTTCAGGACTTGTGGCGTCGAATGCATGGCTCCTATATTCGACGCGCTTGAGAACTCGGGTCTTCTATCGATTCTCTCAAGGGCTCCGCGTCAGAGCCTACTCCGTCAGGTTGCCGAGTTCTTCTTTAACTACCGAGAGGGTGATTCTTACAACGATATCTCTTGTATCCTCTCTAGGCATAAGGCCATCTAGATTGATGTTGCGACTCGTCTCCATCGCGGCTTTGACCTTGAAGACGAAGGGATTCTCCTTGCTAGGTACAAGGAATCCGAGATTGATGCCTATCTCTACCGTTTCAGCGGTCAGGAGAATATAGTCTTCAAAGCTGTCTTTCCTAAGAGTCAGCTGCTACCTCAGTATCTTGAAAAGTTCAGCGGGTTCCTATGACCAACTTTCCCGCATCCGTGTCCAGATCATGATGGCGATCATGGACGGAGCCCCCGTGAACTGGAATGCTTTCTTTCGCTCAGAGTTTAAAGCTCAGTCTCTGAAATTCATTGACTCTGAGGAAGGCATGCAGCTGATCCCAAAAGGTAAACTCCTCTACGGCACAAAAGTCAGTATACTAATCGAAGATGACTGCCCAGAGAGAGTATCATTCGCTGATGCCTACTACTTCGATCAGAAGCTGATGAAGTTTCTGAATTCAGCGTCTGCTGAGAAGTCAATAGGGCGAGGACTTGCTTCTAAACGTCCTCTGGAGATTGCTCAGTATCCCCGCCCTAGTCAGCCGGCTCAATAGAAGAAGCGCAAAACATTGAAGAAATCAGAGTCTTCAGTCGCTCCAACACCCATCTCCATAGCAGATTCAGGGTCTGGTCAAAAGAATTTGACCTTGAAGGAGAAGGTGAAGAGAGTAAACTCAAAGGAGATTCAGCCAGAGACTCCAGCTGAACCGACCCTATTTGCTGAGGTCTCCTCTTCCATCCCAACCTCCATTCTTCTGGCTAAGAGCAGAGCCACTGAAGAGGTTGCTGATGAGATCTTAGAGATCCAATCCCATCAGGATCTCGTGGATATAGCTATCTGGGTTTGAGTGCAGATGCGTCGGCGGTTCCTAAAGTGGGACCTGCTCGAAGAGACGATCCGCCAGCAGACGGTAGCTGAGTTGGTTCAGGAGGAACAACACCTTCAGGAGGAAATTGGCTATGGCGAGCCTGCCGATATTGCCTCTCTCGAGGATTTCAGGGTTGCCATGCTGATGCTTCTCCGCATCAGATCTCAAGGCAAGTCATCTTCTCAGACTCAGCCGCCGCCTCCTCCTCCTCCTCCAACTGACTCACCCAAGGATGCAGACCTGGGAGGATCTGCTGAGGGTAACACTCCCAAGGATGATCAGCCACCACCTCCTCCAGAATCTGGCCCGATCATCCCGACTCCGTCCAAGACTCAGTCGAAGAAACAGAGTAGATATCAGGCTGCTGAGCTCAAGGACATCAGAACGGAGTCAATCAACAAGGTTATCAAATGTCAAGCTCATAAGAACAAGAATCTTCCCAATGATGTGAACACTAAGTGGAGTAAGTTCATTGAGGCTCAGAAGAAGACGCTGACTAATCTTACTACTGAAGTGCAGAGGATCAACACTCCAAAATCTATCAATGCTGAAGAGATCCTCACAAAAGCACTTGAGGCACATAAGATAGACCTGACTGCTCAATTCCAAAATATATTGCAGTCGCAAGCCAAGATGTTCTCTGAAGAAATGGCTGCTGCAACAGGTCGTGTCCAGAAGACAGTTGAGGTTCGTTACAAGTTTACGTCTGAAAGTGTTTCTAAAGCACTGACCAACCAGCACGACTCCTGCCAAGAGATTAAGAAGGCTGCTTCTGATGCTGTGGAAGACTATCTCAAACGATTTGACAATTCTAAAGCTGCTCTGCTAAATGCTATTAATCAAGAGCATAATCAGAGATGGGAGTCTTACGCAGATGTGGCCTCAGACATTGCCTCAGGTTTGACGACTGTCAAGACCTTAGTAGAAAAGCTGACGAACAAGGTTACTGCCCTGGCTACGCTGATTGATGATGCCAAAAAGGGGGGAAAGAGTACATTTGCTCAGCTCACAGCCCTCCTCAAGGCAGAAGAACAACAGGATGCAGAACCGAGTTCAGCTCAGGGCGAAGCTAACATTAGGGAAGATGCAAGTAAGGGGGAAGCCCCTACTGATGAGCCTACGGATGCGGATGTGGCTGAGGTGGCCAAGTTCATTGAAGGCCTACAAACTGCAGAATCGCCACCTCCCGCCAAGATATCTGAGAAAGGCAGGGGTAAGGCCCCTACTGACCCCAGTCCGCCCAAGCAGGAGAAACTCAAGTTCAAGTCAAAAGAGGAACAAATAGCTTTTGATGCTAAGCTGGCCAGAGAACTTGAAGAGCAGGATGCAAAGAAGAAGCTGACAACCAAGAAGGAAGTACAGATCCGTACTTTAATTGAGTATGCCCTAAACGATGTTAAATAGATCATAGTCATGCAACAGGAGATGAACCAATTCGACAGAAATGAAGTCTGGGAGCTTGTTGATAGACCATTGCACCAACATGTTATTGGAACTAAATGTGTCCTCAAGAAAAAGCGTGATGAAAACATTATAATCGTTAGGAACAAAATGTACTGTCAAGCTGAGGGGATAGACTTCGATGCAACGTTTGCTCCAGTTGCAAGATTGAAAGCCATTCATATATTCCTAGCATGTTGGTCCAGAGACGAATTTTCAGGTGTGGTGGGGCAGGGGGTGAATATACCTGGTCCAAGTTTCAACTCAAACGCGAAAATCAGTCTTGTACTGAGTATGCTTACTGAACGAAGCTTGACAAATAAACTTTCTGATCCCATGGGCAGAGTGATTCAAAGTACCGAACATCGTCTACTAAATTAGATCAGTATATAGTAACTCAGATAAATAGTGTGCAAAATGTATAAGCTCGATTTTAACCGTCTCTTAATTGAAAAATGTTTTTACTGAAAAATCATTCAAGTTATGTTTCTGCGAGTATTCAGCTTTACTGAAAATCTAACTTAATGAGTTTTCGCAAATCAGTTTTAATGTAGAGAAATCAGCAAACCAATAAACAATAAATGCACATATAGTTTTTACGGTCACTGTCCTGAACAAAGCAGGAGGTCTTGTATTTATTATACTAAGCAAGTCTCAGTCGATCTGTTCGCAGGATAGATACTCTAGTTATAGTCGTAGTGGCTTTACAAGTTTTTCAAACACGGGGTTTGAGTTTCTCCAACAAAGGAGTTCTTACAATAAGAACAGTTCAACAGATGTGAACTCCTTCAGTTTTTAAGCAAATGGTCTAACAATGGTAGCTTAGAATAGATATTGGGAACAAGGTATCTCTAGAGAGAACTAAGTCAGATGTTTTATCTAAATGGCAAGTTCTTCGCTGGATACACTTTGAGTTCACTAGAGGTTGTATGCTTGAATGGTTGGTGTTCCCAGCATCTTCAACGCTAGATGCTTGGTCTCTATTTATAGTCTTGATTTTTGAAGAGATTTGTTCGAGGGGACCTAGACATGTGTCAAAAACGACAAGGAAAACGACCATCTTCAGTTTGAACGTTACAGTAGATATTCTCTCTTTTTTAGTCTTTAGGGCAGCTTTTGTCAGTGCAAGTACAGTGCTGGCAGCTCATTATTGGTCGAGGTTGAATGGTAGGTGAGGCTCGTTCAAACTCCAAAGGAGAGGCTGAGTTAACTACCTCTGGTTCCTCGGACTGATATTTCTTTTACTGACATTCTTCTGAAGAGTTTAGCTTCATGCCGATTCATGTACACAGAATCAATAGGTTCTAACTAACCATACTGAGTCTTCAATGCTAAGTTCATCCGGCTGACAAATATCTATGCTACTGAGCCTATCAGCTACTAAACTCTGGCAAGCCTACTGAGTTCCTAACATGTTGAACTCATCTAAGCTATTACATTATAGGTTCATCATTCAGCTAGGGGTTTTGAGATCTTCAAATCTTATCATATTAAATCTCATCCCAACAACTTCCTCCTATTTGATGATGCCAAAACCATTTTAACACAATTCCCAAAAAACATGTGCAACGGATCTAAGAACCAGCAGTTGAGCCGCATCTTGAATGAGCTCTTCTTCTTCTTCTATCAGCTCATCGACACACTTAGCTACTTGTTCAACTGCTGCTTGTGCTGAGGATCTTTCTCCTAATCCACCAGCAGTTGAGGTATGAGGAATTATTTACCTTTCTTGTTCCTGCTCAACTTCCCCTTTATTTTCTTCGCCCTTACTCTGTTGTTGGGTTCTGTCAGCTGTAGCAATCTCTTCAGCTTTGATCTCTAGCAGCGAGTCCTTACTACTTCCTTCCCCCTTTTCAACATCAACAAATTTAGAAATGAGGGTGCAAAGGATAGTTACCATGTTCTGAAGGGTCTCAACAACATTTTGAACTGAACCAACTCTGGAACCAACATCTAAGATTGCATCAGTGTGTTCTTCCCATTGCTTGTCATGCTCAGATTGAACTATACCAACTTTGGAACCAACAGAGAAATCCCTGCCACTTCCAAATCTCATCCCAACATAACATATGCTACACATCAAAGATTTAAAGTATATCAAATGGATGTAAAGTTAGCTTTCCTGAACGGTGTACTGAAGGAAGAAGTTTGCATTGAAGAATAGCCCGACTTCAAGTAGGGACATCAAATATACTTAGAAAGGCTCAGTATGGATTAAAACAAGCACCCAGAGCTTGGTACGATACCCTCTCAGAGTTCCGCCTTCAGAAAGATTTTCAGAAAGGAATGATAGACCGTACGCTATTCAGCATTAGGTCAGGAGAAGATATTTGACTCGTGCAGATCCACGTGGACGACATCATCTTCAGATCTAGAAATGTGACTATGTGTCAGCAATTTGAGAAGATGATGAAAGAGAAATTCAAGATGTCTATGATGAGAGAAATGAACTATTTCCTTGGAATTCAGGTCAAACAAGCAAAAAAGGGGATATTCATTAACCAAGCAAAATATACTCGAGACCTCATCAAGAAATTCGGTTGGGAATCCATCAAACAAGTCAAAATCCCTATGAACTTAAATTTTAAAATTGATCTTGATAAAGAGGGAGTATGAGTAAATTCTACTGAATATAGAGCTATAATTTATACATTATTATATCTTACAGCTAGCAGTCCTGACATAACTAATGTTGTATGTGTATGTTTAAGATTTCAGGTGAATCCTAAGTGAAGTCATCTCGACTCAGCAAAGAAGATTCTCTGTTATCTCAAAGGAACACCTGACATAAGGTTATTGTATCCAGCTGATGAAAATCTTAAATTAACAGAGCATACTGATGCTCACTATGAAGGTTGCAGGGTACACCGAAAGTCAACTTTCGGAACATGTCAGTTCCTAGGCAACAAACTCAATTCATGGTTTTAAAAGAAATGGCATTCAGTAGCTATGTCCACTACAAAAGTTGAATACATGGCTACAAGAAGTTGCTGCCCCCGAATCATTTGGCTTCGACAACAACTAAGAGACTATGATTTGTTCAAGATGAAGTGTCAATCTACGGTGACAATACTCAGTACTATGGCAATCACTCGGGATCCAGTTCTCAACAAAAGATGCAAGCACGTGAATGTCAGACATCACTTCATTTGAGAACATGTCGAGAAGAAGAATATTAGGATAGACAAAGGGCGCACATACTAAGCTCTAGCAGAAACCAGATTTAGGGAACTTTTAGTAGAGTTAGGTCTTCTGGACCTTACTGACTTAAGTCAGTAAGAGGCTTTAGTTGAAGGATATTCAGTAAGGGGAAACGCAAACAACAATATTGCATGTATTTAGTATCAACTAAGTGGTATCAGCTGACTACTATGTTCAACTGACTGGTTTGCATGTCAAAGCTAAGTATGAAACATCAGTACATGCATTACATTTATTTCTCGCCATAAATTCCTAAAGCAAGTTATTAATACAATCCTTTACATTAAAAGCACGACATTCCATATACTGACTGTAGTGCATTAAATGCACGTCTTCTCACCTTAATGGAATTAGATGTAGGAACATAGGTCTTGTCAAAAGGAGCACAATAATCATTACTATTTATAAAATTAAATCTTGGTCGTCCAAATTAAAGAAAAATCTTATCTGAATCATTATTCACATCTCGGATAAAAGAGTTTTTGATCAAATCAGAAGTATTGTCCACCATTTTAGTATATTAGGAGCTCTGCATATCATATTTACATACTTATCACTCTTCACCGCTTAGTGTACGGTAAATTTTATCATTCCCTGAACTAACTTACTGTACTTTCAAGTGCAAACGCTTGCTTTGTAGATTTCTCAGTTCACAACGGTGATGAGTTCGGACAAGATTGTTCTTACCCCAATCAACGAAATCATCTCAGAACGTATATAGTTCGAACTAGTGATGGACAAGATTTTTACATAGAGCGCATCAATGATGCTCTGAAAGCATTCGGGCTTGAAACCTTCCTCACACGTCGACCATTATATAAAATTCCACGACAAGTTGCAGAATTCTACTTCAATATTCATCTAGACAATGACGAAGAGACAAAAGTCACTACATTTGCATATCAGTATGAAGTTGGTACAATGACGGCTGCAAAACTTACTAATCCAGACACACCAGTAGATGTGCTGGACTCAGATTCAGGAAATGAGGAGGCTATTGTTAAAGAAAAGATGAAGCAAGTGAGCTCAAAAGAGACTGAGTCCGACATGCCTTCCCTAATGAATTGATAACCGGTGATGTACAAGAAGGAGCAAATATAGTAGAAAACTAATTATCAGTGATATGGAGCAGCTCCCATTTTCGAACACATTCCAAAGATTATTGAACACTCCGATCTTGTGAATCTTTCCAAGAGAGCATGACAGCAAATGCTGCTCAGATTCCGTGGATGGGCCGAGTTAGATAAGACCCTAAAAATAAAGACAGTTCCAATATTGGAGACTGAGAAGCAGAAGCTTAGGTCAGAAATTGGTTTTGGAAGAAAGATAGGTCATAGCCTCCTTTGACGATTTGAAAGAAGCAGTGCTTTATTTGCTCAGTGTAAGAGTTTGGTCTGGGTCTTCACCTTCGATTCAGCAAGAAGACGAACCGGAAGATGAGTCTGAACCTAAGGATGCAGGAAGTGACAAACCTGCTTAGGGTGATAAGTCAGAAAAGCCAAGAGCCGTAGGTGATAATGACGATGATGAGCCACGACCATCTAGTCCTATGAATATCCACGTCAACAGCTATAGCTCCTCGACAACGCAAGTCCTTGAAACCCTTGTACATAATTAAGACGATTCCAGAGTCAATAGATAAAATCATCGACACGCAGGGGCACAATAATAGGAAACTCGCCCGAGATATTTAGGATTAATGGGAAAATCATACTCAAGAGCAGAGTCAGAAGATTGAAGCTTTGACTGAAGTAATGAAGAAGCTTACTGCTTCTCCTGCATGTTAGGTTCAATCTTGCTCTCATTAGTAAATTCATCAAACACAACATGAGGTGTTTCTTCCAAATAAAGGGTTCGGTAATTAAAAACCCTAAAGGCTTTACTGCCTTGTGAATATCCAAGGAATATCCCTAAGCCTGATTTGCTATCATAGGTTTTTAATTGATCCTTTTCATTACTGTGGATGAAGCAAAAGCAACAAAACACGTGAAAATACGAGATGTCTGGGATTCTCCCTTTCCATAATTCATAGGGTATTTTTCCTTGGTGTTTAGTCAGTAGTGATCGATTTTGAGTGTAGTTGGTTGTGTTTTTTGCTTCTGCCTAAAATATTCGTTGAAGTTTAGATCCTGCGATCATCGATCTTCCTGCTTCCTTCAGGGTTCAATTCTTCCTTTTTGCTAAGCCATTTTGCTACGAAGTCCTAGCTTTTACAATAACTCTTTATAATGGAATTGATAAACTCAATTCCTTTGTCAAATTGTATTTTAATGACCTTCTTGTTTTTCTCGACACTGATTTGAGTTAGAAGTTCTGGAAGTTTATCTACCACTTCTCTTTTCATGTGTAGAAATAAGTCTCAAGTGTATTGATAGAAATCATCGATAATCACCAGCCTATATCTTTTTCCATTTATGGAGTATGGACTTACTAATCCAAACAAATCCTTGTGGAGGAGTAGGCTTGCCTTTGGGTGTAATAATAGTTTGTTTTCCTGCTTGGCAGGCTTTACATATTCCCTCTTTGTAAAACAATTCATTTAGCATGCCTCTGACTAGTGTTCCTCTTGAAAACTTATTGATAGTCTTAAAATATAAGTGACTTAGATGTTTGTGCCTTAGCCAGCAGGTATCAGTGTTGCTTCTTGGTATGAAATAGGTTTCAGGCTCACATGAACTCTAGTTGGCCATATGTTCTTTGTGCAAGTTCCAGATAAGACAACCTTCCCTATAGACTTATCAATTACGTAATAGTAGTTAGGGGGTGTTTGCAACAGCTTCAGCTTTTTTTAAGTGCTTAAATTAAGGAGAAGTTGGTAAAAGTGGCTTATTAGAGAATTTGGGGTGTGTTTGCAAAAACTACTTAAAAGCAAGAAAAGTTGAAAAAATAGTGTTTGCAAAATTTATACTGTAGTAGCTTATTTTGTGATTTATAAGTAAAATGTCAAATCATAGCTTATCCGAAATTACAAATATGCCATTAAGTTGGAGAAGTTGGTAAAAACCAACTTAACCAACTTCAACTTATTTGACTTAAATGTAGAGAATTTTTACGAATTTAACCTGTTGAAAACACCTCAAAACAACTTTTCCTTAAATTAAGCTATAAGTTGAAAAATTTAAGCTAATGCAAACACCCCCTTAGTGTAAAACATTACTTGTTTAGCATTATCTCAAAACTGACTGATAGACAATAAATTAGGTTTGATACCCTTAACATAAGATATATTTGGAACTAATACAGAACCAAATGTTAGTGTATCGTATCCTCTGGTGTAACCTTCTGAGTTGTCACCAAAGGATATAGTGGGTCCTTGTATTCTTTTATAGTCAATTAGTAGACTTCTTTGATAGGCCATGTATCTTGAGCATCTACTCTCCACGACCCATGACTATACTGTGCCAATGAGAGTTGCCTTTAAGCCTTTTATCAGTACCTGCAAAAGAAAATGATTTAGGGACCCGTTTACTAAATGGGTCCTGATAGGTTATTGTTAATTTTCTAAACCCAAATTTATTGGACCCTGATGGTCTTTGATGTTCCTACTAAGTTTAATTTCTGTGAGTAAATCTGACAATTTTCTTTTCTGGTCCTAGTGGGATTCTTTGGTCATGACCCAGTTGATTCCTTTGTTGTTGACTGTACCACATTCTTCTTCGATTGGGAATCATCATGTTCCCTCACCATGAAGGAAGATATTAATCCTGATGCGCATATCGTTGAAAGTATTTGATCTATCGTTCATCAGGATGTTTGTTTCTGTAGATGGTAGTGTTGTTGTAGCATCTTCTTTTTGCCTATATCATTTTGGACGTCATCTGTGATGGTTTCCTAAATGTTTCCCTTAACAAACTTATCCTGCAGACTGGTTCTCATGTGACAGGATGCTGGATTCTGATGATTATAATCTATACCACTCTTGAGATTAGACGTGCGTTGACTTTCCAGCATTCCTTCAAATAGTTTGAGTGACTTCAGGAACTTCTCAGTGATGTTAAATGTCTCTTTTGATTTATTTAGCCGTCCGTGTTCCTGATAGAGATCACCGGACTTTGATTGTAACTGATGGTATTCAGTATCTTTGTCAGTTACGTACCTTCTTGGTAGAGTTATTTGGGACTCCAAATCCTGAGATATTTCTTAGATTTTCTGCTTCTTCTTTTAATCTCAGGATACATTCTTGTGCATCAAAGGGGTCCTTTCTCATTGTTTCGAGCTTTTTCAGCCTGATACATAAATTCTTGTTTTCTTCGACGACTTTGTTGAAGAATTTTTCTAAATGCTGATGGTCTGCCATTAGGTCTTCATATGAGTTCTGAAGATCGAAGTTGCCTGCAGTAGAACTAAAATCCTTTGCAAAGAAGAGGATGTAGAGTTGTTAGATTTTACCTCAGTTTCTTCCCCTGCTATGAGGCATGCTTCTTCAGAGCCACTCTACTGCTATTAGTCATGCGTCATCACTGGAGGAGTCGAACAGTCCTTCTTCCGCTTTGCTTGCATCAGTCGAAGATGTAGTAACCTTCTTTTCTTTGGCAACCAGGACTTGTCTTTCTTTCATAGCCCGGTCACGACGTGTCTTTCTCTTTGCTTTATCATTAGGAGTGAGCTTAGGACAGTAATATTGATAATGACATGTACTGTAGCAATTAAAGCATTTATGTGGTTCTTCATCTATTGTTCTTGATTCTTTTCTTCTAGAAGAAGAGGGTTCTGATTTTGCCTTCGGGTCTCTGTCCTTCCTTCGTCTTTATATGCCCGACATTGTTTTGGATAATTGATTTTCCTTATAGAATGACTCCTTTTAGTTCGTTTGGCCATCAGGACAAACTGCTCAACTATTTGTTCCACTGGCAGATCACTAAGACTTTCTGTCAGTGATGTCAGATTTTTCCCTTCGGTTGCTAATATGGCAACTCCTCTATTGTTGACCAGACTCTCACTCTTTGTTGAGCTGTTGGTTAGGTCTGGTAGCTGCATCTTGAATTTATGAGCTTTTAGTTGTGAGAAGATGTTAGGATTATCTTAAAGTTGTCCCACTTCGATGCAATTAATTTATTCTAGTGTTCTTTTGAATTGGGAGATGGAGAGAAGCATCACTCTTATACAGAATATATTTATATTAATTACTTCCTAGGCTTGTGGTGATAAATTGTACAGCTTGTGGTCAAGGATTTTATCCAAGTTATGCAACAAACTAGACCTATAATTTTTCATTATTGCTTACATTCAATAATGGTTTCACTATACATTCTCAATTGCACTACAATTCCAAAACTATCAACTAGCTTGGCGGCATTACTAAAACAGACCTCCAGAGAAATCTTAATTATTTATGTACTTACAGCTTTACAGTTTACTTATCCAACAAAGATTAGTCCATTTCTCATGAGCTGCAAGCACCACGCCTCATCGAGTCTTCCAGCATGTGTAGATTCCGAACTATACTAGCCAACTTGTTATCAGTATTTTTGGGAGGCGACGATTGTAAGAAGGAAGCAGCACGAGCGTACTCAATGGCGCTAATAGCAGCGTTGATATCATTCATAAGTGCCTCTGGAGATGCAGAGATACCCTTCACATTCTCAAATACACTCCATTTAGGATTTCCCATCTTTATACTCTAATCTATCACTTCTCAGGAGATCATGTGTTTCAGAATCTTGAATTCACATCTAAAAAACCGAAAATATATACATAAGCAAAAGCCAGCCAATCGATCTCACCAGCGCTTTATAATAATCACAAAATAAAGTGCAAGAATTATTGTTGTTATTTTTTGGGGAGGGGCTGATGCAAGAATTGATTAACAGCAATACCAACCCGTGGAAATGCAACTATCTCCACTTACTTCTATTATCCATCAAAAACTAACTTTAATTCATTGATAACAAATCTCTCTCTCTCTCGCAATTGAATCACATACGGCCCACCAAATTGCTTAACCCATCTATTAAATTCCAAGATTTCAAAATTGAAAAACGAACAAAAATTTACAGTAATGTGGAAAAACCAACCTCTGGGAAAGGGAAAAAAAAATATGATCATCTACTGCTTGCTTCTATTCTCAAGATCAAAGTTTTTATCAAATTCATCGCCTCCCAATTATGTATGTGTGTGTAGGAAGATAAGAGTTCCTTTTATAATGTGTTGTGCTTTCATGATTAAAAAATCAATAATTGTATGGCCTTGATTTGGCCTTCCAATTCCACTATGCCACGCCACGTTTGGCGGTTGGTACTCAATAATTATGTAGACCACACCATTGTTCTATTATATTGTTTTGTTGCGCCAAATACCAAGTTTTCTCTTTGTTCTTATTCGCTCCTACTTCAGCTAATGCTAATGTGATTATGACATACTGTGACAAATAATAACAATAATAATGAATTAATCGAATTGTACCACCGTCCCAATAATGGATAGCATTGTTTATTAATTACTAATTACTAATAAACACCAAATTTATTGGGATCGGATGTTATATCCATCGTGTCCCCAATAAAACTACAATATTAAAGTAATTTTGAATTAACTTTTTTTACATACAACAAAATTAAAATAAATAAAGACTTAGTCAAAACTACTAAAACACCTAATTTTACTTAGGGAACATTATGAGGGGAACCTAAGCTTATGTCTCAATGGCACTTAATTAAATTCAAAGAAATAAAATACACACTATTAAATCAAGTTTGCTGGGTAAATTTGCTATAAAATTCATCAATATTAACAAATTTACAACTAATTTTTTACTCCTCCATCCATTATAGGTTGTTTGGCTTCTTTTCCGTTTTGGATCATTCCCTTAAAGACTTATACTTAAAAATAATATTCTAATATAATTTGGTGAGCCACACCATCTTTACAATACTTGATATACAATTCCAAAACACAGTTTTTTTAATTCTTGTGCCGAGAAATTTTGAGCCATTAATAATAGGACGGTGATAGCATGTTGTCAATCACATTCAAAAGCTTAAACTTAAAAAGGAGAATAATTCATTATTAGCACTGAACTACGTCTCTTTGTCTTATGTTTCAATGTTTAAAAGAATGAGAGCAGAAATCATGTTCTTCGATATCTATCAGGGATTTGAAGTAATATGTCAAATTGCCCATAAAAATAATTAATCCTTAAAGCTCGAAATAACCGCGTAACCTTCGCACATTGGAGAGGTAAACCTCAAAGGACACATAGGAGAGCCGTACGTAGCTTAAAATGCCTTTTTATATCGCTTCATATATGGAAACATTTTTTAAACTATGCACTTTACCAGTTGTACACATATTGTGGAGCCAAAATGGTTCGACAACCACAAGCATTAAGTACCAAATGACAAACTTGTATTCCAAACTACTATCCAAGAAATATGCAAGTAGGTATACATAAATATTTTTCTATTTTTAAGGATATTTCACCATGAATTAATTTTTCAAACTCAAGTTCAAGTTAAGAAAAAATCTAAGAGTAACCCCTTTTTAATTTTTTAAGCAAAAATAAATTAGAGAATTTTGCAAAAATAAAGAGGCAAAAATTGAGTAAAGCTACAACACTGCATAAATTTAACTTATATCGCAGATTCATAATTAAATTTTTTTCCAGTGACAAAAATCTAATTGAATTAATTTTCAAAATAAATATTGGCATCAAGCGACAACCGGACTTTGAGAGAGCATAAATCACATGGAAGAATCAAAGATGCACCTAAAGAGACTGGCATCTATACGGATATATTACCTACATTCCTTGATACCAGGCAGCCCATTTCTGCCAATTCTGAACAACCAACCAAGAAGTAATCACCTTATCTGCATGCATATGAAAGTTCAAGACAGGTTTCTCCATCTTCGATGGTAAAATCCTCTAAGATCACATCTTTTGAAGTTACTGCATCTTGTCTGAATGGCTGAATGTCTGCAGTTCGTAGTCGTAGAGCGCGCGGGTGTTGGAATTTTGTATACTGGAAACAAATTTTATACTTCTATATATATACAATATTATTCATATCCACTATTTGTGTTCTCATATCTGATTGTTATATTTGTGCATGTTTAAGTATAATTATCTTGTATAAAGTTAGATTATATAGTATATTGTAGATCACAGAAGACTACACAATTGGTCGAACTAACAAGATATAAACAATTATCACAACTGAGACAACTTTAGGACGAGTTGTAAATAAGAAGTGAGTTGTCTTGGTCACTTCTCTAACTCTCGTACACTTAGGTGTATTTACGGATCATAGTGATATGTATTCTTTTAACTAACCTGAGTGGAGAATAAAGATCTCGATAACTTAGCCGGTCTTACGCTTGATATGATTTCAACTGATGAGTGTATGTGTCTATCACTTTGACCTATTACAGTAAACGTCATTGCGATCGGACTACGTATCTTGGGTGACATTAGTTGTTGGTCCAGAGACGAGTATCAAGTGTCTAAGTTTAAGATCTAACAAGGTTAGCTTAGTAAAGAGATCGGGAACAATTATAGAGTGAAGAACTACTAGGATATCTCTAAGATTTCTAGTTCTTCGCTGGATGTAGCAGTAAGCTTTGTAGAGTGCATGAGTATGTGTTCTTGAATATCTGCGTCTCTGTTCCCGTTGTTGTTCTTCTTTTTGACAACTTATATCTTCAATTCTTGAAGATGATCTCTTTATATAGTTATGACCCATGCATAGATCCGTTGGAGGGGACCATGCCACGTGTCATAAGAATCCATGGAAAACAGCCATATAATTTGAATGTCGCTGCAGAGGGTGGTTAGCTTTCTGTGCATGAGAGCAGCTTTTGTGTCAGATCAGGTAAGCTTGGCTTGCTTCTCATTATTCGAGGTATGGTGGTAGGTGAGACTTTTCAGATATCAGTCTTCTAGCTGAGTTGACTTCCTTTGAACCTCGGACACTAAGTGTTCCTCTGTTGACATCCGACTGATAAAGTCAAGCTGTCAATTTCCGTTGTATGGTCTGCAACTGAGTTGCAGCTCATTCAGTAGATCAAGGATGATCATACTAAGTCTTCTTTCTGAGTCGGCTGAAGAGTGTTCTTCTACTGAGTGCTTCCAGCTACTGACTCGAAGACAAATTTCTGAGCTCTTATACAGACAAAGCTCTACTGAACCGATAACAGACATGGGGTTCTAGAACCTTAACTTCTCTACTGAAGTTCAGTCTAACAATTTACCCCCTTACAGAACTTAGACAAACTAATCTATAAAGATCAAAGCAGGTCTAGCCTATTACATCATGTCGGTTTATCACACACTCAGGGGTTTTGGGATCTTCAATTCTTCTTTTTAAGACATTTATACAACAATTACTCAGTATCAGAGGTATTGAATCATCTTCCAACAATTTCCCGGTCCACTGACTCATATCCCCACAATTTTTCCCCCAAATTGATGATGCCAAAACCATTAACCACTAACAACTAAAAGAATTACAATACATATTATAGTTACATAAGGGCACATTAGAAGAAATTAAGTACAATGAGTGTGTGTTGATCACTTCAGTGATCAGTCGTGATAATGAACGACATAGCCATAAGACAATGAGAGGTTGTAGATGGCTCTGGAACTTCTAGCCCATAGAATTTGTAGATGGCTTCCCTGAGACGTTTGATTTGTGGAAGATCTCCTTTCATTTGGGAGGACAACTCATTGCGCTCTATGGCTATCTTCACCTCTTTCTCTATCTCTTTCGTGCAGATGTTACCTTCAAGAGTCATGAGTGGAGTCAGACGTATGAATGTAGGCACTTTCAGTGACATTCCTTCCTTATAAAGAATCATGATAATCTGAGCACAGAAGTATACAAGAACTGATCGAACAGGTTGTCCATTAGAACATCGCCTGGATAGCATTGCCATACATAGTAGCTTTTAATGAAATATTCCTTCAGACTCTCCCACTGCTCATTCAGGTTCCATGGGATCCACTTGTCAGTGCAGCGGAAATGAGGTTTCCTGAGATGTAGCTTCTATACACCGCGTCTGTAGAATTTAGATGTAGTTGGTGAAGGAAATATTAGGGTTAGGAACGATTACCTTCCTCCTTAGTATGTTGTTGCAACTCTGATTGTTGCTCGTGTGTTAGATCTTCTGATCTGTGTCCCGGCCTTTTTCTCCCTCAGGGTGGTCAGAGAACTGGAGAAAATTAAGATTACTGTCTCCCCTTCACTCACGCACGGCGTGTGTAAATTCGTGTATGTGTCTGTTCTGTTTCTGAACATAATACTAATATATATAGGCTTCAAAAGCCAATATAATATTAATACATTTGTAGCCCATTAATTTAATTATATTCCTAATGGGCTTCCACATAATTAGCCCATAATATAATTAATTAATCCACTGGGCTACTAATATTTATCAATTAATTGGCCCAGCCAATTAATTCCTGAAAAATAACATTATTAAATAATGTAAAAAATATATTAATCTATTAATAATAATTTCTGAGAGACAATAAATAACTAGGCAACTAATTGGGCCAGATCAGGGATCTAATACAAGAAATAAAGTAGGGCCTCAAATTAATTAATTATCTATGCTCAGCCCAGAGCAAAATTAATTAATAAACACAGATTCATTCCACTAGAGAATTCGTGCTGACTTACCCCTTTATCCCAAATTGAGCAAGGGCTTGTATTTTAGACTTAATAGATCTCCGTATTTAAGATAGAAATATCCGTTAATTAATTAAGCTCACTGACAGCTTAAATTAACTAACATCTTATATTCCTGAGTAGTACCACTCGACCTTATTAACACGCCTGAACTTAATCAACCGGTCGGGTTTAGTGTGCTAATCCTTTCGAGTTCCTCAGGGGATATTATCAACCCATTTTACTAGGATACGGTTGCAAGATACAGACAACCAGCCGAGCCACAAAAAAACCAACAACTTATCCTTAAGTTGTCTCAGCTGTGATAACTGTTTATATCTTGTCAGTTCAACCAATTTGTGTTGTCTTCTGTGATACCGGACACACCACACAAATCTAATTTTTATATAAGATAAAGGATAACATGTGCAAATATATATATATATATATATATATATATATATACATATATTTATCAGATAGGAGAATAAAATAGTGGTAAGGACAAAACACATTGTATACAAGCATAAAATTTGCTTCTAGTATACAAAATCCCAACAATTCTCCCACTTATACTAAAGAAAACATTTAGTATACAATATGTCAGTTCTAGGTACAAACTAGTACTCAACTATCTCTCAGCTATCTATCCTATCTATCACTGCATCTTCTCCCACTTATACAAAAGTTTCTATAGTCCTAAGTGGGGGGCATCTCTACCACTCCTAAGCCACGAACATGCTTCTCGTAAGCCGGGAGTGATAAGCTCTTTGTGAAAGGATTAGCTAGGTTGACTTCAGTTCCAATTTTGTCAATCACCACGTCACCTCGATTTACGAATACTCGTATAATGTGGTACTTCCTGTCTATGTGTTTAGACGCCTTGTGAGATCTAGGTTCCTTAGAATTTGTCACTGCACCCGCATTATCACAATAAATCGTGATCGCCTTAGGTAAATTCTGAACAATATCAAGATCCAGGAGGAAATTCTTGAGCCAAACTGCCTCTTTCGAAGCTTCTGAAGCAGCCACATACTCTGCTTCCATGGTGGAGTCCGCAATGCATTTTTGCTTTGCACTCCTCCATGAAATGGCTACACCTCCCAAGGTAAACACATAACCCGAGGTAGACTTCTTCTCATCTCTGTCAGCCTGGAAATCCGATTCTGTATCACCCAAAGACATTAGACTGTTGACTGGTAAACAAGCTTATAATCTCTAATCCGTTTAAGGTACTTGAGAATATGCTTGACCGCAGTTCAGTGTTCCTTTCCAGGGTTAGACTGATATCTTGAGACCATGCCTATAGTATATGTGATATCTGGTCTCGTACAAAGCATTTGCGTACATGAGGCTACCGACATCAGAAGCATATGGTACTAGCCTCATACTTTCTATCTCTTCAGGCGTTTTAGGGCACTGATTCTATGATAGAAAAATGTCATGTCTGAAAGGTACTGAACCTCTCTTGGCTTTTTGCATGCTAAAACGAGCAATAACATTGTCAATGTAGGATGCTTGTGACAAGCTTAACATCCTTTCCTGGCGATCTCGGATAACCTTGATCCCAAGGATGTAAGCAGCTTCACCTAAGTCCTTCATTTGAAACTGCTCGGATAACCACGTCTTTACGTCTGATAACACTTCAACATTGTTGCCAATGAGAAGGATGTCATCTACGTAAAATGCAAGAAACACCACTGATCCGTTAACACAAATACAGTACACACACCTCGTTAGGACAGGATACAAATCCATACGATTTGACTACCTCGTTGAAAACGCTGGTGCCATTATCGAAAAGCTTGCTTGAGTCCATGAATAGACTTCTTAAGCTTCCAAACTAGATGCTCTTCGCCCTCCTTCACATAACCATCTGGCTGTTTCATGTAGATGTCCCTACCTTTTTCAAGGTAACCGTTTAGGAATGCGGTTTTGACATACATTTGCCAGATCTCTAGGTTCATGTGAGCTGCTATGGTAAGGAGAATCCGAAAGGACTTGATCATTGCTACAGACGAGAAGGTCTCTTCGTAATCGATACCTTCTTTCTGGGTAAAACCCTTCGCCACTAGCTTGGCCTTAAACGCCATGATCTCTCCATTCGGTCCTCTCTCTTTCTCTTGTATACCCACTTACTACCAATAGCCTTGCAGCCCTCAGGTAGTTTAGTGATCTCGTATACATCCATATCAATTATGGACTTAAATTCTAAGTCCATGACGATTCGCTAGGAATCTGCATCTACATCTCCCACTGCTTCGTTGTAAGTCCAGGGATCCACGGTATCTTGTTCATCTGCCGAGAGATGATCAAACGTCTCCTAGTGAACATATACCGATCAGGTGTAAATATCACCCTCCCACTACGTCGAACACTGTCAGGCGATGTGTTAACAAATTGTGCAGTTACTCGTGGAGTACTATCTTGCACAACTGGTTGTTCAAGTGGAACTCGACCACCTTGTAATTCCTCAAGGATGATGTCGACTTGAGATTTATGGTTACTAATGTAATCCTCTTCTAAGAACCGAGCGTTAGGGCTAACAACGATCTTCTGTTCTTTAGGATCATAAAAGTATCCACCCTTCGTTTCCTTCGGATACCCTATGAACAACATCACTTCTGAACGTGATTCCAATTTGTCGGCCTGCCTATTTAGCACATAAGCAGGATAACCCCAAATCCTTAAGTGGTGCATACTGGTTTTGTGCCCGCTCCACAACTCGAAAGGGATCTTTTGTACCGACTTGGAAGGCACACGGTTCAGCAAGTATGCTGCAGTCTCTAGGGCATATCCCCAAAAGGAAAATGACAAAGTTGCATAACTCATCATCGATCGAACCATATCTAAGAGAGTTCGGTTCCTTCTCTCTGACACACCATTCTGCTGAGGCGTGCCCGGTGCTGTCAGTTGGGATGTAATCCCACATTCTGTCAAGTAGACCTTGAACTCGTTGGATAGGTCCCTACCACGATCAGATCGTAGTGTTTTGATTTCTTTACCTAGCTTCTTCTCCACTTCTGCCTTGAATTCCTTAAAGGTTTCAAAGCTATCCAACTTGTGGCGAAGAAGGTAAACATATCCATACCTCGAGTAATCGTCAGTAAATGTGACGAAGTATTCATACCCTTCCACGAGCTTGTGTAGACATAGACCCACACAAGTCAGAATGTATTAGATTTAATACTTCTGTGGCTCTATAACTCTTTACCTTGAAAGGCCTAGTTATCATCTTTCCTTCCAAACAGGCTTCGCAAGTTAGAAATGGTTCAACTTTGAGCGATTCCAATGATCCATATTCCACCAACCTTTGAGTCCTGTTAAGATTGATGTTACCTAGTCTTAAGTGCTACAGATAGGTTTGGTTTACCTTAGAAGACTCTTTCCTCTTCTTATGATTTGATGATGAGGAAGCAATATTAACAGAACTACACAGTTTGAAAGTAATAATATATAAAGATTTGTTTAATGGTCCACCACAGATAAAATCATCGTCTTTCATGATAGAAACTTCACTATCAAAACTTGATTTATAACCATCCATGGTGCAGAGTTTTGAAACAAAAATAATGTTTCGCCTAAACTTAGGCACATATTAAACATCTTTAAGTAAACAGAACTATCAAAAAGATAGATTTAAATCTCCAATGGCAATTGCAGGAACTTTCGATCCATTGTCCATTGAGACTACCACCTCGCCATTGCACAATTGTCTTTTCTGCAAGAAACCTTGCAAGGTGTAACAAACATGATCAGTTGCCCCCGAATCCACTACCCATTCGTGGGTAGAAGAGGAAACTAGAACAGTCTCAGTTACAAGAGCGACTTGCGTCTCTTTCTGTTTTGCCTTGAGATCTGGATTATAATTATTCCAGTGTCCTTTCTTACCATTCTTGAAGAACCTTCCTTTCTCCTTTGACATTCGTATGTCGCCGGTAAGGACCGTCTTCTTACTCCCACTGCTCTTCTTGAATTGACCACCCTTTCTGCTATTTTTTCTGGTTTCCGCCTTTTTGGAGGATTCCTTGAACTACTAGGGATATTCAAGACTTGAGCACTCTTGCCCTTTCCTATAACCTCTTTGACCGCTACCAAAGATTTGAGTAACATACTCATAGTAAACTCGTTCTTAGACATAGCGGTCCTAAAATAGAAGTTCTTATAGGACCTTTGCAGAGCATTTATTGGGAAGGTAAGATATCTCTTCCACTCTGGTTGGTGAGACTGTTTAGGAACTCAAAAAATATTCGAACAGACATATCTGAAAAAATAATTTAAAAGCATATATGAAATTAATATTTGCACATAATTCGTAAATAATAATCATTGTAACCTTTTGTAAAAATAATGACATTAAAAACCTCGAACAACTCTAGGAATTCCACTAGCAAGCCACGCAGGTGGACGTTTACTAGCGTAACCCTAAACCAAGCTATTTACCTAGCTCTTTAATTCCAATCCACATCTAGGTTCTTAAGACGAATAGAAATTAATAGTTCGATATTCTGGACCATGTCACTATTAAAACACGGGAAGGGACTTCGAGGGAAGTGAATTGTACCTGCGGTGACATCTAAGCATTGACCATTAATTTGACCAAAATAGAATCAAATTCTCGAAATTGACATACTTACTCGAACCATGCCGCATTCAATTTGATCTAATTAGCCATCCTATTTAATTATTATCTTCTAGAGTACTCGTGTTTACTAGGCACGCAAGCCACGCAGGTTGACGTTTACGGCTTCGCTCCCACTACTCAATAATAATCAAATATTGTTTTGGAAAACTCATCTCACAAAACTGGTAGCTCAAAAATGCAAGCAAGCCACACAGGTGGACGTTTACTCACATAATCTTACTACTTTCGTGTAGAGTCCAATTAATGGAGGTCCGATTAAGTGTTTAATATCCAAATTAATGGAATTTAATTAAACATTTAATTTAAAATTGCTTAGTCTTTTTATTCAAAAGGTTTGTTACAAATCATGCATCATCACATAATTCCTCAAGCATGTAATTTCTAAACGCACATAATAAAACGTGCTCGCGAAAATTAAAACATGCTTAATAACGACATAAATCATATTTACATGCTTTTCTAAGCGCAATTAATCACATAATCGCATGCTAAAGCATAATATAAATAAATGCGCAAATAGGAAATTTAAAACGTCGTTATCGGGCTTTAAACACTTAATTCCTAACTATTACATAGCTCGATAAAAATGCAGTTCTTCGATCTTCAAAATCTTCGAATCTAAAAACTGCATCGAAAACTGCATCGCCACGTCATCAGGGGGTCTGCCACGTGCCAGACACGTGCATCGTCTAGTCAGCAATGGCTGATGTGGCGCGCCACGTCAGCAACTTCAACCTTGTGCCAAAAACACGCAGCAGCGGCCGCTGCCGCCACTCCACCGCCGAAGGCGACCTCCTGTCGCCTTCCCGAAGTCGCCGCCTGCACCTAGACCTGCCCTACCCTGCGCCGCCTCGCGCCGCCGCCCGCAGCAGCGCGATTCAGCGCCTGCACGTGGCTGTACTTCCGCAGCAGACGCGCGGCTGCCGCGCCCTCCACGGCCCGGCGACAATTACCGCCACCGCGCCGGGAATCAAGCGAATTTTGCCGATCAAATTCGTACTCTCTGAGCCGTGATTCGATCAATTGAAAGAGGAAAAATATAATTGGAACACTCACGACCATTGTGTAATGGATTCCGAACAAGATTAGTTCCTCAATTTCCCGAATTTCAAACGATTCGCCGGAACGAATTCATGACGAGCAACAAACTTCAGACATCAATTCCGATCGCATCCGGGATCGGATGACCCCTTACGACCTATCGACGCAAAGCTCGTAAGACGTGGAATCCATAGGTTCAAGCCGATTGTCAATCGGACTCCAGATCCGCCGAGAATCGCCGCCGTAAGATGCGGCGGAACCCTAGCCAAATTAGGGTTTTTTGGCCGAATTGGGGATTTCTGGACAGCACGACCACTTCTCCTTTCCGACGCTATTCCGGACAAACCAGAAATCGGAATGGGTCGTGCAACCTATCCAGACGAAGCCAACGAAAAAATGAACAAAACTATCTGAACGGATCAGACAAATACTCCTGCACGCGCCCCCACACGTGATCTTCCAGAAACTAGGGTTTCACCCTTTTCCGTCTTTTTTGCCGTCGCGCCTCGATTTTCGTACAACTTGAACCGAAGTACAGTACAAAAACAGTACAATTACGTAACACATTGGTCCTATGAAATACTCGTGGATTTTCTCACAAGAAAAACGTTACAACGGGGTCAAAACAGTGGCTCGCATGCTGCCCCAAACACGAAATTAGCCCGATAACGACGGAAATAAACCCTAATCATGCTACTAACAGCAACAATCAGAGCCTAAACTAGGCTTTGATACCAATTGAAGGAAATATTAAGGTTATGAATGAATACCTTCCTCCTTCGTATGTTGTTGCAGGTCTGATTGTTTGCTCGTGTGTCAGATCTTCTGATCTGTGTCCCGGTCTTTTTCTCCCTCTGGGTGGTCAGAGAACTGGAGAAAATTAAGATTATTGTCTCCCCTTCTCTCACGCACGGCGTGTGTAAATTCATGTATATGTCTGTTCTGTTTCTGAACAGAATACTAATTTATATATGCTTGAAAAGCCAATATAATATTAATATATTTGTAGCCATTAATTTAATTATATTCCTAATGGGCTTCCACATAATTAGCCCATAATATAATTAATTAATCCACTGGGCTACTAATATTTATCAATTAATTGGCCCATCCAATTAATTCCAGAAAAATAACATTATTAAATAATGTAAAAATTATATTAATCTATTAATAATAATTTCTGAGAGACAATAAATAACTAGGCAACTAATTGGGCCAGATCAGGGATCTAATACAAGAAATAAAGTAGGGCCTCAAATTAATTAATTATCTATGCTCAGCCCAGAGCAAAATTAATTAATAAACACAGATTCATTCCACTAGAGAATTCGTGCTGACTTACCCCTTTATCCCAAATTGAGCAAGGGCTTGTATTTTAGACTTAATAGATCTCCGTATTTAAGATAGAAATATCCGTTAATTAATTAAGCTCACTGACAGCTTAAATTAACTAACATCTTATATTCCTGAGTAGTATCACTCGACCTTATTAACACACCTGAACTTAATCAACCGGCCGGGTTTAGTGTGCTAATCCTTTCGAGTTCCTCAGGGGATATTATCAACCCGTTTTACTACGATGCGATTGCAAGATACAGATAACCAGCCCGAGCCACGAATAACTACTAACACCCAAGATACGTAGATCCGGTCGCGATGACGTTCAGCATAGTAGATCAAAGTGATAGATAGCCAAATGCGCACAGCTGAAGTCTTACCAAGCTTAAGACCAGCTAAGTCACCGAGATCTTGGTTCTCCACTAAGGTCAGTTAGGAGAACACATCTCACTGTGATCCATCAATACACCACCTTAAGTGTACCAGTAAAGACAAGCAGGTAAGACAAGTGTTGGGTTATGAGTTAGTGGTTTGTCTTAACAACCAGTTAGAGGATACTTAGTATTATTATTTTATCAATAGTTCTTGTAATATAACCTATATGTTTATCGGTAATGGGGGAAATCATAGTGTTTCATTACTATGGAATTGAAGATCCCAAAACCGTCTTGTATCCTTTGTGTAGTGTCGATAGAACTAGATGATGTAATAGGCTAGACGGATTATATTTTCATTATCGTTTTTGTCTAAGTCCTGTACGGGGTAAGTGTTGGATTGATCTTCAGTAGGAAGTTACTTTCCAGAACCCCACGTCATCATTGTAAGAGCTTGTGTTCACAGGTTATTAGCTGACTCCGCTCAGTAGAAGACATCTCATCAGCTGACCTACATCAGTAGAAGAACACATTATTCAAACTCAGTACCTTCAGAGTCTTCAGCTGATCCCGCTCAGTAGAAGTTTTGTTTTCAGCAGACTCAGATGAAGAAGACAGAGATCATATCAGGTCTACTGTGTCCGACAGGAAACGACCCATCTTTTAACATCTTTCGAAAGTCAGCAGAAGATCATACGAGGATAATTGAGAGTCAACTCTGATGAAGACCGATGTCTGACAAGTCTCACCTACCACAAACCTTGACCAATGAGAAGCAGTCTAAGCTCTACCTACTCTTACCAACTAAAGCTGCTCTCATGCACAGTAATCAACAACTCTGCTGCAACATTTCAAACTTATGGCCGTTTTCCTTGGACGTTTGTGACACGTGGCTTTGTCCTCTCCAACGGAGAAATGCCTGGGTCACAACTATAAATAGAGAAGCATTTCCTAGCTCCACGCACGGGATTTCTAAAGGATTACACGCTCAAGATTTTGAAAACACTCTAGCGACTTTCATAAAGATCCAGCGAAGAACTTGCTTTATTGGAATATTTTTAGTTCTTCTCTCTAGAGTTTTCTTCATTAGATCCCTCTTCTCTATCTAAGCTCAATCGTTCATATTTATAGCTTAGAACCTTCGAAGGAGTTCACATTTCGTGACTGTTCTTATTGTAAGAACTCCTTCATAGTTGGAGAACATCCCCTCCCCTTCAAACTCTGGTTTGATTTGTAAAGTTGCTAAGGACTATAACTTAGAAGGGTCTGTCCAGCGCAGAGATACCTTGCTGAGGCTTGCTCAGATTAATCCACAAGACCTCTTGTTAAGCAGGACCGTGGATGTAGGATCTTGCGTATCCGAACCACGTTAAAAATTGCGTGCGTCATTTACTATTTTATTGCACTGTATACAAAATCATTTTACAAACTCATACTTTGCATAAAAAGTATTCGAAAAGTGCACTAGCCAAAATAATTTGCTTTGCGAAAACACGTTTTCAAATTGAGACAAAGTCTATCGGGCCCTACACACTTATCCGCACTAAGTCTAGGACTGAGAATCAAATACTGACAAAAGTCAGTAGGAGAGACTCAGTAGCTAACTCACTCTGACCCGCGATCAGAAGGTTACTATTTGACACAGTTCATCAGTTGCAATCTACAACTCAGCTATCCTTCGTATTTAAAAAAATGAACTTGTACTCAGGTGTATTCACCCCCTCCCCTCTACACCTGACACTCGTCTCCGGACCAACAATTGGTATCAGAGCCTCGGTGTTCTTCTGATCATCGGATCTGAAACTTTGGTCTACTCGAAAAGATCCTAAAAACGTCTTTCACTGCACAAGAATCTCTTCATACATCCTTATACTCTCTCCCATAATGTCTGATAAGTCAGGTATTCGGATGGTACCGATGTTCTCTGTGGAGAACTACACGGTATGGCGCGTAAGAATGGAGGCGCACCTTACATCGCTGCACGACAGCATGACTGACGTCCAAGAGACAGGACCTATCATTACCATGATCGACAGCGTTTAATATGCAGCTGTGGGAGGTGTAGGAGCACAGACTAGTGCTAAAGTTTCGAAAGATAAATCAACCTTCACGCCTGAAGAAAAAAAGCTGCACAACCTCGATCGAGTTGCGTGGAATGCAATCCTGACTACGCTCCGCGATTCACACCTTGGGAGGGTGCAAGACTGCAAAACAACAAAGGAAGTTTGGGATGCCCTGGCTGTACTGAGCCAAGGAACCCCATAGATCAAAGAAAATAAGCTCGAGCTAGAGCTACAAAAGTTCAACACTTTTGCCATGGAGCCCAACGAAACCATTGACGAGCTTAGCATCAGATTTACAAACCAGATCAATGTGATCAATGGGCTGGGGAGGATGTTCACCAACAAAGAGATGAACACGAAGATCTTGAGAGCGTTACCTCGACTAAAGTGGCTTCCTTTTGCTACTTACTTACGTCGCTCAGATCTAAATGCTCTAACTCCCGATGTTATATTTTCAGAATTAAAGACAGAGGAATTTGAGCACAGCCTACCCCAACGATGTTCCAGTGCTCCAGCTGACACACAGATGGATCATGCCTACAAAGCAACAGTCAGCAAAACTGGAGTCAACCCCATTTCTTCCAACAAGACAACAGCTGCGTCAGATGCTAAGTCCTCAGAGACTCTCGCTACTGATCAGCTTGCACTCATGGCTCTCAAATATCAAAGAGAAAAGGAAAGAGTCAGGAAGTTGAAGAAATACCACATAGATTATCCCTCAGGTAAAAAGGATTATCGAGAAAGGGAAGAATCCAAAACTTCTACTGATTGCAGGAACGCAGAACCTGTTGCTAGTCCATCCAATGACTCAGTTGGAAAAGGCGGCAGAACCTCTTTATGTTACAACTGCAAGAAGGAGGGACATTATCAGTACGACTGTCCCGAACTCTCAGTTGCTCAACGAGCGGAACGGCAGGCCAGACGTGAAAAATTTGCTCGAAGAAGGCAGGCCCATATCGCCGGAGAGATATCCGATGACTTAATCGAGGAAGATACATTTATGTATTCTTCTAAAGACGAAGCTGCATTTGTCGCCGTTGAGATCGGAGAAACAGATCCTGAATCAACAGCTAAATATTATCTGATGGCCGGAGAAGAGGTTGAGGTAAACTCGAAACTTAACATAACCTCCTCTTCACATAGCACACACGACACATGATCGATCACAATGAACCTCTAGACGTGGTACAAGCATATGATGATCTACTAGAGGAGCAGATTCAGCTGAGCAGAGAGTTCAGCAGAACTATTCAGGAATTGGAATAGGTAAAGGCTGAGAATCAGAGACTTTCTTCTGATTATCAGGTCTCTACTGATTCAGAGAATCTGGTCGCGAGACTCAAGGAAGAGATTGAATCTCTTATGACTAAGTCTCAGCTTCAAGAAATTCAGTTATCAGTTCTGACCAAGGACAATTCTGAGAAAGATACTAAAATAGCCCGACTCAGTCAGAAACTTGCAGAAGTTGAGAAGGATTATGAATCACTTCAGAAAAGTGATGAGGTCTGGCGAGGACTGATGACTGAACAGTACCTAGGAGCTAAAGAGAAGTTGGAAAGCATGCTCAGAACTCAAAGGCCACTAGCCATGAAAGAAGGACTTGGCTACACTCATGAAGCTTCCACTTCAACATCTATAAGCTCAGAAATGCTGGCTGATAGGTTCGTCAGAGGGAAAGTTCAGGTTGTTGAACCAACAACTCAGGCGAAAAACAAACAGAAGATGATTGCACCTCAGTCGAGCAACAAAAATCAAATGACCAAAGGTTCTAGCCCCAGGACACTACGATCAAACTCAGGGGGAACCAAGAAGGTAAGTGGGCAGAACAGTACAGCGAACCACTGAATGAGCATCCAACACAGTATGGTTCGTACTTCTATGAGCCCATGGTCAGGAGGAGCACAAAACCTCAGAAGAAGAAAGCTCCTGAACCCAAAACTACCAGGAAGTCAGTATCTCCAAGTCCTGTGGAGAAAAAGACTGACAAGGTTCAGAAGAAGAAGTCTCAGACTCCTAAGGTCCCGAGACAGATCTGGGTCGCAAAATCACCCACTAATGCTTAAGGACCCAAACTGAACCAAAGGGTACGTAAATATGTTTCTCTTTTGCAGGTGCATAAGGACCCTTGGATCGTGGACAGTGGCTTCTAGAGACACATGACATATCAAAAGAGCCTGCTGACCAATTACGTACAAGAAGATGGTCCCAGAATTGAGTTTGGTGACAACTCCAAAGGCTATACAAGGGGATATGGAACACTGAACATTGGGACTTCTTCAGTTCCAAGAGTAACATATGTTGAAGGACTTCAACATAATCTCCTTTCTGTCAGTTAATTCTGTGATAATCTGAATAGAGTTATCTTTGACGCTGGTTTCTGTGATGTTGTTGACAAATCTACAAGGAAAACAGTGTTATCAGGTTTGCATAGGAAGAATATCTATGTTACAAACTGGAAAACCGCAGAACCTGAGGCTTGCTTACTTGCTCAGACAAAATCCAGTGATAAAATAGGATGGATGTGGCATAAGAACCTCAGTCACCAGAATTTCAAGACTATGAACAAGCTAGCCAAGAACTCTAAAGCCAGAGGACTGCCCAATGAAGCGTTTATCAAAGACAAATTGTGAAGCAAGCTTGAAGGGAAAGCAGACAAAGAAAAGCAATCCACCAATTCCGTCACCTTCCACTGATGGAATATTTCAACTGCTACACATGGATTTGTTTGGGTCAGTTTCTCCAGTGACTATAAGAAAGAGGCAAGAAGTATGCCCTCGTCGTTGTTGATGATTATTCTCGATATACGTGGGTCATCTTCATAGCCAACAAATCTGATGTCAAGACTGAGTTACCTAACTGCTGAAGAAACTCAGTGTGGAGAAAGACATCAAGATACAGAGAATACGCTCAGACCGAGGAACAGAATTTCTCAACTCAGTAGTTAAAGAGTACTGGATAAAGAGGGAATCAAGCACGAGACATCAGCAGCTCGCACCCCTCAGCAGAATGTACTTGCTGAACGTAAGAACAAAACACTCAAAGAAGCAGCAAGAACGCTCCTAGCAGACTCTGGACTACCCTCAAAGTTCTGGGCTGATGCTACTAACACCGCCTGTTACACTCAGAATCGCTCACTGCTTACACAACAACACATGAAGACACCTTACGAACTGTGGAAAGGGAGAATTCCTTCTATTTCTCATTTCCATATTTTTGGTTGTCCTTGCTTTATTCATAATAATGGGAAAGATCAGTTGAAGGTCTTTGATAGCAAATCTGATCAAGGAGTATTCTTAGGATACTCTCGAGTCAGTCAAGCCTTCAGAGTCTTTAATTATCGGACTCTTTGTGTGGAGGAAAGCCCTCATGTTGTCTTTGATGAGTTTGATACTGAGGACAGGAATCAAAGAAGATAAATACTGAAGATGTCAGCAGCAAGCTACAGGATCTCACACTGAATGATAAAGCCGAAAAGATCCAGCATTGTTGGGATGATGAGTCAGACGATGAAGAAATCCAGACCCATCCCTCAGGCACTGTAGCTAACCTGGTTGATTCTACCAAACAGAATCAACATCAGGTAACAAAGGTCGATGAGGAAGCCCCAGTGGTAACTGTGACCTCAACTGAGAATATAAACTCAGGGGAACGACTAATGTTCCTGAGCTAAATGCCCCTGAACCTGGAAACTCAGTAGATCCTAACCTTCTTACTGAATTGTTACAGTCACAAATTAGCACTACTTAAATGCCTAACATTCCTGTTGAGTGTGCAGAAGTAATCTCAAAAGAAGAAGCCAAACTCAGACGTTCGTGGCTTGACGCTCACTCTTCTGATCTTATCATAGGAGATCCATCAGCAACAATAAGCACAAGATCCAGATTAAGCCAAGGAGAAAGTTCTCTCTACTCCTGCTTCTTGTCTACTTAAGAACCTCAGATGATAGAGGATGCTCTTAACGATGCTGACAGGATCATTTCCATGCAAGAAGAGCTGAACAGTTCATTCGAAACGAAGTTTGGGAGCTTATTGACAGACCTAGACATTAGCACGTGATAAGCACTAAGTGGGTCTTCAAAAACAAGTGAGATGAAAACAACGACATTGTCAGAAACAAAGCTCGACTTGTTGCCAAGGGATACTGTCAAGCAGAAGGAATAGACTTTGATGAAACATTCGCTCCAGTCGCCAGATTGGAAGCTATTCGTCTGTTCCTACCCTATGCAACTCATCAAAAAATTAAAGTATATCAAATGGATGTGAAGTCAGCATTTCTGAATGGCGTACTGAAGGAAGATGTCTACGTGGAACAACCGCCCGACTTTCAGCAGGTACATCAGGTGTACAGACTTCGGAAAACTCTGTATGGGTTAAAACTAGCACCCAGGGCTTGGTACGATACCCTATCAGACTTTCTGCTTCAGAAAGGTTCTTAGAAGGGGACAGTAGATCGCATCCTGTTCAACATCAAGTCAGGAGATGACATCCTACTGGTGCAAATCTACGTGGACGACATCATTTTCGGTTGCAGGAACGTGACTATATGTCAACAATTCGAGAAAATGATGAAGGAGAAGTTCGAGATGTCCATGATGGGGGAGATGAATTATTTCCTTGGATTCCTAGTGAAGCAATCAACTGAAGGAATATTCATCAACCAAGCTAAATACACTCGAGATCTCCTGAAAAGATTCGGCTGCGACTCAAGCAAGCCAGTCAAGATCCCCATGAACACAAATTTTAAAATCGATCTAGACAAAGATGGAGCTTCTATTAACTCTACTGATTATAGAGCTATTATTGGTTCTTTACTATATTTAATAGCAAGCAGACCTGACATAACTTATGCTTTAGGTGTATGTGCAAGATTTCAGGCGAATCCCAAGCGAAGTCATCTGGACTCAGCGAAAAAGATTCTGCGATACCTGAAGGGAACATCTGATGCAGGGTTATGGTATCCTGCTGATGATAATCTTATACTAACAGGTTATTCTGATGCTGATTATGTAGGATGCATGATAGATCGAAAGTCAACTTCTGGAACATGTCAGTTCCTAGGCAGCAAGCTGATTTCATGGTTTTCAAAGAAACAACATTCAGTAGCGACGTCCACTACTGAAGCTGAGTATATGGCGGCTGGAAGTTGCTGTGCCCAGATCCTTTGGCTTCGACAACAACTGCGAGACTATGGAATTACTCAAGATGAAGTGCCCATCTACTGCGACTCCACCAGTGCAATTGCTATAACTCAGAACCCAGTTCTTCACACGAGATGCAAGCACGTGGACATTCGACACCACTTCATCAGAGACTATGTCAAGAAGAAGGATATCAGAATGGAAAAGATCCATACTGACAAACAAAGGGCAGACATACAAACCAAACCACTAGCTGAGAACAGATTCAGAGAATTATCAGTTGAGCTAGGTCTACT
Organism: Lavandula angustifolia; assembly: GCA_028984105.1. NCBI lineage: Eukaryota > Viridiplantae > Streptophyta > Magnoliopsida > Lamiales > Lamiaceae > Lavandula > Lavandula angustifolia. The sequence continues at coordinate 18,870,101 of CM054806.1, read as the reverse complement.
GGATCCTACTGACTCATGTCAGTAAGAGGAGTCAGTACGACAGGTCAGAAGACTCAGTACTTTGATTCAGTTGGGTGAATCATACAGTACACGGAAGGGGGGAACATGGTTATCAGCACCACAAAGATCCTCCTGAGTCATTACGGTAACCAGCTGATCGTAAGAGTTCAGCTGAAGAGGTTTGCGTAATTTAAATACTTAATATTCTCAGAAGCATGCTCGCATTTACTATATCAGTCGTTTGCATTCAGCAGTTTAATGAGCATTTATTTTCCGCCATTAAGTTTTTAAGGTTTAAGTGAGTAGAAACCGTTTTCATTTAAAAAGCTTAGCCTTTAATGCTGCCTGCAACGGATTTAATTCATGTCTTCTCACCTTACTTTATCTGCGCATATCTTACATGTGTCTAGGTTAGAGGCGGCCAATGTAATCATTCCGTTTATAACATCATATCACAGCCGTCATTAAAACGCGAGTTTTTATTCCAACCATGCGATTAAAACAGGTTGATTTTCATATCTTATAAAATCTCTCTTTTTCTTCTAATCCTATCTATTTTTCGCCATTATCGCACTTAGTGCAATCTTCAAGCATTCAGTTTTCGTCTCCCTGTCTATCAAAAAACTGTCTCTGTTTTTCAACTCTAGCTCTTTGTCTATGGTAATTTCCTAAACTTCTGCTTAACTCGAATCTAACTTACTCTATTTTCAAGTGCTAACGAGTTTCTTGCCGATATCTATGGCGATTGTTCAGACCCCTCCCCACATTGAGGAGATCATCAAGTCAAGGGTTCTTTTCGAACTGACGATGGTCTTCCATCAGGCAGACCTTCCTCATCTAGAGCCCATATTCTCGGCTCTTGAGGAGTCTGGCCTAGCACTTCTTGTGACGAAGCATCCCCGCTCGTATCTTCCCCACCAGGTGGCAGAGCTATATTATAACTGTCGTTCCGTGGAAGATACTGATGGAGAGATGTCGCAGATCTCCTATATGAGGGAAGGGGCCCCTCAGAAGTGGGAATCCAGCCATGCCGATATCAACATCAGGGCTGCGCTGAAATCAGCTTTTGATCTTCCGGCTTACGGGATCTCTCAAGTGGGCTATAAGGAGAAGGAACTAAATGCATATGTCCACCGATTCTGTGGAAGGGACGACATCTCCTTCAAGTCCGCGTTACCGAAGAACCAACTCCTACCGGAGTACAGAGGCCTCGCGTATGTCGTTATACATATCCTGACAAGCGTCGCTGGTTCTTTTGATCAGCTGTCCAAGCCCAGACTCCAGCTGATGATGGCTATTATAGACGGAGTCCAGGTGAACTGGACGAAGTTCTTTGTGACTCAGCTGAAAGGTCAGGAAAAAAAGTTTGTCGCCACACAGTCAAGAGAGAGGAGACTAATTAGTATGGGCAAACTTCTGTATGGGACCAAGGTGTCCATACTGATCGAGGACTCAGTATCGAATCACGCATCCTTTGTTGATTCGAAATACTTCAACCGCAAGCTCATTAAGTTCAAAACTAGAGCAGCGGCTGAAAAGTCACTCGGACGTGGAGCCGCTGAGCTCAAGAGGCCTTCTACTGATATGCCTCCACGGGCCGACCCACCGAAGCGGAAGAAGCTCACAAAGGCTGGAACTTCTGAGGTTCCTGCAAAGCCTGCTTCTCCCCCACCTCCTCAGGAGGAAGACATTCTGGACGCTGATACCGGGATCGAGGGTGCGACCCTCAAGGATAAGGTACAGCGGATCAGTTCGGAGGAGACTCAGCCGGAGGAGGTTGAGGAACCGGCTGGTGAAGTCTCAACCGAGTGGTCGACGTTGTAGAAGACTCATCTCCGAGCCACAAGAGAAGTCGCTGCACAGATCCCTGAAATTTCATCACATCAGGATCTGGTCGACATCGCGATCAGGGCAAGGACTCAGATGCTGCTGAGATTCCTGAATTTGGACATCCTCGAAGAGCTGATTAAGCAGCATTCTGCATTGTTCTTACTAGCAGAAGAACAAAGTCTGCAGTTAGCATCTTTCGAGGACTAAAGGTCTGCTATGCTCTATCTTCTGAACCTGAGGTCCTCCCAGCAGACCGCCAGCAGCCAATCGCAGCCTTCCCATCATGATGACAATGATGATGATGACAATAATGATGAGGATCAGGCACCACCCAAGGACGCAAACCAGGGAAAATTTGCTGAGGGTAAAACTCCTAGCGAGAAGGGTGAGTCACCACCTCCACCTCCAACATCATGTGACTCCCTTGTTGCCTCAAAGCCCAGCCGAGGGCAACAACTCGCAGGCTCAGAGCAGAGGCTCAGAACCTCGTCATATCAGATCAAACCTATAGGTTTCGTGTCCTCAAAGTCTATCGACCAGGCGATAAGGAAGCAAGGAGACAAAAATCGTCTCCTAGCTAAGGACGTCCACCTGAAGTGGGCGTAATACACAAAGTCTCAGACGGAGACAGTTGACAGACTGGCCAGCGATATCAAAAAGGCCTCGAAAAATCCAACTCCAAACATTCAAGAGATTATACAGACCGCGCTCGCCGCTCAGAAGGCGGACCTGACTGCTCAAAGTCAGCAGTTGCTCGAAGCTCAGCAGAAATCTTTTTATGAGCAGCTGACTAAGAGCTTAGCCACTATCCAAAAGACAATGGATCAGCGGAACAAGATGGCCACCTCCAGCGTGTAGAAAGCCTTGGAAAATCAGGCGGCGGCCCTTAAGCTCATCCAGGCAGATATGACTGCCTCCCTCGACGCATCGCTCCTAAAGTAGAGGCAAGAAACAATAGCCCAGATTCGACAGATCCGCAAGGATCAAGAGGCTGACTGGGAGCACTACTGTGATGCAGTCGGCGACTTCAACACCACCACCACATCCATCGAAGACGCTATCTTCAACCACCAGAAGGAAGTCGCAAACCTCCGTGTCCTTCTGACCCCGGCTACTGATGATGCCAAAAAGGGGGAAGAAAGGGCTGAGGCAGCTCAGGTGGCTGGTGAGTCTAAAGTCAGAGAAATCACCAAGGGGGAAGGTTCAGCTGCTCAAGCTGGAACCAGTTCAGTACCCCCTCCCATAGTCCAAACAATCCCAACTGTCCAAACAACTCAGGTGCATGAGCCAACCGGTGGATCAGGCGAAGGATCCTCGGCTCAGCACATTGAAGAGGTCACAAAATTTATGGACCAAGAGGACAAGCCCCTGCCACCTCAAAGGCCCGGGAAGGAGAAAGCGACTGAATCTACTCCACCGTCTTCCCCGTCGCCTAAGTTCAAAACTCGAGCAGAGCAGGAGGAGTTCGATAAAATGGTTGCTCAGAAGCTCCAAGACGAGTTGGATTATGAAAGAAAATTGGAGGAAGAGGTACAAAAGGCCAAGAAGAAGAGAAAGCCAGTGGCCAAGATGGCCAAGAGCCAAGCTAAGAAGCTCTTGGAAGAGCAGAAGAAAAAGAAGGCTCAGGATGAGCAGGCTGGCTCTGATACTGACAATCTGCCCCTCGCTCAGAGGATGAAGAAACTTCCAACACTTACTCCTGAGCAGGAGGCAGAGGATAGAGCATCCTGGGAGGCAACGCAACAAAGGCTGAATCTCCGAAGAGGAGATACTAGAGCTGCGGCCCTTGGGGAGAAGAAGAGGTTAGAAGACTTGGCAAAGATTATAGAGCTTACTGACAAAATTGCCAAGGAACCAATCCTCGACTTGAAGAAACAGGTGCCCAGGACTTCCAAGTTCTTCAGGCGGGGTGCGCCAAAAGCTGCTTATCTGAAGAAATCTCCTCATCGCCATGTTGACAAGTGGATTCCCTGGAACCTGAACGAGGAATGGGAGGAGCTGAAGATTAATTTCATTAAGGCATACTACGTATGGCAATGCTATCCTACTGAGGTACCGGCGGCTGATCTCTTTGATGAATTCATTCATCAGTACGACGTCAACCTCAGAGCACAGATTCAGATTATTTTATTCAAGGAAAAGCTGCCACTCAATGCCCCTGCCTACAGACAACTGACTCCACCCATGACCTCTCGAGGAGTCTTACGTACGAAAGAGATTGAAGATGAGGTCGATGCTGCTGCACGCCACCATGATCTTGATCCTTTGCAGCCGAGCGATCTCGAGGATATCCAGACCCTCCGTGCCAGAATCTACAGAACTTATGGTTTGGATCCTCCTGCTGCCAAGTCTGCTGATTTCAAGAGCAAGATTAAGAAGTACAGGCGATACCAGTAGTTCTCTCTCTCGTATAGAAGATAGGACCGATTGTAATCATTTCTTATATATATATATATCAGTACCTTTCTTCTGGCCAGACAACTACTCATTGTCTTACGACTTTGTTTATTTTACTTTATCATGACTGATCACTGAAGTGATCTGACACACACACACACATAACCGTTTTTCTCTGATATGTCTATCTTTCAGCTACTGACTGCCTTGTTTTATTTGCTCAGTTTTACTGAAGTTTTTTTCTTATGTCAGTCGTTTGGGACTTAAAGTCTTAGAATCTATAGTGGTTTTGGCATCATCAATTAGGGGGAAATTGTTGGGATACTTAGTATTATTTTATCAGTAGTTCTTGTAATAGGACCTATAATTTTATCGGTAATGGGGGAAATCATAGTGTTTCATTACTATGGAATTGAAGATCCCAAAACCATCTTATATCCTTTGTGTAGTGTCGATAGAACTAGATGATGTAATAGGCTAGACTGATTATATTTTCATTATCGTTTTTGTCTAAGTCCTGTACGGGGTAAGTGTTGGATTGATCTTCTGTAGGAAGTTACTTTCCAGAACCCCACGTTATCATTGTAAGAGCTTGTGTTCACATGTCATCAGCTGACTCCGCTCAGTTGAAGACATCGCATCAGCTGACCTACATCAGTAGAAGAACACAGTATTCAAGCTCACTACCTTCAGAGTCTTCAGCTGATCCCGCTCAGTAGAAGTTTTGTTTTCAGCAGACTCAGACGAAGAAGACAGAGATCATATCAGGTCTACTGTGTCCGACAGGAAACGACCCATCTTTTAACATCTTTCGAAAGTCAGCAGAAGATCGTACGAGGATAAGTGAGAGTCAACTCTGATGAAGACCGATGTCTGACAAGTCTCACCTACCACAAACCTCGACCAATGAGAAGCTGTCTAAGCTCTACCTACTCTGACCAACTAAAGCTGCTCTCATGCACAATAATCAACAACTCTGCTACAACATTTCAAACTTATGGCCGTTTTCCTTGGACGTTTGTGATACGTGGCTTCGTCCTCTCCAACGGACAAATGCCTAGGTCACAACTATAAATAGAGAAGCATTTTCGAGCTCCACGCACGGGATTTCAAAGGGATTACACGCTCAAGATTTTGAAAACACTCTAGCGCCTTTCACGAAGATCCAGCGAAGAACTTGCTTTATTAGAATATTTTTAGTTCTTCTCTCTAGTTTTTAGTTCTTCTCTCTAGAGTTTTCTTCATTAGATCCCTCTTCTCTATCTAAGCTCAATCGATCATATTTATAGCTTAGAACCTTCGAAGGAGTTCACATTTCGTGACTGTTCTTATTGTAAGAACTCCTTCATAGTTGGAGAACATCCCCTCCCCTTCAAACTCCGGTTTGATTTGTAAAGTCGCTAAGGACTATAACTTAGAAGGGTCTGTCCAGCGCACAGATACCTTGCTGAGGCTTGCTCAGATTAATCAACAAGACCTCCTGTTAAGCAGGGCCGTGGACGTAGGATCTTGCGTATCTGAACCACGTTAAAAATTGCGTGCGTCATTTACTGTTTTATTGCACTGCATATAAAATCATCTTACAAAATCATACTTTGCATAAAACGTATTTCAAAAGTGCACTAGCCAAATTAATTTGGTTTGCGAAAAACACATTTTTAAATCGAGACGAAGTCTATCGTTTCCGGACCAATAACAAGCCACTTCTTATCTAAACTGCTGCTTAAACTAACAACTTATCCTTAAGTTGTCTCAGCTGTGATAATTGTTTATATCTTGTCAGTTCAACCAATTTGTGTTGTCTTCTGTGATACCCGACACACCACACAAATCTAACTTTTATACAAGATAAAGGATAACATGTGCAAATATATATATATATATATATATATATATATATATATAGGAGAATAAAATAGTGGTAGGGACAAAACACATTGTATACAAGCATAAAATTTGCTTCCAGTATACAAAATCCCAACAGTTGGGATGTCTCTGCTCTTAACTGGAACGGCTTCCCTGGCTGCTTTTTCAGTTCTGGAAATTTGCTCTGCCAGTATAGCCTTTCTCAGTCGATCTCTGGCTTCAGCTGTGAGCCTTTCCCTGGCTGTGAAGTCGAGGCCTATCTCAACTGCGTCCCATAAGGCTTTCTCTTCAGCAATCTGTTTAGCTATAAGCTTAAGAGCTTTCTTCTTTAGCCTTTCGGATACTAGCAGCTTGTCAGTATCAAACTCTTTAGTAGACTCAGAAGCAGATTTTTCAGTCCTTTTCGGAGTGGTCTGCTTTTGCTGAACTTTCTTCAGCTGAACCTAAGTCGTTGACTGCCTTGCCAGAGGGACTTTCGGCTTCCTCTTCAACTTGGCCTCTTCTTCCTTTCTCACTTCATGATCCAGTTGAGCCTGCAGCTGCTGAGCCATCATTTCATCATAAGCCTGTTGTTCTTTCCTTATTCTTGAACTTAGGCGATGGAGGGGGAGAGCTCTCAGCAGCTATCTCTTTGCCATGCCTCTTCGGCGTAATTGGCTCCGTCCCCTCAATGAATTCGGCTATTTCATCAATGTGTGCCTGAGCTGAGGATCCTTCACCTGATCCTCCGGCGTGCATTGTCAGCTGCATAATTTTCTCATGAGGCTCTGCCTAGCCTTTAGTAGCCTTTTCCTTCTCCTTTCCTTTGGGGAGAGAGAGATCTATTTTGGATATAATGTGTTCTCTCCTGATCTCCTCAATCTCTTCCATATCTTCCCCCTTTTTCTCTTCCCCATCCCCTTTTACTTCCCCATCCCCCTTTACATCCCCCTTTTTGGCATCATCAGCCGAGGTCAGTAGGGTCTTGACTGCGACTACATCATCTCGTAGGCAGTACAGAGAGTTTTTGATTTGGGTGAAGAAGGAGTTGAGGTCCTCAACGACATCATAATATTTGTCCCAACCACTATCGTGATCAAGGCAGATCTCCTTGAGCAGGGTATCAGTATGGGCTTTGTGTTGCAGTAGAGATGCGTCTAGTAACCTCATGGAGTCCGACTGGATGAGGTCGAGAGCTGTGGCTTGTTGAGTAAGAACTTGAGCCACATTGGATGATACAACTCTGTTCCTCTCATCTATAGTCTTCTGGACTTCAGCTATTACCGCAGCCAGCTGCTCGGAGAAGTGTTTGGCTTGAGTTTCAAGCAGCTGCTGGCACTGAGTGGCTAAGTCCATCTTCTGAGCAGCTAGAGTTATCTCGATGATCTCCTGAATATTTAGCGTTGAAGTTTCAGAGACCTTCTTGACCTCTCCTTCGAGGGCATCAATTCGCTCAGTCTGAGCCTCAGTGTACTGTGCCCATTTAGCGTTGAAGTTTCAGAGACCTTTTTGTCTCCTTGCGTTATGAATAGATATGTTGATGCTCATCTTGGATACAGCAGCTATAGGTTTTATCTGATAAGATGAGCTACTAATCCTTTGCTCAGAGGGTGCGAGTTGTTGTTGTCTAGATGAAGACGCAACTGGGGCGGAACCAGATTCAGGAGGTGGAGGTGGTGAGTCGCCCTTCTCGTTGGGAGTCTTGCCCTTAGCAGAGTCTCCCCACTCTACATCCTTGGGTGCTGAGTCATCGTCAGCTTGGTCGTCAGTGGGCGAAGGGTTCTTGGCCGAAGAGGAGGCAGTCTTCTGCTCAAGCAAATAGAGCGTAGCAGACTTTAGGTCCTCAAAAGAAGCAATATCTAAGGGTTCCCTAAACCTTATCTCAGACTGTGATTGTTGCTCCTCTGCCAAGAGCGTAGGCACTGAGTATTGCTGGATAGTCTCTTCCAGAATGTCCCAGTTAAGGAACCTCAGGAGCATCTGAGTCCATGCCCTGACTGCTACATCCACCAAATCCTCATAGTTGGCTATCTAAGGAATTTGTTCAATGACTTCAGATTCAGCTCTAAGCTTGGTCAGCTGAACGGTGGTTGGTAGCTCTAAAGAAACTTTAGTCGTTGGATCAGCATCATGCTCCAACTGAGTCTCTTCAGTACTGACTCTTTGAATTTTATCTTTTAACGTGGCACCTTCCATGCCAGTGTCCGAGTCCAGTATTGTTTCCACCGTGGAGGGGGTGGAGAATCGGCCTTAGAAACTTCCTTCTTCGACAGTTTCTTTCGCTCAGGCTCTGCGGCTCGTGGAGGCAAGTCAGTACCTTTTCAGTCCAGTTCCACGATCGATGGACTTTTCAGCAACAGTCCTCGTTGTGAATCTTACTAGCTTCTTGTCAAAGTACTTCATATCTTAGAATGAAGCTTTTGAGGACACCGAAGCTTCGATCAGTGCTGAAACTTTATTCCCATACAATAGTTTGCCTATCAACGATAGTCTTCTCTGATTGTCATTGCCATAGAAAAATATCTGCAACTGAGCTATCAGTTATGTAAGGAAGAATTGAGTCCGATTTACTTTGACTCCATCCACGATAGCCATCATAATCTGGAGTCGAGGCTTGGACAACTGATCGAATAATCCAGCTATGCTAGTGAGGATGTGGATGACAATGTAAGCCAGGCCTCTGCATTCTTGCAGGAGCTGACTTTTGGGGAAAGAGCTTTGAAGGATATGTCATCCCTCCCGTAGAAACAACTAATATAATCGTTGATCTCGGATTCTTTGTATCCAAGTGGGGAAACGTCAGGGTTAGGAAGACTGAAAACTTCTGTCAGCGCTTCTAGAATATTGATGTGGGCGACACTCTCTTCCTACTTCTGCTGAGAAGTTTCCTTCAAATATTTTACTACTGTAACCTCTGCGTGGGTATCCTCAACATGACATAGTTGAAGTCAAATTCAACTACTTGTCGAGGAAGACAAGCTTTCGGTTGATTCGTCAGGAGCATCTTCAGGCCAAATGTTTGAAGAGTGATGTAAATAATCTCCATATAAAGGAGTTCCGATTTGTGGAACACCATCATTGGCTCGAAAAAATCTGGAGTCGAAGCTTGGACAGCTGATCGAATAATCCAGCTGTGCTAGTGAGGATGTGGATGACAATGTAAGCCAGGCCTCTGTATTCTTGCAGGAGCTGACTTTTGGGGAAAGCAACTTTGAAGGATATGTCATCCCTCCCGCAGAAACAACTAATATAATTGTTGATCTCGGATTCTTTGTATCCAAGTGGAGAAACACCTGAGTTAGGAAGACTGAAAACTTTCGTCAGCGCTTCTAGAATATTGATGTAGGCGACACTCTCTTCCGACTTCTGCTGAGAAGTTTCCTTCAAATATTTTACTATTCTGCCCTCTGCATCGGTATCATCAACATGACGCAAGTTGAAGTAAAATTCAACAACTTGTCTGTTGGGATTTTGTATACTGGAAGCAAATTTTATGCATGTATACAATGTGTTTTGTCCCTACCACTATTTTATTCTCCTATCTGATAAATATATATATTTGCACATGTTATCCTTTATCTTTTATAAAAGTTAGATTTATGTGGTGTGTCGGGTATCACAGAAGACAACACAAATTGGTTGAACTAACAAGATATAAACAGTTATCACAACTGAGACAACTTAAGGATAAGTTGTCGGTTTAAGCTGCAGTTTAGATAAGAAGTGGCTTGTCTTAGCTGCTTGTCTTTACTGGTACACTTAAGGTGGTGTATTGACGGATCACAGTGAGATGTGTTCTCTTAACTGACCTTAGTGGAGAACCAAGATCTCGGAGACTTAGTTGGTCTTAAGCTTGATAAGACTTCAGCTGAGTGCATTTGGCTATCTATCACTTTAACCTACCATGGTGAACGTCATCGCGACCGGATCTACGTATCTTGGGTGTTAGTAGTTATTTGTGGCTCAGGCTGGTTGTCTGTATCTTGTAGCCGTATCCTAGTAAAATGAGTTGATAATATCCCCTGAGGAACTCGAAAGGATTAGCACACTAAACCCGGCCGGTTGATTAAGTTCAGGTGTGTTAATAAGGTCGAGTGGTACTACTCAGGAATATAAGATGTTAATTAATTTAAGCTTGAGCTTAATTAATTAACGGATATTTTTATCTTAAATACGGAGATCGATTAAGTCTAAAATACAAGCCCTTGCTCAATTTGGGATAAAGGGGTAAGTCAGCACGGATTCTCTAGTGGAATGAATCTGTGTTTATTAATTGATTAATTTTGCTCTGGGCTGAGCATAGATAATTAATTAATTTAAGGCCCAGCTTTATTTCTTGCATTAGATCCCTGATCTGGCCCAATTAGTTGCCTAATTATTTATTGTCTCTCAGAAATCATTATTAATGGATTAATGTATTTTTACATTAATTAATAATATTATTTATCTGGAATTAATTGGCTGGTCCAATTAATTGATAAATATTAGTAGCCCAGTGGATTAATTAATTATATTATGGGCTAATTATGTGGAATTCCATTAGAAATATAATTAAATTAATGGGCTACAAATATATTAATATTATATTGGCTTTTGAAGCCTATATATATTAGTATTCTGTTCAGAAACAGATTAAACATATTCACAAAAATTGGAGACGCCAAACGTGAGTATAGAGAGAGACAATAATCTATTTTCTTCAGTTCTCTGACCACCCAGAGGAAGAAAAAGGCCGGGACATAGATCAGAAGATCTGACACATGACAACAATCAAAGTCGCGACAACATACGAAGGACGAAGGTATCGGTTTCTAACCCTCAATTATCCTTCAACTGGTATTAGAGCCTAGTTTAGGCTCTGATTGTTTCTGTTAGGTGTATGATTAGGGTTCAATTTCGTCGTTATCGGGTTAATTTTCGTATTTGGGGCGGCCTGCGAGCCATTGTTTTGACCCCGTTGTAATGTTTTTCTCGTGAGAAAATCCACGAGTAGTTGACAAGACAAATGTGTTATGTAATTGTACTGTTATTGTACTCTAATTGGTCCGGGATGCATGAAAATCAAGGCGCGACGCGCAGAAGGACGGAAAAAGGCGAAACCTTAGTAATTGACAGAACACGATCGCCGACTTGCAACGGCGCGTGGGGGCGCATGCTAAATTATTTTCCCGACCCGATCAGATAGTTTCGTTTGTTGTTTTTGTTAGCTTCGTCTGTATAGGTTGCACGACCCATTCCGATTTCTGGTTTGTCCGGAATAGCGTCGGAATATGCTTGTATACAATGTGTTTTGTCCCTACCACTATTTTATTCTCCTATCTGATAAATATATATATTTGCACATGTTATCCTTTATCTTTTATAAAAGTTAGATTTGTGTGGTGTTTCGGGTATCACAGCAGACAACACAAATTTGGTGAACTAACAAGATATAAACAGTTATCACAGCTGAGACAACTTAAGGATAAGTTGTCGGTTTAAGCTGCAGTTTAGATAAGAAGTGGTTTGTCTTAGCTGATTGTCTTTATTGGTACACTTAAGGTGGTGTATTGACGGATCACAGTGAGATGTGTTCTCCTAACTGACCTTAGTGGAGAACCAAGATCTCGGTGACTTAGCTGGTCTTAAGCTTGATAAGACTTCAGCTGAGTGCATTTGACTATCTATCACTTTGACCTACCATGGTGAACGTCATCGCGACCGGATCTACGTATCTTGGGTGTTAGTAGTTATTTGTGGCTCAGGCTGGTTGTCTGTATCTTGCAGCCGTATCCTAGTAAAATGAGTTGATAATATCCCCTGAGGAACTCGAAAGGATTAGCACACTAAACCCGGCCGGTTGATTAAGTTCAGGTGTGTTAATAAGGTCGAGTGGTACTACTCAGGAATATAAGATGTTAATTAATTTAAGCTGTCATTGTGCTTAATTAATTAACGGATATTTCTATCTTAAATACGGAGATCGATTAAGTCTAAAATACAAGTCCTTGCTCAATTTGGGATAAAGGGGTAAGTCAGCACGGATTCTCTAGTGGAATGAATCTGTGTTTATTAATTAATTTTGTTCTGGGCTGAGCATAGATAATTAATTGTATTAGATCCCTGATCTGGTCCAATTAGTTGCCTTGTTATTTATTGTCTCTGAGAAATCATTATTAATGAATTAATGTATTTTCACATTATTTAATAATGTTATTTATCTGGAATTAATTGGGTGGGCCAATTAATTGATAAATATTAGTAGCCCAGTGGATTAATTAATTATATTATGGGCTAATTATGTGGAAGTCCATTAGAAATATAATTAAATTAAGGGACTACAAATATATTAATATTATATTGGCTTTCGAAGCCTTTATATATTAGTATTCTGTTCAGAAACAGATTACACATATTCACAAAAATTGGAGACGCCAAACGTGAGTATAGTGAGAGACAGTAATCTATTTTCTTCAGTTCTCCGACCACCCAGAGGAAGAAAAAGGCCGGGGCACAGATCAGAAGATCTGACACATAACAACAATCAAAGCCGCGAAAACATACGAAGGACGAAGGTATCGGTTTCTAACCCTCAATTATCCTTCAACTGGTATTTGAGCCTGGTTTAGGCTCTGATTGTTGCTGTTAGGTGTATGATTAGGGTTCAATTTCGTCGTTATAGGGTTAATTTTCGTGTTTGGGGCGGCCTGCGACCCATAGTTTTGACCCCGTTGTAACGTTTTTCTCGTGAGAAAATCCACGAGTAGTTGATAGGACCAATATGTTATGTGATTGTACTGTTATTGGTCCGGGATGCACGAAAATCGAGGCGCGACGCGCAGAAGGACAGAAAAGGGCAAAACCCTAGAAACTGGCAGAACACGATCGCCAACTTGCGATGGCGCGTGCCAAATTATTTTCCCGATCCGATCGGATAGTTTCGTTCGCTGTTTTGTTAGCTTCTTCTGTATAGGTTGCACGACCCATTTCGATTTCTGGTTTGTCCGGAATAGCGTCGGAAAGGAGAAGTGGTCGTGCTGTCCAGAAAAGCCCCAAATTGGAAGAAAACCCTAATTCGGCTAGGGTTCCGCCGCATCTTGCGGCGGCGATTCCCGGCGGGTTCGGGGTCCGATTTCCAATCGGCTTGAACCTTTGGATTCCTCGTCTTACGAGCTTCGCGTCGATAGGTCGTATGGGGTCATCCGATCCCGGATACGATCGGAACTGACGTCTGAAGTTTGTTGCTCGTCGTGAATACGTTCCGGCGAATCGTTTGAAATTCGGGAAATTGAGGAACTAATCTCGGCCGGAATCCATTACACGGTGGTCGTGAGTGTTCCAATTATGTTTCCCCTCTTTCAATTGATCGAATCGCGGCTCGGAGAGTACGAATTTGAGCGGCGAAGCTCGCCGGCGACGGGATGCGAAATTCGCTGATTCCCGGCGCGGCGGCGGCAATTGTCGCCGGATTTGGGTAGCCCAGACGTGTGGGTCATATCTAGGGGCGGTAGGAGACATCGAACATGGCGGCGCCGGGCCGTGGAGGCCGCGGCAGCCGCGCTTTTCTTGCCGGAATCGCGGCCGCGCGCGCAGGCGCTGATTTGCGCTGCTGCAGGCGGCGGCGCGAGCGGGGATGGGCGGGGCAGGTCGAGGAGGAGGCGGCGTATCCTCGACGGCTTCGGGAAGGCGGCAGCAGGCCGCGTTCGGCGGTGGAGCGGCGGCAGCGACCGCGCGCTGCTGCGTCTACAGCGCCGAACATAAGGCTTTCCGGCGGAGGAGGCTGCCGGTTCCTGGCTCTCCGTAGACGGGCGACCACCACCACGTCGGCGTCCGGCCGAGAACCGGCCTACAGCGGCGGCGGTTTGTTGAAGGAGATGCTGACGTGGCGCACTGATGTGGCACCACGTCAGCCCTAGCTGTACACGTGTCTGCCACGTGTCTGACACGTGGCAGACGGCCTGATGACGTGGCACGAGACAGCTTTCGATGCAATTTTCAAATTCGAAGAATTTGAAGATCGAAGAGCTGTATTTTGATCGGGCAATGTAATAGTTAGGAATTACGTATTTTAAAGCCCCATAACGACGTTTTAAATTTTCTAATTGCGCATTTATTTATTATTATGCTTTAGCATTCGATTATGTGATTAATTGCGCTTAGAAAAACATGTAAATAGGATTTACGTCGTATTAAAGCATGTTTTATTTTTTGCGAGCACGTTTTATTATGTGTGCTTAGAAATTGCATGCTTAAGGAATTATGTGGATATGCATGATTCAAAACGAACCTTTTGAAGAAAAGGACTAAGCAAATAATAAATTAAATATTTAATTGGAATCCATTTAAATTGGAAATTAAATATTTAACCGGACCTCCATTAATTGGACCCTACACAAAAGTGGAACAATTATATGAGTAAACGTCCACCTGAGTGACTTGCTTGTATTTTTGAACCACGAGTTTTGTGAGATGGGTTTTCTAAAGTAATATTTAATTATTATTGAGTAGTGGGAGCGAAGCCGTAAATGTCCACCTGAGTGGCTTGCGTGCCTAGTAAACACGAGTACTCTAGCAGATAATTATTAAATAACATGGCTAATTAAATCAAATTGAAAGCGGTATGGTTCGCGCAAGTATGCCAATTTCGAGAATTTGATGTTAATTCGGTCAAATTAATTGTCAACGCTTAGATGTCACCGTACTACTTCTTGAGAAGTCCCTTCCCGCGTTTTAATATTAATAGTGACATGGTCCAGAGACATCGGATTATTAATTCCATTCGTCTTAAGAACCTAGGCATAAATTGAAATTAAAGAGCTAGATATATAGCTTGGTCTAGGGGTACACGAGTAAACGTCCACCTGAGTGGCTTGCGATTGTGATCTCTAGGGCTATTCGAGTATTTAACATCATTGGTTTTTCAAAAGGTTACAATGATGGTTAATTACGAATTATGTGCAAATATAACTTTCTTACATGCTTTTATTATATTTTTCAGATATGTTTGTTCTAATAATTTTCGAGTTTCTAAACAGTCTCACCAACCAAGCCTTAACGGGTTTAAATAATTTTACAAAGTGGAAGAGATATCTTACCTTCCCAATAAATGCTCTGCAAAGGTCCTATAAGAACTTCTGTTTTAGGACCGCTATGTCTAAGAACGAGTTTACTATGAGTATGTTACTCAAATCTTTGGTAGCGGTCAAAGAGGTTATAGAAAAGGGCAAGAGTGCTCAAGTCTTGAATATCCTTAGTAGTTCAAGGAATCCTCCGAAAGGCGGAAACCAGAAAAAGAGCAGAAAGGGTGGACATTTCAAGAAGAGCAGTGGGAGTAAGAAGACGGTCCTTACCGGCGACATGCAAATGTTAAAGGAGAAAGGAAGGTTCTTCAAGAATGGTAAGAAAGGACACTGGAAGAATTATAATCCAGATGTCAAGGCCAAACAGAAAGAGACGTGAGTCGCTCTTGTAACTGAAACTGTTCTGGTTTCCTCTTCTACCTACGAATGGGTAGTGGATTCGGGGGCAACTGATCATGTTTGTTACACCTTGCAAGGTTTCTTGCAGAAAAGGCAATTGAGCGATGGCGAGGTGGTAGTCTCAATGGGCAATGGATCGAGAGTTCCTGCAATTGCCATTGGAGATCTACATCTATCTTTTGATAGTTCTGTTTTAGTACTTAAAGATGTTTTATATATGCCTGAGTTTAGGCGAAACATAATTTCTGTTTCAAAACTCTACATCATGGATGGTTATAAATCAAGTTTTGATAGTGAAGTTTCTATCAAGAAAGACGATGATTTCATCTGTGGTGGGCTATTAAACGGATCTTTATATACTATTACTTGTAATCCGTGTAATTATGTTAATGTTGCTTCCTCATCATCAAATCCTAAGAAGAGGAAAGAATCTTCTAAGGTAAACCAAACTTATATGTGGCACTTAAGACTAGGTCACATCAATCTAAATAGGATTCAAAAGTTGGTGGAATATGGATCATTGGAGTCTCTCCACGTAGAACCATTTCCAACTTGCGAACCCTGCTTAGAAGGAAAGATGGTGACTAGGCCTTTTAAGGCAAAGGGTTATAGAGCCACAGAAGTATTAAGTTTGATACATTCTGACTTGTGTGGGCCTATGTCTACACAAGCTCGTGGAGGGTATGAGTACTTCGTCACATTTACTGATGATTACTCAAGGTATGATATGTTTACCTTCTTCGCCACAAGTCGGATTGCTTTGAAACCTTTAAGGAATTCAAGGCAGAAGTGGAGAAGAAGCTAGGTAAAGAAATCAAAACACTACGATCTGATCGTGGTGGGGAATACATATCCAATGAGTTCATGGACTACTTGACAAAATGTGGGATTACATCCCAGCTGACAGCACCGGGCACGCCCCAGCAGAATGGTCTGTCAGAGAGAAGGAACCGAACTCTCTTAGAGATGGTTCGGTCCATGATGAGTTATGCAACTTTGCCAGTTTCCTTTTGGGGATATGCCCTAGAGATTGCAGCATACTTGTTGAATCGTGTGCCTTCCAAGTCAGTACAAAAGACCCCTTTTGAGTTGTGGAATGGGCATAAGCCTAGTTTGCACCACTTAAGGATTTGGGGTTGTCCTGCTTATGTGTTAAATAGGCATGCCGACAAATTGGAATCACGTTCAGAAGTGATGTTGTTCATAGGGTATCCGAAGGAAACGAAGGATGGATACTTTTATGATCCTAAAGAACAGAAGATCGTTATTAGCACTAACGCTCGGTTCTTAAATGAGGATTACATTAGTAACCATAAGTCTCGAGTCGACATCATCCTTGAAGAATTACAAGGTGGTCGAGTTCCACTTAAACAACCAGTTGTGCAAGATAGTACTCCACGAGTAACTGCACAATCTGTTAACACATCACCTGACACTGTTCGACGTAGTGGGAGGATGATATTTACACCTGATCGGTATATGTTCACTGGGGAGACGTCTGATCATCTCCTGACAGATGAACAGGATACCGTTGATCCTTGGACCTACAACAAAGCTGTGGGAGATATAGATGCAGATTCCTGGCGAATCGCTATGGACTCAGAATTTAAGTCCGTAACTGATATGGATGTATACGAGATCACTGAACTACCTGAGGGCTACAAGGCTATTGGTAGTAAGTGGGTATACAAGAGAAAGAGAGGACCGAATAGAGAGATCGTGGCATTTAAGGCCAGGCTAGTGGCGAAGGGTTTTACCCAGAAAGAAGGTATCAATTATGAAGAGACCTTCTCGCCCGTAGCAATGATCAAGTCTATTAGGATTCTCCTTCCCATAGCAGCTCACATGAACCTTGAGATCTGACAAATGGATGTCAAGACCGCATTCCTAAACGGTCACCTTGAAAAAGGAAGGGACATCTATATGAAACAACCAGATGGTTATATGAAGGAGGGCGAAGAGGATCTAGTTTGGAAGCTTAAGAAGTCTATTTATGGACTTAAGCAAGCTTTCCGGTTATGGCACCAGCGTTTTGACAAGGTAGTCAAATCCTATGGTTTTGTATCCTGTCCTAACGAGGTGTGCGTGTACCGTATCTGTGTTAATGGATCAGTGGTGTTTCTTGCACTTTAAGTAGATGGCATCCTTCTCATTGGCAACAATGTTGAAGTGTTATCAGACGTAAAGATGTGGTTATCCGAGCAGTTTCAAATGAAGGACTTAGGTGAAGCTGCTTACATCCTTGGGATCAAGGTTATCCGAGATCGCCAGAAAAGGATGTTGAGCTTGTCACAAGCGTCCTACATTGATACTTTTATTGCTCATTTTAGCATGCAAAATGCCAAGAGAGGTTCAGTACCTTTCAGACATGTCATTTTTCTATCAAAGAATCAGTGCCCTAAAACGCTTGAAGAGATAGAAAGTATGAGGCTAGTACCATATGCTTCCGCTGTCGGTAGCCTCATGTATGCAATGCTTTGTACGAGACCAGATATCTCATATGCTATAGGCATGGTCTCAAGATATCTGTCTAACCCTAGACAGGAGCACTGGACCGCGGTAAAGCACATTCTTAAGTACCTTAAAAGGACTAGAGATTAGGCTTGTTTACCAGTCAGACAGTGTAGTGCCTTTGGGTTATACAGACTCGGATTTCCAGGCTGACAGAGATTAGAAGAAGTCTACCTCGGGTTATGTGTTTACCTTGGGAGGTGGAGCCATCTCATGGAGGAGTGCAAAGCAGAAATGCATTGCGGACTCAACCATGGAAGCAGAGTATGTGGTTGCTTCAGAAGCCTCTAAAGAGGCAGCTTGGCTCAAGAATTTCCTCCTGGATCTTGATATTGTTCCGAATTTGCCTAAAGCAATCATAATTTATTGTGATAATGCGGGTGCAGTGGCAAATTCAAAGGAACCCAGATCCCACAAGGCGTCTCAACACATAGATAGGAAGTACCATATCATACGAGAATTCGTACATCGAGGAGACGTGGTGATTGACAAAATTGGAACTGAAGACAATTTCAATATATGTTAATTTCAATATTTTTTCAATATTTTTTCAGTATCGTATATGTTAATTTCAATATTTTTTCGTTCGATACTGATCTCTTAATCCTTGAGAAGGACCGCGTCTGGTGCGAGCCCATGATGGAGTTTGACGCCTGTGAGCTTGAATACATGGAGGATATCTTCGATGCTCTCAGAACGACTGGCCTAGAGGGCTTTCTGTCAAGGAAGCCATCATACTTCCTCCCGCGCCAGATTGTTGAGCTTTATCTGAACTCGGAATCAGTAGAGGGTGATATCCGATGCAGATTCGTCGTCCATTCAGTAGGCGATCCCTTCCATGCAGTTTCGTGATAAAGACGATGTCGATCAAAGAAGCACTTCAGAGAAGCTTCCGTCTTCCCTGTGAGGGATTCAGCACCGTGGCCTACAAGGACGATCTGATGGTCGAGTACTTAGAAGAATTATGCGGGAAGCCAACCACGTTCAAAGAAGCATTCCCGAAGAATGCCATGCTTCCTCAGTATAAAGCGTTGGCCTACATAGTGACTCAGTTGCTGACGAGTCAGGTCGGGTCCTTTGATCAAGTGTCTAGGTCGAAGCTTCATTTGATGATGGCTATACATGATCGTGCTAAGATGAATTGGACCAAATTCTTCCTGAAAGAATTCATGACACAGTCCGCAAAATTCGACAAAACAAGTTTTCGCCTTGCTGTGAAGGGAAAATTGTTATATGGACTGAAGCTATCAGTAATGATAGAAGACTTCTGCGGAGCGGACAATATCCCATACGCTGAGAAGCAATACTTCAATCCGAAGCAGGTTCGCTTCCAGAGCAGGGCAGCAACCCTTCAGCAGATAGGATCAGGGCCTGTTAATCCCAAGACAGGAGCTCAGAAGACCTCCACTCTCACAAAGAAGAGGTCTCCTCCTAAGTCTCCTCCAAAGACTCCGACCAAGAGGCTGAAGAAAGTCAGTGAGGTTGTACCGGAAGTAGTGCCAGAGATAGTGGTTGACCCTCCTCTGCAGCTGAGGGATGAGTCTGAATCCTCAGAAAAGACTCCGTCAGTGGAGAAGGCCGTCTCCACTGAACGCGGCGAGACAGTGGACCAAGGGGTCCAAGCTGAACCAATTCCAACCTCTCAAAGCCCCTTGGATGTTCCACCACTGAGCAGCATTGCTTCTGCTGAGAAGCAGCCGTCTCCCATAGAAGTTAAAGATTCAGAGACTGCTTCTGAGTCAGAATCCGTCGGGATAGAGGTTTCAGCTCTGCAATATAAAGCCTCCCGAGAGATTGCTGAACGGATTCTGGAGATAGCCAGCCACAGCGATCTGGTTTCTTTGGCAAGGCAGGCTAGGCTCCACATGATGATCCGGTTCCAGGAGTGGTCTACTCTGAACAGACTCATCACACATTACTCCTGCGAACAACTCCATGAGGAGGAGCTGATGATAAGGAGCAAAATTGGCTACTCAGAGCCATCAGATGTCTGCTCCTTAGAGGATTTGAGGGCTCCCATGCTAGCCTTCCTGAATCACCGCCAACCTATTTCAGCATCGGCACCCTCAGATGGGTCTGACCCCGATGGTCAGGACCCACCCCGTGATTCAGGCCCTGAGAAGCCTGATGAGGGAACTCAACTGGACAAGGATGTTCCCACATCTACTGCTGAACCACCTCTCAGCATCCTTGGACCAGGTCAGTCGGCGTCTGGTACCTCGAAATCAGCAGAACATTCGCAGCTGCTTCTTGAATCTGCTTTCGAGGTAGCGCCCAACCCTAAAAGCCGACGCTCGAAGTCAGTAGCCAGGACCCTGAGGAGTCAAGGGACTTAGAACCGACTCCTCGCCCACGCCGTCCACAAGACGTGGAGGCAGACCACTCAGTCTCAGAGTGCAGAGATCAAGGGGCTCCGAACGATGATTCAGAACACGCCTGCCCCTGATTTTGCCACGATCCTGAATGATGCACTCGCCACCCAACGAGCCGACTTCGAAGAGCAACTGAAGCTGATTCAGGCTGGCCAAGCAAAGCTTCTTGAAGATTATAAGGCCGCCCAGACAGCTCATACTGAATCAGTCTCGTCCATCTCTCAGGCCTCCGACCTCAGACTCCAATTTTTTCAGAAGGCAATGGAAGAGAGAGTTGATAAAAAGTTGCAGAATATCCAGACAGCAGCAGACGCCTCTCACAAGAAGTACAGCGATCAACTCACTGAAGAGAGGAACGAGCTGCATGAACGACTAACAAAGCTGCAGTATGCCTTGGATGATTTATCAGCAGCATACAAGAGTTTGGACAAGAAGGTATCTGTTCCCACCCCTGGCGTATTTGTTGATGCCAAAAAGGGGGAAGGAAAACTGAAGATACAAGAAGGGAAGGTACTGAAAGTACCAAGAGGAGTGAGGACAGTGGCAGGAGCAACTCAGAGTCAGCAAACTACTGCTCCCACTGGTCCCTCTACTCAGTCTGGCGAGGCCCAAGGTGTCTCAGCAACAGGCGATGTAGTGTCTGCTGAGACCGGCCCAAGTGGCTCAGGACCCAAAGACTCTGCTACTCAGCTGACCCAAACACCGTCTGACATAATTAAAGAAATCGCTGAGTACGCAGAAGAGGAGTCAGAAGAGGAAGAGATTCCTCTGCCTCCTCCAGTTGCCGGAAAAGGTAAGAAGATTCTGAAGCTTCCAACCCCTCCTTCTAAAAGGAAAGGACCTAAATGGTATATTACTCTGGAGGAAGAAGCTCAGATAGCTGTTGATGAGAAATTAGCAAGAGAAATTGCCGAGGCTGAGGCTGCAAACAAGCCAAAGAAGAAGCCAGCCAAAGGCAAAACAAAAAGCTCCAGCAGGTGGCAGAAAGACTGGACCGAGATTGCCTCCAAGGACTCTCAAGCTGAGTGATGAGGCAGACAAGGAGAAAGATAAGGAAAAAGAACAGCAGTAGACAACTGGTCAGCAGGGCACTTCAAGAGAAAAATCAGCAACACCTGCTGATTCAGAAGAAGAACCTCATGTACCCTCCTATGTCCCCTCGAAGGAACAAGATCTAGATATGCAAGAAATTTGGGCTCATATGGAGAGGTATCTATACAGAGGAGAAGAAGCAAGGCAGATAGAAGCAGCTAGGGAAAGACTCAGACTAGCAGACTTAGAAGCTCTGAGGCTGAAAGCTGAAAAAGAAGCAAGCTAGAGGATTCCTGAAAAGGCAGACATTCCTCACAGATACAGAAGATTCAGGAAGCCTACTGACCTCAAACTCCACAGGTGGCCAAGAGTTGATGAATGGATGTCATGGGAAAGAACTCAAAGGTGGGAGTCACTAAAGGCTGATTATGTATAGAGATATTACTTCTGGAGATACTGGCCTGAAAAGCACAAAGCTGTCGCATTTGCTGAATGGCTTCTGAGGACCGACCCAGAGATATTAGCTAGAGTTCAGAAGGCCATAGCAGACAAGATCGATGTCAGAGTCCCAGCTCCAAGAATCATGTTGCCCCCACTGAAACTAGACGGCTATGTTCACAATGGAGTGATTGAGAAAGAAATCAAAGATGCTGCTGAAGCCAGATGCTTAGAAGAAGATGATCCAGCTGACTTTTCAGAGATACTGAAACTGAGGAAGATCACATACAGAATGTATGGACTGCCTCTTCCTGAATCAAAATCAAAGGACTTCAAAGACGGGATTAAGCAGTTCAGATGATAGTTAGCTTCTATATTTCTTGAATGTTCTGTTTCTTTCCTTAGAATAGCAGTTGATGTACCTGTACTGAATCTTTTTATATATAAAATGTCACGCCCCGATTTTCGGAGAAGGACACGATCATCAGGGTGCGACTGGGGTTGGAGAAAAGAAGCGGGGAAAGAAATAGGGGTTGTATTATCTGGAGTAAATCAAGGAGAAAGCCCGATAAATTGTGTAGCAAATCTTTCAATAGTAAATCATGCTAAAACAAAGATGACAACTGTACTCAAGAATTTTATATTCAAGGACTCGACTCAAAGTGAGTCCTTAAGAAATTAATCATCAAAGCCAGTATCACAGGGCCCAAAAATAATACACAAGATAAGTCCATCAGAGTTATTAATAAAAGTATTTAAACTTAAGCGGAAGCAATATATAATATAGATATACATCAAAAACCCTCGCCTCAGCTTTGCTCGTCACCACCGTCCGCCCAACCTGAAAACATTTTGAAAATAGTTTGGGCTGAGCACTAGTGTACTCAGTGGGTTAAACAGTTCATAAACATTTTTATAAATAGTTTATCCATGTATAAATCGTATGACTTGGAAGGTTTAAAAATAAAAGTCACTCCCAATCATACCAACATTTATCTCATTGTGTGCGCACTATCACGTTCTACTGTTACTCTTACTCTATACCTCCTTCCTTTCGGACTTTGGGTTACAACCCAGTGAGTCCCATAAACATCTGATCTCGGGTCTTCACCCAGAGATCCCAACCGTTAGACTTAAAGCCGAAGCCCATAGGTCCTCTCCCTTGGTTAGCACACAATGGAGATCAACCCATTGCACTACTAACAATGGTGTACACAATTCTCACTAGCGTGTTAGGCCATTCAAGAATCTCGATCGATTAATTAAGAGCATTAAACAAGTAGAACGCACAAAAACATTTCCATGGATAAACATAACATTTCATAGAGCTTAATAACTCAAAATGATTTTGGAAAGTAAAACCCACCTCGAAGCTGCAACAATATTAATTTATTGTAAATCCGGATGTTACTTCTCTTCTTCAATAGGGCCTACAAGAAAACCCTATGCTTAACTGTAATGCCAAAACTTAAAACTAATACTCCCTCCGTTCCACTAAACTTGTCTTACTTTCCATTTTAGGTTGTCCCCACTAAACTTGTCTTCATCCAAAAAAGGAAAAGAACTAGTGGACCACAATCAATTGAAAGAGTGGACCCCACCACTTTAACACATTTTCACCCACTTTAATACACCTCCACCCACTTTCTTAAACTCCGTGCTGGAACTCACTAAGACAAGTTTAGCGGGACGGAGGGAGTATAAGATAAGATTTAATTTGAATTTGAAAACCAACACCGCTACTTTCCCCTTTAATTCTAGCCCATCCGACCATCGGTTTATGGAAACAAGACAATGGTTGGAATATACGCTATTTAGGCTATACAATCCACAAACTAACTTGCCGATCCGACATCGATTTGATGCTCGAATCTTGACCCGAACCTGTGCCGAACACTATGCGCGCAGTTCCACCACAGGGGTTTCAAAGGCTCATAACTTTCAGGTTTGAGTTCCAATTGATAATTTGAGGATGGCGTTGTAAAGCCAACAACCAGAGCTTTCCAACGGTATACATTATGATAGGGTTTGTAAAAAGAATGGCTCAGAAATCGAGCTAAAACATTCAAAGGAAAATTGAGTTTCATCAACAAACCCACAACTTGTAGTACTTATATCTTTCACCTCGGAACTCAGTTTTACAAATCAAAGGTGTTTCTAGAAAGCTAATAGTGAGAGGTTTCTAACGATATATCATACAGCGGGAATTGATTAACAGAAATGAGTAGAAATAGGGCTCATGTCCGCTGACCTGTTTCAGCGAAAACAGAAGAGACAACCCGCCACCCCAACTTTTAGGACCCATAACTTTCGGGTACGATCTCTGATTCACAAACCGAAAGTGGCGTTGGAAAGACAACGAAAAGAGCTTTCCGACAATATATAATATGCCAGGTTTTGGATAACGGAAACGAGCATAATTCAGGTTCAAAGTTGTTGTTCTGCTCACGGGAAAAACAAAACCCGTAGTCGTGGTCTACTAACACCTCAACTTTCGGGAGTCGTAACTTTCAAGTCTGAACTCGGAATTATGAATATGAGGTGGCGTTAGAAAAACAACGAAGAGAGTTTTCAAATGGTATATGATTCGATAGGATTTGGACAATAGAAACGAGCAGAATTCTATCTCAAAATGTTTGGTCGGCAGCAAGTGAAAACAGGGTATACACCTAGATATTCAACCCAAATCTTAGCAATAGCAACCTGCTGCCGCCACGAACTCTTCCCCTCCAGCAATCTTTTCTTAATACTGATAAACCCACATCCAGCACAGCCCATGAGAAACTATAACTCTAAAGTTCAACTCAAATAACTTCGACGTGATGACCGAACGAACATGTACACAAACTTACATAAACAAAATGATCGAATTGATTATAGGCGTAGAATTTACCTTCCGATATTGTTCAAAGATTTTACAGAGAGGAGAAGTTTATGGGGAGAGAGGAAGTGCGTGAGGCGGTGGAGAGTGAGAGGAATGGTAGAATGAGAGTGAGGATAAAACCATGTAGCCGCCATTCCTCTTCTTACTTATCCAACCATAGTATTTACTATTATTAGTAAATGAATGAATATTTTATTTCATTAAAACCAAATGTTGTGAAGTATATCTATAGTTTAGTATAAATCCATGGCAGCGTGAACATGGATAAATATCGAACCCAAAAAAAATAATAGTTTTTTTGACACAATTCATCTAACTAATAATTCGTGTTTCTATATCTATGAGAAATGATAATCCACTAATTATTCAATTAGCTCATTTACTATAATATAACATATTAGTAAAATTCCGGATATTACATCCTTCCCTCCTAATAAAAAATTTTGTCCTCGAAATTTGCATAGCTTTCTCATTGCAACTTGAATATTATACTTTCATCATACTTGAAAATTCTCATATTACCTCTTCTTTTCTTTGAAATATCATATAACCTTTACTAGAGGAATTTTCTGGTTCCTCAAAACATGAGGCTCACAATTACGTATATGAGCTAGTCTTTCTTTCACAAATTAGTCCGAACATAGGACCACTTCATTATACTTGACTTCGTGTTGATGCTCAACAATAACATTCTTAAACATGAGAGACGCCACACATACGTCTATTGAACTAGGTGACAGAGTCGTTCGCTAAAGAACCTTAACTATCTTACTCCGTAGTTTAAGAACTTCTTGTAAACTCAATTTTTTTTTCTAGATCATACAATTCTTTACAGAGAGAGAATACTTCGAGAATAATTTATTATGAACAACTAATCATAAAATTATTTTACGCTCATCACTATAATTTCTCCTTATCGCCATAGATTTTCTGCATTTTCTTGCACTAACCATTATCCAGTATCTTCATCTCTCGACATTATACACTTACATAAGCTGTCATGGTAATCATTGTCTTATTGCTTTCGTAATAGATGTCTTCCACTTGGAGAAAAGTAACTTCCAAATCTATCATGAATTTAAATAGTTCCCTCTTAACTATCCATACAGTTCGCGGATCGAGAACTGAACCAATATTCAGTTACTCGTTGATCGTTTCGTATAAACTCTTCTAGCATTTGAGATGAATCTGGAGTCACAATCTCAGATGATCGACAACCCACACGCCTCGTACACTAAGATTTTCTTGAGGTAACACTATGTCAATCTACCCAATCGAAATGTGACTCGAATTGGAATGAAACTTGTTGGTGTTATCTATCGGTTAACTTTGGCCGACGTAATAGTGTTCCATTCTGCTGATAAAGCTTATAACAATACGTTTAACTTTTCTTAGGAATTTCGTAGGGCTGCAACAATCTAGTCTTTTGTATAGCGCCTAATACGATGAAAGATTAAACAACATTACACGAACAAAATTACCACTTTCTTCGCTTGTTCCAATCAAGGATTTGCTTCGTGAGTCTGGTACTTATGCTCCAAACTATATTTATTCAAGCTATGAGTTACAAACACTTTCTGCAATATAGATATGGAGAGTTGGATAGATTGTACGCTGCTTTACCTTGCAATAAGTCTCCTCGCTTCTATCAACAAACATTGTATGAAATTAAATCAGCTACTCTTAGATTGGAAAGCTGCTACCGAGGAGAAAATAAAAGATAAATCAATCATCCGTTATATCAAGAAATCAATGCGGAGAAATTCTCTTCTAGTTTACTCAAGGATGCATTGTCGGTATCTCTTGTGTAGACCGTTATAGAGTACTACGAGCTTCCGGTCTCGCCCTTTAATTTCTGACACACAATCCCTTCTCAACCATAAGAGCGTTATTTGTTGTTGTCTGAAAGATCATCGATCGAGAACTTATCTTCTCTAAAAATAATTCATCTCCTTATTTTCGCTCATACTTATCTTCCTTGGCAGATTTAGCTATTACGGTTGTTGTGTAACCTTTATTAGAATCAGGTTACATAATAGAGATATTTCAGAAGAAAAGTTTCATACTTCTGCCAATCAAAGGATATGTTCAATGAGGTTAAAACGAATAGATGGAACGATAAGTAACAAGATTGATCTTAGGAAAATATAATACGAAATAAGTTTGACTATATCATCAAAGGGGAAGAAGAATATATTCATAAATTTATGAATCAAGCAATTATTTCAACGAGGTTAGAAACAGATATATGGAATAATCATCAGAGATCAAGTTTCGAGATGAACTATGACCAATTTCTGAGGGCTGGTAAATAGTGTGGATGGAACAAACGAAATGTGAAGTTCGTCTTCCAAGTTCGAGAGGAATAAGAAAATGAAAACTTTATTCCCAATCTTAATCAAGATGAAATTAATTAAAATGGTCTCACTTCTAATCACTGTAAGATCAAATATTTAGAGGCTACAAAGATTCAATATTTGATGGATATCGAGGACTAAAGAGAGTAACTTTCAACTTCTTGGAAACCTTCCTACTTCCATAGACAACTTCGAGAAACCACAATCCCTAAAATATTGGAAGCCTGAACATGTATAATATATTGTTGAACCGATAATTGGGTTGGATTAGAGACATATATCTCTAAAGAAAGTCAAGACCAGATTACTACACCCAGTCAGTTTGACAGAAAACTGCACTTTATAACCAATATAGAGAAAAAACTCATCATAGAGCCAAAAACAAAATTTAGGGAATCAAAGAAAATTGGATAATATTGATTTTGTCAAATGATACTTTCAAGGGAGTAAAAACAAACACAGAATGATCCGTTGGGATGAACTATCGAAATGGATTCCGGCAATTATAGTACCAAAATGGCATAGCTGTTTAGTTGAAGTAAAATAAGTGGAATGGTCCAATAAGAAATAAATGACCAACTATATAGGCATATACTTTTTAAATAATCTTGCGTCTACTACTTCAAGTCTTAGTCAGGTTCTCTTTTTCATCGTTCGAGATTTAGTGTCTTAAAAGCGTCATACTCCAAGATGTATTAATATAACATGACACGGTGGTGGTGTTACTCATGTCTTTATCTTTGCATCAAGCATCGACATCGTGTGATCTTGATCTAACCGTCTCAGTTATACTAAGTTCTTGGAGTTGTCCGCAACAGTTGACTCCAGCTAAGCTTATACTATTGAAGAATCATTAGAGAGGTACCACTAGTACAATCATTAAGTCATTGCCTAAAGGTCGTGCCTTAAAGTTGTATCTTGCTCGACGAAGAGGTGAAACTTTAAGCAGTAAGAGAATAACGCGTGAGGTATCCGAATAAATCTCGTGCTCGACGAAGTTATCAATCATCCCATCTGTATAAATGCCGTCGTAGAAGAGCCGTCAATTTAAGTGGAAGTTCGATGATTGATAAATACGTTACTAAATCATAGGTGAGTACATCATGCATTTGAGCGTTCGTTCGTCATCTCCATTGTTGAGGTACTCAATTAACAAGGGTATGAGATGTCTTCTGGTAATATCACCTCTTACTTCATTCCACGTGATTATTCTTGCGATGCGCTTTATGGGCATGTTAACTATTCTCATCATTTAGAAGATAGATCTTAATCTATCACCGAACAACACGAGATAATACTTGCTAAATTCTTTATCTTCTATAAGCTTTATAAGTTTTCTCATTCATATTCATTCAAACGTGCTCAGAGTGAAAGTCTAACTTATAAGGGTTGAAATCACATCATACCTCATCTAGTGTGTTTCTCCAATTACAAGATAATCACAATCTTTTCACCATAATCTTGCTATGTTATAAGGGTCAACAAAACATAATATAACAGTTCATTCATTACTCTCATATGCACACTACCACTATCTTATCAAGGAATTGTGAAACTCAAATTGATTTCTTTTCTTACTGAATCTGAATCAAAGGTTTGAAAACCAAGCTGACAATAATTCTGAAACAAGGGTTATATGAGCTCATAGTCTCAAACATGACAAAACTTTGTTACAAAAGTTGGAAAACACAAGTAACATTGTGGTGTATGAAACACCCAAAAATAGTTGACCAACTTTTAAAAGTCCAGAGATTCTAGTCTAGACTTAAATGAAAAATATTTCTCATATCGAAATAATACTACGATATTATTTCAAGATAATAGTCTGATCGTCTTCTCAAGGAAAAATGTATTACATACTCAAGACGAGCATGTCAAAATGAGTTGTTGAAAGAAAATTCAAACAACACATAACTAAGTATAAAGATGAACATGTTGATAGACGATTGTTACGCACAACAAGTCTCCTTTAAGAAGGACTTCACAATGTATATAAAATGATATGGTTATCAATTCGAGTCTAGGTTATGGAAAAGCAAGGCCCAACTTCGTTATCAAGATATTTGTAAGATTCTTGTCAAAAGGAAAACTTGACAACTTACTGAACAAGTCAAAGGAAATAAACCAAAATAAATCATCATAACCATCTATTTAAAATCTAATGTCAATCCATAAAAATCCTTATTTCTATCATCCACTCTTAGTTGTTGAAAGTCCATTTACATCAACTCTTCGGAAAGAATGTACGTGGGTATAAAATTAGAAGACGATAGTATATCACCCATAATTCTTGCATTTCATCAAGCACATCGGTCATCGTTATCTGCACGTGTACCGTCAATAGCATCTCAATCATTATCAATTGTCTGTGACTACTCCGGTATAACAAACTCCAACTCTGGATCGGTTAACATTCTCTACGACGAGAATCGAGATTAACGTTTATTTTGTCATTGTTTTTTGCTCTCCGTTGCGAACATACTCTTTCTATAAAACAACGAAATGTTTCAAGGTCCGTGACGATTACTTTAGTCTTACGTTAATCTGCAAAGTAAAGCCCTATAAATCTGATTGTTATGAGTCAAGATCATCTCATAATGTGAAATTAACCTTCATATTGTTGTTGAGTCTGAGTTCACCTACCCGTTTTGGTAGCGTACCAAATGAAACCGCCTAGTAAGAAATATCTTATGAGAAAATAATCCCTCATGTAAGTAGAGAGCATCTAAGTAATTTGAAGGCACTATTCACTTGTTTAAGCATGAGTACTTAAACCATTATCATTGTATCCTATTACAAAGCCAGAAAAGTCATCAACTCATTAAACAACTTGTGCCTCCACCAGTCCTACAAGAGAACAACACTATCACTACGTATCTCATCATTTCTTTTCCCATTTCATCATCTTTCTAGTTGCATTGATTTAAAAATCCAACATAACAAAATATCTCATTCATCACCATAACAAAATATCATTATACTTTCCGTCACGTCCACTTTACTTATTTCAAGTCATACTGGAATAAAAGTTCTCAATATAACAAAACATAACATTTGTATTCAAACAATTAATAATAATGTATCAAATACTTTTTCTCAAAACTTTCGTCACTTGAGCTCATACATACTCAACGAAAAACATATGCACTGGTCAAGTGGACTTATCCAACTTGACAATAATACTTTTCAACATGATCATGATCCCGAAGAAATTCATCATGAAAACATATTCCTCAGTCGAGTGGACTTTTCCAACACGACAACATTCTCATCTCGTGATTGCCTTTAGCAAATCACCATTCGCGCACACCTTCATACATAGCTTTAAAATAGAATTTTAAACATACCTTTTTGTTGAGGGCAGTGTGACGGCGAGCTGAGGGTTACCATAAACACTCACAAGTCTAGAGATACTATTCTAGACTCAAGACAATGAACTTTAGGCCACAGAACCAAGAACTTATGCTCTGATACCACTTTGTTACACCCCGATTTTCGGAGAAGGACACGATCATCAGGGTGCGACTGGGGTTGGAGAAAAGAAGCGGGGAAAGAAATAGGGGTTGTATTATCTGGATTAAATCAAGGAGAAAGCCCGATAAATTGTGTAGCAAATCTTTCAATAGTAAATCATGCTAAAACAAAGATGACAACTGTACTCAAGAATTTTATATTCAAGGACTCGACTCAAATTGAGTCCTTAAGCAATTAATCATCAAAGCCAGTATCACAGGGCCCAAAAATAATACACAAGATAAGCCCATCAGAGTTATTAATAAAAGTATTTAAACTTAAGCGGAAGCAATATATAATATAGATATACATCAGAAACCCTCGCCTCAGCTTTGCTCGTCACCACCGTCCGCCCAACCTGAAAACATTTTGAAAATAGTTTGGGCTGAGCACTAGTGTACTCAGTGGGTTAAACAGTTCATAAACATTTTTATAAATAGTTTATCCATGTATAAATCGTATGACTTGGAAGGTTTAAAAATAAAAGTCACTCCCAATCATACCAACATTTATCTCATTGTGTGCGCACTGTCACGTTCTACTGTTACTCTTACTCTATACCTCCTTCCTTTCGGACTTTGGGTTACAACCCAGTGAGTCCCATAAACATCTGATCTCGGGTCTTCACCCAGAGATCCCAACCGTTAGACTTAAAGCCGAAGCCCATAGGTCCTCTCCCTTGGTTAGCACACAATGGAGATCAACCCATTGCACTACTAACAATGGTGTACACAATTCTCACTAGCGTGTTAGGCCATTCAAGAATCTCGATCGATTAATTCAGAGCATTAAACAAGTAGAACGCACAAAAACATTTCCATGGATAAACATAACATTTCATAGAGCTTAATAACTCAAAATAATTTTGGAAAGTAAAACCCACCTCGAAGCTACAACAATAGTAATTTATTGTAAATCCGGATGTTACTTCTCTTCTTCAATAGGGCCTACAAGAAAACCCTATGCTTAACTGTAATGCAAAAACTTAAAACTAATACTCCCTCCGTTCCACTAAACTTGTCTTACTTTCCATTTTAGGTTGTCCCACTAACTTGTCTTCATCCAAAAAAGGAAAAGAACTAGTGGACCACAATCAATTGAAAGAGTGGACCCCACCACTTTAACACATTTTCACCCACTTTAATACACCTCCACCCACTTTCTTAAACTCCGTGCCGGAACTCACTAAGACAAGTTTAGCGGGACGGAGGGAGTATAAGATAAGATTTAATTTGAATTTGAAAACCAACACCGCTACTTTCCACTTTAATTCTAGCCCATCCGACCATCGGTTTATGGAAACAAGACTATGGTTGGAATATACGCTATTTAGGCTATACAATCCAAAAACTAACTTGCCGATCCGACATCGATTTGATGCTCGAATCTTGACCCGCACCTGCGCCGAACACTATGCGCGCAGTTCCACCACAGGGGTTTCAAAGCCTCATAACTTTCAGGTTTGAGTTCCAATTGATAATTTGAGGATGGCGTTGTAAAGCCAACAACAGGAGCTTTCCAACGGTATACATTATGATAGGGTTTGTAAAAAGAATGGCTCAGAAATCGAGCTAAAACATTCAAAGGAAAATTGAGTTTCATCAACAAACCCACAACTTGTAGTACTTATATCTTTCACCTCGGAACTCAGTTTTACAAATCGAAGGTGTTTCTAGAAAGCTAATAGTGAGAGGTTTCTAACGATATATCATACAACGGGAATTGATTAACAGAAATGAGTAGAAATAGGGCTCATGTCCGCTGACCTGTTCCAGCGAAAACAGAAGAGACAACCCGCCACCCCAACTTTTAGGACCCATAACTTTCGGGTACGATCTCTGATTTACAAATCGAAAGTGGCGTTGGAAAGACAACGAAAAGAGCTTTCCGACAATATATAATATGCCAGGTTTTGGATAACGGAAACGAGCATAATTCAGGTTCAAAGTTGTTGTTCTGCTCACGGGAAAAACAAAACCCGTAGTCGTGGTCTACTAACACCTCAACTTTCGGGAGTCGTAACTTTCAAGTCTGAACTCGGAATTATGAATATGAGGTGGCGTTAGAAAGACAACGAAGAGAGTTTTCAAATGGTATATGATTCGATAGGATTTGGACAATAGAAACGAGCAGAATTCTATCTCAAAATGTTTGGTCGGCAGCAAGCGAAAACAGGGTATACACCTAGATATTCAACCCAAATCTTAGCAACGAAACTGCTTTGCCGCCACGAACTCTTCCCCTCCAAGCAATCTTTTCTTAATACTGATAAACCCACATCCAAAGACAGCCCATGAGAAACTATAACTCTAAAGTTCAACTCAAATAACTTCGAAGTGATGACCGAACGAACATGTACACCAACTTACATAAACAAAATGATCGAATTGATTATAGGCGTAGAATTTACCTTCCGATATTGTTCAAAGATTTTACAGAGAGGAGAAGTTTATGGGGAGAGAGGAAGTGCGTGAGGCGGTGGAGAGTGAGAGGAATGGTAGAATGAGAGTGAGGATAAAACCATGTAGCCGCCATTCCTCTTCTTACTTATCCAGCCATAGTATTTACTATTATTAGTAAATGAATGAATATTTTATTTCATTAAAACCAAATGTTGTGAAGTATATCTATAGTTTAGTATAAATCCATGGCAGCGTGAACATGGATAAATATCGAACCCAAAAAAAATAATAGTTTTTTTGACACGATTCATCTAACTAATAATTCGTGTTTCTATATCTATGAGAAATGATAATCCACTAATTATTCAATTAGCTCATTTACTATAATATAACATATTAGTAAAATTCCAGATATTACATAAAACATCACTGTTGTTTGGCCCTGACAATTCCTTATTGTCTATATGGCCTCATTTATCTTTATGCTTAACACACAGAATCACTCAAGTGATTACTGACTCACACACTCACTGAGTACATATGTATTCTGTCAGTTTTTACTTAGTTAGATTCTGATCTGTTAGATTGCTTTGATGGGGGATAATGTTGTTAGACAGGGAGAAATTGCTGATTTGTTTTCTGTATAAGTTCTGATATTTCTTCCCTGACTCCCTCAGTAGTCTAGGACTTGAAGAACAACTCCACAGATTCTACTTGTAATACTTGTAAGGGGCTCTGTTTCTGATAAGTCATAGTGTTAGGTTTAGGCATCATCAAATAGGGGGAAAATATTGGGAGATGATTTAGTCTTCTCACAATCAGCTGAGACCTGAGCTCTGAATATTTACTGAAGATTTGAAGATCCCAAAACCCTATCTTGACTGATGAACCATTCAGTTGTAATATGATATGTTTCGTCTCTGAGGTTTCAAACTCAGTAGACACTCTTCATCTGGTTCAGGCACTCAGTATCTTGACTGATGAACCATTCAGTTGTAATATGATATGTTTCGTCTCTGAGGTTTCAGACTCAGTAGACACTCTTCATCTGGTTCAGGCACTCAGTAGATTACGTGCCTCAGTGCCAGAAGTAGAAGACTCAGTGATACTGGACTCAGCAGGAGCTGTATACTGAAAGGAGTCAGTGGAACTGAACTCAGCAGAAGTAGTTCATTGAACTCAGAGTTGATCTTCAGTAGAGCCGACTCAGCAGGAGCATCCTACTGAATAGAGATCAGACTCAGCAACGGCTGGACAGTCTTCTGACTGTTGGGATTCTCTAAAGTCAAATCAGCAGAGTCAATACGAGGAAGATAGAAGTCAGTTTCAGATCTCCTCGAAGTCTGTTCTGTCTCACCTACTTTCCTGAACCTCGACCAATGACAAGCACCCAGCTGTCCATATTCTGATCAAAGCTGCAAGTCAACAACTTTCCAGAAATGGAGGGAAAGGACACTGCAACCATACTTTGAAAGATCCGTTAGCTACCCAAAAGAGAGAGACACAAGGATCGTCATCTCCAACGGACCTATCCTTATCTCAACTTTATAAATAGAGGGATACAATTCAAATTGAAGCTCACCCACGACAATTGCTGGGTTATGAGTCAGTGGTTTGTCCTAACAACCACTTAGAGGATACTTAGTATTATTTTTATCAGTTGTTCTTGTAATAGGACTTATTTGTGTCTCGGTAATGGGGAAAATCATAGTGTTTCATTACTATGGAATTGAAGATCCCAAAACCGTCTTGTATCCTTTGTGTAGTGTCGATAGAACTAGATGATGTAATAAGCAAGACGGATTATATTTTTCATTATCTTTTTGTCTAAGTCCTGTAAGGGGTAAATGTTGGATTGATCTTCAGTAGGAAGTTACTTTCCAGAACCCCACGTCATCAGTGTAAGAGAGACTCCGACTGAGATTCAAATACTGACATAAGTCAGTAGGAGAGACTCAGTAGCTGACTCACTCTGACCCGCGATCTGAAGGTTACTATTTGGCACTGTTCATCAGTCGCAACCTACAGCTCAGCTGTCCTTCGCGTTTGAGAAAAAGAACGTGTACTCAAGTGTATTCACCCCCCCCCTCTACACCTGACTCTCGTCTCCGAACCAACAATTAGTTTCAGAGCAACGATGTTCTTTTTATCATCGGTTCTAAAACTACTGGTCTTCTCGAACAGATCCTAAAAACGTTTTTCACTGCACAAGCATCTCTTCATACATCCTCATACTCTCACCCATAATGTCTGATATGTCAGGTATTCGGATGGTACTGATGTTCTCCATAGAAAACTACATGGTATGGCGCGTAAGATGGAGGCGCACCTTACATCGCTGCATGACAGCATGACTGGCGTCCTATAGACAGAACCTATCATTCCCATGATCGACAGTGTTCAGTTTGCCACTGTGGGAGGTGTAGGAGCATAGCCCGGTGCTAAAGTTGCTAAAGACAAATCAGCCTTCACGCCTGAAGAGAAAAAGCTGCACAACTTCGACCGAGTTGCGCGGAATGCAATCCTGACTACGCTCAGCGATTCACACATCGGGAGAGTGCAAGACTGCAAAACAACAAAGGAACTTTGGGATGCCCTGGCTGTACTGAGTCAAGGAACCCCGCAGATCAAAGAAAATAAGCTCGGGTTAGAGCTACAAAAGTTCGACACTTTTGCCATGGAGCCCAACGAAACCATTGACGAGCTTAGCGTCAGATTTACAAACCAGATCAATGTGATCAATGGGCTGGGGAGGACGTTCACCAACAAAGAGATTAACACGAAGATCTTGAGAGTGTTACCTCGACTGAAGTGGCTTCCTTTTGCTACTTATTTACGTCGCTCAGATCTAAATGCTCTAACTCCTGATGTTATATTTTCAGAATTAAAGATGGAGGAATTCGAGCACAGCCTACCCCAACTATGTTCCAGTGCTCCAGCTGACACACGGATAGATCATGCCTACAAAGCAACAGTCAGCAAAACTGGAGCCAATCTTATTTCTTCCAGCAAAGTAGTAGCTGCGTCAGATGCTAAGTCCTCCGAGACACCTGCTACTGATCAACTTGCACTCATGGCTCTCAAATATCAAAGAGAAAAGGAAAGAGTCAGGAAGCTGAAGAAATATCACAGAGATTCTCCCTCTGGTAAAAAGGATTATCGAAAAAGGGAAGAATCTAAATCCTCTACTAATTGCAGGAACGCAGAACCTGCTGCTAGTCCATCCAACGACTCAGCTGGAAAAGGCGGCAGAACTTCTGTATGCTACAACTGCAAGAAGGAGGGACATTATCAGTACGATTGTCCCGAACTCTCAACTGCTCAACAAAAAGAACGGTAGGCCAGACGCGAGAAATTTGCCCGAAGAAGGCAGGCCTATATCACCAGAGAGATATCCGATGACTCAATCGAGGAAGATACATTTATGTATTCTTCTGAAGACGAAGCTGCATTTGTCGCCGTTGAGATCGGAGAAACAGATCCTGAAACAATAGCTGAATATTATCTAATGGCCGGAGAAGAGGCTGAGTTAAACTCGAAACTTAATAAAGCCTCCTCTTCACATAGCACACACGACACATGCTCGGTCACAGATGAACCTCTAGACGTGGTACAAGCATATGATGATCTACTAGAGGAGCAGATTCAGCTGAGCAGAGAGTTCAGCAGAACTATTCAGGAATTGGAACTGGTAAAGGCTGAGAATTAGAGACTTTCTTCTGATTGTCAGGTCTCTACTGATTCAGAGAATCTGGTCGCGAGACTCAAGGGAGAGATTGAATCTCTTATGACTAAGTCTCAGCTTCAAGGAACTCAGTTGTCAGTTCTGACCAAGGACAATTCTGAGAAAGATACTGAGATAGCCCGACTCAGTCAGAAACTCGCAGAAGTCGAAAAGGATTATGAATCACTTTGGAAAAGTGATGAGGTCTGGAGAGGACTGATGACTAAACAGTACCTAGGAGCTAAAGAGAATTTGGAAAGAATGCTCAGAGCTCAAAAACCACTAGCCATGAAAGAAGGACTTGGCTACACTCATGAAGCTTCCACTTCAACATCGAAAAGCTCAAAAATGCTGGCGTATAGGTTCGTCAGAGGAAAAGTTCAAGTCGCTGAATCAACACCTCAGGCGAAGAATAAACAGAAGATGATTGCACCTCAGCCGAGCGATAAGAAACAACTGACCAAAGGTTCTAGCCCCAGGACACCACGATCGAATTCAGGGGGAACCAAGAAGGTCAAATGGGCAGAGCAGTATGGCGAGCCACTAGTTGAGCATCCAGCACAGTATGGTTCGTACTATTATGAGCCCAGGGTCAGGAGGAACACAAAGACTCAGAAGAAGAAATCTCCTGAACCCAAAACTGCCAGAAAGTCAGTATCTCCAAGTCCTGTGGAGAGCAAGACTAACAAGGTTCAGAAGAAGAAGTCTCAGACTCCTAAGGTCCCGAGATAAATCTGGGTCCCGAAATCACCCACTAACACTTAAGGACCCAAACTGAACCAAAGGGTACCTAAAAATGTTTCTATTTTGCAGGTGCATAAGAACCCTTGGATTGTGGGCAGCGGCTGCTCGAGACACATGACATATCAAAAGAGCCTGCTGACCAATTATGTATAAGAAGATGGTCCCAGAATTGAGTTTGGTGACAACTCTAAAGGCTATATAAGGGGATATGGAACACTGAACATTGGGACTGCTTCAGTTTCAAGAGTAACATATGTTGAAGGACTTCAACATAATCTCCTTTCTGTCAGTCAATTCTG
Source organism: Lavandula angustifolia (assembly GCA_028984105.1). Taxonomy (NCBI): domain Eukaryota; kingdom Viridiplantae; phylum Streptophyta; class Magnoliopsida; order Lamiales; family Lamiaceae; genus Lavandula; species Lavandula angustifolia. The sequence continues at coordinate 18,832,295 of CM054806.1, read as the reverse complement.
TGATAATCTGAATAGAGTTATCTTTGACGCTGGTTTCTGTGATGTTGTTGACAAATCTACAGGGAAAAAACAGTGTTATCAGGGTCGTGGAGGAAGAATATCTACGTTGCAAATTAGAAAACCGCAGAACCTGAGTCTTGCTTACTTGCTCAGATGAAATCAAGTAATAAAATAGGATGGCTGTGGCACAAGAGACTCAGTCACGTGAATTTCAAGACTATGAACAAGCTAGCCAAGAACTCTAAAGTCAGAGGACTGCCCAATGAAGTGTTTATCAAAGATAGAAATTGTGAAGCATGCTTGAAGGGAAAGAAGACAAAGAAAAACAATCCACCTATTCCGTCACCTTCCACTGATGGAATCCTTCAACTTCTACACATGGACTTGTTTGGGCCAGTTTCTCCATTGACTATAAGAGGCAAGAAGTATGCCCTCATCGTTGTTGATGATTATTCTCGATATACGTGGGTCATCTTCATAGCCAACAAATCTGATGTCAAGACTGAGTTACCTAAGCTGCTGAAGAAACTCAGTGCGGAAAAAGACATCAAGATACAGAGAATTCGCTCAGACCGAGGAATAGAATTTCTCAACTCAGTAGTTAAAGAGTACTGCGATAAAGAGGGAATCAAGCAAGAGACATCGGCAGCTCGCACCCCTCAGCAGAACGGACTTCCTGAACGTAAGAACAGAACACTCAAAGAAGCAGCAAGAACGCTCCTACCAGACTCTGGACTACCCTCAAAGTTCTGGGCTGATGCTACTGACACCGCCTGTTATACTCAGAATCGCTCACTCCTTACACAACAACATATGAAGACACCTTACGAACTGTGGAAAGGGAGAATTCCTTCTATTTCTCATTTCCATATTTTTGGTTGTCCTTGCTTTATTCACAATAATGGGAAAGATCAGTTGAAGGTCTTTGATAGCAAATCTGATCAAGGAGTATTCTTAGGATACTCTCGAGTCAGTAAAGCCTTCAGAGTCTTTAACTATCGGACTCTTTGCGTGGAGGAAAGCCCTCATGTTGTTTTCGATGAGTTTGTTGCTGAGGACAGGAAATTGAAGAAGACAAATATTGAAGATGTCAGCAGCAAGCTACAGGATCTCGCACTGAACGATAAAGCCGAAAAGATCCAGCATTGTTGGGATGATAAGTTAGACGATGAGGAAATCCAGGCTCGTCCCGCAAGCACTGTAGCTGACCTGGTTGATTCTACTGAACAGAATCAACATCAGGTAACAATGGTCGATGAGGAAGCCCCAGTGGTTACTGAGACCTCTACTGAGAATATAAACTCAGGGGGAACGACAAATGTTCCTGAGCTAAATAGCCCTGAACCTGGAAACTCAGTAGATCCTAACCTTCTTACTGAATTGCTACAGTCACAGAATAGCATTACTGAAATGCATAACACTCCTATTGACTGTGCAGAAGTAATCTCAGAAGAAGAAGCCAAACTTAGACGTTCATGGCTTGACGCTCACTCTTCTGATCTTATCATATGAGATCCATCAGCAGCAATAAGGACGAGATCCAGATTAAGCCAAGGAGAAAGTTCGCTCTACTCCTGCTTCTTGTCCACTGAAGAACCTCAAACGATAGAGGATGCTCTTAACGATGCTGACTAGATTATTGCCATGCAAGAAGAGCTGAACTAGTTCGTTCGAAATGAAGTTTGGGAGCTTGTTGACAGACCTAGACATCAGCACGTGATCGGCACTAAGTGGGTCTTCAAAAACAAGCGAGATGAAAACAACGTCATTGTCAGAAACAAAGCTCGACTTGTTGCCAAGGGATACTGTCAAGCAGAAGGAATAGACTTTGATTAAACTTTCACTCCAGTCGCCAGATTGGAAGCTATTCGTCTGTTCCTAGCCTATGCAATGCATCAAAGATTTAAAGTATATCAAATAGATGTAAAGTCAGTGTTTCTAAACGGCGTACTGAAGGAAGAAGTCTATGTGGAACAACCGCCCGGCTTTCAGCAGGGACATCAGGTGTACAGACTTCAGAAAGCTCTGTATGAGTTAAAACAAGCACCCAGGGCTTGGTACGATACCCTATCAGACTTTCTGCTTCATAAAGGTTTTCAGAAGGGGACAGTAGATCGCACCCTGTTCAACATCAAGTCAGGAGATGACATCCTATTGGTGCAAATCTACGTGGACGACATCATTTTCGGTTGTAGGAACGTAACTATATATCAACAATTTGAGAAAATGATGAAGGAGAAGTTCGAGATGTCCATGAAGGGAGAGATCAACTATTTCCTTGGATTCCAAGTGAAGCAATCAACTAAAGGAATATTCATCAACCAGGCCAAATACACTCGAGACCTCCTAAAAAGATTCGGCTGCGACTCAAGCAAGGCAGTCAAGATCCCCATGAACACAAATTTTAAAATCGATCTAGACAAAGAGGGAGCTTCTGTTAACTCTACCGATTATAGAGCTATTATTGGTTCTTTATTATATTTAACAGCAAGCAGGCCTGACATAACCTATGCTGTAGGTGTATGTGCAAGATTTCAGGCGAATCCCAAGCGAAGTCATCTGGACTCAGCAAAGAAGATTCTGCGATATCTGAAGGGAACACCTGATGCAGGGTTATGGTATCCTGCTGATGATAATCTTATACTAACAAGTTATTCTAATACTGATTATTCAGGATGCAGGATAGATCGAAAGTCAACTTCTGGAACATGTCAGTTCCTAGGCAGCAAACTAATATCATGGTTTCCAAAGAAACAACATTCATTGGCGACGTCCACTACTGAAGTTGAGTATATGGCTGCTGGAAGTTGTTGTGCCCAGATCCTTTGGCTTCGACAACAACTGAGAGACTATGGAATTACTCAAGATGAGGTGCCCATCTACTGCGACTCCACTAGTGCGATTGCTATAACTCAGAACCCAGTTCTTCATACGAGATGCAAGCACATGGACATTCGACACCACTTCATCAGAGACCATGTCGAGAAGAAGGATGTCAGAATGGGGAAGATCCATAATGACAAACAAAGGGCAGACATACTGACCAAACCACTAGCTGACAATAGATTCAGAGAACTATCAGTTGAGCTAGGTCTACTGGATCCCACTGACTCTTGTCAGTAGGAGGAATCAGTACGACAGGTCAGAAGACTCAGTAGTAAGGGGGAACGTGGTTATCAGCACTACAAAGATCCTCCTGAGTCACTATGGTAACCAGCTGATCGTAAAAGTTCAGCTGAAGAGGTTTACGTAGTTAAAATACTTAATATTCTCAAAAGCATGCTCGCATTTATTATATCAGTCGTTTGCACTCAGTAGTTTAATGAGCATTTATTTCCGCCATTAATTTTTAAGGTTTAAGTCAGTAGGAAACCGTTTTCATTTAAAAACCTTAGCCTTTAATGCTGCCTGCAACGCATTTAATGCATGTCTTCTCACCTTACTTTATCTGCCCATATCTTACGTGGGTCTAGGATAGAGGCGGCTAATTTAATCATTCTGTTTATAACATCAGATCACAACCGTCATTAAAAAGCGAGCTTTTATCCTAACCATCCGATTAAAACCGGTTGATCTTCATATCTTATAAAATCTCTCGTTTTTCCTCTAATCTTATCTTTTTCGCCATTATCGCACTTACAGCAATTTCAAGCATTCAGTTTTCATCTCCCTTCAAACTGTCTTTGTGTTTCACTCTTGCTCTTTGTCTACAGTAATTTCTTAATCTTCTGCTTCAACTCGAATCTAACTTTCTCTATTTTCAAGTACTAACAAGCTTTTTGCAGATATCCATGGCGATTGTTTTGACCCCACCCCACATCGAGGAGATCATCAAGTCCAAGGTTCAATTCGAACCGACGATGGTGCTCCATCAAGCAGACCTTCCATACTTAGAGCCCGTTTTCTCGGCTCTTGAAGAGTCTGGCCTTGCGCTTCTTGTCACGAAGCATCCGCGATTGTATCTCCCCCACCAGGTGGCAGAATTATACTATAACTGGCGATCGGTGGAAGATACAGATGGAGAGATGTCCCAGATTGCCCATATGAGGGAAGTGGCCCCTCAGAATTTGGAATCCAGCCACGCCGATATAAACATCAGGGCAGCGCTGAAGTCATCATTTGATCTTCCTACTTATGGGATCTCTCCAGTGGGCTACAAGGAGAAAGAGCTGAATGCATATGTCCATCGTTTCTGTGGAAGGGACGACATCTCATTCAAGTCCGCATTATCGAAGAACCAACTCCTGCCGGAGTACCGTGGACTCGCATACATCGTCATTCATATCCTGATGAGCGCCGTTGGTTCGTTTGATCAGTTGTCCAGGCCCAGACTCTAGCTGATGATGGCCATAGTGGATGGAGTCCAGGTGAACTGGATAGAGTTCCTTGTGGCTGAGATGAAGGCTCAGGCACAAAAGTTTGTCGCCACACAGTCTGGAGAGAGGAGACTAATTAGTGTGGGAAAACTCCTATACGGGACTAAGATGTCAATACTGATAGAGGACTCAGAATCGAATCACGCATCTTTTGTTGATTCCAAATATTTCGACCGCAAGCTCATAAAGTTCAAGACTAGAGCTGCTGCTGAGAAGTCAGTCGGACGTGGACACGCTGAACTTAAAAGGCCTTCTACTGATTTTCCTCCACGTGCCGACCCGCCGAAGCGAAAGACGCTTGCAAAGACTGGAACTTCTAAGGTTCCTGCGAAGCCTGCTTCTCCACCACCTCCTCAGGAGGAAGATATTCTGGATGCTGATACCGGGATCGAGGGTGCGACCCTCAAGGACAAGGTATAGCGGATTAGTTCGGAGGAGACTCAGCCGGAGGAAGTTGAGGAACCGGCTGATGAAGTCTAAACCGAATAGTCGACGTTGCAGAAGACTCGTCTCCGAGCTAAAGGAGAAGTCACTGCACAGATCCCTGAAATATCAGCCCATCAGGATCTGGTCGACATAGCGATCAGGGCAAGGACTCAGATGCTGCTGAGATTCCTAAATTGGGACATTCTCGAAGAACTGATCAAGAAACATTTAGCATTGTCCTTACTGGCAGAAGAACAAAGTCTGCAGTCAGCTATTGGGTTTGAGGAACCCGCTGACTTAGCATCGTTCGAGGACTTAAGGTCAGCTATGCTCTATCTTCTGAACCTGAGGTCCTCCGAGCAGAACGCCAGCAGCCCGTCGCAGCCTTCCCATCATGACAATGATGACGATGATAATAATGATGAGGATCAGGCACCACCCAAGGAAGCAAACCAGGGAGAATCTGCTGAGGGTAAAACTCCCAGCGAGAAGGGCAAGTCACCACCTCCACCTCCTACATCAGGTGACGCCCCTGTTGCCTCGAAGCCCAACCGAGAGCAACAACTCGCATCCTCTGAGTAGAGGCTCGGAACCTCGTCATATCAGATCAAAGGTTCCGTGTCCTCCAAGTCTGTCAACAGGGCGATAAAGAAGCAAGGAGATAAAAATCGTCTCCTAGCTAAGGACGTCCACCTGAAGTGGGCGCAATACACAAAGTCTCAGACGGAGACAGTTGACAGACTGGCCAGCGAAGTGAAAAAGGTCTCAAAAACTCTAACTCCTAACATTCAGGAGATTGTCCAGACCGCGCTCGCCGCTCAAAAGGCGGACGTGGCTGCTCAAAGTCAGCAGCTCCTCGAAGCTCAGCAGAAATCCTTTTCTGAGCAGCTGACTACGAGCCTAGCCACTGTCCAAAAGACAATGGATGAGCGGAACAAGATGGCCACCTCCAGCGTGCAGAAAGCCTTAGAAAATCAGGCGGCGGCCCTCAAGCTCATCCAGGCAGAGATGACTGCCTCTCTCGATGCATCGCTCCTGAAGCAGCGACAAGAAACAGCAGCCCAGATTCAACAGATCCGCAAGGATCAAGAGGCTGACTGGAGCACTACTGCGATGCGGTCAGAGACTTCGGCACCACCACCACTTCCATCAAGAACGTCCTTTTCAAATTAGAAAAGGAAGTGGTCGCTATCCGTACTCTTCTGACCCCGGCTGATCATGCCAAAAAGCGGGAAGATAGGGAAGAGAGGACGGTTGCCCCTGCCTACGACAGCTCACTCCGCCCATGACCTCTCGAGGAGTCTTATATACGAAAGAGATTGAAGATGAGGTCGACTCTGCTGCTCGCCACCATGATCTTGATCCTTTGCAGTCGAGTGATCTCAAGGATATCCAGACCCTCCGTGCCAGAATCTACAGATCTTATGGTTTGGATCCTCATGCGGCCAAGTCTGCTGATTTCAAAGACAAAATTAAGAAGTTCAGGCAATAGCAGTAGTTCTTTATCTGTGTATAGAAGATAGGACTGTGTAATCATTTCTCATATATATCAGTACCTTTCTTCTGGCTAGACAATTACTCATTGTCTTACGGCTTTGTTTATTTTACTTTATCACGACTGATCACTGAAGTGATCTGACACACACACACACATAACCGTTTCTCTGATATGCCTATCTTTCAGCTGCTGACTGCCTTATCTTATTTGCTCAGTTTTACTGAAGTTTCTCTTATGTCAGTAGTTTGGGACTTAAGTCTTAGAATCTATAAGTGGTTTTGACATCATCAATTAGGGGGAAATTGTTGGGTTATGAGTCAGTGGTTTGTCCTAACAACCACTTAGAGGATACTTAGTAATATTTTTATCAGTAGTTCTTGTAATAGGACTTATTTGTGTCTCGGTAATGGGGGAAATCATAGTGTTTCATTACTATGGAATTGAAGATCCCAAAACCGTCTTGTATCCTTTGTGTAGTGTCGATAGGACTAGATGGTGTAATAAATTAGACGGATTATATTATTCATTATCTTTTTGTCTAAGTCCTGTAAGGGGTAAATGTTGGATTGATCTTCAGTATGAAGTTACTTTCTAGAATCCCACGTCATCAGTGTAAGAGCTTATGTTCTCAAGTCATCAGCTGACCTTGCTCAGTAGAAGACATCTCATTAGCTGACATACATCAGTAAGAGAACACAGTCTTTCGATCTCAGTACCTTCAAGAGTCATTAGCTGATCCCACTCAGTAGAATATACACTATCGGCAGACTCAGACGAAGAAGACAAAGATCTTATCAGGTCTACTGTATCCGACAGGAAATGACCCAAGTCTAACTTCATTCGAAAGTTAGCAGAAAATCATACAAGGATGAGTGAGAGTCAACTCCGATGAAGACCGATGTCTGACAAGTCTCACCTACCACAAACCTCGACCAATGAGAAGCAGTCTAAGCTCTACCTACTCTGACCTGCTAAAGCTGCTCTCATACACAGTAACCAACAACTCTGCTGCAACATTTCGAACATATGGCCGTTTTCCTTCGACGTTTGTGACACATGGCTTCGTCCTCTCCAACGGACAAATGCCTGGGTCACAACTATAAATAGAGAAGTATTTCCAAGCTCCACGCACGGGATATCAAAAGGGACTACACGCTCAAGCTCTCGAAACACTCTAGCGATTTCAAGCAGATCCAACAAAGAACTTGCTTAGCAGAATATTCTTAGCTCTTCTCTCTAGAGTTTCTTTCTTTAGATCCCTCTTCTCTATTTAAGCTCAATCGTTTATATCCATAGCTTAGAACCTTCGAAGGAGTTCACATTTTGTGACTGTTCTTATTGTAAGAACTCCTTCACTGTTGGAGAAAATCCCCTCCCCTTCAAACTTAGGTTTGAATTGTAAAGTCGCTAAGGACTATAACTTAGAAGGGTCTGTCCATTGCACAAATACCTTGCTGAGGCTTGCTCAGATTAATCAACAAGACCTCCTGTTCAGTAGGACCGTGGACGTAGGAACTTGCGTATCCGAACCACATTAAAAATTACTTGTGTCATTTAGTTTTTTATCGCACTGCATACAAATCATCTTACAAAATCATACCTTGCATAAAACATATTTGAAAAGTGTACTAGCCAAAATAATTTGGTTTACGCAAAACATGTTTTCAAACTGAGACGAAGTCTTCGGGCCCTACATACTTATCCGCACTAAGTCTTCGACTGAGAATCAAATACTAACAAAAGTCAGTAGGAGAGACTCAGTAGCTGACTCACTCTGACCAGCGATCTAAAGGTTACTATTTGGCATTTTTCATCAGTCGCAACCTACAACTCAGTTGTCCTTCGCGTTTGAGAAAAAAAACTTGTACTCAGGTGTATTCACCCCCCCCTCTACACCTGACTCTCGTCTCCGGACCAACAACAATAACGAACAACACAGAAAAATATACGAGCATTCACGAGCAACAAAAACGTCCTCAGTCTTTCGCAAGAAGTTTGAAGAAACAATATCCGGCGAAAGACGATATACCTGCTCATAGGGAACCAAGCTGAAACTGAATTATAAAGCCTCTAGTATCCAAGCGACTGAACACAAACCCAAGTCTATACTCAACCGTTCATCGCTCTAGAAGCCACTTTCTCGTTCCCTATCCCTCTAACCTAAGCTCAGCTGATCATATCTATAGCTTAGACGAAGGAGTTCATATCTGAACTGATCCTCATTGTAAAGGACTCCTTCATAGTTGGAGAGTTTTTCAAACACTTAGTTTGATACCTTGTAAACAGAGACTTGCTCAGTATAAATCTCAAGACCAGTGTTTGTACAGCGTACAAACCAACTGAGACTATCTCAGTATAATACATAGCTTCCTGATCTTTCGGGACAGTGGACGTAGGATTGTTGGATCCGAACCACTTTAAAAATCGTCTGTGTTCTGTGTTCGTTTTTTGTTTTAACTGTTGCATTGATTACTGTGCATAATGAAAATATCTTTAAAATCATTCAACTGAGTTTCAACAAGCTTAATCAACTGCACTAACATACTGGAACTGTTTTGTTAAAAACATTTTCTATACTCAACTGAATTTGGGCCTACACATTTCCGCACTACTGAACTTTATATGAATGGTACTGAATTCTAACTCTAGTAAGCTAGCAGACCTCAGTAAAGTCAGTCACTCTGTCATGCGATTCAGAACAGCTTATTTGGTCTACTGAACTTGTTCAGTACGACACTCTCCTGAAAAGGACTGTTCACGTTTAAAGTTGAGAAATCAGTTTTCAGGTGTATTCATCCCCCCCCCTCTACACCTAAACGTTTACTCTCGGGACCAACAGATCCGAACCACTTTAAAAACTGCTTGTGTTATGTGTTCGTTTTTCTGTTTTAACTGTTGCATTGATTACTGTTCATACTGAAAATATTTCTAAAACCATTCAAATGAGTTTCAGCACGCTTAATCGATTGCACTAACATACTGAAACTGTTTTATTAAAAATGTTTTCTAAACTCAACTGAATTTGGGCTTACACATTTCCGCACTACTGAACTTTATCTGAACAGTACTGAATTCTGACTCAAGTCATCTAGCAAACCTCAGTAAAGTCAGTTACTCTGCCACGCGATCCAGAACAGCTTATTTGGTGTACTGAACTTATTCAGTACTGCACTCTCCTGAAAAGGACTGTTCGTGTTTAAAGTTGAGAAATCGGTTTTCAGGTGTATTCACCCCCCCCTCCTCTACACCTGAACGTTTATTCTCGGGACCAACAGTATCTTCCTCAATGGAGCAGTCAGATAGCTCTCCGGCATTATAGGTCTGCCTCTTCCCGACAAATTTGTCTCTTCTGGCTTGTCGTTCAGATCATTGTGCAGCAAAGAGCTCCGAATAGTCGTACTTATAATGTCTGTTCTTTTTGCAGTTCTAGCACACAGTAGTCCTACCATCCTTTTTCGATATGTCATTGGATGGACTAGCAGTAGTCTCCGTGTCCCTGCATTCAGGAGAAGGTTTAGATTCTTCTTTCTTTTTATGATATTCTTTCATACCAGAAGAAGAATCTTTGTGATATTTCTTTAGCTTTCTAACTTTGTCCTTCTCCCTTTGGTACTTTAGAGCTATAAGCGTGCATCGTTCAGCAAGATCCTCAGTAGTGGATTTTGGTGTTGTGGTTGCGACTAACTTGCTTGCTGAAATAGAGCTTGCTCCAGACGTGCTGACTGTTGCATTAAAAGCATGGTCAATTGGGGTGTCAGTTGGAGCACTTACACTTCATTGGGGTAGACTATGCTCGAACTCCTCTGCCTTTAGTTCTGTAAAGATAACATCAGAAGTTAAAGTATTTAGATCAGAGCGACGTAAATAAGTAGCAAATGGGAGCCACTTCAGTCAGGGTAGTGCTCGTAGGATCTTGGTGTTCATCTCCTTGTTGGTGAACATCTTCCCCAGCTCGTCCATTACATTGATCTGATTTGTGAATCTGGCGCTAAGCTTGTCAATGGAATCATTAGGTTGCACATCGAATGTCTCAAAGTTTTGAAACTCCAACTCGGGCTTGTGCTCTTTAATCTGCGGGGTTCCTTGGCTCAGTATAACAAGGGCATCCCAAAGTTCTTTCACTGTTTTGCAGTCTTGCACTCTGCCGAGGTGTGAATCACTGAGGCTGTCAGGATTGCATTCCGCACTACTAGGTCCAGATTGTGCAGTTTCTTCTCTTCTGGCGTGAATGCAGCTTTATCTTTGGCAATGTTTGCACCAATTTGTGCTCCTACACCTCCCACAACAGCAAATTCGACGCTGCCAATCATGGGAACGATTAGTCATGTCTCAAGGACTCCAGTCATGCTATCGTGCAGCGATGTAAGATACGCCTCATTCTGACGCGCCATACCGTGTAGTTCTCTACTGAGAACATCGGTACCATACGAATGCCTGACATATCAGACTTGTTGAAGCAGATAGTATAAGGATGAAAGAAGAGATGCTCGTGCAGTGAAAACGTTTTTCAGGATCTTATTCGAGTAGACCAGTAAGTTTTCAAAACGATGATCAAAAGAACACCACTCTGATACCAATTGTTGGTCCAAAGATAAGTATCAGGTGTAGAGAGAGAGGGGGGGGGGTGAATACACTTGAGTCCAAGTTTTGCTCAAACACGAAGGTCAGTATTTTACTAAGTATGCTACTGAACGAGTTCAGTTGCCAGTTAAGCCTTCTAATCGCGGGGCAGAGTGATTCAACAATTGAATCCTGTCTACTGATTGATGTCAGTACTGAGTAATTCAGTAGATGAATAAGTGCGGAATTGTGTAGGCCTGATTTAAGTTCGTCTCTTTGAAAAATGTTTTTATGCAAACCAAATTAGTTGGCTAATGCAGTTTTAAATCTGTTTTACTGAAAATATGATTTTGCAAATAGTTGACAAACAGATGCAATAAAATAGTAAATGACACAAGCAATTTTTAACGTAGTTCGGATGCACAAGATCCTACATCCACGGTCCTGCCGATCATGAGTTTTAGTTGATTAATCTAAGCAAGCCTCAGCAATTTTCTGTATGCTGGACAGAACCTTCTAAGTTATAGTCCTTAGTGACTTTACAAGATCAAATCAAAGTTTGAAGAGTTTTATCTCCAACAAGGAAGGAGTTCTTACAATAAGAACGTATCATTAAAAGTGAACTTCTACAAGTGTCTAAGCTTAAGATCTAACAAGGTTAGCTTAGAAAAGAGATCGGGAACAACTCTAGAGTGAAGAACTACTAGGATATCTCTAAGATTTCTAGTTCTTCGCTGGATGTAGCAGTAAGCTTGCTAGAGTGCTTGAGTATGTGTTCTTGAATATCTTGTGTCTCTTTTCCCGTTGTTGTTCTTATTTTTCACAACTTATATCTTCAATTCTTGAAGATGATCTCTCTATATAGTTGTGAGCCATGCATAGATCCGTTGGAGGGGACCATGCCACGTGTCACAAGACTCGAAGGAAAACGGCCATATAATTTGAATGTCGCTGCAGCGGGTGGTTGGCTTTCTGTGCATGAGAGCAGCTTTTATGTCAGAGCAGGTAAGTTTTGCTTGCTTCTCATTGGTCGAGGTATGGCGGCAGGTGAGACTTTTCACATATCAGTCTTCTAGCTGAGTTGACTTCCTTTGAACCTCGGACATTAAGTGTTCCTCTGTTGACATCCGACTGATAAAGTCAGACTGTCGATTTCCCTTGTACGGTCTGCAACTGAGTTGCAGCTCATTCAGTTGATCAAGGATGATCATATTGAGTCTTCTTTCTGAGTCAGCTGAAGACTGATCTTCTACAGAGTACTTCCAGCTACTGACTCGAAGACAAATTACTGAGCTCTTATACAGACAGAGCTCTATTGAATCGATAACAGACATGGGGTTTTGGAACCTTAACTTCTCTACTGAAGTTACCCTTATAGGACTTAGACAAACTAATCTAGAAAGATCAAAGCAGATCTAGTCTATTACATCATGTCGATTCATCACACACTAAGGGGTTTTGGGATTTTCAATTCCTCCTTAAAACATTTATACAACAATTACTCAGTATCAAAGGTACTGAATCATCTCCCAATAATTTCCCTCGTCTACTGACTCATATCCCTACATTAGTTATTTGTAGCTTAAGTAGCTTGTATTGATATCACACTAAACCCTGCAGGTTGTTTAAGTTCGGGTATGTTAATAAGGTCGAGTGGTACTGCTCATGATAAGATGTTATTTAATTAAGTTGTCGGTCTGCTTAATTTAATTAACGAATATTTCTATCTTAAATACCGGGATCAATTAAGTCTTAAATACAAGCCTTACTCAAATTGGGATAAAAGGGTAAGCCAGCACGAATTATCTCGTGGAATGAATTCGTGTTTATTAATTAATCTTGTTTTGGGTTGAGCAAAGAGGATTAATGAATTTGAGAACCTGCTTTATTTCTTGTATTAGATCCCTAGTTTGGCACAATTAAATACCCAATCATTTACGACAATCTCTATATATTATTAAGGGATTAATAAATTTCTTAGTAAGTGTGAGAATTATTTTCTGGAATTAATTGGGTGGCCTATTAAATGATAAATAATACGTAGCAAGTTATTTTTTAATTATTCATGGGCTTGGTGTTCGAAGCCCATTATGAAATAATTAATTAATGAGCTTGGTGTTTATAATAATGTTATGCACGTCATTATTGAGATATACTGTTGGGTGATTATTTAATGTAAGATTTGAATATCCCAAAAGCCCTAGTTGATTGATAAACCAGCATAATGTAATAGCTTAGATTAGCTAAGCATATTAGGAGCTCAATATGCTAGATAAAGTCCAATAGCTGCTATAGACATAGTAGACTATTATTTTCTGCGGTTGATGTACTTAATGTATTAAGACTCAATAGGATTCAACAAAATCTACTGAATGTGTGTTTTTTATTAGTACCAAAGGATCGGCCTGCATACTGAATCTTAGAGAATGTCAGTATAGGACCACTTAGTAAAGAAGTCAACTCAGCATTAGTTTTGGAATTTGAACAAGCCTCACCTATCAATCAACCTCGACCAATGAAGCGCTGCCAAGGCTATCCTTCCCCTGACATAAAACTGCGCTCAAGCTAAAAAAGGAGAATCTCTACAATGATGTACTAAATTAGAAATGATTGTTTTCCTTGTCGCTTTTGACACGTGGCTAAGTCCCTACCAATGGATTTTTTTCATGGGTCAAGACTATAAATAGAGATCAATCTTGAAACCTTGAATACACCAGGAACACAAATCTTTCAAGCGATCAGAGCTCTAGCACACTCAAAGCCTACTAAGCGAAGACCTCTCAAACCGTAGAAATATGTTATAGTTATTCACTCTAAAGTAACTTAGTTCCCATTCTCTATTCTCTAAACATACATTGCAAGATCATAAGCTTAGAAGCCGAAGGAGTTCATATTTTAACTGTTCTTATTATAAGAACTCCTTCTCAGTTGGAGAAAATTTTAAACCTTGTGTTTGAATCGTTACAAAGTTGCTAGGACTATAACTAGTGATCTATCCCGTGCATGGAACGATTGAAATTTGGTCAGTATACTTTATTCACGACCTCCTGGTAATTTAGGACAATGGAGGTATGATCTTGCATAACCGAACCACTTTAAAAACTGTGTATCTTCTTTACTCTTTCATTAGTTACAGATCCTGCATAAAATTGCTTTGATAAATTCAGAAGTCTAGATTATCAATAAAACCTCCTAAAACACGCACAAGCATAAACTGAAATAGTTTTAAGTATAATCTTTCAAAAAGTGACGACTAAAATTGTGTCCACACTATTCCGCAAAACTTCTTGCATTGAGTCGCTTGTGGACTGACTGAAGTCAGTAAACAGTGTTCAGTATCTTGAATCACTATGCCCGCACGATCAGAAAGCTGATTTAGTGAGCTGAATTATTCAGCAATCAAACTCAGTTTCAGATTGAGTTTCACATTTGAGTTTGAGCTTGGACCAAGGTATATTCATCTCCACCCTCCCCCCCCCCGACCCCACCTGAAGACTCGTCTTTAAACCAACATACACATTATTCATAACTCACACACGCCTACACCACAAAAACACACACGTTCTCAATGTGAGAGAAAGAGAGAGTTAATGCAGATATCTTTCTTCAAAGCTTCGTCCATCCAGAGGAAGAGTGAGGGCATCGAGACACACACCAAAAGGTCAATTACACAAGTCTGCAGATTAAAGCTACGCGAAGGACGTAGGTATAACATCCTATTCCTTCAACGAGATCCTAGATTAGAAATGATCCCCCAATGCCGTTGCAACTCAAAAAATATATTACATGATTCAGGTATAGTTTGATGATTATCTGGATGACAAGTGAGAATGATAGATCAATATGCTTTTAGATTTCACCATGGCTAGCATCTTCCTTGGCGCCAAGAATCTCATAATGGGTTTTCTGGTAGTATCATGACTTATGGGACTTGAACCAGATCTTCTGTAAATCAAGATGAAATATACTTGAAGATCTCCAAGAAATATAGCATACCAAAGCACTCATATTGAATGACAACTTAACTCTAAAACTATAAAAAAATAGCATGCATGTCTAAGAATATGTATATGTAGCTTAAACTGAATATAGTAGATATCACATAAAGTAAAGGACGGAATTTCACATCATTTTCTAATACTAACAATTAACGTAATTGACATAGTTATCCATTTTTCAATATGTTACAAGCGCCATAAGTTTCTTGTACAAAATTTTATTGTATTTGTTTCACATTTTGACAGCCAAATTTATTTCTATATAAGGAAATATTTTAGTCTGTTGGGCAAAGTGATAAATGCGAAGCATAAAGATATTGAAAATCAAGATTTTATTTTTAGAAATCTGGATTTACATCCAAATTAATCATTTGATAAACCGCATTGTTGGAATCCAAAGTATACATGACTAACTAATAGATATGCCCATAAGGATTCATTATGTTTATTTTCTATGGAAGAAATGCCTTATGTCGTGTTATTACACAATGAATGTGATCGATGAGTGCAATATTTTAATAGTTCCAATCACTAGAACATTGTCAAGTGTATCATATGCTACTATGTAGCTTGTTGTATATCACTTGTTGGGAATGATTCATTATTAGATAAGATTTAAAGATCTCAAAATCTCTAGCTCAATGTTGGACCACATAATGTAATGCCTTAGTTAAGTTCAGCATATTAGGAACTCAATAGTTTAGCTAGAGTTCAGTAGCTGATAGACACAGTAGCATAGAATTTTCTCAGATGGACGAACTCAGTAGTGGAGACTCAGCATGGTTGTTTAGAACCTACTGAATGTGTGTTATATATCATTACAAAGGAATCGACATACAGCTGAATATTTCAGAAGAATGTTAGTATAGGACAACTCAATTAAAGTGTCTAAGGTATCACAGGAAGTCAACTCAGCATCAGTATTGGAGTTTGAACAAGTCTCACCTACCAGTCAACCTAGACAAATGAGAAGCTGTCAGCACTGTATTTGCTAGGGGTGTAACGGTTCAGTTTGGTTCGGTTTTCTATGTATTTTAGGAACCGAACCAAACACATAGAAATGGTTCGGTTCGGTTAGATGGATTTTTCAATATCGGAACCGAACCGAACCGAACCGCTTATAAATGGTTTGTTTCGGTTCGGTTCTTCGGTTCACCATTTTATTTATTTATTTATTTTTTAAATCCTAAATAATGCAAGAATAATAGTTTATAGGATGTCACTCATTCCGAACTCACATGTATAGAATTGTTACTCTTTTTTCTTCATTGTATACATTAGAATTGATCTTAACTTAAATCTAATATCTAAATCCAACAATATTCTCATATAAGAAAGACGAATATTAAATAAAAAAATAAAAAAAAATAGGATATTGGTTCGGTTCGCTTCGAACCGTTCAAAAATTCTTGAAACCGCGAACCGAACCGAATGCAAATGATTTCTAAAAAAATAAACCGAACCAAACCGCGAAACCGAACCGAACCGCATTTTTCGGTTTGGTTCGGTTCGGTCCGATCAGTTTCGCGGTTCGGAGCGGAACCACTTACACCCCTATTTGCACTGACACAAAGTTGCCTTCAAGACTGAAAAAGAGAGAATCTCTACAGTAACTTTCAAATTCAAGATGGTCGTTTTCCTTGTCTTTTTTACACATGTCTTGGGCTCTTCCAACGGATCTTTTCATTAGTCAAGACTATAAATAGAGATCAATCTTCAAGCGTTGAAGACACCGAGAATAATATGCATTCAAGCATTCAAACTCTAGCGTTCTCAAAGAAAATCCAGCAAAGAACTTTCTGCATAGATATACATATTTTAGTTCTTCTCTCTAGAGATATTATGTTCCCATTCTCTTTTATAAGCTAACCTTGGTAGATCATATGCTTACATACTGAAGGAGTTCATATTCGTTGAATTGTTCTTATTATAAGAACTCCTTCTTAGTTAGAAAATCTCAAACCTTGTATTTGAAACCTTGTAATGTCACTAAGACTATAACTAGACATCTGTCCAGTGAACGGATCGACTGAGACTTGCTCAGTATAATTAATTCAAGACTTCCTAAGTTTTTCAAGAAAGTGGACGTAGGATCCTGTGCATCTGAACCACTTTAAAAGTTGCATGTGCATTTACTGTTTTATTGATTTACTGTTCACTCTGCATAAAATTGACTTGAAAAATTCGTAAGTCAGATTTTCAGTAAAACTGAATATACGCACAAGCATAGCTTTAACCGTATTTAGTAAAAACATTTCACACAAGAGATGATAAAAATTGGGCCTACTCTTTCCGCACTATATTCTTGTACTGAGTTTCTTGTAGACTAACTTAAGTCAGTAGATATGTTAGTATCCTGAATCACTCTGCCCATGCAATCAGAGAGCTAAGTTGGCGAGCTGAACACTTAAGCGAGCATATTCAGTAATACACTGACTTTTGTGTATTTCCCCCTCCCACAACACCTGAAGACTCGTCTCGGACCAACAAGTGCAAATGAGGAGTTGCGATATATATATATATGGAAAATAAATCGAATAAAAATTAAGACCATAAATATTCTCGTACAATTTAGAATTCAGTACTTTGATGATACAACCAAGAGAAAGCAATCTACCAACTGGATAGAAAGAAAGAAACAACTATACAAGTTCGAATAAACAATCAAAGGATCGTATGTATTAGAAGAGACTCCTCCAATGTCACGTTCTGCCTTAAATCTACGTTGAGGATCCGAGTACATAACACAACAACAAAATTGAAAAAGCACACACGCGGGAAGGAGGATTAGAAATTCACACAATTCACACGTTTAATTCCAAATACTATCAAAGAACATCAGGCAACAAGGAGCAGAAGAATGATTCAACTTACCTTTACTTCAACTTGGAGCAGAAGCTGCACAGAAGGGCCCCAAGCGAGGACCAACAGAGGGTTGAAGGGTTCTAGGATTTAGTTTGCAAATTGAGGATTAGGTTTTAGCTTGAAAATTGGGAGTTTATTGGGAATGTACCCAAAGTCTCCAATAGTGAATTTTTTTTGTTAAAATAGGAATTTGTGATTGGGTGCACCTCTCTACTATAATTAGGGACGATTCAAACTTCTGGGAACTTAAAGTAAGCTACAAAAATAAAGCTTCGGCTAGTGAAACTCAATATTATTAGTATTTTACCAAAAACATGTTCCTTTGTTTTTTAATGCATAACTACTTTCTAATTTTTATATTCATCCTTAACTAAAAAACAACTTTCAATTGCTAAAATCATTAACCCATTTAATCCTTAAGACATAGTTATTCTTAAATAAACTTTCAAAATTCTTAACTTAGTAAAAACTCATTTCTTCATATACAATTGTAACTGATATTCTAATTAATTAAGAAAGCAAATAAGTTTTTTTTTCTAATTATTAAATTATGTATTTCAGCTAGGTTTTTAATTTCAACCTTTGTAGCCTTTTTTAATAATTTTAATTCTGAAAATAAATCCAAACCAACTATATCAGAATGTAAGTCATGCTTTAG
Organism: Lavandula angustifolia; assembly: GCA_028984105.1. NCBI lineage: Eukaryota > Viridiplantae > Streptophyta > Magnoliopsida > Lamiales > Lamiaceae > Lavandula > Lavandula angustifolia. Next base: position 18,813,914 of record CM054806.1, on the reverse strand, counting down.
AAATTTTCAAAGTGAAGACATTTTTGTTCTAAATCACAGTGATAATAAGATTTTAATCTATCAAAACTAAATAAAAGCTGGTGGTCCCTGAATTGCACCAAATAAATCCTACAAATGCTAAGACTTAAGTGTTGATCCAAAGACGAGCTTCAGGTGTAGGGGGGGGGGGGAGGGGGCTGAATACACCTGAATGCAAATTCAAAACTCATAACGCGAAAGTCAGTTGATGCTACAGATTGCTACTGAATAAGCTTTCTCGTTCGCGAGGGCAGAGATTCTCCTACTGAGTACAGTCCTACTGACTTATGTCAGTGAACAGTAGTTCAGCAACAGAGGTTGTGTGCGGAAGTGTATGCCCTTAAAAGGAGTCGTCTCAATGAAAATCCGTTTTATGCTTGTTTGATTAAAACTCAATTGAATGCAGAATGAACAGTTAATCAATGCAATTGTTAAAATCAACACAGACGATTCTTAAAGTGGTTCGGACATGCAGGGTCCTATGTCCACTGTCCTGAACTAAGCAGGAGATCTTGTATTTATTAGACTGAGCAAGCCTCAGTTGAACTATTCACAGGATAGATTCTTACTTGTTTGCTTATACTGAGCCAGCCTCAATCAATCTGTACACAAGAGAGATATCTAGTTATAGTCGTAGTGACCTTACAGTTCTTAACCTTTTAAGGTTAGAATTTCTCCAACTAAGAAGAAGTTCTTACAATAAGAACAGTTCAAAAGATGAACTCCTTCGAGGTTCTAAGATATTAAATACAATATCACAATCGGAATTCTCTAGAGAGAAGAACTAAAGAAGATCTAAATCTAAGTGCAAGTTCTTCGCTTGAATATCGCTATAAGTTTGCTAGAGACTGTTTGAGCTTTGATTGCTTTGGTTCCCGGTGTCTTTCTGCATGGAGATCCTTCTCTATTTATAGTCTCCAATTTGTGAATAGATCCGTTGGACAGAGTCTAGACACGTATCGCATAAGACAAGGAAAACAACCATAATAATTTGAACGCTGAGTAGAGGTACTGTAGAGATTTCCTCTTTTTTCGGCTAGGAGCAGCTTTATGGCAGAGCAGGTAAGGCGTTCTCGGCTCCTTATTGGTCAAGGGTTTATGAGAGTTGGTGAGGCTTGTTCAAACTCATGTACCTCCAACTAATGTACCTCCATAGACATTCGCCTGAACAGTTCAGTTCGAAGGCTCGAAATCCTTTGCAGATTCAGTTGGTCGATAGCTGACCAACAGACTTCCTCGATAGTAGAGTTCTCTAGCTGAGTGCAGAATCTTCTACTGAGCGCACAGCTACTGAACTCTAGCCTACTGAGTTCCTAACAATTGAACTCAGCTAAGCTATTACAATATCGAAGGCCTATCATTCAGCTAGGGTTTTGGGATCTTCAAATCTTATTAAACTGAATCTCATCCCAACATTAAGTTAGCATAACAAATGGAAATCGAACACAGAGAATGAAGGATTTAACCATTTATTTCCTTTTAACCAATAGGTTTGGTTGGGAAGCCATGTAAACTTTTGGGTTATCTGATAACTAATTTATCATGGGAAAAGTGGTGATCGTTGTATTGTACTAAATCAATCCCGCAAAAGCTAAGACTTAAATCAATTTAGCATTTATGGTATCGAACTCAGGGAACTGAGATTAGCATTCATTTCTCTACTTATCTTTAAGGGTTTTGGTTAACAACCACGCAAATTTTGAGATTTTACTAACAACAAATTGTCACAAACAAATAAAGTAAGTAAATGGTCTTTTAAATATGCAAGAAAATGGGTCCATTGAGATATTCCATACACACTATATTTCCTATCCTTAACACTAATTATTAATTAATCCTAACAATTAAGTAGTTATAGGTCGCCATAACTAAATTGACATGTCCTTCATTTCCACTTACTTTGTTGATAACCGACATGATGAGCATTGAATCCTAATCTAATCACAACCTACGTTGATGGAAATCCGATAGATTTAGCAACTAGACATCTTAACGGACTAAGGGAACCTAGTTTAGGAACCTACTCGATGATATGCATCTAATAGTTCCATATCGGTTTAATCTAATTATTCTACGAATAATTTTGCTACTTATCTAGCATTGTTCCACGAGAAAATATGGAAGCACTAAGTTAGCAACAAACTAAATAACTTATATATGATCAGGCCTAGTCAGATTAATTAAACTAGAATTACCCTAACACCCCCTCGATTAATTTTAAGCCCTGAAGCCTCACGTATTGTTCATGAGTGCATGCAACATTTCGCCGGACCGCTGTAAATTTAGCTATTCATAGAAGTGTCTGACTGTGCAAGCATGCCACAAAGCCACAAAGTAAAATAGAACAGAAAACATACTTCAGCCTAAATCTTGCATGCATGGGATTTTAACTACGAAAACTGGAATTTAAGAACACAAATTTGAAACGTAAATAGTATTGAAATATTAAAACGAAAGTACCGAAAAAATCTTTGATCCTTCTAGAACCGGAAGCAATTAACAAAATTAAAACATGTCTTCAAACTAGAACTAAAGATACAAAATAAGTTTTTGTTCTTCCCCATATCTCTCGGAATTGAAGTGTGGAAATGAAAACATAGTTGATTCTTGAAACTCTCGGCTGAACTCGATTGGAACTTGAAAAACAGCGCAAGGAACATGAACAGAAATAAAACTTGTTCGAATGAATGATTGGAATCCCTTTTATTCTACGCCTTTCTTCCTTTTATGGTATAAATGTATCTAGGGCACATCTTTATCTAAGGAAAGATATGGGTGGATAAGGTATATTTGTATCATTCCTTATCTTTTCTTTCTTGCGCTCCAAGATCTCTCCCGTTAGTTGTCACCTTATCAATGAAGTGTTTTTTCCGATTACGTTATTGACGAGGTATTGGTGGCAAAGGCGAAGAACGGGATCCTCTATGAAGCTAACCTCGGAGCCCGAAGTAGCAAAATCATCCGGATCGCTTGGAGCTAAAAGTTTCCAAGCGGCAATAGAACCAATATACCTGGGGTCCTTATTAAGCGAACTATGGAACCATACTTCAACCATGCCATCTTGAACAGAGTCAAAGGAAGCTATACCTAATCTAGTGCTCCACTCGGCCACATAAAAGTTGTACCAATTACCTAACAACCTAAACTCAATACTATTCTCATACAAGTCCTTATAACCTTTCAAAATGAAAAGAATTAAAGAAGTCCTTAGCAAGTTGCTTGTAACAAGGATATTGATGAGACTCCAACAACCATGACCAACCAATTCCATGGACGTAATCAAACAAAAGTTCAATAATACATGCCTTCCAAAGAAATGAGTGATCCACGAGCCAACCACTTTGCAAATCATTTCCTTCGCGCTCTTGAAGAAGCATGGTTATGTACTCTATCTCAAATTGTGTCAATGTATGGACACCCTCGAGTGTATCAAGATGAATAGTGGTACAATTGTCGTACACCGCATCACAAGGGAAAGCCGATGAAGAATCATAGTCGGCAAGAGAAAAGCCACTCAAATTAAAGTCCCCCTCGTACACACTGCCGTGGTCATCATAGATAAAGTTTGAGTTGTCTTCTTGGCTAGGCAACTCACCGTGAAGACCTTCCCAATTCACACTATCATTGTAATTAACCGGAGGGGCCGAATGTTGAACTTCAAGAAAAGGAAACCACTCGTAAAACATTAGTAGAAAACGCGATGGTGGGTTAGAGGAAGAGGTAACGTCTAGATCCGCCAGTCGTGTCTTTCAATCTCTAGAACAACAACTCTGGGTAAAGGTGGTGAAGCCGGTGGAGATTCTTTTGGAGTTTGTTGCGAACTTGCTTGCGTACTCGGTCGGGGAGACAGGTGTGGAGTAACTACCCATTGCGGTTGAGGTGACTCTTCTTGGGACAATTTTACTTCATGTAACTGCCTCGACCTTCTTCGTGGTGTCTTAGCCGAGAAGAAGACTCTGTGACGTACCGGGAACCATGCTCTAGGCTTTCGAAGCCCGATTGATGAGCCACAAGCAGATATTCGGTATGAGTGGTGAAAATGACCTAGGGTGGTGGCGAATCATGCGGATTCAATGCTAGAACCTGTTGAATGGGAATCGTTGGCGGCTCATGTTCGTCTCTCTCCCAGTTGCAGATTGGTGCGACAAGAAGCTAACCATCGTGCGGCGGAGGTGATTGGTCAACTTTCTTTTTCGACGGCATGGAAAGGTGTAGGCTTGCTTGGGCAGTTGGTTTCTTGGAGAATTGTATAAAGAGAAAGAGTAGAAGCGGGAGAAACTTGGAGACAAAGGAAATTGAATAGTAACAAGTGGGCAAGGGTTGGTCCCTCCCAACTTTTTATAGTTAGGGAACTTTGCAATTTAGTCCTCCCACTTGTGCTGTTAACAAATTTGACCCCTACCTTTTGCCATTGAAACCCCATCGTTTTTGCATCTCTCATATACCTCTAATAAATTCAAGTTGTGCAATTGAGTCCCTAGTCTTATAGCCTAGTAACCGACTTTTGCGTTTTAGTTGAAATTTGCACTCAGGTGTATTCAAACAACCCCCCCCCCCCTACACCTGAAGACTCGTCTCTGGACCAACAAAGGCTATGTTGAAGATCAAGTTGACCGATGATGGTATCTATGAAGTTATTCAGCATATCACGGAACACAACCATACACTCTGAGGAAGGAATTGAGCTACATCTGTTGGTCCCGAGAGTAACGTTCAGGTGTAGAGGGGGGGTGAATACACCTGAAAACCGATTTCTCAACTTTAAACGCAAACAGTCCTTTTTAGGAGAGTGTCGTACTGAACGAGTTCAGCAGACCAAATAAGCTGTTCTGAATCGCGTGGCAGAGTGACTGACTTTACTGGGGCCTGCTAGCTGGCTAGAGTCAGAATTCAGTACCGTTCAGATAAAGTTCAGTACTGCGGAAATGTGTAGGCCCAAATTCAGTTGAGTTAAGAAAACGTATTTATCAAAACAGTTTCAGTATATTAGTGCAGTCGATTAAGCTTGCTGAAACTTAGTTGAATGATTTTAAAGATATTTTCAGTATGCACAGTAATCAATGCAACACTAAATAACGAACACTGAACACAGACGATTTTTAAAGTGGTTCGGATCCAACAATCCTACGTCCACTGTCCCGAAAGATCAGGAGGCTATGTGTTATACTGATGTAGTCTCAGTCGGTTTATACTCTGGACAAACACTGGTCTTGAGATTTATATTGAGAAAGTCTCAGTTTACAGGGTATCAAACTATGTGTTTGAGAAACTCTCCAACTATGAAGGAGTCCTTTACAATAAGGATTAGTTCGACTATGAACTCCTTCGTCTAAGCTATAGATATGAACAACTGAGCTTAGGTTAGAGGGATAGGGAACAAGAAAGTGGCTTCTAGAGCGATGAACGGCTAAGCATAGACATGGGTTCGTGTTCAGTCGCTTGGATACTAGAGGTTATATAATTCTGGTTAAGCTTGGTTCCCTATGAGCAGGTATGTAGTCTTTCGCTGGAGATTACTTCTTCGAACTACTTGCGGAAGACTTGAAACGTTTATGAGTTGCTCTTTGAATACTCTGAGTTCGCTTGTGTGTTCGTTGGTTCACTCGTATTCTCGTGTGCTTCAATTTGAATGTATCCCTCTATTTATAGAGCAGAGATAAGGATAGATCCGCTGGATACGACGATCCTTTTGTCTCTCTATTTTGGGTAGCTAACGACTCTTTCAAAGTATGGTTGCAGTGTCCTTTCCCTCCATTTCTGGAAAGTTGTTGACTTGCAGCTTTAACAGATATAGGACAGGTGGCTTCTCGTAATTTGTCGAGGTTCAGGAAAGTAGGTGAGACGGAACAGACTTCAAGGAGATCTGAAGCTGACTGCTCTCTTCCTCGTATTGACTCTGTTGAATTAACTTTTAGAGAATCTGACAGTCAGAAGACTGTCTAGCCGTTACTGAGTCTGATCTCTATTCAGTAGCATGCTCCTGCTGAGTCGGCTCTACTGAAGACCAACTCTGAGTTCAGTGAACTACTCCTGCTGAGTTTAGTTCCATTGACTCCTCTCAATATACTACTCCTGCTGAGTCCAGTATCCCTGAGTCTTCTACATCTGGTACTGAGGCAGGTAATCTACTGAGCGCCTGGACCAGATGAAGAGTGTCTACTGAGTCTAAAACCTCAGAGACATAATAGAACAGGTTACAACGAATGGTTCATCAGCCAAGATATGATTTTGGGATCTTCAAATCTTCAGTAAATATTCAGAGCACAAGGCTACTGAGTTATGTCTCAACTAGTGTGAGAAGACTGAATCATCTCCCAACATTTTCCCCCTATTTGATGATGCCAAAACCTAACACTATGACTTATCAGAAACAGAGCTCCTTACAAGTATTACAAGTAGAATCAGTGGAGTTGTTCTTCAAGTCCTAAACTACTGAGGGAATTAGGGAACAAATATCAGAACCTATACAGAAACTAAACAGCAATTTCCCCCTTTCTAACAACATTTTCCCCCAACTACGCCATCTAACAAAATATGACTAAGTAAAAACTGACAGAATATAAGTATAGTGAGTGTGTGAGTCAGTAATCACTTTAGTGATTCTGAGTGTTAAGCATAAAAAAAACAAACTAAGCCATATAGACAATAAGGAATTGTCGGGGCCAATAACAGTAATGTTTTATAGATGTGAAGAAGTTCAGTACATGTACATCAACTGCTATACTAATCAGAACAGAAAAGAAGTTACAAGAAACACAGAAGTTAACAATCATCTGAACTGCTTAATCCTGTCTTTGAAGTCCTTTAATTTAGATTCAGGAAGGGGCAGTCCATACATTCTATATGTGATCTTCCTCAGCTTCAGTATCTCTGCAAAGTCAGCTGGATCATCTTGTTCTAAACACTTGGCTTCAGCAGCATCCTTGATTTCTTTCTCAATCACTCCATAGTGAACAGAGCCTTCTAATTTCAGTAGGGGCGACATGATTCTTAGAGCTGGGACCCTGACATCTATCTTGTCTCTTAAGGCCTTCTGAACCCTAGCAAATATCTTAGGATCGGTCCTCATAAGCCATTCAGCAAAGGAGATAGATTTCTGCTTTTCAGACCAGTACCTCCAGAAATAGTTTCTCTTTACGAAATCAGCCTTCAGTGACTCCCACCTTTGAGTTCTTTCCCAAGGTATCCATTCATTAACTCTTGGCCATCTGTGGATTTTAAGATCAGTAGGTTTCCTGAACCTTCTATATCTGTAGGGAATGCCTGCTTTTTCAGGAATCCTCTGACTCGCCTCCTTTTCAGCTTTCAGCCTCAGAGCTTCCAAGTCTGCTAGTCTGAGCCTTTCTCTAGTTGCTTCTATCTGTCTTGCTTCTTCTCCTCTATACAGATATCTCTCCATCTGGCCTAGATCTCTTGCATCTCAAGATCTTGTTCCTTAGAAGGGACATAGGAAGGTACATGAGGTTCTTCTTCTGAATCAGCAGGTGTAGTAGATTTTTCTTTCGAAGTACCCTGCTGACCAGCTGTCTGCTACTGTTCTTTTTCCTTCTCCTTCTCTTTGTCTGCCTCATCCCTCAGCTTCAGCGTTCTGGGAGGCAGTCTGGGTCCAGTTTTTCTTCCACCTGTTGGAGCCTTTGTCTTGCCTTTGGCTGGTTTCTTCTTGGGCTTGTTAGCAGCCTCGGCCTCAGCAATCTCTCTTGCCAATTTTTCATCGGCAGCAATCTGAGCTTCTTCCTCTGGAGTAACATACCTCTTGGGTCCTTTCTTTTTAGAGGGAGGGGTTGGAAGCGTCAGAATCTTCATGCCTTTGCCGGCAACTGGAGGAGGTAGAGAAACCTCTTCATCTTCAGACTCCTCGTCTGCATACTCAGCAACCTCCTTGATTATGTCGGAAGGAGTCTGGGTTGCCTGAGTAGCAATGTCTTTGGGTCCTGAGCCGCTTGGGCCGGTCTCAGCAGACACTACATCGCTTCTTTGCTAAGACACCACAGGCCTCGCCGATCGAGTGGAAGTACCGGTGAGAGCCGGGAAGCCGACTACGAGATGCTCCTCGCCATTTGTCCTCACTCCTTTAGGTACTCTCAGTACCTTCCCTTCAGTACCCTTTTGTTTTCCTTCCCCCTTTTTGGCATCAACAAATACGCCAGGGGTTGGAACGGATACCTTCTTGTCCAGACTCTTGTAAGCTGTTGCCAAATCGTCCAAGGCATATTGCAGCTTAGTCAGTCGTTCATGCAACTCATTCCTCTCCTCAGTTAGTTGATCACTGTATTTCTTATGGGAGGCGTCTGCTGCTGTCTGGATCTCATGCAACTGTTTGTCCACTCTCTCTTCTATAGCCTTGTGAATGGATTGGAGCCTGAGGTCTGAGGCCTGAGAGAGGGAGGAAATTGATTCAGTATGAGCTTTCTGAGCGGCCTTATAGTCTTCAAGAAGTTGAGGTTGGCCAGCATGAATCAGCTTTAGTTGCTCATCGAAGTCGGCTCTTTGGGTGGCGAGCGCATTATTCAGGATAGTGGAGAAATCAGGGGCAGGTGTGTTCTGGATGGTTGTTCTCAGCCCCTTTATCTCTGCGCTGTGAGCCTGAGTGGTCTACCTCCACGTCTTGTGGACGGCGCGGGCGAGGAGTCGGTTCTGAGTCCCTTGACTCCTCAGGGCCCTGGCCACTGACTTTGAGCGTCGGCTTTTCGGGATGGGCGCTACTTCGAAGGCAAATTCAAGTAGCAGTTGGGACGGTTCTGCTGTCTTCGAACTACCAGCCGCCGACTGTCCTGGACCAAGGATGCTGAGCGGTGGTTCAGCAGTGGATGTGGGAGCATTCCTTGTCCAGTTGAGTTCCCTCATCAGGCTTCTCAGGGCCTGAATCACGGGGTGGGTCCTGACCATCGGGGTTAGACCCATCTGAGGGTGCCGATGCTGAAATGGGTTGACGGTCATTCAGCATGGCAGCACTCAAATCTTCTAAGGAGCAGACGTCAGATGGCTCGGAGTAGCCAATCTTGCTCCTTATCAGTAGCTCCTCCTCGTGGAGCTGTTCGTAGGAGTGGGTTTGATAAGGCGGTTCAGATTATGCCACTCCTGGAACCGGATCAGCATATAGGGCCTAGCCTGCCTCGCGAGTAGAATAAGATCAGTATGGCTGGCTATCTCCGGGATCCTTTCAGCAATCTCTCGGGAGGCTCTGGATTGAAGAGTTGAAGCCTCTATCCCGATAGATTCTAACTTAGAAGCTATCTTCGAATCTTTAACTTCTATTGGAGACGGCTGCTTCTCAGCAGAATGTATGTTGCTCAATGGTGGAATGTCCAAGGGGCTCTGGGAAGTAGGAATAGACTCAGCTTGGACCCCTTGGTCCACTGTCTCGTCATGCTCAGTGGAGACGGCCTTCTCCACTGACGAAATTTTCTCGGATGACTCAGATTCATCCCTTAGCTGCAGAGGTGGTTCAGCTGGCACTACCTCCGGTACGACCTCACAGACTTTCTTCAGCCTCTTGGTCGGGGTTTTCGGAGTAGACTTCGGAGGGGACCTCTTCTTTGTGAGAGTGGAGGTCTTCTGAGCTCCAGACTTAGGATCAGCGGGCCCTGACCCTATCTACTGAAGGGCCGCTGCCCTGTTCTAGAACCGAACTTTCTTCGGGTTAAAGTATTGCTTGTCAGCGAAAGTTATGTTGTCCGTTCCGCAGAAATCCTCTATCATCAATGATAGCTTCAGTCCATAAAGTAGTTTTCCCTTCACAGCAAGGCGAAAACTCTTCTTGTCAAACTTTGCTGACTGCGTCATGAATTCTTTCAGAAAGAATTCTGTCCAGTTGATCTTTGCTCGATCGTGTATGGCCATCATGAGCTGAAGCTTTGGCCTAGACACCTGATCAAAGGACCCTGCCTGACTTGTCAGTAGCTGAGTCACTATATAAGTCAATGCTCTGTACTGAGGGAGCATGGCATTCTTCTAAAATGTAGCTCTGAACGTAGTCGGCTTCCCGCAGAACTCAAATAGATACTCGTCCATCAAGTCATCTTTATACGCCATGGTGCTGAAGCCTTCACTAGGGAGTTGGAAGCTTCTCTTAAGTGCCTCTTTGATCGACATGGTTTTGATCTCAGTGATTGCACGGGAGGGGTCGCCAACTGAGTGAACAACGTAACGGCATCGGATATCTCCCTCTACTGATTCAGAATTCAGATAGAGCTCAACTATCTAGCGCGGAAGGAAGAAGGATGGCTTCCTCGTCAGAAATCCTTCGAGGACAGTCTCTCTGAGGGCATAGAAGATCTCCTCCACATAGTCGAGTTCACAGACATCGAACTCCATCATGGGCTCACACCAGACTCGATCCTTTTCAAGGATCTCTTGCATATCCTTTGGAACGATAACTTCTCGTCCTGCCATATTTAGTAATCTGCAAGAACAATAGATCAGTATCGATAAAAAAAATATTGAAGTTAACACATGCAATACTGAATGATCATTAAAAGTGTACCGAGGATTTTTCTGAGAGTTTTGGAAAATGAGTTTTGCAAGGAGGCAAGTATGTTCTCAGAAAAACTAGGGTTCGAAGATTATGCAGAGTAGAAATGGCGGTTTCTAAGCTTTGAACGTGTATATATATCTTAAAGAAGATGAACAGTTAATTATCCACGGTTCAGTTTGAATTCGCTTTATGAGATGGACGGCCAGGATTTGATTTTATAAAATAGGCAATGATCAATTTAGCCGCCTAAATCAAAATACAATTGTATATAGCCAAAGAAGTAACTTGATACGACATTCATTAAATGCGCCTCAGAGTTCAGCATGCTTTACAAAGAATGTCGTGTATTTAATGTAAACCGTTATATTAAATGACATTTTCTAAGGCATTGAATACGAAGCTGAATCTAAGTCATAAATGTACATAATATTTCATTGGCTACTGAGTAGAGATACGCAAACCTGTCAGCTGAACATCGTAGTCAGCTAATACCTCGTGTAGATGGTTGCTGAGTCTCTACATAGTGAATTTACTCAGTACTGAGAGTGAACATTCCCCCTAGCTGAATGCTCCTCTCCTGAATCCACTTACTGACTAGAGTCAGTAGGGTCCAGCAGACTTAGCTCTACTCAAAGTTCTCTGAATCTGGCTTCAGCTAGAGGCTTGGGAAGTATATCTGCCCTTTGGTGGTCAGTATGGATCTTTTCCATCCTGATATCCTTCTTTTCGACATGATCACAAATGAAGTGGTGTCTGATGTCCACGTGCTTACATCTCGTCTGAAGTACAGGATTCTGAGTGATTGCAATTGCACATGTACTGTCGCAGAAGATCGGCACTTCATTCTGAATGACATCATAGTCGCGTAGCTGCTGTCTTAGCCAAAGGATTTGGGCGCAGCAACTTCCGGCAGCCATATATTCAGCTTCAGTAGTTGACGTCGCTACTGAGTGTTGTTTCTTTGAAAACCATGAGATTAGCTTGCTGCCAAGGAACTGACACGTTCCAGAAGTTGACTTTCGGTCAATTCTACATCCTGCATAGTTAGCATCAGAATAACCAGTTAGTTCAATATTATCATCAGCTGGATAGCATAAACCCATGTCAGGTGTTCCTCTGAGATAGCGAAGAATCTTCTTTGCTGAGTCCATATGACTCTGCTTAGGATTCGCCTGAAATCGAGCGCAGACACCTACAACATAAGTTATGTCAGGACGAGTAGCTGTTAAGTATAATAAAGAACCAATAATGGCACGAAATTCAGTATGGTCTACTGATACTCCCTCTTTATCAAGATCGATTTTCATGTTCATGTTGATCGGGATCTTGATTGGTTTGCCGGATTTGCAACCGAATTTCTTGATGAGGTCTCGAGTGTATTTGCCTTGATTGATGAACGTTCCCTTCTCACATTGTTTGACTTGAAAGCTGAGGAAATAGTTCATCTCTCCTATCATTGACATCTCGAACTTGTCCTTCATCATTTTCTCAAACTGCTGACACATGATGACGTTCTTTGATCCGAAGATTATGTCATCTACGTAGATTTGCACGAGTAGGATGTCGTCTTCCAGTCGAATGCTAAATAATGTGTGGTATATTATGCCTTTCTGAAAACCTTTCTGAAGAAGAAACTCAGACAGGGTATCGTACCAAGCCCTGGGTGCTTGTTTTAACCCATACAGAGCCTTTCTGAGTATGTAGACCTGATGTCCCTGCTGAAAGCCGGGAGGCTGTTCAACATAGACTTCTTCTTTCAGTACGCCGTTCAGGAACGCAGACTTCACATCCATTTGATAGACTCTGAACCTCTGATGTGTTGCGTAGGCTAGGAATAGTCTGATTGCCCCCAATCTTGCAACTGGAGCGAAAGTTTCATCGAAATCTATCCCTTCAGCTTGACAGTAGCCTTTTGCCACGAGCCTTTCTTTGTTCCTTACTATTACGTTGTTTTCATCTTGCTTGTTCTTGAACACCCATTTAGTTCCAATCACATGTTGATGCTGAGGTCTGTCAACAAGCTCCCAAACTTCATTTCTCGTGAACTGATTCAGCTCCTCCTGCATGGCTATGATCCAATCAGCTTCCTTAAGTGCATCCTCAACTGACTGAGGTTCTTCAGTAGACAAGAAGCAGGAATATAAGGCGCTTTCTCCCAAACAGAATCTGGATCTTATCTTTACGCTTGCTGAAGGATCTCCAATAATCAAATCAGAAGTGTAAGCGTCCAGCCACGATCTACGATGTTTCAACTCTTCATCTGAAATTTGTTCAACACGGATAGTAGGTGAGTTAGGCATTTCAGTTGTACTATTCTGAGATTGATGCAATTCAGTTACAAGAGTATGATCTACAAAGTCACCAAGTTCAGGGGCATTTAGCTCAGGAACATCATTTGTTCCCCCTGAATTATTATCCTCAGTAGAGGTCTCAGTTACCACTTGGGTTTCTTCATCGACCTGAGTTACCTGGGATTCACTCTGTTCAGTAGAGTCAATCAGTTCAGCTACTTCTGCTGCTGGCTTGAGATTCAGTTGACTTGTCTTCAGTTTCTTCATCTGAATCATCATCCCAACATAGCTGGATCTTTCAACTTTATCTTTTAAGCTCAGATGTTGTAGCTGCTTACTGATGTCCTCAGATTTAGGTTTAGAGTTCCTGCTCCTGTCTTCAGTAGCAAACTCATTAAAAACAACATGAGGGCTTTCCTCCACGCAAAGGGTTCGATAGTTAAAGATTCTAAAGGCATTGCTGACCCGGGAGTATCCTAAGAAGACTCCCTGGTCTGACTTGCTATCAAAAGTTTTCAACTGATCCTTCCCATTAATGTGGATAAAGCATGAACACCCAAAAATATTGAAATAAGATAAAGAAGGCTTCCTGTCGTTCCATAATTCATATGGTGTCTTCTTATGCTGTTTTGTCAGTAGTGATCTATTCTGAGTATAACATGAAGTATCAGTAGCTTCTGCCCAGAATTTGGTTGGGAGTTCTGAGTCTGCGAGCAGGGTTCTTGCTGCTTCTTTGAGTGTTCTTCTCTTTCTTTCAGCAACCCCATTTTGTTGAGGCGTGCGCGCGGAAGACATCTCATACTCTGTGCCTTCTGCCTTGCAGAACTCCTCTACCATAGAATTCATGAACTCAGTTCCTCTGTCTGAACGTATCTTGATGATCTTGGTGTTCTTCTCGACACTGAGCTTTTTCAGAAGCGTTGATAACTCTGTTTTGACGTCAGACTTGTTAGCAATAAATATGACACAAGTGTAGCGCGAGTAGTCATCAATGACCACTAATGCATACTTCTTGCCTCTGGTCGTAACCGGAGAGACTGGACCGAACAAATCCATATGTAGCAGCTGAAGGATTCCATCAGTGGAAGGAGATGGAACAGGCGGATTTTGATTCCTTGTTTGCTTTCCCTTCAAACATGTTTCACACTGAGTGTCTTTGCTGAATACTTCATTCGGCAGTCCTCTTGCTAGAGTGTTTCTAGCTAATTTGTTGAGCGTCTTGAAATTGAGATGGCTGAGTCTTCTGTGCCAGAGCCACCCCATTCTGTTGTCGTTCTTCGCCAACAAACAAGCTTCAGGTTCATCTGAGTTCCACTCAGCTACGTAGATATTCTTTTTGCGCGAACCTGACTACACTGTTTTCCCTGTAGATTTATCAATGACATCATAGAAACCAGCGTCAAAAATTACTTTATTCGAGTTATCACAAAATTGACTAACAGAGAGAAGATTATGCTGAAGTCCTTCAACATATGATACGCTTGGATAGGGGTGGGCGCGGGACGGGTACCCGCGCTGCGGGTACCCGTTTGCGGATACCCGCGCCTGCGGGTAATTGATTTTAATACCCATTCCTGTTCCCGCATAGAGCGGGTACCCGTGCGGATACGGTACGGGTACGGGTGTACCCGCAAATATTACCACCTATTTATAATATATTTAAATTCATAAATAAAAATTAAAAAAAATACCAATAAATGAAATATTGAAATTGTGGAGTTGGGTCATTGGTGTGTGCGTCGATGCGCCGACGAGTGTGCGTTGCCAAATGTCAATTGCCATTTTTTTTCTAGTAATTTAATTTATTTCTTATTTTCCTTAGCCCTACTTCTTATTGGTATAAAATTAAAAAGAGTTTAATTACACTTACACACCTAAGGAATAAGACTAAGAGGCTCAAACCTCATGTAAAAAAGAAAATTGTAAATTAGTGCGGGTACCCGTTCGGGAACGGGTATCTAAGAATAAAACCCGTTCCCGTTCCCGACCCGCTTGATTTTTTGCGGGTACCCGTACCCGTTTTTCCCAACCCGAACGGGAAATATCCGAACGGGACGGGTACGGGTGCGGGAACCCGAATTCTTTGCCCACCCCTACGCTTGGAACTGTTGTGGTTCCAATGCTGAGTGTTCCATAGCCTCTGGTATAGCCTTTTGCATTGTCTCCAAACTCGATTCGAGGTCCTTCTTCAGTAGAATAATTTTTCAGTAGGTCATTTAGGTATGTCATATATCTTGAGCATCCGTTGTCCACATACCAAGGGTCCTTGTGCACCTGCAAAACATAATTATATTTAGGTACCCTTTATTTTTGATTTTGGGTCCTTAGATGTTAGTTTTGGAAACCCAGATCTGTCTTACGACTCTGGTGGTCTCAGACAGTTTCTTTCCACTTTTATCAACATATTTGAAAACTGGCCTGGTTAATGCTGACTTCTGAGGCTTTACAGGTTCGGGAGTCCTGATCTTCTAAGTAGGTGGACTGCTGACCTTTGCCTTCTGTACGGGTTTCTTCTTCTTCTTCTGACTTTTAGGTCCTCTTTTGACTATAGGATCATAGTAATATGATCCGTACTGAGCTGGATGAGTCAGCTGCGGAGATCCATACTGATCAGCTCATTTTGCTTTGCTGGTTCCCCCTTGACTGAACTGGGGTGATTTGGTGCTAATCTTCTTGTCAGAATGCTGATAACTGGCATGAGGTGCCTTCATCTTTTGTTTGTTCTTGGCTAGGGGGTTCAGTGTCTCTGCATTGATGGTCTCCCCTTGAACAAACCTATCAGCTAGCCGGTTTTCTGAGCGTACGGGGGCAGATGAGGAGGCTCCATGGCTGAATCCAAGTCCCTCCTTACAATACTTAGGCTTGTTGCTTGCAAGCATCGCCTCAAGCTTCTTTTCAGCGCCCATGTAACGCTCTGTCATCAGGTTCCTCCAAACATCATCGCTTTTCTTCAGCAATTCATGCTCGGTCTGAAGTCCTGACAATTCTTGCTTCAGTAGACTCAGTTCAGTATCTTTCTGAGTCAAGTCATTGGTCAGTACTGAGATTTGATCTTCTTGATGCTGAGACTTGGCCATCAGAGAGTTTATCTCCTCCCTGAGTCTCAACACAAGTCCTTCTGACTTAGTAGCAACCTGCCTCTCCTGAGAAAGTCTCTGATTCTCCACTTTCAGGGTATCCAACTCCTGAAGAGTCTTACTGAGCTGCAGACTCATCTGAATCTACTCGTCGAGTAGTTCTTCGTATGCAATTGCGACATCCAGATTCTCATCTGCACCTGAAATAGTGTCGTGTGTGCAGTGTGAAGAGGATTTAAATGGTGCGTGAGAGTTTACCTCATCCTCTTCTCCTACCATGGGACACTTTTCAGCGTCTTCTTCAGCTTCAAGCTCTACGGCCATGAATGCCGCTTCATCATCTGATGAATCCATGAAGGAGTCGACTTCATCTGAGTCGTCTGAGAGTTCACCGACAATATATATTTGTCGCTTCTTGATGAACTTCTCCCTTCGAACTTTGTGTGCTGCTCTTTCAGCAGTGCTAAGCTCAGGACAGTCATACTGATAGTGTCCTGGCTTCTTGCAGTTATAGCAGGTTGTAACTCTTTCCTCTTTGCTTTCACTGTCATTCGACTGAGCTGAGTCCTCCTATTTCCTGCATTCAGAATTATATGAGTCAGGAGTGCGCTTAGGTGTATATTCAGTCTTACCCTTGGAGTCTCTGACGACTCTTGAGAGCTTCCTGCGCCTCTCCTTCTCTTTCTGATATTTCACGGCAAGCAGCGCGTACTTCTTGCCCAAGTTTCCTTCTTGTATGTCATTGAGTGAAGGTTCAGCCTTGCTAGACGCCGGAGTTGCTGTGCTGATAGATGCTTTAAAAGCATGATCGACTTGAGTGTTAGCTTCAGCTCGCTGCTTCCTTTGAGGTAGGCCAAACTCGAACTCCTCAGCTTTAAGTTCTGAAAAGATATGGTCAGGAGTAACAATATCTAAATCAGAATGACGCAATAAAGTAGCAAAGGGAGTCCAGTGACCGTCTGGCAATGCCCTCAAAATTTTGAGATTGATCTTCTAAGTCCCCCGACTCAGTAGCCCTCAAAGGGAGTCTCTCCAGCTTCTGAAGTTCCAGCTCGAGTTTGTTCGCTTTGATCTTCTGAGTCCCCCGACTCAATAGCGCTAGAGCGTCCCAGAGTTCTTTCGCGGACTTGCAGTCCTGAACTCTTCCGAGATAAGAATCGCTTAGAGTGGTCAGTATGGCGTTTCTGGCGACGCGGTCCAAGTTGTGAAGCTTCTTCTCCTCAGGGATGAAGAGACTTCTGTCTTTAGGGATCTTCTTCCCGGTCACCATTCCTCCTCCTTATGCTGGGTCCTGAGCTACGACGATATCAACCATTAGAACGATAGGTCCGTCCTCTAGAACCTCTGTCATGCTATCGTGGAGGGAGGTCAGATGTGCCTCCATTCTGACCCGCCATACTCCATAGTCCTCTACTGAGAACATGGGTACCATTCTGATTCCTGACATATCAGACATAGTGAATAATGATATGAATGAAGAATGATATGCAGTGAAAACGTTTTCCAGATCCGTTCAAGTAGACCAGTTTCAGAATAACAAGAATCTTAGAGAACTCCTTCTCTGATACCAATTATTGGTCCCGAGAGTAACGTTCAGGAGAGTGTCGTACTAAACGAGTTCAGCAGACCAAATAAGTTGTTCTGAATTACGTGGCAGAGTGACTGAATTTACTGAGGCCTGCTAGCTGACTAGAGTCAGAATTCAGTACCGTTCAGATAAAGTTCAGTAGTGCGGAAATGTGTAGGCCCAAATTCAGTTGAGTTAAGAAAATGTTTTTATCAAAACAGTTTCAGTATATTAGTGCAGTCGATTAAGCTTGTTGAAACTTAGTTGAATGATTTTAAAGATATTATCAGTATGCACAGTAATCAATGCAACAGTATATAACGAACACTGAACACAGACGATTTTTAAAGTGGTTCGGATCCAACAATCCTACGTCCACTATCCCGAAAGATTAGAAGGCTATGTATTATACTGAGGTAGTCTCAGTCGGTTTGTACACTGGACAAACACTGGTCTTGAGATTTATACTGAGCAAGTCTCAGTTTACAAGGTATCAAACTAAGTGTTTGAGAAACTCTTCAACTATGAAGGAGTCCTTTACAATAAGGATTAGTTCGACTATGAACTCCTTCGTCTAAGCTATAGATATGAACAACTGAGCTTAGGTTAGAGGGATAGGGAACAAGAAAGTGGCTTCTAGAGCGACGAACGACTAAGTATAGACTTGGGTTCGTTTTCAGTCGCTTGGATACTAGAGGATATATAATTCTGGTTAAGCTTGGTTCCCTATGAGCAGGTATGTAGTCTTTTGCCGGAGATTACTTCTTCGAACTACTTGCGGAAGACTTGAAACGTTTATGAGTTGCTCTTTGAATACTCTGAGTTCGCTTGTGTGTTCGTTGGCTCACTCGTATTCTCGTGTGCTTCAATTTGAATGTATCCCTCTATTTATAGAGCAGAGATAAGGATAGATCCGTTGGAGACGACGATCCTTTTGTCTCTCTCTTTTGGGTAGCTAACGGCTCTTTCAAAGTATGGTTGCAGTGTCCTTTCCCTCCATTTTTGGAAAGTTGTTGACTTGCAGCTTTAATAGATATAGGACAGGTAGCTGCTCATCATTGGTCGAGGTTCAGGAAAGTAGGTGAGACAGAACAGACTTCAAGGAGATCTGAAGCTGACTTCTCTCTTCCTCGTATTGACTCTGCTGATTTGACTTTTAGAGAATCTGACAGTCAGAAGACTGTCTAGCCGTTGCTGAGTCTGATCTCTATTCAGTAGCATCCTCCTACTGAGTCGGCTCTACTGAAGACCAACTCTGAGTTCAGTGAACTACTCCTGCTGAGTTTAGTTCCACTGACTCCTCTCGGTATACTGCTCCTGCTGAGTCCAGTATCCCTGAGTCTTCTACATCTGGTACTGAGGTAGGTAATCTACTGAGACCCTGAACCAGATGAAGAGTGTCTACTGAGTCTGAAACCTCAGAGACAGAACAGAACAGGTTACAACGAATGGTTCACCAGCCAAGATAGGGTTTTGGGATCTTCAAATCTTCAGTAAATATTCAGAGCACAGGGCTACTGAGTTATGTCTCAATTGGTTGTGAGAAGATTGAATCATCTCCCAACAACATCCATCGTTCAAAGCGAACAATTTAAGTGACAATGCTGCACTTATAGAAGATATTCTCTCATTTGGAATAAAAGTTGTAAACTCGTTCGGATACATGGCCCAAGATGCAGTTGGCGAACAAGTCCTTGGTCATACGAAGAAGGATCATTTAAAGTTTGAGAATCAATTGAAAATGGTGGCAATAGAATGTGGTGATGCACAAAGATTGATCGATAATCTCCACTAACAAAATGCTGAAGATCCAGACTTCTTTTTCCAGATTAGAAGATGATGGTAGATCATGTAATGTATTTTAGAGAGACTCAATGATGAAAGAAGACTACATGATATATGGAGAAATCCTCATCTTTGACACCACATAAAGATCAAACAGGTACAATTTAATTTGTGCACCTTTTGTTGGGATAAATAATCATCACAAAAATGTTATGTTTGGATGTGCATTTTCTCTCAAATGAGCAAACGGATTCTCTTGAATGGTTGTTTGAAGTCTTCAAGAAGTCTATGGAGAATAAAAGTCCAGTTACTAATATCACGGATCAGGACAAAGCTTTTTGAAAAGGATTAGAGAGGGTATTCCCGACAACAAAGCATAGACTGTGTATATGACTTTTGTATCAAAATGCAATAAGCAGATTTGGAAAATTGAAGTCTGATAAGTGATTCAATGATCATTCAACAAATGTTTAATGGACTGTTCAAATGGAGTTGAATTTGAGGACTGTTAGAGATCAATGATTTCAACATATGGGTTGCAAGATCATGAATGATTTGTCAAGTTGTATGGATTGAGAGAAAAATGGAGCATTGCCAATAACAAAAAACTTCTTGGCTGGGATTTTATCTTCATAAAGAAGTGAGAGCATAAATAGTGCATTGGGACTTGGTGCAAAAAACACAACTAGCTTAAACAATTTCTATACTATCTTTAAGAGAACAATTGAACAATGGAGAAGTAATGTATCAAAGGACGAATTCCAATGTTAGATAGCACAACATGTATCATATTTGCCATTGTCGAGAATTCTCAAGCATGATTCTGAGGTATACACTCTTACAATTTCTAAAAAGTTTGAGAAAGAATTAATGACATCGATTTCCACCACCTTCCAGTTTATATGTGAAGAAGATGATGTGAAGATTTATCGAGTTAGTGATGATAGTAGTAGCACACATCAATATGTCAGTTTTTTATGCTTTGAGATATTTGGTAAATTGCTCCTGCAAGAAATTTGAAGAATGTGGACTTTTATGCTCCCATTGTTTAAGAAAATTACACGTCCATTGTGTGATTCAAATACCAGATTGCTACATCAAGAGAAGATGGACAAAATTTGCTAACCAAGAGATATGGAATAAAGCTGCTGAGACAAATAGTATTTCCAAAAAAGTTTCAAAAAAGCTCTTGGAGAAGCGAAATGATGAGGAAGTATTACAATCTTATTCTAAAAGCACAAGAAAGTGGAGATGTGCAGAACCTTCTAAGATGGGCTTAATGATGTGATTTCAAATGTCGATGCATTGATTGCTGCAAAGGAAACAACCATTGATGTTGTTGGGATTTCAAGCTCATCAAATCAAGTCTTGGATCCATCTCTTGCAATCACAAAAGGGAGGAAGCAACAAAGGATAAAGGGTAATCTAGAAACAAAGAAGGTGAAGAGAAGTACAGTAAAAAGTACTTAAACATCAAAACCAAAAAGGAGTTTGGAACCAAAACTCCTAACCCAAGATTGTTTTAGCTTCGGGTATCATTGGCAACAAATGACACTTCTGTTTATTAGTATTGACACTTGTGTTTAATATGATTGACACATTGAGTATTTTATAATTACTATGTTGGTTATATTTTTCTTATGTTTATTAGATTAAATTGACACGTTCTTTAATCATGATTGACACTCACCACAGAGCCAATTGATGATTGCATTAAAGTGACATCGTTGGTGAGACTAATATTAATGTTTAATATGATTGACACTTTACATTAGTTGAATTGACATCTTTAGATAATTGACACATTTGATTGTTGCAACTGATTGGCTTCAACTGACACGTTCTTTTATCACAATTGACACTTTACATTAGTTGTATTGACACTTTTAGATAATTGACACATTTGTTTGTTGTAATTGACACTTTTAGATAATGGACACATTTCCATGTTAGTGTCATTATAATTGACACTCTCCTTCAGAATGATTGACACTTTGATATATTATTGACACTATGGATAAACAACTAACTAATGACATGTTCACTCGTTATAAAAAACACGAATAGCGAACACAATTGACACTAATCAATTCTATTACATTACAAAACTACATCAATGATATTCAAATAAATCCATCAAAAACATTTAGCAAATAAATCCATCAAATCAACAGACACAATTCCTCAGCGGCATATGCCAAATCATGATTTTGAAACAAATTTTTGAACTTCCGCCAACTCAGCTTGCCTTAATTCATTCAGAGTTGAGAGAATAATCCTTGTGCAATATTTGGCTCGAAACATCCTTCTTCGAGCGATCTTAAATTTGAGTCCATAACCCGAATAACATATTTACTGAACCGTGTGCCTTCGAAGTCGGTTAACACGATTCTGATCGAGTTGTGGAGTGGGCATAAGCCCAGTATGCATCACATAAAGATTTGGGGGTGTCCTGCTTATGTGCTGAATAAGCAGGCCGATCAGTTGGAGCCACGTTCAGAGGTTATGTTGTTCATATGGTATCCCAAGGAAATGAAGGGTGGATACTTTTATGATCCTAAAGAACAGAAGATTGTTGTTAGCACCAACGCTCGGTTATTAGAGGATATTATATTAGTAACCACAAGTCTCGAGTCGAGATCATCCTTGAGGAATTACAAGGTGATTGAGATCCACTTAGAGACCCAATTGTGCAAGATAGAGCTCCACGAGTAACAAAAAATCTGTTAACACAGTGTCGGACACTCTTCGACGTAGTAGGAGGGTGATATTTACGCCTGATCGGTATATGTTCACTGGGGAGATGTTAGATCATCTCCCGACTGATGAACAAG
This sequence comes from Lavandula angustifolia, assembly GCA_028984105.1. Lineage (NCBI taxonomy): Eukaryota > Viridiplantae > Streptophyta > Magnoliopsida > Lamiales > Lamiaceae > Lavandula > Lavandula angustifolia. Next base: position 18,791,868 of record CM054806.1, on the reverse strand, counting down.
ATACCGCGGATCCCTGGACCTACACCAAAGAAGTGGGAGATGTAGATGCAGAGTCATGGCGTCGCCATGGACTCAGAATTCTACTCCATAACTGATATGGATATATACTAGGTCACAGAACTACCTGAGGGTTGTAAAGTCATTGGTAGTAAGTGGGTATACAAGAGAAAGAGAGGACCGAATGGAGAGATCATAGCATTTAAGGTCAGGCTAGTGGCAAAAGGGTTAACTCAAAAATAGGGTATCGATTATGAGGAAACCTTCTCGCATGTAGCAATGATCAAATCCATTCAGATTCTCCTTGTCATAGCAGCTCACATGAACCTAGAGATCTGTCATATGGATGTTAAGATCGCATCCCTAAACAGTCACCTTGAAGAAGATAGAGACATTTACATGAAACAACTAGAAGGTTATTCGAAAGAGGGCGAAGACCATCTAATTTGCAAGCTTAAGAAGTCTATTTATGGACTTAAGCAAGGTTCCCGATTATGGCACCGACGTTTTGATAAGGTAATCAAATCCTATGGTTTTGTCTCATGTCCTAACGAGGTGTGTGTATACCGTATCTGTGTTGATGGGTCAGTGGTGTTTCTTGCACTTTACATAGACAACATCCTTCTCATTGGAACAATGTTTAAGGGTTATCAAGCGTAAAGAAATGGTTATCCGAGCAGTTTCAAATGAAGGATTTAGGTGAAGCTGCTTACATCCTTGGGATCAAGGTTATCCTAGATCGTCGGAAAATGATGCTAATTTTATCCCAGGTATCCTACATTGATATTGTGATAGCTCATTTTAGCATGCAAATGTCAAAGAGAGGAAAATTACCTTTCGACAGGGCGTTTTTCTGTCCAAGAATCAGTGCCCTGAAACGCCTGAAGAGATAGAAAGTATGAGGCTATTACCATAAGCTTCCACTGTCAGTAGCCTCATGTATGCAATGCTTTGTACGAGACCAAATATCTCATATATTGTAGGCATGTTCTCTAGATATCAGTTTAACCTTGGACAAGAGCACTGGACTGCGGTAAAGCATATTATCAAGTACCTTAAACAGACTAGAGATTATAGACTTGTTTACCAATCAGACAGTCTAATGCCTTTGGGTTTTACAGACTCGGATATCAGGGCTGATAGAGACGAGAAGAAGTCTACCTCGGGTTTTTTGTGTACCTTGGGAGGTGCAGCCATTTCATGGCGGAGTACAAAGCAAAAATGCATGGAGGAAATCTACCATGGAAGCAGAGCATGTGGTTGCTTCAAAAGCTTCTAAAGAGGCGGTTTGGCTCAAGAATTTCCTCCTGGATCTTGATATTGTTCCTAATTTACCTAAGGCGATCATGATTTATTGTGATAATGCGGGTGCAGTGGCAAATTGTAAGGAACCTAGATCTCACAAGGCGTCGAAACACTAGACATGAAGTACCACATCATACGAGAATTCGTACATGGATGAGACATGGTGATTGATGAAATTGGAACTGAAGACAGCCCAGTTGATTCTTTCACAAAGAGCTTACCAATCCTGGCTTACGAGAAGCATGTTCGTGGCTTAGGAGTGGTAGAGATGTCCACCACTTAGGACTATAGAAACTTTTGTATAAGTGGGAGAAGACGCAGTGATAGATAGGATAGATAGCTGAGCGTGTTTGTTTGTACTAGTTAGTACCAGAACTGACACATTATATACTAAAAGTTTGCTTTAGTACAAGTGGGAGAATTGTTGGGATTTTGTATACTGGAAGCAATTTTATGCTTGTATACAATGTGTTTTGTCCTTACCACTGTTTTATTCTCCTATCTGATACATATATATATATATTTGCACATGTAATCTTTTATCTTGTACATAAGTTAGATTGTGTAGTGTGTTGTAGATCACAGAACACTACTCAATTGGTTGACCTGACACGATATAAATAGTTATCATAGCTAAGACAACTTTAAGATAAGTTGTCGGTACAAGATGCAGTTTAGATAAGAAGTGGTTTGTCTTGACAGCTTGTTTATACTAGTACATTGAAGGTGGTGTATTAATGGATCACAATGAGATGTGTTCTCGTGACTGACCTTAGTGGAGAACTGTTGGCCAGAGACGAGCCTTCAGGTATAGATTGGGAGGGGGGTTAATAGACCTGAGAGAAAATTTCAACTCAAACGCAAAAGTCAGTATCTACTGAATAATGCTACTGAACAAGTCAGTTAGCCAAATAAGTTTTCTCGATCGCGTGGGCAGAGGGTATTTGTCTACTGAGTTATATCTACTGACTTCATTTAGTGAACAATAATACAGTATAAGATAGAGTGCGGAAGTTTAGGCCCAAATAATATTCGTCTTAGTTTGAAAATAAATTTTATGCTCAGTGTGATTTTTAAAGATCAGTTGTATGCAGTATGAACAGGTAATCAATAAAACAGTAAATCAACAAAAGTAGTTTTTAAAGTGGTTCGGATACGCTGGATCCTATGTCTATTGTCTTGAACAAAGCAGTAGTTCTTGATTACTTATATTGAGCAAGTCTCAGTCGATCTCTACGCTGGACAGATACTCTAGTTATAGTCTTAGTGACTTTACCGATTCAAACACGAGGTTTTATTTTCTCCAACTTAGAAGGAGTTATTACAATACAAATAGTTCAATAAGATGAACTCCTTCGAATTTTCTAAGCTTAAGATATTATAAGAATCGCTTAGAATAGAGCATGAGAATAATAGATCTCTAGAGTGAAGAACTATTTATATCTCTCTTTGTAATAGTTATTCGTTGTGTAAGCTTTTTTATCGCTAGAGCTTTTTAATGTTTTAATGCTTTTGGTTCCCATTTTATATTCCTTGGGTGGAGACTCTTCTCTATTTATAGTCTCGACTCATAAATAGATCCATTGGAAAAGGTCTAGACTGTTGGGATTTTGTATACTGGGAGCAGTTCTTATGCTTGTATACAATGTGTTTTTGTCCTTACCACTAATTTATTCTCCTATCTGAGATAAATATATATATTTGCACATGTAATCATTTATCTTGTACAAAAGTTAGATTTGTTTAGTGTGTCAGGTATCATAGAAGACAACACAAATTGGTTGAACTGACAAGATATAAACAATTATCACAGCTGAGACAACTTAAGGATAAGTTGTCGGTTTAAGCAGCAGTTTAGATAAGAAGTGGATTGTCTTAGCTGCTTGTCTTTACTGGTACAATTAAGGTGGTGTATTGATGGATCACAGTGAGATGTGTTCTCCTAACTGACCTTAGTGGAGAACCAAGATCTCGGTGACTTAGCTGGTCTTAAGCTTGGTAAGACTTCAGTTGAGTGTATTTAGCTATCTATCATTTTGACCTACTATGGTGAACGTCATCGCGACCGGATCTACGTATCTTAGGCGCTAGTAGTCATTTGTAGCTCAGCCTGGTTGTCTGTATCTTGCAATCGTATCCTAGTAAAATGGGTTGATAATATCCCCTAAGGAACTCGAAAGGATTAGCACACTAAACCCAGCTGGTTGATTAAGTTCAGGTGTGTTAATAAGGTCGAGTGGTACTACTCAGGAATATAAGATGTTAATTAATTTAAGCTGTCAGTGCGCTTAATTAATTAACGGATATTTCTATCTTAAATACGGAGATCGATTAAGTCTAAAATACAAGCCCTTGCTCAATTTGGGATAAAGGGGTAAGTCAGCACGGATTCTCTAGTGGAATGAATCTGTGTTTATTAATTTATTTTGCTCTGGGCTGAGCATAGATAATTAATTAAATTGATGTCCTGCTTTATTTCTTGTATTAGATCCCTGTTCTGGCTCAATTAGTTGCCTAGTTATTTATTGTCTCTCAGAAATCATTATTATTAGATTAATGTAATTTTTACATTATTTAATAATGTTATTTATCTGGAATTAATTGGTTGGGCCAATTAATCGATAAATATTAGTAGCCCAGTGGATTAATTAATTATATTATGGGCTAATTATGTGGAAGCTCATTAGGAATATAATTAAATTAATGGGCGACAAATATATTAATATTATATTGGCTTTTGAAGCCTATATATATTAGTATTCTGTTCATAAACAGAACACACACATATATTTTCTCACACGCATGCCGTTGGAGAAAGAGAGACATTATTCTTATTTTCTCCAGCTCTCTGACCACCCGGAGGGAGAAAAAGGTCGGGACACAGATCAGAAGATCTGACACACGAGCAACAATCAGAGCTGCAACAACGTACGAAGGAGGAAGGTAATCGTTCCTAACCTAATATTTCCTTCAATTTGTATCAGATCCTGGTTTAGGCTCTGATTGTTGCTGTTAGGAGCATGATTAGGGTTTAATTCCGTCGTTATCGGGTTCATTTTCGTGTTTGGGGCGGCCTGCGAGCCACTATTTTGACCCCGTTGTAACATTTTTCTCGTGAGAAAATCCACGAGTAGTTGATAGGACCAATGTGCATCATTGTATTTGTTGTTTTATACTGTATTTTTGTCCGGAATGCATGAAAATCGAGGCGCGACAGCGCAGAAAGACGAAAAAGGCAAAACCCTATTTTCTGGCAGATCACGACCGCTGACTTGAGGCAGCGCGTGGGGGCGTGTGTCAAAGTATTTTTCCCATCCGTTCGGATAGTTTTGTTCGTTTTTTCATTATCTTTGTTTGGATAGGTCACACGACCCATTCCAATTTTTGGTTTGTCCGGAATAGTCTCGGAAAGGAGAAGTGGCGGTGTTGTCCAGGAAAGCCCAAATTGGGCGAAAAATCCTAATTCGGCTAGGGTTCTGCCGCATCTTGCGGCGGGGATTCCCGGCGCATCCGGCGTCCGATTTCCGATTGGCTTGAACCGCTGGATTCCTGATCTCACAAGCTTCGTGTCGATATGTCGTATGGGATCATCCGATCTCGGATGCGAGCGGAATCAATATCGGAAGTGAGCTGCTCACAATGATTTTTTCCGGCGAATAGTTTGAGAATTGAGGGAAATTGATAGACGATTTTGGTCGGAATCCGTTCATGGTGGCCGAAAATTGTCCAAGGATCATTACCCATGCTTCAATTGATCGAATTGCGGCTCGAAAACACGCAATTTGAGCGGCGAAACTCGACGGCGACAAGCTGCGTAATTACGCAGCGGTACAGTTGCGGCGGCGGCTCCAAGCGGCAGCTCTGCACGGATCCAACTTCTGGATGACGTCGGGGGGCTGTAGAGACGGTGGAGGAGCGCTGGGGAGGGCCGGGGACGGCGCAACTGTGCGCGTCTGCGGCGGCAAACGAGCCGCGCGCAAGAGCAAATTTTTGATGCAGTTTCGAGATTCGAAGATTTTCAAGATTTCAAAGATCTATATTTTGATCGGGCTATGTAATAGTTAGGAATTACGTGTTTTAAAGCCTGATAACAACGTTTTAAATTTCCTATTTACGCATGTATTTATTATTATGCTTTAGCATGCGATTATGAGATTAATTGCGCTAAGAAAGGCATGTAAATAGGATTTATGTCGTTATTAAAGCATGTTTAAATTTTTGCGAGCACGTTTTATTAGGTGCGCTTAGAAATTGCATGCTTTAGGAATTATGTTGATATGCATGATTCAAAACGAACCTTTTGAAGAAAAAGACTAAGCAAATAATAAATTAAATATTTAATTGGATTCCATTTAAATTGGAAATTAAATATTTAACCGGATCTCCATTAATTGGACCCTACACAAAAGTGGAACAATTATATAAGTAAACGTCCACCTGAGTGGCTTGCTTGTATTTTTGAACCACGAGTTTTGTGAGATAGGTTTTCTAATGTAATATTTAATTATTATTGAGTAGTGGGAGCGAAGCCGTAAACGTCCACCTGAGTGGCTTTCGTGCCTAGTAAACATACTCTAGCAGATAATAATTAAATAAGATGGTCAATTAATTCAAATTGAATGCGGTATGGTTCGCATAAGTATGCCAATTTCGAGAATTTGACGTTAATTCGGTCAAATTAATGGTCAAAGCTTAGATGTTACCGCGGGTACAACTTCCTGAGAAGTCCCTTCCCGCGTTTTAATATTAATAGTGACATGGTCCAGAGATATCGGATTATTAATTCCATTAGTCTTAAGAATTAAAGAGCTAAGTATATAGCTTGGTCTAGGGGTACATGAGTAAACGTCCACCTGAGTGGCTTGCGAGTGTGATCTCTAGGGCTATTCGAGTATTTAATATCATTGGTTTTTCAAAACGTTACAATGATGGTTAATTATGAATTATGTGCAAATATTAACTTTATACATGCTTTTTAAATTATATTTTTCAGATATGTCTGTTCGAAATTTTTCGAGTTCCTAAACAGTCTCACCAACCAAACCCTAACGGGTTTAACAATTTTTTAAATAATTTCATAGAGTGGAAGAGATATCTTACCTCTCCCAATAAAAGCTCTGCAAAAGTCCTATAAGAACTTCTGTTTTAGGACCGCTATGTCTAAGAACGAGTTTACTATGAGTAAGTTACTCAAATCTTTGGTAGCGGTCAAAGAGGTTATAGGAAAGGGCAAGAGTGCTCAAGTCTTGAATATCCCTAGTAGTTCAAGGAATCCTCCAAAAGGCGGAAACCAAAAAAAGAGCAAAAAGGGTGGTTAATTCAAGAAGAGCAGTGGGAGTAGGAAGACGGTCCTTACCGGCGACATGCGAATTTCAAAGGAAAGAGGAAGGTTCTTCAAGAAGTGGTAAGAAAGGACACTGGAATAATTATAATCCAGATGTCAAGGCAAAATAGAAAGAGACGCGAGTCGCTCTTGTAACTAAGATTGTTCTAGTTTCCTCTTCTACACATGAATGGGTAGTGGATTTAGGGGCAACTGATCATGTTTGTTACACCTTGCAAGGTTTCTTGCAGAAAAGGCAATTGAGCAATGGCGAGGTGGTAGTCTCAATGGGCAATGGATTGAAAGTTTCTGCAATTGCCATTGGATATTTACATCTATCTTTTGATAGTTCTGTTTTAGTATTTAAAGAAGTTTATTATGTGCCTGAGTTTAGGTGAAACACTATTTCTGTTTCAAAACTCTGCACCATGGATGGTTATAAATCAAGTTTTGATAGTGAAGTTTTTATCATGAAAGACGGTGATTTTATCTGTGGTGGACCATTAAACGGATCTTTATATACTATTACTTGTAAACCGCGTAGTTTTGTTAATATTGCTTCCTCATCATCAAATCCTAAGAAGAGGAAAGAGTTTTCTAAGGTAAACCAAACTTATATGTGACACTTAAGACTTGGTCACATCAATCTTAATAGGACTCAAAGGTTGGTGGTATATGGATCATTGGAGTCTCTCCAAGTTGAAACATTTCCAACTTGCGAAATCTATTTGGAAGGAAAGATGATGACTAGTCTTTTGAAGGCAAAGGGTTATAAAGCCACAGAAGTATTAAGTTTGATACATTCTGACTTGTGTGGGTCTATGTCTACACAAGCTCGTGGAGGGTATGAGTACTTCGTCACATTTACTGACGATTACTCGAGGTATGGATATGTTTACCTTCTTCGCCACAAGTTGGATTGCTTTGAAACCTTTAAGGAATTCAAGGTAGAAGTGGAGAAGAAGCTAGGTAAAGAAATCAAAACACTAAGATCTGATCGTGGTAGGGAATACTTATCCAACGAGTTCAAGGACTACTTGACAGAATGTGGGATTACATCCCAGCCAGACAAAGACCGGGCACGCCTCGGCGAGAATGGTGTGTCGAGAGAAGGAACCGAAGTCTCTTAGAGATGGTTCGGTCGATGATGAGTTATGCAACTTTGCCAGTTTCCTTTTAGGGATATGCCCTATAGACTGCAGCATACTTGCTGAACCGTGTACCTTCCAAGTCGGTACAAGAGATCCCTTTCGAGTTGTGGAGCGGGCACAAATCCAGTATGCACCACTTAAGGATTTGGGGTTATCCTGCTTATGTGCTAAATAGGCAGGCCGACAAATTGGAATCACGTTCAGAAGTGATGTTGTTCATAGGGTATCCGAAGGAAACGAAGGGTGTATACTTTTATGATCCTAAAGAACAGAAGATCGTTGTTAGCCCTAACGCTCGGTTCTTAGAAGAGGATTACATTAGTAACCATAAATCTCGAGTCGACATCATCCTTGAGGAATTACAAGGCGGTCGAGTTCCACTTGAACAACCAGTTGTGCAAGATAGTACTCCACGAGTAACTGCACAATCTGTTAACACAACGCCTGATACTGTTCGACGTAGTAGGAGGGTGATATTTACACCTGATCGGTATATGTTCATTGGGGAGACGTTTGATCATCTCTCGGTAAATGAACAAGATACCGTGGATCCCAGGACTTACAACGAAGCAGTGGGAGATGTAGATGCAGATTCCTAGCGAATCGTCATGGACTCAGAATTTAAGTCCATAATTGATATGGATGTATACGAGATCACTGAACTACCTGAGGGCTGCAAGGCTATTGGTAGTAAGTGGGTATACAACAGAAAGAGAGAGGACCGAATGGAGAGATCATGGCATTTAAGACCAGGCTAGTGGCGAAGGGTTTTACCCAGAAAGAAGGTATCGATTACGAAGAGACCTTCTCGCCTGTAGCAATGATCAAGTTCATTCGGATTCTCCTTGCCATAGCAGCTCACATGAACCTAGAGATCTGGCAAATGTATGTCAAAACCGCATTCCTAAACGGTCACCTTGAAAAAAAGGTAGGGACATCTACATGAAACAGCCAGATGGTTATGTGAAGGAGGGCGAAGAGCATCTAGTTTGGAAGCTTAAGATATAGCTTTGGTCCCCTGAGCTGACCTTTTCCCTTTGACTATTATTTCCCCCTTTTTGGCATCATCCAATATGCCAGGGGTGGGAAGTGAGACAACCTTGGAGTTCAGCACTTGAAAGCAGTAGAGAGTTTATCCAAGGTTTTCTGAAGACCTTCGAACTTCTCGTGTAGATCATTCCTCTTAGTAATGACATCTTCACCATACTTGCGGTGAGAGGAATCTACAAGGTCTTGGATTTCTTTCATCTTAGCATCCATTTTCTCATCACACTCCTTCTGAATAGTAGATATCCTGAGTTCATGAGCTTGAGTGAGTGCGGAGATTCTGGTCAGATGGTCCAACTGTGCTGCCTTGAATGATTCAAGAGGTGAAGTCTGGGCAGCAGCCATCGATGCTTGCTGAACGTCAAAATCACCTTTCTATGCGGCTAAAGCATCCTTGAGGATAGAAGAGAAATCAGGGACGGGAGTATTCTGAACTGTAGTCTTCAGTGCCCTGAGTTCCTCGCACTGAGCTGTTGTAGCCTTCTTCCAGACTTTATGGATGTTCCTTGCGTCCTGAGAGCATTGGCTACTGATTTTGACTTGCGGCGTTTCACGACAGGGGTAACCTCGTAGGTAGACCTTAGCAAAAGTTGTCCAGGGTTTGAGTCGTGAGAGGTTCCTGCGGCCGCCGAGCTAGGAGGAAGAGAGCTGATAGGTCGATCAGCTGAGGGTTGAGCTCCCTCCTCCTGTTGAGAACCCTCAATAGGCTTCTCAGGGCCTGCATCACTGGGTGGGTCCTGATCATCAGGATATGAGCCCTTGGTAGGGACGGTTGCTGAAGAATTTCTATCCTCAAGCAGAGCCAGCATTGTCGCCCTAAGGTCCTCGATCGAACATAAGTCAGCAGGCTCTGAGTAGCCTATCTGCTGGCGGATCTAAAGCTCGTCGGAGTTTAGTAGTTTAGAGGACTTGAATCGGATCAGACGCTCAAGAGTGATCCAGTCGTAGGACCTGAACAACATCTGAAGTCTAGCCCTGTAGGCTAAATCTACCAATTCAGAGTGACTAAAGATTTCAGGAATTGACTTAGAGATCTCTTGGGTTGCTCTTTCCTGAAGCAAATCGATCTCAAACCCAAGAGTCTGGACTTCAGTGCTCATCTCCATCTCATCTACGTTGATGGGAGACTCTGGCTTCTCAGCAAAGGGAAGACAGCTGATAGGGGCTACGTCCAGTGGAGATCTGGATGTAGGAGTTGTAACTTCAGGAGTAGACCCCTATTCTACTGAGGCCTCTCTTTCAGCTAAGGAAGTTGCCTTCTTCTCTGAAGCAACCTTTTCTACTGAGACTGTCTTCTCGGCAGAATCAAACTCATCTCTCAGCCTGAAAGCGATCTGGGCTACTACCACTGCGGTCTCAAAAGCCTTCTTCTGCTTCTTCTGAGGGGTACACCCTTCGTAACGGGAGTGGGGGCCTTCATCTTCCCCTTCCCTTCTTCAGCTGCATCAGCGCCTATCTGTTGAAGTGCACTGGTGCGACTGTGGAATCTAATCTTCTTGGGATTGAAGTAGGCTTTGCCAGCATATGTAATGTGGTCATCTTCACAGAAATCTTCGATCGTTGCTGACAACTTCATCCTGTAGTGTAGCTTGCCCTTGGCACTCAGACGCCAGTAGATCTATCAAATTTTGCTGATTGCGTTTGGAATTCTTTTCGGAAGAATTATGTCCAGTTGATCTTGGCCCTGTCATAGATGGCCATCATCATTTGCAACTTTGACCTAGACACTTGATCGAACGAGCCGGCCTGGCTGATCAGTATCTGCGTAACTACATACGATAAGGCCCTAAACTGTGGGAGCATGTTGTTCTTCGGAAAAGCTGCTCTGAAAGTGGTCGACGCCCCACAGAATGTCGTCAAATACTCATTAAGGAGGTTACCTTGTATCCAGAGGGATTCATCCCAGTGCTAGATAGTTGGAAGCTCCTCTCCAACACTTGCCTCATTGACATCCGTCTGACTTCTGAGTTTTCTTTTGAAGGATCAGAAACAAGATGCACAGTGAATGATCCGAACAAATCTCCATAAACCTCCTCCATGTTAAGTAGAATTCTGAAATCTGACGCGGGAGGAAGAACGATGGCTTCTTCGACAAGAAGCGTTCCAGCCCGGATGCTCTGAGAGCATCAAATACGTCGTCCAGCATCTCAAGCTCGCTGGAATCAAACTCCATAATGGGCTCACACCAAACACGATCCTTCTCGAGGATCTCCACCATGTTAACAGGAACGATCACGTTGATGTTTGCCATATCTTAATCTGCAAAAAACACATATTAGCACTTCAAAATAGAACAAGTCAGAGAAAGATACTGAAATAGCTAGTCTTAGTGTGAAACTCTCAGAGGTTCAAAAGGACTGTGAGTCCCTTAGGAGGAGTGATGAAGTATGGAGAGGACTGATGACAGAGTAGTACCTGGGAGCTAAAGAGAAGCTAGAGGAATTGCTTATAGCTCAGAGGCCAGCCTCCGTCAAGGAAGGACTTGGCTACACAAAAGAAGCATCTATCTCAACTTCAAAAGGCTCAGATAAGTTGGATGACTGGTTTATTCGAGGGGGAATTCAAGATGCTGAACCAATCACCCCTCAGACAAAGAATAAGCAGAAGATCCAAGCACCTCAGCCGAGCTATAAGAAACAACTGACCAGAGGTTCTAGCCCCAGAACACCAAAATCAAACTCAGGGGGAACCAAGAAGGTCGGGTGGGATAGCAGTATGGTGAACCAGAATGGGTGCATCCTGCACAATATGGTTCTTACTATTATGAGTTTCGGGTCAGGAGGAGCTCGAAGAGTCAGAAGAAGAAAGCTCCTGAACCCAAAACGGCCAAAAGTCAGTACCTTCAAGTTCAGTGTAGAGAAGTATTGACAACAATAACAAGAAGAAAGAGTCTGAGACCCCCAAGGTCGCCAGACAGATTTGGGTCGCGAAACCGAAACTGACTAACACATAAGGACGCAGACTGAACCCAAAGGGTACCTAAAACAATATCTGTTTTGCAGGTACATAAGGACCCTTAGATCGTGGACAGCGGTTGCTCAAGACATATGACTTATCAAAGGAGTCTGCTGACAAACTATGTATAAGAGGAAGGACCCAGAATTGAGTTCAGTGACAATTCAAAAGGCTACACAAGGGGATATGAAACACTAAACATTGGGACTTCTTGAGTTCCAAGAGTAACTTATGTTGAAGGACTTCAACATAATCTCCTTTCTGTCAGTCAATTCTGTGATAACCTTAACAAAGTTACCTTTGACGTTGGTTTTTGTGATGTTCTTGAAAAATTTACAGGGATAACAGTGTTATCAGGTTCACAGAGGAAGAATATCTATGTTGCAAACTGGAACACAGTCGAACCTGAAGCCTACTTACTTTCCCAGATGACGTCAAGTGGAAAGACAGGGTGGTTGTGGCATGATAGGCTCAGTCATCTGAATTTCAAGGAAATGAACAAGCTGGCAAGGGACTCAAAAGTCAGAGGACTGCCCAATGAAGTATTCAATCGAGACATAAATTGTGAGGCATGCATGAAGGAAAAGCAGAAAAAGTCAAGCAATCCACCTATTCCGTCACCTTCCACTGATGGAATCCTTCAGCTGCTGCACATGGACTGATTTGGGCCAGTCACTCCAGTAACTATAAGAGTCAAGAAGTATGCCCTCATCGTTATTGACGATTATTCAAGATATATGTGGGTCATCTTCATAGCCAACAAATCTGATGTCAAGACTGAGTTACCTACACTGCTGAAGAAACTCAGTGTGGAAAAGGACATCAAGATTCAGAGGATACGCTCGAATCGAGGCACTGAATTTCTCAACTCAATCATCAAGGAGTACTGCACTACTGAGGGGATTCAGCACGAACTTCAGCAGCTCGTACACCTCAGCAGAACGGTCTTGCTGAAGGAAAGAACAGAACATTAAAAGAAGCAGCAAGAACACTCCTAGCAGACTCTGGATTGCCCTCGAAGTTCTAGGCCGATGCTACTGACACTGCCTGTTATACTCATAATCGCTCACTACTGACAAAGAAACACATAAAGACACCATATAAACTATGGAAAGCGAGAATTCCTTCTATTTCTCATTTCCATATCTTTGGTTGTCCTTGCTTTATCCACAATAATGGAAAGGATTAGTTAAAGGTCTTTGAAAGTAAGTCTGATCAAGGAGTGTCTTAGGATAGTCCAGGGTCAGTAAAACCTTCAGAGTCTTTAACTACCGGACCCTTTGCATGGAAGAAAGCCCTCATGTTTATTTAATAAGTTTGTTACCGAGGAAAAGAAATCGAGTAAGGAGTCAAATACTGAATATATCAGCAGCAAGCTACATGATCTCAAGCTGAATGATGAAACTGAAAGGATCCAGCATTGTTGGGATGATGAGTCAGATGAAGAAGAAACTCAGACCCATCCCACAGGCAATGTAGTTGACCTGATTGATTCTACTGAACAAAATAACCCCGGTCGAAGAGGAAGCCCCAATGGTAACTGAGACCTCTACTGAGAATAACAATTTAGGGGGAACGAATGATGTTCCTGAGAAAAATGCCCCTGAACCTAGGAACGCAATAGATCCTAACCTTCTTACTGAATTGCTTCAGTCGCAGAACAGTACTACTGAAATGCCTAACACTCCTACTGACCGTACAGAAGTAATTTTAGAAGAAGAGACCAGGCGAAGACGATCATGGCTAGATGCTCACTCTTCTGATCTCATCATTGGAGATCCTTCCGCATGTGTAAAGACAAGATCTAGATTCTTTTAAGGAGAAAGCACTTTATACTCGTGTTTCTTATCTACTGAAGAACCTCAGTCGATAGAGAACACATTGAATGATGTTGACTGGATCATTGCAATGCAAGAGGAGCTTAACTAGTTTATCAGAAACGAGTCAGCAGATGACTGGATCATTGCAATGCAAGAGGAGTTTATCAGCACGTCATAGGCACACAAAATGGGTCTTCAAGAACAATCGGGATGAAAACAACGTCATAGACAGAAATAAAGCTTGACTAGTTGCCAAGGGACATTTTCAAGTAGAAGGAATCAACTTTGATGAGATGTTCGCTCCAGTCGCAAGGCATCAAGGATTTAAAGTGTATCAGATGGATGTAAAGTCAGCTTTTCAGAACGGCTTACTGAAGGAAGAAGTATACGTGGAACAACCGCCGGCTTTCAGTAGGGACATCAGGTTTACAAACTCAGGAAAGCTCTATACAGGTTAAAGTAAGCACCCAGGGCTTGGTATGATACCCTATCAGACTTTGTACTTCAAAAAAGGTTTTCAGAAGGGGATAGTAGATCACACTTTGTTCAGCATCAAGTCAGCAGATGACATCCTATTGGTGGAGATCTACGTGGACGACATCATCCTCAGTTCCAAAAAAGTGATCATGTGTCAACTATTCGAGAAGAAGATGAAGGAGAAGTTCGAGATGTCAATACTGGGGGAGATGAACTATTTCATTTGTTTTCAAGTAAAGCAATCTGAGAATGGAACATTCATCAACCAAACCAAATACACTCGAGACCTCCTGAAAAGATTTGGCTGTGAATCGAGCAAGCTAGTCAAGATCCCCATGAACACAAATTTCAAAATCGATCTAGACAAAGAGGGAGCTTCTGTTAACTCAACTGATTATAGAGCTCTTATTAGTTCTTTACTACATTTAACAGCAAGCAGACCTGACATAATTTATGTCGTATGTGTATGTGCGAAATTTCAGACAAATCCCAAGCGAAGTCATCTAGACTCAGCGAAGAAGATTCTGCGATACCTGAAGGGAACACCTGACGCATAGTTATGGTATCCTACTAATAATAATCTTGTTTTAACTGGATATTCTGATGCTGATTATGCAGGATGCAGGATAGATCGAAAGTCAACTTCTGGAACTAGTCAGTTCCTATGCAGTAAGCTTATATCATGGTTCTCCATGAAATAACATTCAGTAGCAACGTCCACTACTGAAGCTGAGTATATGGCTGTCGGAAGTTGTTGTGCCCAGATCCTTTGGCTTCAACAACAACTGCTTGATTATGGTATCTTTCAAGATGAAGTGCCCATCTACTGCGACTCCACCAATGCGATTACAATCACTCAGAATCCGGTTCTTCACATGAGATGCAAGCACATGGACATCCAACACCACTTCATCCGAGACCATGTCGAGAAAAAGGATATCAGGATGGAGAAAATCCATACTGATAAGCAAAGGGGCAGACATACTGACCGAGCTGGTAGCTAAGAACAGATTCAGAGAACTCTCAATTGAGCTAGGTCAGTTGGATCCTACTGACCCGAGTCAGTAAAAGGATCAGTACGAGAAGTCAGTTAGTCAGACTCAGTACCATGGTTCAGTAGGGTGAACTCTACAGTACTCAGTAAGGGGGAACGTGAGATAAATACTGAACCTTCTGTATCCCTAACAATTGGTATCAACAATTGGTATCACCGACATGTGGTAACAAACTGACTACTATGTTCAGCTGATAGGTTTGAGTGTTAAATTCAGTATTTACATTCACTGGCATGCTTCACATTTATTTCCTACCATTAATTCTTAAGGATGCATTCAGTAAAACTGTTTTCATTAAAAGCACGACATCCTAAGAACTGACTGTAGCGCATTAAATGCATGTCATCTCACCTTATTCCAATTTACAAATCTTACGTAGGTTGAGATTATAGGCGGCTAAGTAATCATTTGGTTTATAACATTAAATCCTAACCGTCTATAATAAAGCGAGATTAAATCATAACCGTCAAATCTGAAAACCGCTTGGTATTCGAATCATACTTAATCTTCTCGCTTAGTCTTCTCACCTTATTTCTGAATTTTAAGAGCTCTACACATAACTGCATCTAAGACTTCTACTACATCTTAAGCTCTTAATCTACGGTAAATTTCTCATATCTTGTCAGCAATTCTAACTTACTCTATTTTCAAGTGCTAACACTTGTTTTGCATATTCTAGATCAAATGGCGTCTCAATCCAACATCGTTCAGACTCCTGCTGATATTGACGAGATCATCCAGGGCAGAGTCTGTTTTGAGCCCACGATGGTGTTCCACAAATCGAAACTCCCTTACATGGAGGATATTTACACCGCTCTTCAGATATCTGGTCGGAAGATGCTTATGACGAAGCAACCTAAAGCTTGTCTTCCTAGACAAGTGGTTGAATTCTACTTCAACTAGCGTCATGTAGAGGATACCGATGCAGAGTTCACTGTTGTGAGATACTAGAAGGAAACATCTCAGCAGAAGTGGGAAGAGAGTGTCGCCCACATCAACATTCTTGAAGCGCTGACGAGAGTTTTCAGTATTCTTGACTCTGGTGTTTCTCTAGTTGGATACAAGGAAGCCGAGATCAACGACTATATTAGGCGTTTCTACAGGAGGGATGGCATATCCTTCAAAGCTGCTTTCCCCAAAAGTCAGCTCCTGCCAGAATACAGAGGCCTGGCTTACATTGTCATCCACATCCTCACTTGCGCAGCTGGATCATTCGATCAGCTGTCCAAGCCTCGACTCCAAATTATGATGGCTATTGTGGATAGAGTCACAGTAAATTGGGCTCAGTTCTTCCTAACATAACTGATAGCTCAGTCGCAGAAATTTTTCTATGGCGATGACGGTGAGAGAAGACTATCGTCAATAGGCAAACTGCTATATGGGACTAAAGTTTCAGCATTGATCGAAGCTTCAGTGTCCTCAAAAGCTACGCTCGAAGATATGAAGTACTTCGACAAGAAGCAAGTGAAATTCACAATGAGGACTGCTGCTGAAAAGTCCATCGGTCGTGGAGTTGTACTGAAAAGGTCATCTACTGACTTGCCTCCACGAACCGAACACCCTAGGAGAAAGAAACTGTCGAAGAAGGAAGTTTCTAAGGCTGATTCTCCACCCCCTCAACAAGTGGAAACCATACTAGACTCGGACACTGGCATGGAAGGTGCCACGTTAAAAGACAAAGTCCAGAGAGGCAGCACTGAAGAGACTTAGTTGGAGCATGATGCTCAGCCAACTACTAAAGTGTCTTCAGAGCTACCAACCACCGTTCAGCTGACCAAGCTTAGAGCTGAATCTGAAGTCACTGAACAAATTCCTGAGATAGCTACCTATCAGGAATTGGTGGATGTAGCCGTCAGGGCAAGGAGTTTGATGCTACTGAGGATCCTTAATTGGGACATTCTGGAAGAGACTATCTAGCAGTACTCAGTGCCTACGCTCTTGGCAGAGGAGCAGCAATTATAGTCGGAGATAAGGTTTGGGGAAACCTCAGATATTGCTTCCTTCGAGGACCTAAAGTCTGTTATGGTCTATTTGCTTGAGCAAAAGACTACCTCCTCGCCGGCCAAGAACCCTTCGCCCACTGACGACCCAGCTGACGATGACTCAGCACCCAAGGATGCAGAGCGGGGAGACTCTGCTGAGGGCAAGACTCCTGAATCTGGTGCCACCCCAGTTACATCTTCATCTAGACAGTAACAACTCGCAACCTCGGAGCAAAGTATCAGTAGCTCATCTTATCAGATAAAACTTATAGATGTTGTATCCAAGAGGAGCATCAACAGATCTATTCAGAAGCAAGGAGACAAAAATCGTCTCCTGGCTAAGGATGTGCACCAGAAATGGGCATAGTACACTAAGGCTCAGACTGAGCGAATTGATGCCCTCGAAGGAGAAGTCAAGAAGGTCTCTGAAACTTCAACGCCAAATATTCGGGAGATCATCTAGACAGCTCTAGCTACTCAGAAGAGGAACTTAGCCACTCAGTGCCAGCAGCTACTTGAAACTCAAGCCAAACAATTCTCCGAGCAGCTGGCTGCGGCAATGGCTAGAGTCCAGAAGACGATGGATGAGAGGAATAGAGATGCAACATTCAGTGTGGCTCAAGCTCTTACTCAACAAGCCACAACTCTCAACGTCATCTAATCGGACTCCGAGAGGTTACTAGACGCATCTCTACTGCAGCACAAAGCCCAAACTGACACCCTGCTCAAGGAGATTCGCCGTGATCACAAAAGGGATTGGGAAAAATATTGTGATGCCGTGAGGACCTCAACTCCTCCTTCACCCAAATTAAAAACTCTCTCTATAGCCTACGAGATGATGTAGTTGTTGTCAAGACCCTACTTACCCCGGCTGATGATGCCAAAAGGGGGAAGTAAAGGGGGATGGGGTAGCAAAGGGGGATGGGGAAGAGAAAAAGGGGGTAACAGATGAAATCAGATCTCCCTCTCCCCAAAGGAAAAGAAAAAGAAAAATCTATTGAAGGCCAGGCAGAGCCTCAAGAGTAGATTACGCAACTGACAGTGCAAGCTGGAGGATCAGGTAAAGGATCCTTAGCTCAGGCACATTGATGAAATAGCCAAGTTCATCGAGGGGACGGAGCCAATTGCGCCAAAGAGGCATGGCAAAGAGATAGCTACTGAGAGCTCTCCCCCTTCATCGCCTAAGTTCAAAAACAAGGAAAAACAACAGGAATATGATGAAATGATGGCTCAGCAGCTGCAGGCTCAGCTGGATCATGAAGTGAGATAAGAAGAAGAGGCTGAATGAAAGAGGAATCCGAAAGTCCCTATGGCTAGGCGGTCAAGGACTCAGGCTCAGCTGAAGAAAGTTCAGCAGAAGCAAACCTCTCCGGAAAAGACTCAGCAGAAGCCAACTGAAAAATCTGCTTCTGAGTTTACTAAAAAGTCTGATACTGACAAGTTGTCACTGTCTGAAAGGCTAAAGAAGAAAGCTCCTAAGCTTACAACAGAACAGATTGCTGAAGAAAAAGCCTTATGGGATGCAGTTGAGATAGGCATCGACTTCATAGTCAGGGAAAGGCTCACAGCTGAAGCTAGAGAACGATTGAGAAAAGCTGAACTGGTATAGCAAATTGCCAAAATTGAAAAAGTAGCCAGAGAAGCCATTCTAGTTAAGAGCAGAGAGATCCCAACTACTTCCAAATTCTACAAACGCGGTGGACAGAAGCCACATCTCAAGAAAACTCCATTCCGCCGCACTGATAAGTGGATCCCATGGAACCTGAATGAGCAATGGGAGAGTCTGAAGGAAGATTTCATAAAAAGCTACTATGTATGGCAATGTTATACATGCGACGTTCCAGTGGACAAATTGTTTGATCAATTCTTGTATCAGTATGATCCCACCTTCCGTGCTCAGATCATCATGATTCTTCACAAGGAAGGAATGTCACTGAAAGCACCTACATTCAGACGTCTGACTCCCTCCAAAACTCCTGAAGGTAACATCTGCACAAAAGAGATAGAGAAAAAGGTGAAGATGGCCATAGAGTGCAACGAGCTGTCCTCCAAGATGAAAGGAGATCTTCCACATATCAAACGTCTCAGGGAAGCCATCTACAAATCATATGGGCTAGAACTTCAAGAGGCCAAGTCTGCTCACTTCAAATCGAGGATTCAGAAGTTCAAATTGCAATACCAGCAGACTCAGCCGTCTTTCAGTCTTTGCCTTTCTCTTTTCTTCTTTTGATAGTGTTGTACTGATGTATATGTAACCATCTTTCTATCAATGAAATCAATTCTTCACTTGGCCAGACAACCACTCATTTTCTTATGGCTATGTCGTTCATTATCACGACTGATCACTAAAGTGATCAACACACACTCACTGTACTTAATTTCTTCTGATGTGCCCTTGTGTAACTGCTAATCTGTGTTGTAATTCTCTCAGTTGTTAGTGGTTAATGGTTTTGGCATCATCAATTAGGTAAAAATTGTTGTTAGTGGTTAATGGTTTTGGCATCATCAATTAGGGGAAAATTGTTGTTTCTAGATGTAATATACTAGACATGCTTTGATATTTCTAGATTAATTTGTCTAAGTCCTGTAAGGGGTAAATTGTTGTACTGAACTTCAATAGAGAAGTTAAGGTTTTAGAACCCCACGTCTGTCATCGATTCAGTAGAGCTCTGTCTGTATAAGAGCTCAGTTGTTTATCTTCGAGTCAGTAGCTGGAAGCACTCAGTAAAACATCGCTCTTCAGCTGACTCATAAAGAAGACTCAGTATGATCACCCTTGATCTATTGAATGAGTTGTGACTCAGTTGCAGACCGTACAAGGGAAATCGACAGCCTGACTTTATCAGTCGGATGTCAGTAGTGGAATACCTAGTGTCCGAGGTTCAGAGGAAGTCAACTCAGCTAGAAGACTGATGTTTGACAAGTCTCACCTACCGCCATACCTCGACCAATGAGAAGCAAGCAAAGCTTACCAGCTTTGACACAAAAGATGCTCTCATGCACAGAAAGCCAACCACCCTCCGCAGCGACATTCAAAATTATATAGTCGTTTTTCTTGGAGTCTTCTGACACATGGCATGGTCCCCTCCAACGGATATATACATGGGTCACAACTATATAAAGAGATCATCTTCAAGAATTGAAGAACGGGAATGTGAAAAAGGGAACAGAGAAGCAAGAAATCACGAACACATACTCAAGCACTCTAGCAAACTTACTGTTACATCCAGCGAATAACTAGAAATCTTAGAGATATCCTAGTAGTTCTTCACTCTAGAGTTGTTCCCGATCTCTTTTATAAGCTAACCTTATTAGATCTTAAGCTTAGACACTTGAAGGAGTTCACTTTTAGTGATACGTTCTTATTGTAAGAACTCCTTCTTTGTTGGAGAAAACCCTTCAAACTTCGATTTGATCTTGTAAAGTCGCTAAGGACTATAACTTAGAAGGTTCTGTCCAGTGCACAGAATCTTGCTGAGGCTTGCTCAGATTAATCAACAAGACCTCCTGTTCAGAAGGACCGCGGATGTAGGATCTTGCTTATCCGAACCACGTTAAAAATTGCTCGTGTCATTTACTGTTTTATTACATCTGTGTGTCAACTGTTTGCAAAATCATATTTTCAGTAAAACATATTTAAAACTGCACTAGCCAACTGATTGGGTTTGCATAAAAACGTTTTTCAAAGAGACGAACTTAAACCGGGCCTACACAATTCCGCACTTATTCATCTACTGAATTCCTCAGTACTGGCATCAGTCAATAGAAAGGATTCAGTCGTGGAATCACTCTGCCCCGCGATCAGAAGGCTTAACTAACAACTGAACCCATTCAGTAGCATACTTAGTAAAATACTGACCTTCGCATTTGAGCAAAACTTGGACTCAAGTGTATTCATCCCCCTTCCCCTACCTGATACTCGTCTCTGGACCAACATAAATCACAAATATAATTTTTCATTTTTTAACAAATAAATTTATCAAGTATGTGGGACGTAGGAGTCGTGGGAATATGAAAGTTTTAAATACGAGATTTGGATTTGGAATGAAACTCATCAATTACTTGGGTTTTGCTAATTCCTAATTTTTTAGATATCATTCCAAAATTTTAATTCTCATACCCTTTATCCAAATATCATATAACGGATTCATACTGATACTCGATTCCAAAACCCTCCAACCAAACGCCCCCTGAAATATTTGCAAATATTGCTTAAAAGTAGAAAAGGTTGGAATAATATTGTTTGTAAATTTTATATTCTCCCTCCGTCCCAAAATTCTTGTCTACTATACCATTTTGGGTTGTCCCAAAATTCTTGTCCATTTTCCCTTTTTAGCAAATTATTATTCGCAACTTTTTTATGAGATCCACAACTTTACATAACTTCACACAAAACAAACAACTCTCCTTAAAAATCGATCCGAAAAGAAAGTGGACAAGAAT
Organism: Lavandula angustifolia; assembly: GCA_028984105.1. Lineage (NCBI taxonomy): Eukaryota > Viridiplantae > Streptophyta > Magnoliopsida > Lamiales > Lamiaceae > Lavandula > Lavandula angustifolia. Next base: position 18,770,313 of record CM054806.1, on the reverse strand, counting down.
TTTGGGACGGAGGGAATAGTAACTTATTTTGATATTTAAATTTAAAATATCAAATCATAACTTACTGCAAATTACAAATATATCATTAAATTATAGAAGTTGGTTCAACCCAACTTAACAATTTCAATTTTTTTTTGGACTTAAATGTAGAGAATTTTGTGTTTGCAATAACATATATTTTTGAACTTATAACTTAATTTAAGGATGAGTCAGTATTTAGTGTTTACAATAGCTTATAAATTGTAAAATTCTCTAAAATTAATGTAAATAAGTTGAAGAAGGATAATGTCATAGTTATGATTTGATATTTTAATTTTAAATTTCAAAATTAAGTACTACAATATAATATTTACAAACGCTATTATTTTTATTTAATTTATTTTTAACTAGCATTTGCAAACACCCTAGTAATTCTTTAAATTAAGAACTTCAAAAAATTTGCAAAGGACTTTAAAAATCAACTTTTACTTAAATTAAGTTAGAAATTACATAATTTTGTTAGTGCCTTACTCACACGCTTAGCAGGCGCGTGAGGGTTTGACCGAAACTCAATCGTACGACTTGGTGCGTTGCAATCAAAATTCTTCTTGAAACAAGAAGTCTCTCTCTCACTAGTCTTTTAGGTCCCCAAAAGTACAAATATTTGTAAAAACCTAAAATCCTCTTACCTCATTTCATTTGGATTAATAATTTTTGGTAATAATACCCGATCGTTAAAATAAAGTTTCCTGCCGATCGATCTGATCGTCCCGATACTTGAACGCAAGGTCTTCAATTCGGCGATCATTCTTTGGATTTTTCTGTTTTAATTCAAAAATGCTTCTGCCTGATTTGGATTGAATTCTGGTAACGTAATCTTCCTTATGCTCTTTTGACTTTTTCTTTGTTTTGATATTTCGTAGGCTTTCCTGTTCTAATTTTCAAGAGGGTGGAGAATGGCTGGAGTTTCTGATGTTCAGGCCACTAGCGTCTGCGGCCACTGGTTAGTTTTTTTTTTTTTAATTTCCTTTTCTTCGAAAGATTTTCCAATTTCCTTTGCTAAATGATTCTCAGTTGCATTTCTTAGTCTAGATTTTTGTAATTATATGTGGAATATTGCAAATTATATGTTCAACTATCATCTTGTTGTATAATAGCATTAGATGAAATCTTGAGAGGAATTCTCCTTTAAAATTGGATATCATAACTGAGTTAATTATCAAGTAAGTTTTTTGTGATTAATATTCAATAGGTTTTAATGCTACAATATGATTTTGTGCCAGAACGAAGATGCTTTTGTGACTTGTTTGATTGTAAGATTTCAGCGCCAGTTTGCACTTTCAATGAGTCTTTAGCCAGTGTCATATATAAAGGCATATGCTTTTAGCCAATCCTTTGCCGATTCTTTGCCTTCCAACTTTAAGCCAATCCTTTGCCTTGGTGTTGATGTTAAACATTTACTAGCCGATACTTTGCATTGGTATTGATTATCCTTCTATTTAATTTTAATTATCTAAACATCACTGATCTTTGGCATAAAGTTATTTGTGCTAAATGATTTTTTGCTTATTTATAGGAAATGTATTTTGTTGAAGTGGACAAATGTAAGGATATGATAATTTGATAAGCACATTTTACTAATGATTTCTGACGATTATTCATGCTGAAATTGTATATTTCTCTGCTGTATTTATCAGATACTTGCCCTGTTTATTCTATACATGCTAATAACTGGTTAATTGAATAGCTTAAGTTCCAAAGACATATGTCATCATTGCATAGTCGCGATTTTGTTTTTGTTAATATATAGCCTTTTTCTTTAATGAAAGAAAATTAGATTAATAATGTATCGTCTTATTTCAGAACAGCTTTGATCATGCGTTGTTCTTTCATAGAGAATAGTCTAGGTTTCAATTCTCTTTAAATGTAAAATTGTTTTGCTTTGAGATGCTTTGGTGGTTTTTATTCTTTACTTTCTAGTGGGTCTTTTGTAGAATCCTGGGTGGGTGTTGGGGGGAGGGGGTTGCACATTAGGCATTAACTGACATCTAACTACCTCTATATGTAGGGAAACTATCACAGATTGTTCTTCTACGAAGTCCAAGTTCTATAATATTACAGAAAAAATTAACTCAATATACTCTTCCAGGGCCAAATTCATTGCTCTTCTACATAATTTCCGTACTACGTCCTTTCCTCATCCACTGATCCAAGCCATTATGTATTTTTATGCGCAGTTATGTCTTTAGTGCATTGCCCGTATATGAATGGTTATAGCATGGTAAAATAATGAGTTGGAGAATCCTATTGTGTGCAGTTACTCAGTACACATTACAACAGCAATTTAACTGTTCAGAACTCAGTTTGATTGCTGATTTAAGGGTTTTAATTACCTCCATGTTTTTCTATGACCAACTGTTATAACAAGCACTAGTTTTATTGACATGCATCCAAATCTTTAACTTGGAAATAGTTTCTTACATATCTTTATAAATTTGTGCCCGGTGCAGCTTTTGAAATACCTATTTGTTTGCTGAATTGCAGTGACAGAGCTATTCCATCTTCAAATATTGACTTGCATTTTGCTCACTGCTCCCGGAATCTGGAGAAATGTAAAGTATGTGGTGATATGATTCCACGAAAACATGCAGAGGAACATTTTCTGAGTACCCATGCTCCGGTATACAAATTTATCTCAGTTGTTGAAATAATATGAAACTAAAAGGAAATACTTTACACAAAGAGCATGCCTTATTTCCCCTTTCGGCAAGTACTTCTGTTGCGTTGTCGGAGGTACTTTTGGTATAAATAAGTCTTATGATGAAACAAGTTTACTTTTCTCAATCCATTTATTTGATATAAATTCCTATTTGGTAAAATCTTGCTCATGGATTAGTTGTTCAGATCTAACTTAACTTAGCTATTGTGGTATTCTGAAGGTTCAAACTCAGCATACCTTGGTTTTGACTTTGTGGGAATTGACATTAAATTATGTTTTGTGGTTTTACTCATATCTGTATGTATGTACATAATAGTTACTCCCTCCGTCCCATTGATCTTGTCCTCCTTTTCGGTGCGGTTATTAAGGAGAGTTAATAGTTGTGAGTAAGTGGGTGGGTCCCATAAAAATAGAGTTGTTAGTTGTAAGTAGAAAAATTGCCATTTTTGGAAGAGGACAAGATGGATGGGACAACCCGAGAAGGAAATTAAGACTAGATGAATGGGACGGGGGGAGTATTAAGTATTTATCTAAACCTTTGCAGGAAATTACTATGAATAAGTTCTTTCGTATTATTAGATGACTAAGGCTCTGTTAAAATGACAGTGAAGTTTGTGTAATATTATGAATTTCCAGTATGGTACTAATAGTGTTAGAAAGCTGTGGTGACTGAAAGATGATTCTCAAATCAGCAGTGGCATGTTGACGGAAAGAAGCTTTTATAATGTGAGGAGCTTATAAGCTTCTTGCTGCACTTGATTTTTTTTCTTTTGTTTTTTTTTTTTTTTTTTTTTTTTTTTGCATTACTGTATTTGGACTTAATCCAATTTCTTGTTAATGTTACTGATTGGCTATTGTGACCTATGGCTGAATAATTTTGTATATTTTATAGTGATCCAATTACTTGGCAGGTCTCTTGTTCCCTTTGCTGTGAGACTATGGACCGTGATATTTTGGATGTTCACCAAGGAGAAAATTGCCCTAAAAGGATTGTGACTTGTGAATTTTGTGAATTTCCGTTGCCTGCAATTGATCTATTGGAACATCAGGTAATATTTTTAGTTTGCTTTTTGATATTCTTCATCTGGTGTAATGTGATTTTCATTGCCATTTTAGGAAGTTTGTGGAAATCGGACAGAGTTGTGTTATATGTGCCATAAATATATAAGATTGTGTGAGAGGCACGGGCATGAAAGCAAATGCACGGGGGTTGTTAATAACATTGCTGAATCCTCAAGGTCAGTGAAGTGTATAATTAATCCATTCAGCTTCTTACTTGTGTTTTGTTCATGAAGTATGTGTCATGGATTTCCTTACAATAATGACTAAAAGCTGGTTGGTTCACTAATAGTTAACTGAACTGAATTCAATGCAAAACTATATGAATTACTCAACAGGAACACTGCTTTACATGTCCTTACGCGTTAAGAAATGCTAGAATAAGCAAAATATTGTTTAAAGATGGTTCATCATTGATATATTTTATCCTTTTACATTATGGCTTCTGATTGCTTCCATTTTGTATTTGGTTCTTTCATTGCATGATAATGATCATTTAAATAACTAATCATTTTTTATTAAATGTCTTACTTTAATGGATTCTTATATGCATTATTGTGTTTCCTGGTCGATTTCACCTTCATAAATCTGAGTTTTATTCTCCAATTTCTCATGCATTGCTTGATGTATTAAACAGTTCAAAATTAATATGATGATGTTATGATGATTATCTTTGAAGGAACACGAGGGTACCCGAAAGGGCGGCTGGTCCTCCGAGGAGGCAACCGCGTGAATTCTCTCCAAGGCGCCTACTGTTTACCATTGCCATAACTGGGATTGCTGTTCTATTAGGCTCACTTTTCTTCCAGAGGAAACCTGAGCCGACTCGGTGAATTAATCTGGGGAAGAATGCATTTTGCATTGTTCATGTGGAATCTTGTCTGTAGGCTACTGATGACATCTTCTTACTGTGTCTATCCAATGTATGATTCACCACATGTCAGTGTGGAAAGACTTTGTACGAAATGAGAGACGATGGAACTGAACATTCGGTAAATACAATTAAACCTCGATAAAGTAATATTCGATAAAGTAATAATTTCGTTAAGATAATAATTTCTTCCGGTTCCGATATAGGTCAATGCACTAAAATATTGTACGATAAATTAATAACCTCGTTAAATGAATATTTTTTCTCGGTCCCAAATTATTACTTTATCGAGGTTTAACTTGTAGCTCTATGTGTAAAGGCAAAAAAATTGTTTTATGGAAATTTAGCTATGAAACATTATCATATACTCATCATATTTGTCTTCTTCATAAACTGATATACCGGCAAACCATAATGGATCTTTTTTGCTTTTGGTGGGTGAGAAATGATGATCTTAAATATTTGGAGGAGAACAGTTAACAGAGCACTACTACTGAACTGGAGTATTTAACTTTCTAATTCTGTAAAACCAGACCCCCAATCAAATTGAAAGCGTAAAAGGAAACTCCTCTTCTCTTGGAGCCAAATAACCAACTACCTCTCTCTTCTCTCTCTCTCTCCTTTATTTTATAAGAGTCGGCGAAATGGGTGGCGGTAGAAATAAACTTACGAAAACAATCAAGAAATTGTGGAGGTTTGCGTCGTGTCGAGATTACTCTGCAGGTAATTATAATTATAATTGAAATATTTCTTTATCAATTTCCTCTGCTAACTGCTTACGCCTTCACTTCTACGTTCAATTTGTGCCCCACCAACATTCTCTCTATTTTTCCTAATTTAAATCGAATTTTATTCGCTCATGCAACCTCTACAATGAAGGGTTTTCTTGTCCAAAAAATGAGTTTTTTATACGTAAAGTTCTAGAAATTGTATAATTCGTGTGCACTAAGTAAAATGTTGAGATGATGAATAGGATTTTGATGACTGTAAAGCCATATTCTGGAAAGTAGCGGTTTTTGCTTTTTTCATGAAAACTCTTTGCTTCCAAAGTCGTGATGATATTTACAATGTTTTCATGCTTGTAGAAAGTGTAGAAAATATCCAGTATAAGCTCAAAATTGCATTCAATAATATGTGTTTAGTTAATATGAAGGTTTAGGATATAGTGATTTGTAATATGGATAGAACCGATGAGCAGAATCTATTGAAATTTCAGAAACTCGATCTTGTAATGTAATCCGATTGCCTTGCTTGTGGAAAGGGGTTTTGTAAATTGCAATATGTGAAAGTAATGATCTAAAGAGCTTACAGTTCTTGAAACTTATATGAAATCCACCAGACAGTAATGGAACGAGAATGAGCACTACTAAAGCTTAACGTATAAACATAACTAAACTGAGTTGCTTTCTTTCTTGTTAAGCGAAGAAAGAACTTTATGTAGCTGGTCATTACAATGCATACTTATCTATATATATATCTGTGTGTGTGATTAATATTCTTATAAGTTCGTTTGACTGGTTAAGTTGTGAAATTAGTGTTTCTTTCTTTATCTTGAGATTGATTGCATACAGGTAAAAAAGATTGTGAAGAACTTTTTTTCTTTTCTTTTTTTTTTCTCTACAAGGATAGAGAAATACTGAGCAAAGTTGTAACTATGTTGTGCAGAAAGTTGTGGAGGACGAGTTATGTCACCTGTAGGTGTTCGTTGGTATATTCAAGATAATCATGTAAATCCATTCAGTCGCCTTTGGTTTTATTGTAATATGCCTTATCTTGAGTATTTTACAATGTTTTAGTAGTTTTCTTCTCGTGGATGTTTGTCTTTGTGATGGGTCTCAGGTGGTTCTGGATAATGGCATAGTCCAAGTCACAATATCAAATCCAGAGGGCATTGTGACAGGAGTGTGCTATTACGGGATTGACAATTTGCTAGAAGTTCTCAACGATGAGAGTAACAGAGGGTAAGTAGCTTCATATATGAAACCTGTTGATGGTTGATGTCGTGTTGAGATGACCTAGGCCATGGATACTGAAGATGCATGGATCAACTCTTGAATCTCTGTCGTTATATATAGGTACTGGGATGTCGTTTGGAATGCACTGGATGGAAGCCGAACAGGAGTTTTTGAAGTGTATGTTCTCGTTTCCCACTTATATTATTTCGTTTAGGTCATCAGCATTTAAACCATGAAATTATAGGATCAAAGCCACAACTTTTAAGGTTATTAAGGAGACAGAGGAACAAGTAGAGGTGTCATTCTCAAGGCCATGGGATCCCTCTCTTCAGGGCAAGCTTATTCCCTTAAACATAGACAAAAGGTGCTTTCTTCCTTCTGTACACTCACATAAATGCAGTAATATATAACGAAATTGATATTTTTGTAGGTTTGTTCTGTTGCGTGGTAGTTCGGGATTCTACACCTATGCAGTATATGAACATGTTGATTCACCCGAGTGGCCTGCTTTCAGCCTTGGTGAAACCAGGATTGCATTCAAACTTCGGAAGGACAAGTGAAGTTCTTAGCTTCTTGTGCATAATAATCATCAGCATCTTCTTCTTGAATATATATATATATAATCATTTGAGGATCATTCCTGGACAGAAGATGATATGATGCATCCAAAAATGTAGGTTTCACTACATGGTTGTAGCTGATAACAGACGCAGATTTATGCCCCTACCAGAAGACCGGTTACCCGGCAGAGGCCAAGCTCTCGCCTATCCAGAGGCAGTCCTCCTCACCAATCCTGTGGAGCCAGAGCTCAAAGGAGAAGTGAGTTCATCTTACCTACCTTTACAACAACACAAACTTGTTCCCTGCGTTTCATCCTGCATGCCTTCATAGGTCGATGACAAGTATCAGTATTCGTGTGATAACAAAGATCTGAAGGTCCACGGATGGATTTCTATGAGTCCAGCAGTTGGCTTCTGGCAAATAACACCCAGTGATGAGTTCCGTTCAGGTGGCCCCCTCAAGCAAAACCTCACCTCCCATGTCGGACCAACAACACTGGCTGTAAGCTGCCCTACATTGTTTCCTAGTACAACTTATGCATATCTCTCGTGGCCGATTAGGTTAAGATTTCCACATGGTTTGTAGGTTTTTGTGAGTGGCCATTATGCTGGGGACGATTTGAATCCGAAATTTGGTCAGGGTGAGCCATGGAAGAAAGTTTTTGGCCCTGTGTTCATCTATGTCAACTCTGTGATAGATGGACAGGATCCACTTACATTATGGGATGATGCCAAACGACAGGTTTAAACATTCAAGATTGTGTTAGACAAGCTAAATAAACATCTAAATCAAGTCTCATTTCATACTCAGATGTTGGTTGAAGTCCGAAGCTGGCCTTACAACTTTCCAGCATCAGAGGATTTCCCACCAGCAGACCAGAGGGGTAGTTTCAGCGGTAAACTATTTGTTTCAGACAGGTAATATCTCTTTATGCAGTTCGTCCAACTTACACATACCAATACATTTATTAAGATTGATGAGACTGTAAATTTTCTTCCTAGGTATGTTAGTAGTGATGATATTCCAGCAGATGGTGCGTATGTAGGATTGGCACCTCCGGGAGATGTTGGATCCTGGCAGAGAGAATGCAAGGTTTCTACTTTCCAACTCTTTGCTGCATCAACAGATTTCATGGAAAGCAAGTGCCAATAATCTCTTATAATATTAGGATTACCAATTCTGGACAAGAGCAGATGAGACGGGCTATTTCTCCATTAATAATGTCCGAACTGGGAGCTACAATCTTTATGCATGGGTCCCTGGCTTCATTGGAGACTATAAGCATGAAGCATCCATTACCATAACTCCAGGTCCGGTTTCTTGCGCATTCTACCATTTTACACTACTTGCTTGACACTTGTACAATATTCCAACAGGTGGTGAGATCGACATAGGTAAGATAGTATACGCGCCTCCTAGAGATGGCCCCACACTCTGGGAAATAGGTATCCCTGACCGTACTGCTGCAGAGTTCTATACTCCTGATCCTGATCCTAAATATGTCAACAGACTTTTTATCAACCATCCAGACAGGTTAGTTAGTCTGTACTTATTTCACTTGTTTTTGCTTCTCCTTCATTACACCTTGTGATTATTGAACAGATTCAGACAGTATGGGCTCTGGGATAGGTACTCAGAGCTGTATCCTACAGAAGACTTAGTTTACACAGTTGGCAAGAGCGACTACACGAAAGATTGGCTGTTTGCACAGGTTAACAGGTCCAATTCTAACTCTCCTACATACATACATATAACCCAGATATTCAACTCTCATGGCTGCAGGAAGAAACCAGACAACACCTACCAGGGGACCACGTGGCAGATCAAATTCGTGGTAGATGCTGTCGACCAGAATGGGACTTACAAGCTGCGCGTGGCTATTGCATCTGCATCTTTAGCTGAACTGCAGGTACAGATTGAGACCGATCGTGCTTGGTTAGTACTTGTTGCATCAGACTTAGCTGCTTTTGGTATGTAGGTTCGAGTGAATAATCCAAAGACGAACAGACCATTATTCTCGAGTGGGCTGATTGGGAGAGACAACTCGATTGCTAGGCATGGGATTCATGGGTTGCATTGGCTGTACAACGTAGATATACAAGGTGGTCTGCTTGTGCAGGGGGAGAACACCATATACTTCACTCAACCAAGGAATCAAAGCCCTTTTCAGGGACTCATGTATGATTACATTAGGCTCGAAGCTCCTCCCCCACAATGATAGAGCCATGCAGATTTTTTATTTTCTTAAATTGTATCTTGAATGTGAACATACATTCATATTAAAATAAGTGTTAATATTCAATGTTAGCCAAAAGAATAAATCGAAAAGCAAATATAGTCTTTTACTAAACAAAAACACATATCTAGTCATTTTGTCCTCTTGTGACGTAGAGTGTCAGGGGCCGATGGAGGGCTGATAGAGGGCCGATCACCATCGGCCCTCAACATGTTAAAAAAAAAAAAAAAAAAGTTATTTCAAATGTTGGCCATCGAGGGCCGATGGCCCTGCTTGCTTGACATTTTTTTTTTAAGTTGAGGGCCGATGGCCCTGTTTAACATTTTTTTTTAAGGTTGAGGGCCGATGGAGATCGGCCCACCTTCGGCCCTCCATCGGCCCTGGTAATTGTCTCTGCAGAATTCAGTGGCTTGGCCGATGAATTTGCTCGGCCGACGGAGGATTTAAAATTTTTTTCTTCAGGGTCGATGGACTCCATCGGCCCTCCATCGGCCCTCCGCCGGATAAAGACAAAATGGCTACTTTTGTGTTTTGTTTTAGTGATAGGCTACATTTGTTTTTCATTTCTACTATTTGGCTAATAGTAGAAATTCCTCTTAAAATAAATGCCAGAGTCAACTGGTGCTCTCGTAGAGTTATTTTTTTTTTTTTTGGAGAAAATAGGGGCGAAATTGGTAGCATATTCATTTTTGCTTTGAGTGCAATACCAAGAATACACATTACAGTTTGTCTAAATGCAGTAACAGACAAACTACATCACAAATGTCATTGCCTCCTCTTCCAATGTCGTTCCGCCTCAACCTCCTCAAACGTGCCGCCTTTTGGAATGTCTTGTTCAATGGCTGCCAATGCTACTCTTGTCGCCATGTTCGCTGCTACCGATGCTCGAATCGTAATTAACCTTGCTAATGCCACTAACTCGGCATTTAACTTTAATGTTATGTATTTAGCCTTGTAGTCGAATGTCCCTTTTGGGAATGTGAACCACCTAGATGTGGTGGGGGGCTCGACCCGACGCTGGCGGCACATTTGCACTCTTCAAGAGTTGTGCCTACTGCTGAGAAGGCCCCGAAGTTTGGTGGGATCGGCTTCAAGAGATGGCAACAAAAAACGTTTTTTAATTTGACGTTGTTGGGCTTTACAACCGTGCTGAGGGAGACTATTCCTGCACCTCAAAGGAAGAACAAGGAGAACATCTAAGTACGGATAGCCTATGAAAATTGGTTTACTTCAGATTGTTTTGTAAAAAAATTCTTCTTAGTGGACTAGATGATAGCATTTATAGTATGTACACAAATGTAAAGACCTCAAAGAAATATGGGAAGCACTTGATAAGAAATATTATAGTGATGATGCAGATAAGAAATATGTAGTTGCCAAGTTTTTGGACTATAAAATGGTGGACTCCTGACTGGTCATGGATCAAGTGCAAGAGTTTCATCTCATTTTGCACGATATCTATGCCGAAGGAATGCTTTTAATGGATGCTTCCATATTGCAACCGTAAACGAAAAGCTTCCCACGAGCTGGAAGAACTTCAAGAGTTAGTTGAAGCATAAGCGAAAGGAAATGACGCTTGAAGATCTGTTGGTCCTAGAGACGGGTTCAGGTGTGTGCGCGTGCGGGGGGGGGGAATACACCTGAATGAAAATTTAAACTCTGAACGCGAAAGTCATCTTTAGCTGAAGAATGCTACTGAACTAGTCAATTGGCCAGATATACTTTCTTGATCGCGCGGGCTGAATATTTTCCTATTGAGTATGGTCCTTCTGACTTATGTCAGTGAATAATAGTTCAGTACAAGAGTTGTGTGCGGAAGTGTAGGCCCTTTTATAATATGCGTCTTTGTTGAAAACCTGTTTTGTGCAAGTTTGATTAAAACTCAGTTGGATGCTGAATGAGCAGTATATCAATGCAACAATTTAAATCAAAAACAACACAACGATTTTTAAAGTGGTTCGTACACACTAGGTCCTACGTCCACTGTCCTGAAGTAAGTAGGAAACTTGTATTATTTATACTGAGCAAGTCTCAGTGATCTGTTCACAGGACAGATTCAAAACTTGTTTGCTTATACTGAGCAAGTCTCAGTTATCTGTGCACAGGACAGATATCTACTTATAGTCGTAGTGACTTTACACTTTAACCGTTTGAGGTTAGTTTCTCCAACTGTGAAGGAGTTCTTACAAGAAAGAACAATTCAAAAGATATGAACTCCTTCGAGGTTCTAAGCTATTGAATTTTACAATAAGCACGCTTAGATAGATAAAGGGAACAATAATTCTCTAGAAAGAAGAACTAAAAAGATATCTAATCTATGAGCAAGTTCTTCGTTTGTATGTCGCTTGAAGGTTCGCTAGAGTTCTTGAGCTTTGTTCGCTTTGGTTTCCGGTGCATGAAGACCTTCTCTATTTATAGTCTTCGATTTGTGAATAGATCCGTTGGAGAGGGTCTAGCCACGTGTCGAATAAGACAAAAAAATGGCCATATGTAATTTGAACGTTGAGTAGAGGCACTGTAGAGATTTCTTCTTTTTCCGGCTAGGAGCAGCTTTATGGCAGAGCAGGTAAGACGTTGTCGGCTCCTTATTGGTCGAGGTACATGAAGGTTGGTGAGGCTTGTTCAAGCTCAAAGTACACTGAGTTGATTTCCTCCGAATCCTCGGACCGTCGCCTGATTGTCCTCTATCGATATTCGTCTGAACACTTCAGTCGATGGCTCCATTTCCTTTGCAGACTCAGTTGGTAATTGACATACCAACTGACTTTCTTGATACTGAGTTCTTCAGCTGAGTGCAGAGTCTTCTACTGAATCCACATCTACTGAACTCTAGCCTACTGAGTTCTAACAGCTGAACTTAAACTAAGCTATTATAATATCGATGTTTCATCATTCAGCTAGGGGTTTTGGGATCTTCAAATCTTATCATATAAATATATCCCAACTTTTTATGCTCATCCCAACAATTTTCCCCCATTTGATGATGCCAAAACCTTTTATAACAACTACTGCTACTGACTATGCTAAAGAAATATTACAAGAATAAACACGCATTGTATCAGAGCAACAAAGTCAATTTGACAAATAATTGTGAGATGTGTTGAATTTATCATAAGAGAAGTATCAGAGCATTAGCACAAGTATGTAAATTCAAAGGAATAACATAACTTATAGGGCAATGTCACATACTGAATTACTGAATGAACAGTATTATCAGATTGGTTATCTAATCAACACGTAGGAAAAATTTCCCCCAAACAAACATTTTCCCCCTATCTTACTTAAACTACTTTCCCTTTATAATTAATTTCCCTTATAGTATGAAAAAGTCAGTTTCTCTTAAGAAGTTCTAAGCAATTAAGCACTGAAAAACATATAAGTAGATATGTGAGTGTGTGAGCTGATTACTTCAGTAATCAGTAGTGCTGAAAGAAAATACACAGCCAAATGACAATGAGTAGTTGTCGAAGACCAATAGAAAAGATGTCATAAATGATAAGAAGTTTACATTTACATGACTTTCTATTCTAGAGCCTAGAAGACTAAGGAGACAGTCAGCTGGACTTCTTCTTGAAGAGTTGCATCCGAGCTTTGAAGTAGGTAGACTTCTTCTCCGAAAGATCAAGGCCATAAGTTGAATAGACACGCTGCCTCAGGGCCTTAATTTCTTCCTTGTCTTCTTCATCATGCTTGTTCAAACCCTTGTTGTTAATGACGTTATAGATCCCTGCTTCAATCTCCTTTTTACATAGATTGCCTTGGTGCGTCATAGGAGGAGGTAGTGGTCTGAACTCAGGTGCTTTCAGTGACTGACCGAATTGCTCCAGAAGGGTTTAAATCTCAGCATCCTTGTGTTTAAGAAAATCTGTGAAGGCTTCTTCAGGATCAGCTTCCTCTTTTAGAATCTTCCAGACATATAATCAAGTCCACTTTGATCTGCTCCCATCTATGGTTGATTTTGTATGGTACCCATGCGTCAGTCCTCTTGAAGATAGTCATCTTCACCTTATTGACAGGCTCCCTTCTTCTGGAAAATTTAGAAGTGGTAGGGATGTTCATGTCCTTCTCAGGAACTCTCTCGCGAGCTTCCTTCTCAGTTCTCAGTCTGAGCGCCTCCAGATCAGCTAGACGAATACGCTCTCTAGCTTCGCTGATCTTGCTAGCCTCAGCCGTCCTGTCCAATCCTCGCTCACATTTCAGCTTCTTGTCTCTTCGACAATTCAATAGTGGTGACAAACTGGACGTCTAAGTCGCTTTGCTCTGCTGATTTTGACTTGGGAGATGCATGCTTCAGCTTCTTAGCTTGTTTGGACTTTGTGGGAGTCTTTGCCGCTAAAGACCTTGATTGCTTGGGTTGTACTAATCTAGTTCGAGTAGGAACTAGAGTACGGATCAGTACGCCTTTCTTGGCTTTGGCCTTCTGAGCATCTTCCTTCTCATGCTCACGCGTGAGCTGTTCATCATACGCTATCTGCTCTTTACGCGTTTTGAATTTGAGCTTTTTCGGAGGAGAGGAAGAAGGAGAGGTTGGGGCTTTGCCTTTGCCTTTAGCTTTGGATTTCTTTGCTACTGACTCAGGTTGTGGCTCTTCTTGCTCTTCTTTAGGTAGAGCTTCTAGATACTAAGTCACGTCAGCGACCGCTTCTTCAACTGGCTCTCCTGAGCCTTCAGCTTCCTTCTCTTTTCTTTTGCTAGCAGCAGCTGTGCTGGAACCTGCCTCTTCAGCTTTCAAGAGGGTCAGTAGTTGAGAGGACCTACTACTTTCCCCCTTTTTGGCATCATCTATCATCGTTGCCAAGGCAGTCACTTTGTTGTTCAGCCCCTCGATGGTTGTTCTGATCGAGTCTACAGAGGCTACAACATCTCCAGCTGCATCACTATAAGAAGTCCATCTCTTGTCATGCTCAAGATTGATAGCCTTTAGTATAGCTAACTTGGATGACTCTATCCTTTTCAGATAAGCTTTCACAGATTCCACAGCATCTTTACGGATCTCTGTGCTTGCTGCATGCTGCTCTATAAGTGCCTTTGATACACTCTCGGTTGCGACCTTGTGTCGTTGCTCGATTGATTTTAGGACCCGATCAGCTGCAGAGGCTACTTCCTCAGAGAAAGTCTTGGTCTGATTCTGCAAAATGGTTTAGAACTGAGCTTGCAGATCGGTTCGTTGAGCTTCTAGTGCCTGTTTGAGGATCGCTTCAGCATTAACTTCAGTTGGGGTGTTGATCCTCTACACTTCAGCAGATAAGGTTCCTAACTCTTTGGTCTGAGCTTCTGTGAATTGGCTCTATTTGTTGTGCACGTCTTCCGCGAGGAGAAGGTTCTCGTGACCTTGGCGTTTGATAACCTTATTGATGGACTCCATTTTGAGATCCTTGATCTCAGCAGCCTGGTATCTGGATAGTTTCTTCGGCTGAGTCTCGGGTGGCGTAGGGATGATTGCTCCTGATTCAGGAGTTGGTGGCGGCGAGTCGTCCCTAGGAGATTGTCCCTCAGCAGATCCTCCCTGGTCTGCATCCTTGGGTGGGTTGTCACAATGGGAGTCAGACTGAGTCTGGGGCTGAGCGGACTGATCAGATTACCCCTTCAGACTTAGGAGCATCAGCATGGTGGCCTAAAATCCTCCAAGGAGGCTATGTTAGTCGGCTCGCCGTAGCCAATCTCCACACAAAGAGTCTGCTCTTCTCTGGCCAGTTCGGAAGCAGTTCTTAGGTGGAGCATCTCTTCCAGCAGATCCTAATCAAGGAATCGCAGACGCATCTGCACCGTAGCTCGAACGGCGGTGTCCACGATATCGGAGTGGTCCAAAATCTCGGGAATTTCATCCGCGATTTCCTCAGTTGCTCTGCTCTGGGCTAGCAGAAGTGAGGCGGGGAGAGTGGGTGAGGAGTCAGTCGGTGGGATTGTTGTTTCAGTAGGGGGCTCCGACTGAATCTCCTCATTAAGAATTCTCTTGACTTTCTCCTTCAGGGTCATGTCCTCTTCCCCGGACACTGAATCCTCCACAGAGATAGTCTCTAGCGGCACTGCAGCAGCTGTAGGCTTCTTCAGCGTCTTTCTCTTCTTCTGCTGAATCTGTTGAGGAGCCTTAGAAATTTCCAGTGGACGTTTGTCATGAAGTCCCCGACCAATCGATTTCTCTACTGCTGCTGCACTGAGAAATTTCACGTTCTTAGGATCGAACGGAAATGCGTCAGCAAATTCCACTCTTCCTTGGCACAAATCCTCTATAACGATGGAGATCTTGGTGCCGTAGAGGAGTTTACCCTTTGGGATGAGCTGAAGACCATTTTTTCTTCATTAACTGTGAACTTCTGGAGCTGCGCTTCAAATTCGGATCTGAAGAACGCATTCTAGTTGATGTGAGCTTCATCCACGATGGCCATCATCAGTTGAACTCTGACTCGGAAGAGCTGATCATATGAACCTGTTGAGCTGGTCAGCACATGGTTCACGATGTAGGTCAATCCCCTGTATTCAGGGAGCAATTGATTTTTAGGGAATATTGCAGGACCGGAATGAAAGGATGGGCTCAAACCAGACTCGCTTGGAGTCTATGATCTCTTGCATGTCGGTCGGAATGAGCACTTCATTGTTTGGAGATGTTGCCATTTGTACGAATAAAACTGAATCTGCAAAACAAGCGTTAGCACTTGAAAATAGAAAAAGTTCGATTCAGATACAATTTAGAGAAATAATTATCGAAGGAAATGTCCTTGAACTTGGTAGATTTCTTAGCAGGTAAGTATGCAAAGCACAATTCTATCGTAAATGGCGAAAAGTGATTAAGAGTGAAGATATACACAAAGATATATATGATCTGAATATGAACGGTTTTTCTTTGTGTGGCTGAGATTAATCAGTTTTAAAAGAGGTGGACGGCTCAGATTGAATGTTATAATAGGTTATGATTATTGTGTCGCCTATAATATCGCCTACTTATCTCAATCACCAAATGGGTAAGGTGAAATGACATGGATTAAATGTGACGCAGTCAGCGTATAGAATGTCGTGCATTAAATGAGAAAGACATGGTTAATGAAGTAAGATGAACATTAATGGCGGGAAATAAATGCTATGTCATGTTGATCACCAAATGCTGAATAAATACTCATAACCTGCCAGCTGAACATAGTAGTCAGTTGAGTCCACATTGATGCCACTGAGTATTTCAGCAGTACTGAGAGTGTTCCCCCTCACTCAGTACCCTCTGGATCGCCTTACTGAATCGAGTCAGTAGGATCCAGTAGACCTAGTTCTAGTGAGAGATCGTTGAATCTGGTCTCAGCTAGAGGTATGGTCAGGATATCAGCTCGTTTCTTATCAGTGTGGATCTTTTCCATTCTGATATCCTTCTTCTCAACATGATCTCTGATGAAGTGATGCATGATGTCCACGTGCTTGCATCGAGTATGTAGAACAAGATTCTGCGCGATTGCAATGGCACTGGTACTGTCGCAATAGATATGCACTTCATCTTGATGAATGTCGTAGTCTCTCAGTTGTTGTTTGAGCCATAGTATCTGGGCGCAACAGACAGCCATGTATTCAGCTTCAGTAGTGGACGTAGCTATTGAATGTTGTTTCTTGGAGAACCAAGATATCAGCTTATTGCCGAGGAATTGACAAGTTCCTAAGGTTGATTTCCTGTCGATTTGACATCCTGCATAATCAGCATCAGAATAACCAGTTAGTTCAAGATTATCATCTGTAGGATACCATAATCCAACATCAGGTCTTCCCCTTAAGTAACGAAGAATTTTCTTCGTTGAGTCTAAGTGGCTCCTTTTGGGATTCTCCTGAAATCCCGCGCATACACCTACAACATAAGTTATATCAGGTCTGCTGGTTGTTCGGTACAATAAAGAACCGATAATAGCACGACAATCAGTAGAGTTTATAGATACTCCCTCTTTATCAAGATCTATCTTGAAATTTGTATTCATGGGTATCTATACTGATTTGCTGGATTCGCAACCTAATTTCTTGATGAGATATCTTGTATATTTAGCTTGATTGATGAATATTTCCTTCTTGGATTGTTTGACCTGAAATCCAAGGAAATAAGTCATCTCTCCCATCATCGACATTTCAAATTTCTCTTTCATCATCTCTTCAAACTTCTGATACATAGTCAGGTTCCTTGATCCAAAGATGATGTCGTCCACATAGATCTGCACCAGTAGGATGTTAGCTTCTGACTTGATACTGAATAGGGTGCGATCTACAGTTACCTTATGAAAACCTTTCTGAAGAAGAAAGTCTGATAGGGTATCGTACCAAGCCCTGGGTGCTTGTTTTAACCCATACAGTGCTTTCTTAAGTCTATAAACCTAATGTCCCTGTTAAAAGTCAGGCGGTTGTTCCACGTAGACTTCTTCCTTCAGCACGCCATTCAGAAAAGCTGACTTCACATCCATTTGATAGACAATGAATTGCTGATGTGTTGCATATGCTAGGAATAGACGAATAGCTTTCAATCTTGCAACTGGAGTGAACGTTTCGTCGAAGCCTATCCCTTCAGCTTGACAACAACCCTTGGCAACAAGTCTAGTTTTATTCCTGACGATGACGTTGTTTTCATCTCGCTTGTTCTTGAAGACCCACTTCGTTCCAATCACGTGTTGATGTCTAGGTCTGTCTACAAGCGTCCATACTTCGTTTCTAGTGAACTGGTTGAGCTCTTCTTGCATGGCGGTGATCCAGTCAGCATCATTCAGTGCACCCTCAGTAGTCTGAGGCTCTTCAGTAGACAAGAAGCACGAGTATAAGGCACTTTCTCCCTGACAGAATTTGGACCTTGTCTTGACACTAGCTTAAGGATCTCCAATTATTATATCTAAGCTATGAGCATCTAACCATGAACGACAACGGCTTGTTACTTCATCTGAAATTGATTCGACACAGATAGTAGGAGTGTTAGGAATTTTAGTTGTACTATTCTGTAATTGAAGCAATCCAGTAACAAGATCAGGTTCTACTGAGTCATCAGGTTCAGGGGTATTCAGATTAAGAACATTAGTAGTTCCCCTGAGTTGTTATTCTCAGTAGAGGTCTCAATTACCACTGGAGTTTCTTCAATGACCTGAATTACCTAGGATTGATTATGTTCAGTAGAATCAATCTCCTAAGCTACATTGCTTGTTGGTTGATTCTAGATTTCATCATCTGAATCATCATCCCAACAATGCTGCATCTTTTCGATTTTATCTTTTAAGCTTAGATCCTGTAGCTTGTTCCTGGCGTCTTCAGCTTCTTGCTGAGAGTTTGACTTTCTGTCCTCAGAGTTAAACTCATCAAATACCACATGAGGGCTTTCTTCCACGCAAAGGGTCCGGTAGTTAAAGACCCTAAAAGCTTTGTTGACCCTGGAGTATCCTAAGAAAACTCCCTGGTCTGACTTGCTATCAAAGACCTTTAACTGGTCCTTTCCGTTATTGTGGACAAAGCACACATAACCAAAAACATGAAAATGAGAGATAAAAGGAGTTCTCCATTTCCATAATTTATATGGTGTCTTCATGTGCATCTGAGTCAGTAGAGATCTGTTCTGAGTGTAGCAGGCAGTATCAGTAGCTTCTGCCCAAACTTCAATGGTAGACCTGAGTCTGCGAGTAATGTCCCTACTGCTTCTTTAAGTGTTCTGTTTTTCCTTTCAGCAAGACCATTTTGCTGAGGCGTACGTGCCACTGAGGTCTCATGTTGAATCTCTTCATCTTCGTAGTAGTCCTTCATCATTGAGTTCAGAAACTCTGTTCCACGGTCTTAGCGTATTCTCTGAATTTTGTTATCCTTCTCGACGCTTAGCCATTTCAGTAGTTTCGGCAGTTCAGATTTGACGTCAGATTTATGGGCGATGAAAATCACCCATGTATATCTTGAATAGTCAGCAATGACTACAAGAGCATATTTCTTTGCTCTGATCATCACTAGATTGACTTGCCCAAAGAGATCCATGTGAAGCAGCCAAGGTATCCCATCCGTGGAAGGTGACGGGATAGGCGGATTGCTTGACTTTGTTTGCTTCCCCTTCAAGCATACCTCACAATTCTTGTGTCTTTTGAAAACTTCGTTGGGCAGTCCTTTGACTTTAGCATCCCTTGCTAGCTTTTTCATTGTCTTGAAGTTCTAATGGCTTAGTCGTCTGTGTCATAGCCATGCAGTTCTGTTATCTGACTTCGTGTGTGCTAGCAGGCACGCATCAGGTTCGGCAGTATTCCATTCAGCATAGTAGATGTTTCTTCGCCGCAACCCTGATAACACAATTTTTCCTATATATTTATCAAGAACATCACAAAAACCTACGTCAAAAGTCACTTTATTGGAGTTATCACATAATCGACTGACAGAAAGGAGATTATGTTGAAGTCCTTCAATATATGATACTCTAGGAACTGTTGCAGTCCCTATTTTCAGCATTTCGTATCCTCTTGTGTAGCCTTTGGAGTTGTCACCAAACTCAATTCTGGCTCCTTCTTGCTGAACATAGTCGATCAGCAGATTCTTCTGATGCATCAAATGTCTTGAGCATTCGTTGTCCACAATACACGGGTCCTTTAGCACCTGAAAAATAGAAAAAGATTCAGGTACCCTTTGGGTTCAGCATTGGGTCCTTAGACGTTAGTGGATTTTTCGAACCAAACTTGTCTGACAATCCTGACGGTCTTAGACTTCTTGCCCTTTTTGTCAGCTGGCTTCTCCACTGAACTTGGAGATGCTGACTTTTTCTTCTTTTGAGGTTCAACATTCTTTTTCTTCTGAACCTTCGGGCTTTGGACTCTAGGCACATAATAGTACGATCCATGCTAAGCTGGATAAGTCCACTTTGGTTGGCCATGCTGCTCGGCCCACCTGACCTTCTTGATTCCCCCTGAGTTGGACCTAGGTGTCTTAGGGCTTGAACCATGGGTCACTTTCTTGTTGTTGAGCTGAGGTGCTATCATCTTTTGCTTGTTCTTTTCCTGAGGGGTTGTAGGTTCAACTGTTTGAATCTTCCCTCTAACAAACCTATCAGCCAGCTTCTCAGAATCTTTGGAGGTTAAAGTGGATGCCTCATATGTATAGCCAAGTCCTTCCTTCACTGAGACTAGCTTTTGTGCTCTGAGCATACTTTCCAGCTTCTCCTTTGCTCCAAGATATTGCTCCGTCATCAATCCTCACCAAACTTCATCACTCCTCCTGAGTGATTAATAGTCTTTCTGTACTTCCGTGAGTTTCTGACTAAGCTATGCTATCTCGGTATCTTTCTCAGAGATGTCTTTGGTCAAGACTGAGATCTGTGCCTCTTGATGTTGAGACTTAGTCATCAGAGAATTAATCTCTTCCTTCTGTCTCAACACAAGTTCTTCAAACTCAGTAGAGTCCTGACTTCTCATCAAAACTTTCTGATTTTCAGCTTTCAGGAGTTCCATCTCCTGAATGGTTTTGCTGAACTGTTGGCTCGTTTGGATTTGTTCTTCGAGCAGATCTTCGTATGCAAGAACCACATCTAGCGGTTCTCCTGCAATTGAGCTCGTGTCGTGTGTGCACGGTGAAGAGGGGCATACATTAGGGTCAGACTTTACCTCATCCTCTTCTCCTGCCATGAGACAGAGTTCAGTATCTTCTGCTTCAATAGCGATGAACGCAGCATCATCATCGGATGATTCCATGAAAAGCTCTGCGTCGCTTAAGCAGTCAGATAACTCTCCAGCTATGTAAGCTTGCCTCTTTTTGACTAACTTGTCATGTCAGGCTTGCCTTTCAACTCGTTCAGCTACTGAGAGTTCTGGACATTCATACTGAAAATGTCCTGGTTTCTTGCAGTTGTAGCATACTGAAGTCCTGGCTTCCCTTCTAGGTGTATCGATATGTCCAGTGGGAGTCGCTTCAGTATTCCTACAATCAGGTAGAGGTTTAGTTTCACTTTTCGAGTGACTATTATCTCTCTTACCTTGATATTTTGAAGATTTCTTCATCTTCATTCTCCGGAATTTGTCCTTCTCCTTCGGGTATTTCACCGCGAGGAGAGCATACTTCTCAGCCAAGTTATCAGCAGAGGGTATAGTCACTGAGCTTCCAGCTGACTGACTTGCGCTTGAGGGATTTGCTCCGGGTGTGCTAACTGATGCCTTATATGCATGATCCAATTTGCACTTCAGTCTCAGCACCTGGGGTGTGTGGGAGATTGAACTCAAACTCCTCTGCCTTTAACTTTGAAAAGATATAATCAGGAGTAACAGAGTTCAGATTAGTTCTCCTCTAACATGTAGCAAAAGAGTACCACTTGGGCATGCTAAGAGCCCGTAAGATCTTGGTTTTGGTCTCCTTGTTGCTAAATGTCTTCCCCAGTCCATTGATGATGTTTATTTGATTTGTGAATCTGACACTAAAATCATCAATGGACTCTCCTGGAAGCATAGCGAATGCTTCTAGCTTTCTGTAGCTCTAACTCCAACAACAACAAACGAGGGTGTCCAAAGTGCAACAAGGGGAAGGCAAGAGTTCAAGCTCATAAGTTTAATGGTGATTGCTATAAGTGTGGAAAAGTTGGCCACACGTCCAAGGACTGCCGCAAGTCAAACGAGAAGAAGGTTCGAGAAGCCAACATGTTGGAGAAGGAGCTCACTGAAGCTGACCCAGAGGTTGTCATCACCGAAGAGGTGAATATTCTGGAGAACCATGGCCAGTGGTTTATTGACATTGCTGCCATGACACATGTTTGTGGTGACCGAAGTCGTTTCACCAAGTACAAGAGTTGCTAAGGGAGGAAGCTGAATATGGGAAATCAAGCCTCATCTGAGGTCGTTAGCTATGGTATTGTGATGGAATAGAAGGGAAGAATTGATTACCTTCCTCCACGTATGTTGTTGAAGCTTTGATTGTTGCTCATGTTTCAGATCTTATGATTTGTGTCCCGGCCCTTTCTTCCTCCGTGTGGACAGAGAACTGAAGAAAAAGAATTATTATCTCTCTCTCTCTCAATCGCGCGTATGCGTTTGAGAACATGAATGTGTGTGTCTATTCTGATTATGAACAGAATACTAAGATATATATATATATATATATATATATATATATATATATATATATATATATAGCCTTCAAAGCCAATATTATATCAATATTTGTAGCCCATTAATTTAATTATACTTCTAATGGACTTCTACATCAATTAGCCCATAATATAATAAATTAATTTGTTGGGCTACTTTTATTTCCAGATAAATAACATGTTGGGATGAGAGTATGATAAGATTTGAAGATCCCAAAACCCCTAGCTGAATGATAAACCTTCGATACTGTAAAAGGTTAGTTGAGTTCAGTTGTTAGGAACTCAGTAGGCTAGAGTTCAGTAGTTGTGCATTCAGTAGAAGATTCTGCACTCAGCCGGAGAACTCAGTATAGAGGAAGTCAGTTGGATAGCTATCGACCAACTGAATCTGCAAAGGATTTTAAGCCTGCGAACTGAATTGATCAGACGAATGTCAGTAGAAGATACACTTGTTGAAGGTCCGAGGATTCAGAGGAAGTCAACTTATCGTACTCTTGGAGTTTGAACAAGCCTCACCTACTCTCCTAGTCTCGACCAATAAGGAGCTGACAACGCTTTACCTACTCTACCATAAAGCTACTCCTAAACGGAAAAAGAGGAATTCTCTACAGTACCTCTACTTCAACGTTCAAATTCATATGGCCGTTTTCCTTATCTTATTCGACACGTGTCTAGACTCCCTCTAACGGATCTATTCACAAATCAAAGACTATAAATAGAGAAGATTCTTCATGCAGAAAGACACCAGGAACCAAAGCAATCAAAGCTCACATGCTCTAGCGAATTCACAGCAATATTCAGCGAATAACTAGCACTTAGAATTAGATCTTCTTTAGTTTTTCTCTCTAGAGAAATACATGATCCCTTTCTCTATCTAAGCATGCTAATTGTAATATTCAATAGCTTAGAACCTCGAAGGAGTTCATCTTTTGAACTGTTCTTATTGTAAGAACTCCTTCTTAGTTGGAGAAATTCTAACCTTCAAAGGTTAAGAACTGTAAAGTCACTACGACCATAAGTAGATATATGTCTTGCGTATAGATTGACTGAGGCTTGCTCAGTATAATCAAACAAGTGAGAATATATCCTGTGAACAGATCAACTGAGACTTGCTCAGCATAATTAATACAAGAACTCCTACTTAGTTCAGGACGGTGGACGTATGACCCAGCGTGTCCGAACCATTTTAAAAATCGTTTGTGTTGATTTTAACTGTTGCATTGATTAACTGTTCATTCTGCATACAACTGAGTTTCAATCAAACAAGCACAAAACTGATTTTCACTGAGACAATTTTAAGGGCCTACACTTCCGCACACAACTTCTGTTGTTGAAATATTGTTCACTGACATAAGTCATTAGGACTGTACTCAGTAGGAGAATATCTGCCCACGTGATCGAGAAAGCATATTTGGCTAACTGACAAGTTCAGTAGCAATCTTCAGCTATAGCTGACTTTCGCGTTCTGAGTTTTGAATTTGCATTCAGTTGTATTCACGCCCCCCCAATTCCTCTATACCTAAAGCTCGTCTCTGGACAAACATAACATTATTAAATAATGCAAAATGCATTAATCTATTAATAATGATTTCTGAGAGAAAATATATAAAACTAGGCAACTAATTGGGCCAGATTAGGGATCTAATACAAGAAATAACATTGGGCCTCAAATTAATTAATTATTTATGCTCAGTCCAGAGCAAAATTAATTAGAAAACACAGATTCATTCCACTAGAGATTTCGTCCTGACTTACCCATTTATCCCAACTTGAGCATGGGCTTGTATTTTAGACTTAATCGATCTCCGTGTTTAAGATAGAAATATCTATTAATTAATTAATCCCACTGATAGCTTAAATTAATTAACATCTTATTATATTCCTGGGTAGTACCACTCGACCTTATTAACATACTTGAACTTAATCAATCGGCCAGGTTTAGTGTGCTAATCCTTACGAGTTCCTCAAGGGATATTATCAACCCATTTTACTAGGATACGGTTGCAAGATACAGACAATCAGCCTGGGCCACAATGACTACTAGCACCCAAGATACGTAGATCCGGTCGCGATGAAGTTCACCATAGTAGGTCAAAGTGATAGATAGTCAAATGCACTCAGCTGAAGTCTTACCAAGCTTAAGACCAATTAAGTCACCGACATCTTGGTTTTCCACTAAGGTCAGTCAGGAGAACACATCTCACTGCGATCCATCAATACACCACCATAAGTGTACTAGTAAAGACAAGCAGCCAAGACAAGCCACTTCTTATCTAAACTGTAGCTTAAAACGACAATTTATCCTTAAGTTATCTCAGTTGTGATAACCGTTTATATCTTGTCAGTTCAACCAATTTGTGCCTTCTGTGATACCCGACACACTACATAAATCTAACTTTTATACAAGATAAAGGATTACATGTGTAAATATATATTTATCAGATAGGAGAATAAAATAGTGGTAAGGACAAAAACACATTGTATAAAAGCATAAAATTTGCTTCCAGTATACAAAATCCCAACAACTCTCCCACTTATACTAAAGCAATTTAGTATACAATGTGTCAGTTCTGGTACTAACTAGTACTGTACTCAGTTGTCTATCCTATCTATCACTGCATCTTCTCCCACTTATACAACCTAAGTGGGGGGACATCTCTACCGCTCCTAAGTCACGAACATGCTTCTCGTAAACCTGAATTGATAAGCCCTTCGTGAAAGGATCAGCTAGGTTATCTTCAGTTCCAATTTTGTCAATCACCACCTCTCCTCAATTTATGAATTCTCGTATAATGTGGTACTTTCTATCTATGTGTTTAGACGCCTTGTGAGATATGGGTTCCTTTGAATTTGCCACTACACCCGAGTTATCATAATAAATTATGATAGTCTTAGGCAAATTTAGAACAATATCAAGATCCAGAAGGAAATTCTTGAGTCAAACAGCCTCTTTCGAAGCTTCTGAAGCAGCCACATAATCTGTTTCCATGGTTGAGTCTGCAATTCATTTCTGCTTTGTACTTCTCCATGAGATGGCTCCACCTCCCAAGGTAAACAGATAACTCGAGGTAGACTTCTTATCGTCTCTGTTAGCCTGGAAATCTGAGTCTGTATAACCCAAAGGCACTAGACTATCTGATTGGTAAACAATTCTATAATCTATAGTTCGTTTAAGGTACTTGAGAATATTTTTGACCGCAGTCCAGTGCGCTTGTCCAAGGTTAGACTGATATCTTGAGACTATGCCTACAACATATGAGATATCTGGTCTCGTACAAAGCATTTCCTACATGAGGCTACCGACAGCGGAAGCATATGGTACTAGCCTCAAACTTTCTATCTCTTCAGGTGTTTTTGGGCACTGATTCTTAGGTAGAAAAATGCCATGTTTGAAAGGTATTGAACCTCTCTTGGCATTTTGCATGCTAAAATGAGCAATAACAGTGTCGATGTAGGATGTTTGTGACAAGCTTAACATCCTTTTCTGGCGATCTCGGATAACCATGACCCAAGGATGTAAGCAGCTTCACCTAAGTCCTTCATTTGAAACTGCTCGGATAACCACGTCTTTACATTTGATAACACTTCAACATTGTTGCCAATGAGAAGGATGTCGTCTACGTAAAGTGCTAGAAACACCATTGATAACACTTTCACATACCCTTCTAGTTGTTTCATATTGATGTCTCTACCTTCTTCAAGGTGACCGTTTAAGAACGCGGTCTTGGCATCTATTTGCCAGATCTCTAGGTTCATGTGAGCTGCTATGGCATGGAGAATCCGAATGGACTTGATCATTGCTACAGGTGAGAAGGTGTCGTCATAATCGATACCCTCTTTGTGGGTAAAACCCTTCGCTACTAGCCTGGCCCTAAATGTCACAATCTCTCCATTCGGTTCTCTCTTTCTCTTGTATACCCACTTACTCCATTAGCCTTGCAGCCTTCAGGTAGTTCTGCGATCTTGTATAGATCCATATCAGTTATGGACTCAAATTCCGAGTCCATGGCGATTTACCATGAATCTGCATCTATATCTCCCACTACTTCGTTGTAAGTCCAGGGATCCACGGTATCTTGTTCATCTGTCGGGAGATGATCAGACGTCTCCCCAGTGAACGTATACCGATCAGGTGTATATATCACCCTCCCACTACGTCAAAGAGTGTTAGGCGTTGCGTTAACAGATTGTGCAATTGCTCGTGGAGCTCTATCTTGCACAGTTGGCTCTATAAGTGGAT
Source organism: Lavandula angustifolia (assembly GCA_028984105.1). NCBI lineage: Eukaryota > Viridiplantae > Streptophyta > Magnoliopsida > Lamiales > Lamiaceae > Lavandula > Lavandula angustifolia. The sequence goes on along the minus strand of CM054806.1, from coordinate 18,743,660 downwards.
CTCGATCACCTTATAATTCCTCAAGGATGATCTCGACTCGAGACTTGTGATTACTAATATAATCCTCCTCTAAGAACCGAGCGTTGGTGCTAAAAACGATCTTCTGTTCTTTAGGATCATAAAAGTAATCACCCTTCATTTCCTTCACATACCCTATAAACAACAAAACCTCTGAACGTGGCTCCAACTTGTCGACCTGTTTATTCAGCACATAAGCAGGACACCCCTAAATATTTATGTGGTGCATACTGGGCTTGTGCCCGCTCCACAACTTGACCGGAATCGTGTTAACCGACTTGGATGGCACACGGTTCAGTAAATATACCGCAGTCTGTAGGGCATATCCCCAAAAAGAAATCGGCAAAGTTACATAACTCATCATCGACCAAACCATCCCTAAGAGAGTTCGATTCCTTCTCTCTGACACACCATTCTGCTGAGGCGTGCCTGGTGATGTCAGCTAGGATGTAATCCCACATTTTATCAAGTAATCCTTGAACTCGTTGGATAGGTATTCCCCACCACGATTAGATCGCAATGTTTTGGTTTCTTTACCTAACTTCTTCTCCACTTCTGCTTTGAATTCCTTAAGGGTTTCGAAGCAATCCGACTTGTGGCGAAAAAGGTAAACATATCAGTACCTCGAGTAATCGTCAGTAAATGTGACGAAGTACTCAAACCCTCCATGAGCTTGTGTTGACATAGGTCCACACAAGTCAGGATGTATCAAACTTAATGCTTCTATGGCTCTATAACCTTTTGCCTTGAAAAGCCTAGTCACCATCTTTCCTTCTAAGCAGGGTTCACAAATTGGAAATGGTTCAACTTGGATAGACTACAATGATCCATATTCCACCAACCATTGAATCCTATTCAGATTGGTGTGAGCTAGTCTTAAGTGTCATAGATAAGTTTAGTTTACCTTAGAAGATTCTTTCCTCTTCTTGGAATTTGATGATGAGGAAGCAACATTAACAGAATTACGCGGTTTAAAAGTAGTAGTATATAAAGATCCGTTTAGTGGCACACCACAGATAAAATCATCGTCTTTCATGATAGAAACTTCACTATCAAAACTTGATTTATTACCCTCCATGGTGTAGTGTTTTGAAACAGAATTAATGTTTCGCCTAAACTTAGGCACATATAATACATCTTTAATAGTAAAACAGAACTATCAAAAGATAGATGTAAATCTTCAATGGCAATTGTAGGAACTCTCGATCCATTGCCCATGGAGACTACCATCTCGCCATCGCTCAATTGCCTTTTCTGCAAGAAACCTTGCAAAGTGTAACAAACATGATTTGTTGCCCCCGAATCCACTACCAACTCGTGGGTAGAAGATGAAACTAGAACAGTCTCAGTTACAAGAGCGAGTAGCGTCTCTTTCTGTTTTGCCTTGACATCTGGATAACAATTCTTCCAGTGTCCTTTCTTACCACTCTTGAAGAAACATCCTTCCTCCTTTGGCGTTCATACACCGCCGGTAAGGAACGTCTTCTTACTCCCACTACTCTTCTTGAAATGACCATCGTTCCTGCTCTTTTTCTAGTTTCCGCCTTTCGGAGGATTCCTTGAGCTATTAGTGATGTTCAAGACTTGAGCACCCTTACCCTTTCCTATAACTTCTTTGACCACTACCAAAGAATTCAGTAACTTACTCCGAGTAATCTCAATCTTAGACATAGCGGTCCTAAAACAGAAGTTCTTATAGGACCTTGTAAGATATCTCATCCACTCTATGAAATTATATTAAACCCGTTGAGACTGATTAGGAACTTATGAAATTTATGAACAGACATATCTAAAATATATAATTTAAAAATATAAAAGCATGTAAGAACTAATATTTGCACATAATTCGTAATTAATAATCATTGTAATCTTTTTGTAAAAATAATGATATTAAAAATCTCGAACAGCTCTATGAATTCCACTCGTAAGCCACGCAGGTGGACGTTTACTAGCGTAACCCTAAACTAAGCTATTTATCTAGCTCTTTTATTCCAATCCACGCATAGGTTCTTAAGACGAATGGAATTAATAGTTCGATATTCTGGACCATGTCACTATTAAAATGCGGGAAGGGACTTTGAAGGAAGTGAATTGTACCTGCGGTGACATCTAAGCAATGACAATTAATTTGACCAAATTAGAATCAAATTCTTGAAATTAACATACTTACGAGAACCATGCCGCATTCAATTTGATCTAATTAGTCATCCTATTTAATTATCATCTTCTAGAGTACTCGTGTTTACTAGGCACACAAACCACGCAGGTGGATATTTACGGCTTCGCTCCCACTACTTAATAATAATTAAATATTGTTTTGGAAAACTTGTAACACAAATATGCAAGCAAGCCACACAGGTGAATGTTTACTAATATAATCTTACTACTTTTGTGTAGATTCCAATTAAATGGAGGTCCGATTAAGTGTTTAATATCCAATTTAATGGAATCTAATTAAACATTTAATTTTAAAAATTGCTTAGTCTTTTTTATTCAAAAGGTTTGTTCAGATTCACGCTAAAGCATGGAATTTCTAAGCGCACATAATAAAACGTGCTCGCGAAAAATAAAACATGCTTTAATACGACGTAAATCATATTTACATGCTTTTTTAAGCGCAATTAAACACATAATTGCATGCTAAAGCATAATAATAAATAAATACGCAAATAGGAAATTAAATTTCGTTATCGGACTAAAAAACACAGATAAAAAATTAAAATCTATCTATTAAATAGCCCGAACAAATACAAGTCTTCGAAAAACTTTGAATCGAGAGTTGTCTGCATCGTCACCACGTCATCAGGGTGTTTGCCACGTGGCAGACACGTGTCCTGCCCAATCAGCATAGGGCTGATGTCAGCAGCCCAAGGGATGAGGTCAGCACCTTCTCCTGCATGTTTTTGCACACTCTCACATAACCGTTTCTCTGATTTTGCCTATCTCTCACCTGCTGAACTTACTGAAGTTATCTGTTTCAATTTTACTGAAGTCTTTCTAAGTCAGTAGTCTAGCATTCATGTCTTTGTTTTTATAGAAGTAGAGGTTTTGGCATCATCAATTAGGGGGAAATTGTTGGGTTATGAGTCAGTAGATGGTATTCAGCTGATTAGCGGTAAAAATATTATTGGGGGAAATCATAGTAGTACTATGGAATTGAAGATCCCAAAACTCAGCTGATATCAGTAGTGTAGTGTCTCGATAGGATTAGATGATGTATAGGTTAGACTTTTTGCGATTGATTATCTTTTTGTCTAAGTCCTGTACGGGGTAAAATGTTGGATTGATCTTCTGTAGAAGTTACTTTCCAGAACCCCACGTCATCAGTATAAGAGCTTGCGTTCTTCGACCCGAGTGATCTTTACCTTCGATGAAAGACGACCCATCGCCGATAGTTATCGGCAGCCATCACCGACCCACCAAAGCTTTATCAGCTTGTAAGCCGACTAAGTCAAAGAAGACAGAGATTGTCTTGAATCTACTGTATACGACAGAAAACGACCCAGTCGTAAAAGTCATTTCGAAGTTCAGCAAAAGATCATACAAGGATGTGGAATAGTCAACTCTGAACACTGACACATTCTCACCTACCACAAGCCTCGACCAATGAGAAGCCGACAACGCTTTACCTGCTCAGACCAACTAAAGCAGCTCTCATGTACAGTGTCAACTGCCCTGCTGCAACAATTCAAAAAATATAACCGTTTTCTTTGGAAGTTTGTGACACGTGGTATCGTCTTCTCCAATGGACATATGCCTGCTCACAACTATAAATAGAGAAGAAAACCGAGCTCCATGCAAGGGATTAACAAGGGAAAACGCTCAAGCTCACGAACAACTCTAGCAAACTTAAAGATCATCCAGCGAAGAACTTGCCTTCATATAATACCATTAGTTCTTCTCTCTAGAGTTATTTAGATCCCTTCTTCTCTAGCTAAGCTCATTGCTAAATTTGTAGCTTAGAAATTCGAAGGAGTTCACTTTCTGTGAATTGTTCTTATTGTAAGAACTCCTTAGTTGGAGATCATCCCCTCCCTTTCGAACTTAGGTTTGAATTATAAAGTCACTAAGGACTATAACTTAGAAGGGTCTGTCCAGTGTACAGATTCCTTGCTGAGGCTTGCTCAGAATAATCAACAAGTTCTCCTGATCTTCAGGACCGTGGACGTACGATCTTGCGTATCCGAACCACGTTAAATTGCTTGTGTTATTTACTGTTTTATTGCATTGCATACAAACTGATTAAAATCATATCTTTGCATAAAACGTATTTTCAAAGCGCACCAGCCAAAAGACTTTAACTTGCGAAAATGCGATTTCAAACTAAGACGAATCTCTGGGCCCTACACTCTTATCCGCACAACGTCTCCGACTGAGTTTCAAGTACTGACTAAAGTCAGTAGGAGAGCTCAGTAGCTGACACACTCTGACCCGTGATCGAAGGGTACAATCTGGCACTGTTCATCAGTCGCAACCAACAGCTCAGCTGTCCTTCACGTTCTGAGAAAAGAAACTATGATCAGGTGTATTCACCCCCCCCCCCTCTACACCTGACTATCGTCTCCGGACCAACAATTGGTATCAGAGCAACGGTGTTCTTCTAATCGCCGGTTCTGTACTACTGGTCTTCTCGAACAGATCCTGAAAACGCTTTTACTGCACAAGCATCTCTTCTATCATCCTTATACTCGTTCACAATATGTCTGATATGTCAGGTATTCGGATGGTACCGATGTTCTCTATAGAGAACTACACGGTATGGCGTGTGAGGATGGAGGCACACCTTACATCGCAACATGACAGCATGACGGACGTCCTTGAAATAGGACCCATCGTTCCCATGATTGACAGCGTTCAGTTTGCCGCTGTTGGAGGTGTAGGAGCACAGACTGGAGCTAAGATCCCCAAAGAAAAATCTGCCTTCACACCGGAAGAGAAAAAGTTGCACAACCTCGACCGAGTTGCGCGAAATGCAATACTGACTACGCTCAGTGATTCTCACCTCGGGAGAGTGCAGGACTGCAAAACGGCAAAAGAACTCTGGGATGCCTTGGCTGTACTGAGTCAGGGAACCCCGCAGATCAAAGAAAATAAGCTCGAATTAGAGCTACAGAAGTTCGATGCCTTTGCAATGGAGCCCAGTGAAACCATTGACGAGCTTAGCGTCAGATTCACAAATCAAGTCATTGTGATCAACGGGCTGGGGAAGATGTTCACGAACAAAGAGATGAACACCAAGATCTTAAGAGCGCTACCTCGACAGAAGTGGCTTCCATTTGCTACTTATTTACGACGCTCTGATCTTAATGCTCTAACTCCTGATGTTATATTTTCATAATTAAAAACGGAGGAATTCGAGTATAGCCTACCTCAAAGATGTTCCAGTGCTCCAGCTGACACTCAGATCAACCATGCTTTCAAAGCAACAGTCAGCAAGACTGGACCCAAACCTATTTCCTCAAGCAAGGCAGTGGCCACGACAGTGGCAAAGTCCTCTGAGACTTCAGGCCCTGACCAACTAGCATTGATGGCTCTCAAATATCAGAGAGAGAAGGAGAGAGTCAGAAAGCTGAGGAAATACAACAGAGATTCTCCCTCAGGTAAGAAAGATTATCAGAAAAGGGAAGAATCTAAACCTTCTATTGATTGCAGGAACTCAGAACCTGCTGCAAGTCTATCGAAGGACTCAGCTGGAAAAAGCAGCAGATCATCTGTCTGCTATAACTGCAAGAAGGAGGGACATTATCAGTACGACTGTCCCGAACTCTAAGCTGCTCAACGAGCAGAACGGCAGGCCAGACGAGAAAAATTTGCCCGAAGAAGGTAGGCCTACATAGCCGGAGAGATATCTGAAAACTCAATCGAGGAGGATACATTTATGTATTCCTCTGAGGACGAAGCTGCATTCGTCGCAGTTGAGATCGGAGAGACGGTTCCTGAAGAAACGGCTGAATAGTGTCTGATGGCCGGAGAAGAGGCTGAGGTAAACTCCAAACTTAATGTAACCTCTTCTTCACACAGCACACACGACACATGCTCAGTCACAGATGATCCTCTAGATGTGGTACAAGCCTACGATGATCTGCTAGAGGAGCAGATTCAGCTGAGCAGAGAATTCAGCAGAACGATTCAGGAACTAAAACAGGTAAAGGCTGAGAATCAGAGACTTTCTTCTGATTGTCAGGTCTCTACTGAGTCAGAGAATCAGTAGCGAGACTCAAGGAAGAGATTGAATCTCTTATGACTAGGTCTCAACTTCAAGAGACTCAGATCTCAATTCTGACTAAGGAAAATTGTGAGAAAGAGACTGAAATAGCCCGACTCAGTCAGAAGCTCACAGACGTGGAAAAAGATTATGACTCACTCAGAAGAAGTGACGAGGTCTGGCGAGGACTGATGAGTGAACAGTACCTGAGAGCTAAGGAGAAGCTGGAAAGTATGCTTAGAGCGCAAAGGCCAACTGTCATGAAAGAAGGTCTTGGCGATACTCACGAAACTTCCACTTCAAAAAGCTCAGAAATGCTGGCTGATCGGTTCGTCAGAGGAAAGGTGCAAGCTACTGACACCACACCTCAGGCGAAAAATAAACAGAAAATAATTGCACCTTAGCCGAGCAGCAAGAAGCAGCTGACCAAAGGTTCCAGCCCCAGGACACCACGATCAAACTCAGGGGGAACCAAGAAGGTCAGGTGGGCAGAACAGTACAATGAGCCACTGTATGAGCACCCGACTCAGTATGGCTCGTACTACTATGAGCCCAGGGTCAGGAGGAGCACAAAATCTCAGAAGAAGAAAGCTCCTAAACCCAAAATCATCAGAAAGTCAGTATCTCCGAGTCCTGTGGAGAAGAAAGCTGACAAGGTTCAGAAGAAGAAGTCTCAGACTTCTAAGGTTCCTAGGAAGATCTGGGTTCCGAAATCACCCACTAACATGTAAGGACCCAACTGAACCAAAGGGTACCTTAAAATGCTTCTGTTTTGCAGGTGCATAAGGACCATTGGATAGTGGACAGCGGCTGCTCGAGACACATGACATACCAGAAGAGCCTGCTGACCAACTACGTACAAGAAGATGGTCCCAGAATTGAGTTCGGTGACAACTCAAAAGGCTACACAAGGGGATATGGAACGCTGAACATTGGGACTGCTTCAGTTCCAAGAGTAACATATGTTGAAGGACTTCAACATAATCTCCTTTCAGTCAGTCAATTATGTGATAATCTTAACAGAGTAATCTTTGACGCTGGTTTATGTGATATTGTTGATAAATCTACAGGAAAAACAGTGTTATCAGGTTCACGGAGGAAGAATATATACGTTGCTAACTGGAATACCGCAGAACCTGAGGCTTGCTTGCTCGCACAAACAAAATCTAGTGACAAGGCAGGATGGTTGTGGCACAAGAGACTCAGCCACCTAAACTTCAAGACTATGACCAAGCTTGCCAAGAACTCTAAAGTCAGAGGACTGCCCAATGAATCATTTATCAAAGACAGAAATTGTGAAGCTCGCCTGAAGGGAAAGCAGACAAAGAAAAGCAATCCACCTAAATCTTCACCTTCCACTGATGGAATCCTTCAGCTGCTTCACATGGACTTATTCGGTCCAGTCTCTCCAATGACTATAAGAGGCAAGAAGTATGCCCTCGTCGTTATTGACGACTACTCGAGATATACTTGGGTCATCTTCATTGCAAACAAATCTGATGTCATGACTGAGTTGCCTAAACTGCTGAAAAAGCTCAGTGTGGAAAAGGACATCAAGATACACAGAATTCGCTCAGATAGAGGAACATAATTTCTCAACTCAGTAGTTAAAGAGTACTGCGAAAAGGAGGGAATTAAGCACGAGACATCAGCTGCTCGTACCCCTCAGCTGAACGGACTTGCTGAACGCAAAAACAGAACACTCAAAGAAGCAGCAAGAACGCTCCTAGCAGACTCTGGACTACCCTCAAAGTTTTGGGCAGATGCTACTGACACCGCCGACTACACTCAGAATCGCTCACTACTTACACAGCAACACATGAAGACACCATACGAATTATGGAAAGGGAGAATTCCTTCTATTTCTCATTTTCATATTTTTGGTTGTCCGTGCTTTATTCAGAATAATGGGAAAGATCAGTTGAAGGTCTTTGATAGAAAATCTGATCAAGGAGTATTCTTAGGATACTCCCGAGTCAGTAAAGCCTTCAGAGTCTTTAACTATCGGACCCTTTGCGTGGAGGAAAGCCCTCATGTTGTTTTTGATGAGTTTGTTACTAAGAACAGGAAAACTACAAAGACAAATACTGAAGATGTCAGCAGCAAGCTTCAGGATCTCGTACTAAACAATAAAGCTGAAAAGATCCAACATTGTTGGGATGATGAGTCAGACGATGAAGAAATTCAGACTCAGCCAACAAGCGATGTAGCTGACCTGGTTGATTCTACTGAATAGAATCAATAACAGGTAACAACGGTCGATGAGGAAGCCCCAGTGGTAACTGAGACCTCTACTGAGAATATAAACTCAGGGGGAACACAAATTGTTCCTGAGGTAAATGCCCCTGAACCTGGAAACTCAGTAGATCCTAACCTTCTTACTGAACTACTGCAATCACAGAACAGTACGACTGAAATGCCTAACACACCTACTGACTGTGCAGAAGTAGTATCAGAAGAAGAAGCCAGACTCAGACGTTCATGGCTTGATGCTCATTCTTCAGATCTCATTATAGAAGATCCGTCAGCAACGATAAGGACAAGATCTAGATTAAGTCAAGGAGAAAGCTCACTCTATTCTTGTTTCATGTCTACAGATGAACCTCAGTCAATAGAGGACGCACTCAATGATGCTGACTGGATCATCGCCATGCAAGAAGAGCTGAACCAGTTCGTCAGAAACGAAGTTTGGGAGCTTGTTGACAGACCTAGACATCAGCACGTTATTGGCACTAAGTGGGTCTTCAAAAACAAGCGTGATGAAAACAACGTCATCGTCAGAAATAAAGCTCGACTAGTTGCCAAGGGTTATTGTCAAGCAGAGGGAATCGACTTTGATGAAACATTTGCTCCAGTCGCAAGATTGGAAGTCATTCGTCTTTTCCTAGCTTACGCAACGCATCAAGGATTCAAAGTATATCAGATGGATGTAAAGTCAGCTTTTCTGAACGGCGTACTGAAGGAAGAAGTCTACGTGGAACAACCGCCCGGCTTTCGCGGGAACATCAGGGTGTACGGACTTCGGAAAGCTCTGTATGGGTTAAAACAAGCACCCGGGGCTTGGTACGATACCCTATCAGACTTTCTACTTCAGAAAGGTTTTCAGAAGGGGACAGTAGATCGCACCCTATTCAACATAAAGTCAGGAGATGACATCCTACTGGTGCAAATCTACGTGGATGACATCATTTTCGGCTGCAGAAACGTAACCATATGTCAGCAATTCGAGAAAATGATGAAGGAGAAATTCGAGATGTCTATGATGGGAGAGATGAACTATTTCCTTGGATTTCAAGTGAAGCAATCACCTGAAGGAATTGTCATCAATCAAGCCAAATACACTCGAGATCTTCTGAAAAGATTTGGTTGCGACTCAAGCAAACCAGTCAAGATCCCCATGAACACGAATTTCAAAATCGATCTAGAAAAAGAGGGAGCTTCTGTTAACTCTACTGATTATAGAGCTATTATTGGTTCTTTATTATACTTAACAGCTAGCTGACCTGACATAACTTACGCTGTAGGTGTATGTGCAAGATTTCAAGCGGATCCCAAGCGAAGTCATCTAGACTCAGCAAAGAAGATTCTGCAATATCTAAGAGGAACACCTGACGCAGGGTTATGGTATCCTGCTGATGATAACCTTATACTGACAGGTTATTCTGATGCTGATTATGCAAGATGCAGGATAGATCGAAAGTCAACTTCTGGAACGTGTCAGTTCCTAGGCAGCAAGCTGATATCTTGGTTCTCAAAGAAACAGCATTCAGTAGCAACGTCCACTACTGAAGCTGAGTACATGGCTGCTGGAAGTTGTTGTGCCCAGATCCTTTGGCTTCGACAACAACTGAGAGACTATTGTATAATTCAGGATGAAGTGCCCATCTACTGTGACTCCACAAGTGCTATTGCAATAACTCATAATCCAGTTCTCCATACGAGATGTAAGCACGTGGATATTCGACACCACTTCATCAGAGACCATGACGAGAAAAAGGATATCAGAATGGAGAAAATCCATACTGACAAGCAAAGGGCAGATATACTGACCAAACCACTAGCTGAGAACAGATTTAGAGAATTATCAGTTGAGCTAGGTCTACTGGATCCTACTGAATCACATCAGTAGAAGACAACTACTGATAACAACAATTGGTAACAATTGGTATCAAGTGTAAGGAACCAGTATGACAGGTCAGAAGACTCAGTCGGGAGAATCAAACTATACACAGTAAGGGGGAACGTGGTCATCAGCACGTCAACCATCCTCCTTAGTCTTAACGGTAACCAGCTGATCGTAAAAGTTCAGCTGAAGAGGTTTGCGTAGTATTTACTTAAAGTTTATCAGAAGCATGCTCGCATTTATTATCTCAGTCGCTTGCACTCAGTAGTTAATGAGCATTTATTTCCCGCCATTAATTTTTAAGGATAAGTCAGTAGGAAACCGTTCTCATTTAAATTGACTTAGTCTTTAATGTTGCCTGCAGCGCATTTAATGCATGTCTTCTCACTTACCTTTATTACGCATTATCCTACGTGGGTCTATAGTAGAAGCGGCTTAGGCAATCATTCCTTTTATAACGTCACATCTCAGTCGTCGCTAAAAATGAGAGACTAAACCCCAATCGTTCGATCTAAACGGTTTATTACGCATGATCTTATAAAATCTTTCATCTTCTACATTAGCCTTACTTTTCGAGATTTACGAAATCTTGGAGCTTTTATCTGCGATTCAGTTTTTTTTTCCTTCATAACCTAAACTGCTTTGCATTTGCGTATCTCAAGCTCTAAATCTTTCGGTAATATATTAACTCTGCCTAAAACTCATACTGACTAATTCTATTTTCAAGTGCTAACGAGTTTTTCTGCAGATACTCATGGCGACGATACAGACTCCCACAAATATTGACGAGATCATCGTCTCTCGCATCCAGTTCGAACCAACAATGGCGCTACGCCAAGTTGATCTTCCATACTTGGAGCCCATTTTCGACGCCATTGAAAGTTCTGGAGTAGAACTGCTCGTCTCCAGGCAACCCCGAGCGTATTTGCCCAGACAAGTGGCGGAAGTCTACTTCAACTGGAGAACCCTAGATTCAAGGGTAGAGGAAGCATCCTTCGCATTCATGAAGGAGGTTGTACCAAATTTGTGGGATGCGAGTCAGCATATCATCAACATCCGAGATGCACTGGAATTAGCATTTGATCTTCCAGCCGATGGAATTTCTCCTATTGGATATAAGGAGAAGGAGATCAACGCATACGTACAGAAATTATGTGGCAGGAAGGATATTGCGTTCAAGACAGCTCTGCCGAAGAATCAGTTGTTGCCACAGTACCGGGCGCTCGCATACATCGTTTCTCACATCCTCACGAGCTCAGTCAGTTCGTATGACCAGCTTTCAAAGCCACGCATTCAGTTGATGATGGTCATAGACGATAGAGTCCAAGTTAACTGGACGGACTACTACGCAGCCGAGCTTAAGGCTCAGTCTCAGAAGTTCGCGGCCACACCCACTGGTGAGAGAAAACTTATAAGTGTGGGGAAGCTGTTGTATGGGACGAAGATGTCCATACTTATCGAGCAATCAGTCTCAAGGAGTTCAGCCTTTGCTGACTCCAGGTATTTTGATAGCAAGCTCAAAAAGTTCAAAACGAGAGCCGCTGCTGAAAAATCAATCGGGTGAGGGCCGCCTGATCAGAAGAGAGTCGTCTCCGACTTACCCCCTCGCACCGACCCGCCTAAGAGGAAGAGGCTAACCAAGACTGGACCTTCTAAGGTCTCAGTAGAACAAGCAAGACAAGCCTCTCCCCCACCCACTCAGGAAGAACAAATCCTAGACTCTGACACCGGCATTGAGGATGCCACGATAAAGGATAAGGTTCAATGCATCAGTTCCGAGGAGACTCAGTCGGACATCAGGGTACCGACTGAGGAAACATCCTCTGAGTGGACCACGATACACTCCACCCGCCTTCGCGCTACCGGAGAAATCCATGCTCAGATTCCTGAAATCGCTGAGCATTCAGACTTGGTGGAAACTGCCATAAGGGCCAGGACACAGATGCTGCTGAGGTTTCTCAGCTGGGATATTCTTGAAAATATTATACGAACTCAGTCAGCTCTGTCCTTACTTGCCGAGGAGCAAGACTTGCAGTCAGCTATAGGGTTCGGGGAACCAGCTGACCTTGCTTCATTTGAGGACCTGAGGGCAACGATGCTTTATCTCCTTAGTCTGCGCTCCTCAGTCCCTGGCAACAGCCCTTCACCTCCATCTCATCATGATGATGATAACGAAGACAAAGATGATGACAAGATGGAACAGGCGCCACCCAAGGATGCAGATTTGGGAGCATCTGCTGAGGGCTCCACTCCCCGCGAAAAGGGCCAATCACCACCACCTTCTAAATCTGGTGAAGCTCAAGTTGCCTCGAAGCCGAGTCGAGCGCAACAACTCGCGTTATCTGAGCAGAGGCTCGGAACCAGCTCCTATCAAATCCAACCAATAGGTTCCGTGACCTCCAAGTTGGTGAACAAAGCCATCAGGCGCCAAGGGGACAAGAATCGTCTCCTCGCCAAAGACGTACACATCAAGTGGGCTCAATATACAAAAGGCCAGACAGAAAGCGTCAACCAACTTGCAGCAGGGGTCGAGAAAGTCTCAGAAGCTCCTACTCCTCAGATCAATATTCAGGAGATCATTGAGACAGCCCTTGCAGCTCAGAAGGCGGACCTTGCAGAGTCAGCAGCTCTTATTAGCTCAGCAGAAGTCATTCTCTGAGCAGCTGACTCAGAGTCTCGCGGCAGTCCAGGCCAACATGGATGAGAGGAACAGAGTGGCCACCTCCAGTCTCCAATCCGCAATTAAGCAATAGGCGGAGGCACTCAAAGAAATCTAGAAGGAAATGACAACCTCTCATGATCAGTCTCTGCTGAAACTCCGACAGGAGTCAGATGCTCAATTGAAAACATTTAGAGCTGATCAAGAGAAAGACTGGGAGCAATATTGCGACCTAGTCAAGGATTTCGAAGCCACTGCCTCTAGCATCAAGGACCTCGTCTACAATTTGGAGAAGGACGTAAAAGCCATCCGCACTCACCTCTCCCAGGCTGATGATGCCAAAAAGGGGGAAGGAGAAGTAAAAGAAGAACATACTGAGGCGGAACAGGCTGAGGTACAAAAGAGTCCCGAAGTCCAACTTATTGAGGCAGGAACTCATGGGGAAGGTTCAGCCCATCAGGCTGGAACCAGCTCAGTACCCTAAGGAGAAGGTTCAGCCGCCCAGGCTGGAACCAGTTCAGTTGTACTCCTCCTAGAGTATGTCCCACTCCAACCGACTGTAACTGAGCCAGCACCTATCTCATCTGCTCAACACATCGAGGGCGTAGCTCGTTTCCTCAATCAGAAGGACGAAGATGAGCCACAGCAACTGACACCGCAAAGGCCGGGGAAGGAGATTACAACTGAAGCCACTCCTCCATCTTCCCCGACGCCCAAATTCAAAACTAAAGCAGAGCAGGAAGCGTACGATCTAAGAGTTGCTCAACAGCTGCAAGACCAGCTAGATCATGAGCATCAGCTTGAAGAAGCTAAAAAGGCGAAGAAGCCTAGGAAGCCTATTGGTAAGATTGCCAAAGAAAAGGCTAAGCAGATTGTGGACGAACAAAAGAAGAAAGCTCAGGAGGAGCTAGCTAAAGTCTCCACTACTGCAGTCCAGTCTTCAGCTCAGAGTTATTATCCTTCCAATCTTACTCCTGAGCAAGAGGCTGAAGACAAAGCTACCTGGGAGGTCACGCTGAAAGGACTCAGTCTCCGAAGAGGAGATGCTAGAACAGCGGCCCTTAGAGAAAAGAAAAGATTGGCTGACCTGGCAAAAATGATTAGTCTAGCTGATAAGCCAGCAGTTGACTTGAAAAGGCAAATACCCAGAGCTTCAAAATATTACAGGAGAGCGCCCAGAGCACCTTATGTCAAGAAGGCGCCTACTCCTCACATAGACAAATGGGTACCAGCCGAACTGAACGAGCTATGGGAGGAACTCAAAGAATCTTTCATCAAGGGATACCGTGTATGGAACTTCTATCCGTCTGGGATACCTGCTATTCAACTATTCGAAGAATGTCTTCATCATAACTTTCCCCAGCTCGCAGAACAACTTCTGCCAATCATGGAGAAAGAGAAGATACCCATCAGAGCTCCAGCCTTCAGAAGAATCCCTCCTCCTATGACTGCTCGCGGCGTGCTTTGCACAAAAGAGATAGAAGATGAGATCGAGGCAGCTGCTTATCATCACAATCTTAGCACTGATCAGCCTGATGATCTCGAGGAAATCCAGACTCTGCGGAAAAGAATCTACAAGTTTTATTGTCTGGATCCTCCAGCTGATAGGTCTGCAGACTTCAAGAGCCGAACGCAGAGATTCAGACATCAACCTTGATCTTCTTATCTCAGTTTGTTGTAATAGTAATAGAAACCTTGTAATCCTCTGATCATATATATCAGTTTCTATTGCTTGCCAGACAATTACTCATTGTCTCACGGCTTTTGTTTGTGCTTTCACAACTGATCACTGAAGTGATCTGACACACACTCTCACATAACCGTTTCTCTGATTTTGCCTATCTCTCACTTGCTGAACTTACTGAAGTTATCTGTTTCAGTTTTACTGAAGTCTTTCTAAGTCAGTAGTCTAGCATTCATGTCTTTGTTTTTATAGAAGTAGAGGTTTTGGCATCATCAATTAGGGGGAAATTGTTGGGTTATGAGTCAGTAGATGGTATTCAGCTGATTAGCGGTTAAAATATTATTGGGGGAAATCATAGTAGTACTATGGAATTGAAGATCCCAAAACCCAGCTGATATCAGTAGTGTAGTGTCTCGATAGGATTAGATGATGTATAGGTTAGACTTTTTGTGATTGATTATCTTTTTGTCTAAGTCCTGTACGGGGTAAAATGTTGGATTGATCTTCTATCGAAGTTACTTTCCAGAACCCCACGTCATCAGTATAAGAGCTTGCGTTCTTGACCCGGAAATGATCTTTACCTTCGATGAAGACAGTCCATCACCGATAGTTATCGCGAGAAGAACATAATGCAAAGCTCGCACCTTCGATCATCGGCTCGACCCACCAAAGCCTTATCAACTTGTCAGCCGACTAAGTCGAAGAAGATAGAGATTGTCTTGAATCTACCGTATCCGACAGAAAACGACCCAGTCGTAAAAGTCATTTTGAAGTTCAACAGAAGATCATATGAGGATGTGGAATAGTCAACTCTGAACACTGACACATTCTCACCTACCACAAACCTCGACCAATGAGAAGCCGACAACGCTTTACCTGCTCTGACCAACTAAAGTTGCTCTCATGTACAGTGTCAACTGCCCTGCTGCAACAATTCGAAAAATATGACCGTTTTCTTTGGAAGTTTGTGACACGTGGCATCGTCTTCTCCAACGGACATATGCCTGCTCACAACTATAAATAGAGAAGAAAACCGAGCTCCACGCAAGGGATTAACAAGGGAAAACGCTCAAGCTCACGAACAACTCTAGCAAACTTAAAGATCATCCAGCGAAGAACTTGCCTTCATATAATACCATTATTTCTTCTCTCTAGAGTTATTTAGATCCCTTCTTCTCTAGCTAAGCTCATTGCCAAATTTATAGCTTAGAAATTCGAAGGAGTTCACTTTCTGTGAATTGTTCTTATTGTAAGAACTCCTTCTTAGTTGGAGAGCATCCCCTCCCTTTCGAACTTAGGTTTGAATTGTAAAGTCGCTAAGGACTATAACTTAGAAGGGTCGTCCAGTGTACAGATTCCTTGCTGAGGCTTGCTCAGAATAATCAACAAGTTCTCCTGATCTTCAGGACCGTGGACGTAGGATCTTGCGTATCCGAACCACGTTAAATTGTTTGTGTTATTTACTGTTTTATTGCATTGCATACAAACTGATTAAAAATCATATCTTTGCATAAAACGTATTTTCAAAGCGCACCAGCCAAAAGACTTTAACTTGTGAAAACGCGTTTTCAAACTGAGACGAATCTCCGGGCCCTACACTCTTATCCGCACAACATCTCCGACTGAGTTTCAAGTACTGACTAAAGTCAGTAAGAGAGCTCAGTAGCTGACACACTCTGACCCGTGATCGAAGGTTACTATCTGGCACTGTTCATCAGTCGCAACCAACAGCTCAGTTGTCCTTCACGTTCTGAAAAAAAGAAACTGTGATCAGGTGTATTCCCCCCCCCTCTACACCTGACTATCGTCTCCAGACCAACAGATGCAACCAAAGCCTTACCTGCTCTGACGACTAAAGCTGCTCTTATGTACAGTGACCAACCACTCTGCGACGCTACTTCGAAACTTATGGTCGTTTTCCTTGGACGTTTGTGACACGTGGCATCGTCTTCTCCAACGGACAAATGCATGGGTCACGACTATAAATAGAGAAGCTTTTCTGAGCTCAACGCACAGGATATCAAAGGGAATACACGCTCAATCTTTCAAACTCTCTAGAGCATTCACGACGATCCAGCGAAGAACTTGCTTGGTTGAATATCTGTAGTTCTTCTCTCTAGAGTTTTTTTAGTTCCCTCTTCTCTATCTAAGCTCAACTGTTTCATCCATAGCTTAGAACCTTCGAATGAGTTCACTGACTGTTCTTATTGTAAGAACTCCTTCATAGTTGGAGAAAATCCCCTCCCCTTTAAACTTCGGTTTGATTTGTAAAGTCGCTAAGGACTATAACTTAGAAGGGTCTGTCCAGCGCACAGATACCTTGCTGAGGCTTGCTCAGATTAATCAACAAGACCTCCTGTTCAGCAGGACCGTGGACGTAGGATCTTGCGTATACGAACCACGTTTTCAAACCATTTAAAAGTGCACCAGCCAAAACTGATTTGTTTTGCGAAAACACGTTTTCAAATCGAGACGAAGTCTTTCGGGCCCTACACTTATCCGCACAAAACTCTCCGACTGAGTTCAGAATACTGACAAAATTCAGTAGGACAGACTCAGTAGTTGAGCCACTCTGACCCACGATCAGAAGGTTACTATTTGGCACAGTTCATCAGTCGCATTCTACAGCTCAGCTGTCCTTCGCGTTTGAGGAAAAACTTGTAATCAGGTGTATTCACCCCCCCCCCCCTCCCTACACCTGATACTCGTCTCCGTACCAACACAATCAAGCTTACCCACGCTCTAGCAATCATATATTCAAATACTTAGAGAAGAACTAAACCGCGATACAATCATCTCATTGTTTTTCCTATGACAATGATATTAGTTCCCACTATATTTCCTAAGCTCATAACCAAAGCTTAGATTAAAGGAGTTTCGTCTTTGAACTGTTTTTATTGTAAGACCTCATTCGAGTTGGAAAACTACCCTAGACAAACTCCTACCCTTTGAAAGAGTAGCCCTGTGTTCGGATTGTAAAGTCGCTTATGAATGTAACTAAGTTGTAGTCTATCTTGCGTATAGATGCACTGAACTTGTTCAGTATAAATACACGCAATCCTTATGTGATCAGGAAGAGTGGACGTAGGATCTTGAGTTTTCGAACTACTATAAGTCGCTATGTTATTTACTGTTTTATTGCTTAATGATCATATGCATAAAAGGTTAAAAAAACCATACAAGTGTTAGTTTTCAGTAAAGCCTTAAAACGAGCACAAGTATAATTAAACAATTTTCAGCAAACAGACGATTTTCAAATGGGACTTAAAATCGGACCTACACATTATGTACTACATCAAACAAGAATTAATGACGTGAAAATTAGTGAGGTGGTAATTTAATTGAAGTAACACCAAAACAACGTCATATTAATTTAATAAGGTGACACTATAGTCTAATTAAATGTCAAATCAACAGAACAATTTTTTGGATTAGAGATTCCTTGAATTAGAGAAATTAGAAAATTTGTGCATTAACTCACCAAATTTATCAATTTGATATAGTTCATGATTTATTTACCAATACCCTATATTTGACGGTTATACAATTATAACATGCTCAAATTCTTCGGACGAATTTGATACACACTAAAGCCAATACAAAAAAAAATCTTTTAAGCATATCTTCCTCTACTTCAATCGGACAAACGCATTCAATATATTCAGATTTTTCCATTATTTTGTAATATCATTATATTCTTCTTAATTTGCACAGCGGGCATTGACCGACACTAATGATTAGATTTCCAATAAAGAAATAATAAAATCTGAACAAAGATATTTGACTATAACTGGCAGCATATAATATGCTTAATTTCTTGGTTAATTTATAGAATATCTCGTCACATTAGCATCACTGTGTTCAAGTATAATGGTATATAAAGAAAAAAGTGGTTGGAAACGTTAGAAAGATTGCAAGCAACGTAAAATAAAACTCAAACATATAAATATGTTTTATGCCTTATTGTATGCAACTCATGCTTTTCTAGGTTTTTTTGTCAATCAACTGAAGCAACCTGCAGCAGTATACGCTATCATCTTCTGGCTTTTAAGGTTTGTCAATTTAACACCCTTCCAAGTATCAATATATGCATAATACCGTGAGTTTTTATTTTGTTTTTGTTTAATAAAGAATGACTCAAAGCATTTACCTACTTAAGGCGTGCATTACGTAATTCTTTTTTTGAATGACGAGAGTAATTGCAGTCGTTATCGAAGTGTGCACTAATAAACCTCGTTACTGAAGTCTTATTCTTGTGTTCTAGCCTGCAAACAATATAGGAGGAACATTACATAATAGCATAAAACGACCATCTATTATTAATTGATTCGAAATTAAGCTATATATTAGTGTAGATACATATATATTGCCTTAAATAATTTAACTTGATGAAATATTATATATTGTATTGTGTTTTATATGTGGATGAATTAGTACGCCGTTCACATGTTTGTGCATAAGGTTTCATTCTAATTTTATCTTTTGGGGAATATCTCTTATTTCTTATACTAAGTTTAATTTAGTTAATAAATAATTCTTATGAGTCAACAATTTATAGAAAATAATCTATTAAGGATGCCCAATTACTAATCCAAATCTAATATCTTACTTATTCATAATATATTTAGAGATAATGATTTTTGCCATAGGACGGCCTAAGACTCATAAACTATAAACTTCCTTACAAAAAATTTATATAAGGATGATATACTTGGAAAATCTGGTTTAAATTAAAGCATATAATAGAAACTCCAACTATTAGTGCTATACAAACTAAAATCTATTAATATCATAAACTATCAAATATTTTCTCGTGCCTCCTCCGCACCCGTAATTTACTAGTTTCAAATAAATAGTTTTGGATCATAATCAAATGCAACGTGTTACTTATTTTCCAAGTATGTTAGATTTTTTTCAAAATGATTCACAGATGCTATTTGAAAATTGTCGACTGAACCCATTCCATGGAAATGTTAGTCGGTAATCCCTAGATTTTTAAAGATAAGAAAAATACTCCCTCCGTCCCAATTATAATGTTCAATTTTTCATTTCGGACTGTCCCAATTATAATGTCCAATTTTCCTTTTAGCAAATTATTACTCAAGTCACAACTACATCTATACTCACAACTAACAACTCTCCTAAAAAGTGTAAAAAGCAAAGTAAACATTATAATTGGGACGGAGGGAGTATTTAGTAGTTATCATCCATGTTGCACACTGGGTAGATCTAATTTCAGCTTAATAATTTATAAATTACATAAAATATATTAAGAAGAGCTGTCAAAATTGAAACTAAATGACCCGACCAACACGTATTAAGACTAAACTGAGTTCAAAGGCCGAAAATGAAAAGTGGTCTGGTGGGCAAATCGGACTTTGGACTAAATCTGCCTTTAACTTATTTTTATAAATTATAAATTATATTCTTTTTTAAAATTAAATAATTTTATGGAGCAATTGTAGTGAGTATTACTCCAAATTATAAGGTTGTATGTCCAATTTAAGTTGGATTGAATATCCCAAACAAATTAAAAAACTACTTGAAAGTTACAAGGATTGTTAGAGTGGTTGATTGAGGTTATTATAGTAGGATTACTAATTAATAACGCATAATTAACAATATTTATGGGATAATTTTAGTTTTAAGATCTCACACTTCAAAAACATAATATTTTATCTATTATTAATGGGGGCTAATTCTTTCAGAAGAAGAAAAAAAAAAGAAATTGGTTCTGGTTCCTTCAAAAAATGGTGCTCGGCCTGCATAAAGGTTTAGGTAGGGCCGTGTTTTCAGCAGTCACATTTGATAAATATTTAAAAAAACTAATGAATGGCAATTATGGCATTACAAATTTTTTAAAGTTTTGAAGTGAATCTATATACTTTTCATATATTTTATCGGTGATACTTTAATATCCTATAATATACTACATAGATTTTATCAATGATCCTTTAATGTCCTGTAGGATGACATTTTAAAAAAAATGTAGGAGCGAAATTTGGGATTTGAAAAAAAAAAACAGGGAATTAAGGATTCGATTTTTGAATATGCTTTCAAAACATTTATTCTAATATCTTTAATAACACCGTAAATGAGTTTTAGACCAATCTCCATTTTGAAACTCTCTTATCAAAAGTCAACTAATTGTTTGTGGATAGATATTATATAATTGTATTGTGGTTTATAGGTTGGAGAAAATGTATGCAAATGGGCTACTACAGTTGCATGTTCACAAGGATCAGGTAAGATTTTTTTTATTTTCTTAATTTTCTTTTTTGGCGGAAAACAATTAATTATGCCACTAGAGTGATTGGCATAATATACTAGTTTTATTTTGTTAGACAAATAAAATTTATAAGTGAGTCACAGATAAATTAAATATCAGAAAGAATGTATCATCAATTATGCTTCATGCACACTTTACAGATATCAACATATTGTGTCGGACATTCTGACACAACACGATATTTCAATTCTATGTCTAATACGTTTTTAAGTTATATTACACTTAATTCTAATGAAAAAATACAAAAAAAATAATTATTTTACACTTCAATTTCCGTATCTAATCGCCGTATTGCATCCTAAGTTTTCTAGAAATATCATGTCATGTATTCATATGTATAGTATCTCATATCGCGTATACTAGGAGTGAGCACGGGACAGGTACCGGCGATACACGTACCCGAATGCGGATACCCGCGCCGACTGGTATTAAATCTTACTACCTGTTTCCCAACCCGCATGGTGTGGGTACCCATGCTATTACGGGACGGGAATGGGAATACCGCATGGCTTACCATCTATTTCAATATAATTAAATTCATTTATACAAACTAACAAAAAAATCAACAAATATCAAACAAAACAAAAACTCGAATCTTTCTCTGGATTTCTTCCTGCGCTTGGGTTTTTCAGACGCTCGAGGGACGGTGGGCGACGACGGCGATGGGCAATGATTAATGAGACAACGAGAGAGGGGTAAGGCAACAACAGAAAACCCTAACTAAAATCCATTACCGTGTAGTAGTGATAATGTTGTTTGTTGTTTCTTTTCAAATTAGTAATATTAATATATTATCATATAAGTATAAATATTAATGAAATTAATATGTAATATATTAATTAAAAATAATAATAGGCTAGTACCCATTCGGGAATGGGTAATAGCTGGAACGGGTACCAACATTTTTTGCGGGTACCCGGATAACGGATACTCGTACCCATTTTACCCAACCTGAATGAAAAATACCCGAACGGGACGAGTATGGGAACGAAAATAGGAACCCGATTTGTTTGCCCACCCCTAGCATATACCATGTCCATGAAACTAAGACCATCAAATTTTCAAAAATAATCAATAATCTGTCACAAACTCTTGTGACAAGAACGGTAAAACGAAAGTGTTGGCTGAGGTTAAAAGAGCGGCGGAGCAGGATGAGGAGATTAGGGTTCCATCGGGAGAGAGAGAGAACACGGGTTACGAATTGATTTGGTGAATTCTTCACCAATTACTAAATTGTGGAACAAATTGAAGCTTGGGCGAGGGACATGTGGCAACTCGGGAATTATCTGATTGAGATTGGATGATTTAATCTCTGTTATTTATTTGTTTTTAAGGGTTTTAATTTCATATTAGAGTTGTTATTTTAAACACTTTATGCTTTGTGGTTGTTTTGAGTATCGGTTGATTAATGAGCAGAGGTAAGAAATTGCATTAAGCTTTCGTCTCTCAAATTCTCTCTCTCACTCACTCGATTCTCATTCTCTAAGGACCAGCACTCTCTGCTTGGACACCTAGATCCACAAACAAAAGCCATATCAAAGGCTTTAGCGCAACACACAAGCGCTAAAACTTATATATTACCAACATCACGGATAATTTCACTAACAAAACGGGTCGCTTTGAATATCGCTTGAATCACAATTCTAATTAGGGGTCTAACTTTACTTAACATAATTTCACACCGCACTAAGTTACACCACCTATTCGGCCTACTCAACCAGGGTTTAGACCATGGGGAAAGGGGCATGATTAGGGCGTTGGGTCGGTTTATATGGAGGTTTCCAAAGGGGGTGAAGAGGGTGGCCACTCATTTTTAGGGGATCGTAAATAATATTGGGATACAATCCACCTAATGGATCTGGGGGTTTCAACCCACATGGAAGCGGTAGAAGAGGATATCATCACTTCGGATCTAGGGGTAGTCATGGGTGGCAACTGTGATTCATGTGTAGATCCAAAGGGTGGCTGACACCTACACTAAAGACCCTTACTATGCTAAGGTTGTGGCAGCTAAGGATTAAATGCCACTGAGTATTCTGAATACTCTTATTCTGGTGGTGTTGGGTATGAGATTCAGTATGATAAGATTTGAAGTTCTCAAAGCCTATAGTTGAATGATGAACCTTATAATGTAATACCTTAGTTGAGTTCAGCATGTTAGAAACTCAGTAGGCAAGCTAAAGTTCAGTAGCTGATATGTTCGGTAGAACATCCTTTGTCAGCCGGAAGAACTCAACACTGAGGAATTCAGTTGGGTGTTTCAGAACCCACTGAATCAGTAAAGAAAATTGAGCCAAGTTCTGAATATCTCAGAACAATGTAAGTAGAAGACATTTCAGTAAAAGCGTCCGAGAAATTTGAGGAAGTCAACTCAGTACCCACGTTGGAGTTTGAAAAAACCTCACCAACTCTCTAACCTCGACCAATGAGGAGCTGCCAACATTGTACCTACTCTGACACAAAGTTGCTCCTTAGACCGAAAAAGAGGGAATCTCTATAGTGAAATTCAAAACTCAAGATGATCGTTTTCTTGTTGTTTTCGACACGTATCTGGACCTTTTCCAACGGATCTATTCAAGAGTCGAGACTATAAATAGATAAGAGTCTTTATGCAGAGAAGGTGATCGGGAACCAAATATATTCAAGTATTCAAATGCTCTAGCGACCAAAAAGCTTACACATAGAAGAACTCATACACAGAGAGATATAATTAGTTCTTCAATCTAGAGATCTATTGTTCCCATTCTCTATTCTAAGCGATTCTTGTAATATCTTAAGATTAGAAAATTCGGAGGAGTTCAGCTTATTGAATTGTTCTTATTGTAAGAACTCCTTCTTAGTTGGAGAAAATCAAACCTCGTGTTTGAAATTATAAAGTCACTAAGACTATAATTAGAGTATTTGTCCAGCGTACAGATCGACTGAGACTTGCTCAATATAAGTAATCAAGAACTCCTGCTTTGTTCAGGACAATGGACGTAGGATCCAGCGAACCACTTTAAAAACTGATTGTGTTGATTTACTGTTTCATTGATTAACTGTTCATATTGCATATAACTGATTCTTAAAAATCACACTCAGCATAAAACGTGACGAAAATTATTTGGGCCTACACTTTCGGACTCTATCTTATACTGAATTATTATTCATTGACTGAAGTCAGTAGATAGGATTTAGTAGACAGATACCCTTTGCCCACGCGATCGAGAAAACTTATTTGACTTACTGACTTATTCAGTAGTACAATTCAGTAGATACATGACTTTGTTGTGGATGAACGTTCTGGTAGTGATGGAACCTGCCAGAGTGTCATGAGGTACTTTATTTGGGAAGGAATGAAGTCACAAATAATTGAATAGGTAGGAGCTTGTATTGTGTGTTGTAGGAGCAAGCTTGATAGACAGACCTCCTCTAGACTTTTACCATTCCTGAGCAAGTCTGGATTTCACAGAGGGCCTACCCAAAGTCTCAGGGTTTGCACATGTATTCTTGAATAATGCAGTAAAGCTATGTGGTCAGTGTTGGGATTTTTGTCCTTACCATTATCTTATATATATACATGTAATCTTTTATCTTGTACATAAGTTAGATTGTGTAGTGTGTTGTAGATCACAAGAGACTACTCAATTGGTTGACCTGACAAAATATAAACAGTTATCACAGCTGAGATAACTTTAGGATAAGTTGCAGTTTAGATACGAAGTGGTTTGTCTTGGCTGCTTATCTATACTGGTACAATGAAGATAGTGTATTGCTGACTCACAGTGAGATGTGTTCTCCTGACTGAACTTAGTAGAGAACCACTAGAGGAGAACCAAGATCTCGGTGACTTAACTGATCTTAAGCTTGGTAAGACTTCAGCTGAATGCACTTGGCTATATATCACTTTGACCTACTATGGTGAACGTCATCGCGACTGGATCTACGTATCTTGGGTGCTAGCAGTCATTTTGTGGCTCAAGTTGGTTGTCTGTATCTTGCAACCATATCCAAATAAAACGGGTTGATAATATCCTCTGAAAAACTCGTAAGGATTATCACCTAAACTCAACTGGTTCATTAAGTTCAAGGTGTTAATAAGGTCTAGTGATACTACTCATGAATATAATAAGATGTTAATTAATATAAGTTGTTAGTGGGCTTAATTAATTAACAGATATTTCTATCTTAAATATGGGGATCGATTAAGTCTAAAATACAAACCTATGCTTAAGTTAGGATAAAGGGGTAAGTCAACACTGATTCTCTAGTGAAATGAATTTGTGTTTATTAATTGATTTTGCTCTGGGCTAAACATAGATAATTAATTGATTTGAGGCCCGACTTTATTTCTTGTATTAGATTTCTGATCTGACCCAATTAGTTGTCTAGTTATTTGGTTGTCTCTCAAAAATCATTATTAATATATTAATGTTTTTTTATTTTTTAATAATATTATTATCTGGAATTAATTAGATGGGCCAATTAATTGATAAATAAAAATAGTCCAGTAGATTAATTTATTATATTATGGGTCAATTGATATAGAAGCCCATTAGAAGTATAATTAAATTAATGGGCTATAAATATTTATAGAATATAAGCTTTTGAAGCCTATATATATTAGTATTTTGTTCATAATCTCACACACAATTATATATACACATTCTCAGAAACACAAACGTGTGAGATAGAGAGTGAGAGACACATAAATTATTTTCTTCAGGTCCTGACCACACGGAGGAAGAAGAGGGTCAGGACACAGTTCAGAAGATCTCAGCAGGAGCAAAAATCAGAGCGAACACAACATATGAAGGAGACAAGTAAATTTTGTTCCTTTAGTCAGTCCACTAACTTGATGACTAAGAGAAACACAATCTTTACTAGTTTATTTTGGACTAAATGACTCAAATTATTAGGGATTAGGTTGGATATGTCCACTCTACGACCCTCAAACTGATGGACAGAGTGAAAGTGAGAACCAATGTTAGGAAACTTATCTTAGATACACGATAAAGCATAACTCCATGAGCTAGTTCAAATGGCTATCTTTAACAGAGTATTGCTATGACACTAATTACAATATAGGGCTTAAAATGGCTCCCTTCGAGGCCATGTATTGCTATATTCACCCATCATTGCCTTGGGACCTTTTCCCAACATTGAATCAATAGACAGTTTGGAGTTTATAGAGGAGAGGGTCAAGACTCAAAATCCGCATTTTGCTCAACAGAGGATGACTAAATACGCCAACTCAAATAGGGTGGGTGGATAAACAATTTAAATTGGGGGATTTTGTGTATCTTAAGTTACAACTGTTTAGCCAAAACAATGTCACTTTGCAGCTTTATAAGAAGTATTGTGATCAGTATTAGATTCCACAAAGAGTTGGAATTACCGTCGGTTGAAGTGCTCGATCAACCAGAAGAAGTTCCACTCCACCGAACTTCTGCTCTTTAACGAATAGGGGCAACTGACATCAACACCTATAGTCAAGGGTAAATGAAGTAAGATGAATCACTGAGGGCGTGGAATATTGTCTTATCTCATAGAATGGGACTTCGCGAGACAAAAGATCGAATCTTGGGTTGAATAACCTTCCCTTCCATAAGTTTCACCCACAAATCCAATCTTTAGGAAAAGGATTGGTGGACGAAGGGGGCATTGTCACAACCTATTGTCATGAGAAAGGGTAAAAAGGACGTGTTGGGTGATCAGATCAGTAGAGCGGCTGGGGAGATTAAGGTTTCGTCGTGAAAGAAAACGCGGGCTACAAATTGATTAGGGAATTTCTTCCCCAATTACCTAGTTGTGGAACAAATTGAAGCTTGGGCTACATACAGGTGGCGGCTCGGACATCATTTGATAGAGATTGGGTGATTTAATCTCGATCATTTCTCTCATTTGCTTTTAAGGGTTTAGATCAACCTTATTTTTAGCTTATAATTCACCCATCAAATACACAACCAATTTACATAGTTAACCGTTACATCCCAACTCGGTTGTGACATAATCAGTGTCTAAATAAAATCATTTTACAAAGCTATATAGCTAAATAGATGCATTTTCTCGTCCGAGATAAAAAAGGAACAAGAGCGGGTGACAAGCAAGCATTTCCCTCCATTCCCTCAAAGAAAAGAAAAGAGACAAAAGAAAAGAAGGGCGTTTCCCTCCTTGAGGGCAACGTAACGCAATCTCGAAAATAGGGTAGATCATAGCGTCAGCATCTTTTAGGGTACATACTTGCCCAAGCACTTGGTAAGCAATTGGCTAAAATTGATGGATGCGTAGCTCACAACAGCATAATTTTTCGGTTGTACCAATAAGCATGCTTAATGGCGCCTATTGTTACTACAAAACAGGAAGATTCGGTATAGTTTTTGTTCCGGTGATCTGGAAGATTCCTTTTGCTGCATTTCCGAACGTTTTATTTTTCACATTTCGAAATTATCAAGTTTTTGCGTGTTTGTGTATGTAAATGTTTGGAGTGCTAATATTGACAAGAATCTGTTAGACGGAAAAAGTTGAGTGAATATGTGCAACCGTAACTGTTGGCTATTTGATTTATTTCTATTATGCTGCTTAATTGTCTTAGCCGCTGAAAGCAGAAATTTCGAAAGGAAAAACAATTGTGATTATAATACAAATGTACAAAAAGAAATGCAAATTCAGAATTTTCTTGATAGGGTGTGTGGTGTCTTGCATTCTTGCTGATTTCAGGCTATGTATCTACATCTGCATAACAATTTTCTCTGAATTATGCATAATTTCAGGTAGTAATTGATAATGGATTGCTCCAGCTCACTCTGTCTAATCCAGGGGGACTTATCAGGGGCATACAGTATAATGGGATTGACAATCTTCTGGAACTTCACAACAAAGACCTCAATGGCGGGTAACCGTCATCTTTCACACAACCCTTACTTCTGTGCTTGGTTGGCCTGCCTGTGCTCTTGGATTGATGTTTTGTCAGAAGAAACACTATTAGTTGAAAAATCTCAAAGTAGACAACTAATGCTCATTAGATTCAAACCTTACAGGCTTAAACAATATGGTCTGCTCTAGTCCTGCATCTGATTCCTCCACATCTAATTGCTCATCTGATTAACACTTAGAATACCTGGAAAGTTCATCCCTGATCAATTCAATTCATTAAACATATTATATTTCTAATTGTCTGCTTGAATGCTACACATCTTCTTGTATGCTCATTTGAGTAAACTGGATGAGTTCTGATTGTAGTGACGTTACAGGTTTTGGGATCTTAATTGGAGTGAAGAAGGGAGTTCCAAAACAAGGGGACAGTTTGATACGTATGTCTGCTAAATCCTCGAAATATCATTTATTTTCAAACACATTTATGCAATGTCACTATTATGAGTTTCGACCGGAAAAAAGTTTTAGAAAAATTCTGTATAGTAACTGCATTCACTAGCACGGTATGGCGTGTAATCATTATAGGTAAGAGGAAGATCAGGTTGTCTGCACGTGATTCCTCCTTATCCCTGAAAAATATTTTAACAATTTATAGTTTCGGTTTGTAGTTGGAGACTTACTGAGAGCCTTTTTTTTTCTTTAGGATTGAAGGGACAAGTTTTAGCATTGTTGTAGAAAATGAAAAGCAAGTAGAGCTTTCATTCAAAAGAACATGGGATCCTTCAGTCCAAGGAAAACAGTCACCACTAAGTATCGATAGGAGGTTCTCTCTTCTCCCTAAGTTTTTCTTCTTGCATCCTCCTGTGTACTTTTTCAATGAGGATGAACAAACGAGTTAAATTTCAGGTTTGTGATGCTTCGCGATCACCCAGGATTCTACTCTTATGCCATATTTGAGCATTCAGAGGAATTTCCCGGTTTCAACCTTAATACTGCCAGGATTGCATTCATGCTTAGAAAAGACAAGTAAGATTTCTTTTTACATTGCTAAATGAAACTGATTCATAGGCGCTGGTAAATGATTCTCAAAGTAGCATAATATACAAGATTCCAACTATTTATTTCAGATTGGAATTGGAATTAATAGTAGCTCCTCCAGTCAAATTCATCACAAAGTAGTTAAGAAAATGGTTCGCTGCTATAAATTGAGTCTCAGTGTATGAAAAGTATAAATCTGCTAGACTGACGCGTATCCCCGTAACATTATCCTTATAAAACTGTAATTCTATGGTTTATGAATGTCTTTTTATGCCACTAGGTTTCATTACATGGCTGTGGCAGATAATAGGCAGAGATATATGCCCCTACCAGATGATCGGCTACCAGGAAGAGGTCAGCAGCTGGCTTACCCAGAAGCAGTCCTCCTTGTTGATCCCGTGGAACCTGAATTTAAAGGAGAAGTACAGTCAACCAACTTCTTCCTCTAGAGAAGTTCTAAATGCTACATTTCTTTATGCAGTAGACTAGTAGCGGTAGTGTGCATCAGCTTTCTGACAACATCCCAATTGATCTATAATGTGCAGGTGGATGATAAGTACCAATACTCAGCTGAGAACAAAGATAATAAGGTTCATGGATGGATATGTTTTGAACCGCCTGTTGGTTTTTGGCAAATTACACCTAGCAATGAATTCCGAAATGGCGGACCCTTTAAACAAGACCTTACCTCCCATGTGAACCCTACCACCCTTGCAGTAAGTAATATATGTCCAAATACTCATGAAAGACTTCAATAGTTAATCACTGAAATGCAATATATATTCTAACGCTATTTCTGCGTTTGCATAACAACTAGAGCATTGCTATTTTTTTCAGTATCTGTCAAGAATTAGAACCTTTTGTTTTTTAAATCTCAATTGCATATCAGATATTTGTCACATCACATTATGGGGGAGAGGATCTTTTGCTAAAATTTAAACATGGAGAAGCGTGGAAGAAAGTTTTCGGTCCAGTATTTATTTATCTCAATTCTGTGCCAGATGGACATGATGCACTTTCCCTTTGGGAAGATGCCAAGGAACAGGTAACTAATCGAACCTCAAGGAGAGAATAATTGACAACAGAATACATGCCATTCTGTGGAGTATTTGTATCATTATTTTGACATCTCAATCAATCGATGACTAATTTTAATTCCAGATGAAAAAAGAAGTGGAATTATGGCCGTACAGTTTCACAGCTGCAGATGATTTTCCTAAACCTGACAAGAGGGGTAAAGTAAGTGGTAAACTGCTTGTATATGACAGGTACTTTCTATTAATTTCTTTAATCTAATTGTTGTTGCATCTTGTACTGTAGTTTTATTTATGATTACTTACTTTAGAGGTTTACATGTCTCATCGCACTGACCTATTGCATGAGCAAGGAGATATAAAGTATCTTTAAGTTTTAACCTTGATATCATATTGTCTATTGTTCCTTTCCTCTCATATATCACTTAATTTCCTTTTAATGTTATCAGTTGTTTATATGAACTTGGTCAGGTACATTAACAAGGAGAAGATACCAGCAAGAGCAGCCTATGTTGGCATGGCACCGCAAGGAGATACAGGGTCGTGGCAAAGGGAATCCAAGGTAATGACTTTTTTTTCTTTATGCTTTATTTAACAACTGTTTTTTTCCTTTATTACGTTTTCTCACATTTTATGATGCAGGGGTACCAGTTTTGGACCACTGCAGATGAGAAGGGTTACTTTTCCATACCCAATATAAGAGCTGGTGACTATAACCTATATGCATGGGTGCCTGAATTTATTGGAGATTACAAATACGAAGTAGCATTAACCATCACCCAAGGTCCAACTAGTTGCTAAGTTTTTAGTTCAATATATAATATCCATAATTTGTAATTTTCTTATGGTGGTTTTCTAAACTTGCTTTGAAGCTTAGTATCATTAGATATAAATTGATAAAACAACTGTTCTGACAATCAACAACTTCTCATAAATGCAGGCGCTGAGATTGATGTTGGTGAACTTACATTTGAGCCACCGAGAGATGGTCCCACATTGTGGGAAATTGGCATCCCTGATCGTACTGCTGCCGAGTATTATGTTCCTGATCCCAACCCAATGTACATCAATAAATTATATGTAAATCATTCAGACAGGTTAGGATGATACGAGATCTCACTTGTTTTGCTTGGGACTTTCTTTAACATATTCCTCTCATATTCTAATTTATTGGTCACACATTATCTATTTGTTTGTTTATGTTTGTCTTGGCAGGTTTAGACAATATGGATTGTGGGAAAGATATACTGATTTATATCCAGATAAAGATTTAGTGTATACTGTGGGTGTGAGTGACTACTGTAAAGATTGGTTCTATGCTCAGGTTACAAGGTAGTTCATTCATTCTATATATTTTCCCACTCATCTATACAGCAAAGCTTGGTATTTTATCATCCTTTATGAAGCTGATATATTTCTTAGATTACTGTTTCTTGTTAATCGGGTTATTTTACGAATTGAAGCGGATTTGGTTACTAAGAAATACATCAAGAAAACTATGTGAGTTGGCTTTACTTCATCCCTTTATTCAGGGATGTTATTTTGATCAATCTGCATTCCAATGCAATTTTCTTATTCTAAACATTAATGAGTTGTAGGTGCAATTTGTAGCTTTCTATTTATCTGTTCAATTCACTTCTGAGAAACTTTAGTATTGCAAATCTCTA
Organism: Lavandula angustifolia; assembly: GCA_028984105.1. Taxonomy (NCBI): domain Eukaryota; kingdom Viridiplantae; phylum Streptophyta; class Magnoliopsida; order Lamiales; family Lamiaceae; genus Lavandula; species Lavandula angustifolia. The sequence continues at coordinate 18,712,088 of CM054806.1, read as the reverse complement.
CAAACTCATAAACTACAAAACACATACTCTGAAAGATCCAAGTGATTTGAGGGAGTAAGTGTGTATGGTAGTTGTGTGAGAATAGCTTTACAAGTTGTTGAAGTTCTTGTATATCTCCATGTTGCCTTGAAATCTCTTGCCTATCGGAGATGGTATGGTTATGTTTGCCTTTCCACTCCATTTCTTGCATTCTTTTTGCCAACCTAGAACTGATTCTTTCTTAAAACAGAAAAACTGCTGACAAAATATACAAAAGCACAACATGGCAGATTAAATTCAGTATTGACAGTGTGGTTAAAGGCGGGATCTACAAACTCCGATTGGCACTTGCATCAGCCCACAATTCCAACTTGCAGGTTCGAATTCTGAAACATTAATAGCCGCCTTGCATTGTATACTGAACTCTGTTTGCAGGTTCGGGTCAATGATGCTGATGCAAATCCTCCCTTATTCTCGACTGGAGTAATTGGTGGAGATAACGCAATTGCTAGGCATGGAATTCATGGAATCTATTGGTTGTTTAATGTAGACGTACCAGCTGCTCACATGCAAGGGGAGAACACCATATACTTGACTCAGGCAAAGAGTGAGAGCCCTTTCCAAGGCATTATGTACGACTACATTCGCCTTGAAGGTCCGTCTCCGCCTTCCATAAGTTTTTAGACTTGGCTTCGCTTCAAGTAAGGTTGAGCTTAAAATACGTTGTCCTATTGCTTGAATTCATGTGGATAAACAACACTTTTGCCACAGCTTATGTCTTCCATCCTGTTCCTCAACATGAATTAACATTGGAGATTTCTTTCTGATTGTCTCTGTGAATTAGGCACAAGATATAGAGTCAATGGAGATGCATTTGTTTGAATTGACTAAATTTTGGCCCTAAATACTTTAATAAAATATTAAATGCCTTTCATAAACTTCTAACAATTTATTCGGGACCTTGCCAGTTTTTTCCTGGAAAAAAGAACTTTGAAATTTGAATAGCTTTTAAAGACTTTTATTATTATGAAGTTTGTAAAGCAATAATTCTATGTACATATTAAAGTGAAATGCAAAATGGCACTTTCAATTCAATATTCCCTCATTCTCGTTAACAGTTTTTTTATTATTATTATTTATTAAGAAAAAATGTTTTATGATGTACATTATTTTTACTTTTTGGATAATTATTTTTTATCATTTGTCTTTTAAAAAACACTTTTGATAGGATGAATCAAAGAGAAAAAAAAGCGATATTTTTTTTAATATGACGGAGTAATTAAGATTTAGTGAGTTCTATAAAGTCAAAGTATGATGTTGGTCTATCCTTTTCGCCTTTAGAGACGGCAACTTTTTTTTTAATTATTTAAAACTTTGCTGCTCCATATAATCTTTAATAATTCCAAGCAACTTAAAGGTACCAATTAATTATTTTAAAGTAGGTAAACCACTCAGCAATATTTTCATTTTTACATATTGAAAAAACTCAAATCAAACTTCACTCTCCTCAAAAAAAAAAAACGGGAAAAAAAATGAATAGCTAATCATCATATCCTTAGGGTAAATTGACTAAAAAAAATTATGAACTAAATCATTCAAACTATTATAATTTGGGATCAATTAACTAAAAAAAATAAAAACTAATTCATCTAAATTAACATACTTTGAGAACTATGTGTGTCAATTTACCTATTCTGAATTCAAGATATAGCATAACGGTAAATATAAAATTGATAAAGGGCAAATTATGTAAAACAAACATCATTGACTGAGCATATGAATGAATTAAATAAGGACGGCGGTTATATAAATTAATTATTAATTTTAAATAAATAAAGAGCCGTAGACAACTTTGGCGTGTCTAAATAAAATTAAAAATTTATCAAGTGGAAGGATTTAATAAATAATAAAATGGTGTAGTTGGTGCTATATATATATATATATATATATAGATGATTGATTGATGATTGATAACACTAGTGTGCATGTAATACATGAGCAGATGGCGGAGAAGATTTTGATATTTGCTCTGTTGAGGGAGAGCACTGCTTCTGGTGCTGAAAAAGCAGAGCTCGTTGAGGGCTTCAAGAAATCGGGTGTCACCATCCTAACTGTAAGTATTAATTTAATATATAGTTAATAGTTGTGTTGGTTTTTGGTGTGTGAAGAAGTGATGAATTCGTGTAGGGTGACCTGAACGATCATGAGAGTTTGGTGAAGGCTATCAAGCATGTGGATGTGGTTATATCAACAGTGGGCTTCATGCAGATTGGTGATCAATACAAGATTATTGCTGCCATCAAGGAGGCAAGAAATGTGAAGGTACTAACAATTTAATTATTATATAATGTCAGGAATATATATTTCTGATTTTGAAGTTGGTTAATTCTTGCAGAGGTTCTTACCTTCAGAATTCGGGAATGATATTGACCGCAGTCGCGCTGTGGAACCAATAAACTCGAATTTCCAACTCAAAGTCCAGCTTCGTAGAGCAATTGAGAAAGAAGGCATTCCGTACACCTACGTTGCTTGCAACTTGTTTGCTGGGTTTGCTCTCTCCAGTTTTCTGCAGTTGGGCGCAACCGCCCCTCCAAGAGATAAAGTAGTTATCCCCGGAGATGGAAATGTTAAAGGTATACTATGATTTAATTATAAATCCCCTGTTTGTTATTTGCGTAACTGGTGGTGCGATGGCAGCTGTATTCAATGACGAACGAGACATTGGCACATAAAGTAGTTATCCCCGGAGATGGAGATGGAAATGTTAAAGGTAATACCGTGGAAAAAGGGAGCAAAGGCGTGTCCAATAAGAGAGGCATTATTAATAGTATGATGATAGTTGATAGGATTTGACATGAATTAGGAGCACCGTTCAATCTTTATCTAGAAGGAAGATTTTGCTACATCAAAAGAAACAATCAAAGAACATAAAGAAGAAAAGGCTTGTCCTAATCTACAAGGAAGAGGAGAGAGGCGCACCCGAAGAGATCTATATAGAAGGTCGTTCATGCACGTTTTGAAGACACCATTATACAACCTTTATCTCTCCATTTGCGTTCTCAATCATCTTCGGTTCTGCATGTTGATAACAAAAACTGCTATTACAACTTAGAATAGTAAGTCGAAAAAAAGAGAAACATGAAACAGAGTGAAAAATCAAACGTCGGGTCGACGATAACCTCTCTCCGCAAGATAAAATACGCCCCGGGTAGTGCTCTCGGTTATGGCGTATCGACCCCAAAGATGAAATAACGACGTCTTGAAGTGTGCAGCACCGCAGGAATTAAAGCTCCGACGAACAGGATTCCAGCGAGGACTAGAGCTTCTGGATAACCTAGGAACTAAAGATGATATGCAGAGAGTGATGTTTGATGATTGGTGTGTAGAAATGCAGATGTTGACAACATATTTATAGACTCTTCCGCCCAGGTGAAATGATGTTGGAGAAATAAATATGTCAATTAAGGCAGGCAAAACATGGGGAATGGAAGTGGAGTGGTGGAGAGATGTTGAAGAGCCTCAATTCTAGATCCTTCCAAAAACGTACAATCCAATGCAACAGGAGCACAAACACCAAGAGCTGGGCTGGCCCACATGCAGCCCACCAAGGCCCACGACCAAGCCCAACAGACAAGCCTACAGACCACCCAAATGACCAATTGTCAAGATCCAGATCTAAATCCAAGTCCAAGTACAAGTCCACATACAAGGGTGCGGAGCCGGGGGCGGGGTCCGTCTTGGTCGCGATGAGTCAGTCGGCGAAAAGGCTCTCGCGCATGAGCATATGTGACCCAAGCCCACCACATGTCACTTTATTATCTCCTACTAATTGGTAAGGACTTAAATACCACATTAATCAATGTCACAAAGCCGAGTGAGACATTGATTAATGCACTTAATTAATCAACACTCCAAAACGCGAATATGGTAAGTTTCATCCCATATTAGGTAACAATTTAGTTTGTCCCACAAACTCTGAACCGCTATTTCTCACTCACCGAAAATCAGAATTGAGAAATTAAACACACCACAATCATCTACTCAAAACATAATTCGAAGCTATATATTTACTTTGTAAATCGGATACATTTCGAGACTCAAAATTGCAGTCAAAGCTGACTTAAAACTAAACCAAGTCAACAAGCATTAAATGCTTCCCTTAATTATCATAACACCTCATATATATAAATATATGAACGATTTTCCAACATTCCCCACATTAGTGGAAATAGCCAAAAATGCATGCATGCACATATAAAACTCTATCATCAAGAGATAATAAAGCATCATGATAGGTAGCTTGTGACCTTGAACCTTCCTTAGTCGGTGCTATCGAGCATACCAGCGGATTATTGGACACGTGGTCTTGAACTATTCCTCTACAGTGTATACTTAGACAATAGCACTAACGCAATAAAGTTTCAACCTCGTTTGTTCTCATGTTTGTGTCCTTTACAAGTAACGGACAACCGTTTTGGATTCATAAGTATCACATAGAAGCAACCATCATTTCTTACTTACATATGTGATTCTTACTCAATTATTTTGTCATACTCTACCTCCTCAAGGCATCCAATAATCATTAAAAATCATAGACTTAACCTCACCACTTGATAGGTCACCAACACTCTCAAGCTCTTTAGGGAATAGACTATTTGAGTGTGGTTTCGACATACTCAGACAACTTAGTTTTCCCATTAAACCAACTTCATAGGATCTCCAATCTACAAGGTTAGGTATCCAATATAATTTTCTTTAAGTTGTGGCTTTAACTCTCATTCCCTCTACGAGCTTATACATTTGATCTCGATGTAAGCTCTTGGTAAGTGGATCCGCTAGGTTATCAATTGACCTAACATAGTCCACAGAGATAACCCCACTTGTGATCAAATGTCTCACGGTATTGTGTCCTCAGTGAATATATCTTGAGTTACCATTATACAACTTACTATTGGCCCTTCCAATAGCCGTTTGGCTATCGCAGTAAATCATCACATGTGGCATGGGTTTTGTCCAACATGGAATAACTTCAAGAAAATTATGTGAGCCATTTAGCCTCCTCACCGGTCTTATCCAAAGCAATGAATTCAGATTCCATAGTAGATCGTGCTATACACGTTTGTTAGGTGGATCTCCACGACATAGCTCCTCCCCCTATAGTGAACATATAACCACTAGTAGACAACGAGTCTTTAGTATCAGATATCCAATTGGCATCATAGTAACCTTCAAGTACTGGGGGATGTCTAGAGTAGTACAACCCAAATTTAAGAGTGTACCTCAAGTACCTTACAACTCTTAAAAGAGCTTCCTAATGTTCTCTACTAGGATTACTCATATAACGACTCAGTTTGTTCACCGGACAAGCTAGATCAGGCCTCGTACAGTTCGTGATATACATAAGACAACATATGATCCTAGTATAATCCTCTTGAGCAACAAGATCACCTCTATTTTTGCTCAAGTGAACATTTATTTCTAACGGAATGTTGACAGGTGCACTATCAAAAGCATTAAACCTTTTAAATTATAAAAGATTTTCCAACACTGCACAACACTTTTACTTTACCAGAAGAAGCACTTTACCATTATGTTTTAGTTAAGATTATTGTTTTTATAGGATTTATCTCTAGATCATCGTTAAGTTCTAGTTCTTATTCCAGTTGTTCAAGACATCTTCCTTTCCAATCTGGTACAATTTAATGTGTTGGGTTATGAGTCAGTAGATGATACTTAGCATTTTGTTTGGATAAAATAAAATTGGGGGAAATCATAGTGTTCATGCTATGGAATTGAAGATCCCAAAACCCAGCTGGTATCAGTAGTGTAGTGTCGATAGGACTAGATGATGTAATAGGCTAGACTGTTTTTAACTTCTTTATATTTCGTATCTATGTCCTGTACGGGGTAAAATGTTGGACTGATCTTCAGTAGGAAGTTACTTTCCAGAACCCCACGTCATCAGTGTAAGAGCTTGTGTTCTTAAGTCATCAGCTGATCTTCGCCTCAGTAGAAGACACCTTATCAGCTGACAGACATCAGTAGAAGAACCTCCTATACAAAGCTCAGTACCTTCGCAGTCATCAGCTGACTACACTTAGTAGAACATCTTGTCAACCGACTCAGACGAAGAAGACAGAGACTACATCAAGTCTACTGTATCCGACAGGAAACGACCCAGCTTTTAACATCACTCGAAAGTCAGCAGAAGATCATACGAGGATAAGTGGGAGTCAATTCCGAGAAAGACCGATGTCTGACATATCTCACCTACCACAAACCTCGACCAATGAGAAGCCGTCAACACATTATCTGCTTTGACCAACAAAAGCTGCTCTCATGAATAGTATCAACAACTCTGCTGCAACAATTCGAATATATGGCCATTTTCTTTGGAAGCTTGTGACACGTGGCATCGTCCTCTCCAACGGACAAATGACTGGGTCACGACTATAAATAGAGAAGAAAATCCAAGCTCCACGCACGGGATTTCAAAGGGACAAATGCTCAAGCTTTCGAAACAACTCTAGCGCATTCAAGATAAATCCAGCGAAGAACTTGCTCAATAGAATACCTTTAGTTCTTCTCTCTAGAGTTCTTTAGATCATTCTTCTCTAGTTAAGCTCAAAGTCATATCTATAGCTTAGATTTTCGAAGGAGTTCACTTTTAGTGATTGTTCTTATTGTAAGAACTCCTTCCTAGTTGGAGAAAATCCCCTCCCCTTCAAACTTAGGTTTGATTTGTAAAAGTCGCTAAGGACTATAACTTAGAAGGGTCTGTCCAGTGCACAGATACCTTGCTGAGGCTTGCTCAGATTAATCAACAAGACCACCTGTTCAGCAGGACCGTGGACGTAGGATCTTGTGTATCCGAACCACGTTAAAAATTGCTTATGTTGTTTACTATTTTATTGCATTACATACAAACTGCTTACAAAGTCATATCTTGCATAAAACGTATTCATAAAGTGCACTAGCCAAAACTGTTTGACTTGTGAAAATCACGTTTTCAACTAAGACGAACCCCCGGGCCCCACACTCTTATCCGCACTAAGTCTTCGACTGAGAATCAACCACTGACTAAAGTCAGTAGGAGAGACTCAGTAGTTGGCACACTCTGACCCGCGATCGAAGGTTACTATCTGGCACTGTTCATCAGTTGCATCCAAACAGCTCAGTTGTCCTTCGCGTTTGAGGAAAGAAGCAGTACTCAGGTGTATTCACCCCCCCCCCCTCTACACCTGACTCTCGTCTCCGGACCAACAATTGGTATCAGAGCGACGGTGTTCTTCTGATCATCGGTTCTGAAACTACTAGTCTTCACGAACAGATCCTGAAAATGTTTTTCACTGCACAAGCATCTCTTCATACATCCTTATACTCTTATCCACAATGTCTGATATGTCAGGTATTAGGATGGTGCCGATGTTCTCCATAGAGAACTATATGGTATGGCGCGTGAGAATGGAGGTGCACCTAACATCGCTGCATGACAGCATGACGGATGTCCTTGAGATAGGACCCATCATTCCCATGATCGACAGCGTATAATTTGCTGTTGCGGGAGATGTAGGAGCACAGACTGATGCTAAAATCGCAAAAGATAAATTTGTCTTCACGCCGAAAGAGAAAAAGCTGCACAACCTCGACCGAGTTGCGCGGAATGCAATCCTGACTACGCTCAGTGACTCACATCTCGGGAGGGTGCAAGACTGCGAAACGACAAAAGAACTTTGGGACGCCCTGGCTGTACTGAGCCAAGGAACCCCGCAGATCAAGGAAAATAAGCTCGAACTAGAGCTACAAAAGTTCGATACATTTGCCATGGAGCCCAACAAGACCATTAACGAGCTAAGCGTCAGATTCACTAATTAGATCAATGTAATCAACGGACTGAGGAGGACGTTCACCAACAAAGAGATGAACACAAAGATCCTGAGAGCGCTACCTCGACTGAAGTGGCTTCCTTTTGCTACTTATTTACGTTGCTCGGATCCTAATGCTCTAACTCCTGATGTTATCTTTTCAGAATTAAAGACAGAGGAATTTGAGCACAGTCTACCCCACACTCTTATCCGCACTAAGTCTTCGACTGAGAATCAACCACTGACTAAAGTCAGTAGGAGAGACTCAGTAGTTGGCACACTCTGACCCACGATCGAAGGTTACTATCTGGCAAGTTCATCAGTTGCATCCAAACAACTCAGTTGTCCTTCGCGTTTGAGGAAAGAAGCGGTACTCAGGTGTATTCACCCCCCCCCCCTTCTACACCTGACTCTTGTCTCCGGACCAACATAATGTTTTCATGTTATTCTCGTGTTCAGGTTCCTAAATTATGTTCGATATTTATACTTGTTTCATTAAGTTCTGAATTCGTTTATCTTACATGCCTAGTTTGACAGTTGGGATTTTATGTTTTTGTTGTTTAAGTTTCACAAGTCCTTGCTTTATAATTTATCGTCATTAGTTTATGCCTAGTCTCGCATGCTTAAGTTGATTAGGGTTTGGTTTAAGTTGTTCAATTCTCGTACTTCCTTCGTCTAGAGTTTATCATGCGTTCTTTCATTTGTTTCATACTTCTTAGTTTAGTAATGGGTAGCTTAATTCTTTGTGATTCGGCGAGGATAGATCTGCACTTGTCCTAAATACGGTGAGCTCAATCGCATAATAAATCTATAGGGTTTCGAGTTAATCTTGGTTTTTGCAATCATCTGGTAATTTAGGTCTTATCAACTTAAATTAATCTAGAGCCAGTTAGTACTTCCTCGGGATTAGATATAATAAGGCTAATATAATGGCACATCTATCATCATCAGTAGTAGGGGTTAATTCGATAAATGATTTCTTTGATATTCAACATATGAATGGTTGTCTAACTTGGATTCTCATAGTTCATGAGGCTGCTTAGACATTAAATTGTGGGTTTGTATATGGAAAAGCTGTAAGTACTGCCATATGTTCCGGATATTGTTCAAAATATCTTAAACACTAAAAGTAAATCGAAATAAAGAAATGACAGTGAGACACATCGATTTACTTTTTATATGAATTACATGAATTATAACCCTAGAGTGTTACTGAAGGAAAATAGGAGAGGAAATTGTACCTTCCTCCACGTATGTTGTTGCAGCTCTGATTGTTGCTCGTGTTTCAGATCTTCTGATCTGTGTCCCGGCCTTTCCGCTCCTCCGTGTGGACAGAGATCTGAGAGGAATGAATGAAACTGCTCTCTTATGTTCTCACGTTTACTGGCGTGAATTATATATGATTTGTAATTATATTGCTAATGGGCTTCCTATAAATTAATATCAGCCCATAATATAATTAATAATAACTGGGTCATTTATTTATCAATTAATTGGCCCAACAAATTAATTCTAGATAAATAGTTTCTATATTATTAAATAATATATAAATATATTAATCTATTAATAATAATTTCCGAGAGAACAGAATAAATAATGGGCAACTAATTGGGTCAGACCAGGGATCCAATAAAAGAAATAAAGCCTGCATCAAATTAATTAATTATCTATGCTCAGCCCAGAACAAAATTAATTAATAAACACAAATTCATTCCACTAGAGAATCCGTGCTGAGTAACCCATTTATCCCAACTTGAGCATGAGCTTGTATTTTAGACTTAATCGATCCCCGTATTTAAGATAAAAATATCCGTTAATTAATTAAGCTCACTGACAGCTTAAATTAATTAACATCTTATTGTATTCCTAAGTAGTACCACTCGAACTTATTAACACACCTGAACTTAATCAACCGGTCGGGTTTAGTGTGCTAATCCTTACAAGTTACTCAGGGGATATTATCAACCTATTTTACTAGGATATGGTTGCAAGATACAGACAACCAACCTGAGCCACAAATAACTACTAACACCCAAGATACGTAGATCCGGTCGCGATGACATTCACCATAGTAGGTCAAAGTGATAGATAGTCAAATGCACTCAGCTGAAGTTTTACCAAGCTTAAGACCAGCTAAGTCAACGAGATCTTGATTTTCCACTAAGGTCAGTTAGGAGAACACATCTCACTGTGATCCATCAATGCACCACCTTAAGTGTACCAATAAAGACAAGCCACTTCTTATCTAAACTGTAGCTTAAACCGACAACTTATCCTGAAGTTGTCTCAGCTGTGATAACTGTTTATATCTTGTTAGTTCAACCAATTTTTGTCGTCTTCTGTGATACCCAACATACTACACAAATCTAACTTTTATACAAGATAAATGATTACATGAGCAAATATATATATTTATCAAATAGGAGAATAAAATAGTGGTAAGGACAAAACACATTGTATACAAGCCTACAATTTGCTTTCAGTATAAAAAATCCCAATATTACCACGAAGTTAACACAAACAAATCCATTGAGTGCAATCATGAATTACAAAATATATTCGAGTACGAAAAAGACAACACTCTAAACACCCTACCACAACTACACTATATTGCTCATAAGCTCTTGTGTATACTTTAATGTGAGTGTGGATGCGTAAATACTCGACACAAAGGGTAGACTCTTGTAGCTCAGATAACTCTCTTAGAATGCGTAAGTACGTATGAGTATTTTCCAACTTTAATAGAGTCGGTGAGGTCAAGAAATGTGATCAGTTGCAACCGCCTTCAGTTATGGGAAGTGCTGACAGTTTTCCAGAATGTGCATCGGACGGTTGAGATAATGGTGGTAGTGAGCGGATATTTCCTATTGCACTCCTTGAAGACTTCTCTTTGACCATGATTTTATTTGTCTTGCTTATTCCACGAAATGTCTTTAATTAATCCCACAAATATCCAAGTCATTCTTGAAAGAAACCAAATAATAAAAAATATCCAAACATATTTTGTAATAAAGAAATGAGAACAACTCAGAATGCTAGAATCAATGTAAGCACATTTGACGTTCATCCGAAAATAAACATCAACAGTCTCCCCCTTACTAGTTGCCCTTTAGCACAAAACATGCAATATGCTTATGCAACCTAAAATTATATAAACAAGTATATGAAAAAATCATGATAATGAAGAGACCCTCCATAGCAACATGCATGAAGAATAAATAAGATAATGTGATGCAAACTCCCCCTCAGTAAAATGAAGTCTATTCTATCTAAGTTCTTAGCTGGATTTTTTTTGAGAATATTAGAGTATGTGTGAGCTTGTTCGCTTGTGATCCCGGTGTCTTCAACGAAATGAAGAACTCTTCTATTTTTAGTCGTGGCTAGTGAATAATTCGCTGGAAAGTGATCTAGACATGTTATCTAAACGACAGGCAAATGGTCTCCTCTTAATTTGAACTGCATATAGAGATTCGTCTATTTTCCTCTTAATTTGAACTGCATATAGAGATTCGTCTATTTTTCAAAATACAGAGCTTTCTTGTAGCTTTATGTCAGAACGAATACAGTACTGCCAACTTCTCATTAGTCGAGGTTAAGCGGGTAGTTGAGGCTTGTTCAAACATCAAGACAGATACTAAGTAGACTTACTTTGATAAATACCTCGGACACTTTATGGAGTCGACATCTCTACTGACATTCTACTTATCTTCTATCAGTTGATCATTGCTTTACTGACTTCAAAAGAAATGATTAAAATCGGGCCTACATTGATTGAAGTCAGTAAACAATGTTCGATATCTTAAACCACTCTGCCCACGCGATTAGAAAGTTTAATTGGCGAGCTAAATTATTCAGTATGCAAACTAGGTATCATACTGACTTTCGCATTTGACTTTGAACTTTGAATCATGTGTATTCACCCCCCCCCCCCCCCACCCACCCACCTGAAGACTCGTCGTCGAACTTACAAGTTATATCTTCTAATCAGCGACCTGGCTGACAAGGCAAAATAGTTACTGAAATGTATTGAACCCAGATTTCTGAAGCGACCCATTACAATGCAGAATCTGAGATTTAGCATTGATCTGGCCAAGGTTGAAGACGAGTTCAAACAAGCATTCATCGATAAGAGGTATACTGAAGTCTGTAGGTATCATGATCATAGAGTGAAGCTAAGGAGACTGGTATACTATTCATATGCATTGATACCTGACGATGTATCTGATGAGAGATATGAGGTCAACATCAAGAAGCTGAAACTGACGCACATCACTCATGAAGAATTCAAGAAGATGTATTGGATCAAGTCTGAATTGATCTAGCTTAGAGAGTCAGTTTATTTTGAAATAGCGTTAGCTTTGTACTTATGAGATTATTTTAATGAAGCTTTGCTACCCTCTTTTAACCTGCCGACAATAACTCTTTGTCCGGATCTATTTACTTTACTTTATTTACTTATTATCTGAACTTGATCACACCCCTTTGATTTCCTATCCCAACTTTTCTTGGATGAACTTAGCCTGAGTCTATTTTCAAGTTAGAATAGAGCTTTGGTATCATCAAAAAGGGGAAAATTGTTGGGAAATAATATGAGTTTTGAAATAATCCTAAACCCCCTATTTGATTGATGAACCAGTCTGATATATTTATAGGATTTCAGCCTGAATTTGTACAGTCAGGCTGACTGCTTTGATTAGACTAGGTTAGTTTATGTTGTGGTATTTCAACTAGTGGAACGTACTGAGTCTAGCTTTGATAATCTGACCTTTCCAGGATGAACTAATCTTAATATCAAATTCTTCATCAGTCCGAACTGATATATTTAAATGTGAAGAAAGGACAAGGTATCAGACACGATATTCTAAGAACATGGGCAACATAAGAAACGGTAATTATCAGATCAACATCAACCAATAGCAGGCCGTCATGTCAGCCCTGGTCAAAGGCGACAAAATAGTACCTCGTACAAAATCTGCAGAAGCGAGCGGAGCTCGACATATATCCATGCATTCAATGCATTCGACCGCTGTCAACCAGAGTCAATGGGAGATTGTCCTTTTCTCAACGAATCTATCCCCGAGCTCGTCTATAAATAGCTGAAGACCTCTCATTAATAGGTAACGGAATTTCAAGAAGCTCAAGCATACTCAAAGCAAAAGAACAAGCCTTTCTTACTTATTCATAGTTCTCTTGCCAAGAAATTCATCCGCTGTTCATATTCCAAGCATACCAGCTTAATCATCATAAGCTTGGAGTCAAGAGTGTTTCACACTCTTGTTATTGAATAAATCCTAAATCCGACCTGATATCTTAGTTAGAACATTTGTTGGTTTGATAAATAGATTGATAGTTTGTAGATTGTAAGTTTGATTGTTTGATCTGCGCTCGTTAGTCTACGAGTATCCATTAGTGGATTTCTGAAAGGAAGCATAAAAGTGGACATAGGATATTGTGAATCTGAACCACTATAAAAAAACTGTGTTCTTTACTATTTCATTAATTTCAGCTTACTGTTCATCGCATATTATATCAGCTTAACTAATGTATTCACGAAAGCATTTTTGCAAGGGCCTATCATATTTCCGCTTACTGACTGACTCACTATCAGCCAGGTTCTCTGATGTGAATTCGACAAAGTTAACATCAGGTTCATCCCCCCCCCACACACCTAAAATCGCACAGGGACTACCACTTCGACTTAAGCAAGTTAAAATTTAAGAGAAGCAAAGAATGACAACCCACCAAAAGACGACCCTCCAAGTTTATTTCAGAATTTATTCTTGAGCATTGGAGGCTCCAAAGATGATATTCCCAATTATTAAATAATTATTAGATGTAATTTAAATTTATACCATGTATCTTCCTTTTATTAATATAAGTAATTTAATCTTCAACTCATTATCGTTAGACTAATTTCAATTTCAATTTTAGAATTATATATCTTGAGCAAGCTATAATTATCTTGAGGGTCTTCTAAACCAAATCAATTTCAGAATTTTCAATTCCATCATCTCTCTCTCTCTCTCTCTCTCTCTCTCTCTCTCTCTCTCTGCAGTAGATAAGCAGAAGCAGCCGCTTCCAATGGCGATCGCTCACTCAAATCGATCCTTAAATTAACCCTTCAAGTTTTCTACACCTCTTCCTCCGCTGCAACCGACCTCTAAAAGTACGTAGTTGCAGGGGACGACGTCGACGAGTCATGCCCAACTGTTTCACTATCGCCCACCACCATCAATCTCCACAACCGCCAAATTCTCCCACCGCCAACTGTTGGGATTTTGTATACTGGAAGCACTTTTTATGCTTGTATACAATGTGTTTTTGTCCCTACCACTATTTTATTCTCCTATCTGATAAATGTATATATTTGCACAAGTAATCCTTTATCATGTACAAAAGTTAGATTTGTGTAGTGTGTCGGGTATCACAGAAGACAACACAAATTGGTTGAACTGACAAGATATAAACAGTTATCACAGCTGGGACAACTTCAGGATAAGTTGTCGGTTTAAGCTGCAGTTTAGATAAGAAGTGGCTTGTCTTAGCTGCTTGTCTTTACTGGTACACTGAAGGTGGTGTATTGACGGATCACAGTGAGATGTGTTCTCCTAACTGACCTTAGTGGAGAACCAAGATCTCGGTGACTTAGTTGGTCTTAAGCTTGGTAAGACTTCAGCTGAGTGCATTTGGCTATCTATCACTTTGACCTACTATGGTGAACGTCATCGCGACCGGATCTACGTATCTTGGGTGTTAGTAGTTATTTGTGGCTCAGGTTGGTTGTCTGTATCTTGCAGCCGTATCCTAGTAAAATGGGTTGATAATATTCCCTGAAGAACTCGAAAGGATTAGCACACTAAACTCGGCCGGTTGATTAAGTTCAGGTGTGTTAATAAGGTCGAGTGGTACTACTCAAGAATATAAGATGTTAATTAATTTAAGCTGTCAGTGAGCTTAATTAATTAACGGATATTTCTATCTTAAATACGGAGATCGATTAAGTCTAAAATACAAGCCCTTGCTCAATTTGGGATAAAGGGGTAAGTCATCACGGATTCTCTAGTGGAATGAATATGTGTTTATTAATTAATTTTGCTCTGGGCTGAGCATAGATAATTAATTAATTTGAGGCACAGCTTTATTTCTTGTATTAGATCCTTGATCTGGCCCAATTGGTTGCCTAGTTATTTATTGTCTCTCAGAAATCATTATTAATGGATTAATGTATTTTTACATTATTTAATAATGTTATTTATCTGGAATTAATTGGCTGGGCCAATTAATTGATAAATATTAGTAGCCCAGTGAATTAATTAATTATATTATGGGCTATGTTGTGTTATGATCAGTGGTTTGTCTTAACAACCATTTAGAGGATACTTAATATTATTTTATCAGTAGTTCTTGTAATAGGACTTATCTGTTTATCGGTAATGGGGGAAATCATAGTGTTTCATTGCTATGGAATTGAAGATCCCAAAACCGTCTTGTATCCTCTGTGTAGTGTCAATAAGACTAGATGATGTAATAGACTAGACGGATTATATTTTTCATTATCATTTTTGTCTAAGTCCTGTACGGGGTAAATGTTGGATTAATCTTCAGTAGGAAACTTTCCAGAACCCCACACAATCAGTGTAAGTGCTTGTGTTCTCAAGTCATCAGCTAACACACATCAGTAGAAGAACACTGTATTCAAGCTCAGTACCTTCAAGAGTCATCAGTTGATCCCGCTCAGTAGAAGTGTTGCTATCAGCAGACTCAGACGAAGAAGACAGAGATCTTATCAGGTCTACTGTATCCAACAGGAAACTACCCCAGTCTAACTTCATTCGAAAGTCAGCAGAAGATCATACGAGGATAAGTGAGACTCAACTCCGATGAAGACCGATGTCTGACAAGTCTCACCTACCACAAACCTCGACCAATGAGAAGCAGTCTAAGCTCTACCTACTCTGACCAACTAAAGCTGCTCTCATGCACAGTAACCAACAACTCTGCTGCAACATTTCGAACTTATGGCCGTTTTCCTTGGACGTTTGTGACATGTGGCATCGTCCTCTCCAACGGACAAATGCCTGGGTCACAACTATAAATAGAGAAGCATTTTCGAGCTCCATGCACAGGATATCAAAGGGACTACACTCTCAAGCTTTCGAAACACTCTAGCGCCTTTTACGAAGATCCAGCGAAGAACTTGCATTATCAGAATACTTTTAGTTCTTCTCTCTAGAGTTATTTCTTTAGATCCCTCTTCTCTATCTAAGCTCAATCGTTCATATCCATAGCTTAGAACCTTCGAAGGAGTTCACATTTTGTGACTGTTCTTATTGTAAGAACTCCTTCATAGTTGGAGAACATCCCCTCCCTTTCAAACTTAGGTTTGGATTGTAAAGTCGCTAAGGACTATAACTTAGAAAGGTCTGTCCAGTACACAGATACCTTGCTGAGGCTTGCTCAGATTAATCAGCAAGACCTCCTGTTCAGCAGGACCGTGCACGTAGGATCTTGCGTATCCGAACCACGTTAAAAATTACTTGTGTCATTTACTGTTTTATAGCACTGCATACAAATCATCTTACAAACTCATACTTTGCATAAAACGTATTTGAAAAGTGCACTAGCCAAAATATTTTGGTTTACGAAAAACTCGTTTTCAAACTGAGACGAAGTCTACCGGGCCCTACACACTTATCCGCACTAAGTCTCCGACTGAGAATCAAATACTGACAAAAGTCAGTAGGAGAGACTCAGTAGCTGACTCAATCTGACCCGCGTTCAGAAGGTTACTATCTGGCACTGTTCATCAGTCGCAACCTACAGCTCAGCTGTCCTTCGCGTTTGAGAAAAAGAACTTGTACTCAGGTGTATTCACCCCCCTCCCCTCTACACCTGACACTCGTCTCCGGACCAACAATTGGTATCAGAGCATCTGTGTTTTTCTGATCATCGGTTTTGAAACTCTGGTCTACTCGAACAGATCCTGAAAATGTTTTTCACTACACAAGCATCTCTTCATATATCCTTATACTCTCACCCATAATGTCTGATATGTCAGGTATTCGGATGGTACCGATGTTCTCTGTGGAGAACTACACGGTATGGCGCGTAAGAATGGAGGCGCACCTTACATCGCTGCACGACAGCATGACTGATGTCCTAAAGACAGGACCTATCATTCCCATGATCGACAGTGTTCAGTTTGCCACTGTGGGAGGTGCAGGAGCACAGACTGGTGCAAAAGTTGCCAAAGATAAATTAGCCTTCACGCCTAAAGAGAAAAAGCTGCACAACCTTGACCGAGTTGAGCGGAATGCAATCCTGACTACGCTCAGCGATTCACACCTCGAGAGGGTGCAAGACTGCAAAATGGTAAAGGAACTTTGGGATGCCCTAGCTGTACTGAGCCAAGGAACCCCGCAGATCAAAGAAAACAAGCTCGAGCTAGAGCTACAAAAGTTCGACACTTTTACCATGGAGCCCAACAAAACCATTGACGAGCTTAGCGTCAGATTTACAAACCAGATCAATGTGATCAACGGGCTGGGGAGGACGTTCACCAACAAAGAGATGAACATGAAGATTTTGAGAGCGTTACCTCGACTGAAGTGGCTTCCTTTTGCTACTTACTTACGTCGCTCAGATCTTAATGCTCTAACTCCTGATGTTATATTTTCAGAATTAAAGACGGAGGAATTCGAGCATAGCCTACCCCAATGATGTTCCAGTGCTCCAGCTGACACACCGATAGATCATGCCTACAAAGCAACAGTCAGCAAAACTGGAGTCAACCTCATTTCTTCCAGCAAGACAGTAGCCACGATAGATGCTAAGTCTTCCGAGACACCTGCTACTGATCAGCTTGCACTCATGGCTCTCAAATATCAAGGAGAAAAGGAAAGAGTTAGGAAGCTGAAGAAATATCACAAAGATTCTCCCTCAGGTAGAAAGGATTATCAAAAAAGGGAAGAATCTAAACCATCTAGTGATTGCAGGAACGCAGAACCTGCTGCTAGTCCTTCCAACGACTCAGCTGGAAAAGGCGGTAGAACT
Organism: Lavandula angustifolia; assembly: GCA_028984105.1. Lineage (NCBI taxonomy): Eukaryota > Viridiplantae > Streptophyta > Magnoliopsida > Lamiales > Lamiaceae > Lavandula > Lavandula angustifolia. The sequence continues at coordinate 18,694,191 of CM054806.1, read as the reverse complement.
TCTGTATGCTACAACTGCAAGAAGGAGGGACATTATCAGTACGACTGTCCCGAACTCTCAGCTGCTCAACGAGCAGAACGGCAGGCCAGACGCGAGAAATTTGCCTGAAGAAGGCAGGCCTATATCGCCGGAGAGATATCCGATGACTCAATCGAGGAAGATACATTTATGTATTCTTCTGAAGACGAAGCTGCATTTGTCGCCGTTGAGGTCGAAGAAACAGATCCTGAATCAACAGCTGAATATTGTCTGATGGCCGGAGAAGAGGCTGAGGTAAACTCAAAACTTAATATAGCCTCCTCTTCACATAGCACACACGACACATGCTTGGTCACAGATGAACCTTTAGACGTGGTATAAGCATATGATGATCTACTAGAGGAGCAGATTCAGCTGAGCAGAGAGTTCAGCAGAACTATTCAGGATTTGGAGCAGGTAAAGGCTGAGAATCATAGACTTTCTTCTGATTGTCAGGTCTCTATTGATTCAAAGAATCTGGTTGCAAGACTCAAGGAAGAGATTGAATCTCTTATGACTAAGTCTCAGCTTCAAGAAACTCAGTTATCAGTTCTGACCAAGGACAATTCTGAGAAAGATACTGAGATAGCCCGACTCAATCAAAAACTTGCAGAAGTAGAAAAGGATTATGAATCACTTCGGAAAAGTGATGAGGTATGGCGAGGACTGATGACTGAACAGTACTTAGGAGCTAAAGAAAAGTTGGAAAGCATGCTCAGAGCTCAAAGGCCACTAGCCATGAAAGAAGGACTTGGCTACACTCATGAAGCTTCCACTTCAACATCGAAAAGCTCAGAAATGCTGGCTGATAGGTTCGTCACAGGAAAAGTTCAGGTTGTTGAATCAACACCTTAGGCGAAAAACAAACAGAAGATGATTGCACCTCAGCCGAGCAGCAAGAAACAACTGACCAAAGGTTTTAGCCCCAGGACACCACGATCGGATTCAGGGGGAACTAAGAAGGTCAGATGGGCAGAGCAGTACGGCGAGCCACTGGTTGAGCATCCAGCATAGTATGGTTCATACTATTATGAGCCCCGGGTCAGGAGGAGCACAAAGACTCAGAAGAAGAAAGCTCTTGAACCCAAAACTGCCAGAAAGGCAGTATCTCCAAGTCCTGTGGAGAACAAGACTGACGAGGTTCAGAAGAAGAAGTCTCAGACTCCTAAGGTCCCGAGACAAATCTGAGTCCTGAAATCACCCACTAACACTTAAGGACGCAAACTGAACCAAAGGGTACCTAAAACTGTTTCTGTTTTGCAGGTGCATAAGGACCCTTGGATTGTGGACAACGGCTGCTTGAGACATATGACATATCAAAAGAGCCTGCTGACCAATTACGTACAAGAAGATGGTCCCATAATTGAGTTTGGTGACAACTCTAAAGGCTATACAAGGGGATATGGAACACTGAACATTGGGACTGCTTCAGTTCCAAGAGTAACATATGTTGAAGGACTTCAACATAATCTCCTTTCTGTCAGTCAATTCTGTGACAATCTGAATAGAGTTATCTTTGACGCTGGTTTCTGTGATGTTGTTGACAAATCTACAGGGAAAACAGTGTTATCAGGTTCGAGGAGGAAGAATATCTACGTTGCAAATTGGAAAACCGCAGAACCTGAGGCTTGCTTACTTGCTCAGACGAAATCAAGTAATAAAATAGGATGGCTGTGGCACAAGAGACTCAGTCACCTGAATTTCAAGACTATGAACAAGCTAGCTAAGAACTCTAAAGTCAGAGGACTGCCCAATGAAGCGTTTATCAAAGACAGAAATTGTGAAGCGTGCTTGAAGGGAAAGCAGACAAAGAAAAACAATCCACCTATTCCGTCACCTTCCATTGATGGAATCCTTCAACTGCTACACATGGACTTGTTTGGGCCAGTTTCTCCAGTGACTATAAGAGGCAAGAAATATGCCCTAGTTGTTGTTGATGATTACTCAAGATATACGTGGGTCATCTTCATAGCTAACAAATCTGATGTCAAGACTAAGTTACCTAAGCTGCTGAAGAAACCCAGTGTGGAGAAAGACATCAAGATACAAAGAATTCGCTCAGACCGAGGAACAGAATTTCTCAATTCAGTTGTAAAAGAGTACTACGAGAAAGAGGGAATCAAGCACGAGACATCAGCAGCTCGCACCCCTCACCAAAACGAACTTGTTGAACGAAAGAACAGAACACTCAAAGAAGCAGCAAGAATGCTCCTAGCAGACTCTGGACTACCCTCAAAGTTCTGGGCTGATGCTACGGACACCGCCTGTTACACTCAGAATCGCTCACTGCTTACACAGCAACACATGAAGACACCTTACGAACTGTGGAAAGGGAGAATTCCTTCTATTTCTCATTTCCATATTTTTGGCTGTCCTTGCTTTATTCACAATAATGGGAAAGATCAGTTGAAGGTCTTTCATAGCAAATCTGATCAAGGAGTATTCTTAGGATGCTTCGAGTTAGTAAAGCCTTCAGAGTCTTTAACTATCGGACTCTTTGCGTGGAAGAAAGCCCTCATGTTGTCTTTGATGAGTTTGTTACTGAGAATAGGAAATCGAGAAAGACAAATACTGAATATCAGCAGCAAGCTACAGGATCTCGCATTGAACGATAAAGCCGAAAAGATCTAGCATTGTTGCGATGATGAGTCAGACGATGAGGAAATCCAAACCTGTCCCGCAGGCACTATAGCTGACCTGGTTGATTCTACTGAACAGAATCAACACCAGGTAACAACGATCGATGAAGAAGCCCCAGTGGTAACTGAGACCTCTACTGAGAATATAAACTCAGGGGGAACGACAAATGTTCCTGAGCTGAATACTCCTGAACTTGGAAACTCAGTAGATCATAACCTTCTTACTGAATTGCTTCAGTCACAGAATAGCACTACTGAAATGCCTAACACTCCTGTTGACTGTGCAGAAGTAATCTCAGAAGAAGAAGCCAAACTCAGACGTTCATGGCTTGACGCTCACTCTTCTGATCTTATTATAGGAGATCTATCAACAGCAATAAGGACAAGATCCAGATTAAGCCAAGGAGAAAGTTTTCTCTACTCTTGCTTCTTGTCTACTGAAGAACCTCAGACGATAGAGGATGCTCTTAATGATGCTGACTGGATCATTGCCATGCAAGAAGAGCTGAACCAGTTCGTTCGAAACGAAGTTTGGGAGCTTGTTGATAGACCTAGACATCAGCACGTGATCGGCACTAAGTGGGTCTTCAAAAACAAGCGAGATGAAAACAACGTCATTGTCATAAACAAGGCTCGACTTGTTGCTAAGGGATACTGTCAAGCAGAAGGAATAGACTTTGATGAAACATTCGCTCTAGTCGCCAGATTGGAAGCTATTCGTCTGTTCCTAGCCTATGCAACCCATCAAAAATTTAAAGTATATCAAATGGATGTAAAGTCAGCGTTTATGAACGGCGTACTGAAGGAAGAAGTCTATGTGGAACAACCGCCCGGCCTTCAGCAGGGACATTAGGTGTACAGACTTCGGAAAGCTCTGTATGGGTTAAAACAAGCACCCAGGGCTTGGTACGATACCCTATCAGACTTTCTGCTTCATAAAGGTTTTCAGAAGGGGACAGTGTTGGGATTTTGTATACTGGAAGCAAATTTTATGCTTGTATACAATGTGTTTTGTCCCTACCACTATTTTATTCTCATATTTGATAAATAGATATATTTGCACATGTTATCCTTTATCATGTATAAAAGTTAGATTTGTGTGGTGTGTCGGGTATCACAGAAGACAACACAAATTGGTTGAACTGACAAGATATAAACAATTATCACAACTGAGACAACTTTAGGATAAGTTGTCGGTTTAAGCTGCAGTTTAGATAAGAAGTGGCTTGTCTTAGCTGCTTGTCTTTACTGGTACACTGAAGGTGGGGTATTGACGGATCGCAGTGAGATGTGTTCTCCTAACTGACCTTAGTGGAGAACCTAGATCTCGGTGACTTAGCTGGTCTTAAGCTTGGTAAGACTTCAGCTGAGTGCATTTGGCTATCTATCACTTTGACCTACTATGGTGAACGTCATCGCGACTGGATCTACGTATCTTGGGTGTTAGTAGTTATTTGTGGCTCAGGCTGGTTATCTGTATCTTGCAGCCGTATCCTAGTAAAATGGGTTGATAATATCCCTTGAGGAACTCGAAAGGATTAGCACACTAAACCCGGCCGGTTGATTAAGTTCAGGTGTGTTAATAAGGTCGAGTGGTACTACTCAGGAATATAAGATATTAATTAATTTAAGCTGTCAGTGAGCTTAATTAATTAATGGATATTTCTATCTTAAATACGGAGATCGATTAAGTCTAAAATACAAGGCCTTGCTCAATTTGGGACAAAGGAGTAAGTCAGCACGGATTCTCTAGTGGAATGAATTTGTGTTTATTAATTAATTTTGCTCTGGGCTGAGCATGGATAATTAATTAATTTAAGGCCCAACTTTATTTCTTGTATTGGATCCCTAATCTGGCCCAATTAGTTGCCTGGTTATTTATTGCCTCTCAGAAATCATTATTAATAGATTAATGTATTTTTACATTATTTAATAATGTTATTTATCTAGAATTAATTGGTTGGGCCAATTAATTGATAAATATTAGTAGCCCAGTAAATTAATTAATTATATTATGGGCTGGTTATGTGAAAGCCCATTAGAAATATAATTAAATTAATGAGCTACAAATATATTAATATTATATTGGCTTTTGAAGCCTATATATATTAGTATTCTGTTCAGAAACAAAACAGACTCATTCATAAATTTATAGACGCATGGCGTGAGAGAGGGAGAGAAAAAAAATATTATTTTCTTCAGTTCTCTAACCACCCAGAGGAAGAAAAAGGCCGGGACACAGATCAGAAGATCTGACACAGAGCAACAATCAAAGCCGCGACAACATACGAAGGAGGAAGGTATCAGTTTCTAACCCTCAATTATCCTTCAGACAGTAGATCGCACCCTGTTCAACATCAAGTCAGAAGATGACATCCTACTGGTGCAAATCTACGTGGACGACATTATTTTCAGCTGTAGGAACGTGACTATATGTCAACAATTCAAGAAAATGATGAAGGAGAAGTTCGAGATGTCCATGATGGGGGAGATGAACTATTTCCTTGGATTCCAAGTGAAGCAATCAATTGAAGGAATATTCATCAACAAGGCTAAATACACTCGAGATCTCCTGAAAAGATTTGGCAGCGACTCAAGCAAGCCAGTCAAGATCCCCATGAACACAAATTTTAAAATCGATCTAGACAAAGAGGGAGCTTCTGTTAACTCTACTGATTATAGAGCTATTATTGGTTCCTTATTATATCTAACAACAAGCAGACCTGACATAACTTATGCTGTAGGTGTATGTGCAAGATTTCAGGTGAATCCCAAGCGAAGTTATTTGGACTCAGCAAAGAAGATTCTACGATATCTGAAGGGAACACCTGTCGCAGGGTTATGGTATACTGCTGATGATAACGTTATACTAATAGGTTATTCTAATGCTGATTATGCAGGATGCAGGATAGATCGAAAGTCAACTTCTGGAACATGTCAGTTCCTAGGCAGCAAGCTGATCTCATGGTTTTCAAAGAAACAACATTCAGTGGCGACGTCCACTACTAAAGCTGAGTATATGGCTGCTGGAAGTTGTTGTGCCCAGATCCTTTGGCTTCGACAACAACTGCGAGACTATGGAATTACTCAAGATGAAGTGCCCATCTACTGTGACTCCACCAGTGCAATTGCTATAACTCAGAACCCAGTTCTTCATACGAGATGCAAGCACGTGGACATTCGACACCACTTCATCAGAGACCATGTCGAGAAGAAGGATATCAGGATGGAAAAGATCCATACTGACAAACAAAGGGCAGACATACTGACCAAACCACTAGCTGAGAACAGATTCAGAGAATTATCAGTTGAGCTAGCTCTACTGGATCCCACTGACTCATGTCAGTAGGAGGAGTCAGTACGACTGGTCAGAAGACTCAGTACTTTGATTCAGTCGGGTGAATCATACAATACACAATAAGAGAGAACGTGGTCATCAGGACTACAGAAGATCCTCCTGAGTCATTACGGTAACCAGCTGATCGTAAAAGTTCAGCTGAAGATGTTTGCGTAGTTTAAATACTTAATATTCTCAGAAGCATGCTTGCATTTATTATATCAGTCGTTTTCACTCAGTAGATTAATGAGCATTTATTTCCCGCCATTAAGTTTTTAAGGTTTAAGTCAGTAGAAACCGTTTTCATTTTAAAAACTTAGCCTTTAATGCTGCCTGCAACGCATTTAATGCATGTCTTCTCACCTTACTTTATCTACGCATATCTTACGTGGGTCTAAGTTAGAGGCGGCTAATGTAATCATTCCGTTTATAACATCATATCACAACCGTCATTAAAAAGCGAGTTTTTCATCCCAACCGTCCGATTAAAATCGGTTGATCTTCATATCTTATAAAATCTCTTGCTTTTCCTCTAATCCTATCTATTTTTCGCCATTATCGCACTTAGAGCAATCTTCGAGCATTCAGTTTTCATCTCCCTTAAAACTGTCTCCGTTTTTCACTCTTGCTCTTTGTCTACGGTAATTTCTTAATCTTCTGCTTAACTCGAATCTAACTTACTCTATTTTCAAGTGCTAACGAGTTTCTTGCAGATATCAATGGCGATTGTTCTGACCCCACCCCACATTGAGGAGATCATCAAGTCCAGGGTTCAATTCGAACCGACGATGGTGCTCCATCAGGCAGACCTTCCATATTTAGAGCCCATTTTCTCGGCTCTTGACGAGTCTGGCCTAGCGCTTCTAATGACGAAGCATCCGCGCTCGTATCTTCCTCGCCAGGTGGCAGAGTTATATTATAACTGGCGTTCGGTGGAAGATACCGATGGAGAGATGTCGCAGATTGCCTACATGAGGGAAGTGGCCCCTCAGAAGTGGGAATCCAGCCATGCCGATATAAACATCAGGGCAGCGCTGAAGTCATCGTTTGACCTTCCTGCTTACGGGATCTCTCTAGTGGGCTACAAGGAGAAGGAGCTTAATGCATATTCCACCGTTTCTGTGGAAGGGACGACATCTCTTTCAAGTCCGCATTACCGAAGAACCAACTCCTGCCGTAGTACCGTGGCCTCGCATACATCGTCATACATATCCTGACGAGCGCTGCTAGTTCGTTTGACCAGTTGTCCAGGCCCAGACTCCAGCTGATGATGGCTATAGTTGATGGAGTCCAGGTGAACTAGATGCAGTTCTTTGTGACTGAGCTGAAGGCCCAGGCACAAAAGTTTGTTGCCACACAGTCAGGAGAGAGAAGACTTATTAGTGTGGGCAAACTCCTGTATGGGACCAAGGTGTCCATACTGATAGAGGACTCAGTGTCGAATGATGCATCCTTTGCTGATTCGAAATACTTCGACCGCAAGCTCATTAAGTTTAAAACCAGAGCAGCGGCTGAGAAGTCAGTCGGACGTGGAGCTGCTGAGCTCAAGAGGCCTTCTACTGATTTGCCTCCACGGGCCGACCCGTCGAAGCGAAAGAGGCTCTCAAAGACTGGAACTTATGAGGTTCCTGCAAAGCCTGCTTCTCCCCCACCTCCTCAGGAGGAAGATATTCTGGACGCTGATACCGAAATCGAGGGTGTGACCCTCAAGGATAAGGTACAGCGGATCAGCTCGGAGGAGACTCAGCCGGAGGAGGTTGAGGAACCGGCTGATGAAGTCTCAACCGAGTGGTTGACGTTGCAGAAGACTCGTCTCCGAGCCACAGGAGAAGTCGCTTCACAGATCCCTAAAACATCAGCCCATCAGGATCTGGTCGATATAGCGAGCAGGGCAAGGACTCAGATGCTGCTAAGATTCCTAAATTGGGACATTCTCGAAGAACTGATCAAGCAGCATTCAACATTGTCCTTACTGGCAGAAGAACAAAGTCTATAGTTAGCCATTGGGTTTGGGGAACCCGCTGACTTAGCATCACTCGAGGACTTAAGGTCAGCCATGCTCTATCTTCTGAACCTGAGGTCCTCCAAGCAAAACGCCAGCAGCCCGTCGCAGCCTTCCCATCATGACAATGATGATGATGACAATAATGATGAGGATCAGGCACCCCCCAAGGACGCAGACCAGGGAGAATCTGCTGAGGGTAAAACTCCCAGCGAGAAGGGCGAGTCACCACCTCCACCTCCTACATCAGGTGAAGCCCCTGTTTCCTCGAAGCCCAACCGAGAGCAACAACTCGTAGCCTCTGAGCAGAGGCTCGGAACCTCGTCATATCAGATTAAACACATAGGTTCCGTGTCGTCCAAGTCTGTCAATAGGGCGATAAGAAGCAAGGAGACAAGAATCGTCTCCTAGCTAAGGACGTCCACCTGAAGTGGGCGCAATACACAAAGTCTCAGACGGAGATAGTTGACAGACTGGCCAGCGATATCAAAAAGGTCTCGGAAACTCCAACTCCAAACATTCAGGAGATTGTCCAGACCGCGCTCGCCGCTCAGAAGGCGGACCTGGCTGCTTAAAGTCAGCAGCTGCTCGAAGCTCAGCAGAAATCTTTTTCTGAGCAGCTGATTAAGAGCCTAGCCACTATCCAAAAGACAATGGATGAGCGGAACAAGATGACCACCTCTAGCGTGCAGAAAGCTTTGAAAATCAGGCGGCGGCCCTCAAGCTCATCCAGGCAGAGATGACTACCTCTCTCGACGCATCGCTCCTGAAGCAGCGACAAGAAACAGCAGCCCAAATTCAACAGATCCGCAAGGATCAAGAGGCTGACTGGTAGCACTATTGGAATGCGGTCAGAGATTTCGACACCACAACCACTTCCATCAAGAACGTCCTTTTCAAATTAGAAAAGGAAGTGGTCGCTATCCGTACTCTTCTGACCCTGGCTGTGATGCCAAAAAGGGGGAAGATAGGGAAGAGAGGACGGAGACAGCTCAGGTGGGTGTAGAGGCAGAGGCAAGAGAAATTGCCAAGGGGGAAGGTTCAGCTGCTCAAGCTGGAACCAGCTCAGTACCCCCTCCTACAGTCCAAACAACTCAAGTGCATGAGCCGGCCGGTGGATCAGGCGAAGGATCCTTGGCTCAAAACATCGAAGAGGTCGCACAGTTTGTGGACCAGGAGGATGAGCCCCTGCCACCGCAAAGGCCCGAGAAGGAGAAAGCGACTGAATCTACTCCACCGCCTTCCCCGACGCCTAAGTTCAAAACCAAAGCGGAGCAGGAGGAGTTCGATAAAAGGGTTGCTCAGAAGCTCCAAGATGAGCTGGACTATGAGCGACAGCTTGAGTAAGAGGCTCAAAAGGCTACGAAGATGAGAAAGCCAGTGGCCAAGATGGCTAATAGCCAAGCTAAGAAGCTCTTGGAAGAGCAGAAGAAGAAGAAGGCTCAAGATGAGCAGGCTGGCTCTGATACTGACAATCTGCCCCTCGCTCAGAGAATGAAGAATATTCCAACACTTACTCCTGAGCAGGAGGCAGAGGATAGAGCCACCTGGGAGGCTACGCAGCAAGGGCTGAATCTCCGAAGAGGAGATACTAGAGTTGCGGCCCTTAGGGAGAAGAAGAGGTTGGAAGACTTGGCAAAGATCATAGAGCTTACTGACAAAATTGCTAAGGAACCAATCCTTGACTGGAAGAAACAGGTGCTCAGGACTTCCAAGTTCTTCAGGCGAGGCGCACCAAAAGCTACTTATCTGAAGAAGACTCCACACCGCGATGTAGACAAGTGGATCCCCTGAAACCTGAATGAGGAATGGGAGGAGCTGAAAATTGATTTCATAAAGGCATACTACGTATGACAATGCTATCCTACTGAGGTACCAACGGTTGAGCTCTTTGACGAATTCATTCATCAGTACGACGCCAACCTCAGAGCACAGATTCAACTGATTTTATTCAAGGAGAAGCTGCCACTTGTTGCCCCTGCCTACAGACAGCTGACTCCGCCCATGACCTCTCGAGGAGTGTTATGTACAAAAGAGATTGAAGATGAGGTCGATGCTGCTGCACACCACCATGATCTTGATCCTTTGCAGCCAAGCGATCTCGGGGATATCAGACCCTCCGTGCCAGAATCTACAGATCCTATGGTTTGGATCCTCCTGCTGCCAAGTCTGCTGATTTCAAAGACAAGATTAAGAAGTACAGGCGATAACAGTAGTTCTCTCTCTCTGTATAGAAGATATGACTGATTGTAATCTTTCCTTATATATATCAGTACCCTTTCTTCTGGCCAGACAACTACTCATTGTCTTACGGCTTTGTTCACTTTACTTTATCACGACTGATCACTGAAGTGATCTGACACACACACATAACCGTTTCTCTGATATGCCTATCTTTCAGCTGTTGACTGCCTTGCTTAATTTGCTCAGTTTTTACTGAAGTTTTTCTTATGTCAGTAGTTTGGGACCTTAAGTCTTAGAATCTATAGTGGTTTTGGCATCATCAATTAGGGGGAAATTGTTGGGTTATGAGTCAGTGGTTTGTCTTAACAACCATTTAGAGGATACTTAATATTATTTTATCAGTAGTTCTTGTAATAGGACTTATCTGTTTATCGGTAATGGGGGAAATCATAGTGTTTCACTGCTATGGAATTGAAGATCCCAAAACTATCTTGTATCCTCTGTGTAGTGTCAATAAGACTAGATGATGTAATAGACTAGACGAATTATTTTTTTCATTATCGTTTTTGTCTAAGTCCTGTACGGGGTAAATATTGGATTGATCTTCAGTAGAAAGTTACTTTCCAGAACCCCACGTCATCAGTGTTTGAGCTTGTGTTCTCAAGTCATCAGCTGACACACATCAGTAGAAGAACACTGTATTCAAGCTCAGTACCTTCAAGAGTCATCAGTTGATCCCGCTCAGTAGAAGTGTTGCTATCAGCAGACTCAGACGAAGAAGACAGAGATCTTATCAGGTCTACTGTACCTGACAGGAAACGACCCCAGTCTAACTTCATTCGAAAGTCAGCAGAAGATCATACGAGGATAAGTGAGACTCAACTCCGATGAAGACCGATGTCTGACAAGTCTCACCTACCACAAACCTCGACCAATGAGAAGCAGTCTAAGCTCTACATACTCTGACCAACTAAAGCTGCTCTCATTCACAGTAACCAACAACTCTGCTGCAACATTTCGAACTTATGGCCATTTTCCTTGGACGTTTGTGACACGTGGCATCGTCCTCTCCAACGGACAAATGCCTGGGTCACAACTATAAATAGAGAAGCATTTCCGAGCTACACGCACAGGATATCAAAGGGACTACACTCTCAAGCTTTCGAAACACTCTAGCGCCTTTTACGAAGATCCAGCGAAGAACTTGCATTATTAGAATACTTTTAGTTCTTCTCTCTAGAGTTATTTCTTTAGATCCCTCTTCTCTATCTAAGCTCAATCGTTCATATCCATAGCTTATAACCTTCGAAGGAGTTCACATTTTGTGACTGTTCTTATTGTAAGAACTCCTTCATAGTTGGAGAACATCCCCTCCCTTTCAAACTTAGGTTGGATTGTAAAGTCGCTAAGGACTATAACTTAGAAGGGTCTGTCCAGTGCACAAATACCTTGCTGAGGCTTTGTTGGATATGAGTCAGTAGATTGATACTCAGCTGTTCTAGGGTTAAAAGAAATTGGGGGAAATCATAGTAGTACTATGGAATTGAAGATCCCAAAACCGAGCTGATATCAGTAGATTAGTGTGTCGATAGGATTAGCTGATGTATAGGTTAGACTTGATGTAATGCTTATTATTTTGTCTAAGTCCTGTACGGGGTAGTTGTTGAACCGATCTTCTGCCGAAGATACTTTTCGAACCCCACGTCATCGTTGTAATCGCTTGCATTCTTCGTCGGCACCGATATCAAACTCGGTTGAAGATCCCGCATCACTGACCGGACCTCGGTAGAAGCATTCTCTACAAGCCGATGGTCATCGGTAGAAGAACCAAGGTGCAAAGCGTATACCTTCGCGATCGACCAACCGACTATCGAAGCTCACTTTATCGGTCCGACGACTCACCAAGAAGACAGACTCTCGAGTCTCGTATCCGACGTAGAAGCGACACAAAGACTTAAAGTCCCTTCAAATGTTCAAGAGAAGACATACGAGGTAGTTTGAACGGTCAACTCGACACTCACCTCGACCAATGAGAAGCCGACAACGCTTACCTACTCTACACAAGAAAGTTTGCTCTCATGAACAGTGCATTAACCGCCCCGCCGCAACAAAGTTGAATAGTGGCCGTTTTCTTTGGATGCTTGTGACACGTGGCATCGTCGTCTCCAACGGACATATGCCACAACTCACAACTATAAATAGAGAAGGATTTGAAGATTTCAAATAGAGGAAAATACGCGAAATCAAGGGAAATCATTCAAGCTCACAACGCTCTAGAACCTTCAAGCTTATCCAGAGACGAACTAGTTTTCATAGAACACTTCTTGTAGTTCATCTCTCTAGGGCACTTTGATCCCTTTCTTCTCTAGACTAAGCTCATTGCTAGATTCATAGCTTAGATCCGAAGGAATACACTTTTAGTGAATTGTTCTTGTTGTAAGAACTCCTTCTCAGTTGGAGAATATTCCCTCCCTTCTAAACTTAGGTTTAGATTGTAAAGTCGCTAAGGACTATAACTTAGAGGGAACTGTCCAAAGGTCACAGTATCCCCCGCCGAGGCTTGCTCGGAATAATCAACAAGTTCTCCCGCCTTGTTCAGGACCGTGGACGTAGGATCTTGCGTATCCGAACCACGTTAAATCGCTTGTGTTCATTTACTGTTTTATTGCATAGCTTTCAACTGACTTGAAAATCATAAGTTTGCATAAAACGTATTTTATAAAGTGCACAGCCAAAAGATTTAACTTGCAAAAACGCGTTTTCAAAAGAGACGACTCCGGGCCTAACACTTATCCGCACTACAGTCTCCGACTGAGTTTCGTAATACTGACATCAGTCAGTAGAAGAGCTCAGAAGCTGACTCACTTTGACCCCAGTGATCGAAGGCTTTCTTGGCACTCGTTCATCGCTTGCAAACATCGGCCTTCAACCGACCTTCACCGAGAAAAAGAAACAGAGCTCAGGTGTATTCACCCCCCCCCTCTACACCTGACTTTTCGTCTCCGGACCAACAATTGGTATCAGAGCATTCGGTGTTCAACTGATCGCCGGTTCTGAAATACTGGTCCTCTCGAACTGATCCTGAAAACCGTTTTCACTGCATAAGCATCTTTTCAGCATCCTTATACTCTTACTCTTACAATGTCTGATATGTCAGGTATTAGGATGGTGCCGATGTTCTCAATAGAGAACTACACGGTATGGCGCGTACGTATGGAGGCACACCTAACGTCACTCCACGACAAGCATGTCGATGTCCTAGAGTCGGGACCGATCATTCCCATGATCGACGGCGTAGTATTTGCTGCTTCGGAGGAGGCGTGGGAGCACAAACCGGGTGCTAAGGTTCCCAAAGACAAATCGCCTTCACGCCCGAAGAAAAGAAGTTGCACAACCTTGACCGAGTTGCACGTAATGCCATACCGACTACGCTCGGTGACTCACATCTCGGAAGGGTACAAGATTGCAAAACGGCGAAAGAGCTATGGGACGCCTTGGGCATGTACCGAGCCATGGAACCCCTCGGATCAAAGAGAACAAGCTCGAGCTAGAGCTTCGGAAGTTCGACGCCTTTGAAATGGAGCTCACTCGAAACCATTGACGAGCCGAGTGTCGATTCACCAATCAAGTCAATGTTATCAATGGGTTGGGGAGGTCGTTCACCAACAAGGAGATGAACACCAAGATCTTGAGAGCGTTGCCCCGACGTAAGTGGCTTCCATTTGCTACTTATTTACGTCGCTCGATCTAAATGCTCTAACTCCCGATGTTATATTTTCGAATTAAAATCGGAGGAATTCGAGCATAGCCTACCCCAAAAGTGCTTAAGCGCTCCAGCGACACACGGTTCGACCACGCCTTCAAGGCAACGATCAGCAATACCGGAGCCAAGCCTATTTCCTCAAGCAAAGCCGTGGCCACATCGCAGCAAAGTCTTCCGAGACTTCAGCCCCGATCGCCTAGCACCGATGGCTCTCAAATATCGGAGGGAAAAGGAGAGAGTCGAAAGGCGAGGAAATACAACCGAGATTCTTCCTCGGGTAAGAAAGACTATCATAAAAAGGAAGAATCTAATCCTTCTACCGAATGCGGGAAATCGGAGTCTGCTTGCCGGTCCGTCTAAAGACTCAGTGGTAAGAGCAAGCAGAACATCTACCTACTACAACCGCAAGAAGGAGGGACACTATCGGTACGATTGTCCCGAACTCTCAGCGCTCAAAGAGCGAACGGCAGGCCAGGAGAAAGAAGTTCGCCGAGAGACGGTAGGCCTATATAGCCGGAGAGATATCCGACAACTCAATTGAGGAGGATACATTCATGTATTCTTCTGAAGACGAAGCCGCGTTCGTCGCAGCTTGAGGTCGCAAAGACAGCTTCTCGATGAGTCGGCCGAATACTTCTCGATGGCCGGAGAAGAGGCCGAGGTAAATTCTAAACGCATTATTACCTCTTCTTCACACAAAGACACAAGACACGTGCTTGGTCACGTATGATCCTCTAGATGTGGTACAAGCCTACGACGATCTGCTAGAGGAACAGATTCACCGAGCGAGAGTTCAGCAGAACCATCCAGGAACTTGAACAAGTAAAGGCTGAGAATCAGAGACTTTCTTCTGATTGTCAGGTCTCTACTGAGTCAGTGGATCTAGTTGCGAGACTCAAGGAAGAGATTGAATCTCTTATGACTAAGTCTCAGCTTCAAGAGACTCAGATCTCAGTTCTGACCAAGGACAATTCTGAGAAAGAGACTGAAATAACCAAGCTCAGTCAGAAGCTCACAGACGTGCAGAATGACTATGACTCACTCAGAAGGAGTGACGAAGTCTGGAGAGGATTGATGACTGAACAATACCTGAGAGCTAAGGAGAAGCTTGAAAGCATGCTTAGAGCTCAACGGTCAACTTCTGTGAAAGAAAGCCTGGGCTATACCCACGAAGCTTCTACCTCCAAAAGCTCAGCAACCCTGGCTGATAGGTTCGTCAGAGGAAAGGTGCAAGCTGCTGACACCACACCTCAGGCGAAAAACAAACAGAAAATAATTACACCTCAGCCGAGTAGCAACAAGCAGCTGACCAAATGTTCCAGCCCCAGGACACCGCGATCAAATTCAGGGGGAATCAAGAAGGTCGGATGGGCGTAACAAGTACAAGGAGCCATCGTATGAGCACCCGGCTCGGTCACGACTCGTACTACTATGAGCCCGGGGTCGGGAGAAGCGCTAAGACTCGAAGAAGAAAGCGCATGAACCCAAAATTATTAGGAGAAAGTCGGTATCTCCAAGTCCTCGTGGAGAAGAAAGGCGATAAGGTTCGAAGAAGAAGTCCGGAACTTCTAAGGTCCAGAGACAGATCCGGGTTCCGAAATCACCCACTAACCCGTAAGGACCCAATCGAACCAAAGGGTACCTAAAAATGCCTCGCTTTTGCGGGTGCATAAGGACCCGTGGATAGTGGACGGCCGTGCTCGAGACACATGACCTACCGTAAGAGCTCGCCGACCAACTACGTACAAGAAGATGGTCCCGGAATTGAATTCGGTGACAATTCCAAAGGCTACACAAGGGGATACGGAACGCCGAACATTGGGACTGCCACGGTTCCAAGAGTAACATATGTTGAAGGACTTCAACATAATCTCCTTTCGATCGATCAATTCCGTGATAATCTTAACGAGTAATCTTTGACGCCGGTTTACGTGATATTGTTGACAAATCTACAGGGGAAAACGAGTGTTATCGGGTTCGCGGAGGAAGAACATCTATGTTGCAAACCGGAATACCGCGGAACCCGAGGCTTGCTTGCTCGCACGTACTAAATCGGGTAACAAGTCGTGTGGCTATGGCACAAGAGACTCGGCCACCTTGAACTTCAAGACCATGAACAAGCTCGTCAAGAACTCTAAAGTCGAGGACCGCCCAACGAATCGTTTATCAAAGACGAAATTGTGAAGCGTGCACGAAGGGAAAGCAAACAAAGAGTAGCAATCCACCTATTCCGTCACCTTCCACCGATGGAATCCTTCAAAGGCTTCACATGGACTTATTCGGGCCGGTCTCTCCAGTGACTATAAGAGGCAAGAAGTATGCCCTCGTCGTCATAGACGACTTCTCGAGATATACTTGGGTCATCTTCATCGCCAACAAATCGATGTTCGGACCGAGTTACCTAATCTACCGAAGAAACTCGGTAGGGAAAAGAACATCAAGATTAAGAAGATACGCTCGACGGAGGAACGAGTTTCTAAACTCGGTAGTTAAGACATACTACGATAAAGAGGGAATTCAGCACGAGACATCAGTGCGCGCACCCCTCGCCAGAACGGACTTGCTGAACGTAAGAACGAACACTCAAAGAAGCGAAGCAAGAACGCTCCTCGCAGTCCTGGACTACCCTCAAAGTTTTGGGCCGATGCTACCGACACCGCCTCGTTACACTCGAATCGCTCACTACCGACACGAAGCAACACATGAAGACGCCTTACGAACCGTGGAAAGGGAGAATTCCTTCTATTTCTCATTTTCATGTTTTCTACTGTCCTTGCTTTATCCACAACAATGGGAAAGATCAGTTGAAGGTCTTTGATAGCAAATCTGATCAAGGAGTATTCTTAGGATACTCCCGAGTCAGTAAAGCCTTCAGAGTTTTTAACTATCTAACTCTTTGCGTGGAGGAAAGCCCTCATGTTGTTTTTGATGAATTTGTTACTGAGAACAGGAAAGATACAAAGTCAAACACTGAGGATGTCAACAGCAAGCTACAGGATCTCGAACTAAATGACAAAGCTGAAAAGATCCAGCATTGTTGGGATGATGAGTCAGAAGATGAAGAAATTCAGACTCGGCCAACAAGCAATGTAGCTAACCTAGTTGATTCTATCGAACAGAATCAACAACAGGTAACTTCGGTCGATGAGGAAGCCCCTGTGGTAACTGAGACCTCTACTGAGAATATAAACTCAGGGGGAACGACTAATGTTCCTGAGCTAAATGCCCCTGAACCTGGAAACTCAGTAGATCCTAACCTTCTTACTGAATTACTACAGTCACAGGACAGTACTACTGAAATGCCTAATACACCTACTGACTATGCAAAAGTAGTATCAGAAGAAGAAGCCCGACTCAGGCGTTCTTGGCTCGATGCTCATTCTTCAGATCTTATCATTGGAGATCCATCAGCAACTATAAGGACGAGATCAAGATTAAGTCAAGGAGAAAGCTCACTTTACTCTTGTTTTCTGTCTACAGAAGAACCTCAGTCGATAGAGGATGCACTAAAAGATGCTGACTGGGTCATTGCTATGCAAGAAGAGCTGAACCAGTTCGTCAGAAATGAAGCTTGGGAGCTTGTCAACAGACCTAGACATCAGCACGTGATTGGAACTAAGTGGGTCTGCAAGAACAAGCGAGATGAAAACAACGTCATTGTCAGAAATAAAGCTCGACTAGTTGCTAAAGGATACAGTCAGGCAGAGGGAATTGACTTTGATGAAACATTTGCTCCAGTCGCCAGATTGGAAGCCATTCGTCTTTTCCTAGCTTATGCAACACATCAGAGATTTAAGGATGCAGGATAGATCGAAAATCAACTTCCGGAACATGTCAGTTCCTAGGCAGCAAGCTGATATCGTGGTTTTCAAAGAAACAACACTCAGTAGCTACGTCCACTACTGAAGCTGAGTACATGGCTGCAGGAAGTTGCTTGTGCCCGGATCCTTTGGCTTCGACAACAACCGAGAGATTATGGTATAACTCGGGATGAAGTGCCCATCTACCGTGACTCCACCAAGGTCAATAGCTATAACTCAAAACCCGGTTCTACATACCGGATGCAAGCACGTGGACATCCGACACCACTTCATCGGAGACCATGTCGAAAAGAAGGACATCGGGATGGAGAAAATCCATACTGACAAGCAAAGGGCGTATATATCGACCAAACCACTAGCCGAGAATAGGTTCGTAGAGCTATCGGTTCGCTAGGTCTCGCTAGATCCTACTAAGACAAGTCAGTAGAAGCCGACTACTGATAATGATATACTTAGCAACAATTTGTATCAGTATGGAATCAGCACGACAGGTCAAAAAACTTAGTACAGTGACTTAGTTGGGAGATGCACACTGTACAGAGCAAGGAGGAACATGGTCATCAGGCACAACCATCCTCCCGATAAAAGATGGCAACCAGTGATAAGTTCAATGAAGAGGTTTGCGTAGTATCGTTACTTAATTTGTTCGAAGCATGCCGCATTTAATGCATCGGTCGCTTACATTCGATTCTTTGAGGAGCATTTATTCCTTACCATTTATTATGTTTAAGGTTTGAGGAAAGGTCGGCGAGGACTCCTCGCTCGCGTAATTAATGCTCTCTCGTCGCGCATTTAATGCATGTCTTCTCCATTAGCTTTATTACGTATATCTATATTTTTGGCGGCTATTATAATCATTCCTTTATAACATTTAATCTTAGCCGCCCCTTGATTTTGAAAGATTAAATTTGAACCGTGCGATTCAAACCGAAGATCAAACTCAATATACAAAATCTTTCATCTTCTATCAACTCCTCACTTTTCGCCATTCTCATATCTTAGAGCTTTTTCTTAGCGATTCACTTACCTTCCTTACATCCTCATTCAAACCGCATTGCTATATCTCTTTTCAAGCTCTATTTCACGGTAATGTATTACTATCCGCCGATAGCTACTAACTTACTCTATTTTCAAGTGCTAACAATTTGTTTTGCGAGATTTCGATGGCGGTAGTACGGACTCCCGAGAAGATGGTTGAGATCATGACCATCCGGGTTCGGTTTGAGCCGACGATGGCTCTCCCAAGCAGTGGACGTTTCATATTTGGAGCCGGTTTTTGGCGCCCTTGAGAAGTCGTGGCCGGCAACTCTTGTGTCGAGGCATCCCCGTTCTCATCTGCCGAGACAAGTTGTGGAGGCCTACTACAACCGGAAATCATTAGCCTCGGGAGGAGAAGAAGCATCCTTTGGATACAGTAGGAAATTGCCCCAAATCGGTGGAGGGAGGCTACCCACTCTTTCAATATCTCGGAGGCTCTCGTTCAAGCTTTTCAACTCCCCTCAGTGGTATCTCTCCCATTGGTTATAAGGAAAGGGAGATAAATAACTACGTCCAAAAGTTACGTGGACGCAGCCGACATAGTGTTCAAGACGGCGCTTCGGAGAAATCTTTTGTTACCTCGATGCACGGGTCTAGCTTACGTTGTCTCTCATATTCTGACGAGCTCAGCTGGATCCTATGATCAGCTTTCTAAGCCGAGGATACAACTGATGATGATCATAGACGATGGAGTAGAAGTGAACTGGGCCGACTACTATACTACTCAGCTGAAGGCCCAAGCCCAGAAGTTCACTACTTCACCTACTGGAGAGAGGAAGCTAACCAGTACAAGCAAGCTCCTATTCGGCACCAAGATGTCGGTGCTGATAGAGAGTGTGGTACAGAATCGCTCAGCTTTCGAGGACTCGAAGTCTTTTGATCTCAAAAGTATTAATTTATGACAAAGGCTGGAGCAGAAAAGTCAATTGGCAAGGGGCCACCTGAACCGAAGAGAGCGGCGTCTGCTCTGCCCCTAACTGTCCAAGTGCCAAAGAAGAGGAGGTTGGCTAAGACTCGACCTGCTGAGGTCACAGTGGCTCAGCCACTTACCATTATTCAGCCAGCTCCTCCTTCTATTCAAGAGGAGCAACTACTCGATTCAGATACTGGAATCGAGGGAGCGACGATCAAGGACAAGGTCCAAGTGATCAGCTCTGAGGAAACAGAGTCCGACAAGAGGGAACCGTCACCCGAACCTACTGCTGAGTGGACAACAACCGACACCACTCGATCAAGCGTCTTGCCGCAATGAGATTCAAGCAAGAGATACCGTGAAATTGCTGAGCACGCCGATCCGGTTGAAATAGCAAGAAGGACAAGAGCTCGATGCTCTTAAGGTTTCTGCACTGGGACATTCTTATTGACTTTGCCAAATCCCAGCCGATCACCGATGAGCTGCGACGGAGGAGCAAGAGCTCCAAGCCAAGATTGGATTCGGAGAGCCAGCGATGTGGCGTCTTTCGAAGATTTGAGAGCTGCAATGCTCTATTTACCGAGCTTGAGAGCTCCGATCGAAACGACTCCGCCCCCATCTCCACCTTCCGATAAAGGTGATAATGATGATCAAGATGAGGAGATGGATGGCAAACCCAAGGAAGCGGACCAGGGGAGAATCTGCAGAGGGACAAACTCCCCAAGAGACGAGCCCAACACCACCCATAGTCACATCTGGTGAGGCTACAACCGCTCCGAAATACGGTAGGGGAGCGGTTGATCTCGTTCTCCGAGCAGAGGCTCGGAACCGGCTCTTATCGAGATACAACCCATCGGCTCCGTGTCCTCACGTTACGTCAACAGGGCTATCAAACGCCAAGGTGAGAAAAATCGACTCCTAGCCAAAGATGTTCATTTTAAATGGGAGAAGTACACCAAGGCTCGTAACGAAGCTCTAAGTAAGTTGGCCGCCGACATCTCCACTCATAAAGAGGCTTCTCGGCCCGATTTCAAGGAGATAGTTGAGCGGGCCCTAAGTGCTCAAAAGGCCGATTTAACGGCCACGAGTCGGCCAATGCTTGCCACTCAAGCATAAAACTTTCTCGGAACAATGACTCGGGCCATGAAAACAATTCAAGGCTTCATTGATGAGAGAAACAAGATAGCAACCACCTCTCTTCAAACAGCCCATCAAGCAACAGTGAGGCCTTAAAAGCCATTCGAAAGAAATGACGAGAATCAAATGATCAAGCTCTGCGACACTCCGACAGGAGTCGGCCGCTCGATTGAAGAAATCTAGAGCCGATCGGGAGAAAGACTGGGAAAACTACCGCAACTTGGTCGGTGATTTTGATGACACGATTACCCGGATCAAAGATTCTCGTGCGCGCGATGGCAGACGGGGCGTAAAAGCTATCCGCACCTCCCTCGGCGAATATTGCTGATGCCAAAAAGGGGGAAGATATTGTGAAAGATGAACCCGATACGGATACGGTCGACGTCCGGATCCTCGAGGGACAGGCTCGGGAGGCGGGACCCTTCTCGGCGAGCGAGCCCTCACCGCAGAGATTCGGGGGAACAGGCTCCGGAGGCGGGACCAACTACTCGAAAAGGTACATCTACCGAGGTCCTTCTCCTTGATTTCCCACTACAAGCCACCCCCATCTCCTCTTCAATGCGCACATAGACGAAATCGCTCAATTCCTTGAAGAGCCAGCGAAGAAGAAGAGTCTCAACAGCGCCGCAGAGGTCGGGGGAAGGAAATCGCTATCGAATCCACTACTCCTTCCTCCCCGATCAAGAAGTTCAAATCAAAAGCGGAGCAAGAGGCATTCGACCTCGGAATAGCCCAAGAGGCTGCAAGACAAGCCGGGACCAGGAGCGTCGGCTAGAAGAGGCACGGGCGAAAAAAAGCCTAAGGGCAAAGCCGTCGGGGGCAAAGGAAAGAGAAAGGTCATTAATACGGTCGAAGAGCAAAAGAAGAAAGCCCAAGAAGAATTTGCTAAGGCTCTTCCGACTGAAATCAAAGCTACTGCTCAGAGTATTCCCATATCTACTCTTACACCTGAACAGATAGCAAAAGATCAAGCGACCTGGGAGGCGACGCTGCAAGGACTGAGTCTCAGACGAGGAGACACTAGAGCAGCCGCTCTCCGTGAGAAGAAAAGGATGGCTGACCTGGCAAGAATGAAAAGCCTATCCGAGAAGCCGCCAGCCTAATCCCCGGAAGACAAATCCCAAGAGGATCAAGGAAGAGAACACCTCTCGCCAAGAAGGACTCAGTTGTTCATGTCGATCGATGGGTTCCGGCTGAGGTTAATGATCAATGGGAAGAACTTAAAGAACAATTTATCAAAGGCTACTATGTTTGGGGATTCTATCCTCGAGAGCAACCTATCGATCAAGCCTTTGATGAGTTCATGTTTCAAGATCCAGTGGGGGAACAACTCAAGGAGATCATGAAGAGACGAATATTCCGTTTAGAGCTCCGGCCTTCGGGCGCATCCCACCTCCTAGAATCAGGCGCGGAGCTCTATGTACAAAGGACATAGAAGATGAGGTTAGTGCTGCTTGCATTCCACTTCAACCCGAGTGTCCACCTTCTTTGAAGACGACGAGGATATCCGGACTCGAGGAAGAGAATCTATTCATACTATCGTCCGGAACCTCCCATGGACAGATCTGCAGGGATTCGAGGGAACGCACTAAAGCCTTCAGGCGTCTGTAGTCTTTCTATTTTCTATCTTTTTGTAATAGCATAGGAACTCTGTAATTCTTGGTATATATATCATTTCCTCTGCGTGCTAGACAATTACTCATTGTCTTTCAGCCTTTTACTTTGTGTTTACACTACTGATCACCAAGTGATCTGACACACACTCACATCAGTTTCTCTGATCTTGCCTTTCTCTCACCTGCTGAAGTTCATTTACTATTATCGGTTTTTCCTCAGATGCATTAAGGGGGAAATTGTTGTCGATAGGACAAGATATCTTTAATAGATATTAGAGTATAGAGGTTTTGGCATCATCAATTAGGGGGAAATTGTTGGATATGAGTCAGTAGATTGATACTCAGTTGTTTTAGGGTTAAAAGAAATTGGGGGAAATCATAGTAGTACTATGGAATTGAAGATCCCAAAACCGAGCTGATATCAGTAGATTAGTGTGTCGATAGGATTAGGCGATGTATAGGTTAGACTTGATGTAATGCTTATTATTTTGTCTAAGTCACATGCGGGGTAGTTGTTGAACCGATCTTCTGCTGAAGATACTTTTCGAACCCCACGTCATCGGTGTAATCGCTTGCATTCTTCGTCGGCGGTGATATCAAACTCGGTTGAAGATCCCGCATCGGTGGACCGGACCTCGGTAGAAGCATTCTCTACAAGGCGATGGTCATCGGTAGAAGAACCAAGGTGCAAGCGGTATACCTTCGCGATCAACCGCGACTATCGAAGCTCACTTTATCGGTCGGACGACTCACCGAAGAAGACAGACTCTCGAGCATCGTATCCGACGTAAAGCGACACAAGCACTTAAAGTCCCTTCAAATGTTCGGCGAAGACATACGAGGTAGTTTGAACGGTCAACTCGACACTCACCTCGACCAATGAGAAGCCGACAACGCTTACCTACTCTACACAAGGTAAAGCTGCTCTCATGAACGGTCGCATTAAGCGCCTGCTTGCAACAAAGTTGAATAGTGGCCGTTTTCTTTGGACGCTTGTGACACGTGGCATCGTCGTCTCCAACGGACATATGCCACAACTCACAACTATAAATAGAGAAGGATTTGAAGATTTCAAATAGAGGAAAATACGCGAAATCAAGGGAAATCATTCAAGCTCACAACGCTCTAGAACCTTCAAGCTTATCCCGAGAGACGAACTAGTTTTCACGGAACACTTCTTGTAGTTCATCTCTCTAGGGCACTTTGATCCCTTTCTTCTCTAGACTAAGCTCATTGCTAGATTCATAGCTTAGATCCGAAGGAGTTCACTTTTAGTGAATTGTTCTTGTTGTAAGAACTCCTTCTCAGTTGGAGAATATTCCCTCCCTTCTAAACTTAGGTTTAGATTGTAAAGTCGCTAAGAACTATAACTTAGAGGGAACTGTCCAGTGCACAGTATCCCTGCTGAGGCTTGCTCGAGAATAATCAACAAGTTCTCTGCCCTTGTTCGGGGCCGTGGACGTAGGATCTTGCGTATCCGAACCACGTTAAATCGCTTGTGTTCATTTACTGTTTTATTGCATAGCTTTCAACTGACTTGAAAATCATAAGTTTGTATAAAACGTATTTTATAAAGTGCACAGCCAAAAGATTTAACTTGCAAAAATGCGTTTTCAAAAGAGACGACTCCGGGCCTAACACTTATCCGCACTACGGTCTCCGACCGGAGTTTCGTAATGCCGACATCGGTCGGTAGAAGAGCTCGAAGCCGACTCACTTTGACCCCGTGATCGAAGGCTTTCTTGGCACCGTTCATCGATTGCAAACATCAGCTTCAGCTGACCTTCACTGAGAAAAAGAAACAGAGCTCAGGTGTATTCACCCCCCCCCTCTACACCTGACTTTTCGTCTCCAGACCAACAGGCTTGCTCAGATTAATCAACAAGACCTCCTGTTCAGCAGGACCGTGGACGTAGGATCTTGCGTATCCGAACCACGTTAAAAATTGCTTGTGTCATTTACTGTTTTATAGCACTGCATACAAATCATCTTACAAACTAATACTTTGCATAAAACGTATTTGAAAAGTGCACTAGCCAAAATATTTTGGTTTACGAAAAACTCATTTTCAAACTGAGACGAAGTCTACCGGGCCCTACACACTTATCCGCACTAAGTCTCCGACTAAGAATCAAATACTGACAAAAGTCAGTAGGAGAGACCCAGTAGCTGACTCACTCTGACCCGCGATCAGAAGGTTACTATCTGACACTGTTCATCAGTCGCAACCTACAGCTCAGCTGTCCTTCGCGTTTGAGAAAAAGAACTTGTACTCAGGTGTATTCACCCCCCCCCCCTCTACACCTGACACTCGTCTCCTGACCAACATGCTAATTATGTGGAAGCCCATTAGAAATATAATTAAATTAATGAGCTACAAATATATTAATATTATATTGGCTTTTGAAACCTATATATATTAGTATTATGTTCAGAAATAGAACACAAACATTCACAAAATTCGAGACGCGTGCGTGAGTTTGTGGGGAGACAAAATCTTAATTTTCTTCAGTTCTCTGACCACCCAGAGGAAGAAAAAGGTCGGGACACAGATCAGAAGATCTGACACACGAGCAACAATCAGAGCTGCAACAACATACGAAGGAGGAATGTATTGATTCCTAACCTAATATTTCCTTCACCAACTGCCAATCTTCTATTTATTGCATTAGAAATAATGAAGAAATATGGATAGAGGAGAGAAAATTTCTCCCTCAAATATGGGGAAGAAATCTTATCTCACCTAAAATAGGGGAATGTCTAGGGCAGGGTTGGGGAGAAGAAAATGGGAAAAAATGGGGGAATCCTATATTTTAGGGGAGGGTTGGAGATACCTCATAGCTAATTTATATTAGGGTAACCATAATTATAATCTGAGTAGAAGTACTGATGCATCATATTTCCCATAAGCCTCAAATTCTATACAAATAATTTCACATGAAAGTCCTAAAATACACTAATCAGGCCCACACCGAGCAGATTATACAAACAATATTAGGAGAAAAAAATAATTTTGGTCCTGTAATTTACAAACTACCCATTTTTGGTCCTCCTGTTGGAGAGTATGATACACTCACCATTTTCCGTCGTCCGAGATATTTTTTTACCACATGTGCATGTGAAGCAAAATATAAGAAAATCATTTTTCGTCCTTTAATGTTGGTTAGTAATTGATTTTGTCCTGTAGTAGCATATGATCGCTTTTGGTCCTATAATAATGTGCTTATAATCTGTTTTGGTCTTGTAATGTGGTTTTATTACTGATTTTGATCTTCTAATGTGCTTATAATTGATTTCGATCGTGTAATGTGACATTAGTTCATTTTTTATTTTATAATGTGCCATGTTTCATTTTATTCCATTTTAGGCCACTACAACATAGTTTTAAAGTTTTGTGTTAAATGTTATTAGTGAAATAAATTGTATTTCCTAGTTTTATGGAAGTGGTTTAAAAATATAATGCAAGAATTCTTTGTTCACAAACGGAATGAAAATGAAAACATGTAATGTTATAAAACCAAAATTGAACTAATCTCAACATACCTTATAAGCACATTACATGGCCATAATCAATTATCAAAAACTACATTAAATGACCAAAATTGATTATAGGCATATTACAGTATCAAAATCAATTATATGCTACATTACAAGATCAAAATCAATTACTAGCCAACATTATTGGATCAAAAATGTTTTTTTAGATTTTAATTTACATGCACAAGTGGCCACATATATATCTAATGACGGAAACGAGTGTATTTTACTATTTGACAAGAGAATAAAAAATGAATAATCTGTAAAATTATAAAACAAAAATCGATTGAGATATCATTATACAATCAATAACGATTTATGCACCGAAATTCCCAATATTTTTATATTAGATCGTAGCAAACTCAACGTATCTGTCGTGTAAAACTGCGTAATGTTGAGAAAAAGTGGGAAAAGAAAACCTTATTAAATTAAATATAACCGCCTGAAGGAAAAGAAATAAAGCCGGTCGCATAAAAAAGGGATAAAACGGAAAGAGAGAGAAATAGAGGTAGTATATATTTTGAGCCCTGGCGTGGTAGAACCCTTTGGCATATTTCCAGGGTTACACAAGAACAACTTCGCACACCAAAGATAAAATTAAACCCACTGTTATTCGTTCTTGGGGTTTCCTCAGACGTTTGTTTCTCTCTCTCTCTCTCTCTCTACATACAATACATAGTACATATATAAATGTTATTTTGTACAGTGCGAACTCGTTAGATGTGCAAGCGTTCACTGCGGTAAGCCTCCATTGACGTTTCTGTATATGTTCAATTGGATTGATTGTTGGGTTCTAGAGGGTTTTTATGTGATTTTGAATTTTTTTCGCTATTCTAAGATTAGGTTTTTATGTGGGTTCGCTGTTTTGACAGTTGACGGACTAAATGGCGACTATAAGATCGAGCTTGCCGTCGAGGCTTCGGCAACTGCTCTCCAGTGAGGGGGTAATCGGCCCCTCTGTGAAACTTGACACAGAGCCTGTATGCTTATTCTTCCACTGTTTTTAATACTTGAGTTGTGGTTGGGCAATCGGCCCCTCTGTGAAACTGGACACAGAGCCTGTATGATTATTCTTCCACTGTTTTAATACTTGAGTTGTGGTTATGTTCGATTTCTATTCTATTAATGCTTGGGGGTTGGGTGTGGGTGTGTGTGTGGGGGGGGGGTTGGATTGAGCCCTATGTGTTTGTGATATGGGGGGAAGGGGGATTTTGGAATTAAGTTTAGTGGGTGCTGTGCTTGGAGGATGGAGGAGGATGGACGCTGTGTGGAAAAATTGCTGGCTCTAGTTGCTGGCATTTTTTCAGGGTTTTTGATTGTTTGATTTTTGAGAGGATCTGCAATGGAGTAACTTGGCTAATGCTATATTGAGAAACGTAGGTTTTAAATATATTACTCTAATAAGCTAAACTTGGCTGTTCCTTAATTTACATTGGATTCCTTGCGTTCATTATATTTCTGATAATAAATATTTATCATTCTTAACATCATAACAACTGCTATCTATGTGCTTAGATTACTACTGGTAGAAACTGTTGATTTCATCATTAAATATGGTGTTTATGGATGGAAAATGAATAAACTTGAAATGTTATTTTCATTATTCGATAAATTATGAATATTTTAGTCCTTATGATATGGAAGTTTGTCCGACTAAGTTTATGTTATAAGTGTGTTCAGAATTAAATACTCACTGAACACTGTTCAGCTATTTTCTTTAACCTCTTTTTCTTTTGGCGTTTTTGTTTTCTGGAGAACAAGAACATGATCTTATTTCACAATTCATTCTAGGATCCACCATGAGATGATTAATGTCTCAATAATGTCTCATAAGTGAACCAACATAAATCATCTGGATTTTTGTGATATGTGTGTAATTTTGATAAAGACCGCGTATCCACATGTGATTACATGAAGGATTAGAGGTTGTGGCATGCCACAATATATAAGTAAAATGACACATAAAAAATGTGAACTGTAATGTTATCCAAATGGGCTTGCTTTTTTTTTTTTGAAAGGGGGGAGATTACATATCAAAAACCTGGATGTGAAACTCAAGGCACCAGAATTTTGATGAAGTACATATGTGTAGTGGAGCTGTGCTCTGTAGCTGGCAAATTTTTGTTATGTTCATTGTTTCAATAATCCTTCAAGACTAATGCCTAGGATTGCTAAATGTGTATTTTGACGATCTATTTTTTTTGTCTTTTAAATTGGTTAAATGGACAATTTAACATGTTATTACAAACATTATAATCCTAAAAAGCATATATAACTTGTTCAATGTCTCTCCTCTCTCCTGTACATCGCAATCCCCCCCCCACTTATTGCTTATTTTATGAATTTAAGAGCATGATCATGAACTAGGAACTAGGTCTTTTCTAATTGATGAAACTTACATTGCAGTGCGCCTCAAGGCTTACGCCACGAATGCCTGGGTCCCTATTCTGCCTTTTAGAACCTTGTTATATTGGTGTAGAAATCCTCGTCCAAGTGATATTTCTCCTTTACAATTAAATATTATTTTGCGTGTTTAGGATTTCTATTTATTTGAAACATTTCAACATTTTATTTTCCACTTTGGTAAACTATCCCTTTCCATGCACCAGCGAAATAATACTTTTAATTGACAAAGACACTAACTGCCTGAATGAACTATATATATATTCATTATTTTGGAGATTTTTTTTTGGTGTTCAAAGATACGCTTCAGGTTGGATCATGTTGTTGAACATTCTTAAATTGTAAGGATATAGTATATTAATTCGTTATTGAACAGATATCTTAGAAGACAAGTATTAGTGCTTAGTGAAATTCTTTAAAAGTTGGATGATAGTTGTGTTTTTGCTTTTATTTACTAAATGTACGTAAACATTTGAAACTGTTTGGAGTTCTGTGATTTTTACTGCAGACCTTGACATATGATATTCCTTTTCCGCTGTGGCTTCTTCCTTTTCAAGTACTATTTCCTAGCATAAGTAATGGACCTTGACTGCATCTTTTTTTGCAGCCTCCAAGAATAAAGGCTTTTATTGACAAGGTGATTCAGTGCCCATTACAGGATATAGCGATACCTCTCTCTGGTTTTCGCTGGGAGTATGGCAAGGTTGTTGATATTTGATCGTGATTTTTTCTCTTTCTGTTTTTAATTCTTCGATTGCTTCTCATATCCTTTTTTCTGTTCCAGGGGAATTTCCACCATTGGAGACCTCTATTTCTGCATTTTGATGCATATTTCAAGACCTATTTATCTTGTAGAAATGACCTCCTTTTGTCAGATGACATCTTGGGGGATGTCAGCCCATTTCCCAAGCAGACAGTTCTGCAAATTTTAAGAGTTATGCAGATCATCCTAGAAAACTGCCACAACAAGAGTTCTTTTAGCGTTATAGAGGTAGTTCCATGCCTGAATTCCTTCTTGAGTTACTGCGTTTGGTTGTGTATTATATTATCTACTTTTATAAAAAGTGGAAAAGGTGTTGATATATTTCTTATATTATAATTTATTTTGGTTTTCTACTTCTAGCTCACTAAAGTTTGTGAAACTTTTTCTTGTCTTTTTCACAGCATTTCAAGCTTTTGCTTGCTTCAACAGATCCTGAAATTATCACTGCAGCTCTTGAGGCTCTTTCTGCACTTGTGAAAATATCACCCTCAAAACTGCATGTCAGTGGAAAGCTGGTTGGATGTGGGTCAGTGAATAGTTATCTTTTATCCCTTGCACAAGGTTGGGGTAGCAAAGAAGAAGGTCTAGGTCTGTATTCATGTGTCACGCTACATGAGAGGACCCAGGAGGATGGGCTGTGCCTCTTTCCATCTGATGCACAAAATGATACTGAAAGGTTGCAAAATCATGCGGGATCCACGCTTTACTTTGAGTTGCGTGGTACTTCTCCTAGCGACGGGGAAGCTGGTGATGGCACATGTTCCTCTGGAGTGCGGGTTATTCAGATCCCCAATATTCAATTGCAAGAACAAGATGATCTGTCACTTATGAAGTTTTGTATTGAGCATTATAATGTTCCTTCAGAGCTAAGGTTTCCATTATTAACCAGAATCAGATATGCCCGTGCATTCCGTTCCTCCAGAATATGCAGGCTTTACAGCAAGATTTGTCTACTTGCTTTTATTGTGCTTGTACAGTCTAGTGATTCACATGATGAGCTAGTGTCCTTTTTTGCCAATGAGCCAGAATATACAAATGAATTGATTAGAATTGTGAAATCTGAAGATAACATTTCAGGAACCATAAGAACACTTGCAATGACTGCTTTGGGTGCGCAGTTAGCTGCATATTCGGCATCTCATGAAAGGGCACGGATATTGAGCGGATCAAGCATCAGTTTTGCAGGTGGTAATCGTATGATTCTCTTGAATGTGCTGCAGAGAGCGATTGTATCATTAAGCAACTCGATTGACTTGTCATCTGTTGCCCTAGTTGAAGCACTTCTGCAGTTTTACTTGCTCCATGTAATATCTTCGTCAAGTTCTGGAAGTGTTGTTAGGGGTTCTGGGATGGTGCCGACCTTTTTACCCCTGTTGGAAGATTCAGATCCTTCTCGCTTGCATCTTGTCTGTTTAGCTGCAAAAACTCTACAGAAACTCATGGACTATAGCAATACAGCGGTCACCCTTTTCCGAGATTTGGGTGGTGTGGAGCTTTTGGTTCAAAGATTGCAAATTGAAGTACACAGAGTGATTGACTCAACTGGATCAAAGGATGGCTCTATGGTCATAGGTGAATCTCCTAAATTCAGTACTGATCAGTTGTACTGTCAAAAGCGCTTGGTTAGGGCATTGTTGAAAGCTCTTGGTTCTGCCACTTATGCCACGGCAAATTCTGCGAGATCAGAGAATTCTTATGATGTTTCTTTAACTCCCATCTTGTCAATGATTTTCAGTAACAAGGAAAAATTTGGAGGTGAGATCTACTCCTCGGCTGTGACACTTATGAGTGAAATGATACACAAAGACCCGACATGTTTCAATGTTTTGTATGACTTGGGCCTTCCGTCTGCATTTTTGTCATCAGTTGTTCTTGGAATACTCCCTGCTTCAAAAGCCATTACATGCATTCCGAATGGTCTTGGGGCTATTTGTCTCAATGCCAAGGGTCTGGAGGCTGCAAGGGAAACTTCTGCTTTACGCTTCCTTCTTGATATTTTCACTGATAAAAAGTATGTGATGGCCATGAGCGAAGGCATTATTCCTTTGGCAAATGCACTGGAAGAGCTATTCCGTCACGTGTCTTCGTTGAGAGGCTATGGTGTTGATCTGATAATTGAAATAATTAATAAGATAGCACTACTTGGGGACACCAAGTGCTCTGGATCGTCGACAATTTTTGATGTTGACGCAATGGATATGGATTCTACTGAATCTGATGATAAGGAAAACAAAGGTGATTGCTCAGAAATTGGTTCGGCAGATAGGGCTGTCCAAGGTATTAGTGATGAGCAGTGTATTCAGCTTTGCATTTTTCATGTAATTGTACTGGTTCACAGGACGATGGAGAATTCAGAAACATGTCGCTTATTTGTGGAGAAGTCTGGTATTGAAGCTTTATTGAGACTTCTTTTACGCCCAAGTATTACTCAATCATCCGAGGGGATGTCAATAGCTTTACACAGCACTATGGTATTCAAGTGTTTTACACAGCATCATTCCACAGCTCTTGCTCGGGCTATCTGTTCTTCGCTACGTGAGCATTTGAAAGGGACTCTGTCTAGGATTAGTACCATCTCTGGATCTTTTTTACTGAATCCTAGTGCCAGCCCTGACCCCGCGATATTTTCTTTGCTCTCGCTCGTGGAATTCCTCTTATTTCTTGCTGCCTCAAAAGATAATCGTTGGGTGACTGCGTTGCTTACTGAATTTGGTAATGAAAATAAAGACGTCCTTGAAGATATAGGCCAAATTCATCGTGAAGTTTTATGGCAAATGTCGTTGCTTGAAGGCACGAAGGCTGGAGCAGAAGATCAACTCACTGGTACAGTTAATGCTTCTCGGCAATCTGAGTTGGGCATGAGCAATATGGAAGACCCAAGGTTGAACTCCTTCAGGCAGTTCCTTGATCCTTTACTTAGGAGGAGGACTTCTGGATGGAGCTTTGAGTCCCAGTTCTTTGACCTAATAAATCTCTATCGTGACCTCACTCGTTCTTCGGGTCTTCACCAACGACAGAACGTTGATCTATCCTCTAACTTACAAGCTGAAGCCAGTCAGGAACAAGATGAATCTGGTTCATCTGCTTTGACCGAATCCAGTTCTAGAAAGGATAATGATAATCAAAGGTCATACCATCAGTCTTGTTGTGATATGGTATCGTCATTATCAATTCACATTACCCATTTGTTTCAAGAGTTGGGAAAGGTGATGTTACTCCCATCTCGCCGGAGGGATGATATGCTGACTGTATCTCCTCCTTCGAAATCAGTGGCTTCTACCTTTGCTTCTATAGCTATGGATCACATGAATTTTGGCGGGCAACATCCTTCTGGATCTGAGGATTCTATCTCAGCTAAATGCAGATACTATGGAAAGGTTATTGAGTTCATAGATAGTATTCTTTTGGACAAACCAGACTCATGTAATCCGGTTATTTTGAATTGTTTATATGGAAGTGGAGTTATTCATACAGTCTTGACTACATTTGAGGCTACCAGTCAGTTGCCTTTCGCAATCAGTAGAGCCCCTGCTTCTCCTATGGAGACTGATGAAGGGAGGCAAAATTATGTTGAAAAAGATGATCACCTGTGGACTTATGGACCCTCAGCTAGCTATGGGAAACTTTTGGACCACTTGGTGACATCGCCCTACATTCTATCACCATTCAACAAACATTTGCTTACACAGCCTCTAGTGCCTGGGGACATTCCATTTCCTCGTGATGCTGAAACATTTGTGAAAGTTCTTCAGTCCATGGTATTGAAGGCTGTACTTCCTGTTTGGACTCACCCTAGGTTCCATGAATGTAATTATGAGTTCATCACAACAGTCGTTAACATTTTTAAACACGTATTCTCTGGAGTGGAAGTGAAAAATGTCAGTAGTAATGTGGGTCGTACTGGTCCACCCCCAAATGAATCAACTATATCAACAATAGTAGAGATGGGCTTTTCACGATCTCGAACAGAAGAGGCCCTGAGACATGTTGGTTCAAATAGTGTGGAGCTGGCAATGGAGTGGTTGTGCTCACATCCTGAGGAAACCCAAGAAGATGATGAACTTGCTCGAGCACTTGCAATGTCTCTCGGTAGTTCTGCGACAGAGACAAAGGAAGATGACACAAAGGAAAACTCTCAGAATGTTGTAGAGGAATTGGTGCAACTCCCCCCGGTTGATGAGCTGCTGTCTACATGCAGGAGACTTCTGCAGATGAAGGAGACTTTAGCTTTCCCTGTTAGGGATCTGCTTGTCATGATTTGCTCACATAATGAAGGCCAGGAGAGACCAAGAGTAGTTTCCTTTATCATTGAACAAGTGAAGCTTTGTAGTAACATCACCGATTCTGGGAATCAGAAAATGCTCTCTGCCTTCTTCCATGTTCTGGCTCTGATTCTCAATGAAGACCCAGCAGCACGGGGATTAGCTTCCAAGAGTGGTCTGGTTAAAGTTGCATCAGATATTCTCCAGCTATGGGTTCAATCAGATGAGCAGGAATCATCTAAAGTCCCAAAATGGGTAACATCAGCTTTTATTGCTATTGATCGTCTGGCTCAAGTGGATACACACTTAAACTCTGAGGTTTTAGAACTTCTGAAGAAGAATGATATGGGCAGCCAAACTTCTGTTGTCATTGATGAAGAAAAGCAGAGCAAAGTGCAGATGGCTTGGGGGACACCGTTGAAGTATTTGGATGTACAGGAGCAAACAAATCTTATTGAAATAGCTTGTGGTTGCATCAGAAAGCAATTGCCTACTGAAACAATGCATGCTGTTTTGCAGCTCTGTTCTACCCTGACAAGAACTCACTCAGTTGCTGTTAGTTTCTTGGATGCTGGAGGTCTACATTTACTTCTTTCCTTGCCTTCAAGTAGTTTGTTTGTTGGCTTTGACAATGTTGCATCTGTTATAATACGTCACATCCTCGAGGATTCTCAAACCCTACAACAAGCAATGGAGTCTGAGATACGGAATAGTTTCATCACTGTTGCTAACAGGCAGTCTAGTGGAAGGCTTACTCCGAGAAATTTCCTGTCTAATTTAAGTTCAGTTGTTCAACGGGATCCAGTGATTTTTATGCAAGCTGTGAAGGCTGTCTGCCAAGTTGAAATGGTAGGTGAGAGGCTGTATATGGTATTGATAAAAGATCGCGAGAAAGAAAAGAAAGAGAAGGAGAAAGACAAAACAGATGAAAAGGAGAAACAGGCTAATGATGGTAAGTTGAGCTCTGGCACTGCAATTTCAGCTTCTCCTGGTAGTGCAAATGGGAAGCTTCTTGATGCGAATTCCAAAAACTCCAAGATTCACAAGAAACCACCTCAGAGTTTTGTGACTGTCATTGATATTCTATTGGATTCAGTAATATCTTTCACTCCATTGGAAGATGAATCTGTAAACAAAGTTGGCTCATCCTCGACATGTATGGAAATTGATGTTTTGGCTAGCAAGGGTAAAGGAAAGGCTGTTGCTTCTACATCTGAATCAAGTGAGGCTAACACTCAAGAATCCTCTTTCTCTTTGGCTAAGGTGATTTTTATATTGAAGCTCTTGACAGAGATTCTTTTAATGTACTCCTCATCTATTCATATCCTTGTACGGAAAGATGCCGAAGTTTGCAGCAACAGGGGAACTCCTCAAAAGGGTGTAAATGCTTGCTTAACTGGTGGGATCTTCCACCATATTCTTCACAAATTTTTGCCATATTCTAAAACTCAGAAAAAGGAGAAGAAAACTGAAGTTGACTGGCGCCATAAGCTGGCTAGTAAAGCCAACCACTTACTTGTAGCATCCTGTGTTCGCTCAACTGAAGCAAGGAAAAGAATCTTCACAGAGATCATTAATGTATTTAACGAGTTTGTTGATTCCTATAATGGTTTTAGGGTACCAAGACCTGATATTCAGGCTCTCATTGACCTGCTCAATGATGTTCTGGCTGCTCGGTCACCCTCAGGTTCATACATCTCAGCAGAAGCTTCTGTTACTTTTATAGAAGTTGGTCTTGTTCAATCTCTCACCAGAATACTGCGTGTATTGGACCTGGATCATGCTGATTCACCAAAGGTTGTTACTGGAATTGTGAAAGTTTTGGAGTCTGTTACAAAAGAGCATGTCCATGCTTTTGAGTCAACAAGTGCAAGAGGAGAGCGATTGGTGAAACCCACTGATCCTAGCCAATCTAGAGATGACAATGGTGCTACCTCACAAACTGTAGATGCTGCAACCCATGGTAATGAAAATTTGATGCCAACAGAAGAGAATGAATTGTTTCATAGTGTCCAAAATTTTGGTGGTTCGGAGACTGTCACCGATGATATGGAGCATGATCAGGATATTCATGGGGGTTTCGCTGCAACAGAAGATGATTATATGCAGGAAAATGCTGAGGGGACTCAGAATCTTGATGACACTGGGGGGATAAGATTTGATATTCGCCCTGGTGTACAAGGGAATCTTGACGAAGACGACGATGATGATGAGATGTCTGGAGATGAAGGGGATGAAGTAGATGAAGACGATGATGAAGACGCTGATGATGATCACAATGATATAGAAGAAGATGAAGCTCATCACCTACCACACCCAGATACAGATCAAGATGACCATGAAATTGATGAAGATGAGTTTGATGAGGAGGTGATGGAAGAGGATGAAGATGAAGAGGATGATGAGGATGGCGTTATTGTACGGTTGGGTGAGGGAATGAATGGAGTAAATGTATTTGACCACATAGAAGTTTTTGGTAGAGATAGCATCTCGAATGAAACTTTTCATGTTATGCCTGTCGAAATATTTGGCTCTAGGCGTCAAGGTCGGACCACGTCCATCTATAATCTCTTGGGGGGAAGCGGTGATAACAGTGTTCCCTCGCAGCATCCACTTCTCGTGGAACCTCATTCTTCACTAAATGCAGGTCCTCCAAGGCTATCAGGTGCGACCATTTTTACTTGGATTTATTTCAATGTTTCCAACTTCAAACTTTTTTTTTCCTGATCTTTCCAATTAAAGTTTATTTTGCTAAGTGACATTTTATTCTTATTTACTTTTACAGAGAATGACCGTGATGCTTACTCAGATAGGAACTCTGGAGGTTCCTTGTCACAGCTGGACTCCATCTTCCGATCGCTCCGAAATGGACATCAAGGACATCGTTTTAATTTATTGTCCAATGAGGGCCAATTGAGTGGTGGGTCAAACTCATCTGCTATTCCTCAGGGTCTTGAGGAAATTCTTGTTTCCAGCCTGAGGCCTCCCTCATCTGAGAAGTCTTCTAATAATAATACAGCCGTTGACTCTCTAAATAAAAATGAGAGTCCATCGTCTGAGTTTGCTGATATTACTGCTGAAAATCAAGATAATGTTGGTGGCAGTAATGCACCTCCCCCTTCGGCAATATTGGGCAGCTCCATAACTGCTGATGATGCACATGCTACAAACGAGCCTGTTCAGGGAACAGAAACATCAAGTAGACAACCTCAGTCTGTTGAAGCTCAATATGACCATACTGATGTACTGCGTGATGTTGAAGCAGTGAGTCAAGAGAGTAGCGGAAGTGGGGCAACGTTAGGCGAGAGCTTACGGAGCCTGGACGTTGAAATTGGAAGTGCTGATGGCCATGATGATGGTGGAGATAGACAAGCTGGTGTTGAAGCTCGAGTGAGGAGAGCTAGTCCATTATTCGCTAATAATGCGTCAATAAGCAGGAGAGATGCATCCCTCTTCAGTGTCAGTGAAGTTTCAGAAGATCCAGTTCGAGAAGCTGATCAAACTAGCCCCTCTGATGAAGAGCAACATAATCAGGATGCTGAATCCATTGATCCTGCTTTTCTTGATGCACTTCCTGAGGAGTTGCGTGCTGAGGTTCTTTCTGCCCAACCAAGTGAACCTACACAGTCGCAAAATCCTGAGCCACAAAATAATGGGGATATAGATCCAGAATTTCTTGCAGCACTGCCCCCTGACATCCGTGAAGAAGTTTTGGCACAACAAAGGGCACAGAGGCTGCATCAATCACAAGAATTGGAAGGTCAACCTGTTGAGATGGACACTGTCTCAATAATTGCAACTTTTCCTTCAGACATAAGGGAAGAGGTATCTTATATAACATTTATTGGCTCAACTCAGTTTTTATGTCCTAATTGCCACTTTTTCTAATAATTCCACTCTATTATACTTTTTCTTTTCAACACAGGTTCTCCTAACTTCCTCAGATGCTATTCTTGCAAATTTGACACCTGCTCTTGTTGCTGAAGCAAACATGTTGCGTGAAAGGTTTGCACGTAGGTATAATCAAAATTTGTTTGGCGTATATCCCCGAAATCGTAGGGGTGAGTCTTCTAGGCGAGGTGATGGTTTGGAAAGAGTTGGTGGTTCACTTTCGCGTCGGTCTATGGGTGTTGAGCCAGTTGAGGCAGACGGCTCCCCTTTAGTTGACACAGAAGGTTTGAAAGCATTGATTCGGTTGCTTCGTGTAGTTCAGGTACTCATATTGTGTGCTTGAAGCTCTGCGCCATTATGTTCCTCTGCATGGTATGGGAATCTAACGTATCTACTTTTGCAGCCACTTTACAAGAGTCAGCAGAGACTCCTCCTTAATCTATGTGCTCATGCTGAAACCAGAATTGATCTGCTAAAAATCTTGATGGACTTGCTGATATTGGATAAAAAGAAATATATTACTGATCTAAATGCTGCAGAACCCCCTTATAGGCTGTATGCTTGCCAGAGTCATGTGATGTATTCTCGCCCTCAGTATGTCGATGGTAGGTATCTTTCCAGTTACATTGTTTGCTGAAACTGCAAGTTAATTTATCTACCTAATTGATCCTTCTTTCAGAGTCTAATTTCTGGTTGCATTATTACGTTGACTTGTTAACACATGTTTCTTTAGCAAATGCTCTTTCATTATAAATGGATGGCTGAAGAGGTTTTGAGGTCATCCTTGGATGATACTAACAAAATAGTGTGTAGATGAATGCTTGCATCCAGGCTAACATTTTTAAGATTCTTGATTTTCTTTCCATTTTCTTAAATTATGTCTTCTATATAAGAGAGGTTAGCTATGCCCATTTCATTTTATGTATACTCTGACAGGAGTGCCACCTTTGGTTTCTCGGCGAGCTCTGGAGTCCCTCACCTACTTGGCTCGTAATCATCCTTTGGTTGCTAAGCTTTTACTTGAGTTCCGATTGCCACAGTTTAAAGGATCACAAAGCTTCGATGACAAACGGGGAAAAGCTATTATGCTTATTGATGAACAGAACGAATATCTGGAAGGCCAGGCATCCTTCACATTGCTTCTTAGCCTCTTGAACCAATCACTCTATTTAAGAAGTGTCGCTCATCTGGAGCAGGTTTGTCTTTGCAAACAACTTTAACATCACATGAAGCTACTCACATAGATACCTTTTTTATTTATGTAGACTGTCATTGTTCTGTTGCAGCTGCTAAATTTGTTGGATGTTATTATTGACTATGCTGAGAGGAAATCAAACCCCTCACACGAGCCAGGTTCATCTGCACCGGAGCAGCCGTCTGACCCTCTGGTCTCCACATTAGCTGTTGAGGTGAACGTGGGATCAGGAGAGGATAATTCTTTGATGCAAGCATCGTCTTCTGATGCAGATAAAGAGCAACCTGAAAGTGTTTTGAATAATTTGCCAAGTCCAGAACTTCAGCGC
Organism: Lavandula angustifolia; assembly: GCA_028984105.1. Classification (NCBI taxonomy): domain Eukaryota; kingdom Viridiplantae; phylum Streptophyta; class Magnoliopsida; order Lamiales; family Lamiaceae; genus Lavandula; species Lavandula angustifolia. The sequence continues at coordinate 18,655,344 of CM054806.1, read as the reverse complement.
CTCTGCTCACTTCTTGCACGTGAAGGGTAAGCTTGATTTCTTGCAACTTACATGATAGATACTATTCATAGCTGCGACTAGGCCGTAAAATGAAACAATGATTATATTTTGTATTCTTAATTCAATGGTTGTCGGTTGTCCTTGAAGAGTTTGCTAGGCCAAACTAGCATATTATTCTTGTTGAATGGTAATTTATTACTCGTTAATTGTTTTGCTATAACTGTACAGTCAACTTATTCATGAACTTATATTTGTGTTGGTGCTTATGTGAAATTTTCATGCAATTTGAAACTTATTTCTTCATTTCTCCAGTCTATCAGATAATGCATATGCGCTCGTAGCTGATATTTTAAGAAAACTGGTGGCTATTTCTCCTATTCATTGTCATCTCTTTATAAGTGAGCTTGCTGCTTCAGTTCAAAGCCTTACACATTCAGCGATAGAGGAGTTGCGCATATTTGGGGATTTCGAGAAAGCATTCCTTAGCACTACTACTCATGGGGCTCCAGTTCTCAGGGTCTTGCAAGCATTAAGCTCTTTAGTAGTTTTGCTTCTTGATAAGGACAAAAAACATCAGGCTTTCCCGCATACTGAGCATAATACTACTCTTTCTCTAGTTTGGGATATTAATACAGTTCTCGAGCCTTTGTGGCAAGAGCTGAGCAACTGCATAAGCAAAATAGAAAGCTTCTCAGATGTTGCACCTGATTTATCACCTTCGTCTTTTAAACCATCCAGTTCAGTACCCCCACTTCCAGCAGGAACCCAGAATGTATTGCCATACATAGAATCTTTCTTTGCAGTGTGCGAGAAACTGCACCCTGCCCAGTCTGGTGCAGGCAATGATTTCGGAATTGCTTCAGTGTCTGATGCTGATGAGGGTGCTGCATCTGCTAGCCAACAGAAGACTGTAGGGTCTTCTATGAAAGTGGACGAGAAACATGCAGCCTTCTTAAGGTTCTCAGAAAAACACAGGAAGCTTCTTAATGCCTTTATCAGGCAAAATCCTGGATTACTTGAAAAGTCATTCTCACTCATGCTGAAGGTTCCTCGGTTTATTGATTTTGATAACAAAAGGGCTCACTTCCGATCCAAGATCAAGCATCAGCATGATCATCATCAAAGTCCTCTGAGAATATCTGTTAGAAGAGCTTACATTCTTGAAGATTCATACAATCAGCTGCGTATGAGATCGGCACAAGATTTGAAGGGTCGATTGACTGTTCATTTTCAAGGGGAGGAAGGAATTGATGCTGGTGGTCTTACCAGGGAATGGTATCAGTTGCTATCCAGAGTAATCTTTGATAAGGGGGCGTTGCTATTTACAACAGTTGGCAATGATGCAACGTTTCAGCCGAACCCCAACTCTGTTTACCAAACAGAGCATCTTTCTTACTTCAAGTTTGTTGGACGAGTTGTAAGTATTTCTCTTTTTTCTCAGATGTGAAAGTGAGATGTCTTACAGGTAAGTCTAATTATTAATTTTTACATATCTTACAGGTTGGGAAGGCACTATTTGATGGGCAGCTCCTTGATGTCCACTTCACTCGGTCATTTTACAAGCATATTCTTGGGGTTAAAGTGACATATCATGACATTGAGGCTATCGATCCAGATTATTTTAAGAACCTGAAATGGATGCTTGAGGTAGTCATAAAATGTCCCCTATCTCCTCGGCTGACGTGCATGAGCCACTGACTATGTGGTGTTTATGATGTTACTGACCTTATATTTTAATTCTCAATGCAGAATGATATTAGTGATGTTCTGGACTTAACATTTAGCATTGATGCCGATGAGGAGAAGCTAATTCTCTATGAGCGCGCTCAAGTATGCATCTTTTCTGTTTGTATGACTTGATACTCTTAAAATATTTCATGTTTTTTTAATCATGAATGTTCTTTATTGTACAGGTAACTGACTATGAACTGATTCCCGGCGGAAGAAATATTAGAGTAACTGAGGAAAATAAGCACCAGTATGTTGATTTAGTTGCTGAGCATCGATTGACAACTGCTATTCGTCCTCAGATTAATGCATTTCTGGAGGGTTTCACTGAGTTAATACCTCCTGATTTGATATCGGTTTTCCATGACAAGGAACTTGAACTCCTGATAAGTGGGCTGCCAGACATCGACTGTGAGTTCTACCTACTTTATCTCGTCCCTAACATCTCATGGCAACCCCCCGTCATTGACTAAGCTATCCAGTTTGAGTGTTGACAATTTTAATCTAACACAAAGAATTAATGCCTTCCAGTGGAAGATCTGAGGGCCAACACCGAGTACTCCGGGTATACTGCTGCTTCGCCTGCCATTCAATGGTTCTGGGAGGTTGTTCAAGGACTCAGTAAAGAAGATACGGCTCGCCTGCTTCAATTTGTGACCGGGACCTCAAAGGTGCTTTGCTTTCTGTTTTTGATTTCCTTCTTTTGTGTCGACTTCAGGGTTGTGATTAAGCTTAACCCCAACTCTTCTCTTGTACATGCATGGTTGATGATCTAATGCGTTCTTCCTAGTGACTTAAAGAAATATGCCAATCAGTTTGGATTTTTTTTTTTCATGATTCGTTATGCGAACTGACTACTATAATGCTCATCCCTGGAAAGCGGTCCAACGATACTCGTAACATAAATTATGTAGTTTTCCTGCAAGTCACATTTCGTTCTTGCACATCTTTATATTGCCTTCAAAGAATCTAAGACCATCTACATCTCTTATATTTGGTTCACACGTATTAAGTAGCACTTTCTTGGTGCAGGTTCCTTTGGAAGGATTTAGTGCACTGCAGGGAATATCAGGATCTCAAAAATTCCAAATTCACAAGGCGTATGGTAGCCCAGATCACTTGCCTTCAGCTCATACATGGTTAGCTTTCTTATAGTTTTACTATATTCCATATTCAATCGATAGATGATGTTCCAACATCCTCCAACGTCTGTGCAGTTTTAATCAGCTGGATCTACCAGAATATCCATCAAAACAGCATTTGGAGGAGAGACTGCTGCTTGCAATTCATGAAGGCAACGAAGGATTTGGATTCGGTTAATTATTGTATAGAAAATATTGTGTCAAAAAGGAACAGAATTTGGCCAACATAATTCTTGAGATAACTTAGAAGCGGTTTGGATAAAATGTCGATATATTGTACAGTGCAGTATTGCCTTTTTCCCAACCGCGCTTCAATTTCTATCGCCATATGTTACAAGTTTTTTCGTTCCTTGCCAGTCCCCTGCCCCTGAGGGTCTGCTTCTTCAAACTGCCCCCACTCGAACCATATACAGCAACCCTCCTTTCTCTTCATTCCCACCACATTTCCGAATGGCTACGTCGATTTGACCTGCAAATTGGATCAGATCTTCATACGATATAAGCTCCTCCTTTCCAATAACCATCTATCTCCTTCTTTGCTTCCTCCAACTTTTTATTTTCTGCTCTGCTAATCTCTGAGCTTCACATCAAAAAAGAAAAATCAAGTTAGTTTAATTATATTATATTCCTGCCAATGCTCTTTAAGTTTACCTAAACCGTATCGATACATTGGGGCCACCGGATTTTGTCGCCTGAAAACTTATCAAGCACGTAAATCTTTCATTTCACAAAGCTAATATAAGATTTAACTAACCTTATCATATGTTATAGCGTCATTGCGTGCTAAGGTTAATACAGAGGGGACCAGATCTTTGTTATCTAAATCTGCTTGGTCATTAAGATTTAAGAATAATAAATTTACTTTATATTTTTATTTTTAACCTTGAGTGCTGTAAAAAGTGTCCTTTATTTTGGCTGCAAACAGAAAGTGTATTTCCCAATAAAAGAATAAATTACACTGAAATTCTGAACGTTGTCTGTCTAAGCTGTATGAGGTCCGCAGCATTCGCCACTTCAACCCGCTCGATCTTGCTATCAAGTCCTGACAAGTCACAAATTCTGAAACTCAATACTGGAAGTCTTCAATTGAAAAATCAATACAAAGCGCGCCGTCGCGAGAAGCGACACTCATTATCATAACCGCCTTCTGCTTTGGAACTTACACGTGTTAAGTCAATTCTCGGAAGTGTATGTCAGTTGATGGACTTACAGACTGAAAGAGTCTAGGTGGTGTGGAAGCAACGAGACCAGTGAAGGGACTGTAGAAATGAAGGAGACCATTTACATATCTCTCTCTCTCTCTCTCTCTCTCTCTCTCAAGAGTTGCTTGGTTTGTGTGGAGGGAACGGGAAGAGGAGATTTGGATGAGGAAATGCGTGGGTCCTTTTATGCCGTTCATCCCTCTATTTCCAAAATTCACCTCTTTTTTATACAAATTCGATTTTGTAATCATTAAGGTATAATCGTTTGGTCGAATTCATCACTTATCTTCTATTTTTAGTTAACATATCATCAAATTACTGAATTGGTCATTTCGTTAAATTATACTTTAATCATCGATAGTTTAAAAAAAATAAAATAAGAAAAAAATGTTTTTTCAGTATAAATTTATATTTAGGATCAATTCATCTAAATAGTTAAAATTTTGAGGATTAATTTGACAAATTTAATTAACTAAAAAAAATGAAAGGATGTTTTAATTATTTTTTTAAAAGGAGCACATATACCAATTTTAAATAGTACGAGGACTAATTCTACCAATTATAAAATATTTGGGATCATAATCGCCAATTTAAGGAACATATTAGTATACACAGTTTTTCGAAAATATTCCAATTTGGGATCACGACTTCGGAATAGAACTTCTTGTTAGCATATTATACAAAACATAGGCTAGACAATAATAAAATGCGGAAGCCCAAGAAATATTACCTCAAGTCATTGATGTTATTTGAGAAGAGACAAGAGCTTGTAAAATGCCTACATCATAACATCACATTTGATGACTTGTAACTTACATTTCCCCACTTGGTTCAAATACTGAAAACAATTAGCAAACACATTAAACAAATACTCCCTCTGTCCCATAAAACACGTCTTGTATTTCTTTTCGGGCTGTGTTGGTCCAGAGAAGAGCCTCAGGGTGTGTGTAGGGCGGGGTGGGGGGGGGGATGGTGGTGGTGGTGGTGGTGGTGAATACACCTGATGACAAATTCTTACTCAGAATGCGAAAGTCAGCTTAGCTGAATGTTGCTACTGAACTAGTCAGTTGGCCAAATAAACTTTCTGGATTGCGGGGGCAGAGAGTTCCTCTACTGAGTACAGGCTACTGACTTATGTCAGTGAACAATAGTTCAGTATCAGAAATTGTGTGCAGAAGTGTAGGCTCAAAATGTACTGGATAGATATCTACTTATAGTCGTCGTGACTTTACAATCTCAACCAAGAAGGTTTGAGTTTCTCCAACTATGAAGGAGTTCTTACAATAGGAACAGTTCACAAAGATGAACTCCTTCGAGGTTTCTAAGCTAGTGATATTACAATAAGCATGCTTAGGTTAGAGAAGGGGAACTAAAGAATCTCTAGAGAGAACAACTAAAATGATCTTCAAATGAACAAGTTCTTCACTAGGTTTGACTTTGAGTTCACTAGAGTATTTGATCGCTTGAGTGCTTAGTTCCCTTGATGATTGTTGTTGTCTTTCTGCATGAAGACTCTTCTCTATTTATAGTCATCGATTCATGAATAGATCCGTTGGAGGGAGTCTAGACACGTGTCGAATAAGATAAGGAAAACGATCATATCGATTTTGAATATTGCTGTAGAGATTTCCTCTTTTTCAGTCTAAGACCAGCTTTATGGCAGAGCAGGTAGAGTGTTGTCGGCTCCTCATTGGTCGAGGTTATGAGAGTAGGTGAGGCTTGTTCAAACTCCAAGTGTACGGTGAGTTGACTTCCTCTGAATCCTTTGACCTTCAGCTGAATTATCTCGTACTCATGCTTCTGAGATTCGTGGCTCAAATTCCTTTGCAGATTCAATTTTTTATAGCTTATCCAACTGACTTCTTCGATACTGAGTTCCTTCAGCTGAGTGACGGATCTTCTACTGAATGCACCAGCTACTGAACTTTAGCCTACTGAGTTCCTAAATGCTGAACTCAACTAAGCTATTACATTATCGAAGGCTCATCATTCAGCTAGGGGTTTTGGGATCTTCAAATCTTATCATACTGAATCTCATCCCAACAATTTCCCCCTATTTGATGATGTCAAAACCTTTTGCAAACTATCTCTAATAACAAGACTGACTATCTAATCAACATACTTCCTATACATCAGAAGTTAATATCTCTCTAATAACATAAGACCAAAGTCTTAACAATCTCCCACTAAAAAAGACTAAGAGCAATTTCCCCCTTAGAATATGTCTAAGAACTGAAGTATAGAGAGAAACACAGAGGTATAAGTAACCATGTGAGTGAGTGTTCTGATCATTGATGTGATCAGTAAGTGTTGAAAGATAAAGAACACATCCAAGTGAGAATGAGTAGTTGTCGAAGGCCAATAGTAATAGAATATCATATATGATAAGAGATTACAGTTACAAGATATTCTATTCTATCAAAAACTAAGACTAAGAAGGAATCAGCTATGCTTCTTCTTGAATTGTTGCAATTGCGCCTTGAAGTCAGCATATTTCATCTCAGGAAGCTCAAGACCGTAAGATGAGTAGACTTTGTTCCTCAGTATCTTGACTTCTTCCTTGTCTTTAGCATCATTGATGTTCGGACTTCTTCTATCGATGGCATAAATAATGTCTTCCTCAATCTCCTTGTTACATATATTCTCTTGTTGTGTGAGAGGAGGAGATAGAAGTCTGTACTTAGGTGCCTTGAGAGTCTTACTTGATTGTTGCAGAATGGTTTGGATTTCATCATAGAGTTCAGGTTCAGCACTTATCAAGAATTCTTTGAAGGTTTTGTCAGGATCAGTCTTCTCACTAACTGTCTCCCAAATATAATAGCTCTTGATGAAGCCGACCTTAGCTAGTTCCCACTTCTGATTGATCTTATAGGGCACCCATTCATCAGTCCTTGGAAAGATGACTCTCTTGATGTTGTTTCCCTGTTCCCTTCTTCTAAAGAACTTGGAAGTAGTAGGAATACTTCTGTCCTTCTCAGGGATTCGCTCTCTGCTTCTTTCTCAATTCGTTGTCTAAGGGCCTCAAGATCTGCTAATCTAGCTCTTTCTCTTGCAACTTGTACTTGTCTGGTCTCAACAGTGATATCTAAGCCTCTCTCGGGGGCATCACAAATCTCCTTCATCTCAACTTCTTGCTTCTTGGAAAGTTCAGTGGAGGGGATAATCTGCGGAGCTTCTGAGTCACTAGGTCCAGCTGACTTGGACTTAGAAGCTTCAGGCTTCTTCTTAGCTTCAGACTTCTTCTCAGCAGCAGCCCTGCTGGATTGCATGGGCATCACAGATCTGCTTCTGGTAGGAACTGAAGATTTGATCTGTATGCCTTTCTTAGCCTTAGTCTTTTGCCTTTCTTCTGGTTCTTGAAGTTCTCGCGCCAGCTTTTCATCATATGCAATCTGCTCATCTGGTGTTTTGAACTCAAGTTTCTTTTCTTTTGGAGGACTAGGAGGGGCAGGGGCTTTGCCTTTTGCAGCTGACCTGATTGGCTTATCTTCAGCAAGACCCCACTTCAGTCACTGCTTCTTTTGCGGGTTCTCCTGACCCCTCCCCCTTTCATTCTGCTATTCTTATCTGCTCATTTGGTTTCTCTTCTGCCTTAATTAGGGTCAGTAGTTTGGTCTTCCTACTTCCATCCCCCTTTTTGGCATCATCTAATAAGCTTGCCAAGGCTGCAACCTTTGACGATAGGTCAGCTACTGAGAGACTGATATAATCCAACTTAGCTTCAACATCCAAGACGGTGTCAGTATACTCATTCCATCTCTTGTCATGTTCAACATTAATAGCTTTAAGTATATCAGATTTTGTAGCTTCAATCTGTCGTAGGTATTATTCTACTATTGCATCCTCGGGTGGTGAATCATGATGCTAGTCAGACTTAGTCACGAGCTGAGTAGACTGGTTGCCCCTTCTGACTCAGGAGCATAAGCATGGCGACGCGAAGATCTTCCATCGAAGCGATATCAGCAGGCTCTCCATAGCCTATCTCCTCTCTGAGTGTCTGCTCTTCCTTTGTCAGTTTACAGATTGTCTTGAGGTGGATCGTCTCGTCTAACAGATCTCATTCCAGAAACCTGAGGTGAATCTGCACCCTCGTTCTGACTGCAATGTCCACGAGATCAGCATGATCAATGATCTCGGGGATCTCATCAGCAATATCCTCAGCAGCTCTGCTCTGAGCTAGCAGTACTGAGGTAGGGACTGATGTGGAAATCTCAGTCTGAGGAATGTCAGCTTGGATATCTGACTGAGTCTCCTCGGACTGAATCCTCTTGACCTTATCCTTCAAAGTCACGTCCTCCTGACCGAACTCAGAATCCTGAACTGAGATGGTCACAGGGATCACCACTGAAGGTTCAAGTTTCTTCAGTGTCTTCCTTTTCTTCGGCTGAGTTGGACGAGGATCCTGAGTAATCACTAAAGGACGCTTGTCATGCAATCCTCGTCAAATAGACTTCTCAGCTGCTGCCGCACTTGCAAATTTGACGTTCTTCTTGTCAAAGTAGTGCGCATCAGCGAAAACCACTTGTTTCGAGCAATGATCTTCAATCAGAATGGACACATTAGTCCCATTGCCCTTCACGATCAAGTGCATGGAAGTCTTGTCTTCTCGGTAGATAAACTTCTGAGTTTGGGCCTGAAACTCAGACACGAAAACTCTGTCCAGTTCACCTGAGCGCCATCTACTATGGCCATCATGATCTGAAGCCTGATCCTAGACAGTTGATCGTAGGATCCAGCTGAACTAGTGAGGATGTGGTTGACAACGTATGCCAATCCTCAATATTCAGGGAGCAACTGATTCTTAGGGAACGCCGCTTTGAATATGATGTCCTACTCTCCACTGAACATAGATAGGTACTTATTGATGGACGATTCTTTGTACCCTATCGGAGAGATACCGGAGTTGGGAAGATTAAAACTGCGTTGGAGGCAGTCAACAATATCAAGCTCAACAATCTTCTCTACCCAACCGTCGTGACTTGTTTCTTGCTGGAAGTTGAAACAAGAAATGGCCTGACCATCTTCTCCCTCATGGATGTTAAGGAAGAATTCCACAGCCTGCCTCGAAAAGCAATGGATCGGAGCCCTAGAAAGAATGGATTCTAGGTTGGACGACTGAACAAGGTCGAAAATCCCCTCCATACACTCCACTCCGCAAGATAGGAATGCGAGTACCGGCTCGAACCATACTCGCTTGTTGCTGATAATATCCTCCATGTCGGACGGGATCAAAACAACTTTATTCGGGAACGACGCCATTGATATGAAAACTGAATCTGCAAAACAAGTGTTAGCACTTGAAAATAGAGTAAGTTAGTAGAGCAGATAAATTTTAAAGAGATTTACCGAAGGATTTGTGCTTGAATGTGATGGATTTCTAAAGCAGAATATTTGCAGAGCACAAGATCGTTCGAAATTGGCGAAAATGAATTTAGATGAGAGATACATGCAGATGTATATCATATTTGAATATGAACGGTTTATTCAGCATGCGGTTGAGATTAATCTAATTTTGAAATGTGGACGGCTAAGATTGAATGTTATAAGAGGTTATGATTACTTGCCGCCTATAATCTCGACTTACTTACCTCTATCATCTAAGAGGTAAGGTGAAATGACATGTATTTAATGTGCCGCATTCAGTTTTATGGAATGTCGTCTGTTTAATGAAAACGATATACCTAATGACATACGATGACCATTAAAGGCGGGAAATAAATGCTATGACATGCTGATCACCAAATGCTGAATAAATACTCATAACCTGTCAGCTGAACATAGTAGTCAGCTGATAGCACTGTGAAGACGCTGAGTATTTCAGCAGTATTGAGAGTAAGTTCCCCCTTACTCAGTACCCTCTAGATCGTCTTACTGAATTAAGTCAGTAGGATCCATTAGACCTAGTTCTACTGAGAGTTCGTTGAATCTAGTCTCACCTAGAGGTTTGGTTAGAATATCAGCCCTTTGCTTATCAGTAAGGATTTTCTCCATCCTGATGTCTTTCTTCTCGACATGATCGCGAATGAAGTGATGTCGTAGGTCCATGTGCTTGCACCTTGTACGTAGAACTGGGTTCTGATTAATTGCAATCGCGCTGGTACTGTCACAGCAAATCGGCACTTCATCTTGATGTATGTCGTAGTCTCTCAGCTGTTGTCTAAGCAACAGTTCTCTGGGCGCAACAACTTCCGGCAGCTATGTATTCAGCTTCAGTAGTGGAGATAACTACTAAGTGCTGTTTTTTGGAGAACCAAGATATAAGCTTACTGCCGAGGAACTGACATGTTCCTGAGGTTGACTTTCTGTCGATTCGACATCCTGCATAATCAGTATCAGAATAACTAGTTAGTTCAAGATTATCATCAACAGGATACCATAACCCAACATCAGGTGTTCCTTTCAAGTCACGGAGAATCTTCTTCGCTGAGTCTACATGACTCCGCTTGGGGTTCGCCTGAAATCTCGTGCATACACCTACATCATAAGTTATATCAGGTCGGCTAGCTATTAGGTATAGTAAGGAACCAATTATAACACGATAATCAGTTGAGTTTACAGGTACTCCCTCATTATCAAGATCAACCTTGAGATTGGTATTCATGGGTATCTTTACTGATTTGTTGGATGTTGGGATTTTGTATACTGGAAGCAAATTTTATGCTTGTATACAATGTGTTTTGTCCTTACCACTATTTTATTCTCCTATCTGATAAATATATATATTTGCACATGTAATCTTTTATCTTGTATAAAAGTTAGATTTGTGTAGTGTGTCAGGTATCACAGAAGACTACAAAAATTTGTTGAACTGACATGATATAAACAGTTATTATAGTTGAGACACTTAAGGATAAGTTGTCAGTTTAAGCTGCAGTTTAGATAAGAAGTGGCTTGTCTTGGCTGCTTGTCTTTACTGGTACACTTAAGGTGGTGTATTGATGGATCACAGTGAGATGTTTTAGGAGAACCAAGATCTTGGTGACTTAGCTAGTCTTAAGCTTGATAAGACATCAGCTGAGCACATTTGGCTATCTATCACTTTGACCTACTATGGTGAACGTCATCGCGATAGGATCTTCGTATCTTGGGTGTTAGTAGTTATTTGTGGCTCAGGCTGGTTGTCTGTATCTTGCAACCGTATCTTAGTACAATGGGTTGATAATATCTGTTGGTCCCGAGAGCACGTTAAGGTGTTAGGGGGGGGGGTGAATACACCTAAAACCGATTTCCTCAACTTAAACACGAACAGTGTTTTTCAGGATGATGTCGTACTGAATGAATTCAGCAGACCAGAAAGCTGTTCTGAATCGTGTTGGCAGAGTGACTGACTCTACTGAGATGCGCTGGGCGGCGAGCGTCGAATTCAGTATCATGCAGATAGAGTTCAGTGGTGCGGAATAGTGTAGGCCCAATTCAGTTGAGTTGAAAAACGTTTTTAATAAAACAGTTTCAGTAGATTAGTGCGATCAGTTAAGTTTGCTGAAACTCAGTTGAATGATTTTAAAGGATAGTTTTCAGTATGAACAGTTCAAATCAATGCAACAGTAAAGAGAACACAAACGAGGGACACAGAGATTTTTAAAGTGGTTCGGACACAAAAATCCTATGTCCACTGTCCCGAAAGATCAGGAGGCTATGTATTATACTGAGGTAGTCTCAGTCGGCTTGTACACTGGACAAAGCCGCGTCTTGGAATTTATACTGAGCAAGTCTCAGCTTACACGGTTATCAAACTGAAGTGTTTGACAAACTCTCCAACTATGAAGGAGTCATTTTACAATAAGGATTAAGTTCAAATATGAACTCCTTCGTCTAAGCTATGGATATGTTCTATTAAGCTTAGGTTAGAGGGATAGGGAACGAGAAGGTAGCTTCTAGAATGACGAACAACTGAGTTTAGCTATGGGTTCGTGTAACGTCGTTTGGATACTAGAGGCTTGTATGTAACGATTTAAGCTTGGTTCCCTAAGAGCTAGAATGTAGTCTTCCACCGGAGATATATTCTTTGAACTTCTTGCGGAAGACTTGGGCTTTTCGGATTAGCTCGTTTTGAATGCTCTGTGTTCTTGTGTATGCGACGGTTCGGTTCGTGTTCTTCCCGTTAGCTTCAAATTTTGATTTATCCCTCTATTTATAGAGAAGAGATTAGGATAGATCCGTTGGAGACGATGATCCTTTGTCTCTCTCTGTTTGGTAGCTAACGGATCTTTTGATGTAGAGTGACAGTGTCCTTTCCCTCCTTTTCTGGAAAGTTGTTGACTTGTAGCTTTAGTAGGTGTAGGACAGATGTTTGCTTGTCATTTTCCGAGGTTTGGAAAGTGGTTGAGATGGAACAGACTTCAAGGAGATCTGAAGCTGACTTCTCTTATCCTCGTATTTGACTATACCGATTGACTTTCAAAAGATTTGACAGTTCAGAAGACTGTCTGGCCGTTGCTGAGTCTGATCGCTGATTCAGTAGTGAACATGCTGAGTTAGCTCTACTGAAGATCAGCTCTGAGTACAGTGAACTACTCTGCCGAGTTCGGTTCCCACCGACTCCTTTCGCATATCTTGCTCTCGCTGAGTCCAGTATTGCTGAGTCTTCTACTCCTGGTGCTGAGGCTGATAAGCTACTGAGTGCCTGAGCCAGAGCAGAGTGTCTGCTGAGTTTGAAACCTCAGAGACAAAAATAAATACAAAGTAATGGTTCACCGATCAAGATAGGGTTTTGGGATCTTCAAATCTTCATAGACTTGTTCAGAGCACAATGCTACTGAGTATATGTCAGTACGGAAGACAGAATCATTTCACACTATATGCAACAGTGCTGAGGATAGAATCATCACCCAACAATTTCCCCCTATTTGATGATGCCAAAACCTAACAACATCTATGCAAACTAACACTAAACTTGTCAGAAACAGAGCTCCTTATAATATTACAAGTAGGATCAGTGGAGTTGTTCTTCAAGTTCTAGACTACTGAAGGGAGCAGGGCAGAGAGTCAGAATATAGAAACTAAGCATTTCTCCCTGTCTTAACAATTTCCCCCTTCAAGGAAACAACTAGTCTATCAGAATCAAAGTGGCTACTGACAAAGAATCAGTGAGTGTGTGAGTCTGTAATCACTTTAGTGATTCTGAGTGTTAAGCATAAGACAAACACGGCTTCTTTAGACAATAAGATATTGTCAAAGCCAAACAGAGATATCATATATATAAATAAGGAAATCAGTACATATACATCTCTGCTAGACTAAAACATACAGGAAATAAAGAAGTTGAACATCACTTGAAGTGACTAATCCTGTCCTTGAATTCTTGAGCTGAATCTTCGGGAAGGGGCACTCCATACATCCGATAAGTGTTATTCCGCAGCTTCATTATCTCAGCAAAGTCCGCTGGCTCATCTTCATCAAGGAATTTTGCTTCAGCAGCGTACTTCACTTCTTTCTCAATTACGCCGAAATGAATAGATCCATCCAGTCTTCGTGGGGGTGGCAGAATTCTAGGATCTGGGACTCTGACTTTGAAATTTTCTTTTACAGCTTTCTGCAATCTAGCGTACATGTCTAAGTCAGCGATCATTATGTATTCAGTATATGCTTCTGCCTTGCGCTTATTTGACTAGAAACTCCAGAAGTAGTTTCTTTTGATGAATTCAATCTTCAGCGCTTCCCATCTTTGCGTGAATTCTACTGGCATCCATTCGTCTGTTCTCGGCCATCTGTAGGTCTTCAGATCCGAAGGCTTTTTGAACTTCCTGTATCTGTAGGGAATGTCAGCCTTAGACGGGATCCTCTGACTTGCTTCTTTCTCTATTCTCAGCCTTAGGGCTTCAAGATCTGCCATATGAATCCTTTCTCTAGCAGTTTCAATCTGTCTAGCCTCTTCGCCTCTGTATAAATATCTGTCCAGCTGAGCCCAGATTTCTTCCATCTCTCTATCTTGAGCTTCGGAAGTAGTGTAAGAAGGCTTGTGTGATTGCTCTTGTTCCGAGTCAGCAGGCGTAGTAGATTTTTCTTTTGATTTGCCTTACTGCTCAGTGGACTTCTGCTGTTGCTTCTCCTTTTCTCTATCTTCATCATCTCCAATTTTCAGCTTCCTAGGAGGCAACCTAGCAGGTGTTGATTTCTTTCCGCCGCGTGCTGGAGCCTTTGTTTTTCCTTTAGCAGTCTTTGCTTTTGGCTTGTTGGCTGCTTCAGCTTCGGCTATCTCCCTAGCCAGCTTCTCATCAGCGGCTATCTGAGCCTCCTCCTCCTTAGTGATATATCTCTTAGATTTCTTGGAGGGAGGGGTCGGGAGCTTCAGGATCTTCTTTCCCTTGCCTTTTACTGGAGGTGGGAGAGGAGCATCTTCCTCTTCTGAGTCCTCCAAGTCAGCATACTCAACAACCTCTTTAATTATATCCAAAGGAGTTTGGGTTGCCTGAGTTTCTACTTCTATGGGTCCTGAGCCGCTTGGGCCAGTTTCAGTTGATGCTGCAGCTGCAGCTGAGACACCCTGGGCCTCGCCAGTTGTAATGGGTTTAGTAGGAGCAGATGTTTGAGCTGAGCTTGCTCCGGCCCATCGACCTTGTCTTCTTGGGAGACTTCAGTACCTGCTCCTTGGTGGTGGCTTCCCCCTTAGTTGATTTCTCAGTTTTAGCAGGGGTCTGCTTAGCCATCCTTTCCACCTTTATATCCTTTTCCCTTTGGGCCTCCTTTTCCCCCTTTTTGGCATCAGCAATTATAATAGGGGTTGGAGCGGATACCTTGTTGTTCAGGCTGGTGTACGAGGCTGACAATTCATCGAGCTTGTTATGTATTTTGGTCAGCGCCTCGTGCAGCTCGTTCTTCTCACTGATCATCTCTTCTTTGTAGCGCTTGTAAGAATGATCGGCTGCTGCCTTGAACTCTTTCAGTTGTGCATCAACCTTATCTTCCATGGCCTGCTGGATAGAAATGATTCTGAGCTCACTGGCCTGGGATATGGTTGTGACTGACTCAGTGTGGGAGGACTGAGAGGCTTTAAAATTTTCAAGTAGCTTGGCCTGTCCTTCCTGGATCAATCTTAGCTGAGCTTCGAAGTCAGCTTTATGCTTTGCCAGCGCTTCAGATACGATGATGGAGACGTCAGGGGCGGCTGATTATGACAATATAGTTCTCAGCCCCTGAATCTTTGCGCCTGTGGCTTGAGCAGTCTGCTTCCACACTTTGTGGATTGCTGTGGCAAGTGCACAGTTCTGAGTGCCCTGGATTTTGAGAGCCTTTGCCACTGACTTCGATTGTCGGCCTTTGGGGCTGGGCGCTACTTCAAATGCTGACTCAAGTAAGAGCCGAGCAGGTTCTGCATAGGTTGAAGTACCAGCCGCTGACTTCTCAGGAGCAAGGATACTGAGAGGTAATTCAGTAGGAGTGGGAGTATCCTTGTCCTGTTGAGTTCCCTCATCAGGCTTCTCAGGGCCTAAATCACGGGGTGAGTCCTGACCATCGGGGTCAGACCCATCTGAGGGAGCTGAGCCGAAAGCCTGCTGTCGATCATGCAGCAAGGCCAGCATGGCTGCCCTCAAATCTTCAAGGGTTCCGAGGTCAGCAGGCTTGGAGTAGCCTATCTCCTGCCTGATCCTTAGTTCATCTTCGTGTAATTGTTCGCAAGAGTGATGGATAATTAGGCGTTGAAGGTTGTGCCCCTCCTGGAACCTCAGTAGCATATGGAATCTGGTCTGCTTGGCAATGAGCACTAGATCTGGGTGGCCAGCAATCTCCGGGATATGCTCTGTGATCTCTCGGGATGGTCGAGATTGGATAGCTGAGGTTTCCATCCCGACAGATTCTTCTTCAGACGCGTCTCCGAATCTTCTATGTCTATCGTTGACGTCTGTTTCTTAGCAGATGGAAGACTGCTGAGTGGGGGGACATCAAAGGGATTGTCTAGGGCTTGAAGGTCTCCACCCTGGACTTCTTCAATTTGAACCCCTTGGTCCACTTCTTCTGCTTGTTCAGTGAAGACGGCTTTCTCCACTGACTGAGTCTTTTCAGAAGACTCTGATTCATCTCTCAGTTGTTGCGTCTGCTCAGTCTGTTCAACAGTTGCCTCGGGTTCTGCCTCTACTTCAGTAGGCACGACGGGAATAATCTTTTTCAGTCGCTTTGCCGGTGCCTTAGGCGTTTTAGCTTGAGGAGACCGCTTCTTGGATGGCGTAGTCTTCTGAGGCGTAGTTTGCTGAGTTGAGGGACCTGACCCGGTTTGCTGAAGGGTTGCTGCCCTGTTGTGAAATCTTATCTTCTTCACGTTAAAGTATTGCTTGTCGTTGTACGTGATCTGGTCAGATGCGCAGAAGTCCTGAATCATCATAGATAGCTTCAGTCCGTAAAGGAGCTTTCCTTTTGCGCTCAGTCTGTATGATGCTTTGTCGAATTTGGCTGCTTGAACCATGAATTCGCGGAGAAAGAACTCCATCCAGGTAATTTTGTCTCTATCATAGATAGCCATCATCAGTTGCAGCTTGGGTCTGTGTACTTGATCGAAAGATCCGGCTTGACTCGTCAGCAGTTGCGTCACTATGTACGCCAGAGCCCGATACTGCGGTAGCATCGTGTTCTTCGGGAATGCGGCTCTGAAGACTGTAGGCTTCCCGCAGAAGATGGAGAGGTAGTCATCCATCATGTCATCGTTATATCCCATGGTGCTGACTCCCTCGGAGGGTAGATCGAAGCTTCTTCGAAGAGCTTCCTTGATTGACATTTCCTTCACCTCCATTACAGCATCGCCGATGTTGTGTACAATGAATGCTCCATGAATATCGCCGGCTACTGAGTCTGAGTTGAGGTAGACTTCAGCAACCTGCCTCGGGAGAAAGAAGGTGGGCTTCCTAGTCAGAAAACTTTTAAGGCCGGTAATGCGGAGAGCTTCGAAGATCTCATCCATGAACTCCAAATCGCAGGCGTCAAACTCCATGACTGGCTCGCACCAGACACGATCTTTCTCAAGGATTTCCTGCATATTCTCTGGAGCTGTTATCGTAAGGCCTGCCATTATATCTGTAACAAGCAAGTAGAATTATCAGTATCGAGTTTGATGTTATAATCAGTACAACGATGCTGAATAATGAAACAAGTTAAAGACAATCTAATACCATACCACAGAAAATCTGAGAGTTTTAAGAAGATTAGATGAAGTTTGCAAGTAAGGTTTGCAGGAAGTGGATATCAGAATTTTCGGAGTAAAAGATTTGAAAGATTGCTAATGGCGGTTTTGAAGATATGATCGCAGATATATATCTAAGTGAAGATGAACGGTTAACGATCAACGACTAAGTTTAAATATGCTTTATGAGATGGACGGTCAAGATTAAGTGATATATTATAGGTAATGATCATGTTGCCGCCTAAGTCAAAAGCCAGTTATAACTTGCCTAAGTAGTAACTGTGATACGACGTTTAAATGCGTGGCAGAGTTCAGCATACTTATGCATAGAATGTCGTGCATTAAATGTAAACCGTTAATATTAAATGACATTTTATAAGGCATTAAATATGATGCTGAAACTGAAGTGAATCTGAGTAGTAGAAGCATAGTACTGTTCCATTGGCTACTACTGAGTAGAGATACGCAAACCTGTCAGCTGAACATTGTAGTCAGCTGATACCTCGTGTAGATGGTTGCAGAGTCTCTTCGTAGTGATTTTACTCAGTACTGAGAGTGAACATTCCCCCTTACTGAATGCTCCTCTCCTGAAACCTCTTACTGACTTGAGTCAGTAGGGTCCAGTAGACCTAGCTCTACTGAAAGTTCTCTGAATCTTGCTTCAGCTAGAGGCTTGTTCAGTATATCAGCCCTTTGACGGTCAGTATAGATCTTTTCCATCCTGATATCCTTCTTTTCGACATGGTCACGAATGAAGTGATGTCTGATGTCCACGTGCTTGCATCTTGTGTGAAGTACATGGTTCTGAGTGATTGCAATGGCACTGGTACTGTCGCAGAAGATTAGCACTTCATTCTGAATGACGTCATAGTCGCGTAGCTGCTGTCTCAGCCAAAGGATTTGGGAACTTCCGGCAGCCATGTATTCAGCTTCAGTAGTTGATGTGGCTACTGAGTGCTGCTTCTTTGAGAACCATGAGATTAGCTTACTGCCAAGGAAGTGACACATTCCTGAAGTTAATTTTGGTCAATTCTACACCCTGCATAGTCAGCATCAGAGTAACCAGTTAGTTCTATATTATCATCAGCTGGATACCATAAACCCATGTCAGGTGTTCCTCTGAGATAACGGAGAATCTTCTTTGCTGAGTCCATGAGACTCTGCTTGGGATTCGCCTGAAATCGAGCACAGACACCTACAGCAAAAGTTATGTCAGGACGAGTAGCTGTTAAGTATAATAAAGAACCAATTATAGCACGAAATTCAGTTTGGTCTACTGATACTCCCTCTTTATCAAGATCAATCTTCCTGTTCGTGTTCATCGGGATCTTGATAGGTTTGCCGGATGTGCAACCGAATCTTTTGATGAGGTCTCGAGTGTATTTGCCTTGATTAATGAACGTTCCCTTCTCAGATTGTTTGACTTGAAAACCGAGAAAATAGTTCATTTCTCCCATCATTGACATCTCGAATTTATCCTTCATCATTCTCTCGAATTGTTGACATATGATGACATTCTTTGAGCCGAAGATGATGTCATCTATGTAGATCTGCACGAGTAATAGGTCATATTCCAGTCGAATGCTGAAAAGAGTGCGGTCTACTGTACCTTTCTGAAAACCTTTCTGAAGAAGAAACTCAGATAGGGTATCATACCAAGCCCTGGGTGCTTGTTTTAACCCATACAGAGCCTTTCTGAGTCTGTGAACTTGATGTCCCTGCTGAAAGCCGGGCGGTTGTTCTACATAGACTTCTTCTTTCAGTACGCCGTTCAGGAAAGCAGACTTCACATCCATTTGATAAACTCTGAATCTTTGATGTGTTGCGTAGGCCAGGAATAGTCTGATTGCCTCCAATCTTGCAACTGGGGTGAATGTTTCATCAAAATCTATTCCTTCAGCTTGACAGTAGCCTTTTGCCACGAGTCTTGCTTTATTCCTTACTATGACGTTGTTTTCGTCTCGCTTGTTCTTGAAGACCCATTTTGTTCCAATCACATGTTGATGCCGGGGTCTGTCAACAAGCTCCCAAACTTCGTTTCTCGTGAACTGATTTAGCTCATTCTGCATGGCTATGATCCAATCAGCATCTTTCAGTGCGTCCTCAATTGTCTGAGGTTCGTCAGCAGACAAGAAGCAGGAATATAAGGCGCTTTCTTCCTGACAGAATCTGGATCTTGTCTTTACTCTTACTGAAGGATCTCCGATAATCAGATCAGAAGTGTGAGCATCCAGCCACGATCTACGATGTTTCAGCTCTTCATCTGAAATTTGTTCAACACAGATAGTAGGTGAGTTAGGCATTTCAGTTGTACTATTCTGAGTTTGAAGCATTTCAGTAATGAGAGTGTGATCTACTGAGTCACCAGGTTCAGGGGCATTCAGCTCAGGAACATTAATAGTTGTTCCCCCTGAGTTGTTATTCTCAGTAGTGGTCTCAGTTACCTCTAGGGTTTCTTCATCGACCTGAGTTACCTGGGATTGACTCTGTTCAGGAGAGTCAATTGGCTCAGCTACTTCTGCTGCTGGTTGAGATTCAGTAGATTTGTCTTCAGTTTCCTCATCTGAATCATCATCCCAACATAGCTGGATCTTTTCAATTTTGTCTTTTAAGCTTAGATCTTGTAGCTGCTTACTGATGTCCTTAGATTCAGAGTTAGAGTTATTGCTCCTGTCTTCAGTAGCAAACTCATTAAAAATAACATGAGGGCTTTCCTCCACGCAAAGGGTTCGATAGTTGAATACTCTGAAAGCTTTGCTGACCCGAGAGTATCCTAAGAACACTCCCTGATCTGACTTGCTATCAAAAGTTTTCAGCTGATCTTTCCCATTATTGTGGATAAAGCACGAGCACCCAAAAATATGGAAATAAGATAGAGAAGGTTTCCTGTCGTTCCATAGTTCATATGGTGTCTTCTTCTGTTGCTTTGTCAGTAAAGATCGATTCTGAGTGTAACAAGCAGTATCAGTAGCTTCTGCCCAGAATTTGGTTGGGAGTCCTGAGTCTGCGAGTAGAGTTCTTGCTGCCTCTTTGAGAGTTCTGTTCTTTCGTTCAACAACTCCATTCTGCTGAGGTGTGCGAGCAGCAGATGTCTCGTGCTCTATTCCTTCTGCCTTGTAGAACTCCTCCACCATAAAGTTAAGGAACTCAGTTCCTCTGTCAGAACGTATTTTGACAATTTTTGTGTTCTTCTCGACACTGAGCCTTTTCAGAAGCCTTGGTAACTCTGTTTTGACGTCAGACTTGTTGGCAATGAATATGACCCAAGTATAGCGCGAGTAGTCATCAATGACCACTAAAGCACATTTCTTGCCTCTGATCGTCACTGGAGAGACTGGACCGAACAAATCCATATGTAGCAGCTGAAGGATTCCATCAGTGGAAGGAGATGGAACAGGTGGATTTTGATTCCTTGTTTGCTTTCCATTCAGACATGCTTCACACTGAGTGTCTTTGCTGAATACTTCATTCGGCAGTCCTCTTGCTAGAGCGTTTCTTGCTAATTTGTTGAGCGTTTTGATGTTGAGACGGCTGAGTCTTCTGTGCCATAGCCACCCCGTTCGGTTGTCATTCTTTGCCAATAGACAAACTTCAGGTTCAGCTGAGTTCCAGTCAGCCACATATATATTTTTCTTGCGCAAACCTGATAACATTGTTTTCCCTGTGGATTTATCAATAACATCACAGAAACCAGCGTCAAATATCACTCTATTCGAGTTATCACAGAATTGACTAACAGAGAGAAGGTTATGATGAAGTCCTTCAACATATGATACTCTTGGAACTTTGGCAGTTACAATGTTGAGTGTTCCATATGCTCTGGTGTAGCCTTTAGCATTGTCTCCAAACTCGATTCGGGGTCCTTCTTCAGGGATATAATTCTTCAGCAGACTCTTTTGGTATATCATGTGTCGTGAGCATCCGTTGTCCACATACCATGGGTCTTTGTGCACCTGCAAAACATAATTATATTCAGGTACCCTTTATTTTTAATTTTGGATCCTTAGATGTTAGTTTTGGTAACCCATATCTGTCTAACGACCCTGGTGGTCTCAGACAGTTTCTTTCCACTTGAGTCAACATATTTGACCACTGGACTGGTCACTGCTGACTTCTGAGGCTTTTCAGGTTCAGGAGTCCGGATCTTCTGAGCTGGTGGACTGCTGACCTTTGCCTTCTGCACGGCTTTCTTCTTTTTCTGACTCTTGGGTCCTCTTCCGACTATGGGGTCATAATAATATGAACCATATTGAGCTGGGGGTGTCAGTTGAGGAGATCCATACTGATCAACCCACTTGGATTTGCTAGTTCCCCCTTGACTGAACTGGGGTGTTTTTGTGCTGATCTTCTTGTTAGTATGCTGATGTGTAGGATGAGGTGCCTTCATCTTTTGTTTGTTCTTTGCTAGGGGGTTCAGAATGTCTGCATTGATTGTCTCCCCTCGAACAAACCTATCAGCAAGCCGGTCTTCTGAGTGTACTGGGGCAGATGAGGAGGTACCCTGGCTGAAACCAAGTCCTTCCTTACAATGCTTGGGCTTGTTGCTTGCTAGCATAACCTCTAGCTTCTTTTTCAGCGCCCATGTACTCCTCAGTCATCAGGTTTCTCCAGACATCATCACTTTTCTTCAGTGTATCATGCTCGGTCTGAAGTCCTGATAGTTCTTGCTTCAGCAGACTCAATTCAGTATCTTTCTAAGTTAAGTCATTGGTCAAAACTGAGATCTGATCTTCTTGATGCTGAGACTTGGCCATCAGAGAGTTTGTCTCCTCCCTGAGTCTCAACACAAGTCCTTCTGACTCAGTAGTAACCTGACTTTTCTGAGAAAGTCTCTGATTCTCCATTTTCAGGGTATCCAACTCCTGAAGAGTCTTGCTGAGCTGCAGACTCATCTGAATCTGTTCGTCTAGGAGTTCTTCATATTCAGAAGCGACGTTCAGATTCTCGTCTGCTCCTGAAAGAGTGTCGTGTGTGCAGTGTGAAGGAGAGTTAAATAGTTCATGAGAGTTTACCTCATCCTCTTCTCCTACCATTAGATACTTTTTCAGCAGTTTCTTCAGCTTCAAGCTCTAGGGCCATGAAAGCTGCTTCATCATCGGATGAATCCATGAAGGAGTCGACTTCTTCTGAGTCGTCTGAGAGTTCACCAGCAATGTACGCTTGTCTCTTCTTAGCGAATTTCTCTCTCCTTGGTTTGCGTGCTGCTCGTTCAGCACAACTGAGCTCAGGACAGTCATATTGATAATGTCCTAGCTTTTTGCAGTTGTAGCAGGCGAAGCCTCTTTCTTCTTTGCTTTCGCTTTCTTTTGATGGTGCTGAGTCATCCCTTTTTCTGCATTCAGAAGTATACGAGTCAAGAGTGCGTTTCGGCGTGTATTCAGACTTACCTTTCGATTCTCGGTAGGCTTTAGTCACTTTTCTGCTCCGCTCCTTCTCCTTCTGATATTTTACGGCAAGCAGTGCGTACTTCTGAGTTAGACTTCCTTCTTGTATGTCGTTGAGTGAAGGTTCAGTCTTACTCGACGCAGGAGATGCTGTGCTGACTGATGCTTTGAAGGCATGGTCAATTTTAGTATCAACTTCAGCTCGCTACTTCCGTTGAGGTCTGTCAAACTCGAATTCCTCTGCTTGAAGTTCTGAAAAGATATGGTCAGGAGTAACAATATCTAAATTAGAATGACGTAATAAGGTAGCAAAAGGAGTCCAATGATCGTCTGGCAGTGCCCTTAATATTTTGAGATTCATTTCTCGGTTGGAGAATATCTGTCCCAGCCCGTTGATGGAGTTCATCAGATTCGTGAATCTGACGCTGAGATCTTCAATGGTGTCTCCGGGCATGAGAGACAATCTCTCCAGCTTTTGGAGTTCCAGCGCAAGTTTATTTGCTTTGATTTTCTGAGTCCCCCGACTCAGTAGCGCTAGAGCATCCTAGAGTTCTTTTGCAGTCTTGCATTCTTGAACCCTGCCGAGATTAGAATCGCTTAAGGTGGTTAGTATGGCATTCCTGGCGACTCGGTCTAAGTTGTGAAGTTTCTTCTCCTCAGGGGTGAAGAGACTTCTGTCCTTGGGAATCTTCTTCCCGGCCACCATTCCTCCTCCATCTGTTGGATCCTGAGTTACGACGCTATCTACCATCGGGACGATAGGTCCATCCTCAAGAACCTCTGTCATGCTGTTGTGGAGAGATGTCAGATGAGCTTCCATTCTGACTCGCCATATGCCGTAGTTCTCTACTGAGAACATGGGTACCATCCTTATACCTGACATATCAGACATATTTAATAAAGATATGAATGAAGAATGATATGCGGTGAAAACGTTTTTCGGATCCGTTCAAGTAGACCAGTTTCAGAATAACAAGAGTCTTATGGAACTCCTGCTCTGATACCAATTGTTAGTCCCGAGAGCACGTTCAGGTGTAGAGGGGGGGGGGTGAATACACCTGAAACCGATTTCCTCAACTTAAACACGAACAATCCTTTTCAGGATGATGCCGTACTGAATGAATTCAGCAGACCAGAAAGCTGTTCTGAATCGTGTTGGGAGAGTGACTGACTCTACTGAGATCTGCTAGCTGACTGAGCGTCAGAATTCAGTATCATGCAGATAGAGTTCAGTGGTGCGGAATAGTGTAGGCCCAATTCAGTTGAGTTGAAAAACGTTTTTAATAAAACAATTTCAGTAGATTAGTGCGATCAGTTAAGTTTGCTGAAACTCAGTTGAATGATTTTAAAGGATAGTTTTCAGTATGAACAGTTAAAATCAATGCAACAGTAAAGGGAACACAAACGAGAGACACAGAGATTTTTAAAGTGGTTCGGACACAAAAATCCTACGTCCACTGTCCCGAAAGATCAGGAGGCTATGTATTATACTGAGGTAGTCTCAGTCGGCTTGTACACTGGACAAAGCCGCGTCTTGGAATTTATACTGAGCAAGTCTCAGTTTACACGGTTATCAAACTAAAGTGTTTGACAAACTCTCCAACTATGAAGGAGTCCTTTTACAATAAGGATTAAGTTCAAATATGAACTCCTTCGTCTAAGCTATGGATATGTTCTATTGAGCTTAGGTTAGAGAGATAGGGAACGAGAAGGTAGCTTCTAGAACGACGAACAATAGAGTTTAGCTATGGGTTCGTGTAACGTCGTTTGGATACTAGAGGCTTGTATGTAACGATTTAAGCTTGGTTCCCTAAGAGCTAGAATGTAGTATTCCGCCGGAGATATATTCTTCGAACTTCTTGCGGAAGACTTGGGCTTTTCGGATTAGCTCGTTTTGATTGCTCTGTGTTCTTGTGTATGCGACGGTTCGGTTCGTGTTCTTCCCGTTAGCTTCAAATTTCGATTTATCCCTCTATTTATAGAGAAGAGATTAGGATAGATCCGTTGGAGACGATGATCCTTTGTCTCTCTCTTTTGGGTAGCTAACGGCTCTTTTGAAGTAGAGTGACAGTGTCCTTTCCCTCCTTTTCTGGAAAGTTGTTGACTTGTAGCTTTAGTAGGTGTAGGACAGGTGTCTGCTTGTCATTTGCCGAGGTTTGGAAAGTGGTTGAGACGGAACAGACTTCGAGGAGATCTAAAGCTGACTTTTCTTATCCTCGTATTTGACTATACTGATTGACTTTCAAAAGATCTGACAGTTCAGAAGACTGTCTGGCCGTTGCTGAGTCTGATCACTGATTCAGTAGTGAACATGCTGAGTTGGCTCTACTGAAGATCAGCTCTGAGTACAGTGAACTACTCATGCTGAATTCAGTTCCACTGACTCCTTTCGCATATCTTTGCTCTCGCCGAGTCCAAGATTGCTGAGTCTTCTACTCCTGGTGTTGAGGCTGATAAGCTACTGAGTGCCTGAGCCAGAGCAGAGTGTCTGCTGAGTCTGAAATCTCAGAGACAAAAACAAATACAAAGTAATGGTTCACCGATTAAGATAGGGTTTTGGGATCTTCAAATCTTCATAGACTCGTTCAGAGAACAAGGCTACTGAGTATATGTCAGTACGGAAGACAGAATCATTTCCCACTATATGCAACAGTGAGGAGGATAGAATCATCACCCAACAATATCCTATGAAGAACTCGAAAGGATTAGCACATTAAACTCGGTCGGTTGATTAAGTTCAGGTGTGTTAATGAGGTCGAGTGGTACTACTCAGGAATATATAAGATGTTAATTAATTTAAGCTGTCGGTGAGCTTAATTAATTAATAGATATTTCTATCTTAAATACGGGGATCGATTAAGTCTAGAATACACGCCCTTGCTCAATTTGGGATAAAGGGGTAAGTTAGCATGAATTCTCTAGTGGAATGAATCTGTGTTTATTAATTAATTTTACTTTGGGCTGAGCATAGATATTAATTAATTTGAGGCCCTACTCTATTTCTTGTATTAGATCCATGATCTGGCCCAATTAGTTGCCTAGTTATTTATTATCTATCAGAAATCATTATTAATAGATTAATGTATTTTTACGTTATTTAATAATGTTATTTATCTGAAATTAATTGGCAGGGCCAATTAATTGATAAATATTAGTAGCCTAATAGATTAATTAATTATATTATGGGCTAATTATGTAGAAGCCCATTAGGGATATAATTAAATTAATGGGCTACAAATATTAATATTATATTGGCTTTTGAAACCTATATATATTAGTATTCTATTCATAATCAGACACACACACATTAACGCACATACGACATTTTTGAGAGAGACATAAATCTTATTTTCTTCAATTCTCTGACCACCTAGAGGAAGAAAAAGGCCGGGACACAGATCAGAAGATCTGAACAAGAGCAACAATCAGAGCTACAACAACATACGAAGAGAAAGGTACAATTTCTTCCCCTAATATTTCCTTCAATTTCCTTCAATTGGTATCAGAGCCTGGTTTAGGCTCTGATTGTTGCTTTTAGGAGCATGATTGGGGCGGCCTGCGAGCCACTGTTTTGACCCCGTTTAATGTTTTTCTCGTGAGAAAATCCACAAGTAGTTGATAGGACCAATATGCATACATGTATTTTCTATTTTGTACTGTATTTTTGGTCCGGGGGCACGAAAATCGAGGCGAAGGCGCGACGGCGCTGAGGGACGGAAAAAGGGCGAAACCCTAGTTTCTGGCAGAACACTACCGCATATTCAGAAGGCTCGTGGGGTTGCGTGCCCACATATATATCTAATCTATTTGGATAGTTTTGTTCGTTATTTCGTTAGCTTTTTCTGGATAGGTTGCACGACCCATTCCGATTTCAGGTTTGTCCATAATAGCTTCGAAAAGGAGAAGTGGTCGTGCTGTCTAGAAATCCCCAACCTGGCCAAAAATCCTAGGTTGGCTAAGGTTCTGCCGCATCTTACGGCGGCGATTCCCGGCGCATCCAGCCTCCGATTGGCGATCGACTTAAACTGTTGGACTCCTCATCTCACGAGCTTCGCGTTGATAGGTCGTATGAGGTCATCCGATCCCGAAAGCGACCGGAATCGACGTTAGAAGTTTGCTGCTCACTTTCATTTTTTTCGGTGATGAATTCAAAAATTGAGCAAAATTGATGAACGAATTCGGCCAGAATCCGTTCATGGTGGTCGAATAATGTTTGAATTTCAATTCCCCTCAATCGATTGAAGGAATCGTGGTTCAGGAAAGGGTCGATTCGAGCGGCGGAAGTCGCCGACGAGGAGCTGCGGAATTGTGCAGCTCCAGGTTGTAACGACGACGATTGGTGGTGATTATTCACTGCCCAGACGGTAGTGAGGTGACTGGAAGGGACGCGCAGGCACGACGTGTTGTGATTTTGTATACTGGAAGCAAATTTTATGCTTGTATACAATGCGTTTTATACTTACCACCATTTTATTCTCCTATCTGATAAATATATATTTGCACATGTATTCATTTATCTTGTATAAAAGTTAGATTTGTGTAGTGTGTCGAGTATCACATAAGACTACAAATTTGGTTGAACTGACAAGATATAAACAGTTATCACAGCTGAGACAACTTAAGGATAAGTTGTCGGTTTAAGCTGCAGTTTAGATAAGAAGTGACTTGTTTTGACTGCTTTTCTTTACTGGTACACTTAAGGTGGTGTATTGATGGATCACAGTGAGATGTGTTCTCCTGACTAACCTTAGTGGAGAACCAAGATCTCGGTGACTTACCTGGTCTTAAGTTTGGTAAGACTTCAGCTGAGTGCATTTGACTATCTATCACTTTGACCTACTATGGTGAACATCATCGCGACCGGATCTACGCATTTTGGGTGTTAGTAGTTATTTGTGGCTCAGGCTGGTTGTCTGTATCTTGCAAACGTATCCTAGTAAAACGGGTTGATAATATCCCCTGAGGAATTCAAAAGGATTAGCACACTAAACCCGACCGATTGATTAAGTTCAGGTGTTAATAAGGTCGAGTGGTATTACTCAGGAAATATAATAAGATGTTAATTAATTTAAATATTAGTAGCCCAATAGATTAATTAATTATATTATGGGCTTATTATGTAGAAGCTCATTATAGATATAATTAAATTAATGAGCTACAAATACTAATATTATATTGGCTTTTGAAACATATCTATATTAGTATTATGTTCATAAACAGATACACAATTACAAAAACTCACACGCACGCCGTTTGAGAAGAGAGACGATAATCTTGATTTTCTCTAGTTCTCTGACCACCCAGAGGGAGAAAAAGTTCGGGACACAGATCAAAATATCTAATACACGAGCAACAATCAGAGTTGCAACAACATACGAAGGAGGAAGGTAATAGATTATTCCCTAAATTAGTATCAGAGTGCGGTTTAGGCTCTGATTGTTGCTGTTAGGAGCATGATTAGGGTTTATTTCCATCTTTATTGGGCTAATTTCGTGTTTGGGGCGGCCTGCCAGCCAATGTTTTGACCCCGTTGTAACGTTTTTCTCGTGAGAAAATCCACGAGTAGTTCATAGGACCAATATGTATACATGTATTTGCTGTTTTTGTACTGTATTTTTGGTTCGGAAGGCACGAAAATCGAGGTGAAGGCGCGACGGCCCGGATGGACAGAAAAGGGCGAAACCCTAATTTCTGGCTGAACACTGTGCAAACATAAATTTTCGATCAATTCGGATAGTTTTGTTCATTTTTTGATAGCTTCATCTACATAGGTTGCACGACCCATTCCGATTTCTAGTTTGTTCGGAATAGCTTCGGAAAAGAGAAGTGGTCGTGCTGTCTAAAAATTCCCAATCTAGAAAACCCTAATTTGGCTAGGGTTCCGCCGCATCTTGTGGCGGCGATTCCCGGTGGATCTGGCGTCTGATTCACGATCGGCTTAGCCAATGGATTCCTCATCTTGCGAGCTTCACGTCGATAGGTCGTAAGGGGTCATCTGATCTCGGATATGATCGGAATTGACGTCTGAACTTTGTTGCTCATCATGAATTCGTTCTGGAATCCGTTACACTGTGGTCGTGAGTGTTCAAATTACGTTTCCCCTCATTCAATTGATCGACTCGTGGCTCGAAAGATGACAAATTCAGGCGGCGGAGATGGCGGCGTCGGGCATCGTGTTTTCTCGCGATTGCAGAAGGCGGCGCCCGTTGTTCTTCACGGCAAACGTTTGGGCGATGTCGGGAATGCCGATAGGAAGGCTGGAGGAAGCCTTACGACGTGGCGGTGATGGGCAGGAGCCGCGGTGGCGCGGCTGCGACTGCTGTCGCGCGCGCGCTTCCAGCAGCGGCTCGAGGCGGGAAGAGCAAGGCGAGGCCACGGGCGACGCCTGCTGTCGAGGGCAGGTTGCAGCACGGGCGGCGGTGGCGCGATTCCGACTTTCTTCTTGTTAAATAAGATGACGACGTGGCACGCTGATGTGGCGCGCCACGTCAGCCCTTGCTGAACATACATGCACGTGTATGCCACGTGGAAGACACCCTGATGACGTGGCGACGATGCAGTTTTCGATGCAGTTTCCAAATTCGGAGTTTAATAGTTAGGAATTACATGTTTTAAAGCCAGATAACGACGTTTTAGATTTCCTATTTGCGCATTTAATTATTATTTTGCATTAGCATGCGATTATGTGATTAATTGCGCTTAGAAAAATATGTAAATAGGATATATATCATTATTAAGCGTGTTTTAATTTTTGCGAGCATATTTTATAATGTGCGTTTAGAAATTGCATGCTTTAGGAATTTTGTGGTGATGCATGATTCAACGAACCTTTTGAATAAAAACACTGAGCAAATAATAAATTAAATATTTAATTGGAAATTAAATATTTAACAGGACCTCCATTAATTGGACCCTACACAAAAGTGGAACAACTATATAAGTAAACGTCCACCTGAGTGGCTTGCTTTTATATTTTTGAACCACGAGTTCTGTGAGATGGGTTTTCCAAAAACATATTTAATTATTGGTAAAAACTTGTGTGCACCATGTTGCACATGCAACATGATCCAGTTACCCAATTTTGACCCGTATTTGACCCGTTGACTTGCTTTGACCCGTGTTGACCCGCTGATGTCAGCATGACATCATTAATCATTTTTATATTTAAATTTTTTTATTATTATTTTTTAATTTTTTTTAGTTTTTAAGTTTTCTTCCTCTTTATGTTAAGGACGGGCGTGTCACTCTTTGCATACGGAAGTGTCAATCGTAACAAACAAAAGTGTCAATCGCAACAAACAAATTTTTTTAAAATTTTAAATTTTTTTTTCCTTTATTTCGTTTTTTTAACATTTTTTTCCATTTATTTTAAGGACGGGCGTGTCACTCTTTGCATACGAAAGTATCAATTGTAAAAAACAAAAGTGTCAATCGTAACAAACCAATTTTTTTTATTTTTTTTTGATTTTTTTGATAAGTAAGGCGTGTCATTTGTAATGAATAAATGTGTCATTTGTTTTTTATCCAAAGTGTCAATCATAACAAACAAAAATATCATTTGTATTTGAATAAAGTATAATTTATTGACTATCAATTATTTTTGAAAAAAATGCGATTTGTTTCGAAAAAAAGTGTCATTTGTTTATGAAAAAAGTATCAATTGTCTATGTTGTTTGTGTCAATCATGACAAAATAACGTGTCAATGATGAGCATAGTGTCTGTTTAGGCCATAATTCATAATAAATAGCAGAGTCTCAATTGTCTATGTACGTGTCAACCACGATAAAAGAACGTGTCAATGATGAGTAGAGTGTTTGTTTAAGTCATAATTCATAGTAGAGAGTAGAGTGTCAATTGTCTCTGTTGTGCGTGTCAAACATGACAAAAGAATGTGTCAATGATGAGCAGAGTGTCTATTTAAGTCATAATTCACAATAGAGAGCAAAGTGTCGATTGTAATCATGACAAAAGAACTTGTCAGCAGTGTGTCTATTTAAGTCATAATTTACAGTAGAGAGCATAGTGTCAATTATCTGTGTTATTTGTGTCAATTATGATAAAAGAAAGTGTCAATGATGACCAGAGTGTCTGTTTAAGCCATAATTCACAATAAAGAGCAGAGTGTCAATTGTCTCTATTGTGCGTGTTAATCACGATAAAAGAACATGTCAATGATGAACAGGGTGTCTGTTTAATCATAGTAGATAAGAGTGGAACAACATATTTAATAGCTGCCTCTGTTCATAAGAAAATCACATAATTCCCTTCTCACTCTCAAATCCATAGACAATAATACGATTAAAAAGTACGATAAAAGAAGAAATATAATGCTCTAGCCCTTACAAACTTTAAGTTAAGCATTCAACTGTAACTAGGAACTTTTTGTGATCAAACCTAAGCGTGTAAAACCAACAGACGAATGACATCTAAATTTTGTTTCAAATAATAAATTAAATAGTCCACATCAAAATTGGAAGAACCAAAAACATCAGGGAATCAACGAATCGTAAATAAAAGACGAATTGATCAAATGCCAGACAAACACCACTATCGTCAAATCAATAAACTAGCACAACCAATCATCCGCTCCACCAAGAAGACTGAACTTGAGAATTACAATTTCAAAAACTTAAGAAGCAAATTCAAGCAATTGTAGAAATTGATTTTGGCGAAGCACTAACCCGACGGCGGCGATGTTTCGCGGTTGAATATTGACGAGTTCTTCAGATCTGTAGGTGCATCTATTTTTCGGAGAGAGAAAAGCGCGCGCGCGCGCGCGCGCGCGAGAGAGAGAGAGAGAGAGAGAGAGAGAGAGAGAGAGAGATATGACGCTGAAAGAGGGGAGAGAGGAGACAACAGTGAAAGACGGGAGAGAGGAGACGACAGTGAAAGAGGGGGGAGAGAGAGAGAGAGAGGACGGTGGGAGAGAGCGGAGGCGGATCTAGAGGATGGCACAGAGGTGGATCCAGCCATCGGAGCAACGAAGGCGGAGGCGCGAGAAGCGACGGTGACGGAGACGGAGAGGAGTGACGACGGTGAAGACAGGGAGGATGGTGGAGATAGAGAGAGGGGAGTGGAGAAAGAGAGAGAGAGGGGGCAGAGGAGAAAGAGAGAGAGAGAGAGAGAGAAAGAGGTGTGATTTGCAGAGAGAAAGAGGGGGGGGGGAGAGAAAAGGGTAGTTGGGGGGGGGGAGGAGACGGGAAGAGAGAGGGAGTGTAATTCAATAAAAAAAAAATTAATACTGAACCGGGTCAAATTCGGGTCAAAATTGGGCAATTGGATCATGTTGTATGTGCAACATGATGCAGCCTAGTCCATCTCCTAATTATTATTGAGTAGTGGGAGCGAAGCCGTAAACGTCCACCTGAGTGGCTTACGTGCCTAGTGAACACGAGTACTCCAGTAGATAATAATTAAATAGGATGACAGATTAAATCAAATAGAATATGGTATGGTTCGCGTAAGTATGCCAATTTCGAGAATTTGATGTTAATTCGGTCAAATTAATGGTCAAAGCTTAGATGTCACCACGGGTACAACTTCCTGAGAAGTCCCTTCCCGCATTTTAATATTAATAGTGACATGGTCAAGAGATATCGGATTATTAATTCCATTCGTCTTAAGAACCTAGGGGTACACGAGTAAACGTTCACCTGAGTGGCTTACGAGTGTGATCTTTAGGGCTATTCAAGTATTTAACATCATTGGTTTTTCAAAAGGTTACAATAATGCTTAATTACGAATTATGTGCAAATATAACTTTCTTACATGCTTTTATTATATTTTTCAGATATGTTTGTTCGAAAAATTTTCGAGTTTCAAAACAGTCTCACCAATCAAACCCTAACGGGTTTAAATAATTTCACAAAGTAGAAGAGATATCTTACCATCCCAATAAATGCTCTTACAAGGTCCTATAAGAACTTCTGTTTTATGACCACTATGTCTTAGATTCAGATTACCCTTAGTAAGTTACTCAATTATTTGGTAGTGGTTAAAGAGGTTATAGGAAAGGGTATGGATGCTCAAGTCTTGAACATCACCAGTAGCTCAAGGAATCCTCCGAAAGGCGGAAACCAGAAAAAGAGCGTAAAGGGTGGATATTTCAAGAAGAGCAGTGGGAGTAAGAAGACGGTCCTTACCGGCGACATGCGAATGTCAAAGGAAAAAGGAAGGTTCTTCAAGAGTGGTAAAAAAGGACACTGGAAGAATTATAATCCAGATGTCAAGGCAAAACATAAAAAGACGCGAGTCGCTCTTGTAACTGAGATTTTTCTAGTTTCCTCTTCTACCCACGAATGGGTAGTGGATTCAGGGGCAACTGATCATGTTTGTTACACCTTGCAAGGATTCTTGCAGAAAAGACAGTTGAGTGATGGCGAGGTGGTAGTCTCAATGGGCAATGGATCGAGAGTTCCTGCAATTGCCATTGGAGATTTACATCTATCTTTTGATAGTTCTGTTTTAGTACTTAAAGATGTTATATGTGCCTGAGTTTAGGTGAAACATTATTTATGTTTCAAAACTATGCACCATGGATGATTATAAATCAAGTTTTGATAGTGATGTTTCTATAATGAAAGACGATGCTTTTATCTGTGGTGGGCCATTAAACGAATCTTTATATACTATTACTTCTAAACCGCGTAATTCTGTTAATGTTGCTTCCTCATCATCAAACCCTAAGAAGAGGAAAGAATCTTCTAAGGTAAACCAAACTTATATGTGGCACTTAAGACTAGGTCGCATCAATCTAAATAGGATCCAAAGGTTGGTGAAATATGGATCATTAGAGTCTCTCCAAGTTGAACCATTTCCAACTTATGAATCCTGCTTGGAGGGAAAGATGGTGACTATGCCTTTTAAGGCAAAAGGTTATAGAGCCACAAAAGCACTAAGTTTGATTCATTTTGACTTGTGTGGACCCATGTCTACACAAGCTCGTGGAGGGTATGAGTACTTCGCCACATTTACTGATGATTACTCAAGGTATGGATATGTTTACCTTCTTCGCCACAAGTTGAATTACTTTGAAACCTTTAAGGAATTCAAGCCAGAAGTGGAGAAGAAGTTAAGTAAAGAAATCAAAACACTGCGATCTGATCGTGGTGGGGAATACCTATCCAATGAGTTCAAGGACTACTTGATAGAATGTCGGATTACATCCCAGCTGATAGCACCGGGCACGCCTCAACAGAATGGTGTATCAGAGAGAAGAAACTGAACTCTCTTATAGATGGTTCGGTCGATGATGAATTATGCAACTTTGCCAGTTTCCTTTTGGGGATATACCCTAGAGACTGCAGCATACTTGCTGAACTGTATGTCTTCCAAGTCGGTACAAAAGACCCCTTTCGAGTTGTGGAGTGGGCACAAACCCAGTATGCACCACTTAAGGATTTAGGATTATCCTGCTTATGTGCTAAATAGGCAGACCGACAAATTGGAATCACGTTCAGAAGTTATATTGTTCATAGGGTATCCGAACAAACTGGATGATCTTTCAAGTTTGCTAGAGTGTTTGAATGCTTGAGCGTTTTCCCTTTTTAATCCCGTTCGTGGAGCTCGGTTTTCTTCTCTATTTATAGTTGTGAGCAGGCATATGTCCGTTGGAGAAGACGATGCCACGTGTCACAAGCTTCCAAAGAAAACGGCCATATTTTTCGAATTGTTGCAGCAGGGCAGTTGACACTGTACATGAGAGCAGCTTTAGTTGGTCAGAGCAGGTAAAGCGTTGTTGGCTTCTCATTGGTCGAGGTTTGTGGTAGGTGAGAATATGTCAGTGTTCAAAGTTGACTATTCCACATCCTCGTATGATCTTCTGCTGAACTTCGAAATGACTTGAGCGACTGGGTCGTTTTCTGTCGGACACAGTAGACTTAGGACAATCTCTGTCTTCTTCGACTGAGTCAGCTGACAAGCTGATAAGGCTTTGGTGGGTCAGCTGATGACTGCGAAGGTACTAAGCTTTGCATTAAGTTCTTCTGCTAATGTCTACCGGCTGATGAAGAATCTTCTACTGAGGACAGATTCAGCTAAAGACAGAAGAATGTAAGCGATTACACTGATGACGTGGGGTTCTGAAAAGTAACTTCGTCAGAAGATCAGTCCAACAGTTTACCCGGTACATGACTTAGACAAAAAGATAAACTATCTCAAAAAGTCTAACCTATACATCATCTAATCCTATCGAGACACTACACTACTGATATCAGCTGGGTTTTGGGATCTTCAATTCCATAGTACTACTATGATTTCCCCCAATATTATTTTAGCCACAAACAGTTGACTACCATCTACTGACTCATAACCCAACAATTCCTGAGTAGTACCACTCGACCTCATTAAACACACCTGAACTTAATCAACCGGTCGGGTTTAGTAGGCTAATCCTTTCGAGTTCCTCAGGGGATATTATCAACCCATTTTACTAGGATACGGTTGCAAGATACAGACAACCAGCCTGAGCCACAAATAACTACTAACACCCAAGATACGTATATCTGGTCGCGATAACGTTCACCATAGTAGGTCAAAGTGATAGATAGTCAAATGTGCTCAGCTGATGTCTTATCAAGCTTAAGACCAACTAAGTCACCGAGATCTTGGTTCGCCACTACGGTCAGTCAAGAGAACACATCTCACTGTAATCCATCAATACACCACCTTAAGTGTACCAGTAAAGACAAGCAGCCAAGACAAGCTACTTCTTATCTAAACTGCAGCTTAAATCGACAACTTATCCTTAAGTTGTCTCAGCTGTGATAACTGTTTATATCTTGTCAGTTCAACCAATTTGTGCAGTCTTCTGTGATACCCGACACACTACACAAATCTAACTTTTATACAAGATAAAGGATTACATGTGCAAATATATATATTTATCAGATAGGAGAATAAAATAGTACAAGCATAAAATTTACTTCCAGTATACAAAATCCCAACAATTCTCCCACTTATACTAAAGTAAACATTTAGTAGACAATGTCAGTTCTAGGTACAAATTAGTACTTAGCTATCTATCTTATCTATCACTCTTTCCCACTTATACAAATTTTTCTGCAGTCCTAAGTGGGGGGGGCATCTCTACCACTCTTAAGCCACGAACATGCTTCTCGTAAGTCGGGAGTGGTAAGCTCGTCGTGAAAGGATCAGCTAGGTTGTCTTCAATTCTAATTTCGTCAATCACCACGTCTCCTCGATTTATGAATTCTTGCATAATGTGGTACAAGTAGATCGCACCCTATTCAACATAAAGTCAGGAGATGATATCCTACTGGTGCAAATCTACGTGGACGACATCATTTTTGGCTGCAGAAACGTAACCATATGCCAGCAATTCGAGAAAATGATGAAGGAGAAATTCGAGATGTCTATGATGGGAGAGATGAACTATTTCCTTGGATTTCAAGTGAAGCAATCACCTGAAGGAATTTTCATCAATCAAGCCAAGTACACTCGAGATCTTCTGAAAAGATTTGGCTGCGATTCAAGCAAACTAGTCAAGATCCCCATGAACACAAATTTCAAAATCGATCTAGACAAAGAGGGAGCTTCTGTTAACTCTACTGATTATAGTGCTATTATTGGTTCTTTATTATACTTAACAGCTAGCCGACCTGATATAACTTATGCTGTAGGTGTATGTGCAAGATTTCAAGCAGATCCAAAGCGAAGTCATCTAGACTCAGCAGAGAAGATTCTGCGATATCTAAGAGGAACACCTGACGCAGGGTTATGGTATCCTGCTGATGATAATCTAATACTGACAGGTTATTCTGATGCTGATTATACAGGATGCAGGATAGATCGAAAGTCAACTTCTGGAACGTGTCAGTTCTTAGGCAACAAGCTAATATCTTGGTTTTCAAAGAAGCAGCATTCAGTAGCAACGTCCACTACTGAAGCTGGGTACATGGCTGCTGGAAGTTGTTGTGCCCAGATCCTTTGGCTTCGACAACAACTGAGAGACTATGGTATAATTCAGGATGAAGTGCCCATCTACTGTGACTCCACAAGTGCTATTGCAATAACTCAGAATCCAGTTCCATACGAGATGCAAGCACGTGGATATTCGATACCACTTCATCAGAGACCATGTCGAGAAAAAGGATATCAGAATAGAGAAAATCCATACTGACAAGCAAAGGGCAGACATACTGACCAAACCACTAGCTGAGAACAGATTCAGAGAATTATCAGTTGAGCTAGGTCTACTGGATCCTACTGAATCGTGTCAGTAGAACACAACAATTGGTTGGTATCAATTGGTATCAGTAGAAACCAACCACTGATATACCAACAATTGGTATCAAGTGTAAGGAACTAGTATGACAGGTCAGAAGACTCAGTACATTGATTCAGTCGGGAGAATCAAACTGTACACAGTAAGGGGGAACGTGGTCATCAGCACGTCAACCATCCTCCTTAGTCTTAACGGTAACCAGCTGATCGTAAAAGTTCAGCTGAAGAGGTTTGCGTAGTATTTACTTAAACTTAATCAGAAGCATGCTCGCATTTATTATCTCAGTCGCTTGCACTCAGTAGTTAATGAGCATTTATTTCCCGCCATTAATTTTTAAGGATAAGTCAGTAGGAAACTGTTCTCATTTAAAATGACTTAGTCTTTAATGCTGCCTGTAGCGCATTTAATGCACATCTTCTCACTTACCTTACGTGGGTCTATGGTAGAGGCGGCTTAGGCAATCATTCCTTTTATAACATCACATCTCAGCCGTCGATAAAAATGAGAGATTAAAACCCATCCGTTCGATCTAAACGGTTTATTACGCATGATCTTACAAAGCTTTCATCTTCTACCTTCTCCTCACTTATCGCCATTTCCGAAATTTTAGAGCTTTCTCTCCGCAATTCAGTTTTCTTCCAAAATCTTAAGACTGCTTTGCATTTTTAGTATCTCCAAGCTCTAAATCACTCGGTAATGTATTAAATCTTGCTTAAAACTCATACTAACTTACTCTATTTTCAAGTGCTAACGAGTTATTTTGCAGATTCTCATGGCGACAGTACAGTCACCCACCGATATTGACGAGATCATCAATACTCGCATCCAGTTCGAACCTACTATGGCGCTTCGTCAAGTTGATCTTCCGTTTTTGGAGCCTGTGTTCGAGGCTATTGAAAGTTTTGGACTAGAACTGCTCGTCTCCAAGCAACCTCGGGCGTTTTTGCCCAGACAAGTGGCGGAGGTATATTTCAACTGGAGAACCCTAGCTTCTGGGTTGGAGGAATCTTCCTTCTCGTTCATGAAGGAGGTTGTACCAAATTCTTGGGATGCAAGTCAGCACGTCATCAACATCCGTGATGCATTAGAGTTAGCATTTGATCTCCCAGCATGTGGAATCTCTCCTATTGGATATAAGGAGAAGGAGATCAACGCTTATGTTCAGAAGTTCTGCGGCAGGAGCGACATAGTCTTCAAGACAGCTCTACCAAAGAATCAGCTACTGCCACAATACCGGGGGCTCGCTTATATTGTCTCACACATACTCACAAGCTCAGCGGGTTCCTATGATCAGCTGTCCAAGCCACGCATCCAGCTGATGATGATCATAGATGATGGAGTCCAAGTCAACTAGACTGACTACTATGTAGCCGAGCTGAAGGCTCAGGCTCAGAAGTTCACAGCCTCGCCCACTGGAGAGAGAAGACTTATTAGTGTGGGGAAGCTACTGTATGGAACCAAGATGTCCATACTGATCGAGCAGTCAGTCTCGAGGAGTTCAGCCTTTGCTGACTCCAAGTATTTCGATAGCAAGCTTATTAAATTTAAGATGAAAGTCGCTGCTGAGAAATCCATCGGGTGAGGGCCGCCTGATCAGAAGAGAGACGTATCAGACTTACCCCCTCGCGCCGACCCTCCTAAGAGGAGGAGGCTAACTAAGACTGGACCCTCTGAGGTCTCAGTCGAACCAGCCAGACAAGCCTCTCCTCCACCCACTCAGGAGGAACACATCCTAGATTCTGACACCGGCATTGAGGGTGTCACGATAAAGGATAAGGTTCAATGCATCAGTTCTGAGGAAACTCAGTCGGATATCAGGGAACTGACAAAGGAAACCTCTGCTGAGTGGACTACTCTTCACTCCACCCGTCTCCGTGCCACAGGAGAAATCCATGCTCAGATTCCTGAAATCTCTGAGCACCCAGACTTGGTGGAAACAGCCATAAGGGGCCGGACACAGATGCTGCTGAGGTCCCTCAGCTGGGATATTCTCGAAGACATAATCAAAACCCAATCAGCTCTGTCCCTTCTTACCGAGGAGCAGGAGTTACAATCAGCTATAGGGTTCGGGGAACCAGCTGATCTTGCGTCTTTTGAGGATCTGAGAGCAGCAATGCTTTATCTTCTCAGCCTGCGATCCTCAATCCCTGGCAACAACCCCTCTCCTCCATCTCATCATGGCGATGATGATGATAAGAATGATGACAAGATGGAACAGGCACCACCCAAGGATGCAGATTTGGGAGGATCTGCTGAGGGTTCCACTCCCCGCGAAAAGGGCCAATCACCACCACCCTCCAAATCTGGTGAAGCTCAAGTTGCCTCGAAGCCGAATCGAGCGCAATAATTCACGATATCTGAGCAGAGGCTCGGGACCAGTTCTTATCAGATAAAACCTATCGGTTCCGTGACCTCCAAGTCGATGAATGAAGCTATCAGGCACCAAGGGGACAAGAATCCTCTCCTCGCCAAAGACGTGCACATCAAATGGGCTCAATACACAAAGGCCCAGACTGAAAGCGTCGACCGACTAGCAGAAGGGGTTAAGAAAGTCTCAGAAGCTCCTACTCCACAGATAAACATTCAGGAAATCATTGAGACAGCCCTTGCAGCTCAGAAGGCGGACTTAGCCGCTCAGAGTCAGCAGCTCTTGTTATCTCAGAAGAAATCTTTCTCTGAGCAGCTGACTCAAAATCTCGCGACAGTCCAAGCCACCATGGATGAGAGGAACAAAGTGGCCACCTCTAGCCTTCAATCAACCATCAAACAACAGGCTGAGGCACTGAAGGTCATCCAAAAAGAGATCACGGAGTCGCATGATCAGTCTCTGCTGAAACTCCGACAGGAGTCAGCTGCTCAATTGAAATCATTTAGAGCTGATCAAGAACAAGACTGGGAGCGATACAGCGACCTGGTCAAGGACTTCGAAGCAACTGCCACCCAAATCAAAGATCTAGTATATAATTTGGAGAAGGACGTGAAAGCCATCCGTACTCACCTCTCCCAGGCTGATGATGCCAAAAAGGGGGAAGGAGAAGTAAAAGAAGAACAAACTGAGACGGAACAGGCTGAGGCGGAGAAGAGTCCTGAAGTCCAATTTATTGAGGGAGGAAATCAAGGGGTAGGTTCAGCCACTCAGGCTGGAACCAGTTCAGCACCCCAGGGGGAAGGTTCAGCCGCTCAGGTTGGAACCAGTTCTGTAGTACTCCTTCTGGAGTATGTTCCCCAAGTCCAAACAACACCTATTGTGATTGAGCCAGCATCTGCCTTATCTGCTCAGTACATCGAGGACATTGCTTGCTTCCTCGATCAGAAGGACGAAGACGAGCCACAACCACTGCCATCGCAAAGGCCGGGGAAGGAGATTACAACTGAAGCCACTCCTCCACCTTCCCCGACGCCAAAATTCAAAACTAAAGCGGAGCAGGAGGCGTATGATCAGAGAATTGCTCAGCAGCTGCAGGACCAGCTGGATCATGAGCATCAGCTTGAAGAAGCAAAGAAGGCCAAGAAGCCTAGAAAAGTGATTGGCAAGTCTCCCAAAGGAAAAGCCAAGAAGATTGAGGATGAACTGCAGAAGAAGGCTCAGGAGGAGCTTGCCAAAGCTCTCTCCACAGCAGTCCAGCCGATAGCTCAGAGTTACTATTCTTCCAATCTTACACCTGAGCAAGAGGCTGAGGACAGAGCCACTTGGGAGGCTATGCTGCAAGGACTAAATCTCCGTAGAGGAGATGCTAGGTCGGCCGCCCTCGTGAGAACAAAAACGATTGGGCCGACATGGCAAAGATGATCGGCCCGGGCCGACAAGCCGGCACCGACCGGAGAAAGCAAATACCCAGAGCTTCAAAGTACTATGGGAGAGGAGCACTCAGATCGCCGTACATCAAGAAGGCCCCTACTCCTCACATAGACAAATGGGTACCAGTTGAACTAAACGAGCAGTGGGAGGAACTCAAAGTCTTATTCATCAAGGGATATTATGTATAGGGCTTCTACCCGTCTGAGGTACCTGTTGATCAGTTGTTTGAAGAATTTCTTCGTCAAAACCTTGCCCATATCGGAGCACAAATTCTACCAATCATGGAAAGGGAGAAGATACCCATCAGAGCTCCAGCCTTCAGAAGAATCCCACCTCCTATGACAGCTCGCGGCGTGCTTTGCACAAAAGAGATAGAAGATGAGATCGAGGCAGCTGCTTATCATCACAATCTTAGCACTGATCAGCCTGAGGATCTCGAGGAAATCCAAACTCTGAGGAAAAGGATTTACAAGTATTACTGTCTAGACCCTCCTGCTGATAGGTCTACTGCTTTTAAGAGCTGAACTCAGAGATTCAGACGTCAGCCGTGATTGTCCTGTCCTTGTTTTTGCAATAGAGATAGGAACCTTGTAATCATCATGCTCATATATATATCAGTTCCTATTTCTAGCCAGACAATTACTCATTGTCTTACGGCTTTTGCTTGTGCTTTTCACAACTGATCACTGAAGTGATCTGACACACACTCACACATAACCATTTCTCTGATTTTGCCTATCTCTCACCTGCTGAAGTTACTGAAGTTATCTGTTTCAATTTTACTGAAGTCTTTCTAAGTCAGTAGTCTAGCATTCCTGTCTTTGTTTTTATAATAGTAGAGGTTTTGGCATCATCAATTAGGGGGAAATTGTTGGGTTATGAGTCAGTAGATGGTAGTCAG
The DNA here is from genome assembly GCA_028984105.1 of Lavandula angustifolia. Classification (NCBI taxonomy): domain Eukaryota; kingdom Viridiplantae; phylum Streptophyta; class Magnoliopsida; order Lamiales; family Lamiaceae; genus Lavandula; species Lavandula angustifolia. Next base: position 18,613,834 of record CM054806.1, on the reverse strand, counting down.
CTGTTTGTGGTTAAAATAATATTAGGGGAAATCATAGTAGTACTATGGAATTGAAGATCCCAAAACCCAGCTGATATCAGTAGTGTAGTGTCTCCATAGGATTAGATGATGTATAGGTTAGACTTTTTGAGATAGTTTATCTTTTTATCTAACTCCTGTAAGGGGTAAACTGTTGGACTGATCTTCTGACGAAGTTACTTTCCAGAACCCCACGTCATCAGTGTAGTCGCTTGCATTCTTCTGTCTTTAGCTGAATCTGTCCTCAGTAGAAGATTCTTCATCAGCCGGTAGACATTAGCAGAAGAACTTAATGCAAAGCTCAGTACCTTCGCAGTCATCAGCTGACCTACCAAAGCCTTATCAGCTTGTCAGCCGACTTAGTCGAAGAAGACAGAGATTGTCCTAAGTCTACTATGTCCGACAGAAAACGACCCAGTCGCTCAAGTCATTTCGAAGTTCAACAGAAGAACATACGAAGATGTGGAATAGTCAACTTTGAACACTGACATATTCTCACCTACCACAAACCTCGACCAATGAGAAGCCGACAACGCTTTACCTGCTCTCACCAACTAAAGCTGCTCTCATGTACAGTCTCAACTGCCCTGCTGCAACAATTTGAAAAATATGGCCGTTTTCTTTGGAAGCTTGTGACACGTGGCATCGTCTTCTCCAACGAACATATGCCTGCTCACAACTATAAATAGAAAGAAAACCGAGCTCTACGCATGGGATTAAAAAGGGAAAACGCTCAAGCATTCAAACACTCTAGCAAACTTGAAAGATCATCCAGCGAAGAACTTGCCTTCATAGAATATTTTTAGTTCTTCTCTCTAGAGTTATTTAGATCCCTTCTTCTCTAGCTAAGCTCATTGTCAAATTCATAGCTTAGAAATTTCGAAGGAGTTCACTTTCTGTGAATTGTTCTTATTGTAAGAACTCCTTCTTAGTTGAAGATCATCCCCTCCCTTTCGAACTTAGGTTTGAATTGTAAAGTCGCTAAGGACTATAACTTAGAAGGGTCTGTCCAGTGCACAAATTCCTTGCTGAGACTTGCTCAGATAAATCAACAAGTTCTCCTGCCTTGTCAGGACCGTGGACGTAGGATCTTGCGTATCCGAACCACGTTAAATTGCTTGTGTTATTTACTGTTTTATTGCATTGCATACAAACTGGTTTAAAATCATATCTTTGCATAAAACGTATTTATAAAAGCGCACTAGCCAAAATACTTTAACTTGCGAAAATACGTTTTCAAACTGAGACGAATCTCTGGGCCCTACACTCTTATCCGCACAACGTCTTCGACTGAGTTTCAAGTACTGACAAAAGTTAGTAGGAGAGCTCAGTAGCTGACATACTCTGACCCGTGATCGAAGGTTACTATCTGGCACTGTTCATCAGTCGCAACTAACAGCTCAGCTGTCCTTCACGTTCTGAGAAAAGAAACTGTGATCAGGTGTATTCACCCCCCCCCCCTCTACACCTGACTATCGTCTCCGGACCAACAGGAATATATAAGATTTTAATTAATTTAAGCTGTCAGTGAGCTTAATTAATTAATGGATATTTCTATCTTAAATACGGGGATCGATTAAGTCTAAAATACAAGCCCTTGCTCAATTTGCGATAAAAGGGTAAGTCAGCACGGATTCTCTAGTGGAATGAATCTGTGTTTATTAATTAATTTTGTTGTGGGCTGAGCATAGATATTAATTAATTTGATGCCCTCTACTTTATTTCTTGTATTAGATCCCTGATCTGGCCAATTACTTACCTAGTTATTTATTGTCTCTCAGAAATCATTATTAATAGATTAATGTATTTTTATATTATTTAATAATGTTATTTATCTGGAATTAATTGGCTGGGCCAATTAATTGATAAATGTTAGTAGCCCAATATATTAATTAATTATACTATGGTCTAATTATGTAGAAGCCCATTAAGGATATAATTAAATTAATGAGCTATAAATATTAGTATTCTATTGGCTTTTGAAGCATATATATATATTAGTATTCTATTCATAATCAGACACACACACATTAACGCACATGTGATGTTTTTGAGAGAGAGACATAGATCCTATTTTCTTCAGTTTTCTGACCACTCAGAAGAAGAAAAAGGTCGGGACACAGATCAGAAGATCTGAACAAGAGCAACAATTAGAGCTACAACAACATACGAAGGAGGAAGGTACAATTTCCTCCCCAAATATCTCCTTCAATTGGATTCGTAGCCAAACTTTTTGATTAGATCTCTTGTGTATTTAGTTTGATTAATGAATATTCCCTTCTTGGACTGTTTGACTTGAAGTCCAAGGAAATAATTCATTTCTCCCATCATCGACATTTCAAACTTTTCCTTCATCATCTGCTCAAATTTCTAACACATGGTCAGATTCCTAGATCCAAAGATGATGTCGTACACATAGATCTGCACATATAGGATGTCTCTTCTGACTTGATACTGAATAGGGTGCGATCTACTGTTCCTTTCTAAAAAATTTCTGAAGTAGAAAGTCTGATAGGGTACCGTACCAAGCCCTGGGTGCTTGTTTTAACCTATAATATGCTTTCTTAAGTCGTAAACTTGATCTCCCTACTGAAAGCCGGGCGGTTGGTCAACATAGACTTCTTCCTTCATTACGCCGTTTAGGAAAGCTGACTTCACATCCATCTGATAGACTGTGAACTGCTGATGTGTTGCATATGCTAAGAATAGACGAATGGCTTCCAATCTTGCAACTGGAGTGAACGTCTCATCGAAGTCTATTCCTTCTGCTTGACAGTATCCTTTGGCAAAAAGTCTAGCTTTCCTTCTGACGATGACGTTGTTTTCTTCTCGCTTGTTTTTGAAGACCCACTTCGTTCCTATCATGTGTTGATGTCTATGTCTGTCTACAAGCATCCACACGTCGTTTCTGGTAAACTGGTTGAGGTCCTCTTGCATAGGAGTGATCCAGTCAGCATCATTTAGCACATCCTCAATCGTCTGAGGTTCTTCAGTAGACAAAAAGCAGGAGTATAAAGCACTTTCTCCCTGACAGAATCTGGATCTTGTCTTGACACTAGCTGAAGGATCTCCGATTATAAGATCTGAACTATGAGCATCTAACCATGAATGACAGTGTCTTGTTACTTCATCTGGAATTGATTCTACACAGATAGTAGGAGTATTAGGAATTTTAGTTGTACTATTCTGTAATTGAAGCAATTCAGTAATAAGATCAGGTTCTACTGAGTCACCAGGTTCAGGGGCATTCAGATTAAGAAAATTGATAGTTCCCCCTGAGTTGTTATTCTCAGTAGAGGTCTCCGTTACCCCTGGGATTTCTTCATCGACCAAAATTACATGGGATTGATTCTGTTCAGTAGAATCAATCTGTTCAGCTACACTACTTATTGGTTGATTCTGAATTTCATCGTCTGAATCAGCATCCCAACAATGCTGGATTTTTTCGATGTTATCTTTTAAGCTTAGATCATGTAGCTTGCTCATGACCTCTTCAGCTTCTTGCTGAGAGTTTGACTTCCTGTCCTCAGAAGTAAATTCATCAAACAACATGAGGGCTTTCCTCCACGCAAGGGGTCCAGTAGTTAAAGACCCTGAAAGCTTTGCTGACCCTAGAGTATCCTAAGAAAACTCATTAGTCTGACTTGCCATCAAAGACCTTTAACTGGTCCTTTCCATTATTGTGGATACAACACGAACAACTAAAAATATGAAAATGTGGGATAGAAAGAATTCTGCCTTTCCATAATTTATATGGTGTCTTCATGTGCATCTGAGTCAGTAGAGATCGGTTCTGAGTGTAACAGGCAATGTCAGTAGCTTCTGCCCAGAACTTCAATGGTAGACCTGAGTTTTCGAGTAATGTTCTTGCTGCTTCTTTAAGTGTTCTATTTTTTCTTTCAGCAAGACCATTCTGCTGAGGCGTACGTGCCGCTGAGGTCTCCCATTGAATTCCTTCAGCTTCGCAGTAGTCCTTCATCACTGAGTTCAGAAACTCTGTTCCACGATCTGAGTGTATCCTTTGAATCTTGATATCCTTCTCGACGCTTAGCCGTTTCAGTAGTTTCGGCTGTTCAGATTTGACGTCACATTTGTTGGCGATTAAAATCACCCATGTATATGTTGAATAGTCATCAATGACTACAAGAGCATATTTCTTTCCTTTGATTGTCACTAGTGTGACTGACCTAAATAAATCCATGTGGAGCAGTTGAAGGATCCTATCAGTAGAAGGTGACGGAATAGGCGGATTGCTTGACTTTGTTTGCTTCCCCTTCATGCATGCCTCACAATTTTTGTGTCTTTTGAAAACTTCGTTGGGCACCTCTGACTTTAGCATCCCTTGCTAGCTTGTTCAATGTCTTGAAGTTCAGATGGCTTAATCTTCTGTGCCACAACCATGCTGTTTTGTCATCTGACTTCGTGTGTGCTAGCAGACAAGCTTCAAGTTCAGCGGTATTCCATTCAGCATAATAGATATTTCTTCGCCGCGACCCTGATAATATAGTTTTTCATGTAGATTTGTTAAGAACATCACAAAAAACATGCGTCAAAAGTCACTCTATTAGAGTTATCACAAAATTGACTGATAGAAAGGGGATTATGTTGAAGTCCTTCAACATAAGATACTTTGGGAACTGTTGTAGTTCCTATCTTCAATGTTCCGTAACCCCTTGTATATCCTTTGGAGTGGTCACCAAATTTAATTTTGGCTCCTTCTTGCTGAACATAGTCGGTCAGCAGATTCTTTTGATGCGTCATATGTCTTGAGCATTCGCTGTCCACGATCCAAGGGTCCTTTAACACTTGCAAAATAAAAATAGATTCAGGTACCCTTTGGGTTCAGCTTTGGGTCCTTAGATGTTAGTGGACTTTTGAATCCAAACTTGTCTGACAACCCTGATGGTTTTAGACTTCTTGCCCTTCCTGTCAACTGATCTCTCTACTGAACTAGAAGATGCTGACTTTGTCCTTATGAGGTTCATCTTTCTTCTTCTTCTGAACCTTTGAGCTTTTGACTCTTGGCTCATAGTAATACGATTCATATTGAGCTGGGTGAGTCCATTGAGGTTGGCCATACTGTTCGGCCAGCATGACCTTTTTGGTTCCCTCGGAGTTGGATCTGGGTGTTTTGGGGCTTGAACCATGGGTCAACTTATTATTGCTGGGCTGAGGTGCTATCATTTTCTATTTGTTCTTAGCCTGAGGGGTGATAGGTTTAGCAGCTTGAATTTTCCCACTGACAAACCGATCAACCAGCTTTTCTGAGCCTTTTGAGGTTGAGGTAGAAGCTTCATATGTGTAGCCAAGTCCTTCCTTGACGGAGACTTGCCTCTGAGCTCTAAGCATTCCTTCTAACTTCTCCTTAGCTCCTAGGTACTGCTCTGTCATCAGACCTCGCCATACTTCACCACTCTTCCTGAGTGACACATAATCCTTTTCAACTTTTGCGAGTTTCTGACTGAGCCTAGCTATCTCAGTATCTTTCTCAGAGATGTCTTTGGTCAAGAATGAGATATGTGCTTCTTGATGTAGAAACTTAGTCATCAGAGAGTTAATCTCTTCCTTCTGTCTCACCACAAGTCCTTCAGACTCAGTAGAGTCCTGACTTCTCATCGAAAGTCTATAATTCTGAGCTTTCAGAAGTTCCAGCTCCTGAATTATCTTACTAAATTGTTGGCTCATTTGGCTCTCTTACTCAAGCAGATCTTCATATGCAAGAACCACATCTAGTGGTTCACCTGCAATAGAGCTCGTGTCGTGGGTGCATGGCGAAGAGGGGCATATGTTCAGATCAGAATTTACCTCAGCCTTATCTCCGGCCATAAGACACAGTTCAGTGTCCTCTGCTTCAATCGCGATGAACGCAGCAGCATCATTAGTTGATTCCATGGATAGTTCTGTGTCACTTGAGCAGTTGGATAACTCTCCGGCGATGTAGGCTTGGCTCTTTCTGACAAATTTTTCGCGTATGGCTTGTCGTTCAGCTCTTTCAGCAGCCAAGAGTTCTAGACATTCGTACTGGAAATATCCTGGCTTCTTGCAGTTATAGCAGACTGATCTTCTGCCTTCCCTTTTAGATGTTTCGTTATTTCCAGTGGGGGGGGCTTCAGTATTCCTGCATTCAGGTAGAGATTTAGATTCACTTTTTGTATGATCATTCTCTCTCTTACCTTGAAAGCTCTTGGAAGCCTTTTTCATCTTCATTCTTTGGAACTTCTCCTTCTCCTTCTGGTATTTCACAGCAAGGAGAGCGTACTTCTCAGCCAAGTTGTCAGCGGATGGTATTGTCATTGAGCTTCCGGCTGACTGACTTGTGGTTGAGGGACTTGCTCCTAGTGTGCTGACTGATGCCTTGTAAGCATGATCCATTGGCACTTCAAACTCAGCATCGGGGGTATGTGGAAGATTAAACTCAAACTCCTCTGCCTTAAGTTCTGAAAATATGTAATCAGGAGTAACAGAGTTTAAGTTAGTTCTTCTTAAACATGTAGCAAAAGAGTACCGCTTGGACCTGCTAAGAACCCTTAATATCTTTGTGTTGGTCTCTTGTTGCTGAATGTTCTCCCCAGTCCATTGATGATGTTGATTTGATTTGTAAATCTGACGCTGAAATCATCAATAGACTCCCCTGGAAGCATGGTAAATGCTTCGAGTTTTTGCAACTCTAACTCGAGTTTGTTCTCTTTTATCTGTGGAGTTCCTTGACTTAGCACAACTAGAGCATCCCATAGCTCCTTTGCTGTATTGAATTCGTGCACCCTTCCTAGATACGAGTCACTAAGTGTTATCAGTATCGCATTTCGTGTGTCTCGGTCAAGGTTGTGCAGCTTTCTCTCCTCAGGTGTGAAGAGGCTCTTGTCTTTTGGAACCTTTGGGCCGGTTCTGGCACCTACTACTCCTTCTACTACAATCTTGACATTGTCGATCATAGGAACAATAGGTCATTTCTCCAGAACATCAGTCATGCTGTCATACAACGATGTTAAATGAGCCTCCATCCTCACCCGCCATACCGCATAGTTTTCTGCCAAAAACATGGGTACTGTCCTTATACCTGAGAAATCAGACATGTTGAAAAACATGGTATATGATGCTATGAAGAGATGCAAGTGCATAGAAAATGATTTTCAGGATTTGTTCGAGTTAGACCAGTAATCAGATAACGATGATCAAGAAGAACACTGCTCTGATACCAATTGTTGGTCCAGAGACGAGCTTCAAGTGTGTGTGTGCGTGGGGGGTGGGGGGGGTGGGGGGGGGGTGAATACACCTGAATGCAAATTTCAAACTCAGAATGCGAAAGTCAGCTTTAGCTGAAGATTGCTACTGAACTTGTCAGTTAGCCAAATACGCTTTCTCGATCGCGTGGTTAGAGATTCTCCTACTGAGTACAGTCTTACTGACTTTTGTCAGTGAACAGTAGTTCGATACAAGAGTTGTGTGCGGAAGTGTAGGCCCTAAACTAATTATCTCAGTGAAAATCTGTTTTATGCTGTTTGATTAAAACTCAGTTGTATGCAGAATGAACAGTTAATCAATGCAACAGTTAAAATCAAGACAAGCAATTTTTAAAGTGATTCGGACACGCTGGGTCCTACGTCCACTGTCCTGAACTAAGTAGGAGTTCTTGTATTAATTATACTGAGCTAGTCTCAGTTGATCTGTTTACAGGATAGATTCTCACTTGCTTGCTTATACTGAGCAAGCCTCAGTCGATCTATACGCAAGACAGATATCTACTTATAGCCGTAGTGACTTTACAGTTCTTAACCTTTGAAGGTTAGGATTTCTCCAACTATGAAGGAGTTCTTATAATAAGAACAGTTTTAAAGACGAACTCCTTCGAGGTTCTAAGCTATTGAATATTACAATGAGCACGCTTAGATAGAGAAAGGGAACAAGTATTTTTCTAAAGGGAAGAACGAAAGAAGATCTAATTCTAAGTGCAAGTTTTTCACTGAATATTGCTGTGAATTCGCTAGAGAGTATGTTTACTTGAAAGCTTGTGTTCCCGGTGTCTTTCTGCATGAAGACTCTTCTCAATTTATAGTCTTCGATTTCTGAATAGATTCGTTGGAGGGGGTCTAGACACATGTTGAATAAGACAAGGAAAACGACCATATGAATTCGAACATTGAAGTAGAGGTATTGTAGGGATTTCCTCTTTTTCCGTCTAGGAGCAGCTTTATGGCAGAGCAGGTAAGAACGTTGTCGGCTCCTTATTGGTCGAGACATGAGAGTAGGTGAGGCTTGTTCAAACTCCAAGGTACGATGAGTTGACTTCCTCTGAATCCTCGGACCTTCAACATATGTATCTTCTACTGACATTCGTATGAACAATTCAGTTCGTAGGCTCGAAATCCTTTGCAGATTCAGTTGGTTGATAGTTGTCCAACTGGCTTCGTCGATACTGAGTTCTCCGGCGGACTGCAGAATCTTCTATTGAATGCACAACTACTGGACTCTAGCTTACTGAGTTCCTAACAAGCTGAACTCAACTAAGCTATTACAATATCGAAGGTTCATCATTCAGCTAGGAGTTTTGAGATCTTCAAATCTTATCATACTGAATCTCATCCCAACCGCCGATTTGGTCCCATAATTTTTAATTACTCGTTATTTTAATAATTTGCCAACAAAAAGAAACTAGACTCTTTCAATGGGACAACCTAAAACAGTATATTGGACTGGGACAGAGGGAGTACTATATTTTGGTAGAATGGGAGGACACCGAGAGTGAGAAGGCGGTGGTGGTGTGCCACAAGCAAAAGTGTGCGTATTAAAATTTGACAATTTATTGTTATAATGGTTCTTATTTTTATAAAATTATTTAAACACATAAATAAAATTGTGGCGTGATTAAAATTCAGTTTGAAAAAAATACGGGTTTAAAACTGTTGGTATTAAAATTGTTGTATCAATAGTCGCAAATAATTAAAAGATATGGGACTAAAAAAGTCACATTAAAAGTTATTGGATCAAAATTGCAAGTAATTAAAAGATACGGGACCAAAAATGCCACATTAAAAGTTACGAGACAAAAATCGCAATTAATTAAAAGATACGGGACCAAAAATGCCGCATTAAAAGTTACGGAACCAAAATCGCAAGTATTTAGTAGATACGGGACAAAAAACGCCACTTTAGAAGATACGGAACTAAAATCACAAGTAATTAAAAGATATGAGACCAAAAAAGTCGCTTTAAAAAATGCGAGACCAAAATCACAAGTAAAAGAAAGATATGGGACCGAAAACATCATTTTCCTATTAATTTGGAGTACAAAATTCTGCCTAGTACTCCCTTTGTCCCAAAAAAAAAATTGATTGTTTCCCATCTTGAGTTGTTCCATTAAAATTGGCTTGTTAGTTTTCCAACATAAAATAACATTCTAATACTCCCTCCGTCCCGCTATTACTGTCATACTTTCCTAATCAGGTTGTCCCGCTATTACTGTCATCTTTTCTAAAATAGCAAAAGTTATCTTAAACAAAAAATGAAGTGGACCTCTCCTACTTAATACTCATCCACACATTATCATACTCTCTCTCTTCCCTCCGTACTCAGAAATTTATGATTTTTAACTTTTTGGAAACTTAAGATTATTTCTTAAAATACAATATGAAAAAAATACAGAACAAAAATCGATTGCCTCAACTAGCTTTGCAAAAATTTGGATGAATTCTCATTTCTTTCACCAACCACTTCTCGAAAATTGCGCTCATTTTTAATACAATTAAAATTCATAAATAAACACTTAAACAAAGTTTCTTAATCTCCGTGCCGAAATAAAATGGGACAGTAATAGCGGGACGGAGGAAATATAATTTAGTGGGTCCATTAACTTTACACTACTTTACAGAAAACAAACAACTTTCTTATTAAAAAAAATATTTGGGCCATCTCCGTACCGAAATCAAACAAGCCATGCCTATTGGGACGGAGGGAGTATATCTTTTAGTTGTGTAAATTCCGATCCTTTGTTTATACATAGAGGTCTAGTTTAATTGTATATAACAAAACTGATAGTATTTTTCAATCATAATATTCGCAATAATATGAGGTGATGAAATTTCTTCTTTATAAATAAACAAAATTAAAAAAAAAAACTGTTAATACCTCCTAACTAGAACTCAGTGAAAAATACCCAACTAAAACTAAAAACGTAGTGCAATTTCATGCAAGCGGAAAGTTGATTGATTAGCTCAGATTTATTTCATAGTGGCCTGGCCCGCAGGTATCAAATCTGAGTTTTGTCTCAAATCTGTTGATCCTCATCGCACCTCAATTCTCCAAATCTTCGACGTTCATGCCCAGATTTCTAGCCCTAGCTTGATCCCGCATTTCACCGCGACTTTGTTTTACAGGTATTTCCAATGTCCCACATTTGAGATCATTTGGATTATGTGTAAAATGTCTGAATCAGTAACTGCCCTGTGCGATTCCGTAGAGCATAAGAAATGCAGCGTTCGCCAGCGACGATGGAGGAACAGTTGATACTGAAAGCAATTGGGGAAGAATGCCCCTGGGAGAGCTTGCCGAAGCGCCTCCAATCAACTTTGAATTCCAAGGAAGAATGGCATCGAAGGTTCTGATTTGCTTTCCTTTTTCCTCATTGTTATGTATTTTCTTTCATGACACAGCTAAGATTTTGCTAGTGTAGTTGAACTCGGTTTTCCAGTGTAGATTTAGATGTATGAATCTATTGGAACAAATCACTTGGCTGAATATTTTGTTCCATGCTGTTTTCTGTGTTCTATTCAACCAGGTTATGGATGATGAGTTTTCCGTTTATGATTTCTTTTTATAAGAAACAAGAAGTTGTTTTCGTATAGTGCTATGTACTTTGCATCAGTGGCGGTTTGATTTAGCTTATAAATGCTAAGAAAGCTATGTCTACTGGAACATACTTCTTGGGCTTCAAGTGAGTTATGGCATCGGGATGTAATCTTTGTTTATATATGACTGAGAAACTTTTCAATATTTCAGTTGCCGTAAGAATTTCTCATTGAATCCTTAAGGCTGATATGAGAAATAGAAATATAAGTAACTTAGAATACGTGCATAAAGGTAATAGTGTGCTTTCTCTGAAACCATTAACCTTTCTAAGATGATACAAATGCTACTGTTAATCAGTTTCCCAATAAAGAATCTGATAGAGTCTTAACAAGTGTTTTTTTGTTTAGTTGTTTCTAGATAGGACATTAAAAATTAATTTGATATATCTCAATGGTATTCAAAGCAGTATCCAAAGAATTAACATATTGATTTATGATATCATAAGGAAGTTTCAAAGTTGTATAGCTTTTCTTTTGATCTAAATGAGACCCCTTTGATTTCTATTCATCCCTTGATGCAGGATTATTGACCACTGCATCAAGAAACGACTCACCTGGACCACTTGTTTTGCTCGCAAAGTGTGCAAAGAAGGTGAATACTATGAGGACATGATGCGTTATCTACGAAGGAACCTAGCGGTGTGTTTAATGAAAACCTCCGTCTCCATTAATTCATTGTGCTAAGATTTCTAGAATTTACCGTTAAATTCATTACCTTAACAAATGTTAAATGGATTGTCCCTCATCTTGAGATATGAGATGTGAACTAATAGTGTAAAGTGATGAAGCTGACCAATGGGGAATATAAGTGGAGTAATTAGGATATCTGAACAGTTCAAGTTAGTGTATATAGTTGGCAGGAATTACACCATACGTAACTTTAGACCAAGGCTGTGTGTGTATTTTTTTCTTTGGGGGGGAGGGGTGGTTGGCACATACAGCAAAACAGACTAGAAATAAAGCTTTATAAATATAATATAATAAGGCTCATATATATTCTTCTTACTATACCCCAGGACAATTGTTTCGTTGTCTCTTGTTAATTAATCGAGGACATCATTGTGGAACTGAGAAGCTGGGATATGACACAAATCTACATTTCCTATTGTTAATCTGAAACTTCCTGTGGTCTTTATCCCCTTTTTCTTTAAAGAATCTCCCTTAACTCTTCCAATTGAAACACTTATTTTTCATTACTTCCATACATTACTTGCAAATAATCATTTGTTCTTTTTGGAATTCCTCATCGCTGTTGAATCTTCTTTAGTTATTAAACTTTATTTCAATTTTCCTTACAGAAAAGGGTAATGAATAATTTGGTCTTACTACTTGGCTATCGTTTTTGCAGCTCTTCCCTTACCATCTTGCGGAACATGTTTGTCGTGTTATGAGGGTTTCGCCTTTCAAATACTATTGTGATATCTTATTTGAAGTGATGAAAAATGGTATGTAGATTCCACTATGACACCCTTGATCTAATATCCGCACTTCTTCTGTACCGGGACTGTACTTGCTACTTGCTAGTTTGGAACACTCATTACTCATAAAACTGTATTGCATGACAGTCTCATAGTTTCTAGAGAATGGGAAAGAAGTGAATACGCGAGGAGCAAAGAAGTGCTCTAAAAGAGGGAATCTATTATAGAAAGAGATGTTTATTGTTTGTAGTAGGAGCTGCATATATCTTAGCTGGATTTATGTAGAAATGTTCTATATCCTGGTAGATTGCTCTAAGAATTAGAATTGCTGACGGTGCGGAAGCACTTCTTTTACAATTTTATCAATTCTGATATCAGTTTGAAGGAAGTGGGGAATTTATCAAAGTACTTCAATAAAATGTGTCTTATGGCGACTTCCCTATGTACTAGGGAGCATTAGGTGATGATTAATACCAACCAACCTGGGTTTAAAGGCTAGAAAAAGACTAGGTAGTCTGAATGTGTTTGGAGCAGGGAAAGTATTTTCTTTCTCCATACTAAACTTGCTGGAAAGGAATGAGTAGAGGGGAGAGTGTGCAGAAGTGATTTGAATATCAGAATGCCTCATATTAGAATGCATGGTTGGCTAACCGTGATTCCGTAAGATACTAGCAGCATGTATGAGATTCTGTAATATTTTAGTTACTTGATTGAGAACTACGTAAAACCTGTTGCATCGTTGAAGTTTATTTGTTATTGTTCCTTGTCGCATTGTTCTAATGACTGGTTTTATAACTTATTGTCTTTTCGAACATTTTGTGTACATTATCTAAATTTAATGCCCTTAGAAGATGGTGGGGCCTTAACTACTCGATTTTGATCCATCTGTATCACTCTAAAACTATAAGCTCTTCTACTTTCATGGTATGTATAATTTTTCTGCAATATATTTGCAGAACAACCCTATGACAGCATCCCGAATTTTAGCGCAGCAGATGCCTTGCGACTTACAGGGATTGGACGGAATGAATTCATTGATATCATGAACAAGTGCAGATCTAAGGTAGGTTTCAGAAAGAAACATCTCTCTTTTTATATCATGTTAAAATCACAATTCATTCAGTGCATACAACATCCAAATTAGTTGTTACACTATTCTCCTTGTTGCCTCAGTGTCATATTTGTTGAAGCAGCTAGCTTTAGGTCCTTCCTGATCTTTTTCCTGATTTATGATGCTTGGCTTGGTGGCATGCCTTGGCATTTTATGAACTTTTGCCACTTGCAAAAGTATTGGAGCACTTTATCAAATATAACAGGAAGACCTGTCTATCTAACTAGAATTTAACCTTTTCAAACGTTTCAGAAAATTATGTGGAAGCTAAACAAGTCAATAGCAAAAGAACTCTTGCCCATTGAACCTGTGGACTTTGTGATTGAACCATGGTGGGGAGTTTGCCTTGTCAACTTCACTTTGGAAGAATTCAAGGTCAGTTATCTTTTAATCAAATTTATTTCCAAATGCATATTTCGAGCTAAAAGTTATCTTTACACGAATCTTTGCTCCACATCTGTTATAGAAACTCTCAGAAGAAGAAATGGCAACAATTGATAAAATCTGTAAGGAGGAAGCAAATTCCTTTATCCTTTTCGATCCTGAAATTATTAAGGGTCTATATCGCCGGGGACTCGTGTACTTTGATGTTCCTGTTTATACTGATGACCGTTTCAAAGGTAACCTTTTGTGAATTTTTTTAGTAATTAAATGAAATATGAATGTTCCCCTCGGACCCTCCTGAAAATAGCACAAAGGAGTAGAAACATACGAATGACCACTATGTTTCTGTTCTGAAAGACACCTTTTGATTTAGATTTCATCTCAATAGTCTGCTGCTGTGTCTTTGAAAATGAATGTATGCATACAACTTGTGAATAATATGATTAACCTTAGGCCTCTGACCCTTTTTTTCGTGTAGTTGCTGATATTTGAAGCTGGACTGGAATATTACAGGGTGAAAGTAAATTTAACTATCTGACTTTTCATTTTTGATTTGACATGTCCAAACTCATCCCAACCCCTTTCTTTAAAGTTCACATTGCAACCTGATTCAGCAGTCTACAGCTGAACAATTGAGAGCTTGTTTTTCTTGTGCAATTCGTTTTAAAGGCATTGTAATACTTATGGTGGCATCATGCTCATTCTGAAAAAAACATGAGCTGGGTAAGAAACACTATATCTGAGTGAGTGAAACAATTTCTCGTTGATGCATCCTTGCACAATTCTCCTAAGATTTCTTAAAAACTTATCACATATAAAAAAAATCACTATTACTTTCAGAAGGATTATCTTTGTGAAGGAGAATCATTTGCTCTGTATAAGCTATATAATTCTGTAGAAAGACACTCCCATGTATATAGTGGAAGTAGAGACTACGAATAGGAAATTTTGTACAACTAAATATAGATATCTAAAAAGAATATACTTATGATAGAAACTCCTACAAATGAATAACCATGAAGACATCCATGAATAAATATAAGGGAGGAGTGTATGAGATAATTAATCGGAGCTCTCATATAAACTCGGTGACAGTAATTGGTGCATCTGATGGAACTGCTGTCAGACTCGGCTGTTAAAATATTGGACTTTTTTTTCTTTTTTCTTTGTTTCTTTCTATTGCAATGTGAATGAAAGTAAATGCTAAATGCAACAAAAATTTTCAATTCATAAAATATGTTATGTGGTTCTGTGGTTATGTAAAAGCTATTTTTATGTTACTTTCAGTTTCTAGGTTGGAAGGATTTGTTTCAAACCGGGAGCAGTTATATGAAGATCCCATTGAAGAGTAAGACTTCATCTATCTTCTTTCTTTTTTGGATTAAAGCTCCCAAGTCTAAACAACTCCACAATTGAATACTGGAAAATGCATAAGCAGGTTGCTTTATGCTGTGTTTGTGGTTTCAAGTGAGAATTCAACTGTTGCTGAACTGGCAACGACTTTGCAAGCTGACATCTTACAGCTACAGGCTGCTGCATCTTTTGCTTGTCGACTGGGATGGGCAGTGAAACTTATTGATCCCGCCTCTATTCTTCAGGAATCTTATTTGCCTGGATCTCCTAGAAGTATGCTCAGTGATGAAGAAGTTGGTGCTCATGGTAATATGGGGTCTACAAATTTATTTGGTGATGGAAGTGGTTCTCAACCAGGAGATGGTTTATGGACAGATAATTCTAGTCCTGCTGCTGATTGTTCTCGCGTAGCTTTTGTTGTCGATGCTAATATAACATCATATCTTATGATGGGATCTGTTTCACCAGGTGTCTGTTTCTAGGCCTTCTCAAAGTATATGTTTTTCATTTAATTCAGGAACATCTGATGCCACAGTTAGTGAATAGAGAGATATTTAAGATAATGTAACTTTATATAGAATCCTGAAGATTGATTATGTCCTAATACCTGATAAGTTGTTAGTTGACTAAACTCTAGTCTAATCCTTCATCTTATGATTTTGAGGGTTAGTTATGCAAAAGCTGAAGAATCCTAGACTTACGATCTCCTTCATTCGGAGAAAATAGACAATTTTAGAGAAGATAAACTCATTGTAGAAAATTTAGATATTGTGTCCATAAACCTTTTTTGTAGATGAACATCAGAAGACTGCACATATTTTCTCCGGCATTATTGGTATCATGATTGAGGATATGGAATAAGTAAAAAGAAATTAGAGCTTAGGTATGACGGAGAATGAGAAAGTCTGTATACTCTTGTCATACTGTTTTTTTTCCTCTTCCACAATGATGTGGACCAGTTAGTAAAGATCTTACTCAGTAAAAACAAATATTTCTAGACTAAAGAAAGAGTTTAGCTACCTCGAGATTAAGCTGGTTTTCTTACTCAACCACTCCCATAACTGAATTCTCCATAGTAGTCATTTGATAAATTATCTGAGCATCTAAAGAATATCCAAACCAGACCTTTCGAGACTCATTCTCTTGCTATGTTAGATTTTTGTAAAATCATTTAGAACCTGTATTTTGCATAAGAGTACATAAGAAACTATATTTTGTAGGAGTAAGATGACATATTACAACCATTATCCTTATTTTGGTAAAACACCAACAAAGAGGAAAATTAGATAATTTGAGAACCATATACAAGATGCTGTGAATATTTTTGTGGTACTGTTGCTACTTTCCAAAATGCATGGTTGGGTGGTTGATGGGAAATAGACTTGGCATTTAAAAACTTATGTCTTCCAGCCTGCTGAAATAGGTATACTACCTTTTAGGTACACTTAAAGGCACATACGGTGCATGCAACATTGTCCTCTCTTGTCAGCTCCCCTTTCTTCTAGTCAGTCTCAGTTTATGTGACAGTTCATTGCTGCTTTCCTTTCTCCTGTCTGTTGAGGGTTACATTTCAGATCTTGTAATGCAGTTCTGCTTGTTTATAGGAAACTTCTTCAGGCATCTACATGTGCCATCTACCTTATTATGGCCTTAATTTGTAGCTGACATAAGGTTTATGCTCTCAAATGCTCATTATAGGTCTGAAATCTCATGCTGTGACGCTTTATGAAGCTGGAAAACTGGGACATACAAGTATTGCAGACCTTTGCAGGGATCTCATGACTCTGGAGAGTGCTAAATTTGAAGGAGAGTTACAGGAGTTTGCTAATCATGCTTTTAGCCTCAGGTGTATTCTGGAATGCCTGTCTTCAGGTGGACTTGTTGCTGATGGAAGACAAAGAATGAACAAAGAGGACACTGCTTCTTTGGAGACTGATGCTTATCATGGTGACAAGTCTCACAATGACGGTGAGAATAAACCAGAGCTCAACTCGGAGGATTCTGAGCAATTGAAAATGCTAGAGGGTAATGATTCTGCTGAGCTTCTCACTGGAACTGCTATTGATGAAAATTCATTTACTAACTTATTATCTAAGGATACCAATTCAGAGGCGGAGGATTCTAAATTAAGTGTTAGTTCCAAATTTGATGAAAACTCAGATTGTGTAGAAAGCTTGACTGCCGGAAAAGCGATAAAGAAAAGGCGGAAATATCGAATAGATATACTTCGCTGTGAAAGCTTGGCTGCTCTGGCTCCTGCTACGTTGAATCGCCTATTTCGCCGTGACTATGACATTATCATGTCCATGATTCCACTTCCTCATTCTTCTGTCTTGCCTGGATCAAAGGGCCCTATTCATTTTGGTCCTCCAACACATTCTTCAATGACACCCTGGATGAAGTTGGTGCTGTATTCTGCTCTCTCCAGCGGACCTCTTTCTGTTGTTCTGATGAAAGGTCAATGTTTGAGATTACTTCCGGCACCATTAGCTGGTTGTGAGAAAGCCCTTATATGGTCATGGGATGGATCTACAGTTGGGGGTTTGGGAGGGAAATTTGAAGGGAATTTAGTTAAAGGAAGCATACTCTTACACTGTTTGAATTCCCTTCTTAAACATTCAGCTGTGTTGGTTCAACCTTTAAGCAAGGATGATCTTGATGATGGTGGAAATGTTGTAACGCTAGATGTTCCATTGCCATTGAAAAACAGTGATGGTTCAATGGCTTTTATAGGGGAGGAGCTGGGACTAAGTGGAGAGGAAAGTTCAAAGTTAAACACACTGTTGCATGATATTTCAAAAAAGATAAATTTGTGGACTATAGGTTATATTCGTCTACTCAGGCTATTTAATGAGAGAGAATCAGAACGTTTTTCAGTTGATAATGAGAAGTATGAGTGGGTTGTGCTTGGTGCGGAGTTTGGTATCCCTCTTTTTAGTCCCAAATTATGCAACAGTATATGCAAAAGAGTGGTTTCTTCGCAGTTACTTCAGACGGACTTGCAGAATGAGCATCATGAAGCAATGCAGGATTTACGAGGCAGGTTGCTTTATGTTTGTGCTGAGTACCAAGCAACAGGCCCTACTGCAAGACTTCTTTACCAGAAAGAGCACATAAAGGAAAGGGATTCATCTCGACCACTAATGAATTATGCTAGTGGAAGATGGAACCCTGTTGCGGATCCTTCTTCTCCCATTTCAGGAGCCTTAAGTGAGAACCAAAGACTAAAACTTGCTAACAGGCAGCGTTCTGGAACTGAAGTTTTGAGTTTTGATGGTAATATCCTAAGGTGAGTCTTCTTTGGCCATGTCCTTCCTGGTCATGTTAACTAATGTTTTCCTAAACTCTTAACTTCAATTGATGTTCACTTATGTTCTCTCTCTGTTCGATTTTTATCCTCCTTAGCATTTTCAGAAGTTACAAATATGTTCAATGATATAGTGCACTTCCTAATACCGCTGAACATAAATATTCTTAGGCTGTATTCTAGCTCTGGTTTAGCTTCAAACAGTTTCTGAATACAATTACCTCATCACGTGGGAAAGTTTTTAGCATGCCCAGCTAATATTTTTTAAGCTTCTTCAGCGATCTATATGGTTCAAATCTAATAGGAAGAGTAACCCTTGATTCAGTGCTCCATCATTGCTCTCTCCTTAAAGCTCTGCAAATACACTATTTTCTGAATTCTTTCTGATTTTGTCTCCAGCTTGTGATTCTATGTCATGAACCTTTCTATTAATGTTTTTAGATTTGGGCAAACAATGGGACACCAAAAGATACAAAAGATATTTTCTTTTGCCAAACCTTTTCTATCTTTGATATGTTATTTTGTCTTGTGAAAAGAGAGATCTACTGACATGTTATTCTTTAACTAATTTTCAAATTTGCTACATGTAAATCTGATATTGCAGATCATACTGTCTGAGTCCGATTTATGAGGCTGGTGCTAGGCCCTTCGAAGATGCAGTCTCCACTGGAACTGGAAAAGGTGAATCAGAGGATGTTGACAGCAAAGAAGTAACTCTCCCAGGGGTAAATCTTCTTTTTGATGGGTCTGAGTTGCGTCCTTTCGAGATTGGTGCTTGCCTTCAGGCTCGTCAACCGGTGTCCTTAATAGCTGAGGCATCAGCAACATCTGCTTCTTTGACAGGCAAACAAAAAGTTTAAAAGTTCAATTACACATCACAATCTCCTTAACTTCCCAGTTAAATGTGATCATATGCAGCAGTGGTCTTCAATGTTCATATTCGATATTTCATGCATATCGTAGCAAGACATGGCAGTTCTCGAGGTAAGCCTAAACTTTTGTCTTTTCAATGCAATTGCTCCTGATCTTAGAGAAATCTGATACCCAATTTGCAATCTTCACCTGATATTTTTTTTTCATATTATGTGTGTGTGTCTGAACTTTACTATTTCATAGACCTCAGTATATTTGATGTATGTTCTTGGGTATTTCCATTTTCTGATTTCTGTGCTCTTCTTTTTGTTGGTTTTCTTTCTCCAACATCTGGTACACTATGGATGATGGTTGATGTTGCTAGCCATGGTCTATGCAGAGCATATTACATAAAAGAGACTACTATTTTCATGGTTTTATCTATATATATATTAGGTGTTTGGCCATGTCAGTACGATTTATTTGTTGTAGTGTAGCATATTGTTAAGTCCATATTGTTGTCACAAGGGAAGTAGGTATTTATTTTACTTGTTTTCTTTGTAGCCAAGTGGTGGTTTAGTTTTCGATCTGATGGCCACTTTATCTCAAAATTTTATTTGATGCATACGAATTCTAAAGATATGATTAATTTTGAAGTTATTGTGTTATGAGTTTTGGAGTTTAAGATACAAGGTTACCACATTGTTTTAAACCTTCTAGTGTTGATATTTCTAACCTTGTGTTTATTTTTACGATCACGATCACATTATCAATAGTATTCAAGCATTCAAAACTCAAAAAATTGCTCTCTCAAGATGAGCAATCCATATTTTGATATCTCCCCGAAATCTCATTAACTCATATACTTGATTTTTGGATATATGATTGATTTTATTACGAATCGAAACGACATTAAGGGTGTGTTTGCAAGAGCTTATTTTAAGTACTTATCGATTTTTTGATTGCATAAGCAGTTTTTTAATGTTTGCAAAATCCGCTTTCTGCATTTGCTTCTTTAAAATTAAGCAGCTAAACTGCTTAATTAAACAATTGTTTTTAAGCACATACTGAGTTGCTTTTTGTGTTTAAAACACCATAATTTTTGGATTTACCAAAAATATCTACTTTTTAAAATCAATTCCGAAAATTCCATAATTTTATTTGAAAGCAATTATTTTCAACATTAAAAAAAGGTAAATAAACAGTGCTTATAATAAGCAGTTGTAAACACACCTTAAATAGATAGACACATCAGCAACCCAAAAAGCCTACATTCGGACCACACTCAAACCCTAAGCCCATGAATTGCTAACTTACTTCCTAAAGCAAATAACAATAGGGAAATAGCAATAATTAAAGAAATAACTGATTTTGAAATAAAGATACAAATCAAATAAAAATATATGCAAATATTCTAAATAACTTGACACGTAATAATAATAATAATAATAATAATAATAATAATAATAATAATAATAATAATAATAATAAATTCTAATTTGGGTTCATATCAGCTAGCTACATTATCCATGATTATGTATTCAGTATTCATTTGTTGCCACTTTCATCTCTCTATTATTAACAATAGGCGTATTTACACACACTGCATGTGACAAGTGGTCTCTCTTGATCGGTCCCCATTTTTGCACCTCCACATCGCTCACATATCTATATTTATGTGTTTGTTACTACGAATTTGTATTGTTTGTTACTAATTGTATTATCTAATTAATATTCACTAAATTTTTTCCTTGTCCAGTGAATAAATCTTCCGATTACAATTTGCAGCATTATGTGATTGAGTTCGATACTGTTTTTCTTCTTCTTTTTCTCACTTTATATCAATACGCTCATATACATAGATTTAAAAACTTGCTTATCATAACATTTGACATGTATATCATGTTTATTTCTTCAGATGACCCACACAATGATTATGGGTCACGCTCCATCCAGATTAAGAGATTCCTTTATTTTTACAACTTTTTAAGTTGATATGATTAAAGTAGATAATACTTTTATTCTTAAAGAGAAATTGATAATACCTTTTATTGTAAATTACCATGTGGAACAACATTATAGAATATTTTGATTAGGGGGCCGACAATCTGGTTAAAATTCTAGCTGTCGGTTATGGTTCAATTGGTTTGACGGTTCCAAAAGTTGTAATCGAATTCAAACCTTTAAAAATGACACGATATCAGCTGGTTACGTCGCAGCCTGGTTCCAGGTTAATTACAGTTCAATTGAACTGCCGGATCCGACAAAGAGTTTAATATACAAAATAAAATTAAAATAAACTAAAAGTTAAAAAACTGATTTAAAAACACAATGTTACTTTTATTTTATTTATTATTCAATCAAATCAAACAAAATAAAATGAATTAAGCATTGAATACTTTTAGATAAGATTAAACCAGTTAACCATCTATCTTAGTTCTACAATTAAATACACCAACACAGGTGAAAAGAGACTTGCATATTAATTAACTGGTTTAAATGAATTCCCAGAATTACACAATATACACCCAGAAATGGCCACATTATTTTATAATACTATACTAAATTATAGAAGACATATTTTATGCTATAATATTTGTAGCACAATTAAATTTTAGTGGTTCGCATGGGGTTATCTACCTATAACTAAAAATGGCAATACCACATGCTCAATCCGTTTTTGCATATTTTCCGAAAATGTCCCCATAGTTTGTTGATTTTTACCGTTTTGCCATTCTCTGTATTTCTTTACAAATTTAAAACAATGGCATTTTTGTTATTACAAATCCCCATATATCTATTTATTACGGATATAAATCAGAACCCTTTTAACACAATCCCCCTACGCTCCTCCCTCCCAGCCGCCACCACCGCCCCCTCACTCTCACGATTCTTCTCCCAAAGCCACCTCCACCCTGCCCTTGATCCCTCGCCAAATCAACCACAAACCGCTTTAATTACGTTGTTCCACTCTCATTCGACCATGAATTTCAATGGATCTCCAATCTCTCCACCGAATTCTCCTCCGGAAAAGGTATGTGTTCTCTTGTTGCTCTTCCAATCGCTCTCTTTTTCCTTTCAATGTCGGTGTTAAACTTGGTCATCTACCTATAACTACAAATGCGGATGCCACCTGCTCGTGGCTTTTCTTGAATCTTCCTTCTTATTCAGACTAATAATAACCAGTCTTTCTTCTTCTGGGCTGAGGTAAGAATCCGCTCTGATACAAAGTTTGATCATGGTGCTTCCCCAACATTTGCACGATGTCCCCGAAATGCCCCTTGAGTTCGTGGATTTACTGTTTTGCCATCAGCAAGTTTCCTTTGAATGCATGATAGATTGGCGTTTCTGTAGTTTCAGTGTTAAACTTGGTCAGTTAATAATAAGAAAGGGAAAGTTTTAGAACTGTTAACTTTACGAACAAAGCTAAATTCCGCCCGCAATCACCACCCTGTCCCCCCATCGTTGCCTTTACTCCCACCGCTACACCGACTTGCTTCCGACGTGTCCCGCAGTGGCCCAAGTGTTCCACCTCCAGTTAGATGCTTCATACCTCCAATCAACCATAACTCATTACCCCTCAACCACCGTCCATTCTAATTTCTCTCCCCTCTCTCCCTTATTTGATTTTGATGTTTCTCTCCCCTCTCTCCCTTATTTGATTTTGATGTTAGGTGTTAAATGATTCCCCTCTATTTCCGGCAAAGCCCTATCCCTAACCATTTGTTGTTGTTCATACAAGCTTAATGGAGCTTCTGTCAAGAAAGGAGTTAATTCAATCAAACATGTGAAACTAGTATTACTTCTAGCAATATTATAAATTGTTGTTGTTTTTATGTTTGCTTCCCACATCACTTGCAAGTGAGCATGGTATATGCCTAACATTTGCTGATATCCTTACTCTTGGAGCATCTTCTGTACCTGGTAACTTTATTCTTTTCAATTATTAGATTTATCTAGACTTAGAATTCTTGTCGAATATTTATATGGTCAGATCCTCTTGTCACTGTCTTTGTTCATGGGTCATTAATTGAAATGTTGGATCCTTCTGCGGATGATGTTGTTGAAAGTGGCAGTTGGTTAGTTTAATTTTTAAATATCCTTTCAATTACCGATTTACTGCTACTAATTGTAGTTGACCCAAACTAATCAAATGTTCTTTTCTTGTTTACAATTTGAGTGCAAAATCTGAGTTCTAGAAATAAATATTCATAAATCACAAATTAAGTAGTTATTCAACTGGGATAACTTCATTTGTTTACAGTTCAAACTTAACTACGGTTAATCTTTTTCCTCTTTATGCCTTTCCGGTGTGTATTACTCTTCCCTTTGCAAGATAGATTCGCTTACATTTTCTCCACATTCTTTACATATCAAGATGCATCTAAGAGTTTCACTTTGTCAATCTGCTGAAATAGCTCTGAAGGTAGTTTATTGCTACACATTCACTATGATTTGCTACTGGTGCGATTTTGTTCTTTTCTACAACGTCCCCTTCTTCTAGTCTAGAAAAGCATATATTCTAGGGAAATCATATACTTCCATTCGTGATTTTTGTGAAGGCAGGTATTTTGAAAAGTTTGTTGATGGAATATTAGTGAAACTAACTTATTGATCTCGACTTCTTTATCAATAAGTTGTTTAAACATAGGTATATCTATCTTTTACTACCAAAACTCTGCACCTTCAGAGCCTCTGACATGGAGCTAAAAAAAATACTTCAATAGCATGTACCTATGGATCTCCATTCTTAGCATTCCCCTCAGAATAATTCTATAAATAACTATGTATATATATATATAGGGTGTGGATCCTATAAGAAGAGTTCTTAAAATAAGAAATAGGAAGGATTTATATTCGTAGATTAATATCTAATTAATGGATAAATTTTTTTGTAATTTTTATTGGTCCCGAGGTAAACGTTCAGGTATGTGTGTGGGTGGCGGGGGGGGGGGGCTGAATACACTTGAAAACTTTTTCTCAACTTAGAATGCGAACAGTCCGATTACGGAGATTGTCTGCTGAATAAATTCAGTAGACCAGACAAGCTGTTCTAGATCGCGTGGACAGAGTGACTGACTATACTGAAGCCTGCTAGCTGACTAATGTCAGAATTCAGTACCGTTCAGTAAGAGTTTAGCAGGTGCGGAATTGTGTAGGTCCAATTCAGTTGAGGTGAAAACGTTTTTAGTGAAAACTGTTCCAGTAGATTAGTGCACTCAGTTAAGCTTTTCTGAAACTATGTTGAATGATTTTGCAAACGGGTTTTCAGTATAAACAGTAAATCAATGCAACAGTAAATGAACACAACGATTTTAAAGTTGTCCGGATATCAACAATCCTACGTCCACTGTCCCGAAAAGATCATGGGGCTATTTTATTATACTGAGTTAGTTTCAGTTGGTTTGTGCACTGGACAAACACGGCCTTGAAGATTATACTAAGCAAATCTTAGTTTACAAGATTCAAACAAAAGTGTTTGAAGGATTCTCCAACAGTGAAGGAGTTCTTTACAATAAGAACAGTTCAAGATATGAACTCCTTCAATTCTAAGCTATGGATATTTCAGTGGAGCTTAGGTTAGAGGGAAAGGGAACAAGAAGAGGCTTTTAGAGTGAAGAACAATGAGGAATAATCTCTCTGGGTTCGTTCTATCAGAACTTGCAGCTTTTTACTAGAACTTTTTACCAGGACTTTGACAGCTTTTTACCAGAAATTTTTACCAGAACTTTGACAGCTGACTTGCAAACTTTGACAGCTGGCTGCTTGTTATTGGTCGAGGTGTAGAGAGTTGTTGAGACATTCAAACTTCAAGGCAGATACTGAAGCTGACTTCTCTGATGTGTACAACCTCAGACAACTCTACTGATTTAACATTGATAATCTTCTGACAATCAAGGAGACTGTCAGGCCATTGCTTGAAGTCGACCAAGGGGGTTCGATAGTATACTCTCGCCGAGTCCAACTCTACGACGGTCGACTTCGAGTTCGATGAACCGCTCTCGCTGAGTCCGGTTCTTCGACTCTTTCGATATCTTTGCTCCTGCGCGAGTCCAAGACTTCCGAATCCGAACACCTCTCGCATATCTTTGCTCTGCTGTGTCCAAAGACTACTGAGTCTTCACTCCATGGTACTGAGGCAGATGGTCTACTGAGGGTACAACAGACAGAACTTCTAAGCCTGGACCATGCTGAAGGAAAGTCTACTGAGTCTGAAACTCTAAGAGACCAAAGCGTTACAATTACAAAGGAATGGTTCACCGATCAAATTAGGGTTTTGGGATCAGCAAAATCTTCTAAACAATCTACTGCTGAATCACCTCCCAACAATTTCCCCCTATTTGATGATGCCAAAACCTAATACTACAAATATTACCAGTAGAATCAGTGGAGTTGTACGTCAAGTTCTATTCTACCGAGGAACAGTTACAGAATTAACTCAACAATTTCCTCCAAATAGAATCTATCTACTCTAAGAAAAAAGCTCAGACAAACAAAGATAAGCAGTGAGTGTGTGAGTCAGTAATCACTTAGGTGATTCTGAGTGTTAAATTAAAACAGATAGGCCATAGAGACAATGAGATGTTATCAGGCCAAACAACAAAGATGCATATATATATAAAGAAGTTCAGTACAAATACATCGCTTGCTATTCTATCAAACAAAACAGAGAACCTAACAAGACCATCTTCTGAAACGCTGAATCCGTGCCTTAAGTCTTTTGATTTTTCTTTAGGCAGAGGGAATCTATACATCTTGAAGGTATCTCTCCTGAGCTTCTGGATCTTTGGAACGTCTTCAGGAAAGTTAGGATCAAGTTCCAAAGCTAAGATTGCTCTTCTAACTTCTCCTTCTATTACGCCGGTGTAGAGAGACCCGTCGAACTCAGCCTTAAGCGTCTCCCACAACTGTGTCTTCTGCCAGGGCATCCATTTATCAACCCGAGGCCACCTGTGCATCTTCTGATCAGTTGGTTTGCGGTCTCTTCTGTATTTGTAAGGAATTTCCCTGTCCTTCGGCAGAGGAGGTCTCGGTTTCAGTCGCTCGACTTCTCTCGCTGCTTCAGCAGCCTTCTCCTTGGCCAGAGCCTCTTGCCGTCTGAACTCTTCTAGCTGATAGTATTGTGCTCTCTTATCTAGAGCAACAATACTGAAATTGACCATCTTGTCCATAGTCGGCTCAACTCTTTTCTTTTCTTTTCTTTTCTTGCTGCTGCTGCTGATGTGAGTCGGTAGCTGTCTTCTCAGCTTCCCGCTCCTTCTCTTTTTCTCTTTCAGCTTCATCACTGAGTTTTAGCTTCCTTGCAGGAGGCCTTTTAGCTGCTTTCCTCTCTGAAACCTTAGTCCGGGCCTTTGCAGGAGCCTTCTTAGGCTTGTTTTATGCTTCAGCCTCAGCCAACTCCCTTGCCAATTTCTCATCGGCTTCAATCTGAGCTTGCTCAGCTGGGCTTATGTATCTTTTGTGGCCTTTTTTCGGTGGGGTGGGGATCTTCAGTGGCTTCTTCCCCTTATCCGATACTGGTGGAGGCAGAGGATGTTGGGATTTTGTATACTGGAAGCAAATTTTATGCTTGTATATAATGTGCTTTGTCCCTACCACTATTTTATTCTCCTATCTGATAAATATATATATTTGCACATGTTATCCTTTATCTTGTATAAAAGTTAGATTTGTGTGGTGTGTCGAGTATCACAGAAGACAACACAAATTGGTTGAACTGACAAGTTATAAACAGTTATCACAACTGAGACAACTTAAGGATAAGTTGTCAGTTTAAGCTGCAGTTTAGATAAGAAGTGGCTTGTCTTAGCTGTTTGTCTTTACTGGTACACTTAAGGTGGTGTATTGACGGATCACAGTGAGATGTGTTCTTCTAACTGACCTTAGTGGAGAACCAAGATCTCGGTGACTTAGTTGGTCTTAAGCTTGGTAAGACTTCAGCTGAGTGCATTTGGCTATCTATCACTTTGACCTACTATGGTGAACGTCATCCCCAACCGGATCTACGTATTTTGGGTGTTAGTAGTTATTTGTGGCTCAGCCGGTTGTGCCGTATCTTGCGTACCGTATCTTAGTAAAATGGGTTGATAATATCCCCTGAGGAACTCGAAAGGATTAACACACTAAATCCGGCCGGTTGATTAAGTTCAGGTGTGTTAATAAGGTCGAGTGGTACTACTCAAGAATATAAGATGTTAATTAATTTAAGCTATCAGTGAACTTAATTAATTAACGGATATTTCTATCTTAAATACGGAGATCGATTAAGTCTAAAATATAAGCCCTTGCTCAATTTGGGATAAATGGGTAAGTCAGCACGGATTCTCTAGTGGAATGAATCTATGTTTATTAATTAATTTTGCTCTGGGCTGAGCATGGATAATTAATTAATTTGAGGTCCAGCTTTATTTCTTGTATTGGATCCCTGATCTGATCCAATTAGTTGCCTAGTAATTTATTGTCTCTTAGAAATCATTATTAATGGATTAACGTATTTTTACATTATTTAATAATGGTATTTATCTGGAATTAATTGGCTGGGTCAATTAATTGATAAATATTAGTAGCCAAGTGAATTAATTAATTATATTATGGGCTAATTATGTGGAAGTTCATTAGAAATATAATTAAATTAATGTGCTACAAATATATTAATATTATATTGGCTTTTGAAGCCTATATATATTAGTATTCTGTTTAGAAAAAGAACACACATATTCACAAAAATTGGAGACGCCAAACGTGAGTATAAAGAGAGACAGTAATCTATTTTCTTCAGTTCTCTAACCACCCAGAGGAAGAAAAAGGCCGGGACACAGATCAGAAGATCTAACACAGGAGCAACAATCAAAGCCGCGACAACATACGAAGGTGGAAGGTAGCGTTTCTAACCTTCTATTATCCTTTAATTGGTATCAGAGCCTGGTTTAGGCTCTGATTGTTACTGTTAGATGTATGATTAGGGTTCAATTTCGTAGTTATCGGGTAAATTTTCGTGTTTGGGGTGGCCCGCGAGCTATTGTTTTGACCCCGTTGTAACGTTTTTCTCGTGAGAAAATCCACGAGGAGTTGATAGGACCAATGTGTTATGTGATTGTACTGTTGTTGTACTGTAATTGGTCCGGGATGCACGAAAATCGAGGCGCCACGTGCAGAAGGACGGATAAGGGCGAAACCCCAGAAACTGGCAGAACATGACCGCCGACTTGCGATGCCGCGTGCCAAATTATTTTTTCGATCCGATCGTATATTTTTGTTCGTTGTTTCGTTAGCTTCGTCTGGATAGGTAGTACGACCCATTTCGATTTTTGGTTTGTCCGGAATAGCGCCGGAAAGGAGAAGTGGTCGTACTGTCCAGAAAAGCCCCAAATTTGAAGAAAACCCTAATTCAGCTAGGGTTCCGCCGCATCTTGCGGCGGTGATTCCCAGCGGGTTCGGGGTTCGATTTCCAATCAGCTTGAATCTCTGGATTTCTTGTCTTACGAGCTTCGCGTCGATAGGTCAAAAGGGGTCATCCGATCCCGGATGCGATCGGAATTGACGTCTGATGTTTGTTGCTCGTCATGAATTCGTTCCGGCGAATCGTTTGAAATTTGTTAAATTGAGGAACTAATCTCGGTTGGAATCCGTTACACGGTGGTCGTGAGTGTTCCAATTATGTTTTTCCTCTTTCAATTGATCGAATCGCGGCTCAGAGAGTACGAATTTGAGCGGCGAAGCTCGCTGGCGACGGGATGCAAAATTCGCTTGATTCCAGGCACGGCGGTGGCAATTGTCATCGGATTTGGGCAGCCCAGACGTGTGGGTCATGTCTACGGGCAGTAGGAGACATCGAACACGGCGGCGCCGGGCCGTGGAGGCCGCAGCAGCCGCGCGTTTCTTGCTGGAATCGCGGCCACGCGCGCAGGCGCTGCAGTTGTATTGAGCTCATGACAGTCGTATTGATAGTGTCCTGGCTTTTTGCAGTTGTAGTAGGAGGTGACTCTGCCTTCTCTATTCTCACTGTCTTTCAACTGTGCAGAATCCGCCTATTTCCTGCATTCAGAAGTATGTGGTTCAGGAGTACGTTTAGGTGAGTAATCAGACTTACTCTTTGAGTCTTTGACGACTCTGGAAAGTTTTCTGCGCCGCTCCTTTTCCTTCTGATATCGATTGCAAGCAGTGTATATCGCTTAGCTAGGCTTCCTTCTTGTAAGTCACTGGTTAAAGACTCAGCTTTGCTAGACGTTGGAGCTGTTGTGCTGACTGATGCTTTAAAAACATGGTCTATCTGAGTGTCAACTTCAACTTGTTGCTTCCTCTGCGGTAGACCGAACTCGAACACTTCAACTTTTCATTCTGAAAATATATGATCAGGAGAAACAATATTAAGATCAGAATGTCTAAGCAATGTAGCAAAGAGTCCAATATCAGTCTGGCAGTGCTCTTAAGATTCATCTCTCGGTTGGAGAACGTCTTTCCCAACCCATTGATTGTGTTAATCAGATTCGTAAATCTGACATTAAGATCTTCAATCGTGTTGCCGGGCATGTTTGACAGTCTCTCCAGCTTCTGAAGGTCCAACTCTAACTTGTTAGCTTTGATCTTCTGAGTCCCCCGACTCAGTAGCGCTAGAGCATCCCAGAGTTCTTTGGCTAACATGCAGTCCTGAACTCTCCTGAGATATGAGTCGCTCCAGGTGGTCAGTATGGAGTTCCTGGCAACCCGGTTAAGATTGTGAAGTTTCTTCACTTCTGGTGTGAAGAGGCTTCTATCCTTTAGAACCTTCTTCCCGGTTACCGTTCCACCTCCTTGTGCTGGTTCCTGGAAATCAACACTATCGACCATAGGTACGATAGGTCCGTCTTTCAAGACCTCTGTCATACTATCGTGGAGGGAAGTCAGACGTGCTTTCATTCTGACTCGCCATACCCCGTAGTTCTCTACTGAGAACATAGGTACCATCCTGATTCCTGACATATCAGACATGTTAGGTAATAATATGAATGAAGAATGATATGTAGTGAAAACGTTTTCAGGATCCGTTCAAGTAGACCAGTTTCAGATAACAAGAGTCTTGAAGAACTCCTGATCTGATACCAATTTTTGGTCCCGAGGTAAACATTCAGGTGTAGGGGGGGGGGGAGTGAATACACCTGAAAACTTTTTCTCAACTTAGAACGCGAACAGTCCGATTACGGAGATTATCTGCTGAATAAACTCAGTAGACCATGCAAGCTGTTCTAGATCGCGTGGACACAGTGACTGACTATACTGAGGCCTGCTAGTTGACTGATGTCAGAATTCAGTACCGTTCAGTAAGAGTTCAGTAGGTGCGGAATAGTATAGGCCCAATTTAGTTGAGTTGAAAACGTTTTTAGTGAAAACTGTTTCAGTAGATTAGTGCACTCAGTTAAACTTTTCTGAAACTCTGTTGAATGATTTTGCAAATGGGTTTTCAGTATGAACAGTAAATCAATGCAACAGTAAATGAACACAACGATTTTTAAGTGGTTTCGATATCAACAATCCTACGTCCATAGTCCCGAAAATATCAGGAGGCTATTTTATTATATTGAGTTAGTCTTAGTTGGTTTGTACACTGGACAAACACGGCCTTGAAGATTATATTGAGCAAGTCCCAGTTTACAAGATTCAAACAAAAGTGTTTGAAGGATTCTCCAACAGTGAATGAGTTCTTTACAATAAGAACAGTTCAAGATATGAGCTCCTTCTATTCTAAGCTATGGATATTTCAGTGGAGCTTAGGTTATAGGGAAAGGAAACAAGAAGAGGCTTCTAGAGTGAAGAACAATGAGGAATAATCTCTCTGGGTTCGTGTACTATCACTTGGATGCTAGAGGCTTTGATTCTATTAAGCTTGATTCCCTAGAGCAGTGTAATCGCCTTTCGCGTTGAGTATTTCTCCGAAGTTCTTGCGGAAAGCTTGTATCTTGTTCGTCCAATGCTCGTATTTTCACTGTTGTATTCTATATTTTCTTCGATTTGATTTTCCCTCTATTTATAGAGGTGATCTATGGATAGATCCG
This sequence comes from Lavandula angustifolia, assembly GCA_028984105.1. Taxonomy (NCBI): domain Eukaryota; kingdom Viridiplantae; phylum Streptophyta; class Magnoliopsida; order Lamiales; family Lamiaceae; genus Lavandula; species Lavandula angustifolia. Next base: position 18,582,521 of record CM054806.1, on the reverse strand, counting down.
TTGGAGACGAACTGTCCACGTGTCACTCTCTTTGGATAGCTAACGACTCTTTTGAAATCGTGCAGAGTCTACCCTCTTTTTCAGGAAAGTAGTTGATTTGCATCTTTTTACCAGAACGTTGATAGTTGGCTGCTTGTCATTGGCCGAGGTGTAGAAAGTTGTTGAGACATTCAAACTTCAAGGCATATACTGAAGCTGACTTCTCTGATGTGTACAACCTCAGACAATACTACTGATTTAACATCGAGAACCTTCTAACAATCAAGGAGACTATCAGACCGTTGTTGAGTCTGACCAAGGGTTCAGTAGTATACTCCTGCTGAGTCCAATTCTACTGACGGTCGACTCTGAGTTCAGTGAACTGCTCCTGCTGAATCCAGTTCTTCTGACTCTTTCAGTATGCTGCTCCTGCTGAGTCCAGCACTACTGAATCTGAACACCTCTCTCGTATGCTTTGCTCTTCTGTCCAAGTCGTACTGCGAGTCTTCACTCCACGGTGATCGAGGCGGATGGTCTACTGAGGGTACAACAAACAGAACTTCTGACACTGGACCAGAAGGAAAGTCTACTGAGTCTGAAACTCTCAGAGACCAAGGCGTTACAATTACAAAGGAATGGTTCACCGATCAAATTAGGGCTTTATTGAATGCATATAAATCAATAGTATTATGCATAGTTATTTGAAATATATGCATATTTAACAATAATAATTACATCATGTGATACAAAAAAAATGCAAATATTTAATGCATATAAATGAATAGTATTATGCATAATTATGGTTAATTTCATGCATATTTAGACCTTGATGAATCGAAATGTTAATTCACTATTTCTACGACAATGTAATTGTGTCATGATACTTTAATTGAATGCATATAAATGAATAGTATTATGCATAGTTATTTAAAAATATATGCATATTTAGTACTAATAATTACATTATGCGATATAAAAAAATTCACTATATTTAATACATATAAATGAATAGTATTATGCATAATTATGTTTAAATTCATGCATATTTAGATTTTGTTGATCGAAATGTTAATTCACTATTTCTAAAACAATGTAATTGTATCCTGATTCTTTAATTGAATGCATTAGATGAATATTATTATGCATAATTATTTGAGAATATATGCATATTTAGCACTAATAATTACATTATGTGATACAAAAAATTCACAATATTTAATGCATATAAATGAATAGTATTATACATAATTATGTTTAAATTCATGCATATTTAGACCTTGATCAAACGAAGTATTAATTCACTATATCTACAAAAAATTAATTGTGTCATGATACTTTAATTGAATGCATATAAATGAATAATATTATGCATAGTTAAATAAAAATATATGCATATTTACTCTAAAACTGTCATCATATTATTATATTAATTTATTTAAGAAATGGAAACAAACGAGAAAAGAGATAGAATGTTTATTTAGGATATGAAAAAATACGCAAACAATCTCTAAATTTAAAAATTTGTACTCAAATTAGAACCTAAATTTTCTTCGAAATGGAAATTATATGCTATTTTAGAAAGAGAATCAATTATTAAAAAAAGAAGATGATGAAGATTAGGATTCACATTATAAACGGTTCCCCACAAATTAAAGAATTTAAATGGACACAAATACCCTTAATGATATGTTATTAATAATACTGTATTAAATAAAAACATATCTTCAAAATAATCACAATCATAGATTTTTAAAAATGGAGGGCTGTGATTCCTTCTTATTTCTTATTTTAAGCCTCTTCTAATAATTACATTATGTGATACAAAAAATTCACAATATTTAATGCATATAAATGAATAGTATTATACATAATTATGTTTAAATTCATGCATATTTAGACTTTGATCAAACGAAGTATTAATTCACTATATCTACAAAAAATTAATTGTGTCATGATACTTTAATTGAATGCATATAAATGAATAATATTATGCATAGTTAAATAAAAATATATGCATATTTACTCTAAAACTGTCATCATATTATTATATTAATTTATTTAAGAAATGGAAACAAACGAGGAAAAGAGATAGAATGTTTATTTAGGATATGAAAAAATACGCAAACAATCTCTAAATTTAAAAATTTGTACTCAAATTAGAACCTAAATTTTCTTCGAAATGGAAATTATATGCTATTTTAGAAAGAGAATCAATTATTAAAAAAAGAAGATGATGAAGATTAGGATTCACATTATAAACGGTTCCCCACAAATTAAAGAATTTAAATGGACACAAATACCCTTAATGATATGTTATTAATAATACTGTATTAAATAAAAACATATTTTCAAAATAATCACAATCATAGATTTTTAAAAATGGAGGGCTGTGATTCCTTCTTATTTCTTATTTTAAGCCTCTTCTCATATGATCCATTCACTATATATATATATACTTGACGAACGTAAATAACCAGAAACATATGTATAACCAGAAAATAATTAAACCGCCCTACATGTTTCGTTCATGTGCCTTTTAAGTAGTTATTGATTTTTAATACCCCGGTTCTCATGAAGTTACTTAATAAAATGGTTAGCTCAGTCATCAGGAATCAGAAAGATATTCTGATTCCAGTTTTAACTGTTTATTCATGTTTTGCTTTTAATATATTGCATAATTTGTTGACAGTTTTCAAAAATAGATGGAGAACACTAGTATTTATGGATATGAATTCAGGTACCAGCACCCATATTCTTTGTAATCCACGATTCTTCTACTCTTTGAATGCACCTCTTGTTTCAATCAAGCTTGGTGGGTTCAATTTGTGTAGTGGACTGAATTTGTGACAGCAAAGAAATTCTACTTATTTTACGCCGCAAATTTCATGACATGAGATAATTAATACTTACATATATATTCATGAAGATTAATCCGAATCGTTCGATTGAGGTAATCGGAGCGGTTTTGTTTTTCCATTGGATTTCCATTTAACTTTGAGATTTTTTTTACCCAAACTACTGCACTTTCTTAGTGATGTATTTCTAGTGTTTTCTGGAAGGTGACGTCGCCTCCAGCTGATTCAGTTTCGAGCTTGAGTTATAGTCCGATGGCCAAATATTTGGTCGTTACGTCATGGGATAATCAGTTTTATCGGTGCTCTTCGTAGAAAACAATTAGGTCTTACTGGAGGAATTACTTTGAGCAGACGGATGGGTTGGTTTGGGTTGTGGATAATTTGGATTTGAGGAGGCTTGATGATTGTAGATATCAGTTGGATAATCTTCTTAAAGAAAGGTGTGTGTGATCTCTTTTGCTAGCTACTAACTTGCTATATATCTTGTGATGGCTTTCAGTTTTATGAATTCCCTTGAATATTTATTTGTCAACTCAATTGTTTATGAATTCCCTTAAATCTTGATTTGTCAACTCAGTGCCAACTTGCCTATTCCTCTTAATTTGCCAGTTCTCATGTTTTAAGCTTCAGAATAGCTTCTCTTATGTACTTTTGCAAGTTATCAGAAAGAATGCCAGAATTACGAGAAGTTACTGTTTTTGCATGCATTTACAGGATTTATTTTGCGAAGGAAGCCACTTTATGTAGCAATCGCTCAGAGAAAAGTGGAAAGACAAGTGCAGTTGCATGCATTACATGCTCAACGTCTGGTTGGATTATCAGGACAATCCTCACCTGTTATTATAGGCCGATACCCTCATCTTTATTATCCAACCCCCAGAAAGATTCATGCACAACCTAGTATGATGTATTAGCAGCCAGGAATGAGGCCCAGATGGAGGGCTAATGACATTTCAAATCCTGCTATACCTATGGTCCATCCATCTTCCATCACCATGTTCAGTTTATTACTTCATTTGAGCAAGTCCTAAATAGTTTTTCTATTAGCATAACCATTCAAGGCTAATACAAAGAGGGAGGAATAATGAGAATGTTTTCCACAGGTTGCTGCCATGTCATATCTGCCGCATTTGCAACGACCAAGTCATCATTTGGCTTCATCAAAGGATCTAAACAACCAGCAGATCTCTTCCATTTAATGCATTATTTTATATATATTAATAGGACAAAGGCTAGTTAGACTCAATATCTTGTTCTTTCCCAGTAAATTTCACCTGCCTTTCACTAGTACCATATAGAAATATGTTTTGTACAACATGCTAACTGGTTCTCTAGGAGTAAGAGGATGTTAAATTTGTTGCTTGTACTATTTTGCTTATGAACCCTGCTGACCTGAATAAACTTTATGTTTTGTCAGCCTATTCCGGGAACCAGTTCAGCGGGATCTGATATGTTCAGTAGCTTGCTGGCTTCAGCTCCTCCGGAGCAGCAAATACATATTCTTGGGGAGCATCTTGACCCTCTAGTTGCTCATCATCAGTCAACATGACTAACACGTTGTTAAGTTTGTAAACCGGCTATTGATTCCCACATGTTTTCAGCCTCATCTAGCAGCAAAGATAACATGAATGCTTCTGGAGATGGACAACTCAGAACTACTATTCAATTGGATTCAGCAGAGTCACCAACTGCCAAGGTGGAAGAGGCTGTTCAAGTGCTTAAATCATCAAAGGCCAAAGTTTCAGACTCGCTGCACTAGAATTTCAGAATTCGGTTGTTTACATGATCTGTTATTTCTATATAAATTTCCTATCTATTACAACCTACATCAGGAACTTGGTTTTAACTGTATCTGAACTAATCATTATAAATATTTTCTCCCCTTTCTATTTATATGGTCATATCCTCTTGTCACTATCTTTGTTCATGGGTCATTAATTGAAGTGTTGGATCCTTCTGCAGATGATGTTGTTGAACGTGGCAGTTGGTTAGTTTAATGTTTAAATACCCTTTCAATTACTGGTTTGTTGCTGCTCATTGTAGTTGACCCAGACTAATCAAATTTTCTTTTCTTGTTTACAATTTGAGTGCAAATTCAGAGTTTTAGAAATAAATATTCATAAAACATAAATTAAGTAGTTATTCAACTGGGATAACTTCATTTGTTGAGTGTTTTATTAAAATTAATCACATATTTTTGTTTAAAGGATTTCTTTCACGCAACTTCCTCTTAGATCTCTCATGATTGGTACTATTAAAGTTATTTTCAGCTTCGTGCTATGTTTCTGACCGTCGTTAACAGATTTCATTTTTCCTTTAAAGCATGTTATCCATAGCTTCCATTTTTCATTTTTCATTTTCCATTTCCTTTCATTATGTTATTCTTGTTAAAATATTGTATGCTGTAAGGGGCAAGAAGGAGAACTTTAGAATTTTCATTCCAAAATCTAATGCTTGTGTTGATGAGCCCTATTTGCACGCTATTTTCACTGTTATATTCTATTTATTTCGAGTTTCTTTTAGAATTTTCCTTTTGTAATATCTCAGTTCTAGGTCAAAATCACAACCCCGTTCATAGCATGGTTAAAGGTTGCGTTAGTCATATATATATATATATATATATATATATATATATATATCTTGTTTGCATACTTTACAACGCAAACTAAACCACAATATTCTAACAAGGGCAGGCCCCCCATATTTATATATCTTTGTTTAAACTTTTGTAACTCCCAACCAAACTGTTTGATAGTTTTATGTGATAGAGGAAAATATCGAGTGATTTTTGTTTGTATGTGAAAGCACGTACATTAACGAAGTAATGATAAAACTTGACATTTCTGTAGAAAGAAACGCCTCCCATTAGCCTTTAAATTTCTTAATATTTTTATTGAAGTATATATATGCTTTTTGATACAGATGTACGTGTTTTTTGTAAGTTATATACATACAATATGGTTGCTCTTAAATTCCTTAAAGGTTACTAGAAGAGGGACACAAAAATCAGTGGTACAGTAGTTTAATTAGATCAAGTATCCGAATCATTCTTAACAAGTCCATATAAATGATCATTTTTCTTATCAGTGAATAGAGACCAAAGATATGGAATGATCGATCTGATCAATAGAACAAATAAAAAAAAATAAAGAAATATCGCAATTCTTTCTTACTCATTCTAAGTTTGAAATACCATTTTTACAAATAAAAGTTCCCTTCATTACATGATTTCTTTTTCATATAGATAGAAATCATTATAATTGTTTCTCGAACTCTCGATTTTAATATACAAGTATAAATAATGACAGCACACGTATATAGTTTAAAAAATGAATAGAATTTTAGTCTTCATCATCAATAATTATTTTTCCGTCACAGAAGTCACGAGGTGAGATACGATGATGATATGATATCCAATCCAACTCACCCAATAACCAGCGTGATCTGTCACATGAATTAATACGACTATAACAATATATACCAAAACACTGTTAAAATACAAACAAGGAATCAACTAGTATATACGTACCCATCCTCTGTAGCTTAGGTGGCAATACTTTTTCCCCTTTAAGATAATTCAGTGGTAAATTAAATTGTCTTGGAGAAAAAATTAATCCTATAGGTCAAAGGCAAAAACTTCTGTGCGTTGCACATGCAACATGATTCAATTACCCAATTTTGACCCGCTTTAACCAGTATTTGACCCGTTGACTCGTTTTGACCAGTGTTGACCTGCTCATGTCAGCATGACATCATTAATCATTTTTTTATTTATTTTATTTTATTTTATTTTATTTTATTTTATTTTTTATTATTTTTTTAATTTTTACGTTTTTTTCCTCTTTATTTTAAGGACGGACGTGTCAATGATGAGTAGAGTGTATGTTTAGGTCATAATTCATAATAGAGAGTAGAGTGTCAATTGTCACTGTTGTGCGTGTCACTCATGACAAAAGAACGTGTCAATGATAAGCAGAGTGTTTGGTTAAGCCATAATTCACAGTATCAGAGCAGAGTGTCAATTGTCTCTGATGTGAGTGTCAATCATGACAGAAGAACGTGTCAACGATGAGCAAAATGTCTGTTTAAGCCATAATTCACAGTAGAGAGCAGAGTGTCAACTGTCTCTGTTGTGCGTGTCAATCAAGATAAAAGAATGTGTCAATGATGAGCAAAGTGTCTGTTTAAGCCATAATTCACAGTAGAGAGTAGAGTGTCAATTGTCTCTGTTGTGCGTGTCAGTTATGATAACAGAGCGTGTCAATGATGAGCAGAGTGTCACTTTAATCCAATAATCATACAATAAAATATGAAGCATAATAACGAGAAATATTGTCCAAAGTGTCAATCGTAATAAACAAAAGTGTCAATTATAATTAAGAAAAGTGTCACTTTAATATCATACGAAACCACCGTTCAATTATCTAGTCAATAAAATATAATCATCATAATAACCAAAAATGTTACGTAAATTATTTCCAGAAAAATAAGGAGCTGGTTTGGATTTAAAGAGACCACCAAATCTCTGTTTGGAGCAAGACTAATAGGGAAACAACTCTAAGGTTTAATTAGACTAAATCTCCTTTTAGGATTCAAAGTTGCAAGTTTGTTTGCCATGAAATCAATGAGATCAGTCTTCTTAAAGAAATATGCAGACGTATTAACTACTGGAGTAGTTATTGCATCAATAGCAATGCCACGACCCAATCTTTCACCTGCGGATGTGGGCGGAACTACGACGACATGCATAGTGGCATTGTTGGGAGGGAGGGCCAACCTAAGTGGATACAGTTTCTGAGTTACGGAGTTCCTGGAACACACGATTATGTCCTCCAGACCTGTTATTTCCTCTAACTTAATAGTCAACTCCTCCAACCCATGCCCCTTAAATTGTAAACATTCCTCTTCAATGGCATCGTCTGTGTTTCCCTCATCGCCCACCACATAGAAATATATCACCCTCCCCTCAGATTTCCTCAACGAATCTTCACCACATAGAAAATGCACACAAATTAACATTCAGAAATCATATGGAGCACCAAAATTGTTCAATAATCAAACCAAAAGAAAATCCTGTTTCAATTCATCAAAAGAATTCTCAAGTGACACCAAAACCAAAAGAAAAAAAATCGAACAAAAAACAAGTCATGTTGTCGGAATACATTGCGGAAGACGAGGTCGGTTTCCGGCGAGTCCTCATCGGAGAGAGCGAGGCGGAGGCGGAGAGATCGGAGGCGGAGTGACGACGGCGGAGACAGGGAGGACTGTTGAGAGAGAGAGAGGGGGGAGTGGAGAAAGAGAGAGAGAGAGGGGAGTAGAGAGAGAGAGAAAGAGAGAGACAGAGAGGTGAGATGCAAAGAGAAAGAGAAAGAGAGGAGAGAGAGAAAGGGGGTAGTGGGGAGGGGAGGAGACGGGAGAGAGAGGGAACGTTTAATTTTTTTTTAATAAAGTAGAAAACCGGGTCAAACCTGGTCAGAATTGAAAATTGGATCATGTTGCATGTGCAACATGATGCACACTAGTCCTTCTCTAGGTCAAATCTACATTGCATGATTAATTTATTACAATTTATATATTCTAGACAGTCTTGTTTAAACTGGTGTTCATTGGAGTATGTGGAATGGTATGTTAGTTTGAGGAAGACTATATTATTAATACGCTAGCTCATACACAAAACATGGATGTTTGGTATAAATATTAGTATGATTAAACAATTCTAAATATGTGTGCTTTTAAATCTGTTTTTACTGTCTAATATAATTATATATTCCTAGTACAATATAATCAAGAAACACAAATTTGGTAGGTCAGTATATTTGTTTGCGTTTGTTGAAAACACAATATTTTCTCTTTATGTTACATGGTATTTTAATTTAATTAGGATAATGTTTATCTAAGGAAATTGAGGTGTGTTTATTTTAACTGATAGAGACATTAGTTCATAGGATATTTTGAATACCATATGTTAGGGTATCAAATTGGTTCATACTATAATTACGAATTTACCATCATAGGAGGAGGTTCAAATATGAACAATTATTTATTGTGTGAATGTGAGAACACATCGCGACCTTTAATTAACTCATCTAGAGGTCAGATTTTGCTCCTCATTAAAAAACAAGCGAACTTCACTTTAGAGTGTATTTGTACTGCACTTAAGGGCTATTTCAGTAATGTTGATTAAAAAATGTGGTGGAATTTTTTTAATATAAGGAAGATATTAATTCAGCATTTGAGATCAAATTGCAATGTTCACTAACACGACAGTGCACTTCGCTGTAAGTGCACTTCGCAAGTGTTATAAGTGCATTTCAAGAGGCTGTTTTTGTAATCAAAAGAAGATTGTTAATTCAACATACTTGGAGTTCAAAGTGTAGTTTTCAATAACACGAAAGTGCACTTCGATGGTATTGTTAGTGCAGTTAACAATTGATATAAACACTTTTGAAGATTAAAGGCAATTATATTTATATATAATATAAGGAAGTTTATTAATTCATCATATTTGAAATTCAAAGTGAATTGTTTAATATACTTCATATGTATTGTAAGTGTATTTCATAGATAATATAAGTTCATTTTGTAATCAGAAAAATACAGTATATTCATCAACTACTAGTATAAACACCAAATACTAGTATATTTAGTGATCATAAGTTTTAAGTGTAGTTCGTAGGTAACATAAGTGCAGTTTGCAAATACTATACATGTAGTTTGTAATCAAACAAATACATTATGAATCTATCTAGTATAGTCACCTAGTATAATCACTAAATACTAGTATTGTAAGTGTAGTACGTAAGTAATATAAGTGTAGTTCGTAAATAACATAAGTGCAATTTGCAAGTATTATTTTGTAATCAGACAAATACATTATGATTGTATCTAGTATAATAACCAAATACTAGTACAACAAGTGCAGTTCGTAAGTAATATAAGTGCATTTTATAATCATACAATTACATTCAAAATTTATTTAGTATAATCACCAACTATTAGTAGTCTAGTACGATAGCGTTTTTCAAACCCCCAAAATGCGAGTGTTCCGAGGAATGCGAGCATTTTCAAACCGGTATGCACCCCTAGGGTTTATCCTTCCCATATAGGGTATAGTCACCAACTACTAGTATAATCACCAACTATTAGTATTGCAAACAGTCCGTAAGTAATATAAGTGCATATCGTAATTGATATAATTGCATTTTGTAATAAGACAATTACATTCAGAATGTATCTAGTATAATCACCAACTACTAGTAGTCATGGGGTTTGGAATTGCTAGAGTTCCGAAGGAACGCCCTAAAATGCGAGTGTTCTGAAGTAACGCGAGCATTCTTAAACCGATTTGCACCCATAGGGTTTATTCTCCACCTATAGGGTATAATATAGACACCAACTACTAGTATAATCACCAAATACTAGTATTGTGAGTGCAGTTCATAAATAATATAAGTGCAATTTGTAAATAAATATAAGTGGAGTTTGCAATTGAAATAAGTGCATTTTGTAATAAAAGAAATATATTAAGAATGTATCTAGTATAATCACCAACTACTAGTAGTCCAGTAGTTTTGAAAAGCTAGCGTTCCAATTTGAATAAACCCTAAGGGTGCGTACCGGTTTGAAGATGCACCTATATTACTTATAAACTGCACTTATATTACTTATGAATATATTATCCCCTGTAAGGGAAGGATAAACTCTAAGGGTGAATGCCGGTTTGAAAATGCGAGTGTTTCGGAAAATGGTCGCTTTTCTTCGGAACAATACTCACATTTGGAAGCTAGCATTTTCCAAATCCCCGGACTACTAGTACTTGGTGATTATATTATATATATTTTAATATATTTGTTGGATTACAAAATGCATTTATAATATTAGCAAACTGTACTTATATTACTTACAGACTGCATTTGCAATTCTAATATTTGGGGATAATACTAGTAGTTGGTGACTATATACTATACCATATAGGGGAAGAATAAAAACTAGGGATGCATACCGGTTTGAAATTGCCCACGTTCCTTCGAAACACTCGCATTTTGAGGGTTTGGAGTAGTTGATGATTATATTAGATACATTCTGAATGTAGTAATCTAATTACTAAATGCACTCATAGTACTTACGAACTACATTTGCAATACTAGTATTTGATGATTATAATAGCAGGGAAGAATAAACCCTAGAGGTGGATGGGTCTGTGAAGAAGGTCGACAGATTTTCGTGGGGAATAGAAAAAGAAATTGATTTTGACTATTTTGTATAATAAATTTAAAATAGATATACATATATTTTTAAAACTAGGGGCCATGTCTCAATCCCATGTGGCTGATCATCCTCTTAGACCAGCTACTGATCATCGCCTTGGTGAAGTATATTGCCTCACCATCTAGCTAATATGATGCAAGCCCCTCCTCGGGCGGATTGCAATCGGACATTTATATCTTGTAGTATATTAGTCTTGTCAGTGCAATTAATCTAATTTTAACTCAAAAGCAAATCTATATTGTTTATATTTATGGTAATAGATGAATCAGATTTGTTCTTATGTTCATACTCTAAGGGCACCTGAACCAACTCCCACCATTGTAAAATTACAAGTATTTTTGCATTAAATACATAAGGATTATGCATAAAACATATAGTGATTATGCATGATTTTTAATTCTCACGTTAAATTTGAATTCTCACATGATTAACTCCCGATATATATATATATATAGTATTGGATCAAATAAGAACTAAGGGTTTGTGTGAGAACTAAGAACCAATTACAACCATTGATTTAGTTGATCCAACGAATATCATTAATTAGTTAGTTAATGACTTTTTTAAATGTCATAATATCCAGAAGGTTATTGGTGTAATTTTAGGTTTATATAACTTCTAAAAAATCGTGTGATTATTTACGGATAAGGCAAGTTTCTTAATATCTAATTTATTTTTTAATTAACATATTAATTAATGAGGATAAATAGCAACAAACGAATTGATTTATATAACTTCACATAAATTGCGTACTTTTTTTTATAGTAAGCCACCCAATTAAATATGGTTATTACTATTATTATGCATTTGTTAATATGCATACGATTTTAAATCACAATTTTTACATTGGTACATGATATGCATATATTCAGATAATCATTTTCTTGTATTTCTCATTCTACATAAGTGTTTTAACAATGCATATTTTAAGTAGTATTGATGCATAATATCGTTTATGTGTATGCATACGAAAGTAATTAAATTGTTGTGTTTCATCATCAAATTTCTGATTTATTATGCACCAAACAATATAAAGTATTGCATATATAAAATTAATTTATGCATAACTATAATATTCAATAATAGTCGAGTAATATGCATGTAAAATGCATATTAATGCATCAAATGTTAGGAAATTATGCATGCCAAAAGTAATAATTTTGACTTCTTAAACATGATTTTTGTCAATAGTAAAAAAAAACTTAGTATCTAAATAATAGCCTTTACAAGAAATTTGAGCAAAAGTTCAAAAATCGATGCACATCAGATTCGAACAAAAATTTGTAAGAAAATAAAAATATTGCGTCAAGCCCAATATTGACGTCTGAAATTGAAAACTAAATCTTGTGGAATCAAATGAAACAAGACCAGGGCCGGCCCTGACATTTAGGAGGCCCTAGTCGATGACAAAAAACGAGGCCCCTTATTGATGCTTCGTGAATCATCTTGCTAGCTAAAGACATACATACTTTCATGCTTGTGTGCCTACATAACTTTAAAAGTAGAAATCGTAAAGTGCAACAAATTAAAAAAAAAAAATACAAGGATCGAATAATCATTGAAATAATTTAGATCTTTTAACATTTTGAGAAGCAAAATCATCAATAACATCATCAAGATCAAGTTTTTACAATACCTCATTTTCAATAAAAAATAGCTAGTCCATTTAACCTTTTCCTGAGACATAAAAGAATGCAAATATGATTTGATCGATTTTAATTTTGAAAAACTTCTTTCTGCTGAAGCTACAATGACGAGTATAGTCAACAACATTCTATAGGTAATAAAATCATTAGGAAAATATTCTGAAGCTTTAACGAACTCAAGAACTTCATGAATTGATTTTACTTCTTAAGGTAAACACATTTGTAAAACTTGCAATTCTGAATATAAATCTTCAGAATAAATATCAAATTTATCATTATGTTTAAGAGCATCTTGAAGCTTGACACAACATTTATGCAATGTATTATCATCCAATGAAGATAAAGACTTATGATTAAATAAAAAACCAAAAATATCTTCAAAGACTACCAATTGCTCAAATCTAGTCCTTAAATATAAAATAACAATATCCACTATAATAATAAAATAATTAATCCTAAAAGACTCCTCATTAGATAATGAAGTATCTTCATGACAACTTTCATCAAATCATTTTTTTCTATGAACCTTACGTTTTGGAGGAAAAATTGGATCAATTTCCATTTTAGATGCAAGCTCCTTAGCTAATGTCGATGCCGATTGAAAACCTGCATTCAATACTTTTCAAAATAAGAAATCAAACCTTTCAAGATAGTTATTGCAACATCAATTTGCATATCATTAGATTGTAATTTTTTGCTAATCAAATTTACTTTGTTCAAAATGTTATGCCATATAGTCATTCCCAACAAAAAATCAAAATTCCCTAGTTCATTAGTAGCCAAAGACTCGGCCTCACTCCTAGTTTTAGCATCATCACTAACTCTTGATAATTCAAATAGAGCACCTCTTATTTCATTAGGTTGAGTTATTATAGAATGAACACTATTAACATGTTGGGTGATGATTCTATCCTCAGCAGTGTCGATAATAGTGGGAAATGATTCGATCTTCTATCTTTGTGAAACGATCGGTAGCCTCATGCTCGAATGTATTTATGAAGATTTGAAGATCCCAAAACCCTATATTGATTGGTGAACCATTACGTTGTATTGTTCAGACTCAGCAGACCCTCTGCTCTGGTTCAGGCACTCAGTAGATTATCCGCCTCAGCACCAGAAGTAGAAGACTCAGTAAATCTTGGACTCGGCGGGAGCAAGATATGCGAAAGGAGTCAGTAGAACTGAACTCAGCAGGAGTAGTTCACTGTACTCAGAGCTGATCTTTAAGTAGAGCAGACTCAGCAGGAGAATGCTACTGAATCAGAGATCAGACTCAGCAACGGACAGATAGTCTTCTGACTGTCAGAATCTTTGAAGTCACTTTTCAGCAGAGTCAATACGAGGAAGAGAGAAGTCAGCTTCAGATCTCCTTGAAGTCTGTTATGTCTCAACCACTTTCTGAACCTCGACCAATGACAAGCATACACGTAACCTATATCTACTTAAAGCTGCAAGTCAACAACTTTCCAGAAAAGGACGGAAAGGACACTGCCACTATACTTCAAAAGAGCCGTTAGCTACCCAAAAGAGAGAGACAAATGATCGTCGTCTCCAACGGATCTATCCTAATCTCTTCTCTATAAATAGAGGGATAAATCAAATTTGAAGCTCACGAGAAAAAAAAACACGAATACGCGAAAAAACCGAACTACCAAGAACACAAAGAGCATTCAAACAAGCTAATCCGAAAAGCCTAAGTCTTCCGCAAGAAGTTCGAAGAATCTATCTCCGGCGAAAGACTACATTCTAGCTCATAGGGAACCAAGCTTAACTTTTTCATACAGCCTCTAGTATCCAAGCGACGATACACGAACCCAAAGCTATATTCAGCTATTCGTCGTTCTAGAGGCCACCTTCTTGTTCCCTATCCCTCTAACCTAAGCTCAATAACATATATCTATAGCTTAGACGAAGGAGTTCATCTTTGAACTAATCCTTATTGTAAAGGACTCCTTCATAGTTGGAGAGTTTTTCAAACACTCAGTTTGATAACCGTGTAAACTGAGACTTGCTCAGTATAAATCTCAAGACCAGTGTTTGTCCAGTGTACAAACCAACTGAGACTACCTCAGTATAATATATAGCTTCCTGATCTTTCGGGACAGTGGACGTAGGATTTTTGTGTCCGAACCACTTTAAAAATCTCTATGTCGTGTGTTCTGTTCTTAACTGTTGCATTGATTTACTGTTCATACTGAAAAACCTTCTTTAAATCATTCAACTGAGTTTCAGCGAACTAAATAGACTTCACTAATAAATTGAAACTGTTTTGATAAAAACGTTTTTCTAACTCAACTGAATTGGGCCTACACTATTCCGCACCGCTGAACTCTATCTGCAAGATACTGAATTCTAACTCTCAGTCAACTAGCAGGTCTCAGTAGAGTCAGTCACTCTGCCAACACGATTCAGAACATCTTATCTGGTCTGCTGAACTTATTCAATACGACATCATCCCGAAAAAGGACTGTTCGTGTTTAAGTTGAGAAAATCGGTTTCAGGTGTATTCAACCCCCCTCTACACCTGAACGTGCTCTCGGGACCAACATAACATGACTTTCCCATCATTTTGTTGATAATGACTTTAAAGTTAAATGAGGAACATGATCTTGTAAAATTTTTCATCTTTCTGTAGAACCAACAAATAAAGTATACAAGCGTTGCACAACTCCAAAAATTGTGATGGCTTTAACACAAGAACTACCCATATCACATATTGTTAAATTAAGAGAATGACAAGCACAAGACATATAGAATGCTCTATGATTGATTTCAAAAAACCTTTTTTGTACCCCTTGATGTTTCCCTTTCATGTTGGAACCATTGTCATAACCTTGTCCTCTCACATTATCAATATCAAGCACAAGTAATTGTAAAATTGCTTGTATTTCATTAAAAAGAGCTAATCCTAATATATCATCCACACTTAAAAATTCAATAAAGTATTCTTTTACCATTATTTGATTACGAGACATATCAACACACCTAACCACTAAAGTCATTTGTTCATTATGACTTACATCAGAAGTACAATCTAGTATCACCGAATAATCTTTAGCCTATTTTATTTCTTTAATTATATCATTTTTAACTTTAGAAGCTAATGTTGAAATCAATTCATTTTGAATCTTATGACTGAGATAGTGTTAGTGAATTTCCTTATTCTGAATACGACGTAAGTGTTATTGCATTACCAAGTCAAATTCTGAAATTAACTCAAGTAAGCCCAAAAAATTACCATTATTATTTTGATAAGTGTTCTCATTATCCCCACGAAAAGCCAAGTTACGTGTAGCAAGACATTTCAATCTGAAATAATTCTAAGTAAAACTAGTTTCCAATGTTCTTTCTCTTTCTTAATTTGCACTTGTAAATCTTTATGAATTGTTTGGTTATGTTTCAATCTAATATGCAAATCAATCCATGTCATCATATTACTAATATGCACGGAAATATTCTCATGTTTTTTGAGTCTATCATTTATATGTTTCCAATCGTCCAAAACTTCGTTTGCTAATAAACTATTACTTTGAAGTGATTTAAATAATTTGCAACAAAAACAATATACTTTATTTGCATCTTTTGAGTATACCAACCGGTTTCTATCTTGACTCTCGCCATTTGGTAGTTTTCTTGTATAATAAGAATATGCAAAATGCCTACCAAGCTCATCTATAGGAAACTTGAGATTGTACTATCTTAAGGGCCTTTCTCTATCAAGATATCTCTAGTTTTATTATCAATATTATTCCAATTTCTAGGATCAAATATATCTAAGTATTATTTTATTTCCAATAATATTAATTTCTTCATTTAAAACATCATCCTCATTATTAACTACATTGACTTCCTCATTCTCATTCTCGTTTACTTCCCTATTCTCATTCATATCAATTTCTTCATCCAAAGCATCAACTTCTTCATTATCACTTATATCAACTTCTTTTACCGAAAAACTAGAACTAAAACTCTTTGAGTTTTAACCACCTCCTCCAGTCTTTTTCTTTTGTTCCTTTTTTGACTTCTAGAAACATATTTTTTAGGCAACATATTCACAAATCACAAATCACTTAAATACAACACAAAACCCTAATCCCATTCTAAAAAATTAGCACAAATTGTAAAGAACGAAACCTAATTTGATGAAAAATTAGTACAAATTGAAATGAGAAAATCTAATTTGAAGAAAGGGGGGGGGCGTGTATCAAGTGCTGACGAACTCAATCGGACTGTTGAAGAGTGAATAATGAAGAGAAAGAGTGATTTCTATAATTCTATTCTACCTGCCTTCAGGGTTCAGTGCCTTGATTGTTGTTGTTGGACGTTGAAGAACAGAAAAAGGAGAGAGCCAGAGAGGAGGAGTACCGTTCTGTAAAGAGAAGAGACGTTAGCCACTTTTTCTACTGACCGACCGTTTATATAAAATAGAAGTAGTGCTTTAGTGAATTATTGGGCTGCTCAGCAAGTCAGCAGCAGGACTAATTTAATAACTTAATTTTTTATGTTGGGCTAAAGTAATGAGCTTATAATTGTACCAAATGTAGTATTTTTTTTAATACTTATATGGGCTTAATAATTTGGGGGCCCTAGATCCATGTCCCTTGGGCTATTCAATAGGGACGGCCCTGAACAAGACAAATCATTCGATTAACATTGTCCGTCGTGACTTGGAATGCAATGATACAACGTTTGAGCACATATATTAAAGATGTAGCGTTTTTTTATCCAAAGAGATTCAATCCAAAATTCAAGTTGATGCAGCGGCGGTTTGATGTAGAGAGAATCTATCCAAGATCTGAAACTAATGCAAAAGCAGTTTGATGTGGAGAACAAATGCACCATTTCAAGATTGCAACTCGGAATTGACTCCGAGAAGCAGCATCGGCAGAAAGTTTGGGATGGTGGAGGAAGGAGCGGAGGCAGAGGAGAGAGAGATGTGATAGTATAGTTTTGCGTAACATGATGAGTTGTGGGAGAGAGAAAAGGGTTTTTTTTTGTGTTTGTTTTACAATTTTACATAATTACCCTCAATGCATTGAAAATATATTGTATTTCAATAAAAAATTCTTTAGTAGTAGAATCAATCATATCCATTTAATGAGTAAGATGTGCGGTGTATATTGGTTCCTTATTCTTATTTAACTATTGGTTCTCATAGGATATATATATATATATATATATATATATATATATATAGGGAGTGGATCATGTGTGAACCACATTTATATTTTTTATGCATAAGACTTATGATTTTACATTTCGCATAATCCTACTATGTTTTATGCAGAATGCAAAAGTATTAAATTTTAGAGTTTTTTTGCACAAAATATATAAGAATTATGCATAAAACATATAAGGATTATGAATGATTAGCAGTTCTCACATGTGGTTCTCACCAGATCCACACCTTATATATATATATATATATATGGGAGATCATATGAGAACACCCCTTACAGTGAGAACTAGGAACATTTCACATCCGTTGGATTGAGATTATTGACGCTCCAGATTTTAGTTTCATTAAAGAATCTGTTTTGCAACTTTAAGGTTAATAATTTGCACAAAGGACTTTTTGGTAAACTTGAAATATCTAATTTATTTCTCAACTACCATTTATACAAAACTATTTCTACAACAATTAAAAATGATATATTAAATTCCAGATTGATTATTTTTATTATTTAGTTTAATTTCAATCATTACGTATTTTTTTTAATTCCAGATTCATTAAGGTTTTATTTTTTATGATTTTTTATTTATGTTTTTTAAAGATAAAATTATGCACTATTCTACAAAATAATTTGTACTATTACACAAAATAATATGCACGATTATTTTCTGGTTTTCTTACCGACATATGAGTAAGTCTTGCTAAATAGAACGAAATTGTTGGTCCCGTGAGTGAGTTCAGGTGTAGGGGGGGGGTGAATACACCTGAATCCAAATTTCTCAACTTTCGAACACGAACAGTCCTATTCAGGAAGGTGCCGTACTGAAATAGCTCAGCAGACCAGACAACTGTTCTGAATCGTGTTAAAGGCTAAAAGAGTACTGACTCAGCTGAGATCTGCTAACTGACTAGGTCAGAATTCAGTATCGATCAGTGAGAGTTCAGTGTGCGGAATTGTGTAGGCCCAAATCAGTTTTAATGAGGAAAACGTTTTATGCAAGTCTCAGTTCAGTAGATAAGAAGTTCAGAATACTGAGACAGTTAAATCAATTTTAAATATGATGTTCAGTATGCACAGTAAAACCAATGAAACAGTAAGTAAACGACACAGAATATTTTTAAAGTGGTTCGGATATCAACAATCCTACGTCCACTGTCCCGATAGATCAGGAGGCTATTTATTATACTGAGTTAGTCTCGGTCGGCTTGTACAGTTCGGACAAAGCCGTGCTTGGGGATTATACTGAGCAAGTCCCAGTTTACAATTCTATCAAACTTTAAGTGTTTGACAAACTTCTCCAACAATGAAGGAGTCCTTATACAATAAGGATTGGGTTCAAATGTGAGCTCCTTTCTCTAAACTATAGATAAGAATGGTTGAGCTTAGGGTTAGAGGGATAGGGAATATGAGAGTAGCTTCTAGATCGACGAACAGCTGAAGGTAAGCTTTGAGTTCGTGTAACGTCGATTTGGATACTAGAGGCTTTATATGTCGGTATAGCTTGATTCCCTATGAGCTAGAATGTAGTCTTTCGCCGGAGATTGTTCTTCAAGTTCTTGCTAAGACTTTGTTATTTTGAATTCACTCTTTTTCGCGCTTTCTTGTGTTCTAGGCAGATATCTTTGTTCTTTTGAATTCTTGCGTTGGTGTTTTTCAAATCTTGAATGATCCCTCTATTTATAGAGCAGAGACTGAATTAGATCCGTTGGAGACGATCTTCTTCTCTCTCTCTCTTTTTGGTAGCAAACGACTCTTTTGGTGTAGGTAACAGTGTACTTTCCCACCTTTTACGGAAATATGTTGACTGTAGCTTTAGTAGGTGAGACGACACGTGTATGCTTGTCATTTGTCGAGGTGGATGTGGTGGTTGAGACAGAACAAACTTCGTGGCAACTGAAGTTGACTTCTCTCTTCCTCGTACTTGACAACACTGATAGCTTATCAAAAGATTCGGACGGTTCGAAGACTCGTCGGCCCGATGCCGAGTCCGATTTTGTATTCGATAGATAGACAAATGAGAAGGGTCTACCGAAAATCGGCTACGAGTCCAGTGAACTACTCTGCCGAGTTCGGTTCAACCGACTCTCTCGCATATCTTGCTCCTGCCGAGTCCAAGTATTCACCGAGTCTTCTACACCGGTGCCGAGGCCGATGAGCTACGAGCGCCTTGACCGGAGCAGAGTGTCTACCGAGTGCGAAACCTCGGAGACAAATACGAATACAAAGGAATGGTTCACCAATCGGATAGGGTTTTGGGATCTTCAAATCTTCTCAACGGTCGAGCACGAGGCTACCGAGCATGATTCGAGATAGAAGATAGAATCATTTCCCACAAGTATGATCATGCTGAGGATTGAATCATCACCCAACAATTTCCCCCTATTTGATGATGCCAAAACCTATCATCTATGCTAACACTAAACAGATAGAAACAAAAAATTCTTACAAATATTACAAGTAGGATCAGTGGAGATGTTCCATCAGTTCTAGACTATAAAGCAAACAGGGTAAACAGAACAATTTCCCCCATTGCAAACAAAACAGGCTAGCAGAATCTATCAAAGCAATCAGCTGACATGTAATAAAGAGAGTGTGAGCCAGCAATCACTTCAGTGATTCTGAGTGTTAAAGCATAAAACAAACACGGCTGTATAGACAACAAGTAGTTGTCAGAGCCAAAAGCAGATTGTATAAATATAAGAGAAATTCAGTATAGATACAATCTTGCTATGCTAAGAGAATGAGCTAAAGATCTAAGGAGGAGGGCCACTGAACTTCTTGATTCTGTCCATGAACTCTTGAGTCTGATCTTCAGGGAGCGGCACTCCATACATCCTGTATGTGATCTTCCTTAGCTTCAGAAATTTTGCAAAATCGGCAGGCTCATCTTCGACAAGTTCTTTCTTCGCTGCGGCATGCTTCACTTCGGCCTTCAATCGTACCAAAGTGTGCTCGAGTCATCCTGTCTTCTCGGTGGAGGTATGATTACCGGGTCCCGAACACCGACTTCTATACCTTCGAGATATGGCTTTGTCGAGGTATGGGTAGAGTTCGGGTTCGGTAGCGAACATCCATTCCATGTAAGCTTCAATCCTTGTCTCGTTGGACCGGAACCTCCGAAATAGTTCCTCTTGATGAACTCAATTTTCGCATTTTCCCATCTTTGATTGAGCCGAGCCGGTATCCATTCATCTCGTTCTTGGCCATCTTTGAAGTTTCGTGTGTCACCGGCTTCCCGAATTTCCTGTATCCGTATGGAATATCGGCTTTAGAAGGCACTCTCGGCTGGCCTCCTCTTCGATCCTTTTCATCGAGCTTCAAGGTCCGCCTTCCAAATTCTCGTCTCGCGGCTGAATCTGTCTTGCCTCCTCGCCTCGTATAGATATCTCGTTCATCGATCAAATATGGCTTCGATTTCATCTCCTTGTGTATTAGTGGCTTGCTGAGGGGCTTCTTCTGATTCAGCAGGGGTACTAGATCTAGATTTGGACGTACCCTGCCTTTCAGTACTCTTCTGCTGCTGCTCTTTTTCCTTTTCTCTGTCCTCTTCATCTGTTCTGATGAGCTTTCTCGGAGGCAGTCTAGCAGTTTTCTTTCCTCCTCTGGATGGGGCTTTAGTCTTTCCTTTAGCAGGCTTAGACTTTGGCTTGTTAGCTGCTTCGGCCTCTGCAATTTCTCTGGCTAGCCTCTCATCCGCAGCTATTTGGGCTTCCTCCTCGCGGAGATATGTACCTTAATCGCTTTCTTTGGAGGGGTTGGAATTTTAAGCTTTTGTTTGCCCTTGCCTTCTTGAACTGGTGGTGGAAGAGGAGCCTCTTCTTCTTCTCGAGTCCTCCACCGCTTTGTTCGGCGTACTCGGCAACCTCCTTAATAATGTCCTTGGGAGTCCGGGTTGCTCGAGTAGTCTGCCGGGGTCTCGAGCCACTTGGGCCGGTTTCACCGGTGTGCTCGCAGATCGAAACACCACGGGCCTTACCCGGAGTCTCGAGTCCGAGTTTTACGAGACCGAGTTTTGCTAATATCGGCAATAGATTTCTTCTTCTCGGTCCCCTTCTTTCCTTCGGAGCTGTCCCCTTCGGTAGTCTAGAAGGTTTAGTGGGAGTCGCCTTCTCGGTACTCTTTTTCTTTCCTTCACTTCCTTCACTTTCTTTCTCGGTACCCTTCTTCTTTCCTTCCCCCTTTTTGGCATCATCAAGTACAGTAGGGGTTGGGATGAGTACCTTCTTCTTAGCTTCGATAAACAGTGGACAAGTCGTCCCGATCCATTATGCACTTTCTCCAATGCTAGATGCGGCTCGTTCCTCTCGAGATATGAGTGCGTCCTTGTATCTTTGTATGAGAGAGAACGGCTTCGACTTCGGTTCAGCTAGTTTCTCACCGATCTTGTCCTCCACGACCCGGTTGAATGAGGTCTAGTCTATTCTCCGTGGCACGGGCTTGCTCGGTGAATGACTCGGTATGAGCGGACAAGGCGTTACGAAATTGTTCAAGGAGCTTGGCTCGTCCCTCTCCGAATTGTCCTTAGGCGAGTGCACTGAAACTGCTTCTTCTTTGGCCGATGCTTCGAGATATGAGAGCGGAGACATCAGGGGTAGCTGATGTAGAGATGCTGGATTTCAGCCCCTGAAGCTTAGAGTTGGTGGCCAATGCAGACTTCTCCCACACCTTGTGGACTGCCTTCGCCAATTCCCGATTTTTAACTCCTTGTGCAGTTAGAGCTTTGGCAACTGAACGGGATCTCTTGGCAGATGGGCTGGGCGCTGCCTCGTATGTCGACTTGAGCAGGAGCTGAGAAGGCTCTACTGAGGACGAGACACCAGCCGAAGGCTTCTCAGGCCCAAGGATACTGAGTGGTGCTGCTTCTTCAGTATGGGTATCCTTGTCCTGTGGATGTCCCTCATCAGGCTTTCCAGGGCCTGAATCACTGGGTGGGTCGTGACCGTCGTGGTCAGACCCATCTGAGGGCGGCGAGCCAGCTGCTTGGCGTCGATCAACAATGATTGCAAGCATGGCTGCCCTTAGATTCTCCATCGTATTGAGGTTCTCAGGCTCTGAATAGCCTATCTCCTCACGCAATCTCAGTTCTTCCAAGTGTAGGCTGGCGACGGGAGTAGTGTAGAACAAGGCGTTGAAGCTGAGGCCACTCCTGAAAGCGTAGGATCATATGGAGCCTTGCTGACTTGGCTAGGACGAGCAAATCTGAATGGTCAGCAAGCTCTGGAATGAACTGGATGATCTCTCGGGAAGCTCTAGAAGTCAGTCTCAGGGTCAGCAGGTGGTAGACTGCTGAGCGGAGGCACAGAGAGAGGGCTATCCAGACGTTGGACTTCTTCGCTTTGGGCTTCGGTAGCCTCTCCCCTGTTCCTCTTGAACTTGTTCCTCGGTGGAGACGGCTTTCTCCACCGACTTGGTCTTCTCGAGATGAGGAAGACTCATCTACCAACCTTAGTGGCTGAATAGGAGTTGGTTAAGTAGCCACTTCGAGTAGTAGTCTCCGGTTCGAGGGTGTATCCGGTATGGCCTTCCTCGGCTTCTTGGGCTGGTGCCTTAGGTGATTTTGCCGGAGGTGTCCTTTTCTTAGGAGTCGCTCGCCGAGGCTTAGATGGGCGAGCTTATGCGGCCGGTCTCGAACCCAACTATTGCGGGGCCGCGGACTTGTTGTGAAAGCGGATTTTCTTCACATTAAAATATTCCTTGCTGTCATATGTGATCTGCTCAGCCTCGCAGAAATCCTCGATCATGACTGACAATTTAAGTCCGTAGAAGCTTTCCTTTTGCGGTCAGTGTTCGCGTAGCTTTGTCGAACTTGGTTGCCTGAGCCATAAATTCACGAACAAAGAAGTCGGTCCAATTGACTTTCACACAGTCATATATCGCCATCATCATATGAATCTTGGGTCGGGAGACTTGATCGAAAGAGCCAGCCTGGCTCGTCAACAGCTGAGTGACGATGTACGCCAGTGCTCTGAACTGCGGTAGCATGGCATTCTTCGGAAATGCTGCTCTGAAGGTTGTGGGCTTGCCACAGAAAACGGAGAGGTATGTGTCGACAGCGTCGTCATTGTACCCCAAGGTGCTGACACCTTCAGACGGGAGGTTGAAGCTCTTCTTCAGCGCTTGTTTAATAGACATCTGCTTCAGTATCCTCGATGCGTCATCAATGGTGTTAACAGCGAACCTCGCCAGAATATCTCCTCCAACTGAGTCGGAGTTCAGATATAGTTCCGCCACTTGTCGAGGAAGGAAGAAGGTCGGCTTCCTTGATAGAAACTCCTCAAGTCCGAATTTCCTCAGATATGTGAAGATATCGTCCATGTACTCGAGCTCGCACGCGTCGAACTCCATGACTGGTTCGCACCAGATACGGCCCTTGCTGAGGATTTCCTCTATCTTGTCGGGAGAACTGACAGATAGACCAGCCATAGTACCTGTTACAAGAAATGAATCAGTACCGTTTCTTGAAGAGAACAGTGCTTTACAATGCGATACTGAAAGATATAATAAATACATTAACAGATATAAGCATACCAATAGATAAAATTCGAGATAAGATTGAGAATGAAGTTGCAAGTAAGGATTGCGTATGCAGATCTCGGATTTTTCGGAATTTGAAAGTTATGAAGTATGCTAATGGCGGTTTCAAAGATATGATCGAATATATATATCAAATAGGAAGATGAACGGTTTTCGATCGAAGGCTGAATTTAAACTTGCTTTATGATATGGACGGTTAAGATTAGAAGTTATAAAATAGGCAATGATCACAAAAGTCGCCTAAGTCAAAGCCGGTTGTAAAATAGCCTAAGTAGTAATCGTGAAAAGACATGCATTAAATGCGTGCGAGTTCGAAGCAAACTTATGTATGGAATGTCGTGCATTAAATGTGAGCCGTTAATAATAAAGACAAACCAAAAGATATTAATGTCATGCTTGAATCTTTGTCATAAATGCAAAGTACTTGTTGTATTAAATTACTACCGAGTAGAGATACGCAAACCCGTCACCGAACATAGTAGTCAGCGATACCTCGTGTAGATGGTTTTACTGTCTCTACGTGCTCGAATGTATCGATGCGAGAGTGAACATTCCCCCCTTACCGAAATGTCTCTCTCCTAAAACCTCTTACTGATCGGGGTCGGTAGGGTCCAACAGAACCTAGCTCTACCGAAAGTTCTCCGAATCTGGATTCAGCTAGAGGCTTGGTCAGTATATCAACCCGTTGCTTGTCAGTATGGATCTTCTCCATCCTGATATCCTTTTTCTCGACATGGTCACGAATGAAGTGATGTCTGATGTCCACGTGCTTGCATCTCGTGTGAAGTACGGGGTTCCGAGTGATTGCAATAGCAGACCGGCATCGCGCAGAAAATCGGCACTTCATTCCGAATGATGTCATAGTCTCTCGTTCGTTGTCTCGGCCCAAAGGATGCAGGCGCAACAACTTCCAGCAGCCATCTATTCAGCTTCAATAGTCGACGTGGCCACTGAGTGTTGTTTCTTTGAAAACCATGAGATCGGCTTGCTGCCAAGGAACTGACATGTTCCTGAAGTTGATTTTCGGTCTATTCTACATCCTACAAACCCATGTCAGGTGTTCCTCGTAGATAGCGGAGAATCTTCTTTGCTGAGTCCATATGACTCTGCTTGGGATTCGCCTGAAATCGAGCACAGACACCTACAACATAAGTTATGTCAGGACGAGTAGCTGTTAGATATAATAAAGAACCAATTATAGCGCGGTATTCGGTTTGGTCTATCGATACTCCCTCTTTATCAAGATCTATCTTCATATTCGTGTTCATCGGGATCTTGATTGATTTGCCGGATGTGCAGCCGAATCTTTTGATGAGGTCTCGAGTGTATTTGCCTTGGTTGATGAACGTTCCCTTTTCAGATTGCTTGACTTGAAAACCAAGGAAGTAGTTCATTTCACCCATCATCGACATCTCGAACTTATCCTTCATCATCTTTTCAAATTGCTGACACATGATGACATTCTTTGATCCGAATATAATGTCATCCACGTAGATCTGCACAAGTAATAAGTCTTCTTCCGGTCCGAATGCTAAATAGAGTGCGGTCTCATCGTGCCTTTTACGAAAACCTTTCTGAAGAAGAAACTCAGACAGGGTATCGTACCAAGCCCTGGGTGCTTGTTTTAACCCGTATAGAGCCTTTCTGAGTCTATATACTTGATGTCCCTGCTGAAAGCTGGGCGGTTGTTCCACATAGACTTCTTCTTTCAGCACGCCGTTCAGGAACGCAGACTTCACATCCATTTGATAAACTCTAAATTTTTGATGTGTTGCGTAGGCCAGGAATAGTCTGATTGCCTCCAATCTTGCAACTGGAGCGAACGTCTCATCGAAATCTATTCCTTCGGCTTGACAATATCCTTTAGCCACGAGTCTTGCTTTGTTCCTTACTATAACGTTGTTTTCATCTCGCTTGTTTTTGAAGACCCATTTAGTTCCAATAACATGTTGATGTCGGGGTCTGTCTACAAGCTCCCATACTTCGTTTCTCGTGAACTGATTCAGCTCCTCCTGCATAGCAATGATCCAGTCAGCATCTTTCAGTGCATCCTCAATGGTCTGAGGCTCTTCAGTAGACAAGAAGCAGGAAAATAATGCGCTTTCTCCTTGACAGAATCTGGATCTTGTCTTGACATTTGCTTGAAGGATCTCCAATGATTAAATCGAGCGGTGTGAGCATCGAGCCACGATCTACGATGTTTCAACTCTTCATCCGAAACTTGTTCAACACGATAGTAGGTGAGTTAGGCATTTCGGTTGTACTATTCCGAGATTGAAGTAATTCAAGAACAAGAGTATGGTCTACCGAGTCACCGGGTTCGGGGGCATTCAGCTCGGGAACATTACTAGACGTTCCCCCCGAGGTGTTGCTCTCGGTAGTGTTGGTCTCAGGTTACCTCAACGGTTTCTTCATCGACTCGAGTTACCCGGGATTGATTCCGTTCGGGAGAATCAATCCGTTCAGCTACTTGCTCAACGGAGTTGAGATTCGGTAGATTTGTCTTCGGTTTCTTCGTCCGAATCATCATCCCAACATAGCCGGATCTTTTCGCATTTGTATTTTAAGCTTAGATCCCGTAGCCGCTTCCGATGTCCTCGGATTCGGAATTTGAGTTATTGCTCCTGTCTTCGATAGCAAACTTGTTAAAAACAACATGAGGGCTTTCCTCCACGCAAAGAGTCCGATAGTTGAATACTCACGAAAGCTTTGCTTGACCCGAGAGTATCCTAAGAATACTCCCCGATCCGACTTGCTATCAAAAGTCTTCATCTGATCTTTCCCATTATTGTGAATAAAGCATGAACAACCAAAAATATGGAAATAAGATAGAGAAGGCTTCCTGCCGTTCCATAGTTCATATGGTGTCCGCTTATCTTTGCTTTGTCGGTAGAGATCTATTCCGAGTATAACATGCGGTATCCGTTGCTTACGCCCTGAATTTGGTTGGGAGTCCCGAGTCTGCGAGTGGAGTCCTAGCCTCTTTTAGAGTTCTCGTTCTTTCGTTCGAAGCAACTCCATTCTCGCCGAGGTGTGCGTGCGGTGAAGTCTCATGCTCTATTCCTTCGCTTGCGTAACTCCTTTACCATGAAATTAAGGAACTCGGTTCCTGCCGTCCGAATATATTTTTCTCGATCTTGGTGTTCTTCTCGACACTGAGCTTTTTCAGAAGCGTTGGTAACTCTGTTTTGACGTCAGACTTGTTGGCAAAGAATATGACCCATGTGTAGCGCGAGTAGTCATCTATGACCACTAATGCATATTTTCTGCCTCTGATAGTCACTGGGGAGACTGGACCGAACAAATCCATATGTAGCAGCTGAAGGATTCCATCTGTGGAAGGCGATGGAACTGGAGGATTTTGATTCCTTGTTTGCTTTCCCTTCAGACATGCTTCACACTGAGTGTCTTTGCTGAATACTTCATTCGGCAGTCCCCTTGCTAGAGTGTCTCTTGCAAGCTTGTTGAGCGTCTTAAAGTTGAGATGGCTGAGTCTTCTGTGCCATAGCCACCCCGTGCGGTTGTCATTCTTTGCCAATAAGCAAGCTTCAGGTTCAGCTGAGTTCCAGTCAGCCACATATATGTTCTTTCTGCGCGAACCTGATAACACTGTTTTCCCTGTGGATTTATCAATAACATCACAGAAACCAGCGTCAAATATCACTCTATTTGAGTTATCACAAAATTGACTAACAGAGAGAAGATTATGTTGAAGTCCTTCAACATATGATACTCTTGGAACGTTGGCAGTTCCAATGCTGAGTGTTCCATATCCTCTGGTATAGCCTTTTACATTGTCTCCGAACTCAATTCTGGGTCCTTCTTCAGTGATATAATTCTTCAGTAGACTCCTTTGGTATGTCATGTGTCTTGAGCATCCGCTATCCACATACCATGGGTCTTTACGCACCTGCAAAACAGAATTATATTCAGGTACCCTTTATTTTTGATTTTGGGTCCTTAGATGTTAGTTTTAGTAAACCAAATCTGTCTAACAACCCCGGTGGTTTCGGACATTTTCTTTCCACCGGAGTCAACATATCGACCACCGGATCGGTCACGGTGACTTCGAGGCTTCGAGGTTCGGGAGTCCCGATCTTCCGAGTTGGTGGGCTGCCGACCTTTGCCTTACGTGCGACCATTTTCTTCTTCGACCTTTGGAGCCTCTTCGGACTATAGGTTCATAGTAATATGATCCATACCGAGCGAAATGCGTCGGCTTCGGAGGTCCATACTGATCTGCCAAGTTTGATTTGCTTTGGTTCCCCCTTGATCGAACCGGGGTTTCTTGGCATTGATCTTCTTGTCGGAATGCTGATGTGTGGGATGAGGTGCTTTCATCTTCTCGTTTGTTCTTTGCTAGGGGGTTCGGTATATCTGCGTTGATAGTCTCCCCTCGAACAAATCTATCAGCAAGCCGTACTTCTGAGTGTACTGGGGCAGATGAGGAAGCTCCTAGACTGAATCCAAGTCCTTCCTTGCAGTGCTTTGGCTTATTGCTTGCTAGCATAGCCTCCAATTTCTTCTCTGCGCCCATATACCTCTCAGTCATCAGGTTCCTCCAGACATCATCACTTTTCTTCAGTGCGTCGTGCTCGGTCTGAAGTCCGACAGTTCTTGCTTCGATAGACTCGGTTCGAGTATCTTTCTGAGTCAAGTCATTGGTCAAGACTGAAATCCGATCTTCTTGATGCTGAGACTTGGCCATCAGAGAGTTTATCTCCTCCCTGAGTCTCAACACAAGTCCTTCGGCCTCAGTAACAACTTGACTCTCCGGAGAAAGTCTCTGATTCTCCACTTTCAGGGTATCCAACTCCTGAAGAGTCTTACTGAGCTGCAGACTCATCTGAATTTGTTCATCTAGTAGATCTTCATATGCGGTCGAGATGTCCAAATTCCCATCCGCACTTTGAAATAGTGTCGTGTGTGCAGTGTGAAGAGGAGTTAACTGGTTCATGAGAATTTACCTCATCCTCTTCGCCTGCCATCATGCACATTTCAGTTGATTCATCTGCTTCATGCTCTAAGGCCATGAAAGCTGCTTCATCGTCAGATGAATCCATAAAGGAGTCGATCTCTTCTGAGTCGTCTGAGATTTCGCCAGCTATGTAGGATTGTCTTTTCTGGGCGAATTTCTCTCTCCTTGCCTTGCGTGCTTGCGCGCGTTCAAGACTATCGAGCTCAGGACAATCATACTGATAATGTCCCGGCTTCTTGCAGTTGTAGCAAGTGATGACTTTTTCTTCTTTGGTTGCACTATCCCTTGAGGGTGCTGAGTCATCTTTCTTTCTGCATTCAGAAGATTGAGTATCAGGAGCGCGTTTAGGTGTATATTCTGACTTACCTTTTGTATCTCGGTATGCTTTGGTCAGTTTTCTACGCCTTTCTTTCTCCTTCTGATACTTCACTGCGAGCAGCGCGTACTTCTGAGCTAGACTTCCTTCTTGTAGGTCAGTGAGTGAAGGCTCAGTCTTACTCGTCGTCTTGCTCGTAGCGGGAGATGCTTTGTCTTGACCGTAGCTTTGAAAGCATGGTCAATCTGCGTATCGGCCTTCGGCTCTCGGCTTTCTTTGAGGTCCGTCGAACTCATACTCCTTTGCTCGTAATTACGAAAAGATATGGTCGGGAGACACAAAGATCTAAATCGAATGTCGCAATAAAGTGGCCAAAGGTGTCCGGTGTCCGTCCGGTAGTGCCCTCGAATCTTCGATTCATCTCTCGGTTCTTCGAATGTCTTTCCCACCCATTGATAGAATTCATCGATTGGTAAATCGACGTTTAGATCTTCGATTTTGTCCCCTGGGCATGAGAGACAAGCTTTCCGGCTTTTTGGAGTTCCAGCGCTAATTTTTTGGCTTTAATCTTCTGAGTCCCTCGACTCAGTAGCGCAAGAGCATCCTAGAGTTCTTTAGCAGTCTTGCATTCCTGAACCCTGCCAAGATAAGAATCACTAAGGGTGGTTAGTATAGCATTCCTGGCGACTCGATCTAGATTGTGAAGCTTCTTCTCTTCAGGAGTGAAGAGACTTCTGTCTTTGGGATCTTCTTCCCCAGTCACCATTCCTCCTCCTTGAGCTTGGTCCTGAGTCACGACACTATCAATCATAGGAACGATAGGTCCATCTTCAAGCACTTCAGTCATACTGTCATGGAGGGATGTCAGATGAGCTTCCATCCTGACTCGCCATACTCCGTAGTTCTCCACCGAGAACATAGGTACCATCCTTATACCTGACATATCAGCCATGAAGAATAATGATATGAATGTAGAGTGATATGCAGTGAAAAAATGCTTTCCCTCGGATCCGTTCGAATAGACCAGTCTCAAAGATAACAAGAGTCAAAGAACTCCTGCTCTGATACCAATTGTTGGTCCCGTGAGTGAGTTCAGGTGTAGAGGGGGGGGGTGAATACACCTGAATCCAAATTTCTCAACTTTCGAACACGAACGTCCTATTCAGGAAGGTGCCGTACTGAAATAGTTCAGCAGACCAGACAACTGTTCTGAATCGTGTTAAAGGCTAAAAGAGTACTGACTCAGCTGAGATCTGCTAACTGACTAGGTCAGAATTCAGTATCGATCAGTGAGAGTTCAGTGTGTGGAATTGTGTAGGCCCAAATCAGTTTTAATGAGGAAAACGTTTTATGCAAGTCTCAGTTCAGTAGATAAGAAGTTCAGAATACTGAGACAGTTAAATCGATTTTAAATATGATGTTCAGTATGTACAGTAAAACCAATGAAACAGTAAGTAAACGACACAGAATATTTTTAAAGTGGTTCGGATATCAACAATCCTACGTCCACTGTCCCGATAGATCAGGAGGCTATTTATTATACTGAGTTAGTCTCAGTCAGCTTGTACGCTGGACAAAGCCGTGGCTTGGGGATTATACTGAGCAAGTCCCAGTTTACAATTCTATCAAACTTTAAGTGTTTGACAAACTTCTCCAACAATGAAGGAGTCCTTATACAATAAGGATTGGGTTCAAATGTGAACTCCTTCGTCTAAGCTATAGATAAGAACGGTTGAGCTTAGGGTTAGAGGGATAGGGAATATGAGAGTAGCTTCTAGATCGACGAACACCTGAAGGTAAGCTTTGAGTTCGTGTAACGTCGATTTGGATACTAGAGGCTTTATATGTCGGTATAGCTTGATTCCCTATGAGCTAGAATGTAGTCTTTCGCCGGAGATTGTTCTTCAAGTTCTTGCTAAGACTTTGTTCTTTTGAATTCGCTCTTTTTCGTGCTCTCTTGTGTTCTAGGCGTCGCGCGTTGGTGTTTTTCAAATCTTGAATGATCCCTCTATTTATAGAGCAGAGATTGAATTAGATCCGTTGGAGACGATCTTCTTCTCTCTCTCTCTTTTTGGTAGCAAACGACTCTTTTGGTGTAGGTAACAGTGTACTTTCCCACCTTTTACGGAAATATGTTGACTGTAGCTTTAGTAGGTGAGACGACACGTGTATGCTTGTCATTTGTCGAGGTGGATGTGGTGGTTGAGACAGAACAAACTTCGAGGCAGCTGAAGTTGACTTCTCTCTTCCTCGTACTTGACAACACTGATAGCTTATCAAAAGATTCGGAGCGGTTCGAAGACTGTCGGCCGATCTTCGAGTCCGATTTTTGTATTAAGTAGATAGACAGCTGAGAAGGGTCTACTGAAAATCAGCTCTGAGTCCAGTGAACTACTCCTGCTGAGTTCAGTTCAACTGACTCTCTCGCATATCTTGCTCTCGCCGAGTCCAAGATTCACCGAGTCTTCTACACTGGTGCTGAGGCTGATGAGCTACTGAGCGCCTTGACCAGAGCAGAGTGTCTACTGAGTCTGAAACCTCAGAGACAAATACGAATACAAAGGAATGGTTCACCAATCAGATAGGGTTTTGGGATCTTCAAATCTTCTCAACAGTCAGAGCACGAGGCTACTGAGCGTGATTCAGTATAGAAGATAGAATCATTTCCCACAAGTATGATCATGCTGAGGATTGAATCATCACCCAACAGAAATCATCTAAGAAACTAGTATTTTCTGGAATGCTAGCGTCTTAAATATTATTTTTTATAATGCGCCAAATCAATAGTTTTAAACTAACAAAATTGTTGATGTAGCACCTCAGAAAAACATTGGTTCATAAACAACATCAACTTATAGCCTAATATTGAGAACTTAATCAACATAATACAAAAATCCAATATACTATCCAATTTTTCAGACTCAAACAACCTACTACTCTCAACATTTGTTTTATTGGTTATCTGCATTTCTGCCATCCATATTCTTTAGTAAATTTTGTTCGTCTACGAGGAGATCAACATAATAATTTCCTGCAAATATTGTGTAAAACACTAGTCAAATATTGCATTAAAAAACTCAATGAATAGTGCATAAGATTATCCTTAAACGTGCAGTTTTTTCCTAATTGTGCATATTTATGTTATTTCTTAAAGAAACAACAAGCTTCTAATTAAGAAAATCAATGAATAGTGCATAATATTGTTCCTACACGTGCAATTATTTTTCCCAACTGTGCAGATTTATGGATCACAAAAAAGCCACAAATTATATCAGTTGTGTAATGGTGCAAGAAAAAGGTAAAAACGTGCAACAAAATATGATACACGCTAAATCAAAGAATAGTTCATAATTTTTGCCTTAAACGTGCATTTGTATATCAATAATTGTGCATAATTTAGTATTTATAAAAATAACTACATTCTAGACACTAAATCAAAGAATAGTTCATATTTTTTGACAAAAACGTGCATTTGCTTATCCATAATTGTGCAGAATTTAGCATTTCTAGAACCCTAAACCCAATTCGACATCACCCAATATGCATTCGCCAAGGATTTCATCATATGCCAAAACCCTAATTGATTATGGGAAAGATACTTTCTAACACTACAAAAAACACTAATTGTATTTTCTATTTCATGATATGTGAAAAAAAAATCAATAAATCGGCGTATTAGAATTCGACAGAAAATTAAAAAACCCACAAAACGTGCATATAAAAAGGAATAAATTGCATACTTCACTTAATAACAAAATAAAAACCACAAAATCATATAGTTGTATAACATTTTGAAACCGCATTCAAACCTTTAAACCGTACAAAATTTCATAGTAATAGTTTATACTCGATAGCCAAAACAATAAGAGAAAGGTGAGTTTTAAGAAATCAAAACGTGCAGATTTCAACAACATAAGAAAATTAAAAAAAAATGAGATATTGAATTACTCTTACGAAATGCCCAAAAACATTAACAAACTTTGCGATTAGAGTAATTGGACATACAAACTAAGACCACCCCTAAAACAATTTGGAGAAATATGATTCAGGAAAAATCAGATTATTAACACGAACAAATCTAGAAAACAATACCTAATCGATTGAGACTAGATTCGGGAAAAATCGGTCCATTCGTCAATTAAAATATTTATATTAGACACTTAACAGTGCATAAATAAATTAGATGTGCGTGTTTTAGAATCTTGAAAAATCAATGTTTTTTGCCGCAATAAAAACACTTACCAATTAAAGCTGTGAATTCTTGATGGGTGCCGGCTGAAGAGACGAGTAATGGCCGAATTCTCACGGATGATTTCCGTGGAGTTATGGAGATGGATTGTGGAACCGCTAATGAGTGCGGAAGAGGAACACAACGAAATAAAATGAAAAAAATGAATATGAATGGTTTTGGGTAGGGTTTAATTATTTTAATAAAAGCATTTTACCCATATAACCTTTGTGCGAATTTTTATTACTAAACTGTGCATTTCGGAAAAAAAATACAAAATTGAATCTGAGCCTTCTATTTTCATAATCTAAAGGATGAAAATTGTTCTTATTTCTTACTTTAAGGGGTGTTCTTATTTGAACCCTCTCATATATATATATATATATATATATATATATATATATATATATATATATATATATAAAAGGGGAGATCATATGAGAACGCCCCTTAAAGTGAGAAATAGGAACAGTTTATAACCGTTTGATCAAGTAATTCAACGCTCCAGATCATGCCATCACTTAAAATCATGAAATGCACCTTTAAGGCAAAAAGTTTGCAATGAGGTTATGTTTGTAATTTTGCACAATCTATTATTTTTTTTTATCTTCTTTCCTTTGCTCTAAACGTTATTTTTATTAATTATCTTCCATATTTTAATATCATCAAGTTTCGCCCCAGATTTTACGAGAACAATCGTTAATTGCGTGTAGTTTCACTAATTATCGTCCTAGATCTAAGTCTCGTCCCAGATTTTCCTTAATAATTTCATCTTTTCGTTATTTTTCATTAATTGTGCATATTTTTCTATTAATTGTGCATATTTTTCTTAATAATTGTGCATTTTTTTTCCCATTAAATGTGTGCATATTTTCCCCAGTAATTGTACATTTTTTCTCATTAGTTGTGCATATTTTTCCTCATAATTGTGCATTTTTTTTGCAAAATTGTGCATATATTTATAAATTAAAATAATCAACAAATCACATCCAAATCCGAAATAGTTTCGAACGAAACACCAACTTTGAACGTGCCTCCTTCTTTGAGGATTCAAGTGACCCATTTAAGGAAGTTGGGGACTCAATTACCTTCAGGCCAAAAGTTTTTGGCTCAAGAAGAATCAAAATCGAGGAATTTTGAGGAGAATCAAAATCGGTCATCCGAACTTGCACAGTCCCCAAACTGCTCTTGTACACAAACACCAACTTCAAACTTGAATCAAATCGGTCAAAATTTCGAACTTGAACAGTTTGAGGAGGATTTGATTCACAATTTTGAGAAGAATCAACTCTTGGAATCAAAATCGGTCAAAATTCACAATTTTGAGAAGAATCGATCAAATAGGAAAAATCAGATCT
Organism: Lavandula angustifolia; assembly: GCA_028984105.1. Lineage (NCBI taxonomy): Eukaryota > Viridiplantae > Streptophyta > Magnoliopsida > Lamiales > Lamiaceae > Lavandula > Lavandula angustifolia. The sequence continues at coordinate 18,547,185 of CM054806.1, read as the reverse complement.
GGACAATACCATAAAGAAAGGAGAAACAGAAAACCAAAGAAAAATCAAAGAGAAGAAACCGCAGAACGAAGACGAAAGATGTAAACGCACAAACAGGAAAAATCAGATCTGGTGCTCTTTCGGAATAATTTTTTCTCTATACACAGTTTTAGGTTTTTATAATAAGCAATTGACAATTATACCCTTTGTGCAAAATTTAACAAGTGTATGGTGCATTTCGGCCGAAAAAAAAATTAAACAAATCTCATCCATCAATTAACATAATCTAAAGACCTATAATTGTTCTTATTTCTCACTATAAGGGGTGTTCCTATTTGAACCGCCCCTTATTATATATATATATATATATATATATATAGATATATATATATATATAAATTAGAATTTGCTGTTAGTTTGACCAAAATTAATAAACTTACTGCAATGAAGAGATTTTCCTTCTATTCGCATACTCTAGATTAATGTATTCCCATAATATTATTTCTTTGACAATACATAGTAGTAAAAATCCAAAATTATAACGTTAATGAAATACCTAGTCCTGGTCATGTCAATTATTGTTATTATAATATGTAGATAGTTTTTCAAATAAATTACAGATTATGTAAACTGGAATTATATTACTTTCGGGGTTGTTTGTGGATAGAACTGATTACTTAGTGTTCTGAAAAATGACCAAAAAATGTTGTGGTTAAGCTTATCCTGTATAACTTATGGTGTGACTTGGATTGTTGGACGACATTCTTTAGGATTGGGTTGAGATAATTTGTGAATTGAATGGCTACAAATTTTTTATTAATAAATAGTGGTACATGTATTCGAGCCGGATTATATGTTCATTTAATTTTAATTTGTTTCGTTGGAGTTGTAGTTGTTGGGATTTTGGATGCTGGAAGCATTTTTTTATGCTTGTATACAATGTGATTTTGTCCTTATCACTATTTTATTCTCCTATTTGATAAATATATATATTTGCACATGTCATCCTTTATCTTCTATAAAAGTTAGATTTGTGTAGTGTGTCGGGTATCACAGAAGACAACACAAATTGGTTGAACTGACAAGATATAAACAGTTATCACAACTGAGACAACTTAAGGATAAGTTGTTGGTTTAAGCTGCAGTTTAGATAAGAAGTGTCTCGTCTTAGCTGCTTGTCTTTACTGGTACACTTAACGTGGTGTATTGATGGATCACAGTGAGATGTGTTCTCCTAACTGACCTTAGTGGAGAACCAAGATCTCGGTGACTTAGCTGGTCTTAAGCTTGGTAAGCCTTCAGCTGAGTGCATTTGGCTATCTATCACTTTGACCTACTATGGTGAACATTATCGCGACCGGATCTACGAATCTTGGGTGCTAGTAGTCATTTGTGGCTCAGACTGGTTGTCTGTATCTTGCAACCGTATGCTAATAAAATGGGTTGATAATATCCCCCGAGGAACTCAAAAGGATTAGCACACAAAACCCGGCTGGTTGATTAAGTTCAGGTGTGTTAATAAAGTCGAGTGGTACTACTCAGGAATATAATAAGATGTTAGTTAATTTAAGCTGTCAGTGAGCTTAATTAATTAACGGATATTTCTATCTTAAATACGGAGATCGATTAAGTTTAAAATACAAGCCCTTGCTCAATTTGGGATAAAGGGGTAAGTCAACACATATTCTATAGTGTAATGAATCTGTGTTTATTAATTAATTTTGCTCTGGGCTGAGCATAGATAATTAATTAATTTGAGGCCCTGCTTTATTTCTTATATTAGATCTCTGATCTGGCCCAATTAGTTGCCTCGTTATTTGTTGTATCTCAGAAATCATTATTAATAGATTAATGTAATTTTACATTATTTAATAATGTTATTTATGTGGAATTAATTCGCCAGACCAATTAATTGATAAATATTAGCAGCCCAATAGATTAATTAATTATATTATGGACTAATTATGTGGAAGTCCATTAAGAATATAATTAAATTAATGGGCTACAAATATTAATATTATATTGGCTTTTGAAGCCTATATACATTAGTATTTTGTTCATAAATACACACACACATTATACATACACGCACGACGTGAGAGATAGGGAGACAGTAATCTTATTTTCTTCAGTTCTCTGACCACCCAGAGGGAGAAAAAGACCGGGACACAGATCAGAAGATTTGACATACGAGCAACAATCAGAGCTGCAACAACATACGTAGGAGGAAGGTATATCGTTCTTCACCTCCTATTTCCTTCAATTGGTATCAGAGTCAGGTTTAGGCTCTGATTGTAGCTGTTAGGAGCATGATTAGGGTTTATTTCCATCATTATCGGGCTAATTTCGTGTTTGGGGCGGCCTGCGAGCCACCGTTTTGACCCCGTTGTAAAGTTTTTCTCGTGAGAAAATCCACGAGTAGATGATAGGACCTATTTGTTATGTGATTGTACTGTTTTTGTACTGTATTATGGTCCAGGAGGCATGAAAAATGAGACGAAGACGAAACCCTATTTTTCTCCGAAAACCCTAGTTTTCTAGGTTTCAGCCACATCTTGCGGCGGCGATTCCCAGCGCGTCCGGTGTCCGATCGATGATCGGCTTGAACCTCTGGATTTCTCGTCTTACGAGCTTCGCGTCGATAGGTTATAAGGGATTATCCGATACCGGATGCGATCGGAATTGACGTCTAAATTTTGCTACTCGTCATGAATTCATTTCGGCGAATCGTTTGAAATTTGGGAAATTGAGGAACTAATCTCGATTGGAATCCCTTACACGGTGGTCGTGAGTGTTCCAATTATGTTTTCCCTCTTTCAATCGATCGAATCGTAGCTCGGAGAGCACGAATTTGAGCAGTGAAGCTCGCCGACGACGGGATGCGAAATTCGCTTGATTCCCGTCACGGCAGCGGCAATTGTCGCCGGAATTAGGCCGCCCAGACGTGTCGGTCATGTCTATGGGCGTCGGGAGAGGATGAAGACGACGGCATCAGACTGGGGAAGGCACGACAGCCGCGCGTTTGCTGCCGGCAGTCGCGGCTGGGATTCTCGTTGATGCAGGCGGCGACGCGCGTCGGGCCTTAGCGGTGTGGCCTCGCCAGACCACGGCGAGGGCAACGACGTGATCGGAGCAGCGTAATTTCGATCTTAGCAGCGGCGGCGGCAGCGGCGCTGTGTTGTTGAAGATGAGCTGACGTGGCGCTGACGTCAGCCCTAGCTAACGTGGCGCCGACGTGTCTGCCACATATCCGACACGTGGCAATGCTGACGTGGCGACAATGCAGTTTTCGATGCAGTTTCCAGATTTGAAGATTTTGAAGATCGAAGAGCTGTAATTTGATCGGGCTATGTAATAGTTAGGAATTACGTATTTTTTTAAGCCCGATAACTATGTTTTAAAATTTTCTATTTGCGCATTTATTTATTATTATGCTTTAGCATATGATTATGTGATTAATTGCGCTTAGAAAAGCATGTAAATAGGATTTATGTCGTTATTAAGCATGTTTTAATTTACGCGAGCACGTTTTATTATGTGCGTTTAGAAAATGCATGCTTTATGAATTATGATGATGCATGATCCGTAACAAACCTCTTGAATAAAAAGACTAAGCAACTTTAAACTAAATATTTAATTAGATTCCATTAATGTGGATATTAAACACTTAATTGGACCTCCATTAATTGGACTACACAAAAATAGTAAGAGTATATGAGTAAACGTCCACCTGGGTGGCTTGCTAGCATCTTTGAGCTACAAGTTTTGTGAGATGAGTTTTCCAAAATAGTATTTGATTATTATTGAGTAGTGGGAGCGAAGCCGTAAACGTCTACCTGCGTGGCTTGCGTGCCTAGTAAACACGAGTACTCTAGAATATAATAATTAAATGGGATGGATAATTAGATCAAATTGAATGCGACATGGTTCGAGTAAGTATGTCAATTTCGAGAATTTGATTCTATTTTGGTCAAATTAATGGTCAATGCTTAGTTGTCACCGCAGGTACAATTTGCTTCCTCGAAATCCTTCCAGCGTTTTAATAGTAACATGGTCTAGAATATCGAACTATTAATTCCATTCGTCTCAAGAACCTAGACGTGGATTGAAATTAAAGAGCTAGGTAAATAGCTTGGTTTAGGGTTACGCTAGTAAACGTCCACCTGCGTGGCTTGCTTGTGGAATTCCTGGAGTTGTTCGAGGTTTTTAACATCATTGTTTTTTCAAAAGGTTACAATGATCGTTAATTACGAATTATGTGCAAATTTAATTTTTCTTACATGCTTTATTTTTAAATATTTTTCAGATATGTTTGTTCAAGCTGTTGTTAACGGTCTTTTGAGCCGACCCTTAAAGGGTCTTAACAACTATACGGAGTGGAGGTTCTCCTTACACTAATGTTCCAAAATGAGAAAATCTTGTAAGTTCTCAGTACCCCTGAGCCTTAACTCGCCGAAGAAGGGTCGACTGAGAAGCAGATAACGGAATTTGAAAAGTGGGTAGAGGATAATGTCAAGACTCGTTTTGTCTTCTATCTACTATGGTTGATTCTCTTGCTTCACATTATGAAAACACGCCTCATGCGGGAGTGATATGGGATTCCATGGCTGAAAAGTTCGGTGAGACCGATAGATCTCAGAGATTTCATCTCCTAAGGCAGGTTACTACCTGTAAAATGACTGAAGGTGCATCCGTGCAGGATCATCTTTTATATATGATCGAGCTGCTAGATCGACTTGCAAATGTTGGTGGTGTCTTGGATCTTGGCATCAAGATAGATATCATTCTACATTCACTACCTAAGTCATATTAGAATTTCCGCCTAAATGTAGTGATGTCAAAGAAGAGCTACACTCTGAATGAACTTTCGAGTGAGTTAATTACTGCAGAAGGAATCATGGGTCAGATTAAAGGTATGAGAACCTAAATCTTAAACACTACTAGCAGCTCAAGGAACCATCCGAAAGGTGGATTCCAGAAAAAGGGCAACAAGGCTACGAACGTCAAGAAGAAAAGTGAGAGCACGAAGTTAGCACCTACCGGAGGGGTTCAAAAATCTAAGAGGAAGTGTTTCAAGTGTGGTAAGGTTGAACATTGGAAGACTGAATGTCCCAACTTCAAGGCAAAACAGAAAGGTACACGCATTGCCTTAGTAACTAAAATTGTTCTTGTTTCCGCATCTACCCATGAATGGGTAGTAGATTCCGGAGCAACTGATCATGTTTGTTACACCTTGCAGGGGTTTCTGCAGAAAAGGGTTCTGGCTGATGGCGAGGTGGTGGTTTCCATGGGCAATGAATCGCGAGTTCCAGCTGTTGCCATAGGAGATTTACATTTATCTGTTTTAGACTCTAGTTTAGTATTAAGTTTGATACATTCTGACTTGTGTGGGCCTATGTCTACACAAGCTCGTGGAGGGTATGAGTACTTCGTCACATTTACTGACAATTACTCGATGTATGGATATGTTTACCTTCTTCGCCACAAGTCGCATTGCTTTGAAACCTTTAAGGAATTCAAGGCAGAAGTGGAGAAGAAGTTAGGTAAATAAATCAAAACACTGCGATCTGATTGTAGTGGGGAATACCTATCCAATGAGTTCAAGGGCTACTTGACAGAATGTGGGATTACATCCCAACTGATATCACCGAGCATGCCTCAGCAGAATGGTGTGTCAGAGAGAAGGAACCGAACTCTCTTAGAGATGGTTCGGTCCTTGAAGAGTTATGCAACTTTTCCAGTTTCCTTTTGGGGATATGCCCTATAGACTACAGCATACTTGCTGAACCGTGTGTCATCCATGTCGGTTAACACGACTCCAGTCGAGTTGTGGAGCGGGCACAAGCCCAGTATGGACCACATAAAGATTTTGGGGTGTCCTGCTTATGTGTTGAATAAACAGGCCGACAAGTTGGATCCACGTTGAGAGATTATGCTGTTTATAGGATATCCGAAGGAAACGATTGGTGGTTATTTTTATGATCCTAAAGAACAGAAGATCATTGTCAGCACCAACACTCGGTTCTTAGAGGAGGATTATATTAGTAATCACAAGTCTCGAGTCGAGATCATCCTTGAGGAATTACAAGGTGATCGAGATCTACTCAAAGAGCCAATTGTTCAAGATAGAGCTCCACGAGCAATTGTACAATCTATTAACACAACTCCTGACACTCTTCGACGTAGTGGGAGGGTGATATTTACACCTGATTGGTATATATTCACAGGGGAGACGTCTGACCATCTCACGATAGATGAACAAGACACCGTAGATCCCTGGACTTACAACGAAGCAGTGGGAGATGTAGATGCAGATTCATGGGGAATCGCCATGGACTCGGAATTTAAGTCTATAACTGATATGGATGTATACGAGATCACTGAACTACCTGAGGGCTGCAAGGCTATTGGTAATAAGTGGGTATACAAGAGAAAGAGAGGACCGAATGGAGAGATCATGGCATTTAAGTGCAGGCTAGTGGCGAAGGGTTTTACCAGAAAGAAGGTATTGATTATGAAGAGACCTTCTCGCCCGTAGCAATGATCAAGTCTATTAGGATTCTTTTTGCCATAGCAGCTCACACGAACCTAGAGATCTGGCAAATGGATGTCAAGACCGCATTCCTAAATGGTCACCTTGAAAAAGGTAGAGACATCTATATGAAACAACCAGATGGTTATGTGAAGGAGGGCGAAGAGAATCTAGTTTGGAAGCTTAAGAAGTCTATTTATTGACTTAAGCAGCTTCCCGGTTATGGCACCAGCGTTTTGACAAGGTAGTCAAATCCTATGGTTTTATATCCTGTCCTAACGAGGTGTGCGTGTACAGTATCTATGTTAATGGAACAATGGTGTTTCTTGCACTTTACGTAGATGACATCCTTCTCATTGGCAACAATATTGAAGTGTTATCAGATGTAAAGACATGGTTATCCGAGCAGTTTCAAATGAAGGACTTAGGTGAAGCTGCCTATATCTTTGGGATCAAGGTTATCTGAGATCGACAGAAAAGGATGTTGAGCTTGTCACAAGCATCCTACATTGATACTGTTATTGCTCGTTTCAGCATGCAAAATTCCAAGAGAGGTTCAATACCTTTCAGACATGGCATTTTTCTATCTAAGAATCAGTGCCCTAAAACGCCTGAAGAGATAGAAAGTATGAGGCTAGTACCATATGCTTCCGCTGTCAGTAGTCTCATGTATGCAATGCTTTGTACGAGACTAGATATCTCATATGCTGTAGGCATGGTCTCAAGATATCAGTCTAATCCTGGACAAGCGCACTGGACTGCGGTCAAAAATATTCTCAAGTACCTTAAACGGACTAGGGATTATAGAATTATTTACCAGTCAGACAGTCTAGTGCCTTTGGGTTATACGGACTCAGATTTCCAGGCTGATAGAGACGAGAAGAAGTCGACCTCGGGTTATGTGTTTACCTTGGGAGGTGGAGCCATTTCATGGAGGAGTGCAAAGCAGAAATGCATTGCGGACTCAACCGTGGAAGCATAGTATGTGGCTGCTTCGGAAGCTTCGAAAGAGGCAGTTTGGCTTAAGAACTTTCTCCTAGATCTTGATATTGTTTAGAATTTGCCTAAGGCAATCACGATTTATTGTGATAATGCGGGTGCAGTGACAAATTCTAAGGAATCTAGATCTCACAAGGCGTCTAAACACAAAGACATGAAGTACCACATTATACGAGAATTCGTACATCGAGGCGACGTACTCATAGAAAAGATCGGAACTGAAGACAACCTAGCTGATCCATTTACAAAGAGCTTACCAATTCCGGCTTACGAGAAGCATGTTCGTGGCTTAGGAGTGGTAGAGATGCCCCCCACTTAGGACTGCAGAAACTTTTGTATAAGTGGCATAGGAGTGGTAGAGATGCCCCCCACTTAGAGATGCCCTACTATTTATTGGTTTTACAGCGAGTACCCGGACTGTGATTTACTGGATAGATTATTTGCTAAAAACTAACTAGTGATACTTAAGAGTGTATTTATATATGACCTAAGCAATCCAAAGTATGACATTGCTTTAACTGATCTAAGAAGCATTCCGAGACTAAAATTCTATTTAGATTACATGTATATATAAATTATATTTTCACCTATAGTTATTCAGGATTACGTTAGTAGTTTAACAAATTAACTCTTTTTTCAAACAGTGTTGATCGATCCTTAATTCAAAATTGCGGAATTATTCCCTTTATATATAATAAGCCTTACATCTACCCATTGTACTGATCAATTTGTGATTTAAATTAGTAAAATCTTTACATCGCATTAGATTGTAAATTACTGAATATATTATTTTCTAAAAACTAAGTAGTGCTATATGACCTAAGCAATGTAGAGTATGACATTACATTAACTGATCTGAGAAGCATTTAGAGACTATAATTGTATTTACATTTCACCTCAAATTGTATTTATATTAAAAAAATTACAATTTCACCTCAAATTAGATACTTAGGCTGGTGGATGAACAGATTTACTGTTTTAGACGTGTTGTTGATTGATGCTTAATTAAAAATTGGAGAATTCAGGAGAACCATCGACTACCCAAACAAATAACTGTGTCTTCACACACTGTGGATCGAACCTTAATTCAAATTTGGAGAATTATTCTCATTCTATTAATTAAGGGTTATTTCTACCTATCCTCCTAATCAAATTATGATTTACATAACTAATGTCTTTCCATTGTAAATAATTCAATATATTGTATAGTAGGGTGTGGCAAAACTTACATTTCCCAAAGCTTTTGCCCTTCGTGCGCTTTTAGGTGTGATTTATTTGTTCTGAAGCCAGCCTCTGCTTCGATTTGCTACTGATTTTGTTTTGGTTTGTTTATTTTTCGCCATTGTATTGCGAGACCTGTGTGAGTCTGCTTTAACCCTAGAGCGCAATCGTTTGTAGATTCGGTACTATCGATGTTCGTTTATATATGTATGGTTATTATTTTTATTGATTGTTTTATTCTTATATTATATTACTAATTGTTTATTTCAGTATGCTGGTTAATTTGTAACAAAAAATGGAATTATATTAACTAAAAAATAAATTTATTGATTGTTTTATTATTATATTACTAATTGTTCATTTCAGTAAGCTGCTTTATTTGTTAAAAAAATGGAATTATATTAAAGACGATTTCTTTTCATAATTCATAATATTTATTTGTTATGGTGATTACTAATTATCGTTTGTAAAATATAATTTTTATTTTTAAATATATAATTTCAAAAGTCGAAAGTAGAATATGATTTTTATGTTTCATTTAATAGTATTTCTAATTATATTAATATCTACACAATTATTTAATAAAATGTATAATTAAACTATGACTGCATATAATGAAATTATATACCACACAACTAATATTTTCCTTTTGTTTTAATATCTTTATATTATATATATAATTGTCAAAATTATAAATTTAATATAATTGTATTTTTCGATTATGTAGTATATATAATTATATTAATCTGATTTTTTTATCATTTGTAATATTTAATTGATATGGTGATTACTAATTATTGTTTGTTAAATATAATTGGTTCTTATTTTTAAATATGTAATTTCAAAAGTTGAAATTAGAATCTATCACTTTTATATTTCGTTTAATAGTATTTGTAATTATATTAGTATCTACGCAATTATATAATAAAATATGTAATTAAACTATGACTGCATATAATGCAATCATATACCACAGAAGTAATATTCTCCTTTTGTTTGTATATCTTTATATTAAATATATAATGTTAAAATTATAAATTTAATATAATTGTATTGTTTGATTCTGTAGTGTATGTAATTACATTCATTTCTACATTATTATGTGTATAGTAAAATTAAAATTTATTGTTAAAAATGATTATTATTGTAATCTCCTATGAAATTTATCACTAATATTTGTGTTATTAGTATGGACAATTTTCATCTGTCATCCCTTTCTCAACATAATTATTTAACTACTACTAATTAGCATCGGCTTCTACCCGTGCAAAGCACGAGTCTTGTTCTAGTAAATTAGAATTTGCCAGTTTGACCAAAATCAATAAACTTACTGCAATGACGAGATTTTCCTTTTATTCACATACTCTAGATTAATGTATTCCCATAATATTATTTCTTTGACAATACATAATAGTAAAAATCCAAAATTATAACGTTAATGAAATACCTAGTCCTGGTCATGTCAATTATTGGTATTATTACGATAAATAAGTGGGTTTAGGCAAAATCTTGATTTATGTAAGCCTTGACTGCAATAAAGAGAGAATATTCTGATATTTGTGTATAATATATATATAATTATCGATTTAGGGACATAATTAACACTAGATACATAGATGAATTAGTGACATAAAATGTAATAAAAATAAATAAACGTAAGACGAATCCTGGTGGTACAGAAGTAGGCCCGACATTATCCAATTATGGAAGCAGAATCTTGATTTGGTAGGGCCTTACAAAATTAATATTAGTGGCTGTCTCCAAAATAATTAGTTGTTTGTCACCGTCCGCCCATACTCTTGTGTCCCCTTCCAACTCAAATAATATAAAAACTTATTGATACGTAACTTGTACACAAACCTCTCTCCATCTCCATCTGCCTCTCTCTCACTCTCGCTCGTTCTCTCTGTCATCCCATCTAATTAATCAACATGGGTAACAAGAAGTGTTACTTCATGGTTATGGTGATGATAGCATTTGTTCTTGTTGAGGAGATGGTTGTTGGAGAGCTTCAACGTTTCGAAGCCCCAAGCAAGGGTGACGGCTCCCTCAGTGTATTGGTCATCGGAGATTGGGGAAGGAAGGGCGATTACAATCAATCCCTACTTGCTCGTCAGGTCTCTACTTCTATACGTACAATTCTCAGAATGTGTATATAATTTATTTTAAAAGCAATTATTTTGATTTTATGTACACTGACATATAGAGAATGAATCACACAAGGAAACATCCTTAATATAGAAAATAAGAATAGTCTTTATTTGTTTTATGCATAAGGGTAAAAAATATAAAAGTTACTGGGTTCATGCATAAAAAAATACAACGATTATGCAAAAAAAATATAAGTATTATGCATACTTCCTATTTTCTATCAGATCCACACCTTGACATAATATATAGTTATGTGAATTATTGAATGTTTATACTAATATTCTACATTCCATCGGTCTATCCTCTAATATTGTTTATACATGATTTCCATTAGTATAAAATATGCATGTATATAATTATACGATTATTGTCTTGGAATCAATAAATGCATGTTTAGTTAAAGTTTGATGCATGTTGTTTTGTTTCCTCAGATGGGTATGAGTGCAGAGAAATTGAAGACTGATTTTATTATATCAACTGGAGATAATTTTTATCCGGGTGGACTGAAGGATGTTAATGACGAAGCCTTTCATCAATCATTTTCAGACATCTACACTGCTCCTTCCTTGCACAAGATGTGGTATACCGGTAATATATTTACCAATTTTCATTTTTCATAATACAGATATAATTACACGACTACTTTATTAATATATATGTATATTTAATTTGCAGTTCTGGGGAATCATGACTATAGAGGTGACGCCTTGGCACAATTGAGTCCCATCCTCAAAGCAAGAGACAATAGATGGTTTTGCATGAAATCTTTTATTCTTAATACTGCAGGTTTATTTAATTAGTTTTTCCCATAAACTATTTATACATAAATTAAACAGAGGACGTACTGAATTAAGTGGAGTCGTGATTTTGGGACAGACGACGACATTGTGGAGTTTTTCTTCATAGATACGACGCCGTTCCAAGACAAGTACTTCACGGATCCGGAAGATCAAGTGTATGACTGGAGAGGAGTCCTTCCTAGGGACAAATACCTCTCAACTCTCTTACAGGTATTATTATATACATGTATATATTTCTTGCATTATATAGTAATTATGGAATAGACCATAGACCGACATGATAAGGGCTTGTGCATAAACCTAAATAGGATTTGGAGGAGGCAGTAAGAGAGTCGCAGGCGAAATGGAAAATCATGGTAGGCCATCATACGATGAAAAGCGCTAGTATTCATGGTAGCACAGATGAACTTGTACAAAAGGTTCTTCCAATTCTTGAGGTAATATTATAAATATAAATGACCACAAATAAAATTTTAACATTATATATTTTTATAAATTAAATATGCTTAACTTATAATGCAGGCAAACAATGTTGATCTCTACATTAATGGACACGACCATTGCTTGCAGCAAATCTCAAGTTCTCATAGGTAAATAAATCTCATGCCAGTTACATATTTAGTGAAATAATTAATATATATTCCTGATCAAAATAATTTAGTTACCGTAACTTTTTAACTCGTAACATAGAGTAATATATTATAATAATTATTATTTCTTGAAGCAGCCCTCTCCAATTTATAACCAGTGGGGGTGGGTCAAAGGCATGGAGGGGTGTGTATAATTGGCCAAACTCAAAAGAGATGCAGTTCTTCTATGATGGACAAGGTTTCATGAGCATGCAAATTACTCGACATGAAATTGATATCAATTTCTATGATATTTTTGGCAATGTATTACACAAATGGAGTGCTTCAAAATCATTATTCGCTACAATGTAGTTGTTTGCTTTCGTATTTGTAACTTAAGCCATATGTAATATTGGAACCATTATCATTTATAATATATTTCCTATTTATTCTTCTAAGTTCTAATAGATATACTCCGCCGCCTCATTATTCTCGACATGTTTCTTCACAGCAAGAAAATTAATAAAGTTTGGTGAAAATGTGTTAAAATGGTGTGGTCCACCTATTTTCTTCGACCGTAGTTCACAAATTATTTCCATTTTTTGAAATATGTCAATAATAGCGAAACGCCCGAATAAAAAAAGCACACCAACAATAATGGGACGAAGGAAGTAATATCGTATAATACAAGCTCCCTCCAAAACGGGCAGGCCTCTGATTTGGTTGTGTTTCATTTAACTGAAGCCTTCCATAATAAATTCATTTTCTCATACGCTTACAACCTAACAACATAAATAGCTAATTAATATATATGTCAACCTAAGGGCAGTTGAAAGATAAGATATACAAACACAGTGAAGGAATATTATTGCTCCCAATAGGATTGGTATTCCCCACCACGATCATATTACAGTGTTTTGATTTTTTTACCTATTTTCTTCTCCACTTCTGCTTTGAATACCCTAAAGGTTTCAAAGTAATTTGACTTTGGGCAAAGAAGGTAAACATATCCATACCTCAATTAATTTTCAGTGAATATGACGAAATATTCATACCATACACGAGCTTGTGTAGACATTGGTCCACACAGATCAGAATGAATCAAACTTAGTACTTATGTCGTTCTATAACTCTTTGCCTTAAAAGGCCTAGTCACCATCTTTCATTCCAAGCATGATTCGCATGTTGGAAATGGCTCCACTTGGACAGACTCCAATGATCCATATTTCACTAACCTTTGGATCCTATTCAGATTGATGTGAGCTAGTCGTAGATGCCATAGATAAGTTTGATATGCCTTAGAAGATTATTTTCTCTTCTTGGAGTTTGATGATGAGGAAGCAACATCAACAGAATTATGCGGTTTGCAAGTCGTATATAAAGATCAGCTTAATGACCTAACACAGATAAAATCACCGTCTTTAATAATATAAACATCACTATCAAAACTTGATTTATAACCATCCATGGTGTAGAGTTTTGAAGCAGAAATGATTTTTCCCTAAACTCAGGCACGTACAAAACATCTTTAAGTACTAAAACAGAACTACATAAGATATATGTTAAATTTTCAATGGCAATTGTAGGAACTCTCGATCCATTGTCCATGGAGACATCCATCTCGCCATCACTCAATCGTCTTTTCTACTTGAAACATTGCAAGGTGTAAGAAACATGATCAGTTGCCCCCGAATCCATTACCCACTCATGGGTAGAAGATGAAACTAGAAAAGTCTTAGTTGCGAGAGCGACTCGTGCCTTAACATCTGGATAATAGTTCTTCTAGTGTCCTTTTCTACCACACTTGGAGAACCTTCATTTCTCCTTTGACATTTGCATGCCGCCGATAAGGACCGCCTTCTTACTCCCATTGCTTTTCTTCATTGATAGTTTCCACCTTTCACAAGAATATTCTTTGAGCTACTAGTGATGTTCAAGATTTGAGCAACCTTGTCATTTCCTATAACCCCTTTAACCGCTACCAAAGATTTGAACAACTTACTCAGAGTATACTCTTTCTTAGACATAAGGGTCAGAAAAGAAAAGTTCTTATAGGACCTTGGCAGAACATTTATTAAGGGGTTAAGATTTCTCTTCCACTCTTTGAAATTACTTGGAACCATTAGGGATCGGTTGGTGAGAGTGTTTAGGAACTCATGAACAAACATATCTGAAATATATAATTAAAAGCATGTACGAATACTTATATTTGTACATAATTCATAATTAATGTCATTGTAATCTTTTGATAAATTAAAGACATTAAGGACGTCAAACAACTCTAGGAAATCCACTTGTAAGTCACGCAGGTGAACGTTTACTTGCATAACCCTAGACCAAGCTATTTACTCAGATCTTTAATTCCAATACATGCTTAGGTTCTTACGACGAATGGAATTAATCGTTCAAATATTTTGGACCATGTCGCTAATAAGTTCAGATCTCGTAAGGATCATCACACTAAACCTGGCCAGTTAATTAAGTTCAGGTGTGTTAATAAAGTCGAGTGGTACTACTCATGATATAATAAGATGTTAATTAATTTAACTATCAATTAGATAATTGATTAACGTATATTTTCTTCTTAAATACGGGGATCGATTAAGTCTAAAATACAAGCTCATGCTCAAGTCAAGATGAATGAGTAAGTCAGCATTGAGTTTCTAGTGAAATGAATCCGTGTTTATTAATTAATTTTTCTCAGCATGGAGCATAGATAATTAAATAATTTGTGTCCAACTTTATTTCTTGTAGTGGGTCCATGGTCTGGTCCAATTAGATGCGTAGTCATTTATTGTCTCTCATATAATTATTAATAGATTAATATATTTATATAATATTTAATAATGTGGAAATTATTTGTTGGGTATAAGATTCAGTATGATAAGATTTGAAGATCTCAAAACCCTAGCTGAATGATGAGCCTTATAATGTAATAGCTTAGTTGAGTTCAGCTGTTAGGAACTCAGTGGACTAGCTAGAGTTCAGTAGCTAATAGGTTTAGTAGAATATCTTTTGTCAGCCGGAAGAACTCAACGTTTGGAACTCAGCTGGGTATTTTAGAACCCACTGAATCTGCAAAGAAAATCGAGCCAAACACTAAATATCTTAGAAGAATGTTAGTAGAAGTCAATTCAGTAAAAAGTCCAAGGAATTAGTGGAAGTCAACTCAGAATACTCTTGGAGTTTGAACACACTTCACTTATTCTCTAAACCTCAACCAATGAGAAGCTGTCAGCACTGTATTTGGTCTTCCATAAAGCTACTCCCTAGACTGAAAAAGTGAAAATCCCTACAGTGACATTGAAATTGAAAATGG
Organism: Lavandula angustifolia; assembly: GCA_028984105.1. Taxonomy (NCBI): domain Eukaryota; kingdom Viridiplantae; phylum Streptophyta; class Magnoliopsida; order Lamiales; family Lamiaceae; genus Lavandula; species Lavandula angustifolia. Next base: position 18,531,615 of record CM054806.1, on the reverse strand, counting down.
TCGTTTTTCTTGTCGTATTCGACACGTGTGTAGATCTCTTCCAAGGGATCTATTCATGAGTCGAGACTATAAATAAAAAAGAGTCTTCATGCAGAGAAAATATCGACGGGAACCAAGTATTCAAGCATACATACTCTCTAGCAATCTTAAAGCCGAACACAGCGAAGAACTCCTACACTTGAGAGATCCTTTGAAAGTTCTTCACTCTAGAGATTCATAGTTCCCTTTCTCTATTCTAAGTAACTTATTGTAATATCTTAAGTTTAGAAAAATTCGAAGGAGTTCATCTTTCTGAACTTTTCTTATTGTAAAAACTCCTTTTTAGTTGGAGAAATCAAACCTGTGTTTGAAACTTGTAAAGTCACTCAAACTATAACTAGAGTATTTGTCCAGCGTACAGATCGACTGAGACTTGCTCAGTATAAGTAATCAAGAACTCTTTCTTTGTTCAGGATAGTGGACGTAAGATCCAGCGTATCCGAACCACTTTAAAAACGGCTTGTGTTGATTTACAGTTACATTGATTAACTGTTCATACTGCATAAAACTGAACATTAAAATCACTCAGCATAAAACGTGTTTTCAAATTGAGACGATAATCTTTTTGGGCCGACACTTCTGTACACCATCTTATACTGGCTACTTTTCACTGACTGAAGTCAGTAGACATATACTCTGCCACGCGACCTAGAAAGATAATTTGGCCAACTGACTCGTTCAGTAGCACAATTCAGTACATACTGACTTTCGCGTTTGAGTTAAAATGTGCACTCAGGTGTATTCACCCACCCTCCCCTCTACACCTGAAAGCTCATCTCTGGACCAACATTATTTAGTTGGAATTAAGGCTGAGCCAATTAATTGACAAATATATACATAGCAGAGTTAATTAATTAATTGCACTATGGGCTTGCTGTAAGAAGCTTATTAGAAATATAATTAATTAAAGGGCTATTGTTACATAATAAAAATAACTTTTTAACGTGATTTTGATTACTAATTCCCACACACACATGATCACAAATGTAGAGAGGCATTTAAAATTTTCAATCCCGGTTTTTGTCCATACTGAAGGAAATAAAGGGCGGGGAACAAATCAGAAGATCTATTCTGTAGCGTTAATCGGAGCTACGGCAACATACATATGTGGAAGGTAAACAATCCAGATCCTTCACTCAAATGCTCGACTACTCTCTTCGAATGATATGGGTTTGTCTAGATGATCTTCCAACTAAAGGAGGTCTTACAATAAGAAAAGTTTTAATAATTGACTCCTTCAATCTTGGTTATATATAATAATGAGCTTAGTGGAAATAGAGAGGGGAACTATCTACTTAATAGTGAAGAACAAGTATGAATATCTATTACAAGTGTGTTCTTCGATAAGTGAATGCTTGATTGATTGCTTGAGATTGGTCAAGGTTAATAGGCTTGATCTGACTCAAGACTGATACTGAGTAGTTTATGTTGGGAGATGATTCAATAGCATATGTGTTAGAAGATTTGAATGATCCCAAACCCTAATTTGATTGGTGAACCATTTAGTTGTAATTGTTATGCCTTGACTCAGTAGTGATGGACTCAGCTGGAGCAGCATACTGAGAGGTATTCTTACTCAGTAGTGATGGACTCAACAGCAGCAGCATACTGAAAGGAGTCAGTAGAACTCGACAAAGTTGACCTTCAGTAGAGTTGGACTCAGCCGGAGTATACTACTGAACCAAGGTCAGACTTAGCAATGGCCATACAGTCTCCTTGACTGTCAGTGATCTTACTTGTTAAATCAGTAAGGTCATACGAGGTATTCAGAGAAGTCAGCTTCAGATCTGCCTTGAAGTCTGTGTGTCTCAACTACTTTCTACACCTCGACCAATGACGAGCAGCCAGCTGTTCAAGTTCTGATTAAAGCTGCAAGTCAACTTATTTCCAGAAATGGAGGGAAAAGACTCTGTCAGATTCCTTTGAAAGAGCCGTTAGCTACCCAAAAGAGAGTGACACATGGATCGTCGTCTCCAACGGATCTTTCCATGGCTCACCTCTATAAAAAGAGGGAAATCAAATCAAAGCTCACCTAGATAAAGCACAAGAACAGATGAACGATTACGAGCAAACACCTACCGACTCAAGCTTTCCGCAAGATCTTCAGAGAAATATTTCAAGCGAAAGGCGACATTCTTGCTCAAAGGGAACCAAGATGAATTAGAATCAATAGCCTCTAGTATCCAAGTGATCGAACACGAACCCAAAGAGCTTATTCCTCACTGTTCTCACTCTAGAAGCCACTTTCTTGTTCCCTTCCCTCTAACCTAAGCTCAGCTGAATATATCCATATCTTAGATCGAAGGAGTTCATCTCTAAACTGTTCTTTCTTGTAAAGAATTCCGTCATAGTTGGATAGTTTGTCAAACACTTCAGTTTGATACTTGTAAACTGAGAGTTGCTCAGTATAATCCTCAAGACCCGTGTTTGTCTAGTGCACAAACCGACTGAGACTAACTCAGTATAATAAAATAGCCTCCTGGTCTTTTCGGGACAGTAGACGTAGGATTGTTGATATCCGAACCAATTTAAAATCGTTGTGTTCTGTGTTATGTTTTTACTGTTGTATTGATTTCTGTTCATAGTGAAAATATCTTTCAAAATCATTCAACTGAGTTTCAGCAAAGCTTAAAAGATTGCATTAATATACTGAAACTGTTTTAATAAAAACGTTTTCAAACTCAACTGAATTGGGCCTACACATTTCCGCAGTCTACTGAACTATTACTGAACGGTACTGAATTCTAACATCAGTCAGCTAGCAGGCCTCAGTATTGTCAGTCACTCTGTCCACGCGATTCAGAACATCATATTTGGTCTACTGAATTTATTCAGCAAGGCACTCTTCTAAAAAGGACTGTTCACGTTTTAAGTTGAGAAAGTTTTTAGGTGTGTTCACCCCCCCCCCTCTACACCTGAACGTTTATCTCGGGGCCAACAATTGGTGTCAGAGCAGGAGTTCTCTAAAATACTTATTATCTGAAACTGGTCTACTTGAACGGATCCTGAAAACGTTTTCAATGTATATCATTCTTCATTCATATCACTATTTAAAATGTCTGATATGTCAGGAATCAGGATGGTACCCATGTTCTCAGTAGAGAAGTACGGGGTATGGCGAGTCAGAATGGAAGCTCATCTGATTTCCCTCCACGACAGCATGACAGAGGTCTTGGAAGACGGACCTATCGTTCCCATGATCGATAGTGTCGGAACCCAAGATCCAGCACAAGGAGGAGGCATGGTGACCGGGAAGAATATCCCCAAAGATAGAAGCCTCTTCACTCCTGAAGAGAAGAAGCTTCACAATCTAGTCCGGGTTGCCATAAACGCCATACTGACCATTCTGAGTGACTCCTATCTCGGAAGACTTTCAGGACTACAAGTTCGCCAAGGAACTCTGGGATGCTCTGGCGCTACTGAGTCGGGGGACTTAGAAGATTAAAGCTAACAAGTTAGCGCTGGAACTTCAGAAGCTGGAGGGACTGTCTCTCATACCTGGTGACATGATTGAAGATCTCAACGTCAGATTTACGGATCTGATGAACACTATTAATGGGCTGGGAAAGATATTCTCCAACCGAGAGATGAATCTCAAAATTTTAAGAGCACTGCCGGACAGACATTGGACTCCATTTGCTACTTTGCTTAGATATTCTGATCTTGACATTGTTTCCCCTGTTCATATATTTTCAGAATTAAAAGCTGAGGAGTTCGAGTTCGGCCTACCACAGAGGAAGCAGCGAGTTGAAGCTGAAACAAAGATCGACCATGCTTTCAAAGCATCAGTCAGTACAGCAGCTCCCGCATCTAGCAAGGTTGAGCCTTCAATCAACGATTACAAGAAGGAAACCTAGCTAAGAAATACGCACTGCTTGCTGTGAAGTATCAGAAGGAGAAGGAGAGGCACAAAAAACTCTCCAGAGTCGTCAGAGACTCAAAGAGTAAGTCTGAATATACACCCAAGCGCACTCCTGAACCGCATACTTCTGATTGCAGGAAATAGGAGGATTCAGCACAGTGAAATACAGTGAAAGCAAAGAAGGCAGAATCAGCTCCTGCCACACCTGCAAGAAGTCAGGACACTACCAATACTACTGTCCTGAGCTCAGTACAACTGAGAGAGCAGCACGAAAAGCTCGAAGGGAGAAGTTTATCAAGAAACGACAAGCATACATTGTCGGTGAACTCTCAGACGACTCAGATGTAATCGACTCCTTCATGGATTCATCAGATGATGAAGAGGCATTCATGGCCTTAGAGCTTGAAGAAGATGTTGAAAAGTGTCTTATGGCAGGAGAAGAGGATGAGTTGAACTCTTAAACTCCATTTAACTCCTCTTCACACTGCACATACGACACCATTTCAGGTGCAGATGAGAATCTAGACGTCGCGATCGCATATGAAGAACTACTCGATGAGTAGATTCAGACAGTAAGACTCTTCAGGAGTTGGATACCCTGAAAGTGGAGAATCAGAGACTTTCTCAGGAGAGTCAGGTTGCTACTAAGTCAGGAGGACTTGTGTTGAGACTCAGGGAGGAGATTAACTCTTTGAAGACCAAGTCTCAGCATCAAGAAGATCGATCTCGATCGACCAATGACTTGACTCGAAAGGATACCGAATCGAGTCTCATCGAGCGTAAGTTCTCAGGACTTCAGACCGAGCATGAAATGCTTAAGAAAAGTAACGATGTCTGGAGGAACCTGATAACAGAGCGGTACATGGGAGCTGAGAAAAAACTTTAGGCGATGCTAGCGAACAACAAGCCAAAACATTGTATGGAGGGACTCAGATTCAACCACGGAGCCTCCTCATCTGCCCCCGTACGCTCAAAAAATCGGTTGACCGATAGGTTTGTTCAAGGGGAGACTATAAATGTTGAGATCCTGAACCCCTTAGCAAAGAACAAACAGAAGATGAAGGCACCTCATCCTAACTATCAGAATTCTGACAAGAAGATTAGCTCAAAATCACCCAGTTCAGTCAAGGGGGAACCAGTAGAGTCAAGTGGGCTAATCAGTATGGACCCCCACAGATGACATATCCAGCTCAATCAAGAGAGGATCCAAGAGTCAGAAGAAGAAGAAGAAAGCCATTCAGAAGGCTAAGGTCAGCAGTCCACCAACTCAGAAGATCTGGACTCCTGAACCAGTAAAGCCTCAGAAGTCAACATCGATCAGTCCAGTGGTCAAGTATGTTGATCAAAGTGGGAAGAAACTGTCTGAGACCACCAGGGTCGTGAGACAGATTTGGGTTTCCAAAACTAACATCTAAGGACCCAAAATCAAAAATAAAGGGTACCTGAATATAATTCTATTTTGCAGGTGCACAAGGACCTTTGGTACGTGGATAGCGGATGCTCAAGGCGTATGACGTACCAGAGGAACTTACTGAAGAATTATACTGCTGAAGAAGGACCCAGAATCGAGTTCGGAGATAATGCAAAAGACTATACCAGAGGCTATGGAACACTCAGCATTGGAACCGCCACAGTTCCAAGAGTATCATATGTTGAAGGACTTCAACTTAATCTTCTCTTTGTTAGTCAATTTAGTGATAACTCGAATAGAGTGATTTTTCACGCTAGTTTCTGTGATGTCATTGACAAATCTACAGGGAAAACAGTATTATCAGGTTCACGCAAAAGGAATATATATGTAGCTGACTGAAACTCAGCTGAACCTGAAGCATGCTTGCTGGCGAAGAACGACAAAAGAACGGGGTGACTCTGGCACAGAAGACTCAGCCATCTCAACTTCAAGACGATCAAAAAGCTAGCTAGAAACGCTCTAGTAAGAGGACTACCGAGTGAAGTGTTCAGCAAAGACACTCAGTGCGAAGCATGTCTGAAGACAAAGCAAACAAAGAAGCAAAATCCGCCTCTTCCATCACCTTCCACTAATGGAATCCTACAGCTACTACATATGGATTTGTTCGGTCCAGTCTCTCCTGTGATGATCAGAGGCAAGAAGTATGCTTTAGTGGTCATTGATGACTACTCGCGCTACACATGGGTCATATTTATTGCCAGCAAGTCTAACGTCAAAACAGAGTTTTCTGCGCTTCTGAAAAGGCTCAGTGTCGAGAAGAACACCGAAATTAGAAAGATACGTTCAGATAGAGGAACTGAGTTCCTGAATTCAATGGTGGAAGAGTTCTGCAAAGTTGAAGGCATAGAGCATGAGACGCCCGCTGCACACACGCCTCAAAAAAATGGGATTGCTAAGAGGAAGAACAGAACACTCAAAGAAGCAGCAAGAACCCTGCTCGTAGACTCAGGACTCCCATCTAAGTTCTGGGCAGAAGCAACTGACACTGCATGTTATAGTCAGAACAGATCTCTACTGACAAAGCAACATCAGAAGACACCATATGAATTATGGAACAGCAGGAAGCCTTTCTTATCTTATTTCCATATTTTTGGGTGTTCGTGTTTTATCCACAATAATGGAAATGATCAGTTAAAGACCTTTGATAGCAAGTCAGACTAGGGAGTCTTCATAGGATACTCCCGGGTCAGCGAAGCCTTCAGAGTTTTTAACTACCGGACCCTTTGCGTGGAGGAAAACCCTCATGTTGTTTTTAATGAGTTTGCTACTGAAGACAGGAGCAGAAACTCTAATTTAGAATCTGAGGACATCAGTAAACAACTACATGATCTGAGCTTAAAAGACAATGTTGAGAAGATCCAGCTGTGTTGGGATGATGATTCAGAAGAGGAAATTGAAGATAAGACTATTGAATCTCAGCCAACAGCAGACGTAGCTGAACATATTGACTCTACTGAACAGAGTTAATCCCAGGTAACTCAGGTCGATGAAGAAACCCAAGTGGCAACTGAGACCTCTATTGAGAATAATAATTCAGGGGGAACAAATGAAGTTCCTAAGCTGAATGCCCCTGAACCTGGTGACTCAGTAGACCCAACTCTAGTAACTGAATTACTTCAATCTCAGAATAGTACAACTGAAATGCCTAACTCACCTACTATCTGTGTTGAACAAATTTTAGATGAAGAGTTAAAACATCGTCGATCGTGGCTGGACGCTCACACTTCTGATTTAATTATTGGAGATCCTTCAGCTAGTGTAAAGTCAAGATCCAGATTCTGTGAAAGAGAAAGCGCTCTATATTCATGCTTCTAGTCTACTGAAGAACCTCAGTCTGTTGAGGACGCACTTAAGGATGCTGATTGGATCATCGCCATGCAGGAGGAGCTGAATCAGTTCACGAGGAACGAAGTATGGGAGCTTTTTGATAGACCCCGACATCAACATGTGATCGGAACTAAATGGGTCTTCAAGAACAAGCGAGATGAAAACGTCATAGTAAGGAACAAAGCAAGACTCGTGGCAAAAGGCTACTGTCAAGCAGAAGGGATAGATTTCGACGAAACGTTCGCTCCAATTGCAAGATTGGAGGCAATCAGACTATTCCTAGCCTACGCAACACATCTACGCTTTAGAGTATATCAAATGGATGTGAAGTCTGCGTTCCTGAACGGTGTGCTGAAAGAAGAAGTCTATGTAGAACAGCCTCCCGGCTTTCAGTAGGGACATCAAGTTTATAGACTCAGAAAGGCTTTGTACGCTTTAAAACAAGCACCCAGGGCTTGGTACGATACCCTGTCTGAGTTTCTTCTTCAGAAAGGTTTTCAAAAGGGCACAATAGACCACACATTATTCAGCATTCGTATTGGACGACGACATATTACTTGTGCAGATCTACGTAGATGACATCATATCCGGATCAAAGAATGTCACTATGTGTCAACAATTTGAGAAAATGATGAAGGACAAATTCGAGATGTCAATGATGGGAGAGATGAATTATTTCCTCGGATTTCAAGTCAAACAATCTGAGATCAATTAAGGCAAATACACTCGAGCCCTCATCAAGAAATTCGGTTGCACATCCGGCAAACCAATCAAGATCCCAATGAACACGAATATGAAAATCGATCTTGACATAGAGGGAGTATCAGTAGACCATAGTGAATTTCGCGCTATTATTGGTTCATTATTATATCTAACTGCTACTAGACCTGACATAACTTATGTTGTAGGTGTCTGCGCTCGATTGCAGGCGAATCCTAAGCAGAGCCATATGGACTCAGCAAAGAAGATTCTCCGCTATCTCAGAGGAACACCTGATAGGGTTTATGGTATCCAGCAGATGATAATATTGAACTAACTGGTTATTCTAATGCTGACTATGCAGGCTGCAGGATTGACCAAAAATCAACTTCGGGACCTTGTCAGTTCTTTGGCAGTAAGCTGATCTCATGGTTTTCAAAGAAACAACATTCAGTAGCGACGTCAACTACTAAAGCTGAATACATGGCTGCCGGAAGTTGTTGCGCCCAAATCCTTTGGCTGAGACAGCAGCTACGCGACTATAATGTCATTAGAATGAAGTACCGATCTTCTGCGACAGCTCCAGTGCCATTGCAATTACCCAGAATCCTGTACTTTATACTAGATGCAAGCACGTGGACATCAGACACCACTTCATTCGTGACCATGTCGAAAAGAAGGATATCAGAATGGAGAAGATCCATACTGACCATCAAAGGGCCGATATTCTGACCAAGCCTCTAATTGAAGCCAGATTCAGAGAACTTTCAGTAGAGCTAGGTCTGCTGGACCCTACTGACTCAATTCAGTAAGAGGATTCAGGAGAGGAGCATTCAGCAAGGGGGAATGTTCACTCTCACTACTGGACTCATTCAGTACATGGAGATTCAACAACCATCTACACGAGGTATCAGCTGACTACGATGTTCAGCTGACAGGTTTGCGTATCTCTTTTTAGTAGCCAACATCGTATTCAATGCCTTAAGAGAATGTCAATAAATATAACGATTTTCATTAAATGCACGACATTCTGTGCTAAGTTTGTTGAATTCTGCCGCGCATTAAATGTATGTCTTATCAAGTTACTTCTTTGGCTATATACAACTGTAAGTTGACTTAGGCGGCTACGATGATCATTACCTATTTTATAATACAAAATCCTAACCGTCCATCTCATAAAGCAGATTTAAACCGTCGATATTAAACTGTTCATCTTCTTGATCATATATATCACGTTCAAAGTTAGAAAAACCGTCATTTTACTCTCTACAACTTAAACCCTAGAAATTTCTGAGAATTCAATCTTTTACTTGCATACTGCATTCACTATTTCTCAGTGATTAATACGGCATATTTCATTTCTTATTCAGTATATTACACTTATGTTCAATAAATATTTTTGATACTGATATTAAGTTTTGCAGATTCTAGATATGGTAGCGAAGAATGTTGTAGTCACTACTCCGACCAACATGGTTGAAATCCTTGAGAAGGACCGAGTCTGGTGCGAGCCTATTATGGAGTTCGACACCTGCGAGCTCGACATTATGACGGATGTATTCAAGGCACTGAGGGCGTCAAGCCTCGAGGGATTCTTATCAAGGAAGACTGCTTTCTTCCTTCCTCATCAGATCTCAGAGCTTTATTTGAACTCCGACTCAGTAGACGGCGACATCGTGGGACGCTTCATTATCCATCACGTCATTGACCCCACACGTGCTGACTCAAAGATCAAGCAGATGTCTATTAAGAAAGCACTCCAGAGGAGCTTTCAGCTACCTGACTCGGGAATCAGTGTAGCAGGCTATAAGGACGATATGATCCATGAATATTTAGAGATATTCTGCGACGAGCCGACGACGTTCAGGGTGGCATTCCCTAAAAACTGCATGCTGCCGCGATATAGAGCCTTGGCCTACATAGTCACGCATATACTGACTAGCCAAGTTGGCTCAGTTGACCAAGTCTCCAGGCCTAAGCTCCAGATGATGATGACTACTTATGATAGAGCTCAGGTTAACTGGATGGAATTCTTTCTGAAAGAATTCCAGACTTAGGCTGCCAAGTTTGGCAGGATAACAAACAACCTAACAGTCAAGGGAAAGCTTCTATATGGGATGAAGCTCACTGTAATCATAGAGGATTTCTGTAGTGTTGACCACATCACATACTCAGATAAGGCGTACTTCAACCCTAAAAAGATAAGATTCCATAACAAGGCAGCACCCTCCAGCAGATAGGGGCAGGGCCTGCTGAGAAAGGGAAGAAATCTACTCCATCTAAGAAGAGGTCACCACCAAAAACTGCTCAGAAGACTCCATCCAAGAAGCAGAAGACCACTTCTGAAGAAACAGTTATAATTCCTCCCTTCAGACTGCGAGATGACTCAGATTCTTCTGAGAAAACAGTCTCAGTGGAGAAGGCAGTCTCCATTGAAAGGGAAGTGTCAGTGGAACAGGGGTCCGATGCTGAACCGTCTACTCTAATTTCTCAGACCCCACTGGACGTTCCACCTCTCGGCAGTATCCCTTCTACTGAGAAGGCTATGTCTCCGATTGAGGTAGATGACATGGAGACTAGCTCAGAAGCCGAGACGATCGGATTAGAGGCTGACGCTCTTCATAATAGAGCCTCCCGAGAAGTCTCAGAGGCCATACCTGAGATTTCAAGTCATTCTGACTTGGTTGCTCTTGCTCGGCAGGCCAGGCTTCACATGCTCATTCGGTTCCAGGATTGGTTTTCTCTGAACAAGCTTATCCTTCACCATACCTGCGAACAACTGAATGAAGAGGAGTTGATTCTCCGCAAGTAGATAGAATACCCTGATCCTGTGGGCATCAGCTCCATGGAAGACTGAAGGGCGACAATGTTGGCCATTCTGAATGACCGTATCCCTACAGCAGTCGCGCCTTCTGAGGGTTCTGATCCTGATGATCAGGACCCGCTCAGTAATGCAGGCCCTGAGAAGCTTGCTGAGGGAACTCAACTGGAGGAGGGTGCCCAACCCTCAACTGCTGAATTACCACTCAGCATCCTTCCTACAGGAAAGTCGGTAGGTGGAACCTCTCAGGCCGCGGACCTAGTACAACTATTGCTGGGGTCTGCTTTCGAGGTTGTGCACAGCTCGAAAAGCCGACGGTCTAAGATAATCGCTAAGGCCTTAAAGAGTCAAGGAGCTCAGAACAGACTTCTGGCCAAGGCTGTCCATAGGACATGGAAGCAATCAACTCTTGCTCAGAGTGAGGAGATTAAGGAGCTGAGGACATCTATTCAAAATTCAGCAGCTCCTGACTTCACAACTATTCTCACTAACGCTTTACCCACTCAGAGAGCAGAGTTTGAGAAGCAACATGCATCGCTGGAGGCTACCCAGAAGACATTATTGGAAGGTTATAAGGCAACCCACTCAGCACACTCAGAAACTATCTCTTCACTAAGCCAAGCTTCAAAGCTCAGAATCCAATCCATTCAGAAGTCTTTGGAAGAGAAGATTGATGCCAAGTTGCAAGCTATTCAGACATTGGTGGATTCCTCTGATAAGTACAGTGATGATCCAATCATCGAGAGGAACGACCTCCACCAGAAGTTTGAGATAATGCAGACAACCTTGGATAGGCTTGCATCTGCATTTGAAGGTTTGAACAAGGTTGCTCAGGTCTCTACCCCTGGCTTAGCTGCCAAAAAGGGGGAAATGACATTGAGGGGGAAGAGATCAGTACGAGCAGCTGGAAGCCAATAAGCTCAAACTGACCCCTCAGGTCAGGCCCAGGGTGTCTCAGGCGCAGGCGATGTAGGGCGCGCTGAGACTAGCCCAAGTGGCTCAGGACCAAAGGATTCAGCAACCCAGACTCCTGCAGAACATATCAAGGAGGTTGCTGACTTCCTAGAGGACTCAGATGAGGAGGAGACTCCTCTGCCTCCAGTGGCGGGAAAGGGAAGGAAAAAGCTAAAACTCCCAACCCCACCACAGAAAGGGATAAAACGATATATTAGCCCTGAGGAGCAAGCTCAGACAGAGGCTGATGAGAAACTTGCCAGGGAGATTGCTGAAGCTGAAGCAGCAAATAAACCGAAGAAAGCTCAGGCAAAGGGAAAGAAAAAAGTCTTAGGGGGAAGAAAGCCAGGGACTAGGCCTCCCCCAAGGAAGCTGAGAATTGGTGATGAAGCCGACAAGGAAAAAGAGACTGAACAGCAGCAACAGCAGGATAAGTTAAGACTGGCCAGCAGGGTGGAACTTCAGGTTCAAAATCCAAATCCCAATCACCTGGTGAGTCAGAGGAACATCCCCATGTTCCCTCCTACGTCCCTCTAAGGAACAAGAGCTTGAAATGAAAGAAATCTGGGACGCGATGGACAGGGCCTTGGACAGAACAACTGAGGCGAGGCAGATCAGTGAAGCCCGTGAGAGGCTTAGGCTTGCTGATTTAGAAGCCCTCAGACTGCGGACAGAGAAAGAAGCTCGAGAGAGGGTGCCTGTGAAGGATACTAAAATTCCTACAAGTATAGGCGAGGTAGGAAGCCTATTGACCGGAAGATTCACAGGTGGCCAAGAGTTGACAAATGGATGCCATGGGAACGGACTCAGAAATGGGAAACTCTTAAGGCTGAATTTATTAAGAGGTACTTCGTCTGGAGGTACCGGCCCGATATGCACAAGAGCAATGCCTTTGTTGAATGGCTTCTGACAGGCGATCCTGAGATATATGCCATAGTCCATAAGGCCTTAGCTGACAAAGAAGATGTCTGAGGTCCTGTTCCTAGACCTCTGCCTCCTCCACAGAAGCTTGATGGATCACTCTATACGGGAGTCATTGAAGGAGAAGTCAGAAGTGTTATCCAAGCCTTAAAACTTGATGATTCTGACCCTGCTGATGTGCTGAAGATGAAGAAGCTCCGGAAGGATACATTCTAGATGTATGGATTGCCTTTGCCAGAAGAGAAGTCTAGAGATTTTATGGTAAGGATCCAAATATTTAGGAGATAGATAGCTTCTTTGTATTTTGTGTTTTTAGAATAGCAAGAGATGTACTGTACTGAACTTCTTTTATATATATAACATCTTTGTTGTTTGGCCCGACAATACCTTATTGTCTTCATGGCCTTTGTTTATTTAAGCTTAACACTCAGAATCACCTAAGTGATTACTGACACACACTCTCACTACTGATATTTATATTTGTCTGTTTTTACTTAGACTGATAGATCTCTCTTGTATAGGGGGAAATTGTTGATTGAATATATAGGGATCTTAAGGGAAATTGTTGTTAGAATTCTGTAATAGGTTCAAATATTTTATTCCTGTATCCCTCAGTAGATTAGAACTTGATGAACAACTCCATTGATCCTACTTGCAATATTTGTAAGGAGCTTGTTTCTGATAGTTTGTAGTGTTAGGTTTTGGCATCATCAAATAGGGGGAAATTGTTGGGAGATGATTCAGTAGCATATGTGTTAGAAGATTTGAATGATCCCAAACCCTAATTTGATTGGTGAACTATTGAGTTGTAATTGTTATGCATTGTCTCTGAAAGTTTCAGACTCAGTAGACAGTCTTTCAGCATGGTTTAGGCACTCAGTTCTGTCTACTGACTCTTCAGTAGACTATCAGCCTCAGAACCATGGAATGAAGACTCAGTAATGCTGGACTCAGCAGGAGCAACATACTGAGAGGTATTCTTACTCAGTAGTGTTGGACTCAACAGGAGCAGCATTTGAAAGGAGTCAGTAGAACTGGACTCAGCAGGAGCAGTTCACTGAACTCAGAGTTGACCTTCAGTAGAGTTGGACTCAGCCGGAGTATACTACTGAACCAAGGTCAGACTCAGCAATGGCCAGACAGTCTCCTTGACTGTCAGTGATCTTACTTGTAAAATCAGTAGAGTCATACGAGGTATTCAGAGAAGTCAGCTTCAGATTTGCCTTGAAGTCTGTGTGTCTCAACTGTTTTCTACACCTTGACCAATGATGTGCAGCCAGCTGTCCAAGTTCTGATTAAAGCTGCAAGTCAACTTATTTCCAGAAATGGAGGGAAAAGACTCTGCCAGATTTCTTTGAAAGAGTCGTTAGCTACCCAAAAGAGAGTGACACATGGATCGTCGTCTCCAACGGATCTTTCCATGGCTCACCTCTATAAATAGAGGGAAATCAAATCAAAGCTCACCTAGAACAAGCACAAAAACACACAAGCGATTACGAGCAAACACCTACCGACTCAAGTTTCCACAAGATCTTCAGAGAAATATTTCAAGCGAAAGGCGACATGCTTTCTCAAAGGGAACCAGACTGAATTAGAATCAATAGCCTCTAGTATCCAAGTGATCGAACATGAACCCAGAGAGCTTATTCCTCACTGTTCTCACTCTAGAAGCCATTTTCTTGTTCCCTTCCCTCTAACCTAAGCTCAGCTGAATATATCCATAGCTTAGATCGAAGGAGTTCATCTCTGAACTGTTCTTTCTTGTAAAGAACTCCTTCATAGTTGGAGAGTTTCTCAAACACTTCAGTTTGATACTTGTAAACTGAGGCTTGCTCAGTATAATCCTCAAGACCAGTGTTTGTCCAGTGCACAAACCGACTGAGACTAACTCAGTATAATAGAAAAACCTCCTGATCTTTTCGGGACAGTGGACGTAGGATTGTTGATATCCAAACCACTTTAAAATCATTGTGTTCTGTGTTCTGTTTTTATTGTTGCATTGATTTATGTTCATACTGAAAATATCTTTCAAAATCAATCAACTGAGTTTCAGCAAAGCTTAAAAGATTGCACTAATATACTGAAACTGTTTTAATAAAAACGTTTTCAAACTCTACTTAATTGGTCCTACATATTTCTGCACTCTACTGAACTATTACTGAACGGTACTGAATTCTGACATCAGTCAGCTAGCAGGCCTCAGTATTGTCAGTCACTCTGTCCACGCGATTCAGAACAACATATTTGCGCTACTGAATTTATTCAGCAAGGCACTCACCTAAAAGGACTGTTCGCGTTTTAAGTTGAGAAAGTTTTCAGGTGTATTCACTCCCCCCCCCCCCTCTACACCTGAACGTTTATCTCGGGACCAACAGATTCCTTAGAGGAAAACCTCGTACTCTTTACTGATATGAGTGTATACTAATATTCTCTTTGATCGATGAATGTCGCTCTACTAAATACACTATGCATCCAACAAAGGTGACAATACTGAACAAATTAAAAATAAATAACATTTTATTTTAATTTAAAAATGAATAATTAAAATTTCTAACAATCCCCCACATGAAGGAAAGTTAATGCAAATGCTAAAACACAGTCCTAATGACCTATTTTCAATCATGATAGGTAGTTGGTAGCTCTAAACCAAGACTACACACACACAATAATAGATTCAACATCTTTCATTCTCAGATTGTGTCAATTTTGGCCTTGGACCACCTCTTTGATTCATAAGTGTGTTTCTATTTGAAGCGACGGCACTTCTCACTTATGGAGGTGATCTTGTATCCAGAGTATCCTACTCAGAGGCGGAGGCAGGTGGTGGCGGGTGTGGGCGGCCGCCACCACCGAATTTTTCAACCAATTTTTTTTTTTTTTAATTAAGCAAACTGCAAACAAATAAGATAGTGGTTGACTGACTGGTGTGACGTGTTACTGTGTTAGCAATAGCAACTACTCTTTCTAGAATGAAAAAAGCAAGTGCAGTAGATTATGTATAGTACTTGATAATAATAATAAAATAATTTAACTATAATTTTTTATAATAAAAAAAGACTTAACTTGGTGGCTTGACTGACTTCTTCTCTAATTGGCATTTCACATTCACCGGCAGTACAACAAACTTCCTCAGTTCCTCTGTTTTATATTTTCAGTGGAATTGGCAAAAAGAAGACAAGCAAAGCTAGGTGAGTTTTAAATTCTCCTTCTTGTCTTCTTCTTCAACCTTACCTTACCTGGGCTGGCATATGAGTTTTAAATTCTTCTTCTTGTTTCAAGACTTGAAAGTTTTAACTTCTTCTTCTTCTCTAATTTCAAGTTTCCAACGTCTATCTAATCTTCACAAGTAATTATCTTGTCTTGTTCATACTTAATTTTAGAATTCAAAGTAAAGTATAAACCCTAACTTTCATTTTTTTTAAATTCTTTATTTTAGTTCTGAAATTGTCAATATTTGGTAATTGGTATGAAATTTGAAAACTAGAGAATTATTCATGAAGAATTCGTTGATAATTGATTGATAAACCCTAACTTTCCTTTGATTCTTTGAATGTAGGCAGTAGGCTTTGTTTACAACTACCATGACTAAGGCCAAGGGCACAAAGGGGACAATTTTAGGCTTTTATAAGAGAGAACATACACCTCCTCTTCAACCTCAAAGTGAAAATGATAATACTCTGGAACCTGAAGTGACAACTCCAACTCCAACTCCCATCGTGGATTCTCGTCCTAGAAAATTCCCAAGAATTGAGGTTGAGGAAGATTCAGATAATGATGATTTAGAAAGGGATCCGGGTTTACGAAAAATGATTTGGCTATATCCACCAAACAAGAAAGATGAAATTCGACGGGATTATTTGAGACATGGTCCTTTTCAAGCTACTCCGACAAACTCCTCCCAACTTGTTGAAGGAGATAGAAAGTTTCTCCCATCTTGGTATACACTTTATCCTGAATGGTTAGAGTATTCTCCTACGATGGATAGGGCATTCTGTCTTCCTTGTTTTTTATTTGGTAACCAATCTCAAAATCCTAAAGCAAATGCTTTTGTTGAGAAAGGATTTAATAATTGGAATAAAGTGGGTGGCACTAACTGTTCTTTTAAAATCCATGTTGGATCTAAGCCCAATTCCAAGCATCGAATATCCGTTCAGCAATGTAAAGACTTGTTGAGGAGCGGACAATCTATTAAAGTGTGTGTGGAGAAAATCGAAGAAAAAACGATTGCAATGAACCAGTTGCGTGTTGGAGTTTCAGCGGATATAACTAAATTATTGGCGCTTCAAGGTATTGCTTTTAGGGGTCATGATGAAAGCGTGGGTTCGAGAAATCGTGGGAATTTTTGGAGATATTGAAGCATACTGCAGCTTATAATGAAGATGTATCCGCTGCCGTTTTGGAGAATGCTCCTAGGAATGCTACTTATTCCTCTCATCAATCACAAGCAGAGATTTTATCCATATATGCAAGTAAAACCCAAAAATTTATTCGGGATGAAATCGGTGAAGGAAAGTTTTGTATTATTGTTGATGAATCTCGAGATGAATCAAAACGTGAGCAAATGGCTATAGTTTTGAGGTTTGTTGACAAAGAAGGAGTTATTCGGGAAAGGTTCTTTGACATTGTTCATGTGTTGGACACTAAAGCAAGCACTCTTAAACAAAAGATTGTTGATGTTCTTTCTCGTCATAATCTTAGCATACAGGATATTCGAGGACAAGGCTACGACGGAGCTAGTAACATGCGAGGAGAGTGGAATGGCTTACAAGCATTGTTTCTGGAAGAATGTCCATTTGCTTATTATGTGCACTGTTTTGCGCATCGTCTGCAACTAGTGTTGGTAGCCACATCAAGAAGTACCCTTATCATTGAGAATTTCTTCTCACATTTGTTGGGTATCATTAATGCAGTTAGTTCTTCTGCCAAACGTCATGACCAACTACAAATTGCGGAGGCTATTCAAATTGAAGAAATGATTGCAACTGATGAGCTTCTTTCTGGTAGAGGAAAAAATCAACTTAAATCTCTGAAGCGTCCAGGTGATACCCGATGGAGCTCTTATTTGCAATCTATTTGCAGCTTACTTGATTTGTATGATCCAACTCTTCTTGTTTTACATGAAGTAAAAAGTGACCCATGCAACATTGCTAGAGCAGTAGCTGATGGAAATATCTATGAGATGAAATCATTTGAATTTGTGTTTGTTGCTCATTTTATGCTCGAGCTATTGGGATGGGTGGATACTCTTTGCAAATTGCTTCAAAGCAAATCTCAAGATATTGCAAATGCTGTGAGTACAGTTTCAAACACAAAGATAATCATTCAGAGTTTTAGGGAAAATGGTTGGGATGCATTGTTCGAAAAAGTGAAGACATTTTGTAGGCAAGGATATCGAGAAATAGAGATTCCTGATTTGAATGATTTTTGTCGATCCACTAGAGGCCGCGTTCGAAGTAATTCAGTTACATAGGAGCAATTTCTGCACATTGAGATATTTAATGAAACAATAGATCGTGTACTGGCGGAGATAGCTTATCGGTTCAATGAGCATGCCTTGGAGTTGATGAAGTTAAGTTCCTCTTTTGATCCTAAAGGTGATTATAAGATGTTTGTTGTAGACGACATATGCAAATTAGCTGAAAAGTACTATCCAGCTGATTTCAATACAAGTCAAGAGAAAATGCATCTTAGATTTCAGTTGGAGCTTTTTGAATCTGATATTAAGACAGATGCAGAACTTACGGGTATCTCCAGACTTTCAGAATTGTGTATAGCATTCTCTAAAATGGGTAAGTCACGTGTTTACTTTCTTATCGATAGGCTTATTCGTCTACTTTTGACTCTTCCAGTTTCTACGGCAACTACTGAGCGTGCATTTTCTTCTATGAAAATTGTGAAGACAAGACTGCGAAATAGAATGTATGATGATTTCTTGTCTAGTAGTTTGATAATAAACATAGAGAAAGAAATTGTTCGAGGATTTGATACGAAAGCAATCATTGATGAATTTGATAGGATGAAGACACGCAGAGTACAACTTAAGTGAAGTGATAGGGTATTGAGACTTTTGAATATTTATGTTTAGTATGTATCTAGTTGCATTCGTAAACTTTTGGTGATTATATCTATTTATTCATATTTCATATCCATTTTTATATATTTAAATTGTATGTTTTCTATTATCAAGTATAATTGTATTCGTACTTGAACGAATTTTGGTATTCAACTCACAGCCCTGAATCAGTCAACCCAACCCGAATTGAACTTATCATTCCGCCACCACTACTTTAGAATCCTGGCTCCGCCAGTGATCCTACTATACCCTACCAATAAATTTATCGAAATTATTTAAAGTTATATGCTTACCCTTTACCACAAGCTATAGGTTTTCATTTGGGCAACTTCGAGAGTAGATTTAAAATTTTGTTTCCAGGTGCACAACTTGAACATTCATAGCTTAGTTATCTCTTTCAACAAAGTCTTGGGATCTCCAATCATCATGGTAGAGTTACCATTAAGAATGTTTTTTATTAATGATTTTATTCTAATTCCCCTAACTGCTTTATATAATTGATCATGGTTTATACCTTATCAATTACATTTTTTCACTAGTGATCAATTATCTAACAATATTTATATCTTCAACGAATCTGTCGAGACTAACCATCAGACATAAAGTTTTATGCTCCCTCTTTAGATGACATGCTTTCACAATATATCATAGCAAGAGAAAATTGTTTTTCCCAACAAGCAATATCATCTAAGAAGTTTCTTAGTCACACTCGCTTTTCTTGATGGTTCAAATGTTGACTCATTAGGTTCAACACTTAATTCAACATCTTCTGACGAGTTTTTCATTTCTTAGAACTTACTAACTATTTACTTTCCGAGGGAATAAAATGTTCTCTTGATTCTGTGATCATCCCCTCATTTACGTCGGATATTTCTTTCTTGAGTACCAAAATAAATATGTGCTACTATGGTTTGCATATCCTATGAAAATGTGATCAATAACAATAGGGACTAAACCCCATACTTTTGTATGGAATGGCTTCTAAGCCCATCGGCTTATGAACCCACACACTTGTATATTTGTAGGATGGATGTCTACCTTTCCATAGGTTTGTATGAAGTTTTCTTGTATCTTATTTCTTTTGGGGTGATCTATTCAAATAGCTTCCTTCACAAGTTATGTGATAAGTCTGAGCTAATCAACGTACATGTAACATTTCTATTTCGTTACAATGCTTTCGGTAGATCACAATATGATGTGGGCACATTTTCTTCAACATCAAAAGACGCCTCTGGTTAATGACACTTTCCTGGTTCTCAATGTGCACAATATTTGAAACATTGCTATTGTCACCATTTGAGCAGGAATGTTGAGTGCGTTGCTACTACATGTTGTCGCTTGAACTTGAGGATTGAGCGCGTCAATGCTACTCGTTGTTGTCAGTTCTCAAAATACACAAAATTTGCAAGTGGGCCTCTATTTATAGATGTTAAGAGTTGCAATGTACATTCACAAAAAGGTGGCACGATTTGGTTTAGAAGAGTCATGACCGTTTGTTCGTGTCCTTTCATCAAAAGGTCGTCACTAGACACCCCTTATGAAGAGAAGCAACTCTTCACTTTTCAAAGCACATTTTCATTTACTACATTCACTTCATTCATTAATATCTCATTCATCCGATGTTGAATATGAAAAAATCAACATGCTATATTTCAATTTCCGTCTAGCAGAACATAGTGAAATACTTCATCCGTCCAGCTATTAGCGACTCATTTCTTTTCGGCACGGTAATTAAGAAAGTAGATGATAAAGTAAATGACAAAGTAGAAGAGAGAAGATGAGTGAGATAATGAGAGAGTAGATGATAAAGTAGGAGAATAATTTCAAAATAAATAATCAAAATTCCCAACAGTAATATTTATTTTATATTTTCTATTTTAATTATTAGCATACGAAGACAATAATAACTCAATAATAATTACCAAATTATAAAATGTAATAAAAGTAAATGTTACACGGATCACGTGCGGTAAAAATGGAATCCATAATCATCCCAAATATGGAAGCACAATTTGGTACGGCCTTACAAAATAATGGTGTAGCGGCCTATACATTTCAACTGAAATTTAGTAGTACTCAATACAAAAAAACTGTGTTTTACCGATGGAAAATTTCGTCGATATATTATCATTTTCTGTCGCTAAAGATGATACCGACGGAATACTGACGAAAAATCTGTAGTCGCTGTTGACCTTGTCGGTAAGTCATACCGACGGAATTAAGTCCGTCGGTAATATATACCGACGGAACAGCCGTAAAAAAAATTTAACCGGCGACCACCGCCGACGAGCTCATTTCGACGGTGTACCGACGGAATTTTCCGTCTGTAAACTCCGGCTGCAATTTCTGTTAAAAGTGACTGGGTACCGACGGAAATTTCCTTCGTTAATAACCGTTCACCATACCGACGGAAATTTCTGTTTTTTTTCAAACAGCTTTCGATTGTTTTTTCGTACCCAGTTACGACAACTAATAATATTTCTTCATAACAAACAAAACCAACATTCAACGAGCTAGTAATAAGCACAAATATATTGAAAGACTTAAACAATTAACTAAACGAAGTAGTAATCACAAATATATCTCAAGTTATAACATAGCGCAACGTGTGTTCAAAAGTAGTTGTTAATATCAAACATCTAGAAAGGCTAGGAATGTCAAGCAGGAGGCTAGGAATATCATGCACATATATTCAATTCCCTGTCTTCTACTAAACTAAATTCCAATTACGAAAATAAAATGTTTTAACAAACATAGCACCTCAACTTGTAAAATCTTCCCTCACAACTTGCTTATATGTTTTAGTATTATTTTAATTTCAAAGTTCCAATATACTACTACTTAGAGTTTTACTGTGGACACTCTTTTAATACTTAAAAATGTGAAATTGAAGTAGGAGAGAGAATAAAGAATCTATAGGCAAAGGGTAAAAAGGAACAAGATGCATACATTCTTTTGAAGCCTTTGAACTTTCGAAGACTGCCCAGAATGCAGAATCAAATTTTACTTTCTAAATGGATGATAGATAAGAAAGTGACGAGTGCTCTGCTGATCTTTTGGGCTATGTATATTTGCAAATTGTTTTCTCACCCTAAAACAAATCAAGAATAAGGTATAGATCTCATTTTCCTCTCTGAACAATGCTATCTTAGTAGATTTAGGTCTTGTCAAGTAGCTGAAAATATATACCCACATTCTTTAACGCATAGAATAGAATCTCATATCGAACATTCATCCATTTATATACCAAAACGCATCACAAATTATAACATAGACACGACGGCCCTTAAATATCACCAATCCTAATTTATCCATGTATTTCCAGATGAAAATGTAACTACCCTGACATTGATTTATGCTTTCATATGTTCAACATTATGCAAAATCTACTGAAGCAACGCAAATTTGATAACCATAGTTACAGAAACAAGAAACAACATTATTAGTAAAAAAAATTATACGTACCTTACCTAGGAAACCACAAAAGCTTTGAATTGAACTGTGCCTTCAGGAAAGACGATGGCGGCGACACGGCTGCGTGTCTTTGCACCGGCTGGGAGGCAGCGGCAGCAGCGGAAGACGATGGCGGCGCGGCGGCACGATGGCGCTGGTCGAGGCAGAGGACAGCTTCGGCGGCGGCACGGAAGCTCAACGATGGCGGCGACACGGCGGCAACACGAGTTCGCTGGCCGAGGGAGACCAATTCTCCGCCGAGGAGAGAATGAAATCGGCGGGTTTCGAAAGATATCAATGTCGAATTCCAAATATGAAAGAGGATATCGTATTCTTTTAGAATTAGGGCATCACCGAGGGAATATCGACGGATATGTCCCTCGGCTTTAAATTTTAAAATATTAAACATTTTTTTTAATAAATATAGACGGACATTATCCGTCGAAAATAATAAAAAAAAAAAAATTAAAAATTTAATAAATAACGACGGAAATATTCCGTCGATATAATTAAACACGGATAAATCCATCGAAGATCCGTCGGTACGTATAAAATTTAAAATCCCTCGGAAATCCGTCGAAAACTGCCGACCCGCCTTATGTCCGTCGGAAATTCCGTCGGTATAAGGCAGATTTCTTGTAGTGACTATTTTGTTGGGAGCACATATATATTATTTCCTCATGTTCAACTCTATATTATGCACCCACATACCCTAGAACTCTAGAAGCCATGTCTGTGTTTATATAGTTTTCTTAACTATTTATATTTTAAAGCATATATTAATTTTTCAAGTACGATGCCCTTCTGTAACATATAATATTACCACACGTTGTTCTTACACATACAAAGTGGTATAGCTAATCATATACATTAATAAAGTAATTGGGGTTTGGAATCAATTCTCATTATAATGCCACCATATATATATTACGATTTTTGGCTATAATGAAAGTAACACGTAATAAAATATTGTGAATTATTGATTTTTAGTTTTCGTACTTATTTTTGTGCTTCTTAACGTAGCCTTCACCATAAGCATGAGAAACTGTAGTTGATGGAAATTAAGTTTGTAGCTTACTTTTATCATTTGATGTATATTAAAATATGAATGTCAATCACCATGAACTGGGACCAAATCAATTTTGAAGATTATGTCAACAACTAATGGGGCACATGTTAGGTACGTGGTCTATTATTGCATTCTTCCTTTTCAAGAATATTCCACCTACCTTCCATCATGGTACACACAATATAATTTAAATTATCATGGAATGAAGAAATATAACTTAAAGTTTGATGTTGTTTTGTTCCCTCGTTTTACAGATGGGTACGACATCAGAGAAAATCGAGACGGGTTTTACTATTTCCACTCATCGTGGACGGATGCATAATATATTTTCAACGTAAGGGTATAAATTTGTATTCTCGATCTACCTAAAAAAAATACATAAATTTGCATATAATAACAAATTAACAATGAAATAATTATAATGAAAGGTAGTAAAAACCAACTTGAGTAGCACTAATGGTAAAGACGTAATCACTCTGATATTCATAGAAGATGGACTATTGCGTATTGATGACTGATTGTGCTTGTTACATTTCTTTCTACCCTCTTTTGTCTTCATACATATAATGGTGTGCAAATAATTTGTTTTTTAATGTGTTATTAAGATAATCTTATATAGATATAGATTAAAATAATTATATAGTACACTTATATACAATAGTAGTAGGTTTTACTATTTATTTAATTTTGTATTATTTAATTCAAAAAATTAAATTAAAAATAAAAAATAATTTATAATTTAATTTATGAGCTTATTTAGCCTCATGCCCGATGGTGCTGGCCTGTTTGCAATATCAAATGCCTGAACGATCTCTAGGTGTGCCGATCCACTCCTAATTCATGTAAATACCGACTAAGTTGATCAGATTCGAAAACTTTGATACCTAGATTCGCTTTTAAAGGCGGTAATTGTTCATCCCTTGTTTTTCGACTAATTTACTAGTGTACCCCTAATCATTATAATATTTGATATATACAATATTCTCCCTGAGTCCTACTAAAATTGTCCGACTTTTTATTTTTGTTTGTCTCATTAAAGTTGTATTCATCCTAAAATGAAAAAGGAATGTGACATTTTTTGTAAATATAGAGTGTTCATTTCGCTCTAGTTAAAGTTGAGGGTCCCGTATCTAACTATACAACTACCTATTTTCATCCTCTCTTAATCTCCTTGCGAGAACCTACTAAGACAATTTTAATGGGATGGAGGGAGTATTATATACATTACAGAGTCTAAAATTATATCCACAAAATGAATTGGACCAATAAAGTCTACAAACTATATATAAATTGGTCTAAGTGAATTTTTTAGTTGATTGAATTCGGTATAACTAAATTTCTTGATCGAATAAATGAATAGGCTTAGGCCCGACAAATGACATGCCGATTTTCGGTTTCGGTTTTGATTACGGTTTGTAAAAAATTGAATTCGAAACTGAACGATTCACAGATGATTTACGGTTCCGATTTCAGTAACATGGTTTCTTTAATTTTTTTTTATTTTTTATTGGTTTGATATACGGTTCCGATTTCCGAAGAATAAAAGGGATTATAGATATTCTTTTCATAAATAAATTTGCTATTTTCGTACATACACAACAAGAAATTTACCGTATACCGACGGAATATTCCGTCGGTAAACCGTAATAATCCGTTGGTAAAAATATTACCGACGGAAATAAGGCGTCGGGTCAGGCTTTGTCGGTAAAATTTACCAACGAAAAAATCCATCGGTAAAAGTTACCGACGGATTGCCGACGGAATAGTTATGTCGGGAGAATATCACCGGATATTCTGTCGGGGCGTAATCACCGACGTTTTACCGACGGATATATTCCGTCGGTAAACTTTACCGACGGAATTCCGTCGGTACTCCGTCGGTACTTTTTTTTTAATATTTTTTTTATTTTTTCGTACCCAGTTCTGACAACCTGCATTTTTTTAACCAACCAACACAACACATACATATAACTATTCAAATCAAGTCAAAAAGCAAACCGAAACGTAAATATAAATATATAAATCATAAAATCCAAATATTCAATATATATACATAACACATATATAAGTCAATCATAAAGAGGTAGCAGGAGGGGACTGATTACTGTCGTCCGGAGGCTCTCGTCGGCTAGAGGAACCCATCATCTCCATAAGCTGGTCCATCTTCGCGTTCATGAATGCGACCTGCTCCTGGAGGCTCCTCGTAGCTGCCGACTCCTCCTCCAGTCGGCACATTATCTCGGCATTGCTCTGGGATGGCCCAAGTGAAGAAGTAGAAGAGCCGCTGGCGGCGATTATGTAGCCGCTCCCTTCCTCGCCGAAACCGTACAACCGCTGCTTCTTGTCCCGAACCCCTTCCAATCGCAGATAAATCGCATTTTTATCCGCGTTGGGACCTTTGTTGGGTGATGATTTTATCCTCAGCACTGTTATACTTAGTGAGAAATGATTTTGTCTTCAGCACTGACCGTAAGCTCAGTAGCCTCGTGCTCTGTACCTATTTGAAGATTTGAAGATCCCAAAACCCTATCTTGATTGATGAACCACTCCCGTGTAATTGTTTTGTCACTGAGGTTTCAGACTCAGTAGACACTCTGCTCTGGTTAAGGCGGTCAGTAGCTTATCAGCCTCAGCACCAGAAGTAGAAGACTCAGTATTTACTAGACTCAACAGGAGCAGTATACTGAAGAAGTCAGTAGAACTGAACTCAGCAGGAGTAGTTCACTGAACTTAGAGCTGACCATCAGTAGAGTACCCTCAGCTGTCTCTCTACTGAATGAAGATCGACTCAAAGAACGGCAGATGCCTTCGAAGTGTTAGACACTTTTTGAAATACAATCAGTATTGTCAAGTACGAGGAAAAGAGAAGTCAGCTTCAGTATGCCTCGAAGTCTGTTCCGTCTCAACCACTCCATAATCCTCGACAAATAACAAGTATACACGTGCAAGTCAACATATTTCCAGAAAAGGAGGAAAAGGAGAGACGAATGCGCATAAGCTTAACGACGAAAACATACACAAGCATTCAAACGAGCTAGAACCAGAAAACCCTAAGTCTTCCGCAAGAATTTAAAGATCTATCTCCGGCGAAAGACTACCTTCTCAGCTCATAGGGAACCAAGCTAAACTGTTAGAAGAGCCTCTAGTATCCAAATCGACGATACACGAACCTAAAGCTTATTTCAGCTGTTCGTCGATCTAGAAGCCACTCTCTCATTCCCTATCCCTCTAAGCCTAAGCTCAACAGAATATACTTATAGCTTAGACGAAGGAGTTCATATTTGAACCCAATCCTTATTGTAAAAGGACTCCTTCATAGTTGGAGAAGTTTGTCAAACACTTTAGTTTGATGCCTTTGTAAACTGGGACTTGCTCAGTATAATCCCCAAGCCACGGCTTTGTCCTGTGCACAAGCTGACTGAGACTAACTCAGTATAATAAATAGCCTCCTGAACTTTTTGGGACAGTGGACGTTGGATCGATTGATATCCGAACCACTTTAAAAATCTGTGTCTTGTTATTGCTTTATGATTACTGTTGCATTGATTTTACTGTTTATACTGAAAACCTACTTTAAAATCATACAACTGTCTCAGCATACTGAACTTTCTATTTGCTGAACTGAGACTTGCTAAAACGATTTTTTCCACTCAACTGATTTGAGCCTACACTTTTCCGCACCGCTGAACTCTACCTGTTTGATACTGAATTCTGACTCAGTTAGCTAGCAGATCTCAGTAGAGTCAGACTCTTTGCCACACACGATTCAGAACAACTATTTGGTCTGCTGAATTATTTCAGTACGGCACTTTCCTGAACAGGACTGTTCGTGTTCGAAGTTGAGAAAATCGGAGTCAGGTGTATTCACCCCCCCTCTACACCTGACCGTACACTCGGGACCAACAATTGGTATCAGAGCGCACGTTGTTCAACTAACCACCTGAGTTCTATAAGACTCTTGTCGTTCTGAAACTGGTCTACTTGAACGGATCAGGAAAATCATTTTCACTGCATATTACTCTACATTTATATCATTATTCTTCATGGTTGATATGTCAGGTATAAGGATTGTACCTATGTTCTCAGTAGAGAACTATGGGGTATGGCGGGTCAGGATGGAAGCACATCTGACCTCCCTCCACGATAGTATGACTGAAGTACTTGAGGAAGGGCCTATCGTTCCTATGATCGACATCGTCGTGACTCAGGATGCAGCTGCTGGAGGAGGAATGGTGACCGGGAAGAAGATTCCCAAAGACAGAAGTCTCCTCACTTCTGAAGAGAAGAAACTTCATAACTTAGACCGTGTCGCCAAAAACGCTATACTAACCACCTTAAGTGATTCGTATCTTGGCAGGGTTCAGGAATGCAAAACTGCAAAGGAACTCTGGGACGCTCTAGCGCTACTGAGTCGGGGGACTCAGAAGATAAAAGCTAACAAACTAGCGCTGGAACTCCAAAAGCTGGAAAATTTATCTCTCATGCCTGGTGACAAAATAGAAGATCTAAATGTCAGATTCACGAATCTGATGAACTCCATCAACGGGCTGGGAAAGACATTCAGCACTCGAGAGATGAATCTCAAGATACTGAGGGCACTGCCGGACGGACACTGGACACCTTTGCCACTTTATTGCGCCATTCTGATTTAGATGTTGTCTCTCCTGACCATATCTTTTCAGAACTTCAGGCAGAAGAGTCTGAGTTCGACAGACCTCAACGAAAGCAAAGAGTTGAAGCTGACAAAAAAATTGACCATGCCTTCAAAGCATCAGTCAGTGCAGCATCTCCCGCGACGAGCAAGACAACGAGTAAGACTGAACCTTCACTCAACAACTTACAAGAAGGAAGTCTCGCTCAGAAGTACGCGCTGCTCGCCGAGAAGTATCAGAAGGAGAAGGAGAGACATAGAAAACTGACTAAAGCATACCGAGACACAAAAGGTAAGTCAGATTACACGCCAAAACGTACTCCTGACTCACAATCCTCTGAATGCAGAAAGAAGGATGACTCAGCACCATCAAAAGATAGCGAAAACAAAGAAGAAAGAGTTATCGCATGCTACAACTGCAGAAAGCCAGGACATTATCAATATGACTGTCCTAAGCTCAGTAGTGCTGAACGCGCAGCACGCAAGGCAAGGAGGAAGAAATTCGCCAAAAAGAGACAATCTTATATTGCAGGCGAAATCTCAGACGACTCAGAAGAAGTCGACTCCTTCATGGATTCATCGGATGATGAAGCAGCTTTTATGGCATTAGAGCTTGAAGCTGAAGAAGCTACTGAAAAGTGCCTAATGGCAGGAGAAGAGGATGAGGTAAATTCTCATGAACCACTTAACTCCTCTTCACACTGCACACACTACACTATTTCAGGTGCAGATGAGAATTTGGACGTTGCTACCACTTATGAAGAACTGTTAGACGAACAAATTCAGATGAGTCTGCCGCTCAGTAAGACTCTTCAGGAATTGGATACCCTGAAAGTGGAGAATCAGAGACTTTCTCAGGAGAGTCAGGTCGCTACTGAAGCCGAAGGAGTTGTGTTGAGACTCAGGGAGGAGATAAACTCTCTGATGGCCAAGTCTCAGCATCAAGAAGATCGAATTTCAGTTTTGACCAATGACTTAACTGAGAAAGATACTTGAACCGAGTCTCATCAAGCAAGAACTGTCAGGACTTCAGACCAAGCACGACACACTGAAAAAGAGTGATGATGTCTGGAAGAGCCTGATGACTGAGCGTTACATGGGCGCTGAAAAGAAGCTAGAGGCTATGCTTGCAAGCAACAAGCCCAAGCACTGTAAGGAAGGACTTGGTTTCAACCAGGAAGCTTCCTCATCTGCCCCCGTACACTTAGAAGTGCGTCTAATTGATAGGTTTGTTCGAGGGGAAACGATCAATACAAATGTTCTGAACCCCTCAGCAAAGAACAAACAAAAGATGAAAGCACCTCATCCTACGCATCGATTCTCGACCGTAAGATCGTACCAAGACACCCCAGTTCAGTCAAGGGGGAACTAGCAGAGTTAAGTGGGCTGATCAGTATGGACCACCTCAGTTGACACATCCAGCTCAGTATGTGTCATATTACTATGATCCTATAGTCAGAAGTGGTTCCAAGAGTCTGAAAAAGAAGAAAATTGCACAAAAGGCAAAGGTCAGCAGTCCACCAGCTCAGAAGATCCGGACTCCTGAACCTGAACAGCCTAAGAAGTCAGCTTTGACCAGTCCAATGGTCAAGTATGTTGACTCAAGTGGAAAGAAACTGTCTGAAACCACCAGGGTTGTTAGACAAATTTGGGTTACTAAAACTAACATCTAAGGACCCAAAAGCAAAATAAAGGGTACCTGAATATAATTCTGTTTTGCAGGTGCACAAAGATCCTTGGTATGTGGACAGTGGATGCTCAAGACATATGACGTACCAAAGGAACCTACTGAAGAATTATATAGCTGAAGAAGGACCCAGAATCGAGTTTGGAGACAATGCAAAAGGCTATACAAGAGGATATGGAGCACTCAGCATTGGAACTGCCACAGTTCCTAGAGTATCATATGTTGAAGGACTTCAGCATAATCTTCTCTCTGTTAGTCAATTCTGTGATAACTCGAATAAAGTGATTTTTGACGCTGGTTTCTGTGATGTCATTGATAAATCCACAGGGAAAACAGTGTTATCAGGTTCGCGTAAAAATAATATATATGTAGCTGACTGGAACTCGGCAGAACCTGAAGCTTGTCTGTTGGCAAAGAACGACAACCGTACGGGATGGCTTTGGCATAGGAGACTCAGCCACCTCAACTTCAAAACGCTCAACAAACTAGCAAGGAACACTCTAGCAAGAGGACTGCCGAATGAAGTATTCAGCAAAGATACTCAGTATGAAGCATGTCTGAAGGGAAAGCAAACAAGGAATCAAAATCCACCTATTCCATCTCCTTCCACTGATGGAATCCTTCAGCTGCTACATATGGATTTGTTCGGTCCAGTCTCTCCAGTGACGATCAGAGGCAAGAAGTATGCTTTAGTGGTCATCAATGACTACTCGCGCTACATATGGGTCATATTCATTGCCAACAAGTCTGACGTCAAAACAGAGTTACCAACGCTTCTGAAAAGGCTCAGTGTTGAGAAGAACACCAAGATAATCAAAATTCGTTCTGACAGAGGAACTGAGTTCCTTAATTCCATGGTAGAGGAGTTCTGCAAAACCGAAGGGATTGAGCATGAGACATTTGCTGCGCACACCCCTCAGCAGAACGGGGTTGTTGAACGAAAGAATCGCACACTCAAAGAAGCAGCAAGAACTCTACTCGCAGACTCAGGACTCCCAGCCAAATTCTGGGCAGAAGCAACTGACACTGCATGTTATACTCAGAACCGATCTCTACTGACAAAGCAGCATAAGAGAACACCATATGAACTATGGAACGACAGGAAGCTTTCTTTATCTTATTTCCATATCTTTGGTTGTTCGTGCTTTATTCACAATACTGGGAAAGATCAGCAGAAAACTTTTGATAGCAAGTCGGATCGTGGAGTATTCTTAGGATACTCTCGAGTCAGCAAAGCTTTCAGAGTATTAAACTATCGGACCCTTTACGTGGAAGAAAGCCCTCATGTTGTTTTTAATGAGTTTGCTACTGGAGACAGGAGCAATAACTCTAAGTCTGAATCTGAGGACATCAGTACGCAACTACAGGATCTGAACCTAAAAGACAAACCTGAAAGGATCCATCTTTGTTGGGATGATGATTCAGATGAAGAAACCGAAGATAAGCCTATCGAATCGAACCAAAGAACACAAGTAGCTGAACAGTTCGACTCTCCCGAACGCAGTCAATCCCGGGTAACTCGTGTCGATGAAGAAACCTTAGAGGTAACCGAGACCACTACCGAGAATAACAACTCGGGGGAACATCTATTAATGTTCCCGAGCTGAATGCCCCTGAACCTGGAAACTCAGTAGATCACACTCTCATTACTGAATTGCTTCAATCTCAGAATAGTACAACTGAAATGCCTAACTCACCTACTATCTGTGTTGATCAAATTCCAGATGAAACATCGTAGATCGTGGCTAGATGCTCACACTCCTGATCTAATCATTGGAGATCCTTCAGCAAAAGTTAAGACAAGATCCAGATTCTGTCAAGGAGAAAGTGCATTATATTCCTGCTTCTTGTCTACTGAAGAGCCTCAGACGATTGAGGATGCACTTAAAGATGTTGACTGGATCATAGCTATGCAGGAGGAGCTGAATCAGTTCACGAGAAACGAAGTTTGAGAGCTTGTTGACAGACCCCGACATCAACACATCATTGGAACAAAATGGGTCTTCAAGAACAAGCGAGATGAAAACAACGTTATAGAAAGGAACAAAGCAAGGCTCGTGGCAAAAGGCTACTGTCAAGCTGAGGGAATAGATTTCGATGAGACATTCGCTCCAGTTGTAAGATTGGAGGCAATCAGACTATTCCTAGCCTACGCAACACATCAAAGATTCAGAGTCTATCAAATGGATTTGAAGTCTGCGTTCCTGAACGGCGTACTGAAAGAAGAAGTCTATGTAGAACAACCGCCTGGCTTTTAGCAGGGACATCAGGTTTATAGACTCAGAAAGGCTCTATATGGGTTAAAACAAGCACCCAGGGCTTGGTACGATATCCTGTCAGAGTTTCTTCTTCAGAAAGGTTTTCAGAAAGGCACAGTAGATTGCACGCTGTTCAGCATTCGACTGGAAGACGACTTATTACTCGTTCAGATCTATGTAGACGACATTATCTTTGGATCAAAGAATGTCGTCATGTGTCAGCAGTTTGAGAAAATGATGAAGGACAAGTTCGAAATGTCAATGATGGGTGAAATGAACTATTTCCTCGGCTTTCAATTTAAACAATTTGAAAAGGGAACGTTCATTAACCAAGGCAAATACACTCGAGACCTCATCAAAAGATTCGGTTGCACATCCGGCAAACCTATCAAGATCCCGATGAACACGAATATAAAAATCGATCTTGATAAAGAGGGAGTATCAGTAGACCAAACTGAATTTCGTGCAATAATTGGTTCCTTATTATATCTAACAGCTACTCGTCCTGACATAACTTATGCTGTAGGTGTCTGCGCTCGATTTCAGGCTAATCCTAAGCAGAGCCACATGGACTCAGCAAAGAAGATTCTCCGCTACCTCAGCGGCACACCTGACATAGGTTTATGGTATCCAGCTGATGATAATATTGAACTAACTGGCTATTCTGATGCTGACTATGCAGGATGTAGAATTGACCGAAAATCAACTTCAGGAACTTGTCAGTTCCTAGGCGTGAAGCCGATCTCATGGTTTTCAAAGAAGCCAGGGCACTCGGTAGCCACGTCAACTACCGAAGCCGAATACATGGCTGCCGGAAGTTGTTGCACCCAAATCCTTTGGGCCGAGACAAGCAGCCTAAGAGACTATGACGTCATTCAGAATGAAGTGTCGATATTCTGCGACAGTACCAGTGCTATTGTAATCACTCAGAACCCTGTACTTCACACGAGATGCAAGCACGTGGACATTAGGCATCACTTCATTCGTGACCATGTCGAAAAGAAGGATATCAGGATGGAAAAGATGCATACTGACAAACAAAGGGCTGATATTCTGACCAAA
The DNA here is from genome assembly GCA_028984105.1 of Lavandula angustifolia. Classification (NCBI taxonomy): domain Eukaryota; kingdom Viridiplantae; phylum Streptophyta; class Magnoliopsida; order Lamiales; family Lamiaceae; genus Lavandula; species Lavandula angustifolia. The sequence continues at coordinate 18,498,768 of CM054806.1, read as the reverse complement.
CCTCTAGCTGAATCCAGATTCAAAGAACTTTCAGTAGAGCTAAGTCTGCTGGACCCTACTGACCCCAGTTAGTAAGAGTCTTCAAGAGAGGACCATTTTAGTAAGGGGGAATGTTCACTCTCAGTACTGAGTATAACCAGTACGTAGAGAATCAGCAACCATCTACATGAGGTATCATCTGACTACTATGTTCAGCTGACAGGTTTGCGTATCTCTACTTAGTAGTAACTAATAGAACAGTATTTTGCACTTATAATTCAGATTCAGCATGATATTAATTATCTTAAAGTTTGTCATTTAATGAAAACGACTCTCATTTAATGCACGACATTCTATGCATAAGTATGCTGAATTCTGCCACGCATTTAATGCATGTCCTCTCATAGTTACTACTTAGGCAAATTACAACTGGCTTTGACTTAGGCGGCTACTGTGATCATTACCTTCTTTATAATATCCAATCTTAACCGTCCATATCATAAAGCAGATTTAAATTTGGCCTTTGATCGAAAACCGTTAACCTTCACGTTAGATATATATTTTCGATCATATCTTAGAAACCGCCATTAGTATATCTTCAAATTCTTGCTCCGTAAATTATGAGATCTCTAGCAATCCTTTACTTGCTTCTTATCTTCTCTATTCTCAGAATTTTATCGGTATGATTATTAAATCTGTTACTATACTTCATTATCTCTTTTCAATATCGCCATCCTAACTGTTTTATGAGCAAACGATACTGATAATCTTTTCTTGTGACAGATAAAATGGCAAATCTTTCTCTCGTCTCCCCAGGGAACATGCAGGAAATCTTAGACAAAGATCGTGTCTGGTGCGAACCAGTCATGGAGTTTGACGCCTGCGACCTTGACTTCATGGACGAGATTTTCTCGTATCTGAGAGCGTCTGGATTGGAGCAGTTCCTCTCAAGGAAGCCTACCTTCTTCCTTCCTCGACAGGTGTCTCAGATATACCTCAACTCAGATTCGATATCTGGAGACATCATTGGATGTTTTGCCTTCCACTCCATAGGCGATGCCTCTATGCAACTGAAGCGGATCTCAATTAAAGAAGCACTGAGGAGAAGCTTCGCTTTGCCTGCTGAAGGAGTTAGCCATGTTGGCTACAACGATGACAGGATAGATGACTATCTATCTATATTCTGCGGAAAGCCTACCACATTCAGAGCGGCCTTCCCAAAGAACATTATGCTGCCCCAGTTCCGTGCACTAGCTTATATAGTCACGCAGCTACTAACAAGCCAAGCGGGTTCATTCGATCAAGTATCGAGACCCAAGATCCAGCTCATGATGGCAATATATGACAAAGCAAAAATCAACTGGACGGATTTCTTTCTTCGAGAGTTCATGGTTCAAGCTGCCAAATTTGATAAGGCAACGTGCAACCTGACAGTAAAAGGCAAGATGCTGTATGGACTGAAGCTGTCCATCATGATACAAGATATCTGTGGAGATGACCAGATCACCTTTGAAGACAAGGTACACTTTAATGTAAAGAAGACCAGGTTCCACAACAGAACAGCTGCTCTTCAGCAGATCGGTTCAGGACCGTCGCTTCAGCAAACCACGCCTACCAAGAAGAGGTCTCCTCTAGCGAAAATTTCTAAGACATTGGCTAAACGTTCGAAGAAAGCCATTGCTGATGTCCCTACTGAATCCGAGGCTATACCGGAGGAAACTACTGAACAACCAACTGCTGAACAGGCTACTGAACATGATACTAAACAGCTGACTCAGCCTATGCAGCTAATAGATGAGTCAGAGTCCTCCGAGGAGACTCATTCGGTGGAGAAGGCCGTCTCCATTGAACAGACTCAAGAAGTGGATCAAGGGGTTCCAGCTGAACCTAGCCAGAGTGCTGATATACAAACTCTGGAAAAGCCCGCTTGATATTCCACCACTCAGCACTTTGCCATCTACTGAAAAACAGACGTCCGCCATAGATCTTGACTACTCAGAAACGACGTCTGAGCAAGAATCAATCGGAATGGAAGCCTCAGCGCTCAGATCTCAAGCATTCCGAGAGATAGCTGACCAAATACCGGAGATCGCTGGCCACCAAGACTAGGTGTTAATTGCTAGACAGGCCAGGCTCCACATGCTCCTAAGGTTCCAGGAGTGGCACCCACAGCTTCGCCTCATCCTTCACTACTCCTGTGACCAATTACATCAGGAGGAGCAGCACCTAAGGCAGCAGATAGGCTACTCCAGGCCTGCTGACCTAGGTAACTTCGATGATCTGAGGGCCGCGATGCTGGCTTTGCTGCACGATAGGCGAGAAACTTCGTGCTCGGCCCCTCGATGGGTCCGACCACGACGGTCGAGACCCACCCCATGATTCAGCCACCGGGAAGCCTCGATGAGGGAGTACCCCAAGACAAGGATACAACTGCTGAAACTTCTGATCTACCGCTCAGTATCCTTGGGCCTGTGAAGTCGGCGGCTGGTACTTCAACGTCTGCAGAGCCTGCTCAACTCTTGCTAACATCTCAGTTTGAAGTAGCGCCCAGCCCTAAAGGCCGACGTTCAAAGTCCATGGCCAAGGCACTGAAAAGCCAAGGAGCTCAGAACAGAGCTCTAGCCAAAGCTGTCCATAAAGTATGGAAGAAAACTGCTGATGCCACTAGCGCTGAGCTTCAGGGGCTGAAAACCTCTCAATCCGACTCAGCTGCCCCTGATGTCTCTTCCATTGTCTCAAATGCACTGGCAAAGCAGAGACAGGACTTTGAAGATCAGCTCAGAGTGATTCAGGAGGGATAGGCCAAACTGCTTGAAGAATTCTAGGCCTCTCAGTCCACTAATACTGAATCAGTCTCAAACCTATCCCAGGCCACTGAGCTCAGACTCAACAATATTCAACAAGCTCTGGAGGATAAGGTGTCTGAGAAGCTGACGGAATTTAAGGCTGCAGCTGAACTCTCCCACAAGAAATATAGTGAAGATCTTGCTTCTAAGAGGAATGAGCTGCATGAGGCACTGACAAAAATCAAAGACAAACTCGACTCTCTGTCAACCTCTTACAAAAGCCTAGACCTAAAGGTATCCACTCCGACTCCGGTAATAATTGATGATGCCAAAAAGGGGGAAGGAAAGGATAAAAGGGAAGAAAAGAAAGACAGTTAAAAAGGGGACAAGTCAACCCCCAAGCTGACCCTGACTAAACCCTCAGCCAAATTCACTAAGGGGGAAGCTCCACTGAAGCCCGCCAAGACAACCAGGTCAGTAGCAGACGCAAGCGAAGTTCAGACTATTGCTGCTACTGGACCAGCTGAAGAGACCAAGGGTGTCTCCGCTGCGAGCACAAAGCAGACCGGCCCAAGTGGCTCGGGAACAGCTACTCACGCAACCCGACTCCTACCGATATTGTTAAGGAGGTTGCTTGAGTATGCTTGAACATGATGATTCGAAGAGGAAGAAGCCCCTCTACCACCGCTCGTTCCGTGCAAAGGGAAGAAAGTACTTGGAACTCCCGACCCCTCCAAAGAAAGAAATCAAAGAGATACATTTCTGCTGAAGAGGAGGCTCAGATAGCAGCTGACGAGAAGCTTGCTAGGGAGATAGCCAAAGCTGAGGCTGCCAAGAAGCCTAAAGAAAAGACCTCTCAAGGCAAAACTAAGGCACCAGCTCGAGGCGGAAAGAAAACTGCTAGGTTGCCTCCAAGGAAGCTCAAGATTCATGATGATGAAGATAGAGAAAAGGAAAAGGAGCAACAACAGAAGAATACTGAGAAGCAGGGTACATCCAAAGAGAAATCCAGTACCCCTGCTGACTCAGAAGACTCTCCTCACCAACCTTCCCATATGAGATCCAAAGAACAAGATGCTGAGATCGAAGCCATTTTCGCTCAGATGGATAGGTATCTCTACAGAGGAGAGGAAGCCAGACAGATAGAAGCTGCCAGACAGAGAATACATATGGCAGACCTTGAGGCACTAAGAATTCGTACTGAACAAGAGGCCAGGCTGAGAGTACCTTCAAAAGCTGATATTCCTTATCGATACAGAAGGTTCAGGAAGCCAGCTGATCTGAAATCGTATAGATGGCCAAGGACAGAAGATTGGATGCCTGCTCAGTTTACTCAAAGATGGGAATCTACAAAGATAGAGTTCATCAAGCGCAATTATTTCTGGAGGTTCTGGCCAGACAAGGCTAAGACTGATGCTTACACAGAATGGATGATGATAACAGAACCGGATCTATACGTATACTTGCATAAAGCCGTGTCTGAAGGTATAGAAGTCAGTGTTCCTGAGCCCAGAATCATACCTCCGCCAAGAAGAAATGATGACTCAGTCCATCATGGAGTAATAGAAAAAGAAGTGAAGAATGCTGCGGCAAATAGAGGACTTGAAGAAGATGAGCCAGCAGACTTCGCTGAATACCTGAAGCTGAGGAAGAACTCATACATAATATATGGCTTGCCCCTGCCTGAGTCAGAATCGCAAAACTTTATGGACAGGATCAAGCAGTACAAGCGTTCTTAGTATTAGATTTCTTTATCTTCCTAGCTTAGAAAGAGATGTAATGTACTAAACTTTCATATCTTATATATACATTCTCTTTCGGCTCAGACAATATCTTATTGTCTAAAAGCCGTGTTTGTTTTATGCTTAAACAATCAGAATCACTGAAGTGATTGCTGACTCACACACTCACTTTATCTTACTTGTCAGCTTATTGCTTCTCTAGATCTGATAGTCTAGTTGTTGTGTTTCGGGGGAATTATTTAGATAGAGGGAAATTATTTTGCCCTGCTCCCCTCAGTAGACTAGAACTTGAAGAACAAACTCCACTGATCCTACTTGTAATAATGTAAGGAGCTCTGTTTCTGCTAGTTTAGTGTTAGCATAGATGATAGGTTTTGGCATCATCAAATAGGGGGAAATTGTTGGGTGATGATTTTATCCTCAGCGCTGTTATACTTAGTGGGAAATGATTCTTTCTTCAACACTGACCGTAAGCTCAGTAGCCTCGTGCTCTGTACCTATCTGAAGATTTGAAGATCCCAAAACCCTATCTTGATTGATGAACCATTCCCGTGTAATTGTTTTGTCTCTGAGGTTTCAGACTCAGTAGACACTCTGCTCTGGTTAAGGCGGTCAGTAGCTTATCAGCCTCAGCACAAGAAGTAGAAGATTCAGTATTTACTGGACTCAGCAGGAGCAGTATACTGAAGGAGTCAGTAGAACTGAACTCAGCCGGAGTAGTTCACTGAACTCAGAGCTGACCATCAGTAGAGTACCCTCAGCTGTCTCTCTACTGAATGAAGATTAGACTCAGCAACGGCAGACAGTCTTCTGAACTGTCAGACACTTTTTGAATATACAATCAGTATTGTCAAGTACGAGGAAAAGAGATGTCAGCTTCAGTATGCCTCGAAGTCTGTTCCGTCTCAACCACTCCATAATCCTCGACAAATGACAAGTATACATGTGTCTCTACCTACTAAAGCTGCAAGTCAACATATTTCCAGAAAAGGAGGGAAAGGACACTGTTACATCCTTCAAAAAGAGCCGTTAGCTACCAAAAGAGAGAGAAAGGAAGATCGTCTCCAACGGATCTTTTCCAATCTAAGCTCTATTAATAGAGGGATATTTCAAGCCTTGAAAAGAGAGCAAAAGAGAGAGAGAGACGAATGCGCATAAGCTTAACGACGAAAACATACACAAGCATTCAATCGAGCTAGAACCAAAAAACCCTAAGTCTTCCGCAAGAATTTAAAGATCTATCTCCGGCGAAAGACTACCTTCTCAGCTTATAGGGAACCAAGCTAAACTGTTAGAAGAGCCTCTAGTATCCAAATCGACGATACACGAACCTAAAGCTTATTTCAGTTGTTCGTCGATCTAGAAGACACTCTCTCATTCCCTATCCCTCTAACCCTAAGCTCAACAGAATATACTTATAGCTTAGACGAAGGAGTTCATATTTGAACCCAATCCTTATTGTAAAAGGACTCCTTCATAGTTGGAGAAGTTTGTCAAACACTTTAGTTTGATGCCTTTGTAAACTGGGACTTGCTCAGTATAATCCCCAAGCCACGGCTTTGTCCTGTGCACAAGCTGAGTGAGACTAACTCGGTATAATAAATAGCCTCCTGAACTTTTCGGGACAGTGGACGTAGGATCGATTGATATCCGAACCACTTTAAAAATCTGTGTCTTGTTATTGCTTTCTGATTACTGTTGCATTGATTTTACTGTTCATACTGAAAACCTACTTTAAAATCATACAACTGTCTCAGCATACTGAACTGTCTATTTGCTGAACTGAGACTTGCTAAAACGATTTTTTCCACTCAACTGATTTGGGCCTACACTTTTCCGCAGCGCTGAACTCTACCTGTTTGATACTGAATTCTGACTCAGTCAGCTAGCAGATCTAAGTAGAGTCAGACTCTTTGCCACACACGATTCAAAACGGCTATTTGGTCTGCTGAATTATTTCAGTACGGCACTTTCCTGAACAGGACTGTTCGTGTTCGAAGTTGAGAAAATCGGAGTCAGGTGTATTCACCCCCCCCTCTAAACCTGACCGTACACTCGGGACCAACAACCTTCTTCAGCAGCAATCCGCTCCACCTCCGCCTATTACAATATAAAAATAGAAATTAGTCAAACTCAGAATTCTAGAATAAAATTCTATATATTGTAATTGTGTGCTTACATGAAGTCTCGCCGCCTTCATGTTGGAGAAGTCTCCACCTTTGTAATGGAGACTGTGGAAAGTGTCAAAGGCGGTGGACTCTAAGGAGCATGCCCTCTGAGAAGCCTATTCATCACATGCATAAACAAAATTATGTCAAAAACAAAGACATAAGAAGCTAAAAAAACTTATAAAATGAGACTTACCGTAGACTAGGAGTACTGTAGGGCTGACAGGGACCCTCCTTTGTACTTTCTCATCCCGGCGCCCGACTCTGGCTCTGACCTGCGGCACTGGGAAGCAGTCTCCGACTTTTGAGAAACTTATAAGATTTATTTGGGATAATTTCAATTCATTCCCCCAAAATCAAGTCCAAATTAGGGCAAACAATGAACCAGCGCAAACACTCAAACAAATAATTAGTCAAATCGAAATAGGAATTCTAAACAATCGAAATAGGAATTCCACATGGAAATTGAAATTTACCGGAGTTCTGGTTCAGCGGCGGCGGAGCGGCAACGGAGCGAGGACGGCGGCGGCGCGGCAAGTGGCGGCGACGGCGTAGAACAGGCGAAGGGGGGGGAATTGTGTTCTGATTCAACGACCTTGCGCACGTGAATTAATTTAGGTCCCACCGACGGATTTACCGACGGATTTCTCCGTCGGTAAATTTTTTACTTATTACCGACGGAATATTCCGTAAGTAAATTTATTTTTTAAATTTAAAAAAAAATAAAATAATAATTTAACTTTGCCGAAGGAAAATTCCGTCGGCAGTAAAATTAAAAAAACTAATTTTGGAAATTCAATATCTACTGACGGATTTTTCCGTCGGTAAGAGGGCGACGGAGTTTTTCCGTCGGTATTCCGTCGGTAAATTCAGCGTCTCAGATTCCGTCGGTATTCCGTCGGTAAGCCGACTCGTGTTTTTATTCCATCGGTAAATTGCATAATTTTTGTAGTGATAATAATATCATATAGAAAGATTCATATGAGTATATATCACTTTATTACATATATAAAATTCTATACGAGTTACCAATTACAATAGGACATGGATAAGAACAATTAAAATAATATCAATCATATAATAAAATTTAAAACTTATCTCAATTGTTTGAGTAATTTAATCCACAATTAAGATAAATTACACAAAAAGAAAAAAATTTATTCGAATTAAAAACTAAAGTGAATTATAAAATAAGAGACAGAGCAGGAATGAAAAGTGGATAATTATGAGAATCAAAATCTCTATTTATAGAGTTACAGATAGGCTCATGGGCTCGTACTTTTAGGGTTTACATGGTCATCCCATAAATATGGTAAAAATATATTTATAATATTTTTACAACACTTCCATTTGATTGACTATCCTTAAAAGAAACTGCTGGATGTTGATATCGCTACTCTTTTGGATATCATGTTTTGCATCAGATGTCTCGCTAAAAACCTTCACTAAGAAAACCCTTCGGGAAAATAACCTTAGAAAGGAAAAAAAAGAGCAAATCATTTGACCTTTAGGGGTTAGCCTAATCTTTAAGATTATTTACAATTTGTCGCTCCCCCTCAAGATAACAATCTTCAAGGTCTACACTCATATGTGCAACACAAGTTTAATTATCTTCGTAGAGAACAACCTGTTTGTTTCAAAGATAACAAAGGATGGTTAATACCATTTCAAATTCTCCAATTGCACATATGTAAAGAATTTCTGGTCCTAAAATATCTTTGATATATTCTATAGATCTAAATGAGTCTCCATCCATTTCGGGTAGGTCAACTAGCGTAACTCCATTAGGGAGATGCTCAATCTACAGGTCGAGACAATTATTGGTTCAACCCAAGTCTTTTGATCCTAATTCAGTGATTAGCCATGAGTTGATTTCCTCAAGTACTTTTGCACATAATGATTTACATATCCTCTCTAGGAGGAATTTGGAGTATGTGTTCTAATTTTATATTACGCGAACTTCTTATCTTTTAACACCAATAAATCTCTCATGCTTCTGCTACTAATGAGAATTAATTGATTTAATTTGTCTATGAGGAACTTCAGTTCTTTTATGGTGCATATACAACAAGTATATAAGATTTTAATCACTCCTTTTGCACTAAATAATTTGATGAACTTCCAGTTCATAGTGCGTGAATTTAAATAATTAATCTAATGAGATATTTGCGGCATTCTATCATTTATATTTCAAATCTCCTCCTAATGCCGACGATGATGTGAATTGGATTATCAATGGATAAAATAATCCATAATTATTTGCTCTATGTAAGTTGTTGGGATAAGATTCAGTATGATAAGATTTGAAGATCCAAAATCCATAACTGAATGATGAGCCTTCGATAATATAATAGCTTAGTTGAGTTCAACATGTTAGGAACTCAGTAGGCTAGAGTTTAGTAGCTGGTGCATTAAGTAGAAGATCCGCCACTCAGCTGAAGTAACTCAATATCGAAGAAGTCAGTTGAATAAGCTATAACCAACTGAATCTGCAAATGAATTTGAGCCACGAATCTTAGAAGCATGAGTACGAGACAATTTAGTTGAAGGTCCAAGCATTCAGAGGAAGTCAACTCACCGTACACATGGATTTTGAACAAGCCTCACCTACTCTCATAACCTCGACCAATGAGGAGCCAATAACACTCTACCTGCTCTGCCATAAAGCTGGTCCTAGACTGAAAATGAGAAAATCTCTACAACATATTCAAAATTGATATGGTCGTTTTCCTTATCTTATTCGATGCGTGTCTAGACTCCTCCAACAGATCTATTCATGAATTAAAGACTATTAATAGAGAAGAGTCTTCATTCAGAAAGTCATCATCATCAAGGGAACCAATCCCTCAAGCGATCAAATACTCTAGCGAACTCAAAGCCAAGCACAACGAAGAACTTGCTCATTTGAAGATGATTTTAGTTTGTTCCTCTAGAGATCCTTTAGTTTCCCTTCTCTAACCTAAGCGCACTTATTATAATATCGCTAGCTTAAAAACCTCGAAGGAGTTCATCTTTGCAAATTGTTCTTATTATAAGAAGTTCTTTATAGTTGGAGAGACTCAAATCTTCACGGTTGAGATTGTAAAGTCACTACGACTGTAAGTAGATATCTATCCAGCGTACAGATTAACTGAGACTTGCTCAGTATAAGAAAACAAAAACTTATCTGTCTAGTGAACAAATCGACTAAGACTTGTTCAGTATAAGCTAATCAAGAACTCCTGCTTTGTTTAGGACAGTGGACGTAAGATCCTGTGTATCCGAACCAATTTAAAAATTGCTTGTGTTGATTTACTGTTGCATTGATTACTGTTCACATTTTCATAAAACTGACTTTAAATCAAACAACATAAAACGGGTTTTTTCAACTGAGATGAATTTATTTTGGGCCTGCACATCCGCACATAATTTCTAATACTGAACTACTGTTCACTGACATAAGTAAATATATTGTACTTAGTAGACGAACTCTCTGCCCACGTGATCCAGAAAGTTTAATTGGTCAACTGACTAGTTCAGTAGAATAGCTCAATAGCAACCTTCAGCTAAGCTGACTTTCGGGTTCTAAGTAAGAATTTGTCTTCAGGTGTATTCACCCCTCCCCCTATCCATCTTCCTCTCGCCAACTGGAGCTCATTCGAGAAAGTTATGTACTCTAGAAAACTACCCGTTTGAAATTGCGAAACTTTCTGAGCGGGCTGACCGGTGAATTTGTGACTCAATTTCCAACCAGAAAGATGAAAAAAATACAAAGGCTTGTACCTTAGAAACTTCGTACTTCAAGCTTTCCAACGCCACATTCAGTTCGTTAAACGGAGCCCGAACTAGAGATTTATGAATCTCGAAAGTTGCGCTGTTTAAAATATGCTAGTAACGACCAGCTGTATTAATACTAAAATCTGCCATTCTCCAGAAACTTAAACCTAGCAAAATTTTAACTATCGAAAAGCCCTCTTTGAGCTTTCCGAAAACACGTCTCGTGTATTTTTCGGAGCACGGATAGAGGAGATACGAACCGTCAAAGTCAAACCGTCAAAACTAAACCCCTATGCTGAACAGTAAACTTGGCCATGATTTTTGCCCGTTTCCATCAACTTTAAACCTTCAAAAATCATATCGTTGGAAAGCTACATTTTTTGGAATTCCAAAGACATCCTCGGCTCGCAAAATGGAGTTTGAACAAAAAAGATATATGCCCCTAAAGTACCACTGGCAGAATTGTCGCGAGTCCGCCGATGCAAATTCAGGAACTATTTTCGATATTGAAATGGTAGGGAATAAATTGTACGGTCTGTATCTATTATGGAGTGGGATCTAAGAATGTGTTTGACACAAAAAATTAACGGTCGCATTTTCCGTAATTGAGACGGGGATTTATTGTGAAAATTGCTTTAAATAATCCTTTAACTTGTTAAAATATACTGTTAAAATTTCGAAAAAATGTCGACGCTGCTGAAATCATTGAAGGCACATGGCTAATAGCAAAATATACGCAAAATGCACATCCAAGAAAAGAATTAAATTAAGGAAAACCTACGATTAATAAAATCAAGTGATTCCAAAACCGTCCGAGATAATTGTAAAATCTATTTCCCGTTATAGTTGAATTATGTGCATTAGAAGTGAGTTTTTTAAAGAAAATTAGACTGAGCTACGACTCAATTGAGTGTCTCGCTTTTAGGACCCACTGAAGAAAGGGCAGTAACCTTGAAAATTGCTACAAGATAATAATACATCACCACCAGGTGGGTTTTTTTTCTAGTAAAATTATCTTGAGTTATTAAGCTACTATACTCTATGAAATGTTGTTATCCAATGAAATGTTTTATGCGTGTCAATTAAGTTTAATGCTCTTGTATGGTTGATCGAGATTCTTGTTCTGACCTATCACGTCAGCCAAGAATTATGTATATCCCTGGTTACTAATACAATGGGTTGATCTCTATTGTATGCTAACTAAGTTAATGATCTGATGGCGACTTAGTTCTGGGGTCAAGAAATTTTATAGATCCGACGGCAACTCAGTTCCCGGGCCAAGAAATGTTATAGATTCGACGGCGACTAAGTTTCGAGATCGATCCGACAGTGACTTGGTTCCGGTATTACAAGGGTAACTAAAGGAACGCAGCACGCATGCGCGAATGTAATTAAAAATGTTTTATATGCTTAGGAGTACCTTTTCTCTTTAAAACCTCCTAAGTTATACGTTATCCTTTGGATAACTGTCGTTTTATGAAATGATTTTATCAAATGCTAGCCCACTTAGTATATTAATACTCAGCCCAAAACCTTTTTAAAAATGTTTTCAGGTTGAGCTCCTACTGCAGACGGATGGAACTGAGGGCGATGGTTGCTGTCTAAACTTACTCCCACAGTACTTAATTGATCTTTTGCCATTCACGGAGATATAGTTGTTTTTGCTAGTCGTCATTTTAAACGTGTCGTTATGATTATCGAACCATATATCTTCTATATGCTTATACACTTGTTTTCTTTGATGAATCTCGGCGTTGAAATCCTGTGAATTTGATTTCTTGAATATTTTGTATTATATCTTAATTGTAAATTCCCGTTTTATTTATCCGTATTTTACCACACCCGGTCACACGCCATTTTTCAAAAATCGGGATGTGATAGTCTGACACTCCAAGATGAAAGTAGAAGGAAGAGTCATAGATGACGCTGTAGAGGAGCGCGCCCATGTTCTCCAGAGAGAAGACAACAGGATAGATGGTTACTTTCGCGGATTGAGATTTTAGTGCCATTCTGCAATAAAACGAGCTAGAGAAAAGAAGAAGCATAAACATAGAAAAGTAAATGCAACACAATATACCTCTTTACTATCACAGAAACTTAAATGGGATGCGTGAACTAAAGATTTGAATAGAGTAAGTAACGAGAGAGAGGGAGGATAGCAGTTGAGATATTGATATGCAAAATAAGTAGTGAACATCAGAATGGCGAAAAAAACAACTATATGAATGGTTTATTTCATATTGACAGTATAGATTTAACATAGAATTTTGAAATGAACGATCTAGATTAAATGTGATAAAGTAAGATGTGATGACAAAGTTGATTTATAAGGTTTAATATTATAATTTCCTATATAAGGGACGGCGCATTAAATGTGATACGATGTGCATTAAATGCATAGAAATATCAGACTGCATGAATGAATTAAATGGGAATGAGAAATAAATACGCCAATAAATGTAAACTGAGTCTAATACGCAAATCTCTCAGTCAAATATTATCAATGACTGATACCGATCACTTGTTGTGAGATTCTAGTTGAGTCTGAGCTTGCGATGGTCTGACTAAGGTACCCCCTTGCTTAGCGTAGAGCTTTGCTTGCCTGGAACTAATAGACCCAGTTCCATTGAGAGTTGTAGGAACCTCGTCTCAGGTAGTGGTTTAGTGAAAATATCAGCTCGTTGTCTTTCGGTTTCAATTTTCTTCAGCCTGATATCTCTCTTTTCAGCATGATCTCTTATGGAATGATATCGAATATCAACATGTTTGCACCGCGTGTGGAGCAACGGATTTTGAGTAATCGAGATGGCACTAGAGCTGTCACAAAAGATAGGAACTTCATTAGTAATTATTTGATAATCGCGAAGTTGTTTTAGCCATAGTATCTGTGAACAACAATTTCCAGCGGACATGTATTCTGTGGTTGACGTAGCAACTGAATTTTGCTTCTTATAAAACCAAGATATCTGTTTATTTCCCAAAAAATAACAAGTTCCGTAACTTTCGATCAATTTTACAACATGTGAGATCTGCTTCAAAATATTTTGTTAATTCTAAATTGTCGTCTGAAGGATACCAAAGTCCCAGATTGACGGTGCCTTAATATAACGAATGAATCGTTTGGCAGCTTCCATGTGACTCGGTTTGGGGTTAGCCTGATAACAAGCACATACCCCAACTTCGAATATAATATCAGGTCGGCTTGCTGTAAGATAGAGAAGAGATCCAATAATGCCTCGACATTTAGTCTGATTGACTGGAACTCTATTAAGATCGGGTTCCATCTTCCAGTTGTGTTCATAGGTATTCGAACTGTTTCCGTTAGTCAGGCTGAATTTTTCAATTAGATACCTTGCATACTTGGCTTGATTAATAAGGATTCCTTCAGCAGAATGCTTAACTTGAAGACCAACAAAATAGTTCATTCCGCCCATCATGGACATTTCAAACTGATTTGTCATCATAGACTCGAATTCCTTGCATAATTCTTCATTTCTAGATCCGAAAATCATATCATAAACAAAAATTTGAACTAGAAGTAGTTGATTATCCCTTATTAGTCGAAATAAAGTCTTGTCTACTGTTCCCTTCTGAAATCCTTTAGCCAATAAGAAAGCTGATAATGTATCATACCAGGCTTGAGGTGCCTGTTTCAGACCATAGAACGCTTTCTTCAATCGATAAACCTGATCTTTCTTAATGAATCACGGGGGTTGATTGACATATATTTCTTCTATAAGATCACCATTCAGAATGTGCACTTGATGTCCATTTGGTATACCTTAAATTTTTGATGAGCTGCGAAGGCTAGGAATAATCTGACAGCTTCTAATCGCGCAACTAGAGCAAAGGTCTCATCATAATCGATTTCTTTAGATTGGCAGTAACCTTTTGCTACCAGTCTGACTTTATTTCTGACAACAACATTGTTCTCAACTCTTTTCTTTTTGAAATCCATTTAGTTTCAATGACAACATGATGAGTTGGTTTGTCTACCAAACTTTGCTTTGCTCGAATTGATTTAATTCTTCATGCATTGGATTAACCCAATTTTCATCACTTAACGCTTTTCAATGGATTTGGGTTCTTCCATAGATAAATAGAAAGAGATCATTGCATTATCAATCTTATGTTTGGTCTTCACTCCAGTATTAGGGTCTCCAATGATATCTTCTTGATCATGACTGTCTTTCCAGGTTTTATTCTTTCTCGTGATAATATCATCATTCGATATATTAGTATCTATGTCAATGGTAGATGAAGTAATAGAAATGGGTGTAGCTTCAGGGTGTCTATTTTCAGGATCATTTGATGTCCCCCCTGAGTTTTTGACTTTTGTTGCAATCTCAGATAACACTGGGGTTTCTTCATCAACTGTAGGTACCTGACAATGAATCTGTTCGGTAGATTCAATCTTATCTTGTAGTAGATTGTGCGGTTCAGGTTCAATCTTAACTTGTTCGTCTTCTTCATCCCAAGTCAGGTTAGGAGGGGTAATCTGATCTCTCTTGTCTTTTAGATCTAGATCCTTCATCTGTTTGGTGATATCTTCAGAGTTTAGGATCTCATTCAGTTTCCTGTGATCATTAACAAATTCGTTAAACACAACATGAGGTGTTTCCTCAATACAAAGTGTCCGACATTTAAAGACATGGAAGACTTTTTATCAAGGAATATCCTAAGAAAACTCCAGAGTTAAACTTACTTTCAAACGCTTTAAGCTGATATATCCCATTGTTATGAATGAAACACTGACAACCAAATATATGAAAGTAAGAGATAGAAGGTCTTCTCCTGTTCCATAATTCATATGGTGTGCATTGATGAAGGTGAGTCAGAATGGATCTGTTCTGAGTATAGCATGTCGTTGCAGTAGCTTCAACCCTGAATTTCTAAGGAACATCAAATTCAGCCAGCATGGATCTGTCTGCTTCTTTTAGCGTTCGGTTCCTTCTTTCAGCTAATCCATTCTACTCTAGTGTCCTTGGAGCAGAGGTCTCATGCTTTATTCAATGCTCTTTCTGATATCCACTGATGTGTGAGTTGATCAACTCAGTTCCTCTATCAGATCGTATCTTTTTGGTCTGTAAGTCCTTCTCTAAACTAAGCTCAGTGATTAGTTTAGGGAGTTTTGTTTTGATATCTTTCTTTTTCTTTAAGAATACGACCCAAGTGTATCTTGAGTAGTCATCTACTACTACCATTGCATATTTTCTGCCTCTAAAATTGATAGGAGTTATAGGTCAAAACAGATCCATATGTAGCAGTTCCAATATTCCATTGGTGGAAGGAACTTCTTTTTCTTTATGTGTGGATCTGGTTTGCTTCCCTTTGAGGCAGGCTTCACATTCCAATTACATGTTGAATACTTCATTAGGCATGCCATGAACGAGGGATTTCCTTGCTAGTTTGTTTAGCGCCTTGAAGCTTAGGTGATTTAGCATTTTGTGCCATAGTCAGCTGGTGTCTGAGCTGCTTCTGCAATCAGGCATGTGTCAGGTTTTCTTCTTTTATTAGGCATTCTTCGAACGAGGGACTTTCTTGTTAGTTTATTCAGTGCCTTGAAGTTCAGGTGGTTCAGTCTTTTGTGCCAAAGCTGGCTTGTGTCTGAGCTGCTTCTGGCAATTAAACAGGTATCAGGTTGACAGGTGGACCAGTCAGCTACATATATTTCACGTTTCATGTAACCTGACAAAACGACATTTTCAGTAGATTTGTCCAATTCATTAGCATAGCCAGCATAAAAAAGAACCTGAATATTATTATCACAGAGCTGGATAACAAAAAGTAGGTTATGACTAAGTCCTTCAATATAAGAAACCTTTAGTACTGAAACAGTCCCAAAAGTCAGTGTACCGTAGCCTCTAGTTTGTTTGGAAGAGTTGTCTCGGAATATGACTTGTGATCCACTCTTTTCTTCATAGTCAGTCAGAATGTCCTTCATGTAGGTCATGTGTTTGGAGCATCAACTGTTCATGTACCACATAGTTTTCTTCATTGCTTCAATTGCTCGTTGGGTCAGCTTCTGCACCTGCAAATAAAATAGGTTAGGTACCCTTTAGTTTTATTTGGGCCCTAACAGGTTAGTTAGTTCTTTCGAACCTAGACTTTTCTGATGAACCAGATGGTCTCAGACTGACCAATATTCCTTGTTACTCCATTGAAGTTGATCTTCTGATTCAGTTAATTCTTGGGAACATATGTGGCCTTGTGAACTGATTTCTAGATTATAGATGTTTGCCTTGAAGTTGATCCCTTTTGTGTGGTCTCAAATCTAGTCTGACTTTTAGTCTCAGGCTGAGTTTACTTCAGGTTAGTTATCTTTCCCTTGCATTTGTCTATAGGTTCAGAAGACACTTCTGGCTTCCTTGTGGCTTTGATAAATTTGACTTGTAGATCAGCCATTCGGGTGATTTTTGAACCATTCTGAGCTCTGTCATACACAATAAACACTATACTTTTCTGATAAGATTCCTTGTATGTCCACGTAGCTTTCATCATCATCAGATTTGCTGAACATTTCTTCTCTCTTCTTCTCTTCTTCAGACTCGCTTTCAGATGAAGAGGCAAAGTAAGAAGTGTAATTCTCAATAATGAACGCCTTTCGTTCTTTAAGAAACTTGTCTCATTTCGTTCAGCTTGTTCCTTGGTGCTGAGTTCCAGACGGTCATATTGATATTGTTTAGTCTTCTGGCAGTTGTAGCATGGTTTTAGATCGTTATCTTTCTTCTGGTATTCCTTTGTGTGAGATGGTGACCTTTCAGCTTTGTCCTTCCTCATTTACTTTCTTCGATAGTCGTTGTCATTTCGAGGAGGTTTAGAGTGATATTTGGATCTGTCTTTTCTCCCACTCTTTCGTTGGTCTCCTTGTTTGGAGTTTTCTGTAAGAAGAACAAAAGCTTTCGGTAACTACTTGCTAGTTGTTCTGCCATAGTAAGATGGGCATGCAGTTGTGAATGGATGACTAGTGAGACTCCATTGTCAAGCTCCAGATATCATATGTCGCGATAGAGAACATGGGCATTCCAGATATTGCTAGTTGTTCTGCTATAGTAACAGATAGTGAGAAGATGAGGTGCAGATAAATAATATGCAGAAAGCAAGAGGATCTGATCAAGTTCACCAACTAAACAGACACAGTAGTAGGTCTGACCACCGATCTGATACCAATTTGTTGGTCCAAATCAAACGTTCAGGTGTGGGGGGGGGGCTGAATACACCTGAAAACCTTTTTCTCAAACTCAAAACGCGATCAGTCCGTTTCACGGAAGATGTTTACTGAATAGATTCAGCAGGCTAAGCAAGCTAATCTTGATTGCGCGGACAGACTGATTGATAGTACTGAGGTCTGCTAGCTGACTAATATCAAAATTCAGAATCGTCCAGCAGAGGTTCAGTAGCGTGCGGAAATGTGTAGGCCCAATTTAATTTGTTTCAAAAACGTTTGTTTACTATAACTGTTCAGTAGATTAGTGCGATGTTTTAGCTTTGAACTGAAAACAACAGTTGTATGATTTTCTAAGATATTTTTCAGCATGAACAGTTATATCATGCAACAAATAAACAATACATCAGTTTTTAAAGTAGTTCGGACACGCAAGATCCTACTTCCACTCTTTCCGAACAAAACATGTGTTATTTTATTATACTAAGGTAGTCTCAGTTAGTTTGTACGCAAGACAAACTTTTACTTGTGATTATACTGAGCAAGTCTCAGTTTACAGGGTCAAACAAAAATTGTTTGAATGTATCTCCAACTATGAAGGAGTTATTAACACTAAGGACATTTCAATAAATGAACTCCTTCAGTTTAAGCTGTAAATATTTAATGTTAGAGGGTGGACACGAGAGAGGCTTCTAGAGCAAAGAACAAAGAGGAATAATCAACTCTGGGTTCGCGTTCTTCACCTGAGTAATCGCTAAGTGTTCTAGAGCTTTGAATCTTGAATGCTTTAGTTCCCGTGTAGTCGCTAATGTGATCATGTAGTGCGACATGAAATATTATGACCTTCACTCTATTTATAGTAGTGAACATGGATAAATCCGTTGGACATGAATAAGTCCATGTGTCACTCTATAGAGGTAGCAAACGGATCATTCCTTTGAATTCTGAAGAGTCCGCTTCTTTGCACAAAGTGGTCGACTTGCAGCTTTTATCGGATACTTTGCCAGCTGGCTGCTTGTCATTGGTCGAGGTACAGAAAAGTGGTTGAGACATTCAGACTTCAAGGTAGGATACTCCTGCTGAGTTCAACTCTACTGAAGGTCAAGACTCTGAGTTCAGTAAATTGCTCCTATTGAGTCCAGTTTTACTAACTCCTGAACACCTTTCAATATGTTGTGTTGGTCAAGAGACGAGTGTCAGGTGTAGGAGGGGGGGGGTGAATACACCTGAGTACAAGTTTCTTTTTCTCAAACGCGAAGGACATCTGAGCTGTAGGTTGCAACTGATGAACAGTGCCAAATAGTAACCTTCTGATCGCGAGTCAAAGAGACTCAACTACTGAGTTTCTCCTACTGACTTTTGTCAGTATTAGATTCTCAGTCGAAGAGATAGTGCGGATAAGTGTGTAGGGCCAGATAGACTTCGTCTCAGTTTGAAAACGTGTTTTTCGCAAACCAAATAATTTTGGCTAGTGCACTTTCAAATACGTTTTATGCAAAGTATGAGTTTGTAAGATAGTTTGAATGCTGTGCAATAAAACAGTAAATGACACAAGCGATTTTTAACGTGGTTTGGATACGCAAGATCCTACGTCCACGGTCCTGGTGAACAGGAGGTCTTGTTGATTAATCTGAGCAAGCCTCAGCAAGGTATCTGTGCACTGGACCGACCCTTCTAAGTTATAGTCCTTAGCGACTCTACAATCCAAACCGAAGTTTGAAAGGGAGGGGATGTTCTCCAACTACGAAGGAGTTCTTACAATAAGAACAGTCACGAAATGTAAACTCCTTCGAAGGTTCTAAGTTATGGATATAACAATGGAGCTTAGATAGAGAAGAGGGATCTAAAGAAAGAAACTCTAGAGAGAAGAACTAGAAATATTCTAATGAGCAAGTTCTTCGCTGGATCTTCGTGAAAGCGCTAGAGTGTTTTGAAAGCTTGAGCGTGTAATCCCTTTGATATCCCGTGCGTGGAGCTCGGAAAGGATTCTCTATTTATAGTTGTGACCCAGGCATTTGTCCGTTGGAGGGGACGATGCCACGTGTCACAAACCTCCAAGGAAAACGGCCATATGTTCGAAATGTTATCGCATAGTAGTTGGTCAATGTGCATGAGAGCAGCTTTAGTTGGTCAGAGCAGGTAGAGCTTAGACCGCTTCTCATTGGTCGAGGTTTGTGGTAGGTGAGACTTGTCAGACATCAGTCTTCATCTGAGTTGACTCTCACTCATCCTCGTATGATCTTCTGCTGACTTTTGAATGATGTTAAAACTTGGGTCGTTTCCTATCGGATACAGTAGATCTGACTCGATCTCTGTCTTCTTCGTCTGAGTTTGATTAGGATCTTCTACTGAGCGAAGTCAGTTGATGACTCTGAAGGCATTGAGCTCTGATTCTGTGTTCTTCTACTGATGTGGATCAGCTGATGAGAAATCTTTTACTGAGCGGAGTCAGCTGATGACCCTGAGAACATGAGCTCTTACAACTGATGGTGCGGGGTTCTGGAAAGTAACTTCCTACTGAAGTTCAGACCAACACTTACCCCTTACAGGACTTAGACAGAAATAGATAATGAAAATACAAACAATCTAGCCTATTACATCATCTAGTCATATCGACACTACACTAAGGATCCAAGACGGGTTTTGGGATCTTCAATTCCATAGCATCAAATCACTATGATTTCCCCTAAATTTTCCAAATAGATAAGTCCTGTTACAGGAACTAATGATAAAATAATACTAAGTACCCTCTAAGTGGTTATTAGAATCAACCACTGACTCATAACCCAACATGTTTCTCTTGCTGAGTCCAGCTATACTGAATCTTCACTCCATGGCACTACGGAGAATAGTCTATGAAAGGACAGCAGACGGAACTATTGAGCCGAAGCATGCTGAAAGACGAGTCTAGTGAGTCTGCAACACTCAAAGACAAAGGTGTTAACTTTTACAAGGGAATGGTTCACCAATCAACATGGGGTTTTGGGATCAGTCAAATCTTCTACTCACTAAACAACAACTGAATCATCTCCCAACAATTTCCCGTTATTTGATGATTCCAAAACCTATCACTATCAAACTAATACTACATAAGAATTTAAAGAACTAACAGATATAAACTCCTTACAAATATTACAATCAGAAACTATGGAGAGTATCTTCAAGTCTTCTAAACTAAGCACGAACCGAACACATAAATAATCAGTGGGTGTGTGAGTCAGCAATCACTTAGGTGATTTTGAGTGTTAAAGTAAAAACGAAGCAGGCCATGGAGACAATAATGAATTGTCAGGCCAAGTAACAATTGATGTATATTGATAATAATAATTAGAGTACAGTTACATTAAATTGCTACACTAAGGAATATAACAGACTCAGACAATCAAGACTACTTCCTAGCCTATTTGAAGCGCTGAATCCTTGCCTTGAAATCATTAAATTTATCTTCGGGTAAAGGAATTCCATACATCTTAAAGATGTCTCGCCTCAGCTTCTGAATCTTCGGAATATCTTATGGATCAGTAAGTTCAAGTTCAAGAGCTTTGGCTACATTCCTAGCTTCCGTTCCAATCACGGCTGTGCATAATAATCCGTTTAGTTTCCTCAGTGGTGGCAGAGTTCTGAAGGCCGGAGTTCTAACAACAATGTTATCTTCAAGAAGGGCCTTCTGAACTATATTGTAGACTTCATTATCACACCTCTCAATCCATTCAGCAAACTTCTCAGCTTTCACGGAATCGGGCCAAAACTGCCATACGTAATATCTCTTGAGGAATACAACTTTGATCTTCTCCCAAGTCTGAGTCTTCTCCCAGGGCATCCACTGATCTATGCAAGGCCATTTATGAATTTTCTGATCATCACGTTTGTGGCCTCGTCTGAAGAATTTGGAGGTTGTTGGGATGTCCCTGTCTTTAGGAGATGGTGGCCTAGGCTTCAGTCGTTCTGCTTCTCTTTCCTCTTCAACCGCCCTCTTCTTGTCTTCTGTCTGTCTCCTTCTGGCTTCAGCGAGTTGATGTCGTTCAGCTCTTCTGTCAAGTACTCGAATGATGAGGTTGATCAACTCATCAATGGTAGGCTCAGCCGGTTTCTTCTTCGTTTGTTGGGATGAGTCAACATGTTTCTTCTCAGCTTCTCTCTCATTCTCATGTTCTTTGTCAGCGTCATCTTGGAGAGAGAGCTTCCTGACCTGCCCCTGAGCGGGCTTCCTAGCAGGGACCTTTGTCCTAGCCTTCGCAGGGGCCTTCTTCAGCTTATTTGCCGCCTCAGCCTCAGCAATCTTGCGAGCAAGCTTTTCATCAGCATCAATTTGTGCTTGCTCTGTTGGGCTAATGTATCTCTTGGGTCAGGTAGGAATTTTCAGAATTGATTTTCCCTTACCGGATATAGGTGGAGGCAGAGGAGTATCTTCATCGTCCGACTCCTCTAGGAACGCGAACACTTCTTCTATAATCTTCTGATTAGGTTCAGAAGTATCGGTTCCAGCGTCTTTGGGTTCTGAGCGACTTGGGCCTGTCTTAGTTGCTACATCTCCTACTGAGACACCCTGGGCCACAACCCGAGCTAATTCCCCCTTGGACTATCTGGTCCCTTTCCCTTTAATCAGTTCTCCCTTTTTGGCATCATCTAATAAGGTCTGGGGGTGGGAGGAGTAACTACCTTGGTACTGAGTGTTTGATAAGTCTGGGATAGCTCAGTCAAGGACTTCTGAAGATTTTCAACCTTGAGATGTAGATCATTCCTTTCAGTTATCAACTCTTCAGCGAACTTGCGTTGAGAGTGATCTACAAGTTCTTCAATTCTCTGTCAGCTTTGCATTGATCTTCAGCTCACACTCATCCTGAAGTGCTTTGATCCTCTGTTCGTGAGCTTGAGTGTGCTGAACGATCTGGTTTTGAAGCTGAGTCTGAGATGCCTTGATGGATTCAAGAGAGAAGTCTGTGCATCCTTCAGTAGCTTTTGAACCGTCGCTTGCTGATTGTCGAAGTCAGCTGTCTGTGCGGTTAATGCATTTGTGAGAATGGAGCTGAAGTCAAGGACATGAGGGAAATTATGATTGGAAGTCTTCAGTGCCCTTACTTCCTTGCACCACTGTCTTCGACTTTCGGCGCTTCGCAATGAAGCCAACCTCATATACTGACCACAACAACTGTTCTGGGTCAGCACGGCGAGAGGTGCCTGCAGCTGCCAAACCAGGAGGAGGAGGGGAGTGAGAGAGATCATCAGAAGGGTGTGCTCCCTCCAGCTCCTGTTGAGTTCCCTCAGTAGGTTTCTCAGTTCCTACATCACTGGGTGGTTCCGGGTCATCCTGGCTTATTGAGCCTTCCATAGGGTCGACCACTGAAGAAGGATATTGATCTTCTAGCAAGGCCAGCATGGTCGCCCTAAGGTCGTCGAATGAGTTGATGTCAGCAGGATCTTCGTAGCCTATCTACTGAGGAAGCTCTAGCTCGTCGGCATTCAAATATTCGAGGACTTGAATCTGATCAGCTGCTCGAGGGTGATCCAATCCCGGAATCTAAGTAGCATCTAAAGCCTTACCCTGATGGCAAAGTCGACCAAGTGAGAGTGACTGGCGATCTTAGGAATGTGTTCAGAGATATCTTGGGCTACTCTGGATTGAAGTAATGAAAGCTCGAACCTAAGATTCTCAGCTTCTGTGTCAGTCTCCATATCATCAACGTCAATGGGAGACTGAGCTTTCTCAGCTAAAGGCAAGCTGCTGAGTGGTTGTACATTCAGTGGAGAGAGGGGAGTTGGAGTAATAGCATGAGGTGAAGTCCCCTGTTCCACTGAGCTTTCTCGATCTGCTGAAGGAGCCTTCTCTGCTGGAGCCTCCTTCTCAGCAGAATTTGCCTTCTCTTCTGAATCAACCTTCTCTATTGATTCAGCATTGTCGTCCCTCAGCGGGAGAACAAAAGGGGCCACTACGATAGCTTGCTCAGAAGCATTCTGCTTCTTATGAGGGGTAGTGCCCTTCTTCACTGGGGTGCGGTCTTTCCTCTTGCCCTTCCCCTCACCAGCCCCAGCGCCAATCTGCTGAAGAGAACTGGCCTGGTTGTAGAACATGATATTATTCGGATTGAAGTATTCCTTGTCAGCATATGTGATCTGATCAGCTCCACAGAATTCCTCTATCATGACTGAGAGCTTCATGCCATATAACAGCTTGCCCTTGGCACTCACTCTAATGGTTGATCGATCAAACTTTGCCGCTTGCGCCTGAAACTCCTTGATGAAGACGTCAACCCAGTTGCCTTGAGCTGTGTCATAAATGACCATCATCATCTGCAGTTTCAGCCTTGACACCTGATCGAAAGAACCGGTCTGACTTGTAAGGATCTGCGTCACAATGTACGCCTAGGCCCTGAACTTGGGGAACATGCTGCTTTTGGGAAAGGTAGCACTGAATGTAGTTGGCTTCCCACAGAACAATGTCAGGTAGTCATCCAGCACATCATCCTTGTACCCGATATGACTGATTCCTTCTGAAGGGAGTCTGAAGCTCTTCTGAAGTGCCTGCTTCAGTAACATCCGCTTCACGACCGGAGAAGCCTTAGATGGGTCATAGATCTGATGCACGAGGAAAGAACTCCGTCTTCCTCCTCCATGTTGAGATAGAGCTCAGTGGTCTGATGAGGAAGGAAGAACGAGGGTTTTTAGACAGAAACGCCTCGAGTCCAGATGCCCTCAGCGCATCATAGACTTCATCTAGGAACTCCAGGTCGCTGGAGTCGAACTCCATAACCGGATCACACCACACTATGTCTTTCTCCAGGATCTCCACCATATCCACTGAAGAAACAACAGGAAGATTCGTCATGACTATCCACAAAATAGAGGATTAGCACTCGAAAATAAAGTTAGTCGGTAAGTGCTATAGCAAATAAATTTACTGAAAGAAGATCTCTGAACTGAGTGATGAATATGTAGATGCATAATGTTTGTAAGAGAGTTCTAAGGTTTTGCAGAAACGGCAATGGCGAAAATGGCGGTTCTTAAGGATAATCACGTCGATTATAGAGTGTTTGAATATGAAACATTTTTAATCGATGGTTGGGATTAAATCCCGCTTTTTCAGTGGACGATCACGATTTTATAATATAAAAGAAGTCATAATTACTATGCTGCCTAGTCAAATCTCACAATTATATAGTTTTAAGGAGTAAGTTGATATGACATGCATTAAATGCGAAACAGTTTCAGCAAAGAGAACATAGAATGTCGTGTAATAAATGAAAACGATTTTAATAAATGACATTCTTTAAGGGATTAAGTGTGATGCTGAACACTTTATCAAAAAAACCTTTTTATGTATGCTGAGTTGACTACTGAAAGAGATACGCAAACTTGTCAGCTGATACCACGTGTAGTTGGTTGCTGTATCTCGAAACTGAATGAATTCAGTGTAGAATAAGTGTTCCCCCTTAGTAAGGGAACTCCATCTGAAACACTTACTTAGTAAAGTCAGTAGGTTCCAGGAGACTGAGCTCTACTGAAAGATCTCTAAATCTAGTTGTTGCTAGAGGCTTGGTCAGAATATCAGCCCTCTGTATGTCAGTGTGGATCTTCTCCAATCTGTCGTCCTTCTTCTCGACATGATCACGAATTAAGTGGTGTCGAATGTCGACGTGCTTGCATCTTGTATGTAGAACAGGAATCTGCGAGATGGCAATTGCACTGGTACTGTTATAATAGATCGACACTTCATTCTGAATTACATCGTAGTCGCGCAATTATTGTCGAAGCCAAAGGATCTGGGTGCAACAACTTCCGGCAGCCATGTATTCAGCTTCAGTAGTGGATGTGGCTACTGAATGTTGTTTCTTGGAGAACCATGAAATCAGCTTGCTACTGAGGAACTAAAAAGTTCCTAAAGTTGATTTTATACCGAGCCTGCAACCTGCATAGTCAGCATCAGTATAGCCAGTTAATTCAAAATTATCATCTTCTGGATACCATAACCCTCTGTCACCTTTGAGATAGCGGAGAATCTTCTTTGCTGATTCCATATGGCTCAGCTTAGGATTCACCTAAAATCGAGCACAGACACCTACAACATAAGTTATGTCAGGTCGACCACTAGTTAGATATAATAATGAACCAATTAAAGCATAATAGTTAGTAGAAGCTACTTATACTCCCTCTTAGTCTAGATCAATCTAGAAGTTTGTGTTCATAGGGATTTTGATTGGTTTGCTGAACTCGCATCCAAATTTCTTGATAAGTTCCTTCGTATATTTAGCTTGATTGATGAATATCCCTCTGTCAGTTTGTTTGACTTGAAGTATGTTGGTCCCGAGGGTACGGTCAGGTGTAGCGGGGGGGGGGATGAATACACCTGAATCCGATTTTCTCAACTTCAAACACGAACAGTCCTGTTCAGGAAAGTGTCGTACTAAAATAATTCAGCAGACCAAATAGCTATTCTGAATCGTGTGAGGTAAAGAGTCTGACTCTACTGAGATCTGCTAGCTGACTGAGTCAGAATTCAGTATCAAACAGGTAGAGTTCAGCGGTGCGGAAAAGTGTAGGCCCTAATCAGTTGAGTGGAAAACCGTTTTATGCAAGTCTCAGTTCAAGCAAGTAGACGGTTCAGGTATCTTTGAGACAGTTGTATGATTTTAAAGAAGATTTTCAGTATGAACAGTAAAATCAATGCAACAGTAATCAGAAAGCAATAACGAGACACAAATTTTTAAAGTGGTTCGGATATCAATCGATCCTACGTCCACTGTCCCGAAAGTTCAGGAGGCTATTTATTATACTGAGTTAGTCTCAGTCAGCTTGTGCACAGGACAAAGCTGTGGCTTAGGGATTATACTGAGCAAGTCCCAGTTTACAAAGGCATCAAACTAAAGTGTTTGACAAACTTCTCCAACTATGAAGGAGTCCTTTTACAATAAGGATTGGGTTCAAATATGAACTCCTTCGTCTAAGCTATAAGTATATTCGGTTGAGCTTAGGGTTAGAGGGATAGGGAATGAGAATGTAGCTTCTAGATCGACGAACAATCGAAATAAGCTTTAGGTTCGTGTATCGTCGATTTGGATACTAGAGGCTCTTCTAACAGCTTTAGCTTGGTTCCCTATGAGTCGAGAAGGTAGTCTTTCACGGAGATAGATCTTCAAGTTCTTGCGGAAGACTTAGGGTTTTCTGGTTCTAGCTCGTTTGAATGCTTGTGTATGTTTTCGTCGTTTAAGCTTATGCACATACTCTCTTCTTGAAATATCCCTCTATTTATAGAGCAGAGATTGGAAAAGATCTGTTGGAGACGATCTTCTTCTTTCTCTCTCTTTTGGTAGCAAACGGCTCTTTTTGAAGTAGGTAACAGTGTGCTTTCCCACCTTTTTAGGTAAAGGGTTGACTGCAGCTTTAGCAGGTGAGAAGACACGTGTGTTCTTGTCATTCGTCGAGGCGGATAGAGTGGTTGAGACAGCACAGACTTCAAGGCAAACTGAAGCTGACTTCTCTCTTCCTCGTATATGACAATGCTGATTGTTTTTCAAAAGTATCGACGATGCCGTAAGATCGTCTCACCGATGCTGAGTCCGATCCCGTATTCGGTAGGTAGATAGCCGGGTAAAGTCTACCAAGATCAGCTCGAGTTCGATGAATCGCTCCTACCGAGTCCAGCTTCTATCGACTCTTTCGATATCTGCTCTCGCTCGAGTCCAAGATCACCGAGTCTTCTACTTCTGGTGTTAAGGCAGATAATCTACTGAGTGCCTTGATCAGAGCAGAGTGTCTACTGAGTCTGAAACCTCAGAGACAAAAAAACGATTACAATGGAATGGTTCACCAATCAGATAGGGTTTTGGGATCTTCAAATCTTCTCAATATTCAGAGCACTAAGCTGCTGAGCATGGTTCAGTATAGAAGATAGAATCATTTCCCACCAAGTAAGACTATGCTGAGGATAGAATCATCACCCAACAATTTCCCCCTGTTTGATGATGCCAAAACCTATCCTCTATGCTAACACTAAACTAATAGAAACAGAGCTCCTTACAATATTACAGGTAGGATCAGCGGAGTTGTTCCAACAGTTCTAGATTACTGAGAAAACAGGGCAAAACACAATTTCCCCCATTACATAGAAACTAGACTAGCAGAATCTAACAAAGTAATAAACTGACAAGAAAGTAAATAGAGTGAGTGTGTGAGTTATTCATCACTTCAGTGATTCTGAGTGTTAAAGCATAATACAAACACGGCTGAATAGACCACAAGTGGTTGTCGGAGCCAAAATCAGATTTGTATGTATGAGTTATTCAGATCAGTACAATTACAAATCTTGCTAAGCTAAGAAGATCAGAACTAAGCCTTGGAGCCCTTAAACTGCTTGATCCTGTCCATGAATCCTTGAGATTGTGTCTCTGGCAGTGGCACTCCATACATTCGGTATGTGTTCTTCCTCAGCTTCAAGTATGCAGCAAAGTCTGCTGGCTCATCTTCGTCCAGTTCTCTCTTTGATGCAGCATACTTCACTTCAGCTTCTATTACCCCCAAAGTGGATTGAGTCATCATTTCTTCTAGGTGGAGGTATGATTCTGGGCTCCGGAACACTGACTTCTATACCTTCAGATACGGCTTTATGCAAGTATATGTATAGATCAGGTTCACTTATCATCATCCATTCCGTGTAGGCATCGCCCTTAGTCATGTTGGGCCGTAACCTCCGGAAATAATTGCGCTTGATGAACTCTATCTTTGCCGATTCCCATCTCTGAGTAAATTGAGCAGGTATCCAATTGTCTGTCTTTGGCCATCTATGCGATTTCAGATCAGCTGGCTTCCTGAACCTTCTGTATCGATAAGGAATATCAGCTTTTGAAGGTACTCTCAGTCTGGCCTCTTCCTCATTTCTTTTTCTCGGTGCTTCAAGGTCCGCCTCCCGGATTCTCGTCTCGCGCGGCTCGAACTTGTCTAGCCTCTTCGCCTCGTATAGGTATCTCGTTCATTTGGTCGAATATGGCCTCAATTTCATCATCTTGGGCTTCGGTGGCTTTCCGAGGAATGTCTTCAGATTCAGTAGGGGTACTTGATTTTTCTTTTGACGTACCACGCTTCTCGGTGCTTTGCTTTGCTTTTGCTCCTTCTCCTTCTCCCTATCTTCTTCATCCTCGATAATCGGTTTCCTTGGAGGTATCCTAGCGAGGCTTTCTTCCTCCTCGAGCCGGAGATTTTGTCTTTCCTTTGACAGGCTTAGACTTTGGTTTATTAGCGGCTTACGTTTCAAGCAATCTCCCTTGCCACCTTCTCATCACCTGCAATTTGAGCCTCCTCCTCAGCTGAAATGTATCTCTTCGTTTTCTTGGCTGGAGGGGTTGGGAGAATCAGGACTTTCTTGCCTTTTCCCTGAACAGGTGGAAGGAGAGGAACCTCTTCCTCTTCGACTCTTCTCGCTCAAGCATACTCTGCAACCTCCTTGATAAAATCGGTCGGAGTCCGGGTTGCATGAGTAGCCCCGGGTTCCTAAGCCACTTGGGCCGGGCTCTCGGTGTGCTCGCAGCCCAAGACACCCTGGGCCTTACCCTCTGTCTGAGTCTGAGTCTGAGTCCTGCTTATCTCAGTCACGGACTTGGTCTTTTTCTCAGATCTCAGTGAAGCTGTCCCCTTAAGTAATTTGGCAGTAGTTTTGGTAGGGGTCGGCTTCTCAGTACTCTTCTCTTTTTCTTCCGTACTCTTCTCTTTTCCTTCCCCCTTTTTGGCATCATCAATTACAGCCGGGTTAGGGACGAGAACCTTCTTGTCTAGGCGTGTGTAGACAGCGGACAGTTCGTCCAGTCTGTCATGGATCTTTGTTAGTGCCAAGTGCAGCTCATTCCTCTCATTAGTCAGTTCCTCCGAGTATTGCTTATGGGAGAGGTCAGCTGTTGCCTTGAATTCTGTCAGCTTCTCAGAAATCTTATCCTCCACGACCAGTTGAATATTGTCAAGTCGGATCTCTGTGGCCTGGGCTTGTTCAGTGAAGGACTCAATATGAGTGGACATTGAAGCCTGGAATGCTTCGAGAAGTTTGGCTTGTCCTTCCTGAATGATTCTGAGCTGATCATCAAACTGCTTCTGCTGCTTAGCCAAAGCTTCGGATACAATTTCAGAGACAACAGGGGCGGCTGATGTAGATACTGATGTTTTCAGCCCCTGTAGCTCATTGGTTATAGCTAGCGCAGTCTGTTTCCACACCTTGTGGATGGCCTTCGCAAGAGCTCGATTCTGGATTCCTTGAGCGGTGAGAGCTTTTGCTACGGATCGAGATCTCTTGGAAGTTGGGCTGGGCGCTGCTTCGTAAGTCGACTCCGGCAAGAGGCGAGCGGGCTCGCCGAGGACGAAGCACCAGCCGTGGACTTCGCAGTCCAAGGATACGGAGTGGAGGTTGAGCTTGTTCGAAGAGCATGTGTATCCTTGTCTCCGGGATTTTCCTCATCGAGCTTTCCGGGGCTCGAATCATCAGGGTGGATCTTGACCATCGTGGTCTGATCCATCTGAGGGTGCTGAGCCGGTAGCTAGATGCCTGTCATGTATCATTACCAGCATAGCAGCCCTCAGGTTCTCCATGGTGCTGAGGTCAGCAGGCTCAGAGTAGCCTATTTGCTCCCTCAACTTCAATTCTTCTTCATGAAGCTGCTGGCAGGAGTAGTGGAGTACTAGTCGTTGTAGATGGGGCCACTCCTGAAATTGCAGCAACATGTGGAGCCTTGCTGATTTTGCAATGAGCAACAGATCAGAGTGTCAGCAAGCTCTGGAATCTGTTGAAGAGTTTCTCGGGATGCTCTGGATATGATCACTGAAGCTTCCATCCCAACGTGTCTCTTCTTCGATGCTTTGTCTCGGACTCCAAGTCTATGGGAGACGTCTGAGTCTCAGCAGGGAGGCACACTGCTGAGTGGTGGAACTGAGAGGGGGCTGTCAAGACACTGAATCTCCTCGCTATGTGCTTCAGTAGCATCCCCTTGTTCCACTTCTACGGGTTCCTCAGTGGAGACGGCCTTCTCCACTGATTGAGTCTTCTCAAATGATTCTGACTCGTCTATCAGCCGCTGAGGCTGAATAGGTTGCTGAGTAGCCTGAGCAGCAGGAACTTCAGGAGAAACCTCAGGTTTAGTAGGCACGTCCGGAATGACTTTCCTCAGTTTCTTAGCTGGTGCCTTTGGAGTTTTTGCTGGAGGTGTTCTCTTCTTCGAGGGTGTAGCCTGCTGAGGCTTAGTCTGCTGAGTTACGGCTGAGGGACCTGACCCGATCTGCTGAAGAGCAGCAGTCTTGTTGTGGAATCTGACCTTCTTCACATTAAAATACTCCTTGTCACTGTAGGTGATTGGTTCAGATCCGCAGACATCCTCTATCATTATGGACAGCTTCAGTCCATAAAGAAGCTTGCCCTTTGTACTCAGCGTGCAAGAGGCCTTGTCGAATTTTGCCGCCTGAGCCATGAATTCACGGATAAAGAACTCCGTCCAATTAATCTGGGCTCTATCATATATGGACATCATGAGCTGGATCTTGAGCCTCGATACTTGATCGAATGAGCACGCTTGGGCCGGTCGGTAGTCGCGTCACAATATAAGCCAAAGCTCTGTACTGAGGCAGCATGTTGTTTTTAGGAAAAGCAGCTCTGAAGGTCATGGGCTTTCCACAGAATATTGTCAAATAGTCATCGACAAGATCATCCTTGTACCCCACAATACTGGCTCCATCAGAAGGCAGATCAAAACTTCTCTTTAGTGCCTCCTTGAGTGATATTTGCTTCAAAATCGGAAAAGCATCCTTGATTTCGTGAACGGCGAATCTTCCGATTATGTCCCCACCTAGTGAGTCAGAATTAAGATAAACTTCGGCCACCTGCCTCGGGAGGAAGTATGTCGGCTTCCTTGAAAGAAAACTTTCAAGCCCTGACTCTCTGAGAGCTGAGAAAATCTCGTCCATATAATCGAGATCACAGGCGTTGAACTCCATGGTTGGCTCGAACCAAACACGATCCTTGTCCAGGATTTCTTGCATGTTAACTGGAGCAGACACCGAAATATTTTTACTTGCCATTGTACCTGTTACACTAGCATTTATCATTATCGATATAAATAAAACAGTGTGTATAGCGATTCTGAAAAAGAAGATTAATTCGTGTAGCAGTTGTAATAAGCATACCGAAAGAGAGATTATGAAAGGATATGCAAGAGGGGATTGCAAGAAATGATCTCAGAATTTTCGGATGCAGAGGATTTTAAGTGCGGTAATGGCGGTTTCTAAAGATATGATCGAAAATATATATCTAACATGAAGGTGAACGGTTTTCGATCAAAGGCAGAGTTTAAACTTGCTTTATGAGATGGACGGTCAAGATTAAAAGATATATTAAGTAATGATCACATATGCCGCCTAAGTCAAAGCCATTTGTAAATATGCCTAAGTAGTAACTATGAGATGACATGGATTAAATGCGTGCAGAGTTCAGCAAACTTGTGTATGGAATGTCGTGCATTAAATATAGGCCGTTAATAATAAATGACAAACTTAGGATATTCAATATCATGCTGAATCTTCATCATAAATGCATTACTGTTTTATTCGTTACTACTGAGTAGAGATACACAAACCTGTCAGCTGATACCTCTTGTAGATAGTTTTCTATCTCTACGTACTGAATTTACTCAGTATTGAGAGTGATCATTCCCCCTTACTGAATGATCCTGTCCTGGAACCTTCTTACTGACTGGGGTCAGTAGGGTCCAGCAGACCTAGCTCTACTGAAAGTTCTTTGAATCTGGATTCAGCTAGAGGTTTGGTCAGAATATCAGCCCTTTGTTTGTCAGTATGGATCTTTTCCATTCTGATATCCTTCTTTTCGACATGGTCGCGAATGAAGTGATGCCTAATGTCCACGTGCTTGCATCTCGTGTGTAGTACAGGATTTTGAGTGATTACAATAGCACTGGTACTGTCGCAGAATATCGGCACTTCATTCTGAATGACGTCATAGTCTCTTAGCTGCTGTCTCAGCCAAAGGATTTGGACGTAACAACTTCCGGCAGCCATGTATTCAGCTTCAGTAGTTGACGTGGCTACTGAGTGCTGCTTCTTTGAAAACCATGAGATCAGCTTACTGCCTAGGAACTGACAAGTTCCTGAAGTTGATTTTTGGTCAATTCTACATCCTGCATAGTCAGTATCAGAGTAACCAGTTAGTTCAATATTATCATCAGCTGGATACCATAAACCCATGTCAGGTGTGCCTCTGAGGTAGCAGAGAATCTTCTTTGCTGAGTCCATGTGGCTCTGCTTAGGATTCGCCTGAAATCGAGCGCAGACACCTACAACATAAGTTATGTCAGGACGAGTAGCTGTTAGATATAATAAGGAGCCAATTATTGCACGAAATTCAGTTTGGTCTACTGATACTCCCTCTTTATCAAGATCGATTTTCATATTCGTGTTCATCGGGATCTTGATAGGTTTGCCGGATGTACAACCGAATCTTTTGATGAGGTCTTGAGTGTATTTGCCTTGGTTAATGAACGTTCCTTTTTCAGATTGTTTGACTTGAAAGCCGAGGAAATAGTTCATTTCACCCATCATTGACATCTCGAACTTGTCCTTCATCATTTTCTCAAACTGCTGACACATGACGACGTTCTTTGATCCGAAGATAATGTCGTCTACATAGATCTGCACGAGTAATAAGTCGTCTTCCAGTCGAATGCTGAACAGCGTGTGATCTACTGTGCCTTTCTGAAAACCTTTCTGAAGAAGAAACTCTGACAGGGTATCGTACCAAGCCCTGGGTGCTTGTTTTAACCCATATAGAGCCTTTCTGAGTCTGTAAACCTGATGTCCCTGCTGAAAGCCGGGCGGTTGTTCTACATAGACTTCTTCTTTCAGTACGCCGTTCAGGAACGCAGACTTCACATCCATTTGATAGACTCTGAATCTTTGATGTGTTGCGTAGGCTAGGAATAGTCTGATTGCCTCCAATCTTGCAACTGGAGCGAATGTCTCATCGAAATCTATTCCCTCAGCTTGACAGTAGCCTTTAGCCACGAGCCTTGCTTTGTTCCTTACTATGACGTTGTTTTCATCTCGCTTGTTCTTGAAGACCCATTTTGTTCCAATGACGTGTTGATGCCGGGGTCTGTTAACAAGCTCCCAAACTTCATTTCTCGTGAACTGATTCAGCTCCTCCTGCATAGCTATGATCCGGGCCAAGATCTTTAAGTGCATCCTCAATCGTCTCGAGGCTCTTCGTAGACAAGAAGCGAGGAATATAATGCGCTTTCTCCTTGACGAGAATCTGGATCTTGTCTTGACTTTTGCTGAAGGATCTCCAATGATTAGATCAGGAGTGTGAGCATCTAGCCACGATCTACGATGTTTCAGCTCTTCATCTGAAATTTGATCAACACAGATAGTAGGTGAGTTAGGAATTTCAGTCGTACTATTCTGAGATTGAAGCAATTCAGTAATGAGAGTGTGATCTACTGAGTTTCCAGGTTCAGGGGCATTCAGCTCAGGAACATTAATAGATGTTCCCCCTGAGTTGTTACTCTCAGTAGTGGTCTCAGTTACCTCTAAGGTTTCCTCATCGACTTGAGTTACCTGGGATTGACTCTGTTCAGGAGAGTCAATCTGTTCAGCTACTTGCTCTGCTGGTTGAGATTCAGTAGACTTGTCTTCAGTTTCTTCGTCTGAATCATCATCCCAACATAGCTGGATCTTTTCAGGTTTGTCTTTTAAGCTTAGATCCTGTAGCTGCTTACTGATGTCCTCAGATTTAGAATTAGAGTTATTGCTCCTGTCTTCAGTAGCAAACTCATTAAAGACAACATGAGGGCTTTCCTCCACGCAAAGAGTCCGATAGTTGAATACTCTGAAAGCTTTGCTGACCCGAGAGTATCCTAAGAAAACTCCCTGATCCGACTTGCTATCAAAAGTCTTCAGCTGATCTTTCCCATTATTGTGGATAAAGCATGAACAACCAAAGATATGGAAATAAGATAAAGAAGGCTTCCTGCAGTTCCATAGTTCATATGGTGTTCTCTTATGCTACTTTGTCAGTAGAGATCGGTTCTGAGTATAACATGCAGTGTCAGTTGCTTCTGCCTAGAATTTGGTTGGGAGTCCTGAGTCTGCGAGTAGAGTTCTTGCTGCTTCTTTGAGTGTGCGATTCTTTCGTTCAACAACCCCGTTCTGCTGAGGGGTGCGCGCAGCAGATGTCTCATGCTCAATTCCTTCTGTTTTGCAGAACTCCTCTACCATGGAATTAAGGAACCCAGTTCCTCTGTCAGAACTAATTTTGATTATCTTGGTGTTCTTCTCGACACTGAGCTTTTTCAGAAGCGTTGGTAACTATGTTTTGACGTCAGACTTGTTAGCAATGAATATGACCCATGTGTAGCGTGAGTAATCATCGATGACTACTAAAGCATATTTCTTGCCTCTGATCGTCACTGGAGAGACTGGACCGAACAAATCCATATGTAGCAACTGAAGGATTCCATCAGTGGAAGGAGATGGAACAGGTGGATTTTGATTCCTTGTTTGCTTTCCCTTCAGACATGCTTCACACTGAGTGTCTTTGCTGAATACTTCATTCGGCAGTCCTCTTGCTAGAGTGTTCCTTGCTAGTTTGTTGAGCGTTTTGAAGTTGACGTGGCTGAGTCTCCTATGCCAAAGCCATCCTGTACGGTTGTCGTTCTTCGCCAACAGACAAGCTTCAGGTTCTGCTGAGTTCCAGTCAGCTACATATATATTCTTTTTACGCGAACACGATAACACTTGTTTTCCCCGTGGATTTATCAATGACATCACGTAAACCGGTGTCAAAATTCACTCTATTCGAGTTATCACGGAATTGACTAACGAGAGAAGATTATGTTTGAAGTCCTTCAACATATGATACTCTAGGAACCGTGGCGGCCAATGCTGAGTGCTCCATATCCTCTTGTATAGCCTTTTGCATTGTCTCCAAACTCAGTCCGGGGTCCTTCTTCGCCTATATAATTCTTCGAGAGGTTCCTTTGGTAAGTCATATATCTTGAGCATCCACCGTCCACATACCAAGGATCTTTGTGCACCCGCAAAACGAATTATATTCGGGTACCCTTTATTTTGTTTTTGGGTCCTTAGATGTTAGTTTTAGTAACCCAAATCTGTCTAACAACCCCGGTGGTTTCGGACGCGTTTCTTTCCTCTTGAGTCAACATACTTGACCAGTGGACTGGTCAAAGCTGACTTCTTAGGCTGTTCAGGTTCAGGAGTCCGGATCTTCTTAGTTGGTGGACTGCTGACCTTTGCCTTTTGTGCGTTTTTCTTCTTTTTCTGACTCTTGGAACCTCTTCTGACTATAGGATCATAGTAATATGACCCATATTGAGCTGGATGTGTCAAATGAGGTGGTCCATACTGATCAGCCCACTTAACTCTGCTAGTTCCCCCTTGACTGAACTGGGGTGTCTTGGTACTCTGGTCAGAATACTGATGCGTAAGATGAGGTGCTTTCATCTTTTGTTTGTTCTTTGCTGAGGGGTTCAGAACATTTGCATTGATTGTTCTTGCTGAAGTCCTGACAGTTCTTGCTTCAGTAGACTCAGTTCAGTATCTTTCTGAGTCAAGTCATTGGTCAAAACTGAAATTCGATCTTCTTGATGCTGAGACTTGGCCATCAGAGAGTTCATCTCCTCCCTGAGTCTCAACACAAGTCCTTCGGCTTCAGTAGCGGCGTGACTCTCCTGAGAAAGTCTCTGATTCTCCACTTTCAGGGTATCCAATTCCTGAAGAGTCTTACTGAGCTGCAGACTCATTTGAATTTGTTCATCTAATAATTCTTCATAGGCGGTCGTGATGTCCAAATTCCCATCTGCACCTGAAACAGTGTCGTGTGTGCATTGTGAAGAGCAATTAAGTGGTTCATGAGAGTTTACCTCATCCTCTTCTCCTGCCATTAGGCACTTTTCAGTTGTTTCTTCAGCTTCATGCTCTAAGGCCATGAAAGCTGCTTCATCGTCAGATGAGTCCATGAAGGAGTCCACTTCTTCTGAGTCGTCTGAGATTTCGCCTGCAATATATGATTGTCTCTTCTGGGCAAATTTCTCTCTCCTTGCCTTACGTGCTGTGCGTTCAGCACTACTGAGCTCAGGACAATCATATTGATAGTGTCCTGGCTTTTTGCAGTTGTAGCAAGTGATGACTCTTTCTTCTTTGCTTTTACTATCCTTTGATGGTGCTAAGTCATCCTTCTTTCTGCATTCTGAAGATTGTGAGTCAGGAGTGCGTTTTGGAGTATAATCTGACTTACCTTTTGTGTCTCGGTATGCTTTAGTCAGTTTTCTGCGCCTCTCCTTCTCCTTTTGATACTTCACAGCGAGCAACGCGTACTTCTGAGCAAGACTTCCTTCTTGTAGATCATTGAGTGAAGGTTCAGTCATACTCGTTGTCTTGCTTGTCGCTGGAGATGCTGTGCTGACTGATGCTTTGAAGGCATGGTCAATTTTATTGTCAGCTTCAGCTCTTT
Source organism: Lavandula angustifolia (assembly GCA_028984105.1). Lineage (NCBI taxonomy): Eukaryota > Viridiplantae > Streptophyta > Magnoliopsida > Lamiales > Lamiaceae > Lavandula > Lavandula angustifolia. Next base: position 18,461,668 of record CM054806.1, on the reverse strand, counting down.
GCTTTCGTTGAGGTTTGTCGAACTCAAACTCTTCTGCCTGAAGTTCTGAAAAGATATGGTCAGGAGAGACAACATCTAAATCAGAATGTCGCAATAAGGTGGCAAAAGGTGTCCAGTGTCCGTCCGGCAGTGCCCTCAGTATCTTGAGATTCATTTCTCGGTTGCTAAATGTCTTTCCCAGCCCATTGATGGAATTCATCAGATTCGTAAATCTGACGTTCAGATCTTCTATTTTGTCACCAGGCATGAGAGACAGACTTTCCAGCTTTTGGAGTTCCAGCGCCAGTTTGTTAGCTTTTATCTTCTGAGTTCCATGACTCAGTAGCGCTAGAGCGTCCCAGAGTTCCTTTGTCGTTTTGCATTCCCCGAACCCCCGCCAAGATAAGAATCACTAAGAGTGGTCAGTATGGCATTTCTGGCGACTCGGTCTAAGTTGTGAAGCTTCTTCTCTTCAGGAGTGAAGAGACTTCTGTCTTTAGGGATCTTCTTCCCAGTCACCATTCCTCCTCCTTCAGCTGGGGCTTGAGTCACGACACTATCGATCATGGGAACAATAGGTCCATCTTCAAGCACTTCAGTCATACTATCATGGAGGGATGTCAGATGTGCTTCCATTCTGACTCGCCATACTCCATAATTCTCTACCGAGAACATGGGTACCATTCTTATCCCTGACATATCAGCCATATAAAAATAATGATATGAATGTAAAGTGATATGCAGTGATTTTTCGGATCCGTTCAAGTAGACCAGTTTCAAGATAACAAGAGTATTAAAGAACTCCCGCTCTGATACCAATTGTTGGTCCCGAGGGTACGGTCAGGTGTAGAGGGCGGGGGTGAATACACCTGAATTCGATTTTCTCAACTTCGAACACGAACAATCCTGTTCAGGAAAGTGCCGTACTGAAATAATTCAGCAGACCAAATAGCTGTTCTGAATCGTGTGTGGCAAAGAGTCTGACTCTACTGAGATTTGCTAGCTGACTGAGTCAGAATTCAGTATCAAACAAGTAGAGTTCAGCGGTGCGGAAAAGTGTAGGCCCTAATCAGTTGAGTGGAAAACCGTTTTATGCAGGTCTCAGTTCAGCAAGTAGACAGTTCAGTATGCTGAGACAGTTGTATGATTTTAAAGAAGATTTTTAGTATGAACAGTAAAATCAATGCAACAGTAATCAGAAAGCAATAACGAGACACAGATTTTTAAAGTGGTTCGGATATCAATCGATCCTACGTCCACTGTCTTGAAAGTTCAGGAGGCTATTTATTATACTGAGTTAGTCTCAGTCAGCTTGTGCACAGGACAAAGCTGTGGCTTGGGGATTATACTGAGCAAGTCCCAGTTTACAAAGGCGTCAAACTAAAGTGTTTGACAAACTTCTCCAACTATGAAGGAGTCCTTTTACAATAAGGATTGGGTTCAAATATGAACTCCTTCGTCTAAGCTATAAGTATATTCGGTTGAGCTTAGGGTTAGAGGGATAGGGAATGAGAATGTAGCTTCTAGATCGACGAACAGCTGAAATAAGCTTTAGGTTCGTGTATCATCGATTTGGATACTAGAGGCTCTTCTAAAAGTTTAGCTTGGTTCCCTATGAGCTGAGAAGGTAGTCTTTCGCCGGAGATAGATCTTCAAGTTCTTGCGGAAGACTTAGGGTTTTCTGGTTCTAGCTCGTTTGAATGCTTGTGTATGTTTTCGTCGTTTAAGCTTATGCACATACACTCTTCTTAAAATGTCCCTCTATTTATAGAGCAGAGATTGGGAAAGATCCGTTGGAGACGATCTTCTTCTTTCTCTCTCTTTTGGTAGCAAACGGCTCTTTTTGAAGTAGGTAACAGTGTGCTTTCCCACCTTTTTAGGTAAAGGGTTGACTGCAGCTTTAGCAGGTGAGAAGACACGTGTGTTCTTGTCATTCGTCGAGGCGGATAGAGTGGTTGAGACAGCACAGACTTCAAGGAAAACAGAAGCTGACTTCTCTCTTCCTCGTATATGACAATGCTGATTGTTTTTCAAAAGTATCTGACAGTTCAGAAGACTGTCTACCGATGCTGAGTCTGATCCCGTATTCAGTAGGTAGATAGCTGGGTAAAGTCTACTGAAGATCAGCTCGAGTTCGATGAATCGCTCTCGCTGAGTCCAGCTCTACCGACTCTTTCGATATCGCTCTCTGCCGAGTCCAAGATCACTTAGTCTTCTACTTCTGGTGTTAAGGCAGATAATCTACTGAGTGCCTTGATCAGAGCAGAGTGTCTACTGAGGTTGAAACCTCAGAGATAAAAAAAAACGATTACAATGGAATGGTTCACCAATCAGATAGGGTTTTGGGATCTTCAAATCTTCTCAATATTCAGAGCAATAGGCTGCTGAGCATGGTTCAGTATAGAAGATAGAATCATTTCCCACCAAGTAAGACTATGCTGAGGATAGAATCATCACCCAACAAAGTCTAAGAAAGAAATTTATCTCGCCCATCATTGACATCTCAAACTTATCTTTCATCATCTTCTCAAACTTTTGACACATGGTCACTTTCTGAGAGCCAAAGATAATGTCATCCACGTACAATTGCACTAGAAGTATGTCATCATTCAGTCCAATGCTGAATAGGGTTCGGTCTACGGTGCCTTTGTGAAATTGTTTTTAAAGGAGAAAATCTAACAGGGTATCGTACCAAGCCCTGGGTGCTTGTTTTAACCCATACAATGCTTTCCTGAGTCTATATAATTGATGTCCCTACTGAAAGTTGGGAGGTTGCTCCACGTATACTTCTTCCTTCTGTACGCTGTTCAGAAACGCACACTTCACATCCATCTGATAAACCTTGAATCTCTGATGTGAGGAGTAGGCGAGGAAAAGACGAATAACTTCCAGTCTTGCAAATGGGGCAAATGTTTCATCGAAGTTTATTCCCTCAGCTTGACAGTAGCCTTTAGTAACTAATTGAGCCTTGTTTCTGACTATACGTTGTTTTCGTCTCGCTTGTTCTTGAAGACCCATTTTGTACCTATGACATGAAGGTGTCGGGGTGTGTCAAAAAGCTCCCAAACATCATTGTGAACGAACTGGTTCAGCTCCTCTTGCATGGCTATAATCCAGTCAGCATCGTTCAGTGCCTCCTCAATACTCTGAGGTTCTTCTGTAGACAAGAAGCAGGAGTACAGTGCACTCTCACCTTGTCTGAGATTAGCTCTTGTCTGAACGCTTGCTGAAGGGTCACAAATGATAAGCTCAGCAGAGTGAGTATCTAACCAAGAACGTCGTTTCTTTGTCTCTTCTTATGAAACATATTTAGTGCAAACAATAAGAGTGTTAGGCATTTCAGAAGTACTGTTTTGAAACTGAAGAAGTTCTATGACAAGTTGAGGTTTTGATGAATCGTCCACTGCAGGGGTTTTAGGTTCAAGAACATAATTTGTTACTCCTGAGTTGGGGCATTTAGTTGTGGTCTCAGTACCAACTTGGGTATCTTCATTGACCAATACCTGGGATTGATTCTGTACTGTAGAATCAATCTTCTCAGCTACATTCAGTGTGGGTTGATTCTGAATATCTTCTTCTGCTGAATCATTATCCCAACACTTGTGAATCATTTTTGAATCTTTGTTTAAGTTCTGATTCTGTAGCTTCCGGTTTACATCTTCAGAATTTGAGTTGCTTCTATTTTTGATCTTTGTAGCAAACTCGTTAAAGACAACTTGAGGACTTTCCTCCACGCAAAGGGTCTGGAGGTTAAAAACTCTAAAAGCTTTACTAACCGTAGAGTATCCTAAAAACACTCCTTGGTTTAATTTGCTTTCAAAAGTCTTCAACTGATCCTTTCCATTATTGTGGATGAAATAAGAACAACCGAATATATGGAAATAAGATATAGAAGGAATTCTCCCGTTCCATAATTTATAAGGCGTCTTCACGTGCTTCTTTATCAGTAATGATCGATTTTGAGTGTACATGTCATGTTTGTGGCTTTTGCCCAGAACTTCAGTGGCAATCCAAAGTCTGCGATTAAGGTCCTTGCTGCTTCTTTCAGTGTTCTGTTCTTCCGCTCCGCAAGATCATTCTATTGAGGCATGCGTATAGCAGACGTCTCATGTTCGATTCCTTCAGTGTCGCAGAACTCCTTGACCATTGAGTTCAGAAACTCAATACCTCGGTCAGAACGAATCTTCTTAATCTTGATGTCCTTCTCGACACTGAGTCTCTTCAGTAGCATCGGCAAGATTGTCTTGACGTCAGACTTGTTAGCAATAAAAAGTACCCACGTATATCTGGAATAGTCATCGATCACCACCAGTGTGTACTTCTTGCCTCTAATCGTCACAGGAGAAAATGGCCCAAAAAGGTCCATGTGAAGAAGCTGAAGGATTCCGTCAGTAGATGGTGACAGGATTGAATAATGACTTTTCTTTGTTTACTTGCCTTTCAAACATGCTTCAGATTCTTCTTCTTTTTTGAATGCTCACTTGGGCAGTCCCCTGACAAGAGATCCGTTAGCTAGTTTGTTCAGCACCTTAAAGTTGAGCTGACTGAGCCTTCTGTGCTACAGCCACTCAATTATGTCTTCATTCCGTGCTATCAAATAAGCTTCAGGCTCCACTGATTTCCAATTAGCCACATAGATGTTCTTCTTTCATGTTCCTGATAACACTGTTTTACCCGTAGATTTGTCCAATACATCACAAAAACCAGTGTCAAATGTCACTCTTTTGATGTTATCACAAAATTGACTAACAGAGAGGAGGTTATATTGGAGCTCTTCAACATAAGATACTTTTGGAACTATGGTGGTTCCAATATTCAGTGTTCCATATCCTCACGTGTAGCCATTGGCATTGTCGCCAAAATCTATTGTGGGTCCATCTTCAGCGATGTAATCTGTCAGCAGTGTTTTCTGGTACGTCATGTGTCTGGAATATCCGCTGTCTACGTACCATGGGTCTTTTAGTATCTGCAAAATAGAAAATCACACTTAAATACCCTTTATGTTTCTTTTGGGTCCTGGGGAGTTAGTGGTTTTGCAATCTAAATATGCTTGACTACTTTTGTAGTCTCAGACAGCTTCGTCCCTGACCCGTCAACATACTTTACTGTTGGGCTCAGTGGTGTTGACTTTTTCTTCTTTAGAGGCTTAACAGCCCTGATCTTCTGTTTAGCTAGACTCTTAACCTTCTGAACTGATTCAGCTGCTTTTGTCTGATTCTTGGGTGCCTTCTTGACCATTAGCTCAAAATAGTAGCTTCCGTACTGAGCAAGGTCAAAGTATAAGGCCCAGGTTGATTTGTTCATCTCATTGAATTTCCCCCTACTATTGACTGGGAGGTTGTGAGCGAGATCTGCCAGAATTCTGATAGGTGGGATGAGGTACATTAACCTTTTGCTTTCCTTTTGACAAAGGTTTCTAGGGTTCTAAAAGTTCAGTAGACCCTTTAACAAACCTATCAACGACCTTTGCTGCTGAATCGAGTGGAGTTGAGGTTGAAGCTTCAAAAGTGTAACCTAACCCTTCCTTATTGGTTACAGGTCTCTGGCTTGTGAGCATAGCTTTGAGCTTCTTTTATGCTCCAAGGAATCTGTCTGTCATCAGAACTTTCCAGACCTCACCACTCTTCTTGAGAGTTTCGTACTATGTCTGTTGTTCTGAATATTCCTTCTTCAGTAGACCCAGTTCACTGACTTTCTTTGCCAAGTCTTTGAATACTCTCTTGGGCAGTCCCCTGACAAAGATCCATTCACAAATTTGTTCAGCACCTTAAAGTTGAGATGACTGAGCCATTTGTGCCACAGCTACTCAATTTTGTCTTCGTTCCGTGCTATCAAACAAGCTTCAGGCTCCACGGATTTCTAGTTGGCCACATAGATGTTCTTCTTCCGTGTTCCTGATAACATTTTTTACTTGTAGATTTATCCAATACATCACAAAAACCAGTGTCAAATATCACTCTTTTATTGTTATCACAAAATTGACTAACAGAGAGGAGGTTATGTTGGAGCCCTTCAACATAAGATACTTTTGGAACTATTATGGTTCCAATATTCAGTGTTCTGTATCCTCTCGTGTAGCCTTTGGCATTGTTGCCAAACTCTATTCTGGGTCCATCTTCAATGATGTAATCTATCAGCAGTGTCTTCTGGTACGTCATGTCTCTGGAACATCCGTTGTTTACGTACCATGGGTCTTTTTGTACCTGCAAAACAGAAAATCATACTTAGGTACCCTTTATGTTTATTTAGGGTCATGAGGAGTTAGTGGTTTTGCAATCCATATCTGACTGACTACTTATGTAGTCTCAGATAGCTTCCTGACCAGTCAACATACTTCACTATTGGACTTAGTGGTGTTGACTCTTTCTGTTTCAGAGGTTCAGCAGTCATGATCTTTTGCTTAGCTGGACTCTTAACCTTCTGAGCTGATTCAGCTCCTTTCTTCTGGACCTTAGGTGCCTTCTTGACTTCTGGCTCGTAATAGTAACTTCCGTACTGAGCTAGGTGAGTCAGAATCTGAGGCCCATGTTGATCTGCATATCTCACTGAATTTGCCCCGTGCTTCTAACTGGGAGGTTGTGAGCGAGATTTCCCAGACTTCTGATAGGTGGGATGAGGTATATGCACCTTTTGATTTCCTTTTGTCAAAGGTTTCTGGGGTTCTGAACGTTCAGGACACCCTTTGACAAACCTATCAGTAAGCTTTCTTGCTGAATCCTATGGAGCTGAGGTCGAAGCATCATAAGTATTGTAGCTTAACCCTTCCTTATGGGTTACTGGCCTTTGACTTGTGAGCATGGCTTCGAGATTCTTCTCTGCTCCAAGAAACCTGTCGGTCATCAGTCCTTCTTGCTGCTGAGACTGGATTATTAAAGAATCATTCTCCTCTTTTTTCTCTTGGCAAGCTGAGCCAACTCAGTACCATCCTGAATGGACTTAGAAAGTCTCTCATTTTTGGCTCTCTGGAGGTCCATCTCCTGAATGGTCTGACTGAAATCCAAACTCATCTTGATCTGCTCATCTAATAGGGGTTCATAGCACAATGCAGATTCAGGATGATCACCTGCAGTAGATAGTGTGTTGTGTCTGCATGGTGAAGAGGGTAGATCAATAGCATAGGAGTTTACCTTATCCTCTTCTCCAGCCAACAGACACTTCTCATTGTCTTCAACTTCTACGACAATGAATGAGACTTCATCATCTGATGAGTCCATGAAGTTTTCGGCCTCTTCTGAGTCATCTGAAAGCTCTCCTACAATGAATGCTTGGCGTTTTTTTGTGAACTTCTCTCTTCGAGCTTGTCCCATTGCTCTTTTAGCTGCACTCTCATATTAGTAGTGCCCATCCTTCTTGCAGTTGTAACATGAAGAAGGTCTGCTTGATTTCGATTCTGACTTTTCCGGCTTCGAAGCAGATTCTTCATTCCTGCATTCAGACAGTTTCGAGTTATGATCTCCTTTGGAAGGTGATTCGTACTTACCTCGGGATTTCTGGTAGGATTTCTTCAGCTTGATCCTCATATCCTTCTCTCTCTGGTATTTGAGGGCCCGCAGACCATATTGTTTAGCCAAGGTTCCTTCAGTAGGAATCGGGACTGAGCTTGTCGACGTAGTCTGGTTGCTCATTGCTGCTTGTGGAGTGTTAACTGATGCCTTTAGGGCATGATCATGTGAGGTGTCAGCTCCATCTCTTATCTTGTGAGGTAGACTGAACTCTAACTCTTCTGCCTTTAATTCAGAGAAAATATGATCAGTAGAAACATAATCAAGGATAGAGCGTCGAAGATACGTGGCGAATGAACTCCATCATCCTTCAGGCAGCGCCTGCAGTATTTTTAGGTTCATCTCACTGTTCGAGAGCGTCTTCCCTAGCCCGTTGATTGAATTCATGATCTTGGTGAATCTATCGTTTAGATCTTCAATCTTCTCATTAGGCATGAGGGTGAGCCTCTCAAGCTTCTGGAGCTCTAGCGTCAATTTGTTATTCTTTATCTTCTGACTCAGTAACGCCAGCGCATCCCAAAGTTCCTTCGCAGACTTGCAGTCCTAAACCCTACCTAGATAAGAATCACTGAGAGTTGTTAGAATAGCATTACGAGCAATTTTATCTAGATTGTGAAGCTTTCTCTTTAGGCGTGTATTCAGATTTGTCCTTGGCGACCATCTCCCCTATCTCAGCTCCACCTTCCTCTTTGTATTTAACACAGTTAATCATAGGAATGATTGGACAGATATCCAACACATCAGACATGCTGTCGTGTATTGAGGTCAGATGCGCCTCCATTCTAACTCGCCATACTCCATAGTTCTCTATTGAGAACATGGGTACCATCCGGATCCCTGACATATCAGACATATTAAAATAAGGGGTTAAGGATGAATGAAGAGATGTTATGCTGTGAAAAAGTTTTCAAAAGGATCAGTTCGAGTTGACCAGTTTCAGAGAACAACAGTCAAAAGAACTCCTGCTCTAATACCAATTATTGATCCCGAGTCAAACGTTCAGGTGTGTGTGAGTGTGGGGGGGGGGGGTTGAATACACCTGAATACCTTTTTCCCAAAATCAAAACGCGATCAGTCCGTTTCACGGAAGATGTCTACTGATCAGCTATATCATGCAATAAATAAACAACACACCAGTTTTTAAAGTGGTTCGGATACGCAAGATCCTACGTCCACTCGTCCCGAACAAAACAGGACTATTTTATTATACTGAGTTAGTCACAGTTAGTTTGTACGTAGGATAAACTTTTACTTGTGATTATACTGAGCAAGTCTCAGTTTATAGGGTCAAACAAAAATTGTTTGAAAGTATCTCCAACTATGAAGGATTTCTTAACACTAAGAACAATTTAATAAATGAACTCCTTCGGTTTAAGCTATAAATATTATAATGAGCTTAATGTTAGAGGGTGGGAATGAGAGAGGCTTCTAGAGCGAAGAACAAAGAAGAATAATCAACTTTGGGGTCGTGTTCTTCAGCTGAGTAATTGCTAAGTGTTTTAGAGCTTCGATTCTTAAATGCTTGAGTTCCCGTATGTTCGCTAATGTGATCGTGTAGTGCGACATAAAAGATCATGACCTTCCTTCTATTTATAGTTGCGAACATAGATAGATCCGTTGGAGATGTAAACAGTCCACATGTCACTCTATATAGGTAGCAAACGACTCCTTCCTTTGAATTATGTAAAGTCCGCTTCTTCGTAGAAAGTGGTTGACTTGCAGCTTTTGTCGGATACTTTGCCAGTTGACTGCTTGTCCTTGGTCGAGGTACAGAAAAGTGGTTGAGACATTCAAACTTCTAGGTTGATACAGAAGCTGACCTTTCTCAAATGTACGACCTCAGACAACTCTACTGAATCTGGCTTTGAAGTCCACTGACAGTTAAGCAACTGACAGGCCGTTGCTAAGTCTAACCCATAGGTTCAGCAGGATACACCTGCTGAGTTCAACTCTACTGAAGGTCAAGACTCTTAGTTTAGTAAAATGCTCCTGATGAGTCCAGTTCTACTGACTCCTGAACACTTTTCAGTATGTTGCTCCTGCTGAGTCCAACCTTACCGAATCTTCACTCTATGGCACTGCGACGGATAGTCTACTGAAGGACAGAAGATGGAACTACTGAGCCAGACCATGCTGAAGGCGAGTCTACTGAGTCTGCAACACTCAAAGACAAAGATGTTAACTTTTACAATGGAATGGTTCACCATTCAACATAAGGTTTTGGGATCAGCCAAATCTTCTACTCACTAACCAACAACTGAATCATCTCCAAGCAATTGTTGGTCCCAGTACGATTTCAGGTGTGTGTGTGGTGGTGGTGGGGGGGGGGGAATACACCTGATGTTAGACTTGAGTTTTTCAAATCAGAGAGGCTGATTGATAGTGAGTTAGAGAATATGCGAAAATATGTTAGGCCCTTTTTGAAAATATGTTTTTCTAAGTGCAACAATCAATCTGATAAGAATGTAATGAACAGTAAGCTGAGTGCAATGAAACAGTGAAAGACACATATTTTATGTTGGTTCCTATTCACAAGAAATACAATCTATCAATCAGACTGACAAACAATCTATCAACATAACAAACAATCTAAGGTGAATATTAGGTTAGGGTTTGAAGGGTGTTATTTAACAACAAAAGTGTACGACACTCTTGACTCCAAGCTTTTAATATTGAAGTTGGTATACTTGGAGTATGAATAATAATGAAAAATCTTGAGCAATAGAACACTAAAATATGAAGTGAGCTTGTTCTTTTGCTTGAGTATATTTAAGCGTTATGAAATTCCGTAACCCCTTGAAGTGAGGTCTTCGACTATTTATTGGTGAGCTTTGGGATATGACCATTGATGAATTATAGCTCTTCCATTGGCTTCGTGTCGGCAAGGTTCAGATGCATTAAATGCATGGACACGTGTTACGCTCATTTCGCTTCTACAGATACTGTACGAGGTACTGTTATGTCCCTTGATTAGGGCTTACATGGGGGCTTGAGATTAGTCGAGTTTGATTCTGATAATGACGTTTTCCTCCGTTGACCATTTTCCTTGAAATCTGCGCCTTGTACCTTGTATGATATTCTCATTTGAATATATTTACGGTCTGATGAAGATCCTGATTTGATGTTCAGTCCAGCCTATAGTGATCATCTTGACGTAGTTGACCTCGATCTGTTTCACTAGCCGAGCCATCACAACCTGAACAACCTAGTCTGAGAAACAATTGAGCCTGACTATACAGACACAGGCTCAAAGCAGTCATAGCAAATACATCAGACTGGTTCACCAATCAATAGGGGTTTGAGATCATTCAAAACTTATATAATTCCCAACAAGAGCATATACAATATTTTAAGTTGATGAATTGCTTGACAAACCATAATCTCTTACGGATTATTATTTGTGCTACTTCGGGAGCAACAAATTAAAGAAAATTGAAACAATACTCATATTAGTAGAATTCACGTCATTCTTTATGAGTTAAGCAAAACTAGTAGTTTTAGTTGCTGTGAAAAGCGAGTTAGTTTCTCATAAAGATACTTGCTTACAAGAATCTTCATAAACAATCGATCATTGAAATTCACGCAATAAAATAAACATTTTGCATTTTTAGCAGATACGCACAAGTATATTGAAATTTTATTTAGAATTTTTATTCACAAGGCTCTCGCTAATTCACACAGAGTGAATCTTTTTCTCGAAGGATCAGAATAAGATTTCAAACATGCTCTTAAAAAAACTCCTAATTCATCACGACAATTAGGAAGATAACAAAAATATATATATTATAAACAAGTTTGAAGGCTTACAGCAAGAAGTAATGAATGAAGCTCCAATGAAGATTGATCAGATCGTGCTGATAACATTTTATAAACTAACGTGAATAAGAGAATAAGAGAGAGAGTAGGAATGAGAAGTGTATTATTATGAATACCTTTATAGAGTTACAGATAGGCTATTGGGCTCGTGGACTTTTAAGTTTACATGATCATCACCATATATATATGTAAATATAATATGTATAATATATTTTCAACAATCCGTTCTTATTTACTTATTGTGCTTTACAATGAATCATTCGAATTCATGATTCTTATAATATCAATATATATAACATTCGATTATCATATAATGAACTTATTTAAATAATTCAGAATTACATTTTTAATTACAAAATTAACATAACATGGAAAACATCAAAATAGTACTTTAATATTCATTTTAATTTCTAACACGCATTGTCTTAGACTTAAGTACATAATAAAATACATGACATGACGTGAAATGCATTTCTAGATAAAAATTATGTATCGTCACAATTTTCATGTTAGATAATATATACTCCCTCTTTACCACTAATTTTGTAACATTGGAATCTCAGCACAGATTTAAGATAGTGAGTTTAAAGGTATAGAGTAGTGGTATAAAGTAAAAATTAGTGAGGTCCGTTTATTTAAGTAATTGTGGTCCACTCATATTCTTTTTATTTTAAGTAATGTTACAAGATAAGTGGAACTAACCGAAAATGAAATGTTGCAAGATTAGTGGGAATGAGAGTTTACTTCAATTTAATAGAATATTGTGTTATCCGTAGGCGTCTCCCTACTTGCGAAAGCCAATCCTATTGGCTGGTTCGTTCAATAATTGTCATTCCGATACGGGCCAGTTGGAATGGATTTATATTATATTTTAATTTTATTACAAACCCAATAGGCTTATATATAACGTGTAGAATTCTTTGTCTCTAATCCGGCAAAATATATTTATTTTACAATCTAATCATATTCATGATCATTTCAATAGAATTCAGATTCTATTTTACAGATGCTCCAATAAAATCTGCCATATATATATCTCCATTATATGTATGCGTCTGTATTTTACACGTTTCCTCAGCCTCTGCCTCAGATAGCCAGGGACTCCCTCTCCTCTCTCTCCATTTAAATAGCTCGCATATATAAGTAAAATATTGTTGGTTATGATAATTAATCAGCTATCGATTATGATGAAGAAGGTGATAATATTTATTCTGATTGAGTTGGCGTTGATCAAGGGCGAGCTTCCACGCTTCGAAAAGCCAACGAAAGGTGATGGATCCCTCAGCCTTTTAGTAGTCGGAGATTGGGGAAGAAAGGGAACTTATAACCAGTCTCAAGTTGCTCATCAGGTACATAACTATGCATCTCTCTCTTTCTCTCTCAACATGACTAGAGAGAATGATTAATTACTTCTAAAAATTTGTATTTTATGTAAAATACCTTTTCTTCCCCAACCTACTTTTTATTTCTACTTCTTGTCTTATTAAATCTATTACCTAGTTCTTTTTTTTACTTTTTTCTCTTTCGATTTCTTATGCTTTAGTCGAATTTACGATTATTAATTCGTGTTAATTAATTACATAGAATTATAGTGAATCAACGTGAAATGATTTCCATATTTATTAAATCAATAATGAAGAATAATATTTCCACAGTGCATAGTGGTAGAAAAGGGATGTGGGGTTTTTGAATAAGAAAAAAAATAAATATTATTTGACTTGGAATGTGGATGTTATATTTGTGGTGTACGTTCCGAAACAAATAATTTGACAGCATTTAATTATTTGATAAAATTTGTTATATACAAGCCAGAAATATTTCCAGGTATAATTCTATGGATATTCTGTTTCGTGAAGCAATGAATTCCCTAACTAAATTTATTTCATTTTAGTCGTTGAAGATATTTATCAAGAAACTTCCACTCCACACTTATGTCATTATATTGTTCCTTGATTGCTTTGCCCCAACGCTATCACTAATTCCTCAACATTGATGACATATTAAAATTATTTCTTTAGTTATAAAATTAGTCAATTTCATCTTCAAGGAATTTTTTGTGGTGATAAAAAATACTTTATCGGTCCAATATATGATGAGTTTTTTTCCTTCTTAATTCAAAAATTAAAGCAGTGAGACATACACCTTTACTAATCAAATAAAATTCGTCTTAATAATCGTGCCGAAAAAATATATATTCCAACATGTTGATATGGGCTTTACTAAGACGACCAACTATTAATTAATTTCATTTTCTCTGTTTTATTAAAATTAAAGGTTGAGAAATGTCTTGTCTACATTTATTACATTCCTACCTTTTTTGTTTGCATAAGTTGGATATGTATTATATTTATATCTAGGACTAAAACCATAATTAAAATGAGCAATTAATTAATAAATATTTTGATTTGATTTAGATGGGCATGACGGCAGCGAAGATGGATATTGATTTTGTTATATCTACGGGGGACAATTTTTACGACGATGGATTGGTTGATGAGAATGATTCCGCGTTTCATCAATCCTTTACGGATATCTACACATCTCCCACTTTGCAGAAGCCCTGGTACAACGGTACTACTTTTTCCCTTACTGTTCTAATAAAAAAAAATTAAAGCAGTTGTGATTAGTCATTTAATTAATCATCATATTTTATAATCTTCAATAGTTGCTTTTAGTTCAATGTTTGAAATGAAATTGTTACAAGAAGATTGATAAAAGGAGTAAGCATAATTATAATCTCCTATAATTGGTATAAGAAAATTCATTAAGTCTGAAAATTATTGATTCTCATAATATGATAAAGTAACATGTGCTTTTCTCCATGGTATGATTAACAGCTATGTTATAAGCTCGAGTTAACTGAGTGAATGATTTTGTCTCAATTACATACAGTAATTATTTATTTATTTAGCTGTTATAAGTCACGTGGACGTAGACATGACCATACATCATGGATACGGTATTGATTCATAGATCCAAATCCATTTTCTAGGTCCAAGTCAAAAAAAAATGTATTCAATGATTTCATATCCAAACTGATTCATTAAAAACTAGATCAAAATTGAATTTTTCCTTTTAAGAGACGAATTCTCAAGATCCGCTAGGTTTATAACTAACTTATTATTGAGATATAAAAATATTATTGGGATTCTAAAACTTTGATCCGTTAATAAATAATAAAAGAAAAAGAAGAGGCCATTGAGAATTTGAGAAATTAGTTACTGATTTGACATATTCTTGAAGAGAAGACAAAGAATTGTTCCAAAAAAAAAAAAAAGCATCCGAGTCCAGATCCAAGTCCTATGAAACTGGATCGAATCGGATCCTAATTAGATTTAGTCCAGGTCCGATGCATTGCCATCTCTAAGTGGCAGATAAAAATAAAAAATAAAAAAAATTCTGAGGAATGGTAGTGGGAAATGATGAAGTTCTATTTAGAAAATTATTTGTATATATTTTCTTGTTTTCAAGATTTTATTTTTTTAATAGGACAAAACCTAAGTAGTGAATAAATTGAGATATCGCAATTTTTTTTCGAAATAAAAATTATACAACTCTATTATTGTAGGATGACGAAAACAAGTTGGTCCATTCACCATATATGTTACGACAAACTTTACTCTGATGAGTCATCACTTACTGATTTCAAATATTGATATGTAGTCTTAGGAAAAAAAAATGCAAAATCACGAGAATCATCAAATTCATATCCTATGTATTTAATAATTTTTCTATTTAAAAATAAGTAAATATAAAATTTATGAAGAAATGTATGTATATCTTTTTTATTATACTTAAAAAGTTTTGTGTGAAATGAATTTGCAGTGTTGGGGAACCATGACTATAGAGGTGACGCCTTGGCACAATTAAGTCCCGTCCTGAGAGTAAAAGACAGCAGGTGGTTTTGCAAGAAATCTTATATTATCGACACAGGTAAAATGCGTTACAATTCTTTATTTTAATTTACATGAATTCATCGCCAACTAACTATTGAATACACAGATATTGCAGAATTTTTCTTTATAGACACGACACCGTTCCAAGACAAATACTTCACAGACCCAGAAGATCATGTCTACGATTGGAGAGGCGTCCTTCCAAGAGATGAATACCTTTCAACCCTCTTAAAGGTACGTAAGTAGTTGTATCATATATGGAACAAATTACTAATCTTAATTTACTCAAAACATAATTTTTTTGGTTTTAAATAGGATTTAGAGTCGGCAGTGGCAGAGTCACATGCCAAGTGGAAAATCGTGGTCGGTCACCACACAATCAAAAGTGCAAGTGATCATGGTAACACGGAGGAGCTTGTGGAGAAGCTCCTTCCAATCCTTGAGGTATGCATGCCCCAACTTCGTCGTTATCTATTTATATAAAGATAGTTAAAAAAACAAAATTACATTATGGAGATTTGATCATCGATGCCACCTTTATTGAAATAAGATGTATACAGTAAGAAAAACAGCCATTGCTCACCATTATATCAACATTTTTCTTCTATTTTCACGAGAAAATATATTAGATAAATCAACCCTCTGTAGTCACTTGTGGATTTAAACAAAAACAACTCAAATTTTAAATTTAACCCGAATTTTCTTTATTTTTGACAAATATGTAGAGACTAAATTTTCAAATTCTACCCACTTAATTCATCTAAAATTCCCGATCACTTCAAATTCAATCTATTATTAGGTCATAATGAACGTTGTGCCAAAATTCACTATTTGTTCATGTCAACTTTTACGTATGAACTATTATTTATATTTATGACTAATTGTTTCCACCGGGATTGCAGGCAAATGGTGTCGATCTTTACATAAATGGGCACGATCACTGTCTGCAGCACATATCTAGTTCCAACAGGTTACTTCAAAACTTTTCTAAAATCTATTAAAATAAATAAATTTATATGTAAGAATTGGAAAATAAATAATCCTATCTGCAGTCCTCTTCAATTTCTGACAAGTGGGGGTGGATCAAAGGCTTGGAGGGGTGTATACAACTGGCCAAATCCAGAGGAGATGAAGTTTTTCTATGATGGCCAGGGCTTCATGAGTATGAAAATTACCAGTTACGAAATTAATATCAATTTCTATGATATTTCTGGCAACATACTGCACAAATGGACTACTGCACGACAATCCTTCGTCTACTTAGTCTAGATCGGTGTATGAAATATGTAATACAACTTATTTATGGAACAATAATTATGTATTTGGACTTACGTATTATTTATTAATATAATGTCTTATTAACCTGAAATATAAATTAGAATATTTTTTTCCTAAGTTTTATATATTGTCAAATGGTACATATTACTAAAAACTAAAAGATAGATTTAACCGAGGCTTTCACATGATTTAGAATTAGGGTGAACCAAATTAGCAATTTCAGGCGTACATGTATGTAATTTTATAAGGGTGCAAGATATGCAACTTTAAGAGGTGCTCAGTCTACAATTTTAAAGACCGAAATATTAAATTAATTATGGAAAATATAAAAAGAATTTGTTGTTAAGCACACAAATCGAGAGGGGCACCTGCTCGAGACGGCTCCCTATACAAACTAAGTATTTCATGAATTTAAGCTTCAATGAATTACTTTAATTTGACTGCTTGTTTGCATGATTGGCCTAACTTCAAATAGGTAGGATAGCGCGTTCACTTAGTAGTTAATCCTTCTAGGCTTTATAAGAGGGAATTAAAGTGTTTTTAATGACCCCAATTCTTTATTAATACATGAACCAGTCTGTGTATATGTTTAAACCTGAATTAGTGTGAGTTTGTATGGCAGGTTGTATTAGATCAGGTTAGGACAATTCAGTTCATGTCATGCTTTTAGAGTTCAATCATGATGTATTGAACTTAGGCTGGGAACACTGACTTCTAGTTCAATATCAGTTCGATCACGGTTTGCCGGATTGATGTACGAGGTTTGAGGTGTGGAATTCAATGACGATGGTAAACGAAGACATACATCTACCAAATCAGAATTGATCAACCGCAAATCGCTAATCCCAAAGGCATGTACAATATCTTTAAAATTTGGAAAAAGCGAGCTGTAGAAAGTGACAGGTCAAATGCATTAAATGTTGAAGATCGTTGTGAAGCTAGGAGCTAATGGGAAGACGATCTCTAGCCAACGGATCTCTTCCCTCTTACCTATAACTACAGAATGCGTCTCATTCGAGGGAGGTTACGGGTACTAAGCAGCGCTCATAACTCGCAAAGCAATAACAAACTCTCTATTTCATATACTTAGTTCTTTCTACAAGATACTCATTCTGTCTATATTCCAATTTCCAAGGACTTAAAGTTGATATCTTATGAAGGAATATGAATTTTACCTGTCTCCTTCGTATGTTGTAGTAGCTATGATTATTGCTCCCGTTCAGATTTTTTGATCTATGTCCCGACCCTTTTCTTTTTCCGCGTAGTTAAACAACTAAAGAAAAGATAAATAATGTCTCTCTCACCCACAAATGTGCGTATGCGCGTCTCTATCATGTGTATTATGATTATGAACAAATAATAATATATATTAGTTTCAAAAGCTTATACTATATTAGCATTTGTAACCCATTAATTTAATTATATCCCTAACGGGCTTTCACATCAATTGGCCCATAATATAATAAATTAATCTACTGGGCTACTTTTATTTATCAATTAATTGGTCAAACCAATTAATTCAACATAAATAACATTATTAAATAATGCAAAACTACTTTAATTTATTCATAATAACTTCTGAGAAACAATAAATAATTGGACAACTAATTGGGTCAGACTAGGAATTCAATACAAGAAATAAAGTCTAACCTCAAGTCAACTAATTATCTATACTCAACCAATAGCAAAACTAATTAATAAACACAGTTTCATTCCACTAGAGAATCCGTGCTGACTTAACCATTTATTCCAATTTGAGTATGTGCTTGTATTTTAGACTTAATCGGTTCCCGTATTTAAGATAGAAATATCTGTTAAATAATTATGCTCACTGACAACTTAAAATTAACTAACATCTTATTATATTCCTTAGTAGTACCACTCGACCTTATTAACACACTTGAACTTAATCAACCGACGGGGTTTAGTGTGATAATCATTACGAGTTCCTTAGGGGATATTATCAACCCATTTCACAAGGATATGGTTGCAAGATACAGACAACCAGCCTGACCCACAAATGACTACTAGCCCCCAAAATACGTAGATACCGTCACGATGGCATTCACCATAGTTGGTCAAAGTGATAGATAGTCAAATGCACTCAGTTGAGGTCTTACCAAGCTTAAGACTAACTAAGTCACCGATGTCTTAGTCACCGATGTCACATCTCACTGTTATCCTCAATAGACCACCTTCAGTGTACCAGTATACACAAGCAACTAAGACAAACCACTTCTTATCTAAACTCCAGGTTATACCGACAACTTATCCTAAAGTTGCCTCCGTTGTGATAACAATTTATATCTTGTTAGTTCAATCAATTGAGTAGTCTCCTGTGATCTACAAGACGTTACACAATCTAACTTATGTACAAGATAAATGATTACATGTGCATATATATACATATATATATATATATATATATATATTTATATAGAGAGAGAGAGAGAGTGGATCATGTGAGAACCTACATTTAACGTGAGAACTGCGAACCATACATAATCCTTATATAATTTATGCATAATCGTTACATAATTTATGCAAAAAATATACAATTTTACATTATACATATTTTTATATAGAAGGGCAAAAGTGTGAAATTATAGATTTTTTGCATAAAATATATAACGATTATGCATAAATTATATAAGAATGATGCATGGTTCGCAGTTCTCATATTAAGTGTGGGTTCTTACCAGATCCACACCATATATATATATATATATATATATATATATATATATATATATATATATATCAGATATGAGAATAAATAGTGGAAATGACAAAACACATTGTATACAAGCATATTGTTTCCAGTATTCAAAATCCCAACAATTCTCCACAACTTTTACTAAAGCAAATATTTAGTGTACAATGTGTCAGTTCTGGTACTAACTAGTACAAACAAATACATTCAGCTATCTATCATATCTATCACTGCATCTTTTCCCACTTATACAAAACTTTCTGTAGTCCTAAGTG
The DNA here is from genome assembly GCA_028984105.1 of Lavandula angustifolia. NCBI lineage: Eukaryota > Viridiplantae > Streptophyta > Magnoliopsida > Lamiales > Lamiaceae > Lavandula > Lavandula angustifolia. Next base: position 18,442,209 of record CM054806.1, on the reverse strand, counting down.
GGGAGCATCTCTTTCACTCTTAAGACGCACACATGCTTCTCGTAAGCTGTGATTGGTAATCTCTTCGTGAAAGGATCAGCTGGGTTGTCTTCAGTTCAAGTTTTGTCAATCACCATGTCTCCTCGATGTACGAATTTTTGTATAATGTGGTACTTCCTATTTATGTGTTTAGACGCCTTGTGAGATCTAGGTTCCTTAGAATTTACCACTGCACACGCATTTTCACAATAAATCTAATCGCCTTATGCAAATTAGGAATATTATCAAGATCCAGGAGGAAATTCTTGAGCCAAACCGCCTCGTTTCAGGCTTCCGAAGCTGCCACATACTCTGCTTCCATGGTAGAGTCTGCAATGCACTTCTGCTTTGCACTCCGCCATGAAATGGCTCCACCTCCCAAGGTAAACACATAACCCAATGTAGACTTCTTCTAATCTCTGTCAGCCTGGAAATTCGAGTTTGTATAACCCAAAGGCACTAGGCCGTCTGATTGGTAAACAAGGATATGATCCCTAGTCCGTTTAAGGTACTTGAGAATATGTTTTACCGCAGTCCAGTGCTCTACGGTCAGACTGATATATAGAGACTATGCCTACAACATATGAGATATCTGGTCTCGTATAAACCATTGCATACATGAGGCTACCAACAACAGAAGCATATGGTAACAACCTCATACTTCTTATCTCTTCAGGCGTTTGAGGGCACTGATTCTTAGATATAAAACACCATCTCTGAAAAGTAATTGTCATCTCTTTGACATTTGCATGCTAAAATGTGTTATCATAGTATCACTGATTCTTAGATATAAAAAACGCCATGTCTGTAGGATGTTTGGGATAAACTTAACATCCTTTTCCGGCGATCTCAGATAACCTTGATCCCAAGGATGTAAGCAGCTTCACCCAAATCCTTCATTTGAAACTGCTTGTTTTCATTGTGAAGGTTGTCTTCTACGTAAAGTGGAAGAAACACCACTGATCCATCAACACAGATACGTTATACACACACCTCGTTAGGACATGAGACAAAACCATAGGATTTGACTACCTCATCAAAACGTTGGGGCCATAACTAAGAAATTTGCTTAAGTCCATAAATAGACTTCTTAAGCTTCCAAACTAGATGCTCTTTGCCTTCTTTCACGTAACCTTCTTGCTATTTCATGTAGATGTCTGTACTGTTTTCAAGGTGACCGTTTAGGATTGTGGTTTTGACATCCATCTGCCAGATATCTAGGTTCGTGTGAGCTGTTATGGCAAGGAGAATTAGAATGGACTTGATCATTGCTACAGGCAAGAAGGTTTCCTCATAATCGATACCCTCTTTCGGAGTGAACCCTTTCGCCACTAGCCTGGCCTTAAATGCCACGATCTCTCCATTCAGTCCTCTCTTGCTTTTGCATACCACTTACTACCAATGGCCTTACAACCCTCAGGTAGTTCTGTGACCTCGTATACATCCATATCAGTTATGGACTCAAATTTTGAGTCCATAGAAACTCGCCATGAATCTGCATCTACATCTCTCACTACTTCGGTGTAGGTCTATAGATCCATGGTATCTTGTTCATCAGCCAGGAGATGATCTGACGTCTCCCCAGTGAACATATCCCGACCAGGCGTAAATATCACCCTCCCACTACGTCGAATAGTGTCCGGCATTGTGGTAACAAATTGTGCAATTGCTCATGGAGCTCTGTCATGCACAACTGGCTCTCTGAGTGGATCTCGATCACCTCGTAATTCCTCAAGGATTATCTCAACTCGAGACTTGTGGTTACTAATATAATCCTCCTCTAAAACCCGAGGGTTGGTACCAACAACGATCTTCTATTCTTAGGATCCTAAAAGGATCCATCGTTTGTTTCCTTTCTATACCCTACGAACATCATAACTTCTGAACGTGGCTCTAACTTGTCGGCCTGCGTATTCAGCACATAAGCAGCACACCCCCAAATCTTTATGTGATGCATGTTGGGTTCGTGCCCGCTCCACAACTCGACTGGAGTTGTGTTAACCGACTTGGATGACACACTGTTTAGTAAATATACCACAGTCTCAAGGGCATATCCCCAAAAAGAAATAGACGTCGCTGCATAACTCATCATCGACCGAACTATCTCTAGGAGAGTTTGGCTTCTTCTCTCTAACATACCATTCTGCTGAGGCATGCCTGGTGCTGTCAGTTGGGATGTAATCTCACATTCTGTCAAGTAATCATTGAACTTGTTAGATAGGCAATCATCACCACGATCAGATTGCAGTGTTTTGATTTCTTTACCTAACTTCTTCTCCACTTCTGCTTTAAATTCCTTAAAGGTTTCAAAGCAATCCGACTTGTGGCGAAGAAGGTAAACATATCTATAGCTCGAGTAATCTTCAGTGAATGTGGCAAAGTACTCATACCCTCTACGAGCTTGTGTAGACATAGGTCCACATAAGTCAGAATGAATCAAACTTAGTGCTTCTGTGACTCTATAACCCTTTGCCTTAAAAGGCATAGTCACCACCTTTCCTTCCAAGCAGAACTCACAGGTTGCAAGTGGTTCTACTTGGAGAGACTCCAAAGATCCATATTTCACCAACCTTTGGATCCTATTAAGATTGATGTGACCAAGTCGTAAATATATGCCATAGATAAGTTTGATTTGGTTTAGAAGATTCTTTCCTTTTCTTGGAATTTGATAATGAGGAAGTAACATTAATAGAATTACACGGATTAGACATTATAGTATAAAGAGAACCATTTAAAGGCCCATTGCAGATAAGATCGTTGCCTTTTGAAAAGGAAACATTATCTTCAAACATAGATCTTAAACCACCCACAAGAAAGAGATTTGAAACAGAAATAATATTTCTCCTAAACTGAGGCACCAATAAAGTATCCCTTAAAATTTAAATAGAGTCTAAAACTGATAAATGTAAATCTCCAATTGCAATTGTCGGAACTCTCGATCCATTGCCCCTAGAGACTACCCCCTTGCCATCACTCAGTTGCCTTTTCTACATGCACCCCTGCAAGGTCTAACAAACATGATCAGTTGCCCCTGAATCTACTACACATTCTCGGGTAGATGAAGTTATTAGAACAATTTCAGCTACAGTAACTCGAGCAATACATGTACCTTTTTGTTATTAGATGAAGTTTTGTTTAAACCTTACCACACTTGCAGCACTTCCCTATACCTTTGGGTTTTGAAACTCCTCAGTTAGGTGCTAGCACTACTACAAATTTGGCCTACGACAACACTTGAAAGACAACGTTTTTCGTGTAAAACCGTTGTCGCAGCTCAAAAACCATTGTCGTATCTAAAACCGTTGTCATTTATATCAAAAGTGCGCTCATAGACAACGATTTTTTACTACCGTTGTCATTAACTCATTGTCGTATCTCAAAAAAGGCGCTCATAGACAACGGTAGTGTCTACCGTTATCATTTAAGCGTTGTCGTAGTATATGGATGCGCTCATTGACAACGATTTTTAACAGCAGTTGTCGTAGACCCGTTGTCGTATGTGTAAATAAGCGCTCATAGACAACGTTTCTGATAACCGTTGTCGTTTATATGTTGTTGTATGCACGATAGACGATGATGTTCATAACCGTTGTTGTTCATACGTTGTCTTTTACTTAGATATGTAATATATATTAATTAATTATAAATTTCTTTATTTTTAGAAATCATATTAAAAATTAAATAAAATTCTTCTTTATAAAAATCTACAAATACACATTTTAACATATAATTTAGGTACTATACTTATATATTTTTTAGTAACATAACACTTATGTATACTTATATAATACTTTATATTTATATTTATATATAATACAATAATAATGTATATATAATATAATAAAAATAATATAATTTAAAAAAATAATATAGTAAAAAAGAAGAATCAACGCCCATTTCAGCAAATTGAATTCTTGATTCCCCTCCGTCAGAGAGAACCCTACCACCACCGAACCGCCGCTGCCAAGCCGACGTTCGGCGAACACCAGGTTTATCTATCTCTCTCTCTCTCTCTCTCTCTCTCTCTCTCTTCTTACTCGCTTTCTTCTCGAACTTCAAACCTTCACCCCATCCGGCAACGAGAAGCATCGCCGCCACCGAACCGCTGCTACCAAGGCCGACATCCGGCGAACAACAGCAGCCACCAGGACTCTCTCTTTCTCTCTCTCTCCTTATTCTTACTCCCTTTCTTCCCTTAAGGTTAGATGTAAAATAGGATTAGAATCATTTGCAATTATGTATGTCGTTGGAATTGATGGGTGCGTCTACTTTCTTTCGGTTGAGCTGCCATTTATTTGCTATTATGTTGTTGTTTGGAGATGATTCAGTCCCTCCACAACTTGTTGGAGATAACTCAACAACCTAGTGCTCTGAATATTTGCTGAAGATTTGAAGATCCCAAAACCCTACTTTGACTGATGAACCATTCCGTTGTAATGTATTGTTCTATCTCTGAGGTTTCAGACTCAGTAGACACTCTTCATTTGGTTCAGGCGCTCAGTAGATTATCAGCCTCAGTACCAGAAGAAGAAGACTCAAGGTACCTTGGACTCGACGGGAGCAAGATATGCGAAAGGAGTCAGTGGAACTGAACTCAGCAGGAGTAGTTCACTGAACTCAGAGTTGATCTTCAATAGAGCTGACTCAGCAGGAGTATGCTACTGAATATAGACCAGACTCAGCAATGGCTAGACAGTCCTCTAACTGTCAGGATTTACTAAGTCAAAACAGCAGAGTCATACGAGGAAGAGAGAAGTCAGCTTCAGATCTACCTTGAAGTCTGTTCTGTCTCACCTACTTTCCTCAGCCTTGACCAATGACGAGCAGCCAGCTGTCAACTTTCTGATTAAAGCTGCAAGTCAACAACTTTCCAGAAATAGAAGGTAAGTACTCTGCCACCATCTTTGAAAGAGCCATTAGCTACCTAAAAGAGAGAGACACAAGGATCGTCGTCTCCAACGGATCTATCCTTATCTCTGCTTTATAAATAGAGGGATACAATTCAAATTGAAGCTCACGAGTGACGACCGAACGAAAGACCAAGAACACACGAGCATTCACGAGCAACTCGAAACGACCTAAGTCTTCCGCAAGAAGTTCAAAGTGTAATCTCCGGCGAAAGACAACATACTTTCTCATAGGGAACCAAGCTGAACCAGATCACAGAGCTTCTAGTATCCAAGCGACTGAATACGAACCCAAGTCCATACTAACCTAGGCTCAGCAGAGAAGCCACTTTCTTGTTCCCTAATCCTCTAACATAAGCTCAGCAGATCTTATCCATAGATTAGACGAAGGAGTTGATATATGAACTGATCCTTATTGTAAATGACTCGTTCATTGTTGGAGAGTTTGTCAAACACTTTAGTTTGATTCTTTGTAAACTGAGACTTGCTCAGTATAAATCTCAAGACCAGTGTTTGTCCAGTGTACAAACCGACTGAGACTATCTCAGTATAATACATAGCTTCCTGATCTTTTGTGACCGTGGACGTAGGATTGTTGGATTCGAACCACTATAAAAACTGCATGTGTTCTATCTCTTTACTGTTGCATTGATTACTGCTCATACTGAAAATATTTCTAAAATCATTCAACTGAGTTTTAGCAAACCTTAATCGAATGCACTAACATACTGAAACTGTTTTATTAAAAACGTTTTCTAAACTCAACTGAATTTGGGCCTACACATTTCCGCACTATACTGAACTTCAGCTGAACGGTACTGAATTCTGACTCGAGTCAGCTAGCAGACCTCAGTGAAGTCAGCCACTCTGCCACACGATCCAGAATAGCTTATTTGGTCTATTGAACTTTTTTAGTACGACACTTTCCTGAAAAAGACTGTTCGTGTTTAAAGTTGAGAAATTGTTTTCATGTGTATTCACCCCCCCCCCTCTACACCTGAACGTTTAATCTCGGGACCAACAATTGGTATCAGAGCGGGAGTTCTCTAAGACTCTTGTTTTTTCTGAAACTAGTCTACCTGAACGGATCCAGAAAATGTTTTCACTGCATATCCTTCTTCATTCATATCATTATCTACTATGTCTGATATCTCAGGAATCAGGATGGTACCCATGTTCTTAGTAGAGAACTACGGGGTATGGCGAGTCAGAATGGAGGCACATCTGAGTTCCCTCCACGACAGCATGGCAGAGGTACTGGAGGACGGACCTATCGTTTCGATGGTTGATAATGTCGTAACTCAGGCCCCAGCACAAGGAGGAGGAATGGTGACCGGGAAGAAGATCCCTAAAGACAGAAGTCTCTTCACTCCTGAGAAGAAGAAGCTTCACAACTTAGATCGGGTCGCCAGAAACGCCATACTGACCACTCTGAGCGATTCTTGTATCGGGAGAGTTCAGGACTGCAAGTCCGCGAAGGAACTCTGGGATGCTCTAGCGCTACTAAGTCGGGGTACTCAGAAGATCAAAGCCAACAAGCTAGCGCTGGAACTTCAGAAGCTGGAGAGACTGTCTCTCATGCCTGGTGACTCCATTGAATATCTCAACGTCAGATTCACGGATTTGATGAACTCTATCAACGGGCTGGGAAAGACGTTCTCCAACCGAGAGATGAATCTCAAGATTTTTAGGGCACTGCCAGATGGTCATTGGACTCCCTTTGCCACTTTACTGAGACATTCTGATTTAGATATTGTTAATCCTGACCATATCTTTTCAAAAATTAAAGCTGAGGAGTTCGAGTTTGGTCTACCTCAAAGGAAGCAGCGAGCTGAAGCTGACACTCAAGTCGACTATGCCTTCAAAGCATCAGTAAGCACAGCGACTCCAACTTCTAGCAAGGCTGAACCTTCACTCGGTGATTTACAAGAAGGAAACTTGGCTAAGAAGTACGCGCTGCTTGCCGTAAAATATCAGAAGGAGAAGGAGAGGCGCAGAAAACTCTCAAGAGTCATTAGAGACTCCAAGGGTAAGTCTGAGTATACACCTAAGCACACTCCTGACTCACATACTTCTGAATGCAGAAAACAGGAGGACTCAGCTCAGTCGAAAGACAGCGAAAGCAAAGAAGAAAGAGTCACTACCTCGCTACACCGCAAGAAGCCGTGACACTATCGCATGATTGTCCCGAGCTCGATCATCTTTGGGAGTACAAAGACGCAAAGCTTGAAGGGAGAAGTTTATCAAGAAGCGTCAAGCATATATACCTGGTGAACTCTCAGACGACTCAAATGAAGTCGATTCCTTCATGGAATCATCCGACGATGAAGCGGCGTTCATGGCCGTAGAGCTAGAAGAAGACGCTGAAAAGTATCTCATAGCACGAGAAGAGGATGAGGTGCACAAGGACCCTTGGTATGTGGACAGCGGATGCTCAAGACACATGACATACCAGAAGGACCTACTGAAGAATTATACTACTGAAAAAGGACCCCGAATCGAGTTTAGAGACAACGCAAAAGGCTATACCAGAGGCTATGGAACACTCAGCATTAGAACCGCAACAGTTCCATGAGTATCATATGTTGAAGGACTTCAGCATAATCTTCTCTCTGTTAGTCAATTTTGTGATAACTCGAATAATGTGATGGACTTGTGCATTTCAGGCCAGTATCTGCAATAGAGTGATTTTTGGCATCATCAAATAGGGGAAAAATGTTGGGTGATGATTCAGTCCCCAGCAACAGCACAAAATGTTGGGAAATGATTCAGTCCTCTCAGTTCATAATTAACTCAGTAGCCTTGTACTCTGAAAAGGAGCAGTATACTGAAAGGAGTCAGTGGAACTGAACTCAGCAGGAGTAGTTCACTGAACTCAGAGCAGATCTTCAGTAGAGCCGACTTAGCAGAAGCATGCTACTGAATCAGAGATCAGACTCAGCAACGGCCAGACAGTCTTCTGACTGTCAGATTCTCTAAAGTCAAATCAGCAGAGTCAATACAAGGAAGAGAGAAGTCAGCTTCAGATCTCCTTCAAGTCTGTTCTATCTCAACCAATTTTCTGAACCTCAACCAATGACAAGCAGCCACCTGTCCTATATCTGTTAAAGCTGCAAGTCGTACAACTTTCCAGAAATTGAGGGAAAGGATACTACTACCATACTTCGAAAGAGCCGTTAGCTACCCAAAAGAGAGAGACAAAGGATCGTCATCTCCAACGGATCTATCCTAATCTCTGCTCTATAAATAGAGGGATAAAATAAAATTGAAGCTCACCTAGAACACGAGAAACCTAAGACACATGAACTCAGAGCATTCAAAGAGCAACTCATAAACGACCTAAGTCTTCCGCAAGTAATTCGAAGAGACAATCTCCGACGAAAGACTACATTTTTGCTCATTGGGAACCAAGCTGAATTAGAATTATACAGCTTCTAGTATCCAAGCAACGATACACGAACCCAAAGCTTATACTCAGCTGTTCGTCGCTCTAGAAGCCAATTTCTTGGTCCCTATCCCTCTAACCTAAGCTCAATCGTTTAAATCTATAGCTTAGACGAAGGAGTTCACTTCTGAACTGATCCTTATTGTAAAGGACTCCTTCACTGTTGGAGAGTTTTTCAAACACTTAGTTTGATACCTTGTAAACAGAGACTTGCTCAGTATAAATCTCAAGACCAGTGTTTGTCCAGTGTACAAACCGACTGAGACTATCTCAGTATAATACATAGACTCCTGGTCTTTTGGGATAGTGGACGTAGGATTGTTCCTAGCCTACGCAACACATCAAAGATTCAGAGTATCAAATCGATGTGAAGTCTGCCTTCCTGAACGACATACTGAAAGAAGAAGTCTATGTGGAACAACCTCCCGGCTTTCAACAGGGACATCAAGTTTATAGACTCAGAAAGGCTCTGTATATGTTAAAACAAGCAGGGCTTGGTACGATACCCTGTCTGAGTTTCTTCTTCAGAAAGGTTTTTAGAAGGGCACAGTAGACCGCACATTATTCAGCATTCGACTGGAAGCTGACATTTTACTTGTGCAGATCTACGTAGATGACATCATCTTCGGCTAGAAGAACATCATCATGTGTCAGCAGTTTGAGAAAATGATGAAGGACAAGTTCGAGATGTCAATGATGGGAGATATGAACTATTTCCTTGGATTTCAAGTCAAACAATCTGAGAAGGGAACGTTCATCAATCAAGGAAAATACACTCGAGACCTCATCAAGAGGTTCGGTTGCACATCCGGCAAACCAATCAAGATCCCGATGAACACGAACATGAAAATTGATCTTGATAAAGAGGGATTATCAGTAGACCAAACTGAATTTCGTGCTATAATTGGTTCTTTATTATACTTAACAGCTACTCGTCCTGACATAACTTATGCTGTAGGTGTCTGCGCTCGATTTCAGGTGAATCCGAAGCAGAGTCACATGCACTCAGCAAAGAAGATTCTCCGCTATCTCAGAGGAACACTGACATGGGTTTATGGTATCCAGCTGATGATAATATTGAACTAACTGGTTATTCAGATGCTGACTATGCATGATGTAGAATTGACCGAAAATCAACTTCTGGAACGTGTCAGTTCCTTGGCAGTAAGCTGATCTCATGGTTTTCAAAGAAACAACATTCAGTAGCGACGTTAATTACTGAAGCTGGATACATGGCTGCCGGAAGTTGCTGCACCCAAATCCTTTGGCTAAGACAGCAGCTACGCGACTATAACGTCATTCAGAATGAAGTGCCGATCTTCTGCGACAGTACCAGTGCTATTGCAATCACTCAGAACCCTGTACTTCATACGAGATGTAAGCACGTGGACATCAGACACCACTTCATTCGTGACCATGTCGAAAAAAAGGATATCAGGATGGAAAAGATCCATACTGACCAAGCCTCTAGCTGAAGCCAGATTCAGAGAACTTTTAGTAGAGCTAGGTCTGCTGGACCCGACTGACTCCAGTCAGTAAGCGGATTCAGGAGAGGATCATTCAAGATAGGGGGAATGTTCACTCTCGATGCGAGTAAAATCGCACGCGCACTCGGAAAGCAACCATCTACACGAGGTATCAGCTGACTACGATGTTCAGCTGACAGGTTTGCGTATCTCTACTCAGTAGCCAATAGAACAGTTCTGTGCATTTATGAATCAGATTCAGCATCGTATTCTATGCCTTAGAAAATGTCATTTAATATTAACGGTTTACATTTAATACACGACATTCGATATAAAAGCATGCTGAACTCTGCAACGCATTAAATGCATGTCGTATCAAGTTACTTCTTTGGCTATATACAACTGTAATTTGACTTAGGCGGCTAATATGATCATTGCCTATTTTTTAAAACTTAATCCTAGTCGTCCATCTCAAAAAGCGCGTTCAAACTGAACCCTTGATATTTAACTATTTATCTTCTTTAAGATATATATACATGTTCAAATGCTTGAAACCGCCATTTCAACTGTGCTAATATTTTGCGAACCCTAGATTTTTTTAGAATATCTCCTACTTTGTTACAAAACCTATCCTTTAAAAACTGCTCAGAAAATCCTTTGGTAACTTTCAATGATCATTCAGTATCGTATGAGTTTATTTTTCTTATATCTTATTGAATACTGACTTATACTGTGTTTGCAGATTACAAAAATGACAGGAACACATGTAGACTCTCCTGCCGATATGCAAGAGATCCTTGAAAAGGATCGGGTCTGGTGTGAACAGATGATGGAGTTCGATTCTTGTGACCTTGACTACATGGAAGAGATCTTCTACGCCATCCGTGAAACCGGCCTGGAAGGTTTTCTGATGAGGAAGCCTTCGTTCTTCCTTCCGCGCCAGGTAGCTGAAGTCTACCTGAACTCAAAGTCCGTAGAGGGAGATATTCGCTACCGGTTCATCATCCATTCAGTAGGCGACCCCTCCCGAGACGTGTCTGTAATCAAACATATGTATATCAGAGAAGCTCTCCAGAAAAGCTTCAACTTGCCAAACGAAGGATTCACAACAGTATCCTACAAAGATGACCTCATGGATGAGTACCTGACCGAATTCTGTGGGAAGCCAACGACCTTCAGAGCCGCCGCCTTTCCAAAGAACGCCATGCTCCCTCAATACAGAGCACTGACTTACATCGTGACTCAGCTTTTGACGAGTCAAGCTGGCTCCTTCGATCAAGTGTCAAGGCCCAAGCTTCAACTAATGATGGCCATTCATGACCGAGCCAGAATAAACTGGACTGAATTCTTTCTTAAAGAGTTCAAGACGTAGTCGGCTAAATTCGACAAATCATCCAAGCGACTGAGCGTCAAAGGCAAGCTTCTATATGGACTGAAGCTCTCTGTGATGATTGAAGACTTCTGCGGATCAGACAGCGTCACATTTGCTGACAAATCATACTTCAATCCAAAGAAAGTCAGATTCCAGAGCAGGGCAACGGCCCTTCAGCAGATAGGGCCAGGGCCCGCAGACCCCAGGACCGAAACTCAGAAAACCTCCACACCAACTAAGAAGAGGTCCCCTCCCAAGTCAACTCCTAAAACGCCAACCAAGAGGCTGAAGAAAGTCAGTGAGATTGTGCCGGAGACAGACCCTGAGGCTGTGGTTGCTAAGCCTCCTTTGCAGCTGAGGGATGAAACTGAGTCATTCGAGCATACACAGTCAGTGGAGAAGGCAGTCTCCACTGAGCGTGAAGAACCAGTGGACCAAGGGGTCCAAGCTGAAGAAGCACAAACTCTAGAGAGCCCCTTGGATGTTCCACCTCTCAGCAGTATACCGTCTGCTGAGAAGCAGGCGTCTCCTATTGAAGTTGAAGACTCGGAGACCGCCTCAGAATCAGAGTCGATTGGGATGGAGGCCTCAGCTCAAAAATCAAGAGCCTCCCGAGAGATATCTAAAGTGATTCCGGAGATCGCCAGCCATAACGACCTTGTATTACTTGCAAGGCAGGCGAGGCTCCATATGCTGATAAGATTCCAGGAGTGGCATAACCTGAAGAGACTCATCATCCACCACTCCTGCGAACAGCTTCATGAAGAGGAGCTGCTAATCAGGGGAAAGATTGGCTACTCTGAGCCATCTGACCTCGGAACTCTTGAAGACCTGAGGGCAGCGATGCTCGCAATGCTGAATGATCGACAACTTGTCTCAGCATCTGCGCCCTCAGATGAATCTGACCCCAACGGCCAGGACCCACCCCGTGATTCAGGCCCTGAGAAGCGTGATGAGGGATCTCAACCGGCCAAGGATGCTCCCATATCAATTGCTAAACCGCCGCTCAGCATCCTTGGACCTGGGCAGTCGGTGGCAGGTATTTCGAAGGCAGCTGAACCTTCTCAGCTCCTTCTTGAGTCATCTTTCGAAGTAGCGCCCAGCCCGAAGAGCCGACGATCAAAAACAGTGGCCAGGGCGCTGAGGAATCAAGGCACTCAAAACTGTCTACTCGCCCGCACCGTCCACAAAACATGGAGGCAAACCACTGAAGCTCAAAGTGCAGAACTCCAGGGACTCAGAACTACCATTCAAACATCTCCAGTCCCTGACTTCTCCAGCATTTTGATGAATGCCCTTGCTGCACAGAAAGCGAAATTTGAAGAACAGCTGAAGACGATTCAGGCTGGCCAAGCGAAATTGCTTAAAGACTATAAGGCCGCACAGACAGCACACACTGAATCCGTCACCGCCATCTCTCAAGCCGCTGACCTCAGACTCCAAAATATCCAGAAGTGGAGACACAACTGAAAGAATTTCAAGCAGCAGCCGATCTCTATCACAAGAAATATAGCACTCAGCTCACAGATGAGAGGAACGAGTTGCATGAGAAGCTGACAAAGCTGCACAATACACTAGACGATCTATCAGAACCTTATCAAAGCCTGGACAGAAGGGTGTCAATTCCACCCCCTACCCGATTTGCTGATGCCAAAAAGGGGGAAGGAATAATAGAAAAAGGAGCTAAGGAACTGATACTGAAAGCTCCGAAGAAAGCAAGGGCAGTAGCAGGGGCGACTCTGACTCAGACATCTGCCCCCACTGGACCTACTGAGACTGGCAAGGCCCAGGGTGTCTCAGCAGCAGGAGCTGCAGTGCCTACTGAGACTGGCCCAAGCGGCTCAGGAGCCAAGGAAGTCGCGACTCAAGCAACCCAGACACCCTCTGATATTATCAAAGAGGTTGCTGAGTACGCTGATGAGGAGTCAGAAAGGACGAAGCTCCTCTACCTCCTCGAGTTGCCGGGAAAGGCAAGAAGGTTCTGAAGTTTCCTACCCCTACCTCCAAGAAGAAAGGACCCAGGAGGTACATTACTCCGGAGGAGGAAGCTCAGATAGCTGCCGACGAAAAACTGGCAAGAGAAATAGTTGAAGCTGAAGCTGCGAACAAGCCTAAGAAGAAGCCTGCTAAAGGCAAGTCAAAGGCTCCAGCTGGAGGCAAAAAGACTGGATCTAGGCTGCCTCCTCGATCACTGAAACTCAGCGATGAACCTGACAAAGAGAAGGAGAAGGAGCAGCAGCAGCGGCAACAATCTACTGGGCAGCAGGGTACATCTAAGGAAAAATCCTCCACACTTGCTGACTCAGAAGAAGAACAGCCTCACAAGCCCTCCTATGTCGCCTCGAAGGCACAAGAGCATGAAATGGATGAGATATGGTCTTAGATGGAGAGGTACTTGTACAGAGGCGAAGAGGCCAGACAGATTGAAGCAGCTAGAGAAAAACTCAGGCTTGGAGATCTTGAAGCTCTTAGGCTAAAAGCCGAACAAGAAGCGAGTCATAGGATTCCTGAGAAAGCTGACATTCCTTACAGATACAGGAAGTTCAGGAAGCCTACTAATCTCAAGACTCACAGATGGCCAAGAGTTGATGAGTGGATGCCGTGGGAAGTTACTCAGAGGTGGGAAGCGCTGAAAGCTGAATTCATCAAGCGAAACTATTTCTGGATGTTCTGGGCTGAAAAGCACAAGTCAGTGGCCTTTGCTGAATGGATAATGAGAGCAGACCTAGAGATGTATGCCAGACTTCAGAAGGCTATCAAGGACAAAGTTGATGTCAGAGTGCCAGAATCTTGCCGCCCCCACTGAGATTAGATGGCTCTATTCGTTATGGAGTAATAGAGAAAGAAGTGAAGGATGCTGCTGAAGCCAAATTCTTAGATGAAGAAGACCCAGCTAACTTCGCTGAGATACTGAAGCTGAGGAAGGTCACTTACCGGATGTATGGACTGCCTCTTCTTGAAACCCAATCAAAGGACTTCAAAGACAGGATTAAGCAGTTCAGATGACTATCGTGTTTCTTTATCTCCTTGTATATTTCTTTTGAACTTCTTAGTATAGCAGATGATGTAACTGCACTGAACACTTTCAATATATATATAAAACATCTCTGTTTTGGCTTTGATAATTCCTTATTGTCTGAATAGCCTTGTTTATTTTGCTCAACACTCAGAATCACTGAAGTGATTACTGACTCACACACTCACAGTTCTTACTTATTGTCAGTTTTAGCTTAGCTAGATTTTGGTAGATTGCTTAGTAGTTGGGGAATATGTTGTTAGAAAGGGGGAAAATGTTGATTAGATTCTGTATAGGTTCTGATTTTCTGCCCTCATCCCCTCAGTAGTCAAGGACTTGAAGAACAACTCCACTGATCCTACTTGTAATATTTGTAAGGAGCTCTGTTTCTGATAAGTCATCATGTTAGGTTGTTAGGTTTTGGCATCATCAAATAGGGGCAAAATGTTGGGTGATGATTCAGTCCCCAGCAACAGCACAAAATGTTGGGAAATGATTCAGTCTTCTCAGTTGATAATTAACTCAGTAGCCTTGTGCTCTGAAAACGTACTGAAGATTTGAAGATCCCAAAACCCTATCTTGATTGATGAACCATTTAGTTATAATCTGTTTTGGTGTTGTCTCTGAGGTTTCAGACTCAGCAGACACTCTGCATCTGGTTCAGGCGCTCAGTAGATTATCTGCCTCAGCACCAGAAGTAGAAGACTCAGTGATCTTGGACTCGGCGGGAGCAAGATATGCGAAAGGAGTCAGTGGAACTGAACTCAGCAGGAGTAGTTCACTAAACTCAGAGCTGATCTTCAGTAGAGCCGACTCAGCAGAAGCATGCTACTGAATCAGAGATCAGACTCAGCAACGGCCAGACAGTCTTCTGACTGTTAGATTCTCTAAAGTCAAATCAGCAGAGTCAATACGAGGAAGAGAGAAGTCAGCTTCATTTCTCCTTGAAGTCTGTTCTGTCTCAACAACTTTTCTGAACCTCAACCAATGACAAACAGCCACCTGTCCTATATCTGTTAAAGCTGCAAGTCAACAACTTTCCAGAAATGGAGGGAAAGGACACTGCTACCATACATCGAAAGAGTCGTTAGCTACCCAAAAGAGAGAGACAAAGGATCGTCATCTCCAACGGATCTATCCTAATCTCTGCTCTATAAATAGAGGGATAAAATTAAATTGAAGCTCACCTAGAACACGAGAAACCTAAGACACACGAACTCAGAGCATTCAAAGAACAACTCATAAACGACCTAAGTCTTC
The DNA here is from genome assembly GCA_028984105.1 of Lavandula angustifolia. Classification (NCBI taxonomy): domain Eukaryota; kingdom Viridiplantae; phylum Streptophyta; class Magnoliopsida; order Lamiales; family Lamiaceae; genus Lavandula; species Lavandula angustifolia. The sequence goes on along the minus strand of CM054806.1, from coordinate 18,426,725 downwards.
CGCAAGTAATTCGAAGAGACAATCTTCGGCGAAAGACTACATTTCTGCTCATTGGGAACCAAGCTGAATTAGAATTATACAGCCTCTAGTATCCAAGCGATGATACACGAACCCAAAGCTTATACTCAGCTGTTCGTCGCTCTAGAAGCCAATTTCTTGTTCCCTATCCCTCTAACCTAAGCTCAATCGTTTAAATCTATAGCTTAGACGAAGGAGTTCACTTCTGAACTGATCCTTATTGTAAAGGACTCCTTCACTGTTGGAGAGTTTTTCAAACACTTAGTTTGATACCTTGTAAATAGAGACTTGCTCAGTATAAATCTCAAGACCAGTGTTTGTCCAGTGTACAAACCGACTGAGACTATCTCAGTATAATACATAGCCTCCTGATTTTTCGAGACAGTGGACGTAGGATTGTTGGATCCGAACTACTTTAAAAATCGTTGTGTTATGTGTTCTTTATTTTACTGTTGCATTGATTTACTGTGCATACTGAAAATATCTTTCAAATCATTCAACTCAGTTTCAACAAACTTAATCGACTGCACTAATCTACTGAACCTGTGTCTATAAAAACGTTTTCCTAACTCAACTGAATTTGGGCCTACACTTTTCCGCACTACTGAACTCTATTTGATCGGTACTGAATTATGACTCTATTCAGCTAGCAGACCTCAGTAGAGTCAGTCACTCAGCCACGCGATTCAGAATATCTTATCTGGGCTGCTGAATTCATTCAGTACGACACTCTCCTGATTAGGACTGTTCGCATTTTAAGTTGAGAAATCGGTTTTCATGTGTATTCACCCCCCCCCCTTCTACACCTGAACGTACTCTCGAGACCAACAGGCCCTGACAATACCTTATTGTCTATATGGCCTTGTTTACTTTATGCTTAACACACAGAATTACTCAAGTGATTACTGACTCACACACTCACTGAATATATCTATCTGTCAGTTTTTACCTTGTTAGATTCTGATCTGTTAGATTGCATTGATGGGGGAAAATGTTGTTAGAAAGGGAGAATTGCTGTTAGTTTTATGTATAGGTTATGATATTTCTTCCCTGATTCTCTTAGTAGTCTAGAACTTGAAGGACAACTCCACTGATTGTACTTGTAACACTTGTAAGGAGCTCTGTTTCTAATAGTTATAGTGTTAGGTTTTGGCATCATCAAATAGGGGGAAAATGTTGGGAGATGATTCAGTCCCTCCACAACTTGTTGGAGATAACTCAACAACCTAGTGCTCTGAATATTTGCTGAAGATTTGAAGATCCCAAAACCCTACTTTGACTGATAAACCATTCCGTTGTAATGTATTGTTCTGTCTCTGAGGTTTCAGACTCAGTAGACACTCTTCATTTGGTTCAGGCACTCAGTAGATTATCAGCCTCAGTACCAGAAAAAGAAGACTGAGTGATACTGGACTCGGCAGGGAGCAAGATATGCGAAAGGAGTCGGTGGGCCCGAACTCGGCGGGAGTAGTTCACTGAACTCAGAGTTGATCTTCAGTAGAGCTGACTCAGCAGGAGTATGCTACTGAATATAGATCAGACTCAGCAATGGCTAGACAGTCCTCTAACTGTCAGGATTTACTAAGTCAAAACAGCAGAGTCATACGAGGAAGAGAGAAGTCAGCTTCAGATCTACCTTGAAGTCTGTTCTGTCTCACCTACTTTCCTCAGCCTCGACCAATGACGAGCAGCCAACTATCAACTTTCTGATTAAAGCTGCAAGTCAACAACTTTCCAGAAATGGAGGGTAAGTACTCTGCCACCATCTTTGAAAGAGCCGTTAGCTACCTAAAAGAGAGAGACACAAGGATCGTCGTCTCCAACGGATCTATCCTTGTCTCTGCTCTATAAATAGAGGGATACAATCCAAATTGAAGCTCACGAGTGACGACCGAACGAAAGACTAAGAACACACGAGCATTCACGAGCAACTCGAAACGACCTAAGTCTTCCGCAAGAAGTTCAAAGAGTAATCTTTGGCGAAAGACAACATACTTGCTCATAGGGAACCAAGCTGAACCAGATCACAGAGCCTCTAGTATCCAAGCGATTGAATACGAACCCAAGTCCATTCTTAACCGTTCGCCGCTCTAGAAGCCACTTTCTCGTTCCCAATCCCTCTAACCTAAGCTCAACAGATCTTATCCATAGCTTAGATGAAGGAGTTGATATCTGAACTAATCCTTATTGTAAAGGACTCCTTCATAGTTGGAGAATTTGTCAAACACTTTAGTTTGATTCTTTGTAAACTGAGACTTGCTCAGTATAAATCTCAAGACCAGTGTTTGTCCAGTGTACAAACCGACTGAGACTATCTCAGTATTATACATAGCTTCATGATCTTTCGGTACAGTGGACGTAGGATTGTTGGATCCGAACCACTTTAAAAACTGTATGTGTTCTATCTTTTTACTGTTGCATTGATTACTGTTCATACTGAAAATATTTCTAAAATCATTCAATTGAGTTTCAACAAAGCTTAATCAAATGCGCTAACATACTGAAACTGTTTTATTAAAAACGTTTTCTAAACTCAACTGAATTTGGGCCTACATATTTCCGCACTATATTGAACTTCAGCTGAACGGTACTGAATTCTGACTCGAGTCAGCTAGCAGACCTCAGTGAAGTCAGACACTCTGCCACACGATCCAGAACAGCTTATTTGGTCTACTGAACTTGTTTAGTACGACACTCTCCTGAAAAGGACTGTTCGTGTTTAAAGTTGAGAAATTGTTTTCAGGTGTATTCACCCCCCCTCCCCCTACACCTGAACGTTTAATCTCGGGACCAACAGTCGTCGAAATCTACTTAGTCTTGAGATGTGCTGCATTAATTTGGATCAGCCCTAATTTGTTTTGCAGCTTAAATATGAAGTATTAGGCTAGAATAGATGCAGTAAGGACATATCAAGCTGCAATTCCCCTGATTTAGGGGACTCATTAGAGGTACACTAATTGTTTCAAGAATCTTCAATGCTGAGTTAAGTAAAAAAAGATATCATTTTCAAAGTCAACTTGTGTGTTTTCAGATTTTTGAACGTCATTCCAGCCGCAATATAATGGCGCTGCAAACACAATCAAGTTAGTAGCAACAATAATCAATCCATTCCTAGAGTTAAACTTGAGAAGTCCTTAAATACTTATTATAGTAGTCGTAGTCATTCAAGTTGTGGGAATTGAATGAGTTTTGGTTCTGAACTCTTCAATCACTATCAAGGACACTTACCTGAATTCTTACTCTCTGGAATTCACAAAATATATTCACAAATATTATCTACATATTTTGCACACCTTTATATTTAAATTTGCTTTAGCTAGCTATATGATATTTAAGTAACCTTTTAACTTTTCATTTTACTATTTGTTGGTTTGAGATTTTTTCCTTCACTATTAGAACTTAGCACCCAGATGAAAATGTTCCAAATAATCTAACTTAATTAAATATTACCTTTAAACAACTGATTTGCTTATTTACATATGATTATACTTTCAAAAGCTGTTTTTGACGGGAATATAATTCTGCACCACACTATTTTTATATATGCATTATTTGTACATCTTTGAACTTAGTTGTCGTTAGTTTTGTTGTTTGTGACATTATTATATTTACATATTGTCTTACGTACCACATGATATATTAAATGTTTTATGTATTAAACTATTAAGTTAGATTTCATGTTCTCTATCTTCATTTACTGTTGACTTGTTTGAGTTCATAATGATTTACAAATGAGGGATCACTCTAAAATTAGTAATACCTCTTCTTGAGACTATGTTATTTTACTGTGCCCTTAGGCATTATTATACTGTGTATACGTTCACATTCCCTTTGTTAGTGGCATCCCTCCCCTTAATGGCTTTTGTACCCCTCTACTTATTCTTTCTAAATATGGTTGTATTAATAATGTGTGTGGCTTCTCCCACTATTATGAATTAGCTAATAATAAGCATATGATTATGAATATTAGGTTTTCTAGTTGGAGAATATATATATCATGTTTCGTGGGTAGGAGAGAAGAAGCTGCGAAAGCTTTTTTTGTTCAGAAATGAAACTAGCATTTATGTGAAGATATTGTAACCGATTTTTTCCTAGTGTCTATATGTCAATTCAGTTTTTTCACTAATTGGTGTGGGTTTCTTTTACTTGTTTCAGAGAAGTAAAAAAAAAGTGTCCAATAATTGTTGTGCGCTTCTTTTACTCTTCCCATAAGTACTCATTTAAGTTAATATGTTCTAATAATTATTTCACTACAAGAATAAATGAGATGTTCTACGTGCATGTTGAGATTCCCTTTTCAATTTCAAGGAACTACTCTCTCTTTGCACAACGAACACTTTTCCAGGTTTGTCTCCATGCACTTCTTATTGTATATTATTATTTATGTGTTTGCTTTTAGGTTTTTGTTTATTATATGCATGAAGGAAAATAGATTAGTTGGCACACTTATTATACATCATAAGAACAAACTAACATATAACACATCCTAGGACACATTAGAAATATGTTTTAAAAAAAAACCAGAATATTACATTTTACTCTGGAATGTATGCAGAAATGTCTTTGTCTTATGTTATATATCCAAGAATTTCTTTTGTAATTTGTGGTAATAGGTTTATAATGGACAAATCATGGATGACAAAGGATAGGTTGTCAGAAGAATATAGGATAGGAGTAGAGTATTTCATGCAATTTGCCATGCAAAGTACAACTAATTACGAAACTTTGGCATGTCCGTGCACGGCTTGTGGAAATCTACGAAGGAGAAAGGTTGACCTTGTAAGATTGCATTTGATACAATATGGTATGGATTTAACATATCATACTTGGATATGGCATGGGGAAAGATATGCATATGATTCGATGAGCCACTCAGAGCAAGGTCGAGAAAATCTTGAAGAAGATCCAGTTGATATGGTGCAAGCTGGTACGATGAGTCAGCCGATCTAAGTGATTTCATAAAATTACTTGAGGATGGGGAGAAACCATTATATTGTGGATGTGAGAAATACACCAAGTTATCTGCAATTGTTAAATTGTATAACTTGAAAGCAAAACATAGTTGGAGTGATAGTAGTTTCAACGACCTTCAAACTATGTTAGGAGATATGTTGCCTCCCTCTAATGAATTGTCGCTTTCTACATACTCAGCCAAAAAATGTCTAGTTTCTTTAGGAATGGACTATGAGAAAATCCACGCATGCCCCAACGATTGTATCTTGTACAGGAAGGAATATAAAGATCATATTAGCTGCCCAACTTGTGGTGTATCTAGATGGAAACAGAAGACTAGCTTAAAAAATTCAACTCCTGCCAAAGTGTTGTGGTACTTTCCTCCGATTCCTAGATTCCAAAGAATGTTTCGAAACAAAGAGACATCTAAGGACTTAACATGGCATTTTGATGAGAGGATTACAGATAGTTTTCTTCGACATCCATCCGATTCACCCTCTTGGAGGATTGTTGATCGAAAGTGGCCAAATTTTGCAGTAGAATCTAGAAATCTTAGACTAGCTTTATCAGCTGATGGTATCAATCCAAACAACCTCCAGGACTCTACATATAGTTGTTGGCTTGTTTTATTGATTAATTACAATCTTCCACCGTGGCTTTGTTTGAAATGAAAATTTATCATGCTTACCTTATTGATTGCTGGACCGAAGCAGCCAGGGAATGACATTAATAACTAATTATCTCCTTTAATTGATGACTTAGTGAATTTATGGTCAGTAGGCATTCCATCATACGATGCTTATCGAAATGAAAGATTCATTCTAAGCGCTGTCTTATTATGGACAATAAATGATTTTCCAGCTTATGGAAACTTAGTTGGATGCAAGGTGAAAGGGTATCAAGCTTGTCCTATATGTGGTGAAGACACTTATGCAAAAAGATTGAAGCACAGTAAGAACATGTCATTCACAGGTCACAGAAAGTTTCTAGTTGATAGTCATCCTTATAGAAGACAAAAGAAAACTTTTGATGGGACACAAGATTTCGGTCCTGCCCCAAAGTCATTGAGTGGTAGAGATGTTCTGAAGAGAGTTGCTACAATCGATTGTAGATGGGGAAAGATGAGTAAAGCAAAAAAGGATGCAAAAAAAATAGTTTGGAAGAAGAAGTCAGTATTTTGAATCTTGAATATTGGGAACATCTACATGTTTGGCATATTCTTGATGTAATGCACATTGAGAAGAATATTTGTGAAAGCCTCATCGGTACATTACTCGATATCCTAAGAAAAACAAAGGATGGGCTAGCTTCGAGACTAGACCTTGTTGATATGAGTGTGAGGCCCGAGCTCGCACGGGACAAGAGAACATACTTGCCACATGCATGTTATACCTTAAGCAGGAGTGAGAGACGGAGCATTTGTGAGTCATAATCGGGTGTTAAGGTTCCGACAGGTTATTCATTGAATGTAAAGAAGTTGGTGTCGCTTACGGATTTGAAACTTGTTGGTCTTAAGTCACACGATTGTCATGCGTTGATGCAACAATTACTGCCTGTCGCAATCCACGGAGTTCTGCCAGATAATGTTAGAAATGCTATCACACGATTGTGCTTCTTTTTCAAAGTGTTGTGTAGCAAAGTGATAGACGTATCGAAGTTGGACGACATTCAACGAGAGATTGTGATGACTTTATGTTTGCTAGAGAAGTACTTTCCTCCATCATTTTTTGATATCATGGTTTATTTAGTTGTGCACCTAGTACGCAAGGTGAAACTATGTGGACCAGTATGGTTTAGGTGGATGTACCCATTTGAAAGGTACATGCGAGTATTGAAGGGTTATGTGAGAAATCGAAATCGAAATCGGCCAGAAGGGTGCATTGCTGAGTGTTATATTACTGAAGAGGCTGTGGAATTTTGCTCAGACTACCTTTCGAATGTGCAAACATGTGGTATCCCGAGAGGAGTTGTCACAACCTCATAAAGCCGTTATCACGTCCAACAGGATATCAAATTAACGATGATGAGTTGGCACAAGCACATCGTTATGTCCTTGCAAATGATGTCGATATCGATCCTTACATCGAGTAATTTATACAATTCATTCTATTTCTATTCAATTTAATTTGTCGCATATCTAGTCATTAATAGACTTGACATTCTCATTTTCAGAGACCACATTGCCTATTTAAAGTCAACATCAAAGTTGAAGAGCAAGAACCAAAAATGGTTACAAGATCAGCATCATAAATTATTTTCTAGTTGGTTGCGGGAGCGTGTAAGTGCAATAATATTTATTAATTAGTATCAGTTGCAGAAATTTAATTAATTCGGTATATCTATAATGAAAATTCTTACCCCTTACACGTCCTTTAAACTAGGTTGCAAGTGAAAAAGAAGTATCAGAAAGGTTCGAGTGGATTGCGAAGGGGCCAAGCAATCATGTGTTGAAGTATCAAAGTTACTTAGTTGAGGGTGTCACTTTCTACATAAAAAAGCTTGACGATGAACGAACTATTCAAAACTCAGGGGTAAGCATAGTTGCAAAGACAATGCATGTTGCTAGTGCAAAGGATAAAAACCTATTGTGTCTGATATGACATATTATGGAGTTATTGACGAAATATGGGAACTAGATTACCAAATGTTACAAATTCCAATGTTCAAATGTAAGTGGGTACAAAATAGTGGCATTAGAGTGGATGATCTTGGGTTCACTTTGGTAAACCTTAGGAAACTTAGATTTCGAACTGATCCATTTATTTTGGTGTCTCAAGCAAAACAAGTTTTCTATGTTAAAGACCCAATGGATGATGAATGGTCCGTCGTTCTCACAACACATAGTAAGGATTATTTTGAACACATAGGTGCTAGCGAACTTAATGAGACTATGATCGACCACCCTTATTTTCCGAAGGAGTTGCCCACACAATATGATGATGCATTGCATGAAGATGAATCACCACACGTCCGTGATGACTGTGATGGGATGTGGATTGATCATAAATAAATTGTGAGGGCACTTGAAATAATTGTATTTATTTGTGGAAATATTATAGTTTAGTATTGTAGTCTAATTATTAACATACTTTGCTAATGTATTCTTGTTTTACTTGATTACAGGATATCCATGGCTACACGGAGAAAACAAGCTTTACAAAATCAAGAAGCAGAGTCCTCAAAGATTGCTAATAAAAAAAGGAGAGTTGTAGAAAAGGACCAAGAGAGGTCAAAGGATGAGGATGATGATTTAATCAATTATGAAGATACATCTTATTCGAAGAGTACCCAAACTACAAGATCTAAAAGAGGGAAAATTCAAATGCTTTGTCTGGCAATGCAAAGGGTACAGGGTGTTAAGCAAGATGTGAGATTTAATGAATTGGGGCAACCTGTTGGAGATGCAGCCACTAAGATGCAAAGTTACATTGGAGTGCTGGCGAGAGAAATGGTGAAAATAACATATGATTCATGGAGAAGTGTCCCGGCGGATGTGAAGGACCAGATTTGGGATTCTGTAAATGTAAGTAATTATTTGCTTTTCATAGTTCGAATATCTTGTTTGTTACTTAGATTTAACATTGGCTTATGAATTTATTTTTAGTTATCTTTCAATGTGGACAAAAGATGGAAGAGGGGATGTCTCAGTTCTGCTAATGATAAATGGCGACAATGGAAGACCAAACTCAACAATATGTATGTCTATGACAGGGTAGAAACACCCGAATTGAATACACCACCTGCTGATTATACGAGTATTACACCTTCTGATTGGAGTGCCTTTGTTATCAGTCGTTTATCTAAAAACTTCAAGGCAGCTTAACTAAATTTATGATATCTTATACATTTTGATATGCACTAACTAATATTTTCCTATAGAAAACTAGAGAGAAACAAAAGACCGAAGAGCTCAATACAAATATCCTTACCGTTTTTTTCGAAAACGATATGCAAAATTTGCCGAAGAAAATGTATGTAATACCCGAATTATTTAATACTTTATGATTGGTATTCCCCTTTATGCTCACGTATTGATAATTACTTGTATGCAGCCTAAAAAGATGAGCAATGACCCTGAAGTCTATCAAGCTGTTCTTTGGGCTGCCGGACGAAAGAAAAAAGATGGTGAATTTGAAGATGAAAAGATGAAAAGTGTCGTTTCCAAGATTGTAAGTTTTCTATACAATAATATACTATTTTTTCCCTAAAACTATCAAATATACAACATGTTTATATTGGTGTTTGTAATGTAGGATGAGTCTATTTCAAAGTACAAGAAAGGAACAATGAATGCGCAAGATAAGAAGTCCACTATCCTTGAAGATGTACTCGATGTTCCGGAAGATTATGGGCGTTTCAGAGGTATCGGCGGTCATCTCTCTAAATGTAACGCCCCAATTCTCAAAACTTAACTAGGGACGCTACTTCATACTTAACATCCATATTTCAATTCTTTCAAAACATTTTCATTTACTAGAACCGTTGCAAAACTTAGGTTATTTTCATACTCAGCGGAAGTCTTAAATAAAAATTTACCAAGTCTAACATTTCAAAAGAAATAACAAAAAGTTTATAAGCAAAAGCAATAATTTAAATACGATAAGTCCTCCTCGTGACCATCACCACCAACACCTCTACGCATCGGCTGAGCCATTTTCTGAAAAATGTTAAAATTATAGGGATGAGTACGATTACTTAGTGGGGAAATGCATTTATCCAGATTATAAACGATACCGAATTTAAACATGATAATATAGACATGGTAACATAGCATGGATGATCCGAAGATCCATAGACATAGCAGTCCGTAGGCTTGACCCGAAGGTCCCTTGTTGATATAGGCTCGTCGACCTTATATCCCTCGTTCATAGTTTCATAGATCATGTACTATAGTCACATGGAAACTCAAGTAAAGAATATAATAAGGACAAACGTAAAAAGAGTCTCCACCTTGACCTTAACTTTGAAGAAAATAATGGATATCAATGTTTAAGTCCTGCGCGCCGATCCTATACATCGAAATTTATCCTAATGTTATGCATGCACCAACAATTTCAATAATTCATAAATACAAATAGATAATAATAATCAAACAATGTATATTATACATAATCTACTTATCAACATGCAATTTTAATGATTTCACATAGTAATAATCTTAAGTATATTAAACACAATCTTATTTCTATTGACAATTCATTCATGCATCGAATAATTGGGCAATTCATGAAATAAATTAATGAAATCATAAAAGTATTATCCTAAAATTTATAGATTTCTAACATTGACAATATATTACCTATTCCATCACAATAAAACTTATCATAATCAATAATTCATTTAATAGTATCATGAAAACTTTTATTTTTCAATCTACATGCATATTGACAAAATAATCTGGCACATCAAGAACAAATTAACAAATAAATAGTACACGTATCCTAAAAATTCTATATTTTTAACATGAATGACCAAACATATATTATATCTCATTAAAATTCAACATGGGTGAAAACAACATAAAGAAAATACGAAAATCTATTTTTCTATCAAGCTCATGAACATGCTGTCAAAAACTGGCAGGTTACGAATAACAATTTTAAACAAATACTTATAGTGCTTGTAAAATTCTACACAAATAATAGAGTATACTGGACATACCTAGGAAGATGTTCCTAAAGTTTCACGACGAGAGGACGATGGGAAGATAAGTAAATAATTCTTGAAATAGTTCGTAGATATGCTGGCAGATTTTCGAAAATTTTATGGGGTTCTATATTATGAGCGACTAAGGGGTATTTATAGGCCTAGAAATCATTATGAAAAGATTCCTAATCATATAAGGTATCAAATATATTTTATCCATAATTATTTTCGTATTTATATAATTTATTTAGAATTTAGTCTACCACTTACCATATAAGAGATTCAATCATAGATAAATTAGGATATGGAAAGACATAATTAGATTTTATCTATATCACAAATATAATATCTATTTTATTCACAAAACATAATTTCAAATTATCTCCTAATAACTTAGGACAATATAAAATATTATATCCTTTCATGAATCCTAATAGGTTTAGGAAATCCAAAATAAATAAATATTTTTCTTTCCTTATAATTCTAACATGATTTCTAAATAAATAAACACATTCAAAATCAAAAATAAATTTACATAATAAAAATGATTTAATGCAAATAAGATAGATGCTTTAATTTTCATTTAAATTTCTAAGGCATGACTTACAGAACTAAAACACTTGATAACATGCATGAATAGATATGCAATGTATTTTATATTGAAAATTTCGGGGCATTACACTAAAACTTTATACTTCAAGTGCCCTAGAGGAAAAAGTTTATATGTAGAGCTCTGTAATAGTCAGCAAAAACACATGAAAGCACAAGAAGCACGCCTTGCCAAACTAGAAGCTGCTATGTACAAAATTACTCAAGCAGGTGATGTTGATACTGAGGAGAAGGGCAGCTGCTCGGTGAAAAATCTCAAAGATGATGAAATTTTGAAGTTTAAAGAGGATGATTTGGAAATAATTGACACTGGTGCAAGATTGCGGGTAATTGTTTATTCATATCAAGCATTTTCGCCATATTATAATTATTGAATATAATTTATGGGATTTACAAATTGTTGCATAGGGCAAATTGACGTTAAGACTAGAGTCGGGGACGAATGTTGGCTATGGCATGGTGGTCAAAGCTCTAGATGACCCCAAAAACTGCATGTGCGTATCTATTGATGAGGCAATGGACGAAGATGCACTTCTCCCCTTTCCAACAAGCGATTGCAAAAGCATAGGTGAAGCAATGGGATCTCATGTTGTATGGCCGATAGGCTTGTTGAAGATGGAAGAGGAGGTGAAAGTATGTTTACTCTAAAATATACGATATAAAGTTAGTATCTTATACAAGAATTCCTGATTTCTTCCTTTACATTAAAATCTCAACAAGATAAAAGGAAGAAAAGTGTTCAAAAGATGCAGCCACATTCAACTACTCAACCATTCCAGACATCTTACGGGTGGTATATTGTTATTGTAAGGATGTTCTTCAAGGCAAAGGTAATATAAGGATGAAATTGGATGAAGATGTGTTCAGACATGAGCGAAATATTTACATACACATTGAAGATGTCGAGCCGTTCATTCAGTTGAAGCCAATTTCATATAACTGCATTGCAGTCTACCTTGGGTATACGATTTCACATTTTTTGGTAATCAACTTATTTTTAATTAGATACAAATGAAATTTGTATTTGTATTGTTAATTGTTCAATTGCAGGCACTTATATAATAGGGTGAAAGAGTTAAAGAAGTCTTCACAATTTAGATTTGTTGATCCCTATAATGTAGGACACATTCCTTCCACAAAACTGATGACAAATTTGTGCAAGAACAAATTGAACGAAGAGCACATGAATTGAAGAGCAGACTTGTTGGTACAATGAAAGATCAATTGGTCAATGTTCCATGTAATGTGGGGTAAGTCGACAGTCACATATATTCTTAAAATAAATTTGTCGATAATATTCTATAATTTATTTTGCATATATAGTGCGCATTGGATTCTGACAGTGATAGACCCTCACAAAGAAAAGGTTTTTAACTTGGATCCATTATATACTCGAAATCTCCATAGAGGTGGAAACAAGTTGTTGAATTGTAAGTTTTTCTTTTCTATCGATTTCATTTTGTCAAATTAATATATTCCAAAGTAGTACTTCAATTAAGTAATTTTTATCGTTGATATGAAGGGTTTGAGGATGTTCAATGTTGAGAATGCAAAGCGAAGCAAAAAAGACACCTGATTGGACTTTACCTAAGGTATGTCATCTCAAAGAAATAGGAATAATGATAATAATAACATTAGTTATTATTCAATGTAGGTTCCCACACAACCAGACTCCTACCAGTGCGGTTATTACGTCATGAGATATATGCAAGACATAATTGAGTCTGATTCCACTCGGAGTGAGATGCTTGGGATGATTGAGCTGGTAGTTAATGTTGTCTTTACATATTTTATCTTAAGTTATTGAAAACATTTGTTGCTTATCTATCTAGTAATTACAAATATTTATACTTCACAGTTTCAAGTATGAAGTTACGTGGCGGATGACATTAATATTGTGAGGAAGGAGTGGGCAGAATATATTCAACGATATATAATTTAGTCGAAGTTAATTCATAGTTATAAAAGGTGTTGAGAAAATATTATTTGTTGTCGAATGTTAATTGTTTAATATGATGAATTTAATGTGGTCTTTAAGTGTTTTATCTTGGGCTTATTGGTGATTGGTGATGGTCTTCTTATGTCTTGCTTGTGATTGGTGATTGTCTTCTTATGTTTTGCTCGTGATTGGTGATTGTGAGATGTGCCTTCAAATGCTTTGGTAGTCAGTTACGTTATTGTTGAGTTATATTTTAGTTGTTCTTAGTGTTATTATGTAATCTGCTGGTGGTAAACTATATATATGTTGATGAGATCATGAGCTATATTATAGTCTTCCTCTCTTCTGTTGCACTGAATGAAAAATATATGCATTTCAATATGTTGCAGATAAGGGTGTTTGGACAAGCAGTCAACAAATGAGGGATACATTGAGCAGTCAGCAAATTGTTGTTTTGAAGGTTTATTTTCACATTTGTGCTCGTCTTTCGAATTTCCTAGTGACATATTGAACTTTGATTTTGAACTCATGAGTACACTCTAGATTTGCCCGTTTTTATTTTAATTGTATGGAGCTTCTCAAGAAGGATTCAATGGGAAATATTATATTTTGCTTCGGCTACATGTTTTTATTAGCATTATTGATGAATTAATGTAAACGCTGTCCTTGATACAGATGACAACGCTTTTAAATGTTAAAAGTGTTGTCCAATGTAACTTATACGTTGTTGTATGTATCTACGACAACAGTAAATAACATAAACAAACGTTGTCAAAACTCTAAATGACAATATATTAAAACCGTTGTCTTTTTGTAAAATCCGTTGTCTTATGCGAAAACGACAACAGATAAAAACCGTTGTCTTATCCTTTATTTATAACGACAACGTAATTTTTAACAACGGTAGAAAATCTTACGACAATGGTTTTAACTTTTGTCAAAAATCAATACCACAACGGTCAGAAAAATTTAAGACAACAGTCTTAAACCGTTGTCAAAGACATTTAAAACAATCCTTAAAAACATTTACGACAACGGTTATAAACTGTTATAAAAAATCTAAACGACAACATTCTCGGAACATATATGACAACGGTTCCTGACTGTTGTCGTACATATTTACGACAATAGAGAAAATAACTCAATGACAACGGTTAAAATACGTTGTCGAAAAGATTAAAACAACGGTTAAAAACCGTTGTCTATGAGCGAGACCTACGACAATGGGACCTTCAACAACGGTACATTTTGCCATAAACAACGGGTAAAAACCGTTGTCTATTTGCTTTTTTGTAGTAGTGTAGTTTCGCACTCCCACTATCTTTCTTGAAGTTCTTCCCTTTCTTCCCTTTTTCTGGTTTCCACCTTTCAGATGATTTCATGTTCTCCACTAGTAGTTCTCCACTAAGGTCAGTCATGAGAATACATCTCACTGTGATCCGTCAATACATCACCTTCAGTGTACCAATATAGACAAGTAGCCAAGACAAACCACTTCTTATCTAAATTGCAGCTCATACCGACAACTTATCCTAAAGTTGTCCCACCTGTGATAACAATTTATATCTTGATAGTTCAATCAATTGAGTAGTCTTATGTGATCTACAACACACTACACAATCTAACTTATATACAACATAAAGGATTACATGTGCAAATATATATACATATTGTTGGATATGAGTCAGTAGATGATACTCAGCTGCTCGTGGTTAAAAGAAAATTGGGGGAAATCATAGTAGTACTATGGAATTGAAGATCCTAAAACTGAGCTGATATCAGTAGTTCTGTGTGTCGTTAGGATTAGCTGATGTATAGGTTAGACTTGTTGTAATCGTTCTTATATTCTTGTCTAAGTCCTGTACGGGGTAATTGTTGAACTGATCTTCTGTCAAAGATACTTTTCAGAACCCCATGTCATCAGTGTAATCGCTTGCGTTCTTCAGTCATCAGCTGAATAGACCTCAGTAGAAGCCAATCCAGCAGCTGATAAGTCATCAGCATAAGAACTCATGCAAGCCCAGTACCTTCGCGGTCGCCACCGACATACTCGTGGTTACATTCCTTGTCAGCCGACTCAGTCGAAGAAGACAGAGACTTTGCAGTCTACTGTATCCGACAGAAAGCGACCCAGCTACTTAAGTCTTTTTGAAAGTTCAGCAGAAGATCACAGCTATAAATAGAGAAGATTTCGAAGCTCCACGAGCGCGAAGCACGAAATTAAAAAGGGAAATTGCTCAAGCTCTCAAACACTCTAGCAACTCAATCAGAATATCCAGCGAAGAATCTGCACTTACTAGAATATTTTTGTGGTTCTTCTCTCTAGAGTCTTTAGATCCCTTTCTTCTCTACCTAAGCTCATTGTCAGATTTATAGCTTAGATTCGAAGGAGTTCATTTTTAGTGAACTGTTCTTATTGTAAGAACTCCTTCATTAGTTGGAGAACTGTCTTCACCCCTTTCGAACTTAGGTTTGAATTGTAAAGTCGCTAAGGACTATAACTTAGAAGGATCTGTCCTGTGCACAGTTTCCTTGCTGAGACTTGCTCGAGACTAATCAACAAGTTATCTCGCTCTGTTCGGGACCGTGGACGTAGGATCTTGCGTATCCGAACCACGTTAAACCGCTTGTGTTCTTTTCTTGTTTTATTGCATACAAACCTTTGAAAATCATAAGTTTGCATAAAACGTATTTCTAAAATCGCTCAGCCAAAAGAATTTAATCTGCGAAAACACGTTTTCAAAAAGAGACAAACTCCGGGCCCCACACTTATCCGCACACTTATAGTCTCCGACTGAGTTTCGAATTACTGACAAAAGTCAGTAGGAGAGCTCGAGGGCCGACTTACTACGTCCCGTGATCGAAGGTATTTTTGACATTGTTCATCAGTTGCAACCAACAGCTTCAGCTGACCTTCACCGAGAAAAAGAAACGGTACTCAGGTGTATTCACCCCCCCCCCCTCTACACCTGATATTTGTCTCCGGACCAACAATTGGTATCAGAGCGCACGGTGTTCAACTGACCACCTGTTCTGAAATACTGGTCTTCTCGAACTGATCCTTCAAAACGTTTTCTCTGCACAAGCATCTCTTCATTCATCCTTATACTCGTACACATAATGTCTGACATGTCAGGTATCAGGATGGTGCCGATGTTCTCAATAGAGAACTTCACGGTATGGCGTGTAAGAATGGAGGCACACCTTACGTCGCTGCACGACGGCATGACGACGACGCGTCGAGACCGGACCCATCATTCCAATGATGAGACGGCGTCCGGTTCGGCTGAAGTAGAAGGTGAAGGTGCTCGTATCGGTCCGAAGGTTCCCAAGGATAAATCGCTTCACGCCTGAAGAGAAAAAGCTGCATAACCTCGACCGAGTCGCACGAAATGCTATACTGACAACACTCAGTGACTCACACCTCGGGAGGGTGCAGGACTGCAAAACGGCGAAAGAACTTTGGGACGCCCTGGCTGTACTGAGCCAAGGAACTCCTCAGATTAAAGAAAACAATCTTGAATTAGAGCTTCAAAAGTTCGAAGCCTTTGCGATGGAGCCCAGTGAAACCATTGACGAATTGAGCGTCAGATTTATGAATCAAGTCAATGTGATAAACGGACTGGGAAAGGTGTTCTCAAACAAAGAGATGAACACAAAGATCATAAGAGCGCTACCCCGACAGAAGTAACTTCCTTTTGCTACTTATTTACGTCGCTCTGATCTTAATGCTCTAACTCCTGATGTTATATTTTCAGAATTAAAGACGGAGGAATTCGAGCATAGTCTACCTCAGAAGTGTTCCAAGGTGCTCCGTGACACTCAAATCGATCATGCCTTCAAGGCAACAGTCAGCAAAACTGGAGGCAAAAAGATTTCTTCCAGCAAGGCAGTAGCTGCTGCAGATACAAAGACACCTGAAATGTCTGGTATTGACCAGCTCGCACTGATGGCTCTCAAATACCAAAGAGAGAAGGAGAGAGTCAGAAAGCTGAAGAAATATCACAGAGATTCTCCCCCTGGTAAGAAAGAATATTCAAAAAGGGAAGAATCTAACACTTCTACTGAATGCAGGAATACGGAGCTTGTTGCTAGTCCACCAAAAGCTTCAGCTGGAAAAAGCAGCAGAACATCCACGTGTTACAACTGCAAGAAGGAGGGACACTATCAGTACGACTGTCCCGAACTCTCAGCTGCTCAAAGAGCGAACGGCAAGCCGAAGAGATAAATTCGCCCCGTAAGAGGCGGCCTACATAGCCGGAGAAATATCCGACAACTCAATTGAAGAGGATACATTCATGTACACTTCTGAAGATGAAGCTGCATTCGTAGCTGTTGAAGTCGGAGAGAAGGTTCTTGAGGAATCAGCTGAACAGTGTCTGATGGCCGGAGAAGAGGCTGAGGTAAATTCTAAACTTAATATAACCTCCTCTTCACACAACACACACGACACTTGCTCGGTCTCGGATGACCCTTTGGACATAGTACAAGCATATGACGACCTGCTAGAGGAACAAATTCAGCTGAGCAGAGAGTTCAGCAGAACCATCCAGGAACTAGAACAGGTAAAGGCTGAGAATCAGAGACTTTCTGCTGATTGTCAGGTCTCTACTGAGTCAGTGGATCTAGTTGTGAGACTTAAGGAAGAGATCGAATCTCTTATGACTAAGTCTCAACTGCAAGAGACTCAGATCTCAGTCCTGACCAAGGACAATTTGGCGAAAGAGACTGAAATAGCCCAACTCAGTCAGAAACTCTCAGACGTACAGAAGAACTATGATTCTCTCAGGAGAAGTGATGAAGTCTGGAGAGGGCTGATGACTGAACAATACCTGGGAGCAAAGGAGAAACTCGAAAGCATGCTCAGAGCACAACGGCCAACTGCTGTGAAAGAAGGCCTTGGCTATACCCATGAAGCTTCTACCTCTAAAAGCTCAGCAACACTGGCTGATAGGTTTGTCAGAGGAAAGGTGCAAGCTTCTGACACCACACCTCAGGCGAAGAACAAATAGAAAGAAATCGCACCTCAGCCGACAGCAACAAACAACTGACCAAAGGTTCCAGCCCCAGGACACCGAGATCAAACTTAGGGGGAACCAAGAAGGTCAGATGGGCAGAACAGTACAAGGAGCCACTGTATGAGCACCCGGCTTAGTACGGCTCGTACTACTATGAGCCCAGGGTCAGGAGAAGCGCAAAGACTCAGAAGAATAAAGCGCCTGAACCCAAAATCATCAGTAGAAAGTCAGTATCTCCAAGTCCTGTGGAGAAGAAAGGCGACAAGGTTCGAAGAAGAAGTCTCGGACTTCTAAGGTTCCGAGACAGATTTGGGTTCCGAAATCACCCACTAACCAAGAAGGACCCAATCGAACCAAAGGGTACCTAAAGATGCTTCGTTTTGCGGGTGCATAAGGACCCATGGATAGTGGACGGCGGCCGCTCAAGATACATGACATATCGAAGAGTCTGCCGACCGGCTATGTACAAGAAGATGGTCCCGGAGTGAGTTTGGAGACAACTCTAAAGGCTACACAAGGGGATACGGAACGCCGAACATTGGGACTACTTCGGTTCCAAGAGTAACATATGTTGAAGGACTTCAACATAATCTCCTTTCTGTCGACCAATTCCGTGATAATCTTAACAGAGTTATCTTTGACACTTGGTTTTACGTGATGTTGTTGATAAATCTACGGGGAAAACAAAGTGTTATCGGGATCGCGGAGGAAAAACATCTATGTTGCGGGCCCGGAAAACCGCGGAACCTCGAGGCTTGCTTACTAGCACGGACTAAATCGGGTGACAAGTCGGGATGGCTATGGCACAAGAGACTCAACCACCCGAACTTCAAGACCATGAACAAGCTAGCCAAGAACTCCAAAGTCGGAGGACCGCCCAACGAATCGTTCGTTAAAGACGAAAATTGTGAAGCATGCCCGAAGGGAAAACAAACAAAGAGTAGCAACCCACCTATTCCGTCACCTTCCACTGATGGAATCCTTCACCGCTTGCACATGGACCTATTTGGGCCGGTCTCTCCGATGACTATAAGAGGCAAGAAGTATGTCCTCGTCGTTATTGACGACTACTCAAGATATACTTGGGTCATCTTCATCGCCAATAAATCGATGTTCAAACCGAGTTGCCCAATCTGCCGAAGAAGCTCGGTGTGGAAAAGGACATCAAGATTCAAAGAATTCGCTCGGACGGAGGAACAGAGTTTCTAAACTCAGTAGTTAAGACATACTGCGATAAAGAGAGAATTAAACACGAGACATCAGCTGCCCGCACCCCTCAGCAGAACGGACTTGCTGAACGAAAGAACAGAACACTCAAAGAAGCAAAGCAAGAACGCTCCTCGCAGATTCTCGGACTACCCTCTAAGTTCGGGCCGATGCTACCGACACCGCTGTTACACTCGTAATCGCTCACTACTCACTCAAAGCAACACATGAAGACACCATATGAACTATGGAAAGGGAGAATTCCTTCTATTTCTCATTTTCATATTTTTGGCTGTCCTTGCTTTATCCACAATAACGGGAAAGATCAGCTGAAGGTCTTTGATAGCAAATCTGATCAAGGAGTTTTCTTAGGATACTCTCGAGTCAGTAAAGCCTTCAGAGTCTTTAACTATCGGACTCTTTGTGTGGAGGAAATCCCTCATGTTGTTTTTGATGAATTTGTTACTGAGAACAGGGAAGATACACAGTTAAATACTGATGATGTCAGCAGCAAGCTACATGATCTTGAACTTACTAATAAAGCTGAAAAGATCCAGCATTGTTGGGATGATGAGTCAGTCAATGAACAAACTCAGACTCAACCAACAGTCGATGTAGCTGACCTAGTTGATTCTCCTGAACAGAATCAACAACAGGTAACATCGGTCGATGAGGAAGCCCCAGTGGTAACTGAGACCTCTACTGAGAATATGAACTCACGGGGAACGATTAATGTTCCTGAGCTAAATGCCCCTGAACCTGGAAACTCAGTGGATCCTAACCTTCTTACTCGAAATATTACAATCTCGTAACGCACTACTACCGAAATGCCTAACACTCCCTACCGATTCTCGAAGTTGTATCGAAGAAGAAGCCGGACTCGACGATCATGGCTAGATGCTCATTCTTCGATCTTATCATTGGAGATCCATCAAGCAACGATAAGAACAAGATCTAGATTTAATCAAGGCGAAAGCTCACTATTTTCCTCGTTTCTTATCTACGTAAGAACCTCGGTCGATAGAGGACGCACTTAATGATGCCGACCGGATCATCGCCATGCAAGAAGAGGCTGAACCAGTTCGTTCGAAACGAAGTTTGAGAGCTTGTAGACAGAACTGCAGACATCGGCATGTCATTGGTACCAAGTGGGTCTTCAAAAACAAGCGAGATGAAAACAACGTCATTATCAGAAATAAAGCACGACTAGTTGCAAAGGGATACAGTCAGGCAGAAGGAATTGACTTTGATGAAACATTCGCTCCAGTCGCTAGATTGGAAGCCATTCGTCTATTCCTAGCTTATGCAACACATCAAGGCTTCAAAGTCTATCAGATGGATGTAAAGTCAGCTTTTCTGAACGGCGTACTGAAGGAAGAAGTCTACGTGGAACAACCGCCCGGCTTTCAGCAGGGACATCAGGTGTACAGACTTAGGAAAGCTCGTTGGGTTAAAACAAGCACCCGTGGCTTGGTATGATACCCTGTCGACTTTCTACTTCGAAAGGTTTTCGAAGGGGACAGTAGATCGCACCCTATTTAACATAAAGTCGAGAGATGACATCCTACCGGTGCAAATCTACGTGGACGACATAATTTTCGGCTGCGTAAACGAGATCATATGTCGGCAGGTTCGAGAAGATGATGAAAGAGAAATTCGAGATGTCCATGATGGGAGAGATGAATTATTTCCTTGGATTTCAAGTGAAGCAATCACCCGAAGGAATCTTCATCAATCAAGCCAAATACACTCGAGACCTTCTCAAAAGATTCGGTACGCAACTCCAAAGAAGCCGGTCCAAAATCCCCACGAATACGAATTTTAAAATCGATCTAGACAAAGAGGGAGCTCCTGTTAACTCTACTGATTATAGAGCTATTATTGGTTCTTTATTATATTTAACAGCTAGCCGCCCTGACATAACTTATGTTGTAGGTGTATGCGCAAGATTTCAAGCGGATCCCAAGCGAAGTCATCTCGACTCGGCTAAAAAAGATTCTCGCGCTATCCGAGAGGAACACGTCTTTGGGGTTATGGTATCCTGCTGATGATAATCTAATACTGACAGGTTATTCTGATGCTGATTATGCAGGATGCAGGATAGATCGTAAGTCAACTTCCGGAACGTGTCAGTTCCTAGGCAGCAAGCTGATATCTTGGTTCTCAAAGAAACAGCACTCAGTAGCAACGTCCACTACTAAATCTGAGTACATGGCTGCTGGAAGTTGCTGTGCCCAGATCCTTTGGCTTCGACAACAACTGAGAGATTATGGTATCATTCAGAATGAAGTGCCCATCTACTGTGAGTCCACAAGTGCTATTGCCATAACTCAGAACCCAGTTCTGCATACGAGATGCGAGCACGTGGATATCCGACATCACTTCATCAGAGACCATGTCGAGAAGAAGGATATCAGAATGGAGAAGATCCATATTAACAAACAAAGGGTAGACATACTGACCAAACCACTAGCTGAGAACAGATTCAGAGAATTATCAGTTGAGCTAGGTCTACTGGATCCTACTGAAATGCATCAGTAGAAGAAAACTACTGATAGCAGTCCGTGGAGACAATTGGAAATATTTGGTATCAGTAGATGGAACCAGTACGACAAGTCAGTAGACTCCATGCAGTGATTCAGTGGGAAGAATCTTACTGTACACAGCAAGGGGGAACGTGCTTATCAGTACATCAATCATCCTCCTGCGATATAACGGTAACCAGCTGATCGAAAGTTCAGCTGAAGAGGTTTGCGTAGTATCATATACTTAATTTCTTTTCAGAAGCATGTCCGCATTTATTATATCAGCCGCACGCAGTCAGCAGTTAATGTGCATTTATTTCCCACCATTAATTAGTTTTAGGAAAGGACAGTAGGAAACCTTTTCATTCGCATAAACTGAGTAATTAATGCTATCTGTCGCGCATTTAATGCATGTCTTCTCACTTACCTTTATTACGTAAGTCTATATTAGAGGCGGCTTTTGTAATCATTCCTTTTATAACATTCAAATCTCAGCCGCCCATAAGATTTGAAAGATTAAAATTAGATCGTAGGATCAAAACTTATAATCAGACGATATATATAAAACCTTTCATCTTCTATCCTTTCCTCACTTCTCGCCATTTTTCAACTTAAGAGCTATTTTCAAGCATTCAGTTTCTTTCTCAAAAATCATCCTAACTGTCTCGCTTTTGCTTCCCTCAAAGCTCTTTAGTACTCGGTAATGTATTGAAACCTGCTGGATACTTACTAACTTACTCTATTTTCAAGTACTAACAAGTTATTTTGCAGATTTCAATGGCGACATCTCAAGTTCCTGAGAATATAGAGGAGATAATGGCATCCAGGATTCAATTTGAACCAACTATGGCCTTCCGACAAGTTGATATCGCCTTCTTGGAACCCGTGTTCGATGCTCTGGAGCGTTCTGGTCTTCAGGAGCTGGTGACGAAGCACCCGAGATCTTATCTACCAAGGCAAGTGGTAGAAGTTTATTACAACTGGAGGTCTCTCGCGTCTGGAGGCGAGGAATCTTCCTTCGTCTATTTGAAGGAAGTAGATCAGAACTCTTGGGATACTGCTCAGAGAGTCTTCAACGTCAGGGACATTCTGGTGCTGTCGTTTGATCTTCCAGACTACGGTATTTCTCCTATCGGTTACAAGGAGAAGGAGATAAACTCATATATTCGTAAGTTCTGCGGACGCTCTGACATATCATTCAAGTCAGCTCTGCAAAAGAATCTTCTGCTTCCCCAATATAGAGGACTAGCCTACATAGTCTCTCATATCCTGACGAGCTCAGCTGGATCATATGATCAATTATCCAAGCCAAGGATTCAGCTGATGATGGTGATAGATGATGGAGTTGAAGTGAACTGGGCTGACTACTATGTCTCGGAGATGAAGGCCCAAGCCCAGAAGTTCACTACCCTACCCACTGGAGAGAGGAAGTTAGCCAGTGTAGGGAAGTTACTCTATGGGACTAAGATGTCAGTCGTCATAGAAAACTCTGTTCAGAGGCACTCGTCGTTTGCTGATTCTAAGTTCTTCAATGTAAAACTGATTAAGTTCAAGACTAAAGCGGATCGAGAAGTCTATCGGTAAGGGGCCACCTGAGCCGAAGAGAGCAGCATCCGCTCTGCCCCCACATACCGAAGTGCCTAAGAAGAGGCGACTGACCAAGACCAGACCAGCTGAGGTCTCAGCTGCTCAGCCCCTCTCGGTTATTGAACCCACCCCTCCTTCTACTCAAGAAGAGCAGTTTTTAGATTCTGATACTGGCATTGAGGGTGCGACCCTCAAAGATAAAGTCCAGGTAATTAGCTCTGAGGAGACACAGTCGGACGTCAGGGAACCGACTGAGGAGACTGCGACTGAGTGGACAGCTATTCACACCACTCGTCTCCGTGCCACATCTGAAATACACGATCATATTCATGAGATCGCTGGGCACTCAGACTTAGTCGACATAGCCATCAGGGCTAGGGTTCAAATGCTTCTAAGGTTTCTGAGTTGGGATATTCTAGAAGACATAATTAAAACCCACTCAGTCATCCACTTGCTCGATGAGGAGCAGAAGTTACAAGAAGTAATAGGGTACGGAGAACCAGCTGACTTAGCTACCGTTGAAGATCTCGTGAGCCGCAATGCTTTACCTTCTAAGCTTGCGAGAGTCCTTCCCTAGTAACACTCCTCCGCCCCCCATCTCCTCCTCGCCGATAAGAAAGACGATGATAAAGATGATGATAACAATCGAGAGGAAGGATCGGACACCCAAGGATACGTGGCCGGGAGGCTCTGCGAGGGTTCAACTCCCCGTGAGAAGAGCAAATCACCACTTCCTGATACATCAGGTGATGCTCAAGGTGCTTCTAAGTACAGTAGGGAGCAGCTCCTCACGTTTTCTGAGCAGAGGCTCGGAACCAGCTCGTACCAGATACAACCTATCGGTTCCGTGTCCTCGAAGTCCGTAAATAAAGCCATTCGATGCCAAGGAGAGAAAAACCGACTTTTGGCTAAGGACGTCCATCTGAAGTGGACAAAGTATACTAAGGCTCAGACACAGAGCTTAGACAAAATAGCTGCTGGCATCTCAAAAATTCCAGTACCTACTCCTCAACCCAACCTTCAGGAGATTATTGAGGTAGCCTTAGCAGCTCAGAAAGTCGATCTAGAAGCTCGGAGTCGCGGCTTGCTCCGAGAATCGGCGAAGATATTTTCGAACAGTGACTCAAGCTCTTGCAACTGTTAAGCTCGAAATCGACGAAAGGAATAAGATTGCCACCTCTAGCCTTCAAAAATCTATTACCCAACAGGCAGAGGCTCTGAAACTTATTCAGAAAGAAATGACAGAATAGCAGGATCAGGCTCTGCTGAAACTCCGTCTGGAGTCAGTTGTACAGCTTAAAACATCAAGAGCTGATCAGGAAAAAGATTGGGAATTATATTGCGATCTCGTCAAGGACTTCGAATCCACAACAACTCAGATTAAGGATTCAGTCCACACTGTGGAAAGAGACATTCAGGCCATCCGCACCCAACTCTCTAAGGCAGATGATGCCAAAAAGGGGGAAGATATTATGAAAGATGAACCTGATACGGATATGGGCCGATGTCCAAATAGTAGAGGGTGGTCGGGAGGAAGGACCCTCTAATGCTCGGACTCGGGGGGGAAGGTATTCGGACGGAACAACCCTCGACTGCTAATGCTCAAGATACTTCAGGGGTTCTGCTACTTGAATTTCCTCTAGAACCTACCCCCATCTCATCTTCTGCTGCCCACATAGAAGATGTTGCCCCCTCCTTGAACAAGAGTCTGAAGGAGAACAGGCTCCTCCGCAGAGGCCGGGGAAGGAGACTGCATCTTGCTATTACTCCTCCTTCCTCCCCGGTCCGAAAATTCAAATCTAAAGCGGAACAAGAAGCCTTTGACCTCCGAGTAGCCCAACAACTACAAGACAAGCTGGATCATGAGCGACAGATGGAAGAAGCTCAACTTGCTAAAAAGCCTAAGGGCAAAGTTGTTAAGGGCAGAGGTAAGAAGAAGCAAGAGTCTGTGGTTGAAGAAAAGAAGAAGGCTCAGGAGGAGTTCACAGAAACTCTTTCTACTACAGGTCAACCTACTGCTCAGAGTCACTATTAGACTCATCTTACACCTGAGCAAGAAGCTGAAGATAGAGCCACGTGGGAAGCCACGTTGCAAGGCCTGAATCTCAGGAAAGGAGACTGTAGGGCAGCGGCTCTTCGAGAAAAGAAGAGAATGACTGATATGGCTAAGATGATGAGCCTATCTCAAAAACCAGCAGCTGATCCCAGAAAACAAATCCCACGAGGATCAAGGAAAAGAGCGCCTCATGTCAAAAAGGACTCTGTGCTTCATGTTGATAAATGGGTTCTCGCTCCCGGTAAATGATCAATGGGAAGAGCTCAAAGAGGAATTTATCAAAGGCTACTACGTATGGAAATTCTATCCTAGTGAGCAGACTATCGAACAAGCCTTTGACGAGTTTTTGTTCAATTATAACTCTGAGCTGAGGGAACAACTTCTGGAGATTATGAAGAGAGAGAACATTCCTTTCGTAGCTCCGGCTTTCGGGCGCATCCCACCTCCTAGAAGCTGCGCGGAATTCGTGTACAAAGGAAATAGAGGATGAGGTCAGAACTGCAGCTTATCGCTTTGACCTAAGTGTCGACTTAGCTGAAGACGATGAGGATGTCCAGACACTGAGGAAGAGAATCTACCTATACTATGGTCTGCAACCCCCTGTCGACAGATCTGCTGATTTCAAGAAGCGCACTCAAGGCTTCAGGCGTCAGTAGTGTTTTCCTCTTCTCTACTCTTGTGTAATAGTGATAGGAACCTGTAATTTCTTGATCATATATGCTATCGTTCCTATCGCCTGATAGACAATTACTCATTGTCTTACAGTATTTTGCTTTGTGTTTTTCACAACTGCTCACTAAGTGATCTGACACACACTCACAATCATTTTCTCTGATTTTGCCTATCTCTCACCTGCTGATTTTTTTAAATTATCATATCAGTTTATTTTCCTTAGAAGGATTAAGGGGGAAAGTGTTGTCAGTAGGTTAGCATATCTCATAAGATGTTTAGAGTTTAGAAGTAGAGGTTTTGGCATCATCAATTAGGGGGAAATTGTTGGATATGAGTCAGTAGATGATACTCAGCTGCTCGTGGTTAAAAGAAAATTGGGGGAAATCATAGTAGAACTATGGAATTGAAGATCCCAAAACCGAGCTGATATCAGTAGTTCTATGTGTCGTTAGGATTAGTTGATGTATAGGTTAGACTTGTTGTAATCGTTCTTATATTCTTGTCTAAGTCCTGTACGGGGTAATTGTTGAACTGATCTTCTGTCGAAGATAATTTTCAGAACCCCATGTCATCAGTGTAATCGCTTGCGTTCTTCAGTCATCAGCTGAATAGACCTCAGTAGAAGCCAATCCAGCAGCTGATAAGTCATCAGCATAAGAACTCATGCAAGCCCAGTACCTTCGCAGTCGCCAGCTGACATACTCAGGAGTTACATTCCTTGTCAGCCGACTCAGTCGAAGAAGATAGAGACTTTGCGCTTCATCGTATCCGACGTAAAAGCGACCCAGCTACTTAAGTCTTTTCGAAAGTTCAGCAGAAGATCATACGAGGTTGTTTGAACGGTCAACTCTGACATTCTCACCAACCACAAACCTCGACCAATGAGAAGCCGACAACACCTTACCCGCTCCAAACAAGAAAGCCGCTCTCATGTACGAGAATTAACCGCCTGCTGCCGCAACAAGTTCGAATTAATGGCCGTTTTCTTTGGAAGCTTGTGACACGTGGCATCGTCGTCTCCAACGGACATATGTTATAGCTCACAGCTATAAATAGAGAAGATTTCGACGCTCCACGAGCGCGAAGCACGAAATTAAAAAGGGAAATTGCTCAAGCTCTCAAACACTCTAGCAACTCAATCGAATATCCAAATAAGAATCCGCACTTACTAGAATATTTTTGTGGTTCTTCTCTCTAGAGTCTTTAGATCCCTTTCTTCTCTACCTAAGCTCATTGTCAGATTTATAGCTTAGATTCGAAGGAGTTCATTTTTAGTGAACTGTTCTTATTATAAGAACTCCTTCATTAGTTGGAGAAATGTCTTCACCCCTTTCGAACTTAGGTTTGAATTGTAAAGTCGCTAAGGACTATAACTTAGAAGGATCCGTCCCGTGCGCGCGGTTTCCTTCTTGAGACTTGCTCGAGACTAATCAACAAGTTATCCTGCTCTGTTCAGGACCGTGGACGTAGGATCTTGCGTATCTGAACCACGTTAAACTGCTTGTGTTCTTTACTATTTTATTGCATACAAACCTTTGAAAATCATAAGTTTGCATAAAACGTATTTCTAAAATCGCTCAGCCAAAAGAATTTAATCTGCGAAAACACGTTTTCAAAAAGAGACAAACTCCGGGCCCCACACTTATCCGCACACTTATAGTCTCCGATTGAGTTTCGAATTACTGACAAAAGTCAGTAGGAGAGCTCAGTAGCTGACTCACTCTGTCCCGTGATCGAAGGTATTTTTGGCACTGTTCATCAATTGCAACCAACAGCTTCAGCTGACCATCACCGAGAAAAAGAAACGGTACTCAGGTGTATTCACCCCCCCCCCCCCTCTACACCTGATATTTGTCTCCGGACCAACACATATATATAGGGGAGGGTTCAATAAGGAACACTAGCTTAATGAAAGAATTAGGAACAAGATCTAACCCTTTATTTTATTAAATGTATGGTATAGATCAATTATTGACTTATAGGGGAGGGTTCAATAAGGATCACATTATATATGATGTAGTAAGGGCAAAATTGGTAGAAATTGTTCAATGTTGAAAAAGACACACCATGCTATTGAGGCGTGCCCGGTGCTGTCAGCTGGGATGTAATCCCACATTCTGTCAAGCTAAAAGATGACATGTACAAGTATATATTTATTAGATAAGAGAATAAAATAGTGGTAAGGACAAAAACACATTATATAGAAGTATAAAAACTGCTTCCCGTATACAAAATTCCAACAGAGGGGAAGGGTCAAAATTCCTAAAGCTCCAAGAAGCTGTCATCCGGCTTGGAATCTTGTGTAAGTGACACAAATCAGAAGGTCTAAACTAGGAGTTTGCAAATCACCAACCTAAATGGTCCTAAGGTATAATTCTACACATCCTTCAATTATTAATAACGAATATATTTGAATGGTAACTAACATACTATATGTTGTGAATCTATTGTATTATTTTTGAAAGGGGATGAAGAAAAAACATACCTCGTAATCAGGTGAAAACACATAAAACTACCTTATGTTCGTTTTATTGCAAAAATACTCCAATATTTTTAAAATTATTGCAAGATACCCATACCGTTAAAATTAACGGCGCTTGTATTCTAATTGTCCTAAGTGTGTTTAGGTAAGATTTTTACAATTATCGGCGGATATATAATGTGTGAAATACTCACAACGTGCATACAATGTTTGATTTAGATAATTTAACAAGCATAAGCGCCGACATTTTTTCTCGCACTTTAAACCAATCCACTTCCGGTTCTTAAAAGTCCACGTTCTCTGAGTTCTTATCTAGTGTTTTAAATTTGGCCTCCCTTATTTTAGCAGTTCCATTTACACATTAAAACTGTTAAAGATTTAAAGGGGGGGGGATTTTGCAACATTTTTAAGAACACAACACATAATAGTTTATACAGTAATACTGACATTTTTTTCCCTATTTGAAATCGTTATTAATTTTCTCTAATATAAAAAAAATCTCATCCTATGTTTATGAATGAGTTTGAGATTTATTTAAACAAGTCAATGATTATAGAAAGTACTACCTAAAAATACAAAATAACGAAGAAGAAAATGAGATATGTAGTTGGTGGACAGTATCACAGTACAACAATATATTTTTTTTGGATGACGAGTGTAACCGCAACTGCTAACAAAGTGCACACTGGATAAACTATGTTCTTGTGATCTACTCTGCAAACAAAACAGGAGGGGTTGACGAACCTAGACTAACCATATATAACATGCTCATACATAGCGGTCTTGGTGGGTTTTGAACCCATAACCTTTCGGCCACATACTTAGCACCTTAACCACTATGTCATTCAAAGGGTACAAAAACACTAGAGTAGAGGCCGATTAGAGATGTAAAAACAGAGAAAAATAAAATCGATTAATCTTGTTTAAAGGAGGTAAAATTATATCTATGTAAAAGATGGCTCTACTACCAAAAATGTGAAAAAGTATAGCCATACATACCGCTGTAATCGCTCATGACCTATTTTGCATAGACAATTTGAAAAATATCAACATATCATGTTGGATACTCCGACACGATACAATAATCTAATTGTCGTGTCTAATAGATTTCAGTACACATAATATCTAATTTTAATAAAAACTACAAAATGAATTCATTTTTATGCTTGGTTATATTATTGTATATGTATCATTGTCCGTATCATGTCATAATTTTTTAAAATTACCATCATGTGTCATGTTTTTGTGTTGTGTCGTATTGTGTATCTCGTATCAGCATAATCTAGCTCACGACTCTTGGTCGCTTTCTTGGATGCCATGCTTTTCTCTCTCTCATGGCTAGCTGCTTCAGCAAAACCAAGAAAGCGACATGCAAAGTAAAGCGTAAGGGTGGTGTGCATTTTCAAATAAAACGGTGGCATTGTGAAAGTAAAAGAAAGCACAAAAAAAGTAAGGCTCATGCAGACTGAGGGACCCATAAAAGATTATTGAAGAATAAATAAAGGTTAAAACCAGAATTTGTGCTCTTGACCTTTCACTGTTGAGAAGATCCAATCATGCTAAATCTTTTCTCTCTCACAACAATATAAACATCCCCTTTTCTTCTCACTTCACTGACCCCCTCAACCTCTACCTTGCAAACTACTCAGGACCTCACTTTCATGTCGTTTTTCGAAATGGGTTTCCCCTCGAAAAAAGATCCAGTAAGATTATCGCATTGTCTTTTTTAAAGGAAGATTATTGTATTATCGTACCAACTCTTCAAAATCGTGCTAATTTTCCTTCTTCTTTTTTTGTTGAATAGATTGGCAGCAAAAGCGCAAGTAGTGTGAGCACAGAAATGATTACCGAAAGCGGCGATATAGTTTTTGGAGAAGGTAGCGCCGCCGATTTCTGGCCTATTCAGCACCCAATTGCACCGCCGCCGGGGGACAAACCTGTGGAATGCCCCTTCCCTCACCCCTCTCTCATAAATGTGAGATTTTCCTTACCTTTGTTTTTCTTATTTACCGTGACATGATTTTATAAACATTGTTTGATTTTTCGTTAGTATTTATTTGATCAATCCGGATCTTTTGGCCCAAATTGTAAGGACCACTCCGTGGCCCACCAATTAGGTAGTGCCTCGTGTGTTATTTAAATCAAACTCACAATATAATATTAACTACATAGACTACCAATACACGCGTGACACCGCGTGATTGGTGGGTCATTCTCACTCTTTTGGGTCAGATGATCCTGATCGTTACTTAACATGGAAATAGTATTGATTATTTTTAATGTGAAATACTGGTGATTTCTGTCGTTAATAACAATTGGAAAATCATTGTATAGTTCGTTGGAATTAATTTAGTTATATATTAAGAAAAAATAGAGGGCTCCAGTGTTCTCATAACCGCCTCCGTCATTAACTCAAAAAAATAAAATATATTGGTTGTTAGTTTATCAATTAAACCGGTGAATTGACCCAGTAAATATGATTTAATAATTATATAAAAATTAAAAAAAGTAAATTATAATATATAACAGTAGGGAATTATTTAAAATAATAATATATTTCTTAACTAAATAATACACTAATTACGCGACATTTCCCAACAAATCCTAAATATTTTTTTTTTCATTACATACCTGCGCTGCCTCTTCTTTCTCCCTTACCGTTCCTCCCTTCTCTTATTCTTCTTCTTCTTCATCCTCCATGAAGATCAACCGTTCTTCCTCCTCTTCTTCTTCTTTTCTTCTTTTTTTCTAATTACACATCTGCCGTCGCCGTTATTTCCCGAACACACATTCTCGCCGGTATTCTCCCTCCTCTTCATCTTCTTCCTTACCTATTCTTCACCAGAAATGGGTTAACTCAGGTTACGATTTCCGGTTGACTCAATTGACTCAGCTGAGAGTCACACCAAGTCAACCCGAAAAAAGGTATTTTTAAAATTGGCCCGGATTTACCACCGAATACCGGTTCGTCCAGGCCAGTTTTGATAACAATGCATGAAGATTGTGTTTTGACATTTGACATTCATAAATTAATAATCTAACTATAGTTATTATATTATGAGGATACTGTATAGGCAAGAAAAATAAAATTTGCTTAATGCAAAATTTGTCCCAGTATATAAGTTAACTATGATTCAAGACATCGTGAAATTAATTAACATACACAACCAACATCTCTAAAATGACTTAATTATTTTATCAATTTTATCACTCTAAACATAAGTTAACTATGATAAATAATTTTAAATAGAAACCTAATTGAATATTATATTAAGTACTACTGAATAATTCATCATCCAGAAAAAGAAATTTGTTTAGCATTTTCGTGGGAATAATATGGATTATATAGAAGGTTCAAATGAGAACATGTTCTTATCGTGTGAACGTGTTAATATGCACTTTAAAGACAAATGTATTGCTTTTATAGATGATAATAATACTGACTTTAAGTACTATACTTTCAAATGATCATACTTCACTTAAGAGACATTTTTGTAATCTGACAAATATAGTATAGTACTTTTGTTTTGAAAGCGTAGTACATTTGTCTTGAAAGCGCAGTTTTCACATGTTCATATGATAATGATTGTTCTCACTAGAACCTACCCCTATATAATATTTATAATTCATGTTTATTTAACATAATTTACGATCAAAATGGAATAAAATGTCGGAAAATTTTAGATAGCTCCGGCAAGTTTTTTTTTACTCTAAAGAACATCAAAAATACATTCAATTCCAAGAGGTATTCAACTTAAAATGAATCAGTGGCCTAATAAATCATAAATGAATACTCAATACAGAAGCGAACCAGCTCAACTCTAATTCAATCCAAAACCAATCACACATATTTCTAACTATTAATTATCCACAATTAATATAGAAAAAAAAAATAAAAAGGAAATATGGGAGTAGAGAGATGCAGGGGAAGCAGAGATACTACTCCCCACATTCATATTTCTCGATTACAAGGCAAATTTTTGGAATTGCTACAGCTCCGTATGCTTTTCTTCCTCATCATTGACTAGCTAGTCACTCTCTCGACACGGCCACCACCATCACCTTCTTCTCTTTCTCTTTCTCTTTCCCTTTCCATCATTGATTTCTCTTTTCGTTTACATTTTTTCTCTCTATATATCCATCTTCACCGGAGTTGGAGGGACCGACGAAAGGTACGAAGTTTTCACTTCCAACTTTGGGCAAATCAATAGGAGAGAGAGCCGAGAGAGGTCAAGGGTTTTCCAAATCTGTAGAAGAGAGAAATGTTTTCTTTCATTAATTTGAAGGGGATGTAGGGCAGTATATCTTGGGTTAGGTTTTCTATTATTTGGATCTTGGGTGACCCGGATGCATGTGCATCCGGATGCACCCAAGACCACCTCTTATCAAGAAATATTTTAATGTATATTTGGCATGTTTGTATCTATTTACGTACGGTTGAATAGGGGATATTTGGAATTGCAGGAGTGGCGTGTTCCGAGGAGCTCTCACCGGAAAGTTGTGGAGCCGATGAGTAAGAGGCGTCATAGCGTGAGTCATGACGGAGACCACCACCGACGCCTTATTTTTCCCGACAAATTACACTACCTCAATACCACCTTCAACACTTCCACAAATTTTAGGTTTAAGAAATTATAATCAGCTTTGGCGAGAGTGATCGAGATATACACTATATACATTATATATAATATTTATAATTAAATATAGTCTTTTTATCTCTCAGTTTCATTCGTGTACCGTTTACGTACGTAGTACTCATATGTCACCAATCATACTGCTTTAATTTCTTATGCACGTGTACTAAATTTGCAATCGTATTGCTTTGAGAGACAAATTAAAGCTTATGTTTTTTTTCCTATTCAACTAAAATATGTGTATATCAGACTATCAGTTTATGGTTGATTTGTTTATAGCGTGAATATCGTAATTATCATATTTAGATTTTTTGTGAACGAGTGAAAGTGGAAACTAAAATATTGTTTGCAAATCAAGTAAAATATTGTTAGAATTAGATCATTGAATTATGGCTATGTCACAATCAAATTAGGTTATATTCTAAACATAATATCTAGCCTATGTAGATAAACTGAAAGTAAATCTAAAGTGAAAGCGTAAATGATGAATCCATTAATCTTGTTTTCTGAAATTGAGTGGATTTAAATCCACTTATGGATTTTCTAAACGAAGTAACTTGTCTTGGTTACTTGTCTGTATCGGTATATCTAATGTGTTGATGGAAGGAGGTGAGACGTGTTCTTCTATCTGAGCTGTGTGAAGAACTAATGTCTCAGTGACTTAGCTACTCTTAATTTTGATGAGATTTCAACATCTGAGCATGGGACTAGCTATGCCTTTGACTTACAATCAGTGAGTGTCATTGTGATTGTATATCTTTCTATCATGGGTGGTTGTTGCTATAGCTTAGGATGGCTACCTGAATTATGCATATGTATCCTATTAAAGGGATGATTTTATCCCCATGAGGAACTCGAAATATTTATCACACTAAACTATGCAAGTTTATTAACTCTAGGTATGATAATGAGGTCGAGTAGTACTACTCAACGATAACATGTTTATTAAATCAAGTAATCAGTAAACTTAATCAATTAATGGATATAAAATATCTTAAATACGGGGGTAACTAAATGTTGGTCTAGAGACGAGTCTTTAGATGTAAAGGGAGAGGGAGGGTGAACACACCTGATTCCAAGTTTCAAAACATAAACAGGAAAGTCAAAAGTTACTAAGTTTGCTTACTAAATAAATTCAATTTGCTAGATAAGCTTTCTGATCGCGTTGATGATGTGATTCAGTCTACTGAAAACTGTTGACTGACTAAAGTCGGTTTACAAACGATTCAGTATCAGAATATGTGCAGAATAGTGTAAGAAAATTTTTATTCATATCTTTGAAAAAGTTTACTATTGAAAATTGATTCAGTTATGCTTTTGCATGTCTTAGTAGATTTGACTGATAGCCTAAACTTGTATGAATTTGCAAATCAGTTTGTATGCAAGATGAACTTTAAATAATAGCAATAAAATAGAGTAAATGCCAACAGATTTTTAGAGTGGCTCGGATACACAAGATCCTACGTCCACTTTCCTGATTCCTGGAGTTCTTGATTAGATTATACTTAGCAAGTCAGTCGATCTGTGCACAAGACAGATCTGAACTAGTTATAGTTCTAGTGACTTTACATGATTTCAAACACGAAGGTTTGAGGATTTTTCTCCAACTACGAAGGAGTTGTTACAAATCAGAACAGTTCAAAGATGAACCCATTCAGATTCTAAGTTTATGATCTAACAAGGTTGGCTTAGAAGTCTAGAGAGGGAAACTAAATCACTCTAGGATTGAGAACTTAGATAATCTACAATCGATTCTAAGTTTCTCAAATGAGTTTTTTAAGTTCTAGAGCTTGTGTGCTTGTTCACTTGACTTCCCGTAATCTTCATGCATGGGAGAAGATATCTATTTATAGGCTCGACTGGTAACTTGATCCATTTGAGAAGACCTAGACACGTGTCAAACACAACAAGCAAAATGACCATCTTGCAATTTAAATTGCACTGTAGAGATTCTCTTTGTTTTTGAGTTCAGAGGTTGACTGAAGCTTTTGTGGTATGACAAGTAGAGTAATGTCAGCTCCTCATTGGTAGAGGTTAGTTGGTAGGTGAGGCTCATTCAAACTTCAAGGCTGATACTGAGTTTACTTCTTGTGATACCTCGGACACTTTACGGAAAAGTTCTCTACTGACATTCTTTAATGTGTTCAGTACGTTGACCGCTGCTTTCTTAAGACTTCTCAACACTTGTTTAATAAATTTTTGTCCTGAATCCTACTAAGTCTTCAGACAACTAAATTTCAAGAGACTACTAACTTAAGAATTTTAAACTGAATTCGTAACTGGTACTGAAAATAGTTACTTAGCCTGCTCAGCTCCTAAGATGCTGAACTCATCAAAGCTACACATCTAGTACAATATATTGGTTCATCCTTCAACTAGGGGTTTTGGGATCTTTAAATCATATATTATAAATCATCTCCCAACAATTTCATTCTAAAAGATGTATGGAAGACAATCACAATAAGATACGACACCTAAAACCCCTAGCTGACTGATGGGCCTTCGATATTGTAATAGCTTAGTTGAGTTCAATTGTTAGGAACTCAGTAGACTAGAGTTCAATAGTTGTGCATTCAGTAGAAAATTCTGCACTCAACCGGAGAACTCTGTATCGAGGAAGTCAGTTGGACAACTATTGACCAACTGAATCTGCAAAGGATTTCGAGCCTGCGAACTGAACTATTCAGACGAATGTAAATGGGGGAACATCAGTTGAAGGTTCGAGGATTCAGAGGAAGTCAACTCATCGTACTTAGAGTTTGAACAAGCCTCACCAACCTTCATAAACCCTTGACCAATACGAGCCGACAATGCCTTACCTGCTCTGCCATAAAGCTGCTCTTAGCCGGAAAAAGAGGAAATCTCTACAGTACCTCCACTGAACGTTCAAATTATTATTGCCGTTTTCCTTGTCTTATTCGACACGTGTCTAAACTCCCTCCAACGGATCTATTCACAAATCGGTGACT
Organism: Lavandula angustifolia; assembly: GCA_028984105.1. NCBI lineage: Eukaryota > Viridiplantae > Streptophyta > Magnoliopsida > Lamiales > Lamiaceae > Lavandula > Lavandula angustifolia. The sequence goes on along the minus strand of CM054806.1, from coordinate 18,390,411 downwards.
ATAAATAAAGAAGAGTCTTCATGCAGAAAAACACCGGGAACTAAAGCAATCAAAACTCAAACACTCTCTAGCGAACTTACATTGATATTCAAGCGAAGAACTTGCACTTAGATTTAGATCTTCTTTAGTTCTTCTCTCTAGAGAAATACTTGTTCCCTTTCTCTATCTAAGCGTTCTTTTTGTAATATTCAATAGCTTAGAACCTCAAAGGAGTTCATCTTTTGAACTATTCTTAGTGTAAGAACTCTTTCTTAGTTTGTGAAATTCTGACCTTAAAAGGTTAAGAACTGTAAAGTCACTACGACTATAAGTATATATCTGTCTTGCGTATAGATTTACTGAAGATTGCTCACTCTAAGCAAACACGTGAGAATATATCCTGTGAACAGATCAACTGAGGCTTGCTCGGTATACTTAATACAAGAACTCCTACTTAGTTCAGGACAGTGGACGTAAGACCCACCGTGTCCAAACTACTTTAAAAATCGTCTGTGTTGATTTTAACTGTTGCATTGACTAACTAATCATTATGCATTCAACTGAGTTTTAATCAAACAAGCATAAAACAGATTTTCACTGAGACGACTCTTTTTAAGGGCCTATACTTCCGCAGACAACCTCTGTTGCTGAACTGTTGTTCACTAACACAACTCAGTAGGATTGTACTCAGTACGAGAATCCATGCCCACGCGATCGAGAAAGCTTATTTGGCTTTCAGTAGCAATCTTCAGCATCAGCTGAGTGTTCTCAGTTTTGAATTTGCATTCAAGTGTATTCACCCCCCCCCTCCTCTACACCTGAAGCTCATCTCTGGACTAACTATTGGTATCAGAGCAGCGTTCTTCTTGATCATCGTTATCTATTTACTGGTCTAACTCGAACAGATCCTGAAAACCGTTTTCTCTGCACTTGCATCTCTTCATAGCATCATATACAATATTTTCAACATGTCTGACTTTTCAGGTATAAGGACAGTACCCATGTCTTCGACAGAAAACTATGCGGTATGGCGGGTGAGGATGTAGGCTCATCTAACATCGTTGCATGACAGCATAACTGACGTTATAGAGAAAGGTCCTACTGTTACCATGATTGACAACGTCGAGATAGTAGTGGAAGGAGCAACAGGTGCCAGAACCAGCCCAAAAGACAAGAGCATGTTCACACCTAAAGAAAGAAACCTGCACAACCTTGACCGAGTCGCACGAAATGCGATACTGACAACTCTCAGTGACTCGTATCTCGGAAGTGTGCACGAATACAAGACATCAAAGGAGCTATGGGATGCTCTAGCTATGCTAAGAAAAGGAACTCGACAGATTAAAGAGAACAAACTAGAGTTAAAGCTTCAGAAACTCGAAGCATTTGCTATGCTTCCAGAGGAGTCTATTGATGATTTTAGCATCAGATTCACGAATCAAATCAACATCATCAACAAACTGGGGAAAACATTCAGCAACAAGGAGACCAATACAAAGATTCTAAGGGCTCTTAGCAAGCCCAACTGATACTCCTTTGCTACATGTTTAAGGATAACTAACCTAAACTCTTTTACTCCTGATTATATATTTTCAGAATTAAAGGCAGAGGAGTTCGAGTTTAATCTCCCACACACCCCCGGTGCTGAGACTGAAGTACCAATGGATCACGCTTACAAGACATTAGTGACAATACCAGAGCAAGTCCCTCAAGCACAAGTCAGTTAGTTGGAATCTCAGTGACAATACCATCTGCTGACAACTTGGCTGAAAAGTACGCTCTCCTCGCTACGAAATACCAGAAAGAGAAGGACAAGTTCTAAAGAATGAAGATGAAAAGGGCTTCCAAAAGCTATCAAGGTCAGAGAGAGAATGATCACTCGAAAAGTGAATCTAAATCTTTACCTAAATGCAGGAATACTGAAGCTACCGACATAACGATACACCAAAAAGGGAAGGCAGGAGCTCAGTATGCTACAACTGCAAGAAGCGAGGACATTACCAGTACGAATGTCCAAAACTCTCAACAGCTAAAAGAGCTGAACGGCAAGCCCAACGTGACAAATTTATTAGAAAGAGGCAAGCCTACATAGCTGGAGAGTTATCCGACTACTCAAGCGATGCAAAACTTTTCATGGAATCATCTGATGATGATGTTGTGTTCGTCATGATTGAAGCAGAAGATACTAAACTGTGTCACATGGCCGGAGAAGAGGCTGAGGTAAATTTTGATCCTAATATATACCCCTCTTCACCTTGCACACACGACACGAGCTCAATTTTAGGTGAAACGCTAGATGTGGCTCTTGCATATGATGTTCTTCTTGAGGAACAGATCCAGATGAGTCAACAGTTCAGTAAGACAATTCAGGAGATGGAATTTCTGAAAGCTGAAAATCAAAGACTTTCGATGAGAAGTTAGGACTCGACTAAGTCTGAAGAACTTGTGCTGAGACAGAAGGAAGAGATTAACTCTCTGATGACTAAGTCTCAACATCAAGAAGCACAAATCTTAGTCTTTTCCAAAGATATCTTTGAGAAAGTTACTGAGATAGCTAGGCTCAGTCTGAAACTCGCAGAAGTACAGAAGGATTATGAGTCACTCAGGAAGAGTGATGAAGTATGGCGAGGTCTGATGACAGAGCAGTATCTAGGAGCAAAGGAAAAGCTAGAAGGTATGTTTAGAGCTCCGAGGCCAGTTTCCGTTAATGAAGGACTTGGCTACACATATGAAGCATCTACCTCTACCTTGAAAGGCTCACAGCAGCTGGGTGATCGGTTTGTCTGAGAGAAGACTCAAGCTGCTGAACCTATCACCCCTCAGGCAAAGAACAAACAGAAATTGATCACACCTCAGCCCAACAACAAGAAGTTGACCCATGGTTCAAGCCCTAAGACACCTAGATCCAACTTAGGGGGAACCAAAAAGGTCAGGTGGGCCGAACAGTATGGCCAACCGCAATGGACTCATCCAGCTCAACATGGATCGTACTACTATGAGCCAAGAGTCAAAAGCCCAAAGTTTCAGAAGAAGAAGAAGGCTAAACCTCAGAAGAATCAACATCTCTGAGTCTATTGGAGAAGTCAGCCCAAGTTTGGATTCAAAAGTCCACTAACATCTAATGACCCAAAGCTGAACCCAAAGGGTACCTGAATCTATTTCTGTTTTGCAGGTGCTAAATGACCCTTGATTGTGGACAACGGATGCTCAAGATACATGATGCATCAAAAGAATATGTTGACCGACTATGTTCAGCAAGAAGGAGCCAGAATATAGTTTGGTGAAACCTAAAAAGGCTACACATGGGAAACAAAATGCTGAAAATAGGGACTGCAACAGTTCCTAGAGTATCATATGTTGAAGGACTTCAATATAATCTCCTTTCTGTTAGTCAATTTTGTGATAACTCCAATAGAGTGACTTTTGACGCAAGTTTTTGTGATGTTCTTGATAAATCTACAGGAAAAACTATGTTATCAGGGTTGCGGCGAAGCAATATCTATTATGATGAATGGAATGCCGCTGAAGTTGAAGCTTGCTTTCTAGTACATACGAAGTCAGATGACAGAACAACATAGATGTGGCACAGACGACTGAGCCATCTGAACTTTAAGATTATAAACAAGCTAGCAAGGGATGCCAAAGTCAGAGGATTACCCAACAAAGTTTTCAAGAGACACAAGAATTGTCAGGCATGCTTGAAGGGGAAGCAAACAAAGTCAAGCAATCCGCCTATTCCGTCACCTTCCACCGATGGAATCCTTCAGCTGCTTCACATGGATTTATTTAGGCCAGTCAATCCAGTAATGATCAGAGAAAGAAATATGCTCTTGTTGTCATTGATGACTATTCAAGATAAACATGGGTGATTTTTATTGCCAATAAATCTGACGCCAAATTTGAACTACCGAAACTGCTGAAACGGCTAATCGTCGAGAAGGATATCAAGATTCAAATGATACGCTCAGATCGTGGAATAGAGTTTCTGATCTCAATGATGAAGGACTACTACGAAGCTGAATGAATTCAACACGAGAGCTCAGCGGCACTACGCCTTAACAGAATGGTCTTGCTGAAAGGAAAAACAGAACTCTTAAAGAAGCAGCAAGAACATTACTCGTAGACTCAGTTCTACCATTGAAGTTCTGGGCAGAAGCTACTGACACTGCCCGTTACACTCAGAACACATCTCTACTTACTCAGATGAACATGAAGACACCATATGAATTATGGAAACGGAGAACTCCTTCTATCTCTCATTTTCATATTTTTGATTGTTCTTGCTTTATCCACAATAACGGAAAGGACCAGTTAAAGGTCTTAGATAGCAAATCAGACTAAGGAGTTTTCTTAGGATACTCTAGGGTCAGCAAAGCTTTCAGGGTTTTTAACTACCGAACCCTTTGCGTGGAGGAAAACCCTCATGTTGTATTTAATGAATTTACTTCTGAGGGTTGGAAGTCAAACTCTCATCAAGAAGCTGAAGAGGTCAGGAGCAAGCTACAGGATCTAAGCTTATAAGATAACATCAAAAAGATCCAGTATTGTTGGGATGATGATTCCGATGATGAAATTCAGAATCAACCAACAAGCAGTGTAGCTAAACAGATTGATTATACTGAAAAGAATCAATCACATGTAATTCAGGTCGATGAAGAAACCCCAGTGGTAACTGTGACCTCTTCTGAGAATAACAATTCAGGGGGAACTAATAATGTTCTTAATCTAAATATCCCTTGTTGGTCCGGAGACGAGTGTCAGGTGTAGAGGGGGGGGGGATGAATACACCTGATTACAAGTTTTGCCTCAAACGCGAAGGTCAGCTCAGCTAAGAAATGCGACTGAATGAACAATGCCAAATAAGAGCCTTCTGATCGTGGGTCAGAGTGTCTCAACTACTGAGTTTGTTCTACTGACTTTTGCCAGTATAGAGAGTTTAGTCGGAGAGTTTTAGTGCGGATAAGTGTGGGGCCCGTAGGACTTCGTATCTTTTGAAAACGTGTTTTCGGAAACCAAAGTTGTTTTGACTGGTGCACTTTTAAATATGTTTTATGCAAAGTATGAGTTTGTAAATCGATTTGAGCACAATGCAATAAAACAGTAAATAACACAAGTCGTTTTTAACGTGGTTCGGATACGCAAGATCCTACGTCCACGGTCCTGCAGAACAGGAGTTCTTGTTGATTAATCTGAGCAAGCCTCAACAAGGAATCTGTACGCTGGACAGACCCTGCTAAGTTATAGTCCTTAGCGACTTTACAAATCAAACCGAAGTTTGAAGGGGAGGGGATTTCTCCAACTATAAAGGAGTTCTTACAATAAGAACAATTCACAGAAAAGTGAACTCCTTCGAAGGTTCCAAGCTATAGATATAACAGTGGAGCTTAGATAGAGAAGAGGGAACTAAAGAATCTCTAGAGAGAAGAACTACGGATATTCAACTAAGTAAGTTCTTCGCTGGATCGACCTTAATGCGGTAGAGAGTTTTTATGCAATGAGCTTGTATTCCCTTTGATGTCCCGTATGTTGAGCTTGGAGACTCTTCTCTATTTATAGTCAAGACCCATGTATGTATCCGTTGGAGAGGACGATGCCACGTGTCACAAACTTTTAAGGAAAACGACCATAAGTTTTCGAACGAGCGCCGCAGAGTGGTTGGCTTCTGTACAAGAGAGCAACTTTAACGTCAGAGCAGGTAAGGCTTTGGTTGCTTCTCATTGGCCGAGGTTTGTGGTAGGTGAGACTTGTCAGACATCAGTCTTCTTCTGAGTTGACTCTCACTGAACCTCGTATTGAATAAACTCTGCTGACATTCGAACTGATAATAGTCAGGCAGTTGTTTCCTTATCGGATCTGCAATTGAGTTGCATGCGTTTAGTAGATCTGGGTCGATCATACTGACTTCTTCATCTGAGTCTGCTGATAAGAATCTTCTACTGAGGATAGACAGCTGGTAACTCTGAAGATACTAAGCTCTTCACATTCAGTAGTTAAACAATTGTACTGAGACTTCAATGGAGGTCTGCTGAACGAGATCTTCTACTGAGGACAGTCAGTTGGAGGACCTGAAGACAAGAGCTCTAGAAACTAATGACATGGGGTTCAGGAATTTAACTTTTCTACTGAAGTTCAGACCAACAACACCCCTTACAGGACTTAGAAAAATAATCAATAAAGATAAGAACATGTCTAGCCTATTACATCATCATGTTCAAAACACACATCGGGTTCAGGACATGTTTTGGGATCTTCAATTCTATAGCGATGAAAATCACTACAATTTCCCCCAATACCGAATATTACAATAAGTCCTAAGTACATGAACTACTGACATAGTTCAAAGTATCCCCTAGCAATGATCTAAACGACCACTTACTCATAACCCAACATCCCTAAACCTGGTGACTCAATAGAACCTGATCTTGTAAATGAATTGCTTCAATTACAGAATAGTACAACTGAAATTCCTAATACTCCTACTATCTATGTAGAATCAATTCTAGATGAAGTAACAAGACATCGTCGTTCATGGTTAGATGCTCATAGCTCAGATTCAATAATCGGAGATCCTTCAGCTAATGTTAAGACATGATCTAGATTATGTCAGGGAGAAAGTGTCTGATTCTTGTCTACTGAAGAACCTCAGACGATTGAGGATGTGCTGAATAATGTTGACTGGATCACTGCTATGCAAGAAGAGCTCAACCAGTTTACCAGAAACGACGTATGGACGCTTGTAGACAGACATAGACATCAGCATGTGATAGGAATGAAGTGGGTCTTCAAAAACAAGCGAGATGAAAACAACATCATCGTTAGGATTAAAGTTGGACTTGTTGCCAAAGGATACTGTCAAGTAGAAGGGATAGACTTAGACGAAACGTTCACTCCAGTTGCAAGATTGGAAGTCATTCGTCTATTCCTAGCATATGCAACACATCAATAGTTCACACTCTATCAGATGGATGTGAAGTCAGCTTTACTGAATGGCGTACTGAAGGAAGAAGTCTGTGTTGAACAACCGCCCGACTTTCAGCAGGGACATCAAGTTTACAAACTTAAGAAAGCGCTGTATGGGTTAAAACAAGCACCCAGGGCTTGGTACGATATCCTATCAGACTTTGTACTTCATAAAGGGTTTCAGAAAGGAACAGTAGATCGCACCCTATTCAGTATCAAGTCAGAAGATAACATCCTACAGGTGCAGATCTATGTGGATGACATAAACTTTGGATCTAGGAATCTGACCATGTGTCAAAAATTTAAACAGATGATGAAGGAAAAGTTTGAAATGTCGATGATGGGAGAAATGACTTATTTCCTTGGTAGGTCGAGAATCTATGTGGACGACATCAACTTTGGATCTAGGAATCTGACCATGTGTAAAAAATTTGAGCAGATGATGAAGGAAAAGTTTGAAATGTCGATGATGGGAGAAATGCATGTCACTTCATCTTACCTATTAAGTGATAGAGATAAGTAGGTCGAGATTATAGGTGGCCAGTAATCATAACCTCTAATAACCTCTAATAACATTTAATTTGAATCGTCCAACTCTTTAAAAACTCATTAATCTCAACCACACAAGGAATAAATCGTTTATATTCAGTTCCATATATATTCCTGTACATCTCTCATCTAAGTTATTTTTCCGCCATTAACGAACAATTTGTGGTATGCAAACATAACTTGCTTAGAAATCTATTACATTCAAGCACATATCTTTCGGTAAATTTTTCTAAAACTGCTTCTGATATTTACTAACTCACTCTATTTTCGAGTGCTAAAATCATTTTTGCAGATTCAGTTTTATCATATACGATGGCGACATCTCCAAACAACAAAGTCCTCATCCCCTCAGACATGTAGGAGACCCTTGACGCCAAAAGAGTTTTGTTCGAGCCTATACTCTCCTTCAGATCCTGCAACGTCAAGTGTATGGACAGCAACTTTGATGCCCTGGAGGCCTCCGGGCTTATGACTGTGCTCTCCAGGTCTCCCTCTCACTACCTTTCGAGGCAAGTCACCGATTTCTTCATGAACATCCAGCAAGATGACGAGGTGACCGATATCACCTGCATCAATTACATAAGAGAGACTACCCCCAATGTCTAGACTAAGAACATGGTAGAATTTGATATCGCTAACTGCATTCTCCGAAGCTTTAATCTATCTAAGGAAGGGATTTCTCCAATCAGCTACAAGGAGTCTTCCGTTAATCAGTATCTATGCAAGTTCAGTGGTCAGAAGGACATGGTGTTCAAAGTAGCATTTTCAAAATAATAGCTGCTCCCTGAATACAGGGGTCTGGCCGACATCTTGAGTCACGTACTGACCAGTTCAGCGGGATCTTATGATCAATTATCCCGGCTCATGATTCAGTTAATGATGGTCATCATGGATGGAGTTAATGTCAACTCGAATGCCTTCTTCAGATCCGAATTCAAGGCTCAGCTCCAGAAGTTCACTGCCAATGAAGACAACTTCGGCCTGCAACTCATTCCCAAGGGCAAGCTGCTCTACGGCACCAAAGTATCGATCATTCTTGAAGATCTTTGCCAGGGATGAGTGGTCTTTGCTGATGCATATCCCTTCGACAAGAAGAACGTGAAGTTCTCAAATGCAGCAGCAGCTAAGAAATCACTCGGGCGTGGACTGCATGACAAGCGTCCACTGACTATCACTTTTGATACCCGCCCGACTTAGCAGAAGAAGCGGAAGGAGCTGAAGAAACCAGGACCTTGAGTAGTGATTCTTGAGACAGTCTTTATTCAGGATTCAGAGTCCGGTCAGGAGGACGCGACTCTGAGAGAGAAGGTCAAACGGATCCACTCCGAGGAGACTCAGTCAGATATCCCAGCTGACATTCCACCGACTGAGTTCTCCACATCAATTCCCACCTCAGTATTGCTTGCTCAGAGCAGAGCTGCTGAGGAAAAAGTTGATGAGATTCCCGAGATTCTTAACCATGCTGACCTCGTGGACATAGCCGTCAGAGCGAGGGTGCATATTCGCCTCAGGTTCCTGGAATGGGATCTATTTGAAGAGACGATCCACCTCAAGACAGTCTCTGAACTGGCTAAGGACGAGCAGATACTCAGAGAGGAGATCAGCTATGGCGAGCTTGCTGACATCGCCTCCATGGAAGATCTTAAAGCCGCTATGCTGATGCTCCTGAGGCAGAAGGGGCAACCTGAACCACCACTCAGCCCGCGACTCAATCTGACTCGCACCATGACTCACCACCCAAGGATGCAGACCAGGGAGGATCTGCTGAGGGAAAATCTCCTAGGGATGATACGCCACCTCCTCCTCCATCATCCGGTACAATCATCCCTACGTCATCCAAATCTCAGCATAAGTAGCAATCACGTTATCAAGCTGCTGAGATTAAGGACCTGAAAGTAGCATCGATAAATAAGTGAATCAAACGTCAAGGTCATAAGAACCGTCTCCTCGCTGCAGACGTGAACACAAAGTGGAGCCAATTCACTGAGGCTCTGACCAAGACTTTGGGCAACTTATCTGCCGAAGTGCAGAGAATCAGCACTCCCACTGATTTCAATGCTGAAGCGATCCTCACCAAGGCACTTGAAGCACAAAGGACAGATCTGACAGCTCAGTTTCAGATCATACTGCAGACTCAGGCCAAGACATTCTCTGAAGAAATGTCCACTACAACAGATCGTTTCCTGAAAACTGTTGAAGAGCGACATAAGCTCGCCACTGAAAGTGTCACCAAGGCACTGGTGGAACAAAATGCTGCTTGCTCACAGATTAAGAAAGAAGCAGTTGAATCTGTTGAAGCATACATTAAACGTATTGAAGCTTTAAAGTCAGCTCTACTCAAAGTCGTAAACTTAGAGCATGACAAGAGGTGGACTTAATACACAAATGCAGCTGGTGATGTTGCAGCTTCTCTCGAAACTATCATCACATCTATCGGAGAGTTGACCAACAAGGTTACTGCCCATGCAACGATGTTCGATGATGCCAAAAAGGGGGAAATTAGTAGGAATGCACAACTATTGACCCTCTTGAAATATGAAGAAGCAAGACCCAACTCAGCTGTAGCAGCAAGCAAGGGGGAATGTAAAGGGAAAGAAGCTCAACAGGCTGAAGGCTCAAGAGAGCCGGCTGACGATGCAATTATTTATGTGGCCAAGTTCTAAGAAGCTCTAACTGAAGACGAGCCACCACTAAAGTCACCAGGAGCCAAAGGCAAAGCCCCTACTTCTTCAAGCCCTCCCAAAAAGCTAAAGTTCAAAATGTGCGAGGATCAAATTGCATATGATGAACAGCTAGCGCGCGAACTTGAGAAAGAAGATGCGAAGAAGCAGACCAACGCTAAGAAAGGCGTACAGATCTGTACTCCAGTTCCTACCAGAACACGATCTATACTGCCTAGGCAATCAAGGTCTACAGCTGCAAAGACTTCTCCGAAGTCCAAACAAGCTGAGAAGCCTGAAATTCCTAAGTCCAAATCAACAGAACCAAGCGACTCAGATCTGCAACTTATCCTTACAACTGAGCTCTTGAAGAGATAGGAACCTGAGATGAAAGAATTATGGGATTGTTGTAGGTTTGGATCATACAGCTGAAGCCAGACACATCTAAGAAGCCAGAGAGAGAATACGTCTTGCTGATCTAGAGGCACTCAGACTGAGGACAGAGAAGGAAGCTCGAGAGAGAGTCCTTGTAAAAGACAGGAGTACCCTAAAACCTTCAAGTTCTTCAGGAGATGGGTACCTGTAAATGTGGTGAAAAGAGTTATTTACAAGAGGACTAACGAGTGGGTTCCATACAAAATTAATCAACGATGGGAACAGGTGAAGATAGACTTCATCAAATGATTCTATGTCTGGAAGATGTTTGATGAGCAGTCTGATCCTGAGGAGCTATTCATAGAAATTCTGAAACAGATAGAACCCCACTCTACGCTGAAATTCAAACTCTACTGGAATAGTCAGATAAAACTCTTAAAGCACCTGAGTTCAGAACCTTACCTCCTCCTCTCACACATCAAGACCACATTTGTAATTAAGAGATTGAGCAAGAAATCTTCGATGCTATCATTAGTAAAGGTCTGGACAAGAATGATGATGAAGACCAAGAAGAGATCAAGACCCTGAGGAATCGTGTCACTCTGCTTATGGACTTGAACTTCCAGAGAAGAAGTTTGCTGACTTCAAAGCACGAATGCAACTATTCAATAAGAAGTCCAACTGATAGTCTTCTAGTCTTCTACCTTTTAGAATTAGACTATCATGTACTTGTAATATTCTTAAATCTTTTTCTTTTGGCCTTCGACAACTACTCATTGTCACTTGGCTATGTTTTTATCATTCAACACTGCTGATTACTGAAGTAATCAGGTCACACACTCACATATCTATTTATACGTTTCTCTCTGTGATTCAGTTGTTTGACATCCTTTATAGGGGGAAATTGTCTTAAGTGTGATAGGGAGATATTGTTAGCATCTGTGTTTGTAACACCTCGAAAATTTCCTATAATAATAATAAAGTGCATTTTCATCTCATTCATGATATCTTGTGGGTAAGTTTCGTAAGTTGTGCCATAGAAAATTTATTTAAAAAAAATGCATGAACACGACATTTTTTTTTTTCGTGAAAGATCTATATATATTAAATATATATACATATACGTGGGTATGTTTTGCGTTTGATTTTTTTTCCTTATCTATTATTATATTATATATATGCTTAACCTAATTAGTAAACCTAGAAACTATATAAATGGAGGCAGTCGCTAACTAAGTCACGGCCAAATAAAATTCGAAACCTACGAGAAATTCTTTTCTTATTTTTTTTTCTTGCTTGTAGCTCCATCGTAAACTTCGTAGTCAAGGTATTTTTTCTAAACTTCTAGAACTATATAATCATTAACTTTTGGATTCTTGATTGATTTCATGAATTTTTTTTTATGAAACGAGGAATTTAGAATTTATATGTGATGTCAGTAATTGAATGACTCAAACCATGATTATTTCTACAAATTGTGTTGAATCTGAATTATGATTATGGTTTGTGAAAGTGTGTTCTTAGTTCTGCTTCATTAAAAAATACATGTTTAATTATTGAAACATTCTGGCAACGTGTGGAATGGGTTGAATCACATGTCTTTTGTTTATGTTAATCTAATTAATTGGATAAGTCGAGAAGATTGAATAAAAAAAAATTCATGATAGTTGTTCCCTTTTTTTTATTTTCCTATGGAGCAATATATTTTAGATTTGAGAATTTTAGAAAATAATTCCCATAGAAATTATATCTGTACCATAGAGATTATATGGCATGAATGTAATTTGTGACATTGAATTATGATGATGTAACTCTATGTTAGGAAATTAAAAATAAAAGAATAAAAACAAAAGAAGAAGATGAGATCTTTTGCGTAGCTACTCAAATTAGTTTTTTATCTACAAGTAGTTAAAATTGTCATCATATTCATGTTCATGTTCTTGATAATTTGTTTTAGTTAGCGACATATTTTTTTTAAAATGCTTACTATGTGGAATATTTTGTTTATGTGGTTGTAATAAGTGATTCATTCATGACATCTCCTACATAAATCATAATTGAGTGCAAATTATTTAATATTTAGGACAAGTGCGCAGTGCTTAATCAGTTGATATACATCTTTTCATTCACTCAAAAAGGTTAAGGTGGGGTTTTTCTTTTATCCTTATTATACACTATACTGTTTTTCTCATGTGTTATTCAGTAAAACCTTTGGGTTAGCCCTCGGGCATTCACGCAGTAAAACCTTCGGGTTAAGCCTCCGGGCTTGCATGTCTAATTTCTCATGTTAAATCCTTTATAGTTTATAGTTTGGATAATATTGACCCCACTGAGTAGTCGTACTCACCCCTCTATATTTTCACTTTTTCAGATCATGGTCCGGCAGATGCTTGAAGTGGCGGATGGTGATGGTCACACATGAAAGGATCTAAAACACTTTTTAACGCATTAATTTAGTTTTATCTTGAACTATGCATTTGTCTCTATTTAATTCCGTGAACTAGTAGGTGCACATGTTTTTGATTCAAGACTTCTGCTATTATGAAATGCATTAAAACCTTATTGTTTTTATAAATCTATTATTTTTGAAAATTATATTGAGAAGATTAAATTTATGCACGAGGTGACGTCCCCTTAAAAGTTATGAAAATTGGGGCGTTACAGATTGGTATCAGAGCAGGTCTACTTTCCTGTAGACTTATTTCATGTTATGCAGGAAATTGACCATCATCACTGCCACAGCATCGTGTCGGCGAGGTAAGAAAGATTTTCTAAGTTAATTTTGAAGCATAATATTGAAAGCATGTTTTTATGTTGCCTTAAGAATGAGAACTTAGATGCCTTGAATTTCATATGAACAATAGGAAGATGCCTCCGAGAAGACTACCCGGTAACAATGCTAGTGGAGGGATAGGAAATAACCCTCCAGAGAACCTTAGAAATGCACAACTGTTGGAGGCTATGAGGGGAATGTTCCCGCAACGCCAAGGAGGAAACCCAATGGTGAATGATTTTAGGACGATGTCACCCCTTATTCTTAAGGGGAATGAAGGACCCATTTTTGTGGAGGAGTGGATTGGTGATCTGGAGCGGATCTTCGAGCACCTAGGATGCACTGACGCTCAAAAAGTGACATGCGCAAAGTATCAACTGGCCCAGGACGCGCGACAATGGTGGAATTCTCGGGTTCGGACTATGGCGCCAGAGCAGCAGCAGAACATGACTTGGGATTTCTTCAAGACACAGTTCTTGAACAAGTTTTTCCCGAAATCTGTTCAGCGGGAAAAGAAGGTGGAGTTGATGACCATAAAGCAAGGGAATAGATCAATCGTGGACTACGAGCGTCATTTCACTCAGCTCTCATAGTTTGCGCCTGACTTGGTAGATACCGAACAGAAGAAGATGGAGATTTTCGAGAGCGGGCTGCATGATGAAATAGGTGGCGTATTAGCTGGTCATGAGATTACAACATTTGATGTGTTGGTGCAGAAAGCCCAAGCAATCGCCAAACGCAAGAAGCTTGATGGACCGGCATGTAGACCGCCTATCACTACTGGAAAGAGACGATGGGAGGATAATAGGAATCAAGGTTCTGAAAAGAAGCAAAAGCAAGTCGTTCCTAGCAATACCACAACCTCAACCGGAAAACCAAAGTGCCCTACTTGTGATAGGAATCACTATGAGGAGTGCTTGCGAGGAAAGTTTATCTGCTACCGTTGCCGTCGGGAGGGACATGTAGCACATAATTGCCCTTTGAACAGTACTATAGCCTCAAACAGCAATGGGAAGCGAGGAAAAGCAAGAGTTTACTCCATGGTTGAAGCGGATGATGATGATGATGAGCCACAGACGGTGTCAGGTACCATTCAGTTTTCAACTATGTTTTAGTTTTATTATATGAATCAACTGCATCCAACTATAGTTAGCAAACTTTATTACCTCAGGAAACATTTTAGTACGTAATCAATTAGCCGTAGTTCTTTTTGATTCCGGAGCCTTGGATTCCTTTATATCGAAAAGATTTTATGACAAAGTAGCCGAAAAATGCGAAGAGGAGAGTGCAGTATGCAAGGTCGGGTTTCCTGTAGGCAAGGCAAAGGAAACAAATCGTCGAGTAAAAGGAGCAACGATGAAGATTGATAGTGTGATCTTGAAAGCAAATTTGTATATCCTGGAGATGAAGGGCTTCGATGTTATATTGGGGTTGGATTGGCTCAACAAGCACGATGCGGTTATCGAATTCAAGGACCGTGAAGTCGTTTTTCCAACACCAGACGGAAACCAATTCTCCTTTTACGGAAGTAAGAGAAAGAGAGGACCACATATCATAACTGCTATGAAGGCCACCAAGAAGATGAGGAAGAAGGATTTTCAAGCCTACTTGGTGAATATTACAAGCACAACGACGGAGGAACTAACCATAAATGATATTCCGGTGGTAAGGGAATTTCCCGATGTGTTCCCTAATGAACTAAGTCGACTTCCCCCACATAGGCAAGTGGAATTCAACATCGATGTAATGCCTAGAGCAACCCCTATCTTGAGAGCGCCATACAGAATGGCACCAATGGAGTTACAAGAACTTAAGATGCAACTGCAGGAGTTGTTAGACAAGGGATATATTCGTCCAAGTGTATCGCCATGGGGAGCACCTGTGCTTTTCGTCAAGAAGAAAGATGGAACTATGCGTATGTGCATAGATTACCATGAGCTCAACAAGTTGACAATCAAGAACAAATACACGTTGCCAAGGATTGAAGACCTCTTTGATCAACTAAAAGGTGCGGGGATCTTTTCAAAGATTGACTTGAAATACGGATATCATCAGCTGAAGATTAAGGAGAGTGATGTGCCGAAGAAAGCTTTTCGAAAAAGATACAATCACTATGAGTTTACAGTGATGCCTTTTGGACTGTCTAATCCACCTGCCGTTTTCATGGACTTGATGAACATAGTGTTTCATCAATATTTGGATCAATTTGTAATTTTCTTCATCGATGATATTTTAGTATACTCAAAAGACCGGAGCCAACACGAAGAGCATTTGAGAATTGTGTTGGAGACCTTGAGAAAGGAGAAGCTATACGCCAAGTTTAAGAAATGTGAGTTTTGGCTTAATCAAGTAGTATTCCTTGGTCAAGTAGTAACTGCACAAGGAATAGAAGTGGACCTAGCAAAAATCGAAGCGGTTAGTAACTGGAAGGCACTGAAGAATGCAAGTGAGATCCAAAGTTTCTTGGGATTAGCATGATATTACTAGCGGTTTATTGAAGGGTTCTCAAATATAGCAAGGCCACTCACCCAACTAACCAGAAAAGGGATCAAGTTTGAGTGGAATGAAGAGTGTGAGAAAGGTTTCCAAGAACTGAAAGGGAAGTTAACCACGACACCAGTACTCACTATTCCTGACGGAACTGAAAGGTATGTAATCTACTGCGATGCCTCAAAACAAGGACTTGGATGTGTCTTGATGCAACATGGGAAGGTCATAGCTTATGCTTCGAGGCAACTGAAGACGCACGAACTGAATTACCCTACACATGATCTGGAATTGGCAGCTGTGGTGCATGCCTTGAAGATTTGGAGACATTACCTTTATGGAGGCAAGTGTGAGATATATTCCGATCACAAGAGTCTCAAGTATTTGTTCACACAAAAGGAATTGAACATGAGACAAAGAAGGTGGCTCGAACTAGTGAAAGATTACGATAGCACAATTCATTATCATCTAGGAAAAGCAAACGTCGTTGCTGATGCTTTGAGCAGGAAAGGGAGTCTGACCGCCCTATATACTTCCCGAATGATTGAAGAGTTTGAAAAAAAGGAAATTGAAGTTGTACCCTCGACAAAAGACACTACTACCAACTTAGCAGCTATGAAGATCCAACCTTTGCTAAGGGATCAAATTCGGGAAGCACAAAAGAGTGATAGATTTTTGTGCAAGATATGAGATCAAGTTCGGGAAGGGCAGAAGAAGGGGTTTGAGATCGCAACAGATGGGATGTTGATGTTCGAGAGGAGGATCTGTGTACCGAAAGGGAGTGCATTGATGAGGGAGATTTTAGAAGAAGCACATAACACTCCATACACTATCCATCCTAGAGGGACAAAGATGTATCATGATTTGAATAGACACTTTTGGTGGAGGAATATGAAGCGAACTATTGCAGAATTCATACAAAGTTGTATGACTTGCCAACAAGTAAAGGCTGAACACCAACGGTCATCCGGCCTATTAAAGCCGCTTGATATACCTCAATGGAAGTGGGAGGAGATATACATGGACCTCGTGGTAGCATTACCTAAAACCCGAAAAGGAAATCACTCAATTTGGGTAATCGTGGATAGACTCACGAAATTGGCTCATTTTCTTCCGATGAAGATGACCAAGAACATGGATTGTTTGGCACAAATCTATATAGACGAGATAGTAAGATTACATGGAGTGCCTACCGGTATTGTATGTGATCGCGATCCGAGGTTCAAGTCAAAATTTTGGAGTAGTTTGCAAGCTGCTATGGGTACTAAGTTGAAGTTTAGTATCGCTTACCATCCACAAACTGATGGACAGTCTGAAAGAACTATTCAGACTTTGGAAGATATGTTGCAAGCATGTGTTATGGATTTTGGAACCAATTGGGAGAAACATCTGCCTTTAGTGGAATTTGCATATAATAACAGCTATCAAGCAAGCATAGGGATGACACCCTTTGAAACATTGTATGAAGGAAGTGTAGATCACCACTTCATTGTGATGAAGTTGGCAAGAAAAGAATATTGGGACTTGAGATCGTCGAAAGAACTGTGGGAGTGATTGCAAAGATTAGAGAGAGAATCAAGATTTTACAAGATACACAAAAGTCCTATGATGATTTGAAGAGGAAGGATATAGAGTTCGAAGAGCGTGACAAAGTGTTTCTCAAATTGTCACCAATGAAAGGAGTAGTGCGGATTGGAAAGAGAGGAAATCTTAGACCTCGATACATTGGACCATTTGAGATACTCAGGACCATTTGAGATACTCAAAAGAATTAGAGAAGTGTCATACGAGTTGGCACTATCGCCAAGTTTGACGTCCATTTATAATGTTTTTCATGTGGAGAACTTGAGGAAGTATGTGCATGAACCAAGCAACATAGTCAATTATGAAGGATTGGAGCTGAATAAAGATTTGTCATATGAAAAGACGTCAAATGTCATCTTAGACAGAAAGGTTATTCAACTTAGGAACAAGGTAGTGCCATTAATTAAAGTTCTTTGGAGTAGACATGATGCGAATGATGCGACATGGGAAGTAGAAGAGGACATGGAAATACGTTATCCAAATTTAATGGTCAAAGGTAATTAATTTTCGAGGACGAAAATTTTATCAGTAGGGGAGATTGCATCTCATTCATGATATCTTGTGGGTAATAATAAAATGCATTTGCATCTCATTCATGATATCTTGTGGGTAAGTTTCGTAAGTCGCGCCATAGAAAATTTATTTTAAAAAAAAATGCATGAACACGACATTTTTTTTACGTGAAAGATATATATATTATATATATATATATACATATACGTGGGTATGTTTTGCGTTTGATTTTTTTTCCTTAATGGATAGCGTGCAACATGGATAGATAAGATTCCTTAAAAGTAAACACACTTGTTTTTAAGATATATGATCGTTATCTATTATTATATTATATATATGCTTAACCAAATTAGCAAACCTAGAAACAATATAAATGGAGGCAGTCGCTAACTAAATCACGGCCAAATAAAATCCGAAACCTATGAGAAATTCTTTTCTGATTTGTTTTCTTGCTTGCAGCTCCATCGTAAACTTCGTAGCCAAGGTATTTTTTCTAAAGTTCTAGAACTATATAATTATTTACTTTTGGATTCTTGATTGATTTCATGATTTTTTTTTATGAAACGAGGAATTTAGAATTAATATGTGATGTCTGCAATTGAATGACTCAAACCATGATTATTTCTACAAATTGTGTTGAATCTGAATTATGATTATGGTTTGTGAAAACGTGTTCTTAGTCCTGTTTCATTAAAAAATACATGTTTAATTATTGAAACATTCTGGCAACGTGTGGAATGGGTTGAATCACATGTCTTTTTTTTTATGTTAATCTAATTAATTGGATAAGTCAAGAAGATTGAATAAAAAAAATTCATGCTAGTTGTTCCCTTTGCTTTATTTTCCTGTGGAGCAATATATTTTAGATTTGAGAATTATAGAAAATAATTCCTATAGAAATTATATATGTACCATAGACATTATATGGCATGAATGTAATTTGTGACATTGAATTATGATGATGTAAGTCTATGTTAGGAAATTGAAAATAAAATAATAAAAACAAAAGAAGAAGATGAGATCTTTTACGTAGGAACTCAAATTAGTTTTTTATCTACATGTAGTTAATATTGTCATCATATTCATGTTCATGTTCTTGATAATTTGTTTTAGTTAGCGACATATTTTTGTTTTAAATGCTTACTATGTGGAATATTTTGCTTATGTGATTGTAATGAGTGATTCATGCATGACATCTCCTACATAAATAATAATTGAGTGCAATTATTTAATATTTAGGACAAGCGCGCAGGGCTTAATCACTTGATATACATCTTTTCATTCACTCAAAAAGGTTAAGGTGGAGTTTTTCTTCTATCATTATTATACACTATACTGTTTTCTCATGCGTTATTCAGTACAGGCAGAGCCTTCGGGCTATTCACGCAGTAGAACCTTAAGGTTAGCCTTCGAGCAAGTCACGCAGTAAAACCTTCGGGTTAGCCTTCGGGCAATTCATGCAGTAAAACCTTCGGGTTAGCCCTCGGGCATTCACGCAGTAAAACCGTCGGGTTAAGCCTCCGGGCTTGCATGTCTAATTTCTCATGTTAAATCCTTTATAGTTTATAGTTTGGATAATATTGACCCCACTGAGTAGTCGTACTCATCCCTCTATATTTTCACTTTTTCAGATCATGGTCCGACAGATGCTTGAAGTGGCGGATGGTGATGGTCACACATGAAAGGATCTAAAACACTTTTTAACGCATTAATTTAGTTTTATCTTGAACTATGCATTTGTCTCTATTTAATTCCGTGAACTAGTAGGTGCACATGTTTTTGATTCAAGACTTCTGCTATTATGAAATGCATTAAAACCTTATTGTTTTTATAAATCTATTATTTTTGAAAATTAAATTGAGAAGATTAAATTTATGCACGAGGTGACGTTCCCTTAAAAGTTATGAAAATTGGGACGTTACAGTGTTAATACGATAGTCAGCCTTCCAGATAGAGAGCCATATTGTAAGAGCTTCATTGCTATGTTTGCTCTGATTGTGTGCTTAGATTACCTTGTAATAGTGTTTGTGGCATAATCAGTAGCAGTAGTTGTTTGTAAAAGGTTTTGGCATCATCAATTAGAGGAAAATTATTGGGATGAGATTCAGTTTAAAAGGATTTGAAGATTCCAAACCCCTAGCTGAATGATGGGCCTTCAATATTATAATAGCTTAGTTAAGTTCAGCTGTTAGGAACTCAATATGTTAGATTTCAGTAGTTGTGCATTAAGTAGAAGATTCTGCACTCAGCCGGAGAACTTAGTATCAAGGAAGTCTGTCGGACAGCTATCGACCAACTGAATCTGCAAATGATTTCGAGCCTGGGAACTGAACTGATCAGACGAATGTCAATGGAGGTACATCAGTTGAAGGTCCGAGGATTCAGAGGAAGTTAACTCATCGTACTTTATGTTTGAACAACCCTCACCAACTTCATAAACCTTTGACCAATAAGGAGCCGATAGCGCCTTACTAGCTCGGCCATAAAGCTGCTCCTAGCCAAAAAATGAGGAAATCTCTACAGTACCTTTACCCAATGATCAAATTATTATGGTCGTTTTCCTTGTCTTGTTTGACACGTGTCTAGACTCCCTCCAACGGATCTATACACGAATCGGAGAGTATAAATAGAGAAGAGTCTTCATGTAGAAAGACACCGGAAACCAAATGAATCAAAGCTCAAACACTCTCTAGCGAACTTACAACTATATTCAAGCAAAGAACTTGCACTGAGATTTAGATCTTCTTTAGTTCTTCTCTCTAGAGAAATACTTGTTCCCTTTCTCTCTCTAAGCATGCTTATTGTAATATTCAATAGCTTAGAACCTCGAAGGAGTTCATCTTTTGAACTGTTCTTATCGTAAGAACTCCTTCTTAGTTTGAGAAATTCTAAACTTAAAAGGTTAAGAAATGTAAAGTCACTACGACTATAAGTAGATATCTGTCTTACGTACAGATTGACTGAGGCTTGCCCAGTATAAGCAAACAAGTGAGAATATGTCCTCTGAACAGATCAACTGAGGCTTTCTCAGTATAATTAATACAAGAACTCCTGCTAAGTTCAGGTCAGTGGACGTGGGACCCACCGTGTCCGAACCACTTTAAAAATCGCGTGTGTCATTTTAACTGTTCATTATGCATTCAACTGAGTTTTAATCAAACAAGCATAAAACAGATTTTCACTAAGACAACTCTTTTTAAGGGCCTACACTTCCGTACACAACCTATGTTGCTGAACTACTGTTCACTGACATAACTCAATAGGACTGTACTCTGTAGGAGAATCTCTTCCCATGAGGTTGAGAAAGCTTATTTGGCTAACTGACAAGTTCGGTGGCAATCTTCAGCATCATCTGACTTTCGCGTTCTAAGTTTTGAATGCAAAGTTTTGAATTTGCATTCAGGTCTATTCACCCCCCTCTACACCTGAAGCTTGTCTCTAGACCAACAGTTATGTGTAAGTGTGAGGGTGTGTAAGTGATCAGTTGTGTTAAATTTATAAAATTGAGACCAATGTGACAATGAGTGGTTGTCAGACCAAAAGGATTTATTGATTCCATTTTGATAGGAAATATTATAGTTACATAATCAGTACTATCAAGCTATGAATATCTAGATTAAAAGACTACTTCTTCTTCAATGTGAACTACTGCAATGTAGCTTTGAACTCATCCATTTTTTTCCTTAGGATGTCGTAGTCCGTATAACTTGTAGATATCTACTTTGAGCTTCCTGGTCTCAACTTGATCCTCCTTCCCAGTTATTGAGATATTTTTGTTTTCAACAATATCTTTGAATTCATTTTCCACATCCTTAATACAAATATTCCCTTCAAGAGTCATCGGTGAAGGTAAAGTTCTGTATCCAGGTGCCTTCAGCTTTAATCCTTCTTTAATAAGAAGCTCCTGAAAATCTAGATCTGGATCATACGTGATAAGCATTTCTTCAAACAGCTAATTTGCATCCACTCCTCCCCATAACTTCCAGCAATAATACCTTCTTGTAAATTCAGCTTTAGTAGACTCTCATTTGGTATCTAATTTCCATGGAATCCACTTGTTAATGCGAGAGTAGAATGGTTTCTTTAGATAGTCTTTTTTTACTCCTCTGGTAGAACTTTGAAGGTGTTGGAATTATGTTTACTGGAAATAAGCTTTTTGCTCGTATACAATGTGTTTTCCTTTCCACTGTTTTCATTCTCCTATCTGACTCATTAATGATACTCGCACATGTTGGTCCTTTATCTTATATAAGAGTTAGATTATGTAGTGTGTTATAGATCCCAGAAGACTGCTCAATTGGTTGAACTAACAAGTTATAAACTGTTATGACAGTTGAGTCAACTTTAGGACAAGTTGTTGGTTTAAGTTGTAGTTTAGATAAGAATTAGCTTGTCTTGGCTACTTGCCTATACTGGTACACTAAAGGTGGTGTATAGATGGATCACAGTGAGATGTGTTCACCTAACTGACCTTAGTGGAGAACTAAATATCTCGATAACTTAGCTGATCTTAAGCATGATGAGAATTCAACTGAGTGCTTATAACTAGCTATCTATCACTTTGATATACTATGGTGAATATTATGTTGAGTGGATCTACGCATCTTTGGTGATAGTGGTTATTTGTAGCTTGGGTTGGTTATCTGTCTCTTGCATCCGTATCCCTATTAAGTGGGTTTATAATATCCCCTGAGGAACTCGTAAGGATTAGCACGCTAAACCCGACCAATTGATTAAGTTCAAGTGTGTTAATAAGGTCGAGTGGTACTACTCAGGATATAATAATATGTTAATTAATTTAAGGTGTTAGTGAGCTTAATTAGTTAATGGATATTTATTTCTTAAATACGAATATCAATTAAGTCTATAAATACAAGTGTATACTCAAGTTTGGATAAAGAGGTAAGTTAGTACATATTATGTAGTGGAATGAATATGTATTTATTAATTAATTTTGCTCTGGGCTGAGCATAGGTAATTAATTAACTTGATGCCCGACTTTATTTCTTGTATTGGATCGCTAGACTAGCCCAAATAGATGCCCAATATTTATTCTTCTCTCTCGAGAATTATTATTAATAGATTATTGTACTTATATGTTATTTAATAATGTGGAGAAAATTTATCCGAATTTAATTGGTTGTACTAATTAAGTGATAAACATGCAACCACTAATTATTAATTATATTAAAGGTTGAATATTAATTTATTAGAATCCCATTAGCAATATAATTACTAATGGCCATAATTATAATATAATATAATATAATATTGATACATTATATTGATAGATTATTGTACTTATATGCTATTTAATAATGCGGAGTTCAATATCATTATTAATTCAGAAAACTAACACACGTCTGTGAGTGGTGTGAGAGCGTATGAGTGCAGAGTTAATTATTTCCTTCAGATCTCTGTCCACATGGAGGAAGGAAAGGGTTGGGACACAGTCTTGAAGCTTCAAACACGAGTAAGAATTAGAGGCTATCCAAGGATGAAGGTATGATCGTCCTCCCATTCCTTAAAATGGTATCAGAGCCAAGTTTTAGGCTCTGATTTTAACTTTTTAGCAGAATGATTAAGGTTTTTATCGTCTTTATCGGGCAAATTCGTGTTTAAGGGCGGTCTACGAAACACGTTTTGACCCTATTTGTACTATTTTTCTCTTGAGAAAATTCACGAGTAGATTATAGGGCCAATGTGTTTCATTTTTATGTAAATATACTATAGTTTTGGTCCGTGATGCACGAAAATTGAGGCGACGAAGAAAAGCCCCACATTGGCTTTCAAACATTGGGGAGATTGATGGACTAATATCGGGTGGATCCATTACACGGAAGCCGTGAATATCCAAACATCATTTTCCAACTATCAATTGAACGTATCGCGGCCCGGAAAGAGGCAAAATTGGGCGGCGTAGATGGCGGCAACAGGCTGCACGATTGTAAACGTTAGCAGGAACGGTGACAATTATGCTTCACGGCAGACGTCGGGGCTGCTGAGAGGTGCTTGAGGACAGCCGGAGCAAAGGCAGAGAGCATGCTGCAGTGACTACCCATCGATCTTTCAGCGACTGTAGACTGCGGCGCGGGGCAGGACAGGCGCCACGCGGTCTAGGACGGCGACAAGAGGCCGTGGTGGTGGCGCGTAGGAGACCTGGGCGGCGGCGGCGGCGGCGCGATATCAGCGCTGGAGAAGAAGGATGATGTCCGCATTAGGTTCACTGATGTCAACCATTGTTGATGTGGCGATTAAGCATGGCTACCACGTGTAAGTCACTTTGACGACGTGGTAGTTCCAGTTCCGATGCAGAATTTTTGATGCAGTTTCTAGTTTCGAAGCAATTTGCAGTTCGATTTTCGGATCAAGATTTCGAAGAACTGTATTTAGATCAGGCTTTGTAATAAATATAATTTTTTATCTATGTTTTTAAGTCCGCTAATGATGTTTTATTTCCTATTTGTGCATTTATTTATTATTATGCTTTAGCATGCAATTATGTGTTTAATTGCGCTTAGAAAAGCATATAAATAGGATTTAATTCATTTTAAAGCATGTTTAAAGTTTTGTGTGCAAATTTTATTTTGTGCGCTTAGAAATTACATGATTTAGGATTTATGTGGTTTTAGCATGAATCAAAACGAATCTTTTGAAGAAAAAGACTAAACAAATAACAAATTAAATATTTAATTGTATTCCATTAATCTGGAAATTAAATATTTAACCGGACCTCCATTATACAAAAGTGGAACAATTATATAAGTAAACGCTGAGTGGCTTGCTTTTAATTTTTGAACCACGAGTTTTGTGAGATGAGTTTTCCAAAAATAATATTAAAATTGTTATTGAGTACTGGAGCAAAGTCGTAAACGTCCACTTGAGTGGCTTACGTGCCTAGCGAACACGAGTACTCTAGCCGATAATAATTAAATAGGACGGCCAGTTAAATCAAATTGAAAGCGGTATGGTTCTCATAAGTATGCCAATTTTGAGAGTTTGATGTTAATTCGGTCAAATTAATGGTCAAAGTTTAGATGTCACCGTGGGTACAACTTCTCGAGAAGTCCCTTCCCGCGTTTTAATTCCACAATAGAGACATGGTCCAGATTAATCGGATTATTAATTCCGTTCGTCTTAAGAACTTAGGCGTGAATTGAAATTAAAGGGCTAGGTATATAGTTTGGTCCAGGGGTACACAAGTAAACGTCCACCTAAGTGTCTTATGAGTGTGATCTATACGGCAATTCCAGTATTTAATATCATTGGTTTTTCAAAAGGTTACAATGATGGTTAATTTCAAATTATGTGTGAAAATAGGTTTCTTACATGAGTTTTTAATTTATTTTTCAGATATGTATGTTTCTTCTATAATTTTTTATCTTGCCAACCAATCTAACGGGGTCCAAAAAGAGATATCTTACGTTCCTAATAAATGCTCTGACAAGGTCCTATAAGAACTTCTGTTTTAGGACCGCTATGTCTAAGATAGAGATTACCTTGAGTAAGTTACTCAATTCTTTGGTAGCGGTCAAAGAGGTTATAGGAAAGGGTAAGGGTGCTCAAGTCTTGAACATTACTACTAGCTCAAGGAATCCTCCGTAAGGTGGAAACCAAAAAAAGAGCAGAAATGGTGGTCAATTCAAGAAGAGCAGTGGGAGTAAGAAGACGGTCCTTACCGGCGACATGTGAATGCCAAAGGAGAAAGGAAGATTCTTCAATTATGGTAAGAAAGGACACTAGAAGAATTATTTTCTAGATGTCAAGGCAAACCAGAAAGAGATGCGAGTCGCTCTTGCAACTGAGACCGATCTAGTTTCCTCTTCTACCTATAAATGGGTAGTGGATTCGAGGGCAACAGATCATGTTTGTTACACCTAGCAAGGTTTCTTGTAGAAAAGGCAAATAAGTGATGGCGAGGTAGTAGTCCCCATGGGCAATGGATCGAGAGTTCCTACAATTGCCAATGGAGATCTATATCTATCTTTGATAGTTCTACTTTAGTACTTAAAGATGTTTTATATGTGTCTGTGTTTAGGCGAAATATAATTTCTGTTTTAAAACTCCACACCATGGATGATTATAAATCAAGTTTGATAATGATGCTTCTATCATGAAAGACGGTGATTTTATTTGTGGTGGGCCATTAAGCGGATCTTTATAAAATAACTTGCAAACTGCGTAATTGTGTTAATGTTGCTTCCGCATCATTAAACAATAAGAAGAGAAAATAATTTTCTAAGGAAAACCAAACTTATATGTGGCACATAAGAGTAGGTCATATCAACCTGAATAGGATTCAAAGGTTGGTGGAAAATGGATCATGGAGTCTCTCAAAGTTGAACCATTTTCAACTTGTGAACCCTGCTTGGAAGGAAAGATGGTGACAAGACCTTTCAAGGCAAAGAGTTATAGAGCCACAAAAGTATTAAGTTTGATACATTCTGACTTATGTGAGCTTATGTCTACACAAGCTCGTGGAGGGTATGAGTATTTCGTCACATTTACTGATGATTACTTAAGGTATAGATATGTTTACCCTCTTCGCCAAAAGTCAGATTGTATTGAAACCTTTAAGGAATTCAAGGAAGAAGTGGAGAAGAAGCTAGGTAAAGAAATCAAAACACTACGATCTGATCGTGGTGGTGAATACCTCTCGAATGAGTTCAAGGATTACTTGAAAGAATATAGGATTACATCCCAACTAACAGCACCGGGCACACCTTAGAAGAATTGTGTGTCAGAGAGAAGGAATCGAACCACCTTACCAGATGGTTCGATCGATGATGAGTTATGCAACGTTGCCGGTTTCCTTTTGGGGATATGCCCTAGAGACTGCAGCATACTTGTTCAACCGTGTGCCTTCCAAGTCGGTAAAAAAGACCCCTTTCAAGTTGTGGAACATGCATAAACCTAGTTTTCACCACTTAAGGATTTGGTGTTGTCCTGCTTATGGAACAGGCCGACAAGTTGTGGAACATGCCGACAAGTTGGAATCATGTTCAGAAGTGATGTTGTTCATAGGGTATCCGAAGGATACGAAGCCTGGATACTTTTATGATCCTAAAGAACAGAAGATCGTTATTAGCACCAATGTTCGGTTCTTAGAAGAGGATTGCCTTAGTAAACACAAGTCTCGAGTCGACATCATCCTTGAGGAATTACAAGATGGTAGAGTTCAACTTGAACAACCAGTTGTGCAAGATAGTACTCCACGAGTAACTGCAAAATTTATTAACACAACACTTAACAATGTTCGACGTAGTGGGAGGGTGATATTTACCCCTGATCGATATATGTTCACTGGGGAGACGTTTGATCATCTCTCGGCTGATGAACAAGATACCATGGATCCCTGGACCTACACCAAACCAGTGGGACATGTAGATGCAGATTCATGGCAGATCGCCATGGACTCGAAATTTGAGTCCATAACTGATATGGATGTATACGAGATCACAGAACTACCTAAGGGTTGCAGGGCTACTGGTAGTAAGTGGGTATACAAGAGAAAGAGAGGACCGAATAGAGAGATCGTGGCATCTAAGGCCAGGCTAGTAGCGAAAGGGTTTACTCATAAAGAGGATATCGATTATGAGAACACCTTCTTGCCTATAGCAATGATCAAGTCCTTTCGAATTCTCCTTGCCATAGACGCTCACATGAACCTAGAGATCTGGCAAATGGATGTCAAGACCACATCCTTAAAAGATTACCTTGAAGAAGGTAGAGACATTTGCATGAAACAACCAGATGGTTATGTGGAAGAGGGTGAAGAGCATCTACTTTGGAAATTTAAGAAGTGCATTTATGGAATTAAGCAAGCCTCCTGGTTGTGGCACCAATGTTTTGACGAGGCAGTCAAATCCTATGATTTTGTATCATGTCCTAACGAGGTGTGCGTGTACCGTATATGTGTTAACGGATGACATCCTTCTTATTGGGAAGGAACAATCTAGAAGTGTTATCAGACGTAACGAAATGGTTATCAGAACAGTTTCAAATGAAGGACTTAGGTGAAGCTGCTTACATCCTTGGGATCAAGATTATCCGAGATCGTCAGAAAATGATGTTAAGATTGTCACAAGCATCCTACATTGATAATGTTATTGCTTGTTTTAGCATGCAAGATGTCAATAGAGGTTTTGTACCTTTTAGAACCTATAATCTCGAGTTCGTTTAAGGTACATACACTACAAGAAAACAGACCTATTGCAACATACGCTCATGTGACAGTAAATGTATCTGTGGTAAAGTTATGACATTTATGCTTCTTTTTGTCGTATATTTACTTCACTTGTGCGTTACCTAAAATCTATGTCGTAGTGTAGTAACACATATGCAACACTCATGTTTATGTCACAAAATTGTGACATTATATTTGTGACACCTCAATTGACAGTCATAAATATACCACATGTATATAATAATGTTGAAAAAATATTATTTATTTACGTCAATTGTGTGGCATCGAAATAGTATGTTGTATTATAATGACATGGACACGACTCCCATTTCAATGTCTCCAAATTATGACAATCTATTTGCGAAACCTCCTTAAAATGTCATAATTATATCACATAATTTGAACAGTGTTGCACTTGTGTCGTATGTTTACGTCAATTATGCGGCTCCTAAATACTATGTCGTAGTTTAGTGATACAAATGCGACCCTCATTTTTTGTGTATCAAATTACAATAGTTTATTTGTGACACTTTAATAAATGTCATATTTAAACACCATATTTCACATTAGTGACACAACTTTTAAACACCATATTTCACTTTAAGAAGAAGTTTTAGTTCGATTCATGCTTGAACTTTTTTTTATTTTAAAAACTAGTTTCATTTATAATTAAACTTGGACTTATTATTCTTATTTCAAGAAATTTCTATTTTAATCACAAATATAATTTTAATTTGATTTCTATTTTTCACAACATTATTAGTCAGTTTTTACTCATAAAGTATTACTATATATTTTATTTTTTTTATTTGATAAAATAAGATGTTTTAACTTAAAAACATTAATGTATTCATTAAAAACATTTTTCTTATGTAATTTTGAGTATATAAAAATATAGATGCTATTAAAAATAAAACATCAAACATCAACAAACAATCAATCAGAAACGAAAAATATTTCAATATTGCTTTGAAAAATCATGGATCATGACAAATAAATCTAACATATATATTGGTGGGAAATTAGAAATTATGTACCATCTACTTTACCAATGTTTACTTCGAAAAAACTATTTAATTCATAATCTAATTAGGAAATTATTTTTCTGATAATATGGTGAAAAACAATTTAATAACATAGAATTACATTATATAAATTATTAATTGTTTATATTTAGAACTATTAATTAAATATTTCCTTTCGTTTCTTGATTAAGATTAAATATTTCATTCTCACCACTTTTAATTTTCAAATCTTTCCAAAATTCAAATTCTTATTGAAAATTTTTGGAGGGTTGTTTAAATTTTTAGGAATACATCAAATTTCTTAATTCTCACCACTTTTTATTTTCAAATCTTTTCAAAATTCAAATTCTTAGTGAAATATTTTGGAGGGTTGTTTAAATTTTTAGGAATCCACCAAATATCTTAACCGTCTATTAATGTGTATATATAATATAAACTTATTACTTATCCATTCTCCACTTGTCATATCTTGAGAATATCTCTCCCACGTTCTTCTCATATCTCCCACCTTCTTCTCGCTTCATTTCCCTCGGGCCGGTATAGCAGAGCTCTTCCTCGTAACCTTTATGGTAGTCGTCGTGACCAACAACCATCAGTTGTCGGCTCATTGGTAAGGTGAGAGCTTCAAGCCCGATTTCTGGTGACGCATCCCTCACACAAGCACCGCACGACGAAGGGGGGACGGGGAAAGCAACAGGCCGAAAAGCTTTGACCCTTGTTTGGGGGATGCGAGTGATGTAGCTGCACTGATGTTACTGCTCAACACTGATATTTCAGGCCCTCTATCCTTGATTTCGATCTGGAAAAAAAAAAGAGAAACGTTATCAATTAAGATTATATGTAATGATGGAAATGGAGGAATCAATACATTATCGATGCTTACTTGAAACATTTTTCTAACCCAAGCTCTCTAGCCTCTCTTGTTATGATTCTCGTAGTCGATAACTTGTTTCCGGGGCATGTGAGGTACCGTTAGAGGAGGAGGAGGAGGAGAGCGCAGCTAAGCTTATTTGCACCGGAGAAATCTAGGTCCCATAATATATTTGCTTATTTTTGTTGAATGTCATTTTTCTTTGCCCTAATATATAAGTTTAATTTGTGATTTGTTTCTTGATGTTTGTTGAATGCAGAAGTGTTCTTGTAATGGGAGATTGTAGAGAAAGAGATGAAGATTGTTCAAGAGCAAAGAGATACGGAGGAAGATTTTATAGATTATTATCTTAAGGATATTTATTGTTTAATTTATGATTTATTGTTGCACATAGATTTATGTAATTGTTATTTATTGTGACTGTATAGTTTTTTTTATTAAATAATGTTCTTTTTTTTTTCCTCTCCAAAAGATGTTGGAAATTGTTATAATAATTTGTAAGAATTGGTGACGAAACATTGGCGAGAAAATAACGTTCCTCGCGAATACACTATTTTGTCACTAAAAGTGTATCTTTAGCGACAAAAATGCCTTGCTAAAAATCAATATTCCTGTAGTGACTTAACACAAATTTTTGCAACAAATGTTATTGTCGCAATAATATGCATCACTTGAAATACGATGCTACAAGAGTCATTAAATTCTACTTCACATTATTTCAATGTCACAACCTTGTGCCGCAAATTATGATGCATCATTTCAACTAATGTCACGTAAAGTGTCGCAAATGAACATGCATCACTAAAACGAATAACGAGTAGTGTGTGGCGAATAGTATGCAATAATTAGTTAAGTGAAGCATAAAGTGTTGTATATGTTGCATCATTAAAGAAAAATAATGTCGTAAATTTACATCATCACTTTTTGCGACAAAATCCAACATGACACAAAATACTTCGCAAATTAGCTTTTGCGACATAAAAAAAAGGTTTTGCGACATTTTGTACGTGTTGCAAAATGTTTGTTTTCTTATAGTGATACACACTGAGTTCAATTTCATTATTTATTCAGAAAACTGACACACGTCTGTAAGTGGTGTGAAAACGTATGAGTGCAAAGTTAATTATTTCCTTTAAATCTCTGTCCACGTGGAGTAAGGTAACGGTCAGTACACAGTCCAAAAGCTCTAGACATGAGCATGAATCAGAAGCTATCCAAGGACGCATGTATGATCGTCCTCACATTCCTTCAGTAGGGACTTCTTAGCACTTTTCTATTACTCTCTCTCTTGCCTCCTTCTGAGTTCTAGCAATTTGAGTGTATATCTTTGCTTTATGTAGTCTGTCTCTAACTTCAACAATTTATCTAGCTTCAGCTGTGATATCAAGGCCTCTTTCACAGGCATTTTACGTCTCTTCCTCTTCAATTTGATCTCTGGTCTTCTGAGATAGTAAAATTTGTTTCCCCTGTGAGCTTTGTTCTGTTTGCTTCTGAGGGCTCTCAATTGGTCTTAGAGTTTGAGCATTTGCTTCCTAAGACCTTGACTGCCTCGTTGTCGGAGTCTTTGTCTTCCTATTAACTATGGCTTTCACCATGACCTTTTTATGAGTTGTATTTTTCTTCTCATTTCCATCTTCTTCATTATTTCCATCCAGCTCGGCCAGAAGCCTCTCTGCTATTTCTTTGTCATATTTTTCTTGAGCATCCTTGCTGGGAAATTTCTTCTAGGGAGTGGGAGGAGGAGGAGGAGGAAAAAGAAGTACTGACATCCGCCTTTTTCTTTCCATTTTTATCAGGATTTGGCTCCGATGACTCGGCTAGAAATTTGACATTCTCTTCAATGGTTGCTGAGGATCCTTCCCCCCTTGGGTCAAGCAGCCTCTTCCCGAGCTACCTCTTCAATCCTTTCCTCCACTGACTTCTATTTTCCTTTGTCTTTCTGAGCGACGTCCACATTCTCCACATCCTCTTCTTCTTTAATCTCACTTTTCCTTTCTCCCTTTTTGGCATCATCATTGGGCTTCGGGAGGGAGATAAGGGTAGAGATTTTTTGGGAGAGGCCATCAACTCTTAGCTTTACAATATCAAAGTTGGCTTCGATATTGTAGATTCCCCCCTAAGAGGGAGTCATACAATATTGTAGATACAGTGCTGACAGCTTCTCATTTGTCGAGGTATGTCTGGTAGGTGAGACTTGTTCAAACTCCAAGGCTGAAACTGAGTTGACTTCCTTTGATAAGATACCTCGTACACTTTACTGAACTGATAGCTCTACTGACATTACTTTGTCTTTAATTAGTGGGACCGTTGCTATCCGACTTCACATCTCACATTCAGTCGGTTACCAATACAGAGCATAACCAATTAAGTCTTCAAATTGCCAATCTTCAGGCGCCGATGAGCGAGTCTTCTACTGAATTCGAGCAACAATTGAAAACTAACAACTCTAGTCTACTGAGCTTTCTAACGTCTGAGCTCAACTAAAATAAATCATCTATTATATTATATATATTCATCAATCATCTCAAGTTTTGGGATCATATTAATTTTATATTATAAATCATCACCCAACAGATACCAAATTAAAATTGCATCTCAAGGAACAACATTTATTGATATCCCTATCCAGATTGAAGACATTGTTCAGAATAGAGTTTAGTTCGAGGCTGTGATGAACTTTCACATGTCCGGTCTCGAATATAAGAAGGAGATATTCGAACTGCTCACCTTCTCAGAACTGGAAGTGTTACGCACTAGGAGGCCCAACTATCTTCTTCCAAGGTAGATGGTTGAATTCTATTACAACTTCTACTAGGACAACAATGTTGATGAGACTAAAGTAGGCACTTTTCTTTACACTCAGGCAGAAGTCTAGAAGGACATGCGATGTGGTTGCAGAACATTGGAAAAGTTAGGATCAAAGAGCAACTAAAGGAATCATTTTGCTTGCCAAGTGAAGGAATGAATCCCGAATCATGCAAACCAGAGGTAATCAATGAATACCTCGAGATATTCTGCAGGAGTAAAGAAAAATGTGAAGTTCCATTCAACAAGGCAAGATTTATGCTTCAGTGCAAATCTCTTGCGCACATATTGAATCCCGAGTCATATATGATCGTTTGATCAAATTTGCAAATCTAAGATTCAAATTATGATGGCTATAGTGGACAAATTCAAGATAGATTGTGTGAACTTCATGATGATAAAACTATCATCCCAAGCAGATAAATTCATTGAGGATAAAGCTGAAAGCACAGCGGACTGTATTATCAGGAAGTTCGGTCCAAAAGGCAAATTGATGTGTGGAACTTGAGTTCTTAATATATGACCCATGTCAAGGTGAGTGTGCTTTTTCCAATCGCCAATGATTTAATAAAAAGAAAATGAAATTCTAGAATAAATAGCAGAGTTGAAGTAGGAAAGCCTAAGCAGAAGGCTTCAGAAGCTCTAAAGGTTCAAAAGTGTCAAAGAAGAGGAAAGGGCCTTCGAAGCCATCTCTTCCCAAGAAGTCAGCGACGCCACCTAGAACTCCTATACCAGCTCAGAAGAGAATGTCTCTCTCAAGGACAAGTACAAAATTGTAAAACTTTCTAAGGACAGAAGTCAGGATCCGCAATTGTTCCTGAACCCAAAGTTCCTGAGGTCTTAGTTAGTACCTGGACAACCAATTACTGAAACTGCTACTGCAACAGGATCAGTAGAGATCTTGAAGAAGAAGAAGAAGAAGAAGAAGAAGAAGAAGAAGAAGAAGAAGAAGAAGAGACTGTTGGTGCAGGGCATTCAGCTCTTGCAGGATCTTGACCCGAAGAAACTAATGTTAATATTCCTCCCAGCCCTATAAACGATGAGGATGACATAAACTTTTAGATGACGCTCTTGATGATCAGGGCTAGGAAGGAGATTCAGGACACAATTCCTGAGATGGAAGCTTATCTTGATCTAAAGGACATGGAAAGATATGGAAGTGACGATCTAAATCAAGACTTTTGATGTTCTTTCAAAAGAAGAGATATGATTATGTGCATATATAGGTTATGGTGAACCTTTTGGCATAACTTCTCTAGATGACCTCAGAGCTGGTCTAAATGCTCAATGAGAAGCACCTACAAATTCAAGCTAGCCGACTCACCATGAAGAAGATAAGGATGATGGTTATGAGGATCATTCTGCTCAAGAGCATCCTGAATCA
The DNA here is from genome assembly GCA_028984105.1 of Lavandula angustifolia. NCBI lineage: Eukaryota > Viridiplantae > Streptophyta > Magnoliopsida > Lamiales > Lamiaceae > Lavandula > Lavandula angustifolia. The sequence goes on along the minus strand of CM054806.1, from coordinate 18,356,260 downwards.
CCTAAGGACTTGAGCCCTGAGAAGCCCAACGAGAGAAGTCAAGATGATAAAGATGATGATAATGGCAGCCCGCCACCTTCTCCACCACCATCATCTAAAGTAGTTATAATTGCTATCCCAATCCGCAGTCTACTAAATCCTCATACCAGACCACGCCCATTATCAAAGTTAATGCTAAATATGTGAACAAAATCATCAAAAAGCAAGTTTAGAAGATAAGGTCCATTTCCGCTCCAAATGTCAGTGTGCTAGTTCTATGCAATCTATCAGCTCAAGTAGAGATATTTGAAGTTCTACAATAGATGTTCGAAGCTCAAGCAACTAAATTCTTAGAATTATTGACGCAAGCAACAACGTTCCTACTCCTATTCATGGCTACTACCAACTCAAAACTTCATCAGAGGACCAATGGAATCGTTGCTGCTCAAAACTCAACCCTCTCCAATATTCCGACAGACTCTAAGAAACAGATGTCATATTCGTTTCAATGACACAAGGACAACGTTGACATAGTACTCAGAGCCATGAGGACTGACCGCGAAGAAGATTGGAACACCCATACAGGTGCATTGTACGACATTGATGTTCACGTCAATGAGACTGTAAGTGTTATCGAACGGTTCGACAACTAAGTTCAATCCGTATAATCAATACCCCTGGCTATTGATGATTCCAAAAAGGGGTAAAGAATTCTAGAAGAAACTCTGATAAAAAGGAAAAGACTTATGATAAAACAGAGCAAAAGGATTGAGGATGAGCTAAAGGGGACGGAACTCAGGATGAAGAAAGGGAACTGAATCAAGAAAAGGCAGCTATGAAAACTCATACTTCTCAGGAATTGAGCGTGCACAAACAAGGTACTCAAATGACAATTATTCTCGCATGTGAAGGAAGCTCATAGGTTCTTGAAGTTACAGAGAAAGCGGTTGATGAAATAGCAAGAACATTCGACAATAACTTAGATGGAGAAGAAGAACATGCACTCGGAAAAGCTAAGATGCCTTCTCCTGAACCCAAGAAGAAGTTTAAGAACAAGGACGAACAAGATGCATTTTCGACAAACAATATGCAAATGAGCTCTCTATAGCTCTAGAAAAAGAGAAGAAGAGTAAGAAGAGTAATCCCACTTAGAAGAGCAAGCCCACTCAAAAGAGCAAGCCAATTCCAAAATAGATAAGGTTTATAACAGTCAAGAGAGTAACAAGAAAAAACTTGATCATAAGTGATTGAGATAATGCTGAAGAATCACCTTCTGCTCAACCTAAGGAAATTCAGCAAGTTACTCAGGTTAAGACTCCCCAAGATCCAAAGAAAAAACTTGATCATAAGTTATTCAGATGCTGTTGAAGAATCACCTTCTGCTCAACCTAAGGAAATTCAGCAAGTTACTCAGGTTAAGACTCCCACAAGATCCAAAGATAAAGGAACACGATCAAATGATTGAAGATCAAAAGAAGAAAGCTCATGAGGAATACTTAGCTATAGAAGAGAATAGATTGGGGGAAGCCAGACCTCTATTGCTCAGCACAGGTCCTCCAGCAAGATACTTTAAGAGAGGAACCAGACAACTGAAGAATCCCCCCAGCATGCAAAAGTAAATCAACTACCCCTAAGTTGATAGATGCATTCCTCGGGAATGGAACAACCCTTCGGAAGAACTCCAGAATGAATTCATCAGGAGATTATTTCTGTAAGCTAAGGGAAGCGGATACGGATGCATATCAGTTGTTTGAATAGCTAGTTAACCAGTACAACCCTATTTTTCACTATAATCTAAAAACACTGATGGATGCTGAAAGATTCAGTTCATGGCGCCTAAGTGTAGAACTCTTCCATCTCCAAAGACTCGGCAAGGAGAAAATAAACTATGCAGCCATAGGAAAGGAAATGAAAGAAGCGCCCATGTGAAGGATTTGGATATCAATGAATCAAAAGATGAGATTCTAGTAATGAGAGTTGATATTTCAAAGATGTATGTTAAAGAGTAGGAATACGAATTATACATGCGCCCTTGGAAAGCTTCTCTTATTATTGCTCCAAATAAGATCTTCTGGTGTCTGTGTCCTGACTCTTTCTCTCCTTCCGAGTGGACAGAAATCTGAAGAGAATATTTTTATGTTCTCAAAATCGTTTCTCTCTCTCTCTCTCTCTCTCTCTCTCTCGTGTATGTGCGTTAGTTTTGTGTGTCGAGATTATGAACGGGATTATTAATATTTATATGTTTAATAAGAATATATTAATATATGTAGCCCATTAATTTGATTATACTTCTAATGGACTTCAAAATCAATTGGCCCATAGTATAATAATTTAATAAGTTGCGCTACTTTTATTTATCAATTAATGGGCCCAACCAATTAATTCTAGATATATAAATTTTTATATTATTAATTAATATCAAAAATATATATTCTATTAATAATAATTTCACGAGAGAACTGAGTAACTACTGAGCATCTATTTTGGTCAGACCTAGGATATAATACAATAAATATAGTTGGACCTCAAACTAATTAATTAAATATGCTCAGTCCAGAGAAAAATCATTTAATAAACACGGATTCATTCCACTAGAGAATACGTGTTAGCTTACACCTTTATCTCAATTAGAGCATGAGCATGTATTTTAAACTTAATTGCTCCTCATATATAAGAAACAAATATCCATGAATTAATTAAGCTCACTCACAACTTAAATTAATTAACATATTATTATAGATCCTGAATAGTACCTGTTGGTCCCGAGAGCAGGTTCAGGTGTAGAGGAGGGGGAGGGGGGTTAATACACCTAAAAACCGATCTTCTCAACTTAAACACGAACAATCCTTTTCAGGATGATGTCGTACTGAACAAGTTCAGCAGACCAGATAAGATGTTCTGAATCGTGTTGGCAGAGTGACTGACTCTACTGAGACCTGCTAGCTTACTAAGAGTCAGAATTCAGTATCTTGCAGATAGAGTTCAGTGGTGCGGAATAGTGTAGGCCCAATTCAGTTGAGTTAGGAAAACGTTTTTATTAAAACAGTTTAAGTTGATTAGTGCAATCTGTTAAGTTTGCTGAAACTCAGTTGAATGATTTTAAAGAAGGTTTTTCAGTATGAACAGTAAATCAATGCAACAGTTAAAAACAGAACACAAGACACAGAGATTTTTAAAGTGGTTCGGACACAAAAATCCTACGTCCACTGTCCCGAAAGATCAGGAAGTTGTTTATTATACTGAGATAGTCTCAGTCGGTTTGTACGCTGGACAAACACTGGTCTTGAGATTTATACTGAGCAAGTCTCAGTTTACACGGTTATCAAACTGAGTGTTTGAAAAACTCTCCAACTGTGAAGGAGTCCTTTTACAATAAGGATTAGTTCAAAGGTGAACTCCTTCGTCTAAGCTATGGATATATGCTATTGAGCTTAGGTTAGAGGGATAGGGAACAAGGAAGAGGCTTCTAGAACGACGAACAGCTGAATATAGCTTTGAGTTCGTGTATCGTCGTTTGGATACTAGAGGCTGTATGAAACAGTTAAGCTTGGTTCCCTATGAGCTGGAATGTAGTCTTTCGCCGGAGATAGATTCTTCGAACTTCTTGCGGAAGACTTAGGCTTTTCGAATTAGCTCGTTTGAATGCTCTGTGTGTTCTTTCGTGTTCTTTCCGTGAGCTTCAAATTTCGATTTATCCCTCTATTTATAGAGAAGAGATTAGGATAGATCCGTTGGAGACGACGATCCTTTGTCTCTCTCTTCTGGGTAGCTAACGACTCTTTTGAAGTTTAGTGGCTGGTGATCGCTGTTTTCATCAAATAAATCCTGCAAAATTGCTAGAACTAGAATTAGTATAGCAACAGGTATCGAACACAGGGAACATAGTACTTTAGACCTAAAAATCCTATCAATCAAGGTTTGGTTAGCAACCACGCAAGTTTTGGGAATTATCTAATCTAAAGACAACGAAAGTAAATAGCAGGAAATGAATACAGAATAAACTTATGCAAATAAAACGGGTCCAGCAAAATGATTCACACACACACACAATCGATCACTGACACTAATAATTAATTAATCCACTTAAATCAATTAGTTGTAGGACACCGTAATTAAACTGACATATCCCCTATTCCCCCTTAATTATTCGGTAATCGCCATGGTGGGCATTGAAACGACTACTTCTCTAAATTAGATGCAACCTACGTTGGTGGGCAATCAATAGATTTAACACCTAATCAGCTTTAAGAACTAAGGGAACCCAATTTAGGAGCCTACTCGTATGGTGGGCATCTAATAGTCTCCTACCAAATTAATCCAATTGTCCTAAGAACAATTTGCTACTTATTTAGCCTAATCCCATGAGAAACGATGGAAGTACTAAATTAGCTATGAATTAAATTAACTAGGGTGATCAAGCCTAAATTAATTAATCCAATTAATTAAACCTAGATTAATTCAGAACCTAAGTGATTAATTTTAAGCCCTAGTCTCACGAAATTAAAGTGGTGTGTGTTTCACATCTCGCCGGCCCTAAAAAAGACTTAGCCGCGCATATCGGCCGGACCGGCCGCAGGCCGAACTGCAGGACAGAACACTTAACATGCTGAAAATTATAAAATAACTATGCACGAAAATTATAACAAATTACCAGAATTCAGAATTATTAAAAACACGAAATATGGTCGTAAAATTTATCAAATCATAAATTAAAGACTTCAGATCAATCCACGGGAAAATAAGTACGGAGACAATTCAAATTCGGGAATGCAAAACGAAAGACATAACATGTTGTTTCTTCCAAATCAAACTACAAATCTTGAAACGAAAGTGAGAAATGCAAACTTTGAAATTGATAAACCCTTCGATCGGATTCCTAGGCTTCGGCGTTCTCTTCCTCGGAATGAGCACGGCTTCGGCTTCTCGGAATTCTTCTCTCGATAATTGGTGGCGGATGAATTGGTGCAGACGGATGATGATAATGAATGTTACGGTGTGTAGCGTGCGTGTGTATGGGCGTAAGATCTGATTTTCGTTCGTCTCCTCTCCTATATATAAGGCGACTCCTTTTCCTTGTAGAAGTAGGATTTTTATATCCAATATGGAAAGATATTAATTAGATAAATCATATCTAATTCTTTCCATATCATCTCTTCCCTTATCCTCCACCTTCCTTCTCTACAATTTCGTCCAAAATTCCATCTTTTAGACCCCAAATCGAGCCTGCCACCTCAGCAACTCATCACCGCCACATCGGCACGAAAAATGCGCAAGACATCACGTAAATACGGTCCAACCGGCCGGGTGGGCCCCAAAACAGACAGAATTTGTATAGTACGAATTAGACTCATCAAACCTCCTTACACTTGAACTATACTTGCCCTCAAGTATAAGAAACACAAAAGAATACGTACTAATCAAATTCAGTCAATCCCTAAGACTCAAGACTCAAAATAAAAAGACACAAGACGAGAATAAGACAAGGAAAAGACAAAGACAAAGACACGAAACAAAGAAGCAACACAAAGACAAGGACAAGAAAACGACACGAAACAAAACAAGAAACAATATCAATCATTTCCGTAATCTCCACAGTCAAAGAACTAGCAAAACATGTCAAACTATGCAAATATGAATCTCATCAAACAAGTAGAGTTGCAAATTTAAAACAAAGCACACAAATATCAACTTGGTCAAAAACCTAAGCAAAAGTGGATCATCCTCACGGTTCACTCAACACTCTCTAATCTAAGTCCGGTCAAGCCACTCAAAGAAAATAGTCCACTCTATCACGATAAAAGATTGTCACAACTGCAATATCAAGGAGGTCTTTCTTTTTGGTTATAATGGGGCTTAGGATATAGATAAATTTTCGTTGGTAAGGGTCCTAGGGTTTCTAAGCTCCAAGAAATGTAGATTGATGTCATGCATGTCATACTTGCTCAAAATTAGATAATCAAGAATAGATAAATAATGCCCACCGCTAAAGAATTACACATCAAATGCTACTTAATACATCAACAAATACCCTTCAAATAAACTAATTTTTCCACTTTTTCAAATTTTTTTTTTTCGTAGTTTTTTTTTTTTTTAAACTGGGTACATACTCGTCTGTCTGGTCAGGTAGGCCGTAATTTCTGCTATTTAAAGTGCAGTTTTTTTTTTCAATGATTCTGGCCAAATACCATTCTGTAGCATGTATGAACTGAGCAGCCAGAGGACTAAATCTGCTATCCTCACATATATAATAAGATCAATCTCAAGAAAGCTTGTAAAACATGCAATGACATTGGACAAGAGAAAGCTAAAAAGGCATTGGCTAATATTTTCTGACTAAATCAAAGAATCGGTCAAGGCTCAAATTAGTTCACTAAGGGATAATGTAAGGTAGGAAAGTATTGTCGCGGCTAAATGGCTCAATTCCTAGTGCCTCCTATCATGTATCACAAGTGACTCACCTTTATTGCAACTTCGTGGACAAACACTCTAAAAGAATTTAGTAGGAAGTGTCCTACTTTAAAGGCTCAAATCTAATATACGGAGTGTGTGTAAAATTCGATCCACAATTTACTTATTATTTCTCATCCCAAATTACTTACAAATATGCACCAAGTCCTACTCTTCACAAAGAACTAACATGCTTGCATATTGAAACATAAAGCACAAATCAAACATGCTTAAACAATGAACAAGAGTGCATCAAAAACTTCAAATTTTGGCATGCTTCGACGACACAAAAGAAAGGACGACACAAAGTGAAACGACGTAAAGACCTCCCTCCTTACACTTAAACCCTTGTGTGCCCTCACGCAAGAAAAGACAAAGAAAAAGGACGGAGAACATGACAAAAATACATAACAAATACCCCTCCTTACACTTGATCGTTGCAAACGAGCAAGTAAAAGAGAAACAAAACATAGACACGAGCACAAAAACACAAACACACAAAAACAAGAAAATAAAAACAAAAGCAAAAGTGGGGAAAATGGCGTCACCTATCGCCCGGAGGCGGAAGGCGAGAGAGAACCGTGCGCTCCAAATCATCAAAGCGTCGCCGAAGGCTGCAAGCTCACCATGCAACTAACTCCTCTGAGATCTTTTCTCCTTAAACTTAAGTCCACAACATTCTTCATAGCCTAGATCTGGAAAAACAACACAAAAAATAAAGACCAAACAATAATAAAATCAAAGGAAATAAACGATAATGAACTCGGGTTGGCTCCCGGTAGCGCCTTTCTTTAAAGTCTTTGGCTAGACCTCCTCTTAAAGGGTCAATCTGGTGGAGTTATGCATAGTGGAGTCACATCCACTACCTTGATCACCATATCCAATCTCTTTCCACGGTCTTTATACCACATGAAATCATCATAGGCATCTCTCCAAAACTCTTTCTCACACTTGGTTGATGGCCTATCCACTTGCCAAATGATGGAAGTCTGCTCTCTTGCTGGCCTTTTGCTTGTCTCTTTCAGGTTGGGGCTTCGACTTTGAAATGCATGGCTGATCATCGAAGATAACTGTCTGCTTGGAAACGCTCTCGCCTCGGCCAAGTCGGCGATTCTCGCTGTCGGTTTGGGGCGAAGCATAGAGTGCCATGATGCTCTCCTTAATCTCTTTATCCCTCATGTCATTGGCATCCAAATCAGCAAATCCATGTGTGAGAGTGAGTTCTATCTTATCCTGCAACAAATGCATCTCAAGATATTCTTGGACAAAGCTCTCAATAATGTCAGTAGAAAGGGCATCTTCATTCTCATGATCATTAGGTTTCTTAAGTGCATTATCAACATGATGAACATAAATTTCATTATGATACTTAACACTTATAGAAACTTCATCAACATCAATCACTTCCCTAATAGTCTTAAAAAATGGTCTACCCAACAGAACACCCGCATTTCCCTCAACTTGCCTATCATTGGTATCTATAACATAGAAATCAGCAGGATAGACAAAATTGTTGATTCTGACTAGCATGTTCTCTAGTAAACCTATTGAAGCAATGCATGACCTATCAGCAAGTTGTATAATCACCTTAGTAGCCACTAACTCCACTCCAGTTAATTGATTATACACAGAAAGTGGCATAACATTGATAGATGTACCCAAATCACACATAGCCTGCTTAACTATCACATTACCCATAAGACAAGGTAAAGTAAACATACCTGGGTCCACGCACTTGGCGGGCAACATCTTCTGAATGATTGCCGACACCGACGTATCCATCAATACCTTCTCGATTTCTTGGATCTTACCCGTTATGAAGTCTTTGACAAATTTCCCAAATTGGGGAATCTTCACGGCTTCGAGGAAAGGTATGTTGATTTCCAGCTTCTTGAACAACTTCACATAATCCATGTATTCCTTGTTCGGTGTCCGTTTCCTCTCCAATGCCTCAAGAAACGGTGGAGGTATGACAGTCTTAGGGTATGTCTGGACAGATCGACCTTCTCTGTCGATCAGCTCTCCATCAGCCAGATTCTGCACGTGCAGCCGGTGCATGCGGGTAGTTCGACCTTCTGCGTCCGTCGAGAATGCTCGGTATGGTCAGGCTCGGCGATGCGTTACCGCTGCCAGATCTAATCTTTTGGGGACTCACTTTCGGTGTTGGTTCGGACAACTCTTTTCCACTCCTCAACATGATGTGATTGCAACTATGGGCAGACGAATGTGGCTGAGTCTGAGAAGGTAATTGCCTCTGATTTGCCTTCATTTCATCTAGCGAAGTGGTCATCATAGACAATAGCTTGGTCAGATTTTCCAAGATATCTTGTTGCTCCCACTTCAATTGTTGCACTTCTCTCTTCACGGCTTTGAGCTCATAATGATTTGAAGTTATTTCCTTCTGCATCTGCTTCTGATATGCAATGGCATCTTTTTGAGAAACAATCATCTCGCACATCAATTCTTCAAGCATAGAGGATCCTTGGTCGGCTTGGTCGGGCGGAGGCATGATTGACATTTTTGGATTCAATGCCATTTGATGCGGAGCTCGGTAAGGTTGCTCTATACCGAGGGTAGGTGTCCGATATAATTTGTCATAGTGATGGATAAGTTGTTGCACTTGACTTTGTGGAAATTCCACGCGCTTGTGTGTTCGGGCACCTTGCTCTCCATCAATTTCCTGCTCGAGTTCAGTCTTCTTTTTACCGTCCAAGCTAATTTAACTTACGTTAGCCCTAGCATTTGGATTGGGCTGGACTTGCAACGGTAATTGCCCTTGACTTGCCTTCATTTCTTGAATTGAAGAATTTAACTTGGAAATCTGCTTGGATAAATTCTCGATGGTGCTTTGATTATCTCTCTTGGTCTGATTAATCTCATCTTGCATCTGTTGTTGATAGGCAATGGTACTCTTCTGAGAAGTAATCATTTCAACCATCATTTTCTCCAACGGGCTGCTCTGGTCCGTCTGGCCAGATGGGCCAGTCTGCTGCTGAAATTGCTGCGGGAATTGCCTTTGATGTGGAAGTCTGTAGGGTTGTTGAAACCCTTGTTGCTGCGATGGCTGATATTGTTGATGATGGTATGTAGGTTGTTGGAATGATTGTTGTGGAGGATTCCTTGGCGGTTGTGGCGCTTGATCATCTTGTCTCCACCTTAAGTTCGGATGAATCTTGTTATGTCCATTCCAATTGTCGGCTGCATTAACATCCTCGCCTTGACATTGCAAAGATGTGTGCCCTCTTTGACCACATGCACCACATGTGTGATCATCCATTGTACGCGCAGATGAAGAGGAAGAGGAAGGAGGATTTCTCTCCTTGAATAGACGATCCAATTTGTCTTCGAGTTGGCTGAACTTCTCCTCCATTTTTAGCCCAACTTTCATATCAAGATCATCTAAAAAGTCTCCACTCGAAAGGTTCACAGACCTCCTTTGCATCCTTGGTCCTTTGTATTGGGATGTAGATTCAGCAAGGCCTTCAATGATTGCCTTTGCATCAGTGTAGTAGCTATTAGCAAAGCTACCCTTCAATCCAACGTTCACCATGGTTTTAGACTCATCTGTCATTCCTTGGTAGAAAATTTGCAGCAGATTCACTTCAGAAAAACCATGGTTTGGGCAGCTATCAACTAGCTTCCCAAATCGCTCCCAATAAGCTCCAAAGGACTCATCAAGCTCTTGAGTAATCCCGGAAATCTCCTTCTTGAGTACATTCGTCTTGGATTGAGGGAAGTATTTGTCTAGGAATGTTTGACGCATCTGAGCCCAAGTAGTGATTGACCTAGGCCTCAATCCGGAAAACCATGCACGAGCTCCATCTTGTAGAGTAAAAGGGAATGCTTTGAGCTCGAAAGCATCCAAATATCCTTGCCTGTGCAGATCACAGACCTGATTAAATCCCTCCAGAAAAGCAAAGGGATTCTCGTTTAGCTTCCCGTAAAACTTTGGACATGCCGCGACCAAATTAAGCTTCACATCTATCTGCTCAGTAGTAGTTATGTGGATTGGTCTGGGCAAATCCTCTCCCAAGTTCCTCGAACCTGAGTTCATCTTCAGATTGACTCTTTCTTCTTCAGCCATTCTTTCTTCTTCGAGATCAGATTGTTGTCTTCGGAAAACGGGTCTGTCTTGCCTGTCGGACCGATTTCAGACTCTGACTCACTGGTTCTTTCCTCTGCAGTCGGTCGGACACTGTTTACGTTCGTGGCAAAGCCTTGGTTGCTTTTGCAGCTTTGTTGCCTTCCAATTCTTTTTCGCAGTCTTTTCAATTTCTGGATCAAAGTGTAGAAAAGGACGGGAAGACCTGCTCATACAACACTTAAAAAGCACAAAAGATCAGTAGGAAAAACAAGCTTAAATATAACACCGTTCCCCGGCAACGGCGCCAATTTGGTGATCGCTGTTTTCACCAAATAAATCCTGCAAAATTGCTAGAACTAGAATTAGTATAGCAACAGGTATCGAACACAGGGAACAGAGTACTTTAGACCTAAAAATCCTATCAATCAAGGTTTTGTTAGCAACCACGCAAGTTTTGGGAATTATCTAATCTAAAGACAACGAAAGTAAATAGCAGGAAATGAATACGGAATAAACTTATGCAAATAAAAAGGGTCCAGCAAGATGATTCACACACACACACAATCGATCACTGACAATAATAATTAATTAATCCACTTAAATCAATTAGTTGTAGGACACCGTAATTAAACTGGCATATCCCCTATTCCCCCTTAATTATTCGGTAATCGCCATGGTGGGCATTGAAACGACTACTTCTCTAAATTAGATGCAACCTACGTTGGTGGGCAATCAATAGATTTAACACCTAATCAGCTTTAAGAACTAAGGGAACCCAATTTAGGAGCCTACTCGTATGGTGGGCATCTAATAGTCTCCTACCAAATTAATCCAATTGTCCTAAGAACAATTTGCTACTTATTTAGCCTAATCCCATGAGAAACGATGGAAGTACTAAATTAGCTATGAATTAAATTAACTAGGGTGATCAAGCCTTAAATTAATTAATCCAATTAATTAAACCTAGATTAATTCGAAACCTAAGTGATTAATTTTAAGCCCTAGTCTCACGAAATTAAAGTGGTGTGTGTTTCACATCTCGCCGGCCCTAAAAAGACTTAGCCGCGCATATCGGCCGGACTGGCCAGACAGACCGAACTGCAGGACAGAACACTTAACATGCTGAAAATTATAAAATAACTATGCACGAAAATTCTAACAAATTACCAGAATTCAGAATTATTAAAAACACGAAATATGGTCCTAAAATTTATCAAATCATAAATTAAAGACTTCAGATCAATCCACGGGAAAATAATTACGGAGACAATTCAAATTCGGGAATGCAAAACGAAAGTAATAACATGTTGTTTCTTCCAAATCAAACTACAAATCTTGAAACGAAAGTGAGAAATGCAAACTTTGAAATTGATAAACCCTTCGATCGGATTCCTAGGCTTCGGCGTTCTCTTCCTCGGAATGAGCACGGCTTCACCTTCTCGGAATTCTTCTCTCGATAATTGGTGGCGGATGAATTGGTGCAGACGGATGATGATAATGAATGTTACGGTGTGTAGCGTGCGTGTGTATGGGCGTAAGATCTGATTTTCGTTCGTCTCCTCTTCTATATATAAGGCGGCTCCTTTTCCTTGTAGAAGTAGGGTTTTTATATCCAATATGGAAAGATATTAATTAGATAAATCATATCCAATTCTTTCCATATCATCTCTTCCCTTATCCTCCACCTTCCTTCTCTACAATTTCGTCCAAAATTCCATCTTTTAGACCCCAAATCGAGCCTGCCACCTCAGCAACTCATCACCGCCATATCAGCACGAAAAATCTGCAAGACATCACAGAAATACGGTCCAACTGGCCAGGTGGGCCCCAAAACAGATAGAATTTGTATAGTACGAATTAGACTCATCAGTGGCAGTGTCCTTTCCCTCCTTTTCTGGAAAGTTGTTGACTTGCAGCTTTAGTAGATATAGGATACGTGGCTGCTTGTCATTGGCCGAGGTTTAGAAAATGGTTGAGATAGAACAGACTTCAAGGAGATCTGAAGCTGACTTCTCTCTTCCTCGTATTTAACTCTGCTGAAAAGTGACTTCAAAGATTCTGACAGACAGAAGACTGTCTGGCCGTTGTTGAGTCTGATCTCTGATTCAGTAGTATGCTGAGTCTGATCTCTGAGTCGGCTCTACTGAAGATCAGCTCTGAGTACAGTGAACTACTCCTGCTGAGTTCAGTTCCACTGACTTCTTTCAGTATACTGCTCCTTCTGAGTCCAGTATTACTGAGTCTTCTACTTCTGGTGCTGAGGCGGATAATCTACTGAGTGGCTGAACCAGAGCAGAGGGTCTGCTGAGTCTGAAACCTCAAAGACAAAACAAAATACAACTTAATGGTTCACTAATCAACATAGGGTTTTGGAATCTTCAAATCTTCACAAATTCATTCAGAGCACAAGGCTACTGAGTCGTATGTTACCACAGAAGACTGAGCCATTCCCACTAGTTCAATTCGCCAATTTAGCTTTGTGATCGCATGGGTAGAGTGATTCAAGATGTTGAACACTATTTACTGACTTCAGTCAGTCCATAGTAAACTCAGTACGAGATGTTGTGCGGAAAGTGTAGGCCTGATTTTATTCGTCTCTTTTGAAAAACATTTTTATTGAAAACAGTTTAGTTATGCTTCTGTGTGTATTAAGGTTTTACTGAAAATCTAGACTTATGATTTTTGAAACTCAATTTTATGCAGGATGAACAGTTAACCAATAAAACAATAAATAACACAAACAGTTTTTAAAGTAGTTTGGATACGCAAGATCCTAATCCACTGTCGTGAATTACCAGGAGGTCTTCAATTAATTATACTAAGCAAGTCTCAATCGATCCGTACACTGGAAAGATCACTAGTTAAAGTCCTAGCGACTTTACAATGGGGTTCAAACATAAGGTTTGAGATTCTCAAACTAAGTAGGAGTTCTCATAATGAGAACAGTTCAAGATATGAACTCCATCATTGTCTAATATTATGATCTAACAAGGTTTGCTTAAAATAGAGAATGAGACTAGAATACTCTCAAGTGAAGAACTATTTCGGATATCTATCTATGTAGAGAGTTCTTCCATATGTTTCATTAGAAATTGCTAGAGCTTGAATACTTGAATGTTTGGTGTTCCCGGTATCTTCAACGCTTGAAGATCATATTTCTATTTATAGTCTTAGCTCATGGAAAGATTCGTTGGAGGAAACCTAGTCACGTGTCAAAAAGGATAGGAATAACGCTCATCTCAAATTTTGAATCCCATTGTAGATATTCTATCTTATTCAATCTTGAGGGCAACTTTATGTCAATGCAAGTAGAGTGATGGCAGCTCCTCAGTAGTCGAGGTTGAATGGTAGATGAGACTTGTTCAAACTCCAAGACAGATGTTGAGTTGACTTCCTCTGATACCTCAGACACTTTAACTGAGTTTTCCTCCACTGACATTCTTCTGAGAGATTCAGCTTGTTAGCCGAGTCGTTTTGTACTGATGTCCAACCCACATTCAGTAGATTCTAATGAATTCTACTGATTCTTCAAACACTGAGTCCAACCAACAACTGAGAATAATAAGTGACTGAGACTATCGGCTACTGAACTCTATCTAGCCTACTGAGTTCCTAACATGCTGAACTCAATTATGCTATTACATTATGTTAGTTCATCACTCACCTAGGGGTTTTGGGATCATGAAATCTTATATTGAATCTTCGTCCAACCTCTATTATCTACAACACACTACACAATCTAACTATTATACAAGATAAATGATTAAGCATGTGCAAATATTTTAAATCAGACAAGAGAAGAAAATAGTGGAAGGGAAAACACATTGTATACAAGCTTAAATAGTTGCTTCTAGTATAGAAAATCCAAAAAATTCTCACACTTTTACTAAAGTAGACTCTTAGTATACAATGTGTCGGTTCTGGTACTAACTAGTACAAACAAACACGCCTAGTTATCTATCACTAGTTCTTCCACTTATAGAAAAGTTTTTGCAATCCTAAGTGGGAGGCATCTCACACACTCCAAAGCCACCAACATGCTTCTCGTAGGCCTGGATGGGCAAGCTCTTCGTGAATAGATCAACTAGGTTGTCTTCAGTTCTGATCTTCTCAATCACCATCTTCCCTCGGTTTATGAATTCTCATGTGATATGGTATTTCATGTCTATGTGTTTAGACACCTTGTGGAATTTGGGTTTTGTTGGTCCCGAGATTAAACGTTCAGGTGTGGGGGGGGGGATGAATAACCTGAAAATAATTTCTCAACTTTAAACACGAACAGTCCTTTTCAGGAGAGTGTCATACTGAACGAGTTCAGTAGACCAAATAAGCTATTCTGGATCGTGTGGTAGAGTGGCTGACTTCACTGAGGCCTGCTAGTTGACTTGAGTCAGAATTCAGTACCGTTCAGCTGAAGTTCAGTATAGTGCGGAAATGTGTAGGCCCAAATTCAGTTGAGTTTAGAAAACGTTTTTAATAACAGTTTCAGTATGTTAATGCAATCGATTAAGCGTTGCTGAAACTCAGTTGAATGATTTTAGAAAATACTTTCAGTATGAACAGTAATCAATACAACAGTTAAAGAGACGAAAGAACACAGTCGATTTTTAAAGTGGTTCAGATCCAACAATCCTTCGTCCACAGTCCCGAAAGATCAGGAAGATATGTATTATACTGAGATAGTCTCAGTTGGTTGGTACGCTGGACAAACACTGGTCTTGAGATTTATACTGAGCAAGTCTTAGTTTACAAAGGATCAAACTAAAGCGTTTGACAAACTCTCCAACTATGAAGGAGTCCCTTACAATAACGATCAGTTCATATATGAACTCCTTCGTCTAAGCTATAGATATGATCAGCTGAGCTTAGGTTAGAGGGATAAGGAACGAGAAAATGACTTCTATAGCGAGGAACGGTTAAGTATAGA
Source organism: Lavandula angustifolia (assembly GCA_028984105.1). NCBI lineage: Eukaryota > Viridiplantae > Streptophyta > Magnoliopsida > Lamiales > Lamiaceae > Lavandula > Lavandula angustifolia. Next base: position 18,340,823 of record CM054806.1, on the reverse strand, counting down.
CTTAGGTTCATGTTCAGTCACTTGGATACTAGAGGCTTTATAACTCTGGTTCAGCTTGGTTCCCTATGAGCAGGTATGTCGTCTTTTGCCGGAGATTTCTCTTTGAACTTCTTGCGGAAGACTTAGGTAGTTTTTAGTTGCTCGTGAATGCTCGTGTATTCTTGTCTGTGTCGTGAGATTTAATTTGAATTGTATCTCTCTATTTATAGAGTAGAGACAAGGATAGATCCGTTGGAGACGACGATCCTTGTGTCTCTCTCCTTTGGGTAGCTAATGGCTCTTTCAAAGATTGGTGGCAGTGTACTTTCCCTCCATTTTTGGAAAGTTGTTGACTTGCAGCTTTAATCAAAAAGTAGACAGCTGGCCGCTCGTCATTGGTCGAGGCTAAGGAAAGTAGGTGAGACAGAACAGACTTCAACGTAGATCTGAAGCTGACTTCTCTCTTCCTCGTATGAATCTGCTGATTTGACTTAGTAAATCCTGACAGTTTAGAAGACTGTCTAGCCATTGCTGAGTCTGATCTATATTCAATAGCATGATCCTGCTGAGTCGGCTCTACTGAAGATCAACTCTGAGTTTAGTGAACTACTCCTGCTGAGTTCAGTTCCACCGACTCCTTTCCATATTATGCTCCCGCTGAGTCCAAGTATCACTGAGTCTTCTTCTTACGTGCCGAGGCGGGTAATCTGCGGCGCCTGAACCAAATGAAGAGTGTCCATTGAGTCTGAAACCTCAAAGACAGAACAACTCATTACAACGGAATGGTTCATCAGTTCAAAGTAGGGTTTTGGTATCTTCAAATCTTCAGCAAATATTTAGAGCACTAGGGTACTGAGTCGTCTCTCAACAGATTGTGAGAAGACTGAATCATCTCCCAACATTTTCCCCCTATTTAATGATGCCAAGACCTAACACCATGACTATTAGAAACAGAGCTCCTTACAAGTATTACAAGTAGAATCAGTGGAGTTCTTCTTCAAGTCCTAGACTACTGAGGGAATCAGGGAAGAAATATCAGAACCTGTACAAAAAACTAATCAGCAATTTCTCCCTTTCTAACAACATTTTCCCTTATCTACAAGCAATCTAACAGATTAGAATCTAACAAGGTAAAAAATGACAGAATATATTCAGTGAGTGTGTGAGTCTGTAATCACTTGAGTGATTCTGTGTGTTAAGCATAAAGACAAACAAGGCCATATAGACAATAAGGAATTGTCAGGGCCGAACAACAGTGATGATTTATATATAATGAACTTCAGTACAGATACATCAAACTGCTATTCTAAGAAATCAGAACAGAAAAGAAATACAGAAGCTATCTATCTCCTGAACTGCTGAATCCTGTCTTTGAAGTCCTGTGATTTTGATTCAGGAAGAGGCAGTCCATACATCCTGTAAGTAGTCTTCCTCAGCTTCAGTATCTCTGGCAAATCAGTAGGCTCATCTTCATCTAAGTGTCTTGCTTGGGCAGCATCCTTAATCTCTTTCTCAATTACCCCATAATGAACAGAGCCATCAAGTTTCAGTGGGGGAGGCATGATCCTTGGAGCTGGGACTCTGACATCAATTTTATCTGCTATGGCCTTCTGAACTCTAGAAAATATCTCTGGGTCGGTCTTCAAAAGCCATTCAGCAAATTCAATAGACTTGTGCGTCACAGGCCAGTATCTCCAGAAGTAGTATCTCTTGATGTAGTCTGCCTTCAGTGACTCCCACCTCTGTGTTCATTCCCATGGCATCCGTTCATCCACTCTGGGCCATTTGTAAATTTTAAGGTCAGTAGGCTTCCTGAGTCTTCTGTATTTCTAGGGAATATCTGCCTTCTCAGTAATCCTTTGGCTAGCTTCTGTCTCAGCCTTCAGCCTCACAGCTTTTAGATCTGCCAATCTGAGCCTTTCCCTTGCTGCTTCAATTTGCCTTGCTTCTGCTCCTCTGTATAGATACCTCTCCATCTGATCCCAAATTTCTTGCATTTCAAGCTCTTGTTTCTTCGAGGGGATATAGGAGGGTACATGTTCTTCTTCTTCTGAATCAGTAGGAGTAGAGGATTTTTCCTTTGAAGTTCCCTACTGACCAGTTGTCTGCTGCTGCTGTTACTCTTTTTCCTTTTCTTTGTCAGCCTTATCACTTAGCTTTAATTTCCTAGGAGGCAGCCTTGTCCCAGGCTTCCTACCTCCTGCTGGGGCCTAAGTCTTGCCTTTGGCTGGTTTTTTCTTTAGCTTGTTAGCAGCCTCAGCCTCGGCAATTTCTTTGGCAAGTTTTTCATCTGCAGCTATCTGAGCTTCCTCCTCAGGAGTGATGTATCTTTTAGTTTTCTTTGAGGGGGAGTTGGAAGCTTCAGTATCTTCTTGCCTTTACCTTGCACTGGAGGAGGCAGAGGAACCTCTTCCTCTTCTGAGTCCTCTTCTGTGTACTCAGCAATCTCCTTGACTATGTCACTGGGAGTCTGGGTTGCTTGAGTGGCAGAATCCTTGGGTCCTGAGCCACTTGGGCCAGTCTCAGCAGGCACTACATCTCCTGCTGCTGAGACACCCTGGGCCTCGCCTTGTGCAGTCTGAGTAGAGGCACCAGTGGGAGCAGATTGCTGACTTTGATTAGCTCCAGTCACTATCCTTACTCCTTTAGGTACTCTCAGTACCTTCTCTTTTCCTTCTGTAATCTTCAGTTTTCCTTCCCCCTTTTTGGCATCAACAAATAAGCCAGGGGTGGGAATCTGCACCTTCTTATCCAGACTCTTGTAGGCTGCTGAAAGGTCATCTAATGCATACTGCAGCTTTGTGAGTCTCTCATGCAGTTCGTTTCTCTCCTCAGTAAGTTGTTCGCTGTACTTTTTGTGAGAGGCGTCTGCTGCTGTCTGGATATCTTGCAACTTTTGATCCACCTTCTCTTCCATAGCCTTCTGAATTGATTGGATTGTGAGTTGACTGGGCGGCCTTGTAATCTTCCAGAAGTTTTCCTTGGCCAGCTTCCATCAACTTCAGTAGCTCTTCGAAGTTGGCTCGTTGAGTGGCGAGTGCTTCAGTAAGGATTGTTGAGAAGTCGGGGGCGGGCGTGTTCTGAATAGTTGTTCGGAGCCCTTTGATCTCTGCACTCTGAGCTTGAGTGTTCTGCCTCCACGTCTTGTAGACGGCACGGGCGAGGAGTCGGTTCTGAGTCCCTTGACTCCTCAGGGCCCTGGCCACTGACTTCGATCGTCGGCTTTTAGGGCTAGGCGCTACCTCGAATGCAGACTCAAGTAAGAGCTGAGCTGGTTCTGCAGACTTCGAGGTACCAACCTCCGACTTACCTGGTCCAAGGATGCTGAGGGGAGGTTCAGCAGTAGAGGTTGGAGCATCCTTGTCCAGTTGAGTACCCTCATCAGGCTTCTCAAGGCCTGAATCACGGGGTGGGTCTTGATCATCGGGGTCAGACCCATCTGAGGGTGCCGTTGCTGAGGTTGGTTGTCGATCGTTCAGCATGGCAAGCATGGCAGCCCTCAAGTCATCTAGGGAATAGATGTCTAATGGCTCGGAGTAGCCTATCTTCTCCCTTATGATTAACTCCTCTTCGTGGAGTTGTTCGCAGGAGTGGTGGAGGATCAGTTTGTTCAGAGTAGACCACTCCTGGAACCGGATCAGCATAGGGAGTCTAGCCTGCCTTGCCAGAGTGACTAGATCATTGTGGCTGGCTATCTCTGGTATTTGTTCAGTAATCTCTCGAGGGGCTCTTGATTGCAGAGCAGATAGTGGATATTCCTCCACTAAGCAGCATTCCGTCTGCTGAGAAGCAACAATCTCCGATTGAAGTCTCGAAATCTTCGACTTCAATCGGAGATTGTTGCTTCTCAGCAGACGGAATGCTGCTTAGTGGAGGAATATCCAAGGGGATCTCAGTCGTTGGGATTTGTTCAGTCGCTACCCCTTGGTCCACTGTATCTCCTCGTTCAGTGGAGAATGCCTTCTCCACTGACTGAGTTTTCTCTTAGGACTCAAGATCGTCCCTCAACTACAGAGGTGGTTCAGCCACAACCTCTGGTACGACCTCACAGACTTTCTTCAGTCTCTTGGTCGGCGTCTTGGGAGTAGATTTTGGAGGTGACCTCTTCTTCGTAGGAGTGGAGGTCTTCTAAGTTCTTGACTTGGGATCAGCAGGCCCTGTCCCAATCTGCTGAAGGGCCGCTGCCCTGCTCTAGAATATGACTTTATTTGGGTTGAAATATAACTTGTCAGCGTATACCATATTGTCAGCTCTGCAGAGGTCTTCTATCATGACAGATAGCTTTGTGTCGTATAGCAATTTTCGCTTGACTGACAGGCAGTTGTCTCAGCGATCGAACTTGGCAGCCTGAGTCATAAACTCCTTCAGGAAGAATTCAACCTAGTTAATTTTTGTATGATCGTGAATAGCCATCATAAGCTGAATCATCGGTCGCGATACTTGGTCAAACGAGCCGGCCTGACTCGTCAGAATTTGAGTCACTATGTAGGCAAGAGCTCGATACTGCGGAAGCATAGTGTTCTTTGGGAAGGCAGCTCTGAATGTTGTAGGCTTCCCGCAGAACACTTCCAAATACTTGTCCATAAGATCGTCCTTATAGCCCACAGTGGTAAAACCTTCGCTCGAAAGTTGGTAGCTTCGTTGAAGCGCTTCCTTGATAGACATCAGCTTGATCTCAGAAATAACGCGAGCAGGATCTCCAAGAATATAGGTGACACATCTGCATCGGATGTCCCCATCTACTGACTCGGAGTTCAGATATAATTCTGCTATCTGGCGAGGGAGGAAGTAAGATGGCTTCCTAGACAGGAACTTCTCAAGACCAGTCGCCCTCAGTGAATCAAAGATTTCCTCCATGAAGTCTAGATCGCAGGAGTCAAACTCCATCATCGGCTCGAACCAGACACGATCCTTCTCGAGGATCTCTTTCATGTTCGCGGAACCATAACATCTCTTCCTGCCATATTTAATAATCTGCAAGAAGAAATCAGTATCGAACGAAAATATTAAGATTATCATATACGATGATGAATGATCATGAAAGATTTACCAAAGAGTTTCTGAGAGTTTTGAAAATGAGTTTTGCAAGGAGGCAAAGATTTTTCTCAGAAAACTAGGGTTCGTAAAGATTTGTAGAGTAAAAATGGCGGTTTCCAACTTTGAACGTGCTTATATATTTTAAAGAAGATGAACAGTTAGTAATCCACTGTTCAGTTTGAAATAGCTTTATGAGATAGACGGCTAGGATATAATGTTATAAAATAGGTAATGATCAATTTAGCCGCCTAAGTCAAAATACAGTTGTAAATAGCCAAAGAAGTAACTTGATACGACATGCATTAAATGCGCCGCAGAGTTCAGCATACTTTACATAGAATGTCGTGTATTTAATGTAAACCGTTATATTAAATGGCATTTCATAAGGCATTGAATACGAAATTGAATCTGAGTTATAAATGCATAGAAAATTTCATTGGCTACTGAGTAGAGATACGCAAACCTGTCAGCTGATCATCGTAGTCAGCTGATACCTCGTGTAGATGGTTGCTGAGTCTCTAGGTACTGAATTTACTCAGTACCAAGAGTGAACATTCCCCCTTGCTGAATGCTCCTCTCCTGAATCCACTTACTGACTGGAGTCAGTTGGGTCCAGTAGACCTAGCTCTACTGAAAGTTCTCTGAATCTGGCTTCAGCTAAAGGCTTGGCCAGTATATCTGCCCTTTGGTGGTCAGTATGGATCTTTTCCATCCTGATATCCTTCTTTTCGACATGATCATGAATGAAGTGGTGTCTGATGTCCACGTGCTTCATCTCGTATGAAGTACTGGGTTCTGAGTGATTGCAATTGCACTGGTGCTGTCGCAGAAGATCGGCACTTCATTCTGAAAAACATCATAGTCGCGTAGCTACTGTCTCAGCCAAAGGATTTGGGCGTAACAACTTCCGGTAGCCATATATTCAGCTTCAGTAGTTGACGTCGCTACTGAATGTTGTTTCTTTGAAAACCATGAAATCAGCTTACTGCCAAGGAACTGACACGTTCCAGAAGTTAACTTTCGGTCAATTCTACATCCTGCATAGTCAGCATCAAAATAACCAGTTAGTTCAATATTATCATCAGCTGGATACCATAAACCCATGTCAGGTGTTCCTCTGAGATAGCGGAGAATCTTCTTTGCTAAGTCCATGTGACTCTGCTTAGGATTCGTCTGAAATCGAGCCCAGACACCTACAGCATAAGTTATGTCAGGTCGAGTAGCTATTAGCTATAATAATGAACCAATAATAGCACGAAATTCAGTATGGTCTACTGGTACTCCCTCTTTATCAAGATCGATTTTCATGTTCGTGTTCATCGGGATCTTGATTGGTTTTTCAGATGTGCAACCGAACTTCTCGATGAGGTCTCACATGTATTTGCCTTGATTGGTGAATGTTCCCTTCTCAGATTGTTTGACTTGAAAACCGAGAAAATAATTCATCTCTCCCATCATCTACATCTCGAACTTATACTTCATCATCTTCTCAAACTGCTGACACATGATGACATTCTTTGATCCAAAGATTATGTCATCTACGTAGATCTGCACAAGTAGGATAACGTCTTCCAGTCGAATGCTGAATAATGTGCGGTCTACTGTGCCTTTCTGAAAACCTTTCTGAAGAAGAAACTCAGACAGGGTATCGTACCAAGCCCTGGGTGTTTGTTTTAACCCGTATTTAGCCTTTCTGAGTCTGTAGACCTGATGCCCTGCTGAAAGCCGGGACGCTGTTCTACATAGACTTCTTCTTTCAGCACGCCGTTCAAGAACGCAGACTTCACATCCATTTGATAAACTCTGAATCTCTGATGTGTTGCGTAGGCTAGGAATAGTCTGATTGCCTTCAATCTTCACATCCACTTGGGTTTCTTCATCGACCTGAGTTACATGGGGTTGACTCTGTTTAGTAGAGTCAATCTGTTCAACTACTTCTGCTGCTGGCTGAGATACAATAGACTTGTGTTCAGTTTCTTCATTTGAATCATCATCCCAACACAACTGGATCTTTTCAATTTTATCTTTCAGGCTCAGATCCTGTAGTTGCTTAATGATGTCCTCAGATTCTAGTTTAGAGTTCCTGCTCCTGTCTTCAGTAGCAAACTCATTAAAAACAACATGAGGGCTTTCCTCCACATAAAGGGTCCGATAGTTAAAGACTCTGAAGGCTTTTCTGACCTGGGAGTATCGTAAGATGACTCCCTGGTCTGACTTGCTATCAAAACTCTTCAACTGATCCTTCCCATTATTGTGGATAAAGCATCAATGACCACTAAAGCATACTTTTTGCCTCTGATAGTCACCGGAGAGACTGGACCGAATAAATCCATATGTAGCAGCTGAAGGATTCCATCAGTGGAAGGTGATGGAATAGGAGGATTTTGATTCCTTGTTTGCTTTCCCTTCGGGCATGCTTCACACTGAGTGTCTTTGTTGAATACTTCATTCGGTAGTCCTCTTGCTAGAGTGTTTCTAACTAGTTTGTTGAGCGTCTTGAAGTGGAGATGGCTGAGTCTTCTATGCCAGAGCCACCTCGTTCTGTTGTCGTTCTTCGCCAACAGACAAGCTTCAGGTTCAGCTGAGTTCCAGTCAGCTACGTAGATATTCTTTTTGCGCGAACCTGATAACACTGTTTTCCCTATAGATTTATCAATGATATCACATAAACCAACGTAAAAAATCACTCTATTCGAGTTATCACAAAATTGACTAACAGAGAGAAGATTATGCTGAAGTCCTTGAACATATGATACTCTTGGAACTGTTGCGGTTCCAATGTTGAGTGTTCCATATCCTCTGGTATAGCCTTTTGCATTGTCTCCAAACTCGATTCGGGGTCCTTCTTTAGTAGTATAATTCTTCAGTAGGTCATATTGGTATTGAGCATCCGCTGTCGACATACCAAGGGTCCTTGTGCACCTGCAAAACAGAATCATATTTAGCTACGCTTTATTTTTTATTTTGGGTCCTTAGATGTTAGTTTTGGAAACCCAGATCTGTCTTACGACCCTGGTGGTCTCAGACAGTTTCTTCCCACATTGATCAAGATACTTGACCACTGGACTGGGCAATGCTGACTTTTGAGGCTTCACAGGTTCAGGAGTCCTGATCTTCTGAGTGGGTGGACTGCTGACCTTTGCCTTCTACACGGCTTTCTTTTTCTTCTTCTAACTCTTAGGTCCTCTCCTGACTATAGGATCATAGTAGTATGACCCATACTGAGCTGGATGTGTCAGCTGCGGAGGTCCATACTGGTCAGCCCACTTAGCTTTGCTAGTTCCCCCTTGACTGAACTAGGGTAATTTGGAACTGATCTTCTTGTCAGAATGCTGATAGCTGGGATGAGGTGCCTTCATCTTTTGTTTGTTCTTGGCTAGGTGGTTCAGAATCTCTGCATTGACGGTCTCCCCTTGAACAAATCTATCAGCTAGCCGGTTTTCTGAGCGTACGGGGGCAGATGAGGAGGCTCCATGGCTGAATCCAAGTCCCTCCTTGCAGTGCTTAGGCTTGTTGCTTGCTAGCATCGCCTCAAGCTTCTTTTCAGCGCCCATGTACCGCTCTGTCATCAGGTTCCTCCAGACATCATCACTTTTCTTTAGCAGTTCATGCTCGGTCTGAAGTCCTGACAACTCTTGCTTCAATAGACTCAGTTCAGTATCTTTCTTAGTCAAGTCATTAGTCAGTACTGAGATCTGATCTTCTTGATGCTGAGACTTGGCCATCAGAGAGTTTACCTCCTCCCTGAGTCTCAACAGAAGTCCTTCTGACTCAGTAGCAAACTGAGTCTCCTGAGAAAGTCTCTGATTCTCCACTTTCAGGGTATCCAACTCCTGAAGAGTCTTACTGAGCTTCAGACTCATCTGAATCTGCTCATCGAGTAGTTCTTCGTATGCGATTGCGACATCCAGATTCTCATCTGCACCTGAAATAGTGTCGTGTGTGCAGTGTGAAAAAGCGTTAAATGGAGCGTGAGAGTTTATCTCATCCTATTCTCCTGCCATGAGACACTTTTCAGCGTCTTCTTCAAGTTCTACGGCCATGAATGCCGCTTCATCGTCGGATGAATCCATGAAGGAATCGACTTCATTTGAGTCGTCTGAGAGTTTACCAGCTATATATACTTGTCGCTTCTTGATGAACTTCTCCCTTCGAGCTTTGCGTACTGCTCTTTCAGCAGTACTGAGCTCAGGACAATCACACTGATAGTGTCCTGGCTTCTTGCAGTTGTAGCAGGTAGTGACTCTCTCTTCTTTGCTCTTGCTGTCTTTCGACTGAGCTGAGTCCTCCTGTTTCCTGCATTCAGAAGTATGTGAGTCAGGAGTGCGCTTAGGTGTGTATTCAGACTTACCCTTGGAGTCTCTAACGACTCTTGAGAGTTTTCTGCGCCTCTCCTTCTCCTTCTGATACTTTACGGCAAGCAGCGCGTACTTCTTAGCTAGGTTTCCTTCTTGTAAGTCACTGAGTGAAGGTTCAGCCTTGCTAAAGGTTGGTGTTGCTGTGCTGACTGATGCTTTGAAGGCATGGTCGACTTGGGTGTCAGCTTCAGCTCGCTGCTTTCTTTGAGGTAGACCAAACTCGAACTCCTCAGCTTTAAGTTCTGGAAAGATATGGTCAGGAGTAACAATATCTAAATCAGAATGTCTTAGTAAAGTAGCAAAGGGAGTCCAATGACCGTCTGGCAGTGCCCTCAAAATCTTGAGATTCATCTCTCGGTTGGAGAACGTCTTTCCCAGCCCGTTGATAGAGTTCATCAGATCTGTGTATCTGACGTTGAGATCTTCAATGGAGTCACCAGGCATGAGAGACAGTCTCTCCAGCTTTTGAAGTTTCAGCGCCAGTTTGTTCACTTTGATCTTCTGAGTCCCCCGACTCTGTAGCGCTAGAGCATCCCAGAGTTCCTTCGCGGACTTGCAGTCCTGAACTCTCCCGAGATAAGAATCACTCAGAGTGGTCAGTATTATATTTCTGGCGACCCGGTCTAAGTTGTGAAGCTTCTTCTCCTCAGGGGTGAAGAGACTTCATTCTTTAGGGATCTTCTTCCTGGTCACCATTCCTCCTCCTTGTGCTGGGTCCTGAGTTATGACACTATCAACCATTGGAACAATAGGTCCGTCCTCCAGTACCTCTGTCATGTTGTCGTGGAGGGAGGTCAGATGTGCCTCCATTCTGACCCGCCATACCCCGTAGTTCTCTACTGAGAACATGGGTACTATCCTAATTCCTGACATATCAAACATAGTAGATAATGATACGATGAAGAATGATATGCAGTGAAAACGTTTTCTAGATCCATTCAAGTAGACCAGTTTTCAGAATAACAAGAGTCTTAGAGAACTCCGGCTCTGATACCATTTGTTGGTCCCGAGATTAAACATTCAGGTGTAGAGGGGGGGGTGAATACACCTGAAAACAAATTCTCGACTTTAAACACGAACAGTCCTTTTCAGGAGAGTGCCGTACTGAACGAGTTCAGTAGACCAAATAAGTTGTTCTGGATCGTGTGGCAGAGTGACTGACTTCAGTGAGGTCTGCTAGCTGACTTGAGTCAGAATTCAGTACCGTTCACATGAAGTTCAGTATAGCGCGGAAATGTGTATGCCCAAATTCAGTTGAGTTTAGAAAATGTTTTTAATAACAGTTTCAGTATGTTAGTGCATTCGATTAAGCTTTGCTGAAACTCAGTTGAATGATTTTAGAAAATACTTTGAGTATGAACAGTAATCAATGCAACAGTTAAAGAGACGACAGAACACAGGCGATTTTTAAAGTGGTTCGGATCCAACAATCCTACGTCCACTTTCCTGAAAGATCAGGAAGCTATGTATTATACTGAGATAGTCTCAGTTGGTTTGTACGCTGGACAAACACTGGCCTTGAGATTTATACTAAGCAAGTCTCAGTTTACAAAGGATCAAACAAAAGCGTTTGACAAACTCTCCAACTATGAAGGAGTCCTTTACAATAAGGATCGGTTCAGATATGAACTCCTTCGTCTAAGCTATGGATATGATTTGTTGAGCTTAGGTTAGAGGGATAGGGAACGAGAAAGTGGCTTCTAGAGCGACGAACGGTTAAGTATAGACTTAGGTTCGTGTTCAGTCGCTTGGCTACTAGAGGCTTTATAACTCTGGTTCAGCTTGGTTCCCTATGAGCAGGTATGTCGTCTTTCGCCGGAGATTTCTCTTTGAACTTCTTTCGAAAGACTTTGGTAGTTTTTAGTTGCTCATGAATGCTCGTGTATTCTTGTCTGTGTCGTGAGCTTCAATTTGAATTGTATCCCTCTATTTATAGAGCAGAGACAAGGATAGATCCGTTAGAGACGACGATCCTTGTGTCTCTCTCTTTTGGGTAGCTAACGTCTCTTTCAAAAATTGGTGGCAGAGTACTTTCTATCCATTTCTGGAAAGTTGTTGACTTGCAGCTTTAATCAGAAAGTAGACAGTTGGCCGCTCGTCATTGGTCGAGGCTACGGAAAGTAGGTGTGACAGAACAGACTTCAAGGTAGATCTGAAGCTGACTTCTCACTTCCTCGTATGACTCTTCTGATTTAACTTAGTAAATCCTGACAGTTTAGAAGACTGTCTAGCTGTTGTTGAGTCTGATCTATATTCAATAGCATGCTCCTGCTTAGTCGGCTCTACTGAAGATCAACTCTGAGATCAGTGAACTACTCCTGCTGAGTTCAGTTCCACTAACTCCTTTCAGTATATTGCTCCTGCTGAGTCCAGTATCACTGAGTCTTCTTCTTCTGGTACTGAGGCAGGTAATCTACTAAGCGCCTGAACCAAATGAAGAGTGTCTACTGAGTCTTAAACCTCAGAGACAGAACAACACATTACAACTGAATGGTTCATCAGTTCAAAGTAGGGTTTTGGAATTTTCAAATCTTCAGCAAATATTCAGAGCACTAGGCTACTGAGTCGTCCTCAACAGATTGTGAGAAGACTGGATCATCTCCCAACAGGTTCCTTAGAATTCACCATCGCACCCAAATTATCATAACAAATTGTGATATTCTTTGACAAATTAGGAACAATGTCAAGACCCAGTAGGAAATTCTTGAGTCAAACTTCCTCTGTCGAGGCTTCTAAAGCAGCCATATACTCTGTTTCCATGGTTGAGTCTACAATACATTTCTTTTTTTGTATGCAAGAAATAATTTTATGCTTGTAAACAATGTTACTCATTTCTACTATATATAGCTAGATTGTATAATGTGTTCTAGATCACAGAAGATTACACGGTATGTCGAACAAACAAGATATAAACAGATATCAAAGTTGAGATAAGTTAAGGATGAGTGTCGATTTTAGCTACAGTTTTGACAAGAAGTAGTTCATCTTCGCTACTTGTGGATTTTGGTACAGTTAAGGTGGTTTATTGACAGGATAATAGTGAGGTGAATTCTCCTGATTGACCTTAGTGGAGAACCAAGATCTCGGTCAGGTATTAAGCTTGATATGACTTCAGCTTAGTGCATGTGACTAACTATCACTTTGACGTACTGTGGTGAATGTCAATGCGACCAAATCTACGTATCTTAGGTGATAGTAGTTACTTGTAGCTCAGTTTTATTGTCTGTATCTTGCATCCCTATCCCTGTTAATGGGTTGATAATATACCTTGAGGAACTCGAAAAGTTTATCACACTACACCCCGCCGATTGATTAAGTCCAGGTGTGTTAATAAAGCCGATTGGTACTAATCAAGATAAGATATTAGTTAATTTAAGTTGTTAGTATGCTAAATTACTTAGTAGATATTTCTATCTTAAATGTGAAGATTAATTAAGTTTAAACTACAAGCTCTAGCTCAAATTAAGATAAATGAGTAACTCAGCACAAATTCTTTAGTGGAATTAATTCATTTTTATTAATTAATTTTTTTAGGATGATAATAGAAAATTAATTAACTTGAGGTCTTTATTGGATCCCTAGTCTAGTCCAAGTAGGTTGCCCAGTTATTTTATGATGTCTCGTGTGATTATTAATAGATTAATATATTTAATATGTTATTTAATAATGTGAGATTTATTTATTTGGAATTAATTGGTTGGACCAATTAATTGATAAACAAGTAAGTCGGTTATTATTAATTATATCGCTGGTGATTATTTTAATCGATGCCCACTGGGAACACAATTATAATATAATAAGGAAACTTTATGTTATAAATACCTATGTACACACAAATAGATACACACATGTTCATAATTTTGAAAGAGTGCATAAACTTTTTTTTGTTAATAGTCCACACGGAAGAAGAGAAAGGGTCGAGACATGGATAAGAAGATTGAATTAGGAGAAAATCAAAGATACACAATATGCCAAGAAGGATGTTGTTGGGATGAGAGTATGATAAGATTTGAAGATCCAAAAATCTCACCTGAATGATGAACTATATAATGTAATAGCTTAGTTGAGTTCAATATGTTAGGAACTCAGTAGCTCCTTCAGTAGCTGATAGGCTCAGTAGCATAGATCTTTTTTCAGCTGAACGAACTCAACATTGGAGACTCAATATGGTCAGTCAGAACCTATTGAATGTATGGACAGGAATCGGCAAAAAGCTGAACTTCTCAGAAGAATGTCAGTAGAAGATAACTCAGAAAAGGTGTCTGAGGAATTAGAGGAAGTCAACTCAGCATCTGCTTTGGAGTTTGAACGAGCTTTACCTACCATTCTACCTCGAACAATGAGGAGCTACCAGCACTATACTTGCACTGACAAAAGCTGCCCTCAAGACTGAAAAAGAGAGAATCTCTATAGTAACGTTCAAATTGAAGATGGTCGTTTTCCTTGTCAGTTTTGACATGTGTCTAGGTCCCCTCCAACGGATCTCTTCACAAGTCAAGACTATAAATAGAGATCAATCTTCAAACATTGAACAGACCGGGAACACCAAGCATTCAAGCATACAACCTCTAGCGAACTTAAAGCCCATTCAGCGATGAACTTGTTCCCAATCTATATTCTAAGCTACCATTGTTAGATCATACGTTTAGAAACTGAAGGAGTTCATATTTATTGAACTGTTCTTATTGTAAGAACTTCTTCTTAGTTGGAAAAAATCAAACCCCGTGTTTGAAACTGTGTAAAGTCACTACGACTATAACTAGAGTATATGTCTAGCGAACAAATCAACTTAGACTTCCTCAGTATAATAAATACAAGATCTCCTAGTTTCTTAGGACAGTGGACATAAGATCTTGCGTATCCGAACCACTTTAAAACTGTTTGTGCACCTATTGTTTCATTGTTCACCCTGCATAAAACGGATTTGCAAAAATTCATTAAGTCAGACTTTCAGTAAGTTGATTCACGCACAAGCCTAACTTGAACGATGTTTTAGAAGAAACGTTCTTCAATTTAGAGACGATGAAAATTGGGCCTACACATTTCGCACACTATTCATAAGTCAGTGGATGGTATTCAGTACTTTGAATCACTCTGCTCACACGATCAAAAAGCTTATTTGACTAACTGATTCACTTAGTAGCATACTTAGTTCCTGACTTTCGCGTTTGAGTTAAAACTTGGACTCATGTGTATTCACACCCACCCCCCACCCCTCTAGACCTGAAAACTCGTCTCTGGACCAGCAGATGTCCGATCACATAATCCTTCAATTGGACCTAATTTTTCTTCTGTTGATTTATTATTTTAGACGCATGATTAAAGTTTATTTTTTGCTTTTAGTCGTTGTTATCGGTTAATTTTGTATTTTGGGATGGCATGCGTCCAACTGTTTTGACCCCAATTGTACCATTTTTCTTGTGAGAAAATCCAAAAGTAGTTGTAGGAACCATATGTGTTTCAATTTTATGTAATTTTACTGTAATTTGGTACGGTGGGCACGAAAACACGGCACCGACAAAACCCCTAAAATATAGCTGAAACCCAAGTTTGGCAAGGGTTCCGCCGCCATAACGCATCTAATCTCCTCCGACCGAGCGGCTTTGGTTGTTCGGTTCCTCTTGTCATGGGTTTTGTGTCAATAGGTCGTATGTGGTCAACGACGACGCAAGTTGCTGCCCTAATTTAATTTATTTCGGGCAATTCGTTTGAAAGTGAGCGAGATTAATGTCCGATTTCGACTGGAAACAGTTTATGATGGTCGAGGGATGTTCAAAATTACTTGTCGCGCGAGGTTGGAAGAGGCAGAGGAGACGGCGGTGACAAGTGGGAGCCAGCGGTCACGCGACTGCAACTACTTGTCGCGCGCGTAGAGACGGCGGTGTTTTCAAGCCGCTCCAAGCAGCAGCACGAAGCAAGGACAGGTCAGCGAGGCTCCAGGCAACGACCACTATCAGCGGCGGTGCTTCCGTCGCGATTTGGGAGGGAGGAGATGATGACATGGCATGCCGACGTGGCAGTTGGCGCTAACATGGCGACATGTGGCCGTGATGATGTGGCGCCTTATTCTACGCAGATTTCTCATTTCGTATTTTTGAAGAGCAAAAAATCAGAAAAACACTTCTTATCAAATTCAAATTGATCCAAAAGATTCTTTTGCCACCAAGAGTTTGAATCTTACAAGAATCAAACAAGAATCTTATTTGAATTAGACAACATAAAATCTTTCAAAATTGATAAACAAAAGGGGAGTTTAATTAATAGAGTTTATGGTCAAAATAACATTGTTATAAAATATAATTGTCAATCTAACATCATCACAAAAAAAATTGTCAATTTAACACTCTCTCTCCTAAAACAAACATTCTCTCCCCTAGTAAGATGCCACTTTATTTAATTCTCACTTCTCTCTGCTAAAAACGGAAAAAATAAATTACAATCCTTCTCCATCCAAAATACTCAAATCCAAAATCCATAATTTTCTTTATTCTTCCTCAAATCTAATTACACATGAGGTAGCAACCTACCATCTACTCACGACAAAAGTCTAATTTGTTATACTAATAAGTAGTGACTGAACCGTAGAAGTTGTAATTTGGTTAGCAAAATGAAATTATTTTGTATAATTAGATTAATATTATACGATCAATTATGTGTGAAGCTTATCCCTTCTTTGAGTTGGTATCCCATAAGATTAATTGTCGATTTTGGGAAGTGCATTGCCTCATTTTAAAACAAAAGCTTATCCCTTCTTTTGAGTTGATGGAGATTTTTCACAAAGGATCATGAAGGTGTCATTAATTTGTGTAGTGATTATGTAGGTACGTCGCTATTTCATGTTTTCATAATCTCAAATATGAATCGGTCTATTAATTTATCTAGTCATGTTTCCTCCCTATTATGAAATTACAATTCTATATAGTGATCAATGACTAAATATAATGAAATGTGTTTCGTGACTTGCCCTCTTCAACGAAATTGTTGTCTTTTATTAATGTTAATTTTTCTTAATGATAATTAGAGGTGGCAAAATCGGCAAGCGGGTCGGCCAAGTCCCAGGCCTATTGGGACAACTCAATTTTCGGGTCCATCCGAGCCCGCCCGTTATTTTACCTGATTTATTAATCCCAACTCGACCCTGGGCTTTCGGGCGGATGGGTGGGCCTAGCCACTAATTTATTTAATATTTTTTTTGTTAATTTTTAATTATATATTTGTAGTATAAAATTAAAATTAATATGTATAATTTAAACTAAATATGTTAATATTGAATAACGTACAAATTATGAAGTAATTAAATAAATTAAATAGATCATATTATATATTTATGTACAAATGAATATCAAAATTCAAAACTGTATACAATTAAATATTATGAAAATTCAAACTAAGACGATAAACAACTTAAAATTGCCAAGTTTGAACATATATTAATTGCATTTTGAATCTTTCTTTGATAAGTTTTTCTCTCCATCTTTTTTGCATTTGTATTTGTATTTATATATTAATATTAATATTATCTAACAATTATGTAATTTTTTGGGCAGGCTTTTTAGCCCAAAAATCCCGGGCTTTATAGCCTAAAGCCCATAGAGCTCGTGGTTTTTTTGGGCAAGCTTTTTACGCCCAACACACCTTCGGGCTTCTAATTTTTAGAGCCCAACCCAATCCTTTTTCTCGGTTACCCCAAGCCGACCCACCTGGTCGGGCCCATTTTGTCGGCTCTATTCATAATTCATTTCTATCTACTAGTAGTTGCACTCTTATTATTTAGGATATTTCGAAAAATCATTGCAAAATGCGATCTACATAATCAAATTTGTTTTGGACAAGATTATTTTATAAGTTGTTATTCACGTTTTATCTATGTATTTTCTCATAGTGATCTTAATAAGATTTTAGTTCTTAATCATTTTTAATATGTCATCAAATATAATATGATTTATATTTATTAAATCATTTATATCAAAATACTCAATACTTTTCTTTTTGCCTGAGAAATATATATAATGTCTCACGTGATTTAATAGATAGTAAAAGATTAAAACGTAAGCAATTTTTTCATTTGTAATACAAGTGTATACTAATATTATTATGTGAAGAAATTTTACAATTTTGTTGTTTTTATGTGTGAGAGAAGTGAGAATGAGTTGAAGTGGCATCTTATTAGGAGAGAGAATATTAGTTTTAGGTGATGGGCCGATAATCCGCCTCGTTCCAGAGGTTTTCGACGAGGAGAATTTGCAGAAGGAGAATGAGGAGGACATTCTTTATTGAGTTTCGATTTTGGATTCGTGTGTGGCTGAATTGGGGACTGAGGAGAATGAAGAGATTAGTGGGGCCGATTTTGGTGAGTAATTTTGAAGATTGTAATGATGGCAAGAAGATATTCTTGAACGCATGAGGCTTGATTATGAAGGAATTATGCCGGCTTGGGACGAGCACAAGTCTTCGTGGACTACTAGAGAGCGACCAGAGTTGAATCTTGATGATGGCTGGCTCGGAGACATAGGAGTGGTGAACGGGCATGCCGTGATCCTCCAAAAACTATAAATTGGACAAATTGGTCCCAAAATATTTTATTTCGATAGTGCCCTCGAATTATTGCATTACTCCCTCTGACCGCTATTATTATCCCCTTTGGTTTCGGCACGGAGATTAAGAAACTTTATTTAAGTGTCTATTTTATGATTTAAATTGTAATAAAAAATGGGCAAAATTTTCGAGAAGTGATTGGCAGAAGAAATGAGAATTCATCTAAATTTTTTCAAGACATAGTTGAGGCAATCGATATATTTTATTTTTTGTTTTTTGTTTTTTTTTTTCATATTCTATTTTAAGAAATAATCTTAAGTTTAAAAAAAAGTTAAAAATCATAAATTTCTGAGTTCAGAGTGGAAAGAAAATCGTGTGAGATATAGATTTTTGGAGAGAGGGTATGATAATGTGGGGATGAGTAGTAAGTAGGAGGGACCCAATTCATTTTTTGTTTAAGAATTTTTTGCTATTTTAGGAAAGATGACAGTAATAGCGGGAGAACCCGATCAGAAAAGTAGTACATTTATTTTCAAAAAGCATCGACTAACGGTCAACTAACAAAAATTTTAATGGAAGGACCAATTTATCCAAACTAGCAAACATTGGGGACCATAAAATAAAATTTAAAAAAAAAATACGAACCAATTCATCTAAACAGGCAAACATTGTGGACCATTTGTGTCAATTTGCCTTTTAAGAATGGATTTTCTACTAATTTCTTATGTGCAGTAAGTATATGGATAAGGATACTTCCCCAATGAGGATTGTCTCTCCCTTTAGATTACATAATAAGTTTTTCTATTTGCATACTTTGAATAAAATGGAATTTTTTCCTTTTCAAATTTTAGCAAGTCTGTTTTTTCCTTTTCCAATTGTATTGCTCGAGAACAATTCATAGTTGAAGTTAATATACATTGTCGGGGAATGCTTGAAACACATCCTACATTTCATCAACGAGACCAATCTGAAACACAACCACCGAC
The DNA here is from genome assembly GCA_028984105.1 of Lavandula angustifolia. Lineage (NCBI taxonomy): Eukaryota > Viridiplantae > Streptophyta > Magnoliopsida > Lamiales > Lamiaceae > Lavandula > Lavandula angustifolia. The sequence continues at coordinate 18,321,928 of CM054806.1, read as the reverse complement.
GATGTTTCAACAGATCCAAAACCAATGTCAGTTTAGACATATGACACAAAATCTTATCATCCAAGGGAACACAATGCATATTAGACAACCATCACGAAGAACGATATCAAGGTCTCAACTTGAAGCAGCAAAGAGATCTAAGGCTAGAAAGCGTGATTAGGTGTATTGGTGTTTGGTGTTTTCCAATTTTATTTTAGGCTTGTCCGATTTTGTTTGACACACTGCAGAACAATTTATTCTATCATGTCATGGCATGGATTGGCAATGAACTTATAAGCTAAAAAAGTTGCATGTTGTGATGAAAGGAATACGTTTATTGATACTATTTTCGCTCAAATGTTATTTTTGCAAATAATAGTAATTTAATTATCAATACTCTAAATTTGATGCTTGCCGACCTAAAATAATATAAAAAGTTAAAAACACAAAAAATAGTAAATAGATAAAATCAAGTCTTAGAGGTATCTAAAGGATATAATAAAAAGATTTTTCCAAAATAAACTTATCATAAAAAATATATATATAGAATCACAAAAATAAAATCAACTACGATCAACATTTATAATTCAAGATTTATCAAAAGAAATTTAATCTAAAAAAATAGATATAAAATGTAATTTCTAAGGTATAAATATTATTTTTATCAAACGGCCAAAATTGGAGATTTTTTCAACTTGATGGGTTAAAATTGAACTTGATTAACATAACAGACTAAATATGATATAAATGTCAACATAATTGACTAAAATTGATGATTCACAACATTATGGACCAAAATTGGACTTCAACCAATATACAGGATTAAAATTGAAATTCTTAATATTGTACACGTTGTAGTTCTTTTTTTTTTAATCAGCTCGTGTATACACTTGCCCAACAGGCCAAAATTGAAAAACATGGTCGAATTTTTGAAATCGGGCCAATATTGGACGTTTTGCCAACCTAAAAGACTAAAATTCGACCGAAATAATATAAAGGGTAAAAAAGATAAGTTGCCAACATAACGGTTCAATTTTAATTTTTTTTTCATAATTGAAAGTAGAGTATTTGTTTTAATTGTGTGTAGGATAGTAAAAGATCTTTACTTGATTTAATTTGAGTATTTAAGTTGACTTAGTAACTTAAAAAGATTTCGAATTTGAAACGGGACAAGAATAATTGGACGTCCCGATAAGAAAATGGATCAAGATCAATGAAACGATTGAGTACATTTTTTCATGCATAGCACTCACTAGTTAAGAATAAAAATTTACTAAAAATCCTATGATGATTTCAGAACAAGATTTTCTTAATTTATATGACGAGCAAATAATAATTTTGGATAATTAAATAAAAATACAATGACATTATGTATATAGCCCATCGAATGACGATTAATACAAGTAGGCAATAACAAGAAGCTGCATAATATGAATAAGAAGCACTGCCTCTAACCTGGTAAATTTTCATACAAAATACATAAAAACCGCAACAAGATAAAAGCCGATAAACGGTAATAACTTGGCCGAAGAAGAATAAGGATCAGTAAAGGTGCCCCCTGCCGGGGCTGCCAGACCGGTAGGCGGTGCTAGAGTGCTAACGCCGGTTGGTGGGGCAGGAGAAGTAGTGGTGGTTCCACCCCCTCCTCCGGCTGCAGCCGCTACTACATTGACGGAAAGTTTCATTCCACCGCTGCAGTGGCCGGGGACGCCGCATATGTAGTAGTGTGCGCCTGCAGTCTTGAGCAGGATGGTGGTTGCGCCGCTGCTGTCGGAGGCGATGGCATTGCCTATCGTGCATGCCTTGTAGTCATTTTCACTCACTTCATCCACGGTGTGGCCCGGAGGATAATTAAAAACTGCAATTGTTCATGTATAGAACCAATTACTACTAGATAATGGGGGCGAATTAGGAATTTAGAGAATTATGAATAAATATGCACAAATAACTTATGTCAAATCATTTGACGAGCCAAGATCCATTAGATTCCCATATATAAGGAAGTTACGATGAAATAGAAAAAAAAAAAAAACATTACCGAGAGAGTCACCAACGGAGAAGGTCTTATCAGTAGCCCAGGAGCCATAATTTCCAGTAAGTGACCAACCAGAAGAGTCTCCTACTGTATAAACAGCTGCAGCGGCTGCTTCAGTTCCAAAGAAAATCATCATCAAACATGCAATTCTATTCCTGATCTTGCCCATTCTCATATATTTTTCTTACTTCTCTTGAGTGAGGTTTATAGATAAAATACACGTGGTTTCAGATGGTATAGGAGAAAACAAGCAGCATTGCCTTAAATAGTGGTAGAAAGAGGAGAGAGAGAGAGTAGGAGTTGCTCACCGGTTACATTGTATCTAATTTTATTTTTTTATTTTATTTTTGATTGTTAGGCATAGCTTTATTTTTGGTTTTGTTTTATATTTTAATAATAAGTAACAATAGTTGTTATTTTTGGTGCGCACATGATAATACTACATAGCGGTTGATGGGATTTGCACACACTACTTTAGTTACAGGCTGAACACCCTATCTCTCTGCCCTCCCAAAGGAACACCGGTTACATTTTATCTTTTTATGTAAAGTAGAAGTAAGCATTCCTATCACCACAACAAATAACGCCACTATAAAGCAAAACTATATACTCCCTCCGTCCCGTTATTTCTGTCCTACTTGCCTAATCGGGTTGTCCCGCTATTACTGTCCTCTTTCCTAAAATAGTAAAAATTACTTTTAAACATAAAATGAAATGGATCCCCCTTACTCACTACTCAATCCCCACATTTTTATACTCTCTCTCTTCAAAAATCTATCTCACACTCGATTATGTTCCGCTCCGAACTCAAAAAATTATGATTTTTATCTTTTTGAAAACTTTAGATTATTTCTTCAAATACAATATAAAAAAAATATAAAAAATAAAAATCGATTGCCTTTTACTAGCCTTGCAAAAATTTGGATAATTCACATTTCTTTCTACCAACCACTCCTCGAAAACTGTGTCATTTTCTTTATACAATTAAAACTCATAAAATACACACTAAATTAAAATTTCTTAATCTCCGTGCCGAAGTCAACTGGGACAGAATTAGCGGGACGGAGGGAGTATATATAAAATTTAAAACATAAGGCTAGCTTTATTTGGTTTTAAAATTTATAATTAAGGAAAATGTGCTAATATGTACACTTCATATTAATAAGTCTATTTTTTGTTTAATCAAAGTTTAATTTTGTCGAACTTACAGTTCATACGTAGGTCGAGCTGCAGTAAATTGAAAGTTTTGTTGTAGGAAACTGGGAATATGTAATAAATATATTCCGTGCGTCAATTCTTGTTCCTAAACTTTTCAGCACGGTTTTCAAAAATAGTTGTTAGTTGTTTGTAAAGATGTGGGTCTCTTAAATAAAATGTTTGTAATAATTTACTAGCTATTTCAGAAAGGAAATAATAATTGTGGGACTATTTGAAAAATAAAATTGAGCCATAATTATGAGATGGAGGGAGTATTATTTATTAAACTCAGAAAAATCGTTAAACGTTCTGAATTGACTTCCCAATGACCATTTACATTTAAAATATGGATAGAGTTTTTTCAGAACCATATAATTAATTAATAACCTGTCCCTCTCATCCAAAGTTGGATTACGTAAGATATAATCCATACCTACTGAACTAAAAGCCATGTTATTGTGGTTGGTAAAATATCTCAACTTTATGTGAAATTTTCAAACATAGCTCAATTAATTGTTGAAGTGACCTAATAAAACAGATATCAAATAGAGATAATTGCTTTAAAACTAAGACACCCATTTTACAATGATATAACCTTCTTCTTTTTTCGCTACTATTTTTTATCGGGACACTAGTCATGAAGCAGATATAACAGACTTTAAGGTATAGTGAGAGAGTGTGTGAAGTTGATGAAAATAAAATTTATTCTTCCGATTGATTTTTGTGAAGTTGGTAAAAATAAAATTCATTCTTCCCATTTTTCTTGTGAAGATAAGAAATCAATCATTTGTTAGGGGAGAAATTCTGATAAGACTGACTTGTTATTTTATTATTATAAGACAACGACGAATTCAGTAAAAAAACAACAACTATAAAATCTTAGTTGTATTTTCAAACACTATATGCTAATCAACTAGTCTAACAACATCCATTGAGAAGAAAGAAGCTTGTTACTAATCATATAAAGTCAGTTATGTAAGAAGAATATTTGATCTACTATACTTATAAAATATGTCCATGATATGAAAAACAATACAAAATCTACCAACTTGGGATGATCTAATGGTGGAGGCTTAATTAGTTAAACGATTTGAGTTCATGTTTTACCATTATGTTTTAGAACAGGTTTTATTGACCTTCAAATCTGTGGCAAGAGTTCGAATTAGAGTGTGTTTGCAACTACTTATTGTAAGCATTTTTTTATTTTTTTTTTTTGCTTAAAGTTGAAAAAAATTATTTTTAATTAAAAGTAGGTGGTTTTTTGTATTAAAATTAAAAATTAGATATTTATGGTAGTTACGGAAATATGGTGCTTTAAGCACTAAAAACACATGAATAAATATTTATGGATTTAACCAGATTTGCTGCTTAATTTTAGAGAAGCTAACATAGAAATCAGATTTTTGTAAATATTAAAACTTGCTTATACGGTCAAAAATAGATAAACAATTAAAATAAGCTCTTGCAAACAAAGCGGTGAACTTAGAGAGGTGGTTGTAGATATCATGGTGACATTTCAACTTCGGATTATTTTAGTCCATGCGACCTCCTTATAGAGGTGGTTGTAGAGAGCAAATTTCTCCAATTTGCCATTAAATATTATCCCTCCTTTTTACGCTAGAACTTTGAGTTCATCTATTATCCCTCCTTTTTACGCTAGAACTTTGAGTTCATCTAAACTTTTTTCATGATTTAAGAGATCATATCCTATCTGATAGTAAAGTATGAGTTCATATCTAGAGCTATAAAACTTGATCCGAAATTTCTTTCGATCTTTAATTAAGTTTTTTATTGGAATCAAATCATAGAGACACTAAATAATCGGGTTATTGGCCCAGCATGAGGGTGGACTTGAGACTATTTTGACCTACTAACTATTTTATCTTTTTTACGGAAAAAAAAATTAGGTGTTAAATTTAGTTCATCGAATTTGAACACATGACCACTTTCAAAGAAATATGGACTAATTTATCTATCTCAAGAGTCTTTATATACTTGGTCCATACATTTTAATAGCCCGACCATATTTATGGGGATGAGATCACCTATCCAATAAATCATTTTGTCCAATTGATTTCTGATTCAAAACGACGTAATTTTGTATTAAAAACTACAAATTAAAAGGATAAGATTGAAAAGATAATTTAATAAATAATTAAAGAGTGCATTTTTTAATACAAAATTAAGTTGTTTTAAATCAGACATCAATTGGATAAAGATTTATTGGACAGATGATCTCATAGAATATGTGGTCCTATTTGTGTCCATCAATGAAATTATGGCATGTGTTCTTATTTAAATTGAAATATCTAAAATAATCCAAGTTTATACATAGAGTCGGCATGTATTGATACAAATTGAACATAAATTAAACTAAGATAAATCACTAAGGATCCTTTATCCCCTTCTCTTGTGTTTCATTTAGTGCCGCACCAATGGAATTGTGACATGTATTTATATTAATAATACATACTAAATATAAATTTTTTCGCTAGGGTTAACAAATCTCAAATGGAATACATAATTACTAAAAAATGTGCCACCATTCCATTGGTAGGAGTGAAGGAGTTAGGAATCAATACCTATGTCCTTGAGCCGCACTTTGATTGTTGCTCACATGTAAAATCTTCTGATTTGTGTTCCAATGTCAGTTTTCCCTTTGAATGGACGAAGAGCTGGAGAAGTAATAAGATCAAGTCTGTCCTCTCTCTCTTTCACGTCTGAACGTGTGCGTGCATGTGTGTTTTTTGTGGGGTATGAAAATCATGTCATCTAATTGAAGGATTTATGAATTCGATACCTGCGTCCTTAAGTCGCGCCTCGATTTGCTCGCATACAGGATCTTCTTATATGTGTCCTCATGCATGTTTTCCCTTCGGATGGGCGAAGAACTAGAGAAGCAATGAAAATCACTTCCCCTCTTTCTTGTGTTAGCGTGCGTGTGTTTCATGTGGGTTATAAAACTATGTTATCATAATAATAACGTAATTAGTTTTTATATACACCAAGCCCATTAATTAATCGATTCCTAATGGGCTTCGAACACCAAGTCCATTAGTTAATTAATTAATTAATATATGGACTACTTATTATTTATCAATTAATTGGGTTAGCCAAATAATTCCAGATAAATAATACCCACATTATTAAGTAATGCATAAAATGTATTAATCCATTAATAATCTCGAGAGAGCGTGAAATAAATACTTGGCATTTATGTGGGCCGGACTAGGTATCCAATACAAAAAATAAAGCAGGGCCTCAAATTAATTAATTCTCTATGCTCAGCCCAGAGCAAAATTAATTAATAAACACATATTTATTTCACTAGAGAATATTTGCTGACATAACCCTTTATCCCAATTTGAGCATGGGTTTGTATATTAGACTTAATTGATCCCGTATTTAAGATAGAAATATCTGTTAATTAATTAAGCCCACTGATAGCTTAAATTAATTAACATCTTATTACATTCCTGAGTAGTACCCATCGACCTTACTAACACACCTGAACTTAATCAACCTGTGGTAATTCTTTCAAGCTCCTCAAGCGATATTATCAACCCAATATCATCGATACGATTGCAAGATATAGTCATAAATGACTACTAACACCCAAGATATGTAGATCCGGTCGCGATGACGTTCATCATAGTAGGTCAAAGAGCCAAATACACTAAGTTGAAGTCTTATCAAGCTTAAGACCAACTAAGTCACCGAGATCTTTGGTTCTCCACTCAGGTCAGTTAGGAGAACACATCTCACTGCGATCCGTCAATACACCACCTTAAGTGTACCAGAATAGATAAGTAGCTAAGGCAAACTACTTTTTATCTAAACTGCAGCTTAAACCAATAACTCGTCCTAAAGTTTTCTCAGTTGTGATATTTATTTATATCTTGTTAGTTCAACCAATTGTGCAGTCTTCTATGATCTACAACACACTACACAATCTAACTTTTATACAATATAATAAGACTTAACATGTGCAAATATAAATAATCATAAAGGAAAATAAACATTGGATAGGAATGACAATGTATACAAGCATAAAAGTTGCTTCTAGTATACAAAATTTCAACACTAATAATAACGTAATACATTATTATATACACCAAGCCCATTAATTAATTAAATAATATTTGGGCTATTTATCAATTATCAATTAATTGGGTCAGCCAAATAATTCTAGATAAATAATACCCACATTATTAAGTAATGCATAAAATGCATTAATCCCTTAATAATACCGAGAGAGTGTGAAATAAATACTTGACATTTATGTAGGTCAGACCAATGATCCAATACAAGAAATAAAACAGGGCCTAAATTTATTAATTCTCTATGCTCAGCTCAGAGCAAAATTAATTAATAAACACGAATTCATTCCACTAGAGAATTCGTGTTGACTTACTTCTTTATCCCAATTTGAACAGGAGCTTGTATTTTAAACTTAATTGATCCCCGTATTTAAGATGAAAATATCAACTAATTAATTAAGCTCACTGACACTCAATTTAATTATCATCTTATCCATGAGTAGTACCACTCGGTCTTATTAACACACTTAAACTTAATCAACCTGCAAGGTTTAGAGTGATAATCCTTTCGAGCTCCTTAGAGTATTTTATCAACCCAATTATCAGGGATATGGATGCAACTTACAGATAACCAGCATGAGCCACAAGTTATTACTACCACCCAAGATACGTAGATTCAGTAGCGACAACGTTCACGATAGTAGGTCAAAATGATAGATAGCCACATACAGTCAGCTGAAATCTTATCAAGCTTAAGACCAACGAATTCAGCGAGAACTTGGATTCTCCACTCAGGTCACCTAGGAGAACACATTTCACGGTGATCCTTCAATACCCCACCTTAAGTATATAAGAATATATAAGTAGCCAAGACAAACTTCTTCTTATCTAAATTGCTGATTAAACTGAAAGCTTGTCAGTTGTCTCAACTGATACATCTATTTATCTTGTTAGTTCAACTAATTGTGTAGTCTTACGTGATCTACAATACACTACACAATCTAACTATTATACAATATAACAGGACTTAACATGCACAAATATAAATAATAACATAGGAAAATAAATAGTGGATAGGAATAACATTGTATGCAAGAATAAAAGTTTCTTCCAGTATACATAATTCCAACAGGGACATGAAATGGAAAACAAAAAATGAGATTAGAATTAAGAGATTCCCACCGCGGATAAATTGGTAATCAAATCTGATGACCCGTATCTTATAGAATATGTCCACTTGAATAATGATACGCTTATTTTCACGAATATAGAATTACTTATAAGTCCACCACAAAATTTTTCGTATACAGTAGATTGATTGTGGAAATTGTACGGCTTCGCTCAACTTGAAGGGAGTATAGCAAATAAACTTGTGCGATTCACGTGAAAAAAGAAAAGAGGGTATACAAAACTGTAGGAGATCATACCGTAGGATCGTCCTAGTACACAATCTTCATGACTCCAAAAAAAGGTCTTCTGGACTGGTCACATTGCCCGAGCTTACAGCTCCGGATGGACGAGGTGCTAGAAGCTCTCGATGGTCAATTATCAGACTCACACTTTACGGCTCATAAATCTAGAGATGTTGTTGTGAACAAGTGGCCCTTTGTTCCCTATTTATAGGAATAGTAAAAGAAACCCTAATGGGCCTTTGGCTCCGAGCCTATGTCAAATAGTAAGGGGGCCACTATACTATTACCACTTGTCTTGGTCAACTAAATGACTAAACAATTCTAAGCAATTAAATAGCCTAGTGAGTCATAGAGAAAATGTCGCATACAACTTCACATATGTTCGGGTCAGACTAGGGACCTAATAAAAGAATAAAGTCGGGCCTCAAATGTATTAATTTTCCGTACTTAGCCTAGAGTATTATTAATTCAGAAGCTAGATTCATTCCACTAATGAATTTATGTTGACTAACCCATTTATCCCAATAGTTGAGTCAGGGCTTGCTTGTTTAACTTAAGTTAATTTCCGTATTTAAGATATTGAATATCCATTAATTGATTAAGTTTATTGACTACTTAATACAATTAATATTTTATCCTAGAGCAGTACCACTCGATCTCAATATCATAATTGAACTTTGTTGGTCCCGAGAGTAACGTTCAGGTGTAGAGGGGGGGGGTGAATACACCTGAAAACCGATTTCTCAACTTAAAACGCGAACAGTCCTTTTCAGGAGAGTGTCGTACTGAACGAGTTCAGCAGACCAGATAAGTTGTTCTAAATCGCATGGCAGAGTGACTGACTTTACTGAGGTCTGGTAGCACAGTCAGAATTTTGTACCGTTCAGATAGAGTTCAGTAGTGCGGAAATGTGTAGGCCCAAATTCAGTTGAGTTAGGAAAACATTTTTATCAAAACAGTTTCAGTATATTAGTGGAGTCGATTAAGCTTGTTGAAACTTAGTTGAATGATTTTAAAGATATTTTCAGCATGCACAGTAAATCAATGTAATAGTAAATAAGAACACAGAACACAAGCGATTTTTAAAGTGGTTCGGATCCAACAATCCTACGTCCACTGTCCCGAAAGATCAGGAGGCTATGTATTATACTAAGATAGTCTCAATCGATTTGTACACTGGACAAACACTAGTCTTGAGATTTATACTGAGCAAGTCTCAGTTTACATGGTATCAAACTAAGTGTTTGAAAAAACTCTCCAAAAGTGAAGGAGTCCTTTACAATAAGGATCAGTTCGACTATGAACTCCTTCGTCTAAGCTATAGATATGAACGGTTGAGCTTAGGTTAGAGGGATAGGGAACAAGAAAGTGGCTTCTAGAGCGACGAACGGCTAAGTATAAACTTTGGGTTCGAGTTCAGTCGCTTGGATACTAGAGGCTGTATGATTCTAATTCAGATTGGTTCCCTATGAGCAGAAATGTAGTCTTTCGTCGGAGATTGTTTCTTCGAATTACTTGCGGAAGACTTAGGACGTTTATGAGTTGCTCTCTGAATGCTCTGTGTGTTCTTGTGTGTCTTAGGTGAGCTTCAATTTGATTTTATCCCTCTATTTATAGAGCAGAGATTAGGAAAGATCCATTGGAGACGACGATCCTTTGTCTCTCTCTTTTGGGTAGCTAACGGCTCTTTCAAAGTATGGTTGCAGTGTCCTTTCCCTCCATTTCTGGAAAGTTGTTGACTTGCAGCTTTGACAGATATAGGACAGGTGGCTATTTGTCATTGGTCGAGGTTCAGCAAAGTGGGTGAGACAGAACAGACTTCAAGGAGATCTGAAGCTGACTTCTCTCTTCCTCGTATTGACTCTGTTGATTTGACTTTTAGAGAATCTGACAGTCAGAAGACTGTCTGGCCGTTGCTGAGTCTGATCCTTATTCAATAGCATGCTTCTGCTGAGTCGGCTCTACTGAAGATCAGCTCTGAGTTCAGTGAACTACTCCTGCTGAGTTCAGTTCCACTGACTCCTTTCAGTATACTGCTCCTGTTGAGTTCAGAATTACTGAGTCTTCTACTTCTGGTACTGAGGCAGATGATCTACTGAGCGCCTGAACCAGATGCAGAGTGTCTACTGAGTCTGAAACCTCAGAGACAAAACAAAACAGGTTACAACTGAATGGTTCATCAGTCAAGATAGGGTTTTGGGATCTTCAAATCTTCAGTAAGTATTCAGTGCACAGGGCAACTGAGTTATGTCTCAACTGATTGTGAGAAGACTGAATCATCTCCCAACAAACTTAGTCAACATGCAGGGTTTAGTATGATAAACCTTTCGAGCTCCTCAAGTGGATATCATCACCCCTTTAACATGATACTGATACATGATGCAGATAACCAGCTTGAGCATCACGCAACAACACTCATCCAAGATACATAGAAATACGATCACGATGACCCTCACCCATAGTAAGTCAAAGTGATAGTTAGTCGCATGCACTCAGCTGAAATCTCATCAAGCTTAAGATCAACTAAGACTTCGAGATCTTGTTTTTTCACACATGTCAGATAGAAGAACAAGTCTCACCGCGGTAAATCAATGCATCTAATGTATCAGCATAGAGAAGTGACCAAGATAAGTCACTTCTTATCTACACTGCAGCCTAAACCGGCAACTTGTCCTAAAATTATCTCAGTTGTGATAATTATTTATATATCAGTAGTTAAATCAATCACTGCAGCCTTCTGTGATCTACAACGTATTGTATGATCTAACTCTTGTGAGATAAAAGACTAATTTGTGCAATTATAACAATCAAATAGGAGAATAATAATAGTGGTAACTGGAAACATTGTATACAAGCACAGTTACATCGTAGAGAGATTCAGTACAGTTACATCGTCTGCTACACTAGGAAGAGTTACAATAACAGAGATTCAGTACAATTACATCATACAGAGATTCAGTACAGTTACAATAACAGAGATGTTTTATAGGTTTGAAGAGATTCAGTACAGTTACATCGTGTGCTACACTAGGAATAACAGAAAGAAGATACAAAGAAACACAGAAACTAATAGTCATCTGAACAGCTTAATCCAGTCTTTGAAGTCCTTTGATTGGGTTTCAGGAAGAGGCAGTCCATACATCCGGTAAGATACCTTCCTCAGCTTCAGTATCTCAGCGAAGTCAGCTGGATCTTCTTCATCTAAGAACTTGGCTTCAGCAGCATCCTTGACTTCTTTCTCAATCACTCCATAGTGAACGGAGCCGTCTAGTTTCAGTGGGGGCGGCAAGATTCTGGGAGCAGGTACTCTGACATCTACTTTGTCTTTTACAGCTTTATGGACTCTGGCGAACATCTCTAAGTCTGCCCTCATGAGCCATTCAGCTAAGGCTACAGACTTATGCTTCTCAGCCCCGTACCTCCAGAAATAATTTCGCTTAATGAATTCAGCTTTCAACGTCTCCCACCTCTGAGTTACTTCCCACGACATCCACTCATCAACTCTCGGCCATCTATGAATCTTGAGATCAGTAGGCTTCCTGAATCTTCTGTATCTGTATGGAATGTCAGCTTTCTTAGGAATCCTCTGACTCACTTCTTGTTCAGCTTTCAGCCTTTGAGCTTCAAGTTCTGCTAATCTTAGCCTTTCTCTAGCTTCTTCAATTTGCCTAGCTTCTTCTCCTCTGTACAAGTACCTCTCCATCTGAGCCCATATTTCTTGCATTTCTTGATCTTGTTCCTTAGAGGCAACATAGGAGGGTATGTGAGGCTCTTCTTCTGACTCAACAAGTGTGGTAGATTTTTCCTTAGAAGTACCCTGATGTCCAGTAGCCTGCTGCTGCTCCTTCTCCTTTTCTTTGTCAGCTTCATCACTGAGTTTGAGCGTTCTAGGAGGCAGCCTGGGTCTAGTCTTCTTGCCTCCTGCTGGAGCCTTTGTCTTGCCTTTAGCAGGCTTCTTTTTAGGCTTGTTTGCAGCTTCAGCTTCAGCAATTTCCCTTGCTAACTTCTCGTCAGTAGCTATCTGAGCTTCCTCCTCTGGAGAAATATACCTCCTGGGTCCTTTCTTCTTGGAGGGAGGGGTAGGAAGCGTCATGACTTTCTTGCCTTTCCCGGCAACTGGGGGAGGTAGAGGAACCTCTTCCTCTTCTGACTTGTCAGCGTACTCAGCAACCTCTTTGATTATATCAGAGGGTGTTTGGGTTGCCTGAGTAGCTACTTCCTTGGGTCCTGAGCCGCTTGGGCCATTCTCAGCAGACACTACATCGCCTGCTGCTGAGACACCCTGGGCCTCGCCAGTCTGAGTGGGTCCAGTGGGGGCAGATGTCTGAGTCTGAGTTGCCCCTGCCACTGACCTTGCTCTCTATGGTGCTTTCAGTACCAGTTCCTTGGCTTTTCCTTCTTTTCCTTCTCTTTCTCCTTTTCCTTCCCCCTTTTTGGCATCAGCGAATCGGCTTGGGGGTAGAACTGATACCTTTCTGTCTAGACTCTTGTAAGCTTCTGCCAAATCGTCCAAGGTATTGTGCAGCTTAGTCAGCTTCTCGTGCAGCTCATTCCTCTCCTCAGTAAGCTGAGCACTGTATTTCTTGTGGGAGGCGTCTGCTGCTGTCTGGAATTCTTTCAGCTGGTTTTCCACTCTCTCTTCAATCGCCTTCTGAATTGTTTGGAGTCTGAGGTCTGCGGCTTGAGAGATGGAGGAGACAGATTCAGTATGTGCTGTTTGTGCGGCCTTATAGTCTGCTAGAAGTTGAGCTTGGCCAGCCTGAATCGTCTTCAGCTATTCATCAAAGTCAGCCCTCTGGGTGGCTAGCGCTTCAGTAAGGATGGTGGAGAAGTCAGGGGCGGGCGAGTCCTGGATGGTTGTCCTTAGCCCCTGAATCTCGGTGCTGTGGGCCTGAGTGGTCTACCTCCACGTCTTGTGGACGGTGCGGGCGAGGAGTCGGTTCTGAGCTCCTTGACTCCTCAGTGCCCTGGCCACTAACTTTGATCATCGGCTCTTCGGGCTGGGCGCTACTTCGAAAGCAGATTCTAGAAGTAGCTGAGAAGGTTTAGCTGCCTTCGAAGTACCAGCCGCCGACTGCCTTGGACCAAGAATGTTGAGCGGCTGTTCAGCAGTGGATGTTGGAGCATCCTTGTCCAGTTGAGATCCCTCATCAGGGTTCTCAGGGCCTGAATCATGGGGTGGGTCCTGACCGTCGGGGTCAGACCCATCTGAGGGTGTTGATGCTGAGACTGGTTGTCTGTCGTTCAGCATAGCGAGCATTGCTGCCCTCAAATCTTCTAGAGTGCTGAGGTCAGATGGTTCTGAGTATCCAATCTTCCACCTAATTATCAGCTCCTCCTCATGGAGCTGTTCGCAGGAGTGGTGGATGATAAGGTGCTTCAGGTTGTGCCACTCCTGGAATCGGATCAGCATGTGGAGCCTAGCCTGCCTTGCTAATAATATCAAGTCGTTGTGGTCGGCTATCTCTGGGATCCGTTCAGCTATCTCTCGGGAGGCTCGTGATTTGAGAGCTGAGGCCTCCATCCCGATTGATTCTGATTCTGAGGCTATCTCCGAGTTTTCTACCTCTATCGGAGACGGCTGCTTCTCAGCAGATGGTATACTGCTGAGTGGTGGAACATCCAAGGGGCTTTCCAGAGTTTCTACAGATTCAGCTTGGACCCCTTGGTCCACGGTTTCACCACGCTCAGTGGAGACTGCCTTCTCCACCGATAGTGTTTTCTCGGACGACTCAGGTTCATCCCTCAGCTGCAGAGGAGGCTCAGCAACCACTGCCTCCGGCACGACCTCGTTGACTTTCTTCAGCCTCTTGGTCGGTGTTTTAGGAGTAGATTTGGGAGGGGACCTCTTCTTGGTTGGTGTGGAGGTCTTCTGAGTCCCGGTCATAGGATCAGCGGGCCCTGAACCGATCTGCTGAAGGGCCGCTACCCTGTTCTGGAATCGAATCTTCTTCTGGTTGAAGTACTGCTTATCAGTGAAGGTAATCTTGTCCGATCCGCAGAAATCTTCGATCATCATGGATAGCTTCAGTCCATACAGAAGCTTTCCTTTCACGCTCAGCCGCTTGGCTGACTTGTCGAACTTAGCTGACTGCGTCATGAATTCTTTGAGGAAGAATTATGTCCAGTTGATCTTAGCTCTGTCGTGTATGGCCATCATTAGCTGGATTTTGGGCCTAGATACTTGATCTAAGGAGCCGGCCTGACTCGTCAGAAGCTGAGTCACGACGTAGGCCAAGGCTCTGTATTGTGGGAGCATTGCATTCTTAGGAAATGCGGCTCTGAAGGTCGTCAGCTTCCCACAGAACTCTATCAGGTATTCATCCATAAGATCGTCTTTGTACGCTACTGTGGTGAATCCTTCATTGGGTAGGTTGAAGCTTCTCTGGAGTGCTTCTCGGATGGACATCTGCTTGACTTCAATATCAGTGCGAGAGGGATCGCCTACTGAGTGAACGACAAAGCGGCAGCGAATGTCTCCATCTACTTAGTCCGAGTTCAGATAGAGCTCAGCTATCTGGCGTGAAAGGAAGAACGTCGGCTTCCTTGTCAGAAAACCTTCAAGCCCGGTTTCTCGGAGGGCGTAGAAGATCTCCTCCATGTAGTCCAGGTCGCAAGCCTCGAACTCCATTACTGGTTCGCACCAGATCCGATCCTTCTCAAGGATCTCTTGTATATCGGCCGGAGCATACACAACGTCTCCTGTCATATTCTGTAATCTGCAAACACAGTATATATCAGTATCCAATAAAGTACAAGAAAAATAAACGTATATGATACTGAATGATCATTGAAAGTTACCAAAGATTTTTCTGAGAACTTTTAAAAGATAAGTTTTGTAACGGAGTAGGAGATATCTTAGAAAATCTAGGCTTCGAAAGATATTTGCAGAGTAGAAATGGCGGTTCCAAACATTTGAACGTATATATATATATATATATATATATATATATATATATATATATCTTAAGGAAGATAAACAATTAATTATCTACGGTTCAGTTTGAATACGCTTTTTGAGATGGACAGCCAGGATTAGATTTCATAAAATAGGTAATGATCATATTAGCCGCCTAAGTCAAAATACAGTTGTATATAGCCAAAGAAGTAACTTGATACGACATGCATTTAATGCGTTGCAGAGTTTAGCATGCTTTTACATAGAATATCGTGTATTAAATGTAAACCGTTAATATTAAATGGCATTTTCTAAGGCATTGAATACGATGTTGAATCTGAGTCATAAATGCACAAAACTGTTCTATTACGCAAACCTGTCAGCTGAACACCATAGTCAGCTAATACCTCGTGTAAATGATTGTTGAGTCTCTACGTACTGAAGTTACTCAGTACTGAGAGTGAACATTCCCCCTTACTGAATGCTCCTCTCTTGAATCCACTTACTGACTGGAGTCAGTAGGGTCCAGCAGACCTAGCTCTACTGAAAGTTCTCTGAATCTGGCTTCAGCTAGAGGCTTGGTCAGTATAACAACCCTTTAATGGTTAGTATGGATCTTTTCCATCATGATATCCTTCTTTTCGACATGATCACGAATGAAGTGGTGTCTGATGTCCACGTGCTTGCATCTCGTGTGAAGTACAGGATTCTGAGTGATTGCAATTGCACTGATACTGTCGCAGAAGATCGGCACTTCATTCTGAATGACATCATAGTCGCGTAGCTGCTGTCTCAGCCAAAAGATTTGGGCGCAGCAACTTCCGACAGCCATGTATTCAGCTTCAGTAGTTGACGTCGCTATTGAGTGTTGTTTCTTTGAAAACCATGAGATCAGCTTACTGCCAAGGAACTGACACGTTCCAGAAGTTGACTTTCGGTCAATTCTACATCCTGCATACTCAGCATCAGAGTAGCCAGTTAGTTCAATATTATCATCAGCTAGATACCATAAAGCCATGTCAAGTGTTCCTCTGAGATAGCGGAGAATCTTCTTTGCCGAGTCCAAGTGACTCTGCTTCGGATTCGCCTGAAATTGAGCGCAGACACCTACAACATAAGTTATGTCAGGACGAGTAGCTATTAAGTATAATAAAGAACCAATAATAGCACAAAATTCAGTTTGGTCTACTGATACTCCCTCTTTATCAAGATTAATTTTCATATTCGTGTTCATCGGGATCATGATTGGTTTACCGGATGTGCAACCGAATTTCTTGATAAGATCCTGAGTGTATTTGCCTTGATTGATAAACGTTCCCTTCTCAGATTGTTTGACTAACATCTCGAACTTGTACTTCATCATTTTCTTTTTCTCAAACTGCTGACACATGATGACGTTCTTCGAACCAAAGATGATGTCATCTACGTAGATCTGCACAAGTAAAATGTCATCTTCCAGTCGAATGCTGAATAATGCGTGGTCTACTGTGCCCTTCTGAAAACCTTTATGAAGAAGAAACTCAGACAGGGTCTCGTACCAAGCCCTGGGTGCTTGTTTTAACCCATATAGAGCCTTTCTGAGTCTATAAACCTGATGTCCCTGCTGAAAGCCGGGAGGTTGTTCTACATAGACTTCTTCTTTCAGTACGCCGTTCAGGAACGCAGACTTCACATCCATTTGATAGACTCTGAATCTCTGATGTGTTGCGTAGGCTAGGAATAGTCTGATTGCCTCCAATCTTGCAACTGGAGCGAACTTTTCGTCGAAATCTATCCCTTCAGCTTGACAGTAGCCTTTTGCCACGAGCCTTGCTTTGTTCCTTACTATAACGTTGTTTTCATCTCACTTGTTCTTGAAGACCCATTTGGTTCCGATCACATGTTGATGCCGGGGTCTATCAACAAGCTCCCAAACTTCGTTTCTCGTGAACTAATTCAGCTCCTCCTGCATGGCTATGATCCAATCAGCGTCCTTAAGTGCATCCTCAATTGACTGAGGTTCTTCAGTAGACAAGAACCAGGAATATAAGGCGCTTTCTCCTTGACAGAATCTGGATCTTGTCTTTACGCTTGCTGAAGGATCTCTAATAATCAAATAAGAAGTGTGAGCGTCCAGCCACGATCTACGATGTTTCAACTCTTCATTTGAAATTTGTTCAACACAGATAGTATGTGAGTTAGGCATTTCAGTTGTACTATTCTTAGATTGAAGCAATTCAGTTACAAGAGTGTGATCTACTGAGTCACCAGGTTCAGGGGCATTTAGCTTAGGAACATCATTAGTTCCCCCTGAATTATTATTCTCAGTAGAGGTCTCAGTTACCACTTGGGTTTCTTCATCGACCTGAGTTACCTGGGATTGACTCTGTTCAGTAGAGTAAATCTGTTCAGCTACTTCTGCTGCTGGCTGAGATTCAGTAGACTTGTCTTCAGTTTCTTCATCTGAATCATCATCCAACATAGTTGGATCTTTTCAACTTTGTCTTTTAAGCGCAGATCCTGTAGCTGCTTACTGATGTCCTCAGATTCAGGTTTAGAGTTTCTGCTCCTGTCTTCGGTAGCAAACTCATTAAAAACAACATGAGGGCTTTCCTCCACGCAAAGAGTCCGATAGTTAAAGACTCTGAAGGCTTTGCTGACCCGGGAGTATCTTAAGAAGACTCCTTGGTCTGACTTGCTATCAAAAGTCTTCAGCTGATCCTTCCCATTATTGTGGATAAAGCATGAGCACCCAAAAATATGGAAATAAGATAAAGAAGGCTTCCTGTCGTTCCATAGTTCATATGGTGTCTTCTTATGCTGCTTTGTCAGTAGAGATCTATTCTGAGTATAACATGCAGTATCAGTAGCTTCTGCCCAGAATTTGGTTGGGAGTCCTGAGTCTGCAAGCAGGGTTCTTGCTGCTTCTTTGAGTGTTTGATTATTCCTCTCAACAACCCCATTTTGTTGAGGCGTGCGCGCGGCAAACGTCTCATGCTCTATGCCTTCTGCTTTGCAGAACTCCTCCACCATAAAATTTAGGAACTCGATTCCTCTGTCTGAACGTATCTTGATGATCTTGGTGTTCTTCTCGACACTGAGCCTTTTCAGAATCGTTGGTAACTCTATTTTGATGTCAGACTTGTTGGCAATAAATATGACCCACGTGTAGCGCGACTAGTCATCAATGACCACTAATGCATACTTCTTGCCTCTGATCGTCACCGGAGAGACTGGACCGAACAAATCTATATGTAGCAGCTGAAGGATTCCATGAGTGGAAGGAGATAGAACAGGAGGATTTCGATTCCTTGTTTACTTTCCCTTCAGACATGCTTCACACTGAGTGTCTTTGCTGAATACTTCATTCGGCAGTCCTCTTACGAGAGTGTTTCTAGCTAATTTGTTGAGTATCTTGAAGTTGAGATGGCTGAGTCTTCTGTGCCAGAGCCACCCCGTTCTGTTGTCATTCTTCGCCAACAAACAAGCTTCAGGTTCAGTTGAGTTCCAGTCAGCTACATAGATATTCTTTTTGCGCGAACCTGACAACAATGTTTTCCCTGTAGATTTATCAATGACATCACAGAAACCAGCGTCAAAAATCACTCTATTCGAGTAATCACAAAATTGACTAACATAGAGAAGATTATGCTGAAGTCCTTCAACATATGATACTCTTGGAACTGTTGTTGTTCCAATGCTGAGTGTTCCGTAGCCTTTGGTATAGCCTTTTGCGTTGTCTCCAAACTCGATTCGGGGGGTCCTTCTTTAGTAGTATAATTCTTCAATAGGTCCTTTTGGTATGTCATGTGTCTTGAGCATCATCTGTCCACATACCAAGGGTCCTTGTGCACCTGCAAAACAGAATTATATTTAGGTACCCTTTATTTTTGATTTTGGATCCTTAGATGTTAGTTTTGGAAACCCAAATATGTCTTACGACCCTGGTGGTCTCAGACAGTTTCTTTGCACTTTTGTCAACATATTTGACCACTGGACTGGTCGATGCTGACTTCTGAGGCTTTTTAGGTTCAGGAGTCCTGATCTTCTGAGTGGGTGGACTGCTGACCTTCGCCTTCTTTACAGCTTTCTTCTTCTTCTTCTGACTTTTAGATCCTCTCCTGACTATAGGATCATAATAGTATGACCCATACTGAGCTAGATGTGTCAGCTATGGAGGTCCATACTGATCAACCCATTTTACTTTGCTGGTTCTCCCTTCACTGAACTGGGGTGATTTGGTGTTGATCTTCTTGTCAGAATGCTGATAACTGGGATGAGGTGCCTTCATCTTCTTTTTGTTCTTGGCTAGGGGGTTCAGTATCTCTGCATTGATGGTCTACCCTTGAACAAACCTATTAGCAAGCCGGTTTTCTGAGCGTACGGGGGCAGATGAGGAGGCACCATGGATGAATCTAAGTCCCTCCTTACAGTGCTTGGGCCTGTTGCTTGCGAGCATAGCTTCAAGCTTCTTTTCAGCGCCCATGTACCGCTCTGTCATCAGGTTCCTCCAGACATCATCGCTCTTCTTCAGCGGTTCATGCTCGGTCTGAAGTCCTGACAACTCTTGCTTCAGTAGACTTAGTTCAGTATCTTTCTGAGTCAAGTCTTTGGTCAGTACTGAGATCTGATCTTCTTGATGCTCAGACTTGGCCATCAGAGAGTTTATCTCCTCCCGGAGTCTCAACACAAGTCCTTCTGACTCAGTAGCAACCTGACTCTCCTGAGAAAGTCTCTGATTCTCCACTTTCAGGGTATCCAACTCCTGAAGAGTCTTACTGAGCTGCAGACTCATCTGAATCTGCTCGTCGAGTAGTTCTTCGTATGTAATCGCGACGTCCAGATTCTCATCTGCAACTGAAACAGTGTCGTGTGTGCAGTGTGAAGGAGTTAAATGGTGCATGAGAGTTTACCTCATCCTCTTCTCCTGCCATGAGACACTTTTCAACATCTTCTTCAGCTTCAAGCTCTATGGCCATGAAAGCTGCTTCATCATCTGATGAATCCATGAAGGAATCGACTTCATCTGAGTCATCTGAGAGTTCACCGGCAATATATGCTTGTCGCTTCATGATGAACTTCTCCCATCTTGCTTTGCGTACTGCTCTTTCAGCAGTACTGAGCTCAGGACAGTCATACTGATAGTGTCCTGGCTTCTTGCAGTTATAGCAGGTTGTGACTCTTTCTTCTTTGCTTTCACTGTCTTTCGACTGAGCTGAGTCATCCTGTTTCCTGCATTCAGAAGTATGTGAGTCAGGAGTGCACTTGGGTGTATATTCAGTCTTACCCTTAGAGTCTCTGACGACTCTTGAGAGCTTTTTGTGCCTCTCCTTCTCCTTCTGATACTTCACAGCAAGTAGCGCGTACTTCTTGGCTAGATTTCCTTCTTGTATGTCGCTCAGTGAAGGTTCAGCCTTGCTAGACGCCGGAACTGCTGTGCTGACTGATGCTTTAAAGGCATGGTCGACTTGGGTGTCAACTTCAGCTCGCTGCTTCCTTTGAGGTAAGCCAAACTCGAACTCCTCAGCTTTAAGTTCTGAAAAGATATGGTTAGGAGTAACAATATCTAAATCCAAATAACGCAATAAAGTAGCAAAGGGAGTCCAATGACCACCTGGCAGTGCCCTCAAAATTTTGAGATTCATCTCTCGATTGGAGAATATCTTTCCCAGCCCGTTGATAGAGTTCATCAGATCCGTGAATCTGACGTTGAGATCTTCAATGGTGTCACCAGGCATAAGAGACAATCTCTCCAGCTTCTAAAGTTCCAGTACGAGTTTGTTCGCTTTGATCTTCTGAGTCCCCCGACTCAGTAGCGCTAGAGCATCCCAGAGTTCTTTTGCGGACTTGCAGTCCTGAACTCTTCCGAGATAAGAATCGCTCAGAGTGGTCAGTATGGCGTTTCTGGCGACGCGGTCTAAGTTGTGAAGCTTCTTCTCCTCATGGGTGAAGAGACTTCTGTCTTTGGGGATCTTCTTCCTGGTCACCATACCTCCTCCTTGTGCTGGATCCTGAGCTACGACGCTATCGACCATTGGAACGATAGGTTCGTCCTCCAGAACCTCTATCCTGCTGTCATGGAGGGAGGTCAGATGTGCCTCTATTCTGACCCGCCATACACCATAGTTCTCTACTGAGAACATGGGTACCATCCTGATTCCAGACATATCAGACATAATAGATAATGATATCAATGAAGAATGATATGTAGTGAAAATGTTTTCCGGATCCGTTCAAGTAGATCAGTTTCAGAATAACAAGAGTCTTTAGAGAACCCCTGCTCTGATACCAATTGTTGGTCCCGAGAGTAACGTTCAGCGTAGAGGGGGGTGAATATACCTGAAAACCGATTTCTCAACTTAAAACGTGAATAGTCCTTTTTAGGAGAGTGTCGTACGGAATGACTTCATCAGACCAGATAAGCTATTCTGAATCGCGTGGCAGAGTGACTGACTTTACTTAGGTCTGCTAGCTGACTAGAGTCAGAATTCAGTACCGTTCAGATAGAGTTCAGTAGTGCGGAAATGTGTAGGCCCAAATTCAGTTAAGTTAGGAAAACGTTTTCATCAAAACAGTTTCAGTATATTAGTGCAGTCGATTAAGCTTGCTGAAACTCAGTTGAATGATTTTAAAGATATTTTCAGTATGCACAGTAAATCAATGCAACAGTAAATAAGAACACAGAACACAGGCGATTTTTAAAGTGGTTCGGATCCAACAATCCTACGTCCACTGTCCCGAAAGATCAGGAGGCTATGTATTATACTGAGATAGTCTCAGTCGGTTTGTACACTAGACAAACACTGGTCTTGAGATTTATAGTGAGCAAGTCTCAGTTTACAAGGTATCAAACTAAGTGTTTGAAAAACTCTCCAACAGTGAAGGAGTCCTTTACAATAAGGATCAGTTGGACTATGAACTCCTTCATCTAAGCTATAGATATGAACGGTTGAGCTTAGGTTAGAGGGATAGGGAACAAGAAAGTGGCTTCTAGAGCAACGAACGGCTAAGTATAAACTTTGGGTTCGAGTTCAGTCGCTTGGATACTAGAGGTTGTATGATTCTAATTTAGCTTGGTTCCCTATGAGCAGAAATGTAGTCTTTCGCCGGAGATTATTTCTTCGAATTACTTGCGGAAGACTTAGGACGTTTATGAGTTGCTCTCTGAATGCTCTGTGTGTTCTCGTGTGTCTTAGGTGAGCTTCAATTTGATTTTATCCCTCTATTTATAGAGCAGAGATTAGGATAGAACCGTTGGAGATAACGATCCTTTGTCTCTCTCTTTTGGGTAGCTAACGGCTCTTTCAAAGTATGGTTGCAGTGTCCTTTCCCTCCATTTATGGAAAGTTGTTGACTTGCAGCTTTAATAGATGTAGGACAGGTGGCTGCTTGTCATTGGTCGAGGTTCAGGAAAGTGGGTGAGACAGAACAGACTTCAAGGAGATCTGAAGCTGACTTCTCTCTTCCTCGTATTGACTCCACTAATTTGACTTTTAGAGAATTTGACAATCAGAAGACTGTCTGGCCATTGTTGAGTCTGAACCTTTTTTCAGTAGCATGCTCCTGCTGAGTCGGCTCTACTGAAGATCAACTCTGAGTTTAGTGAACTACTCCTGCTGAGTTCAGTTCCACTGACTCCTTTCAGTATACTACTCCTGCTGAGTCCAGTATTACTGAGTCTTCTACTTCTGGTACTAAGGCAGGTGATCTACTGAGCGCCTGATCCAGATGCAGAGTGTCTACTGAGTATGAAACCTCAGAGATAAAACAAAACAGGTTACAACTGAATGGTTCATCAGTCAAGATAGGGTTTTGGGATCTACAAATCTTCAGTAAGTATTCAGTGCACAGGGCAACTGAGTTATGTCTCAACTGATTGTGAGAAGACTGAATCATCTCCCAACAAACTTAGTCAACATGCAGGGTTTAGTATGATAAACCTTTCGAGCTCCTCAAGTGGATATCATCACATGATGCAGATAACCAGCCTGAGCATCACGCAACAACACTCATCCAAGATACATAGAAATACGGTCACGATGACGCTCACCCATAGTAAGTCAAAGTGATAGTTAGTCGCATGCACTCAGCTGAAATCTCATCAAGCTTAAGATCAACTAAGACTCCAAGATCTTGTTTTTTCACACATGTCAGATAGAAGAACAAGTCTCACCGTGGTAAATCAATGCATCTAATGTATTAGCATAGAGAAGTGACCAAGATAAGTCACTTCTTATCTACACTGCAGCCTAAACCGGCGACTTGTCCTAAAATTATCTCAGTTGTGATAATTATTTATATATCACTAGTTAAATCAATCACTACAGCCTTCTGTGATCTACAACGTATTGTATGATCTAACTCTTGTGAGATAAAAGACTAATTTGTGCAATTATAATAATCAAATAGGAGAATAATAATAGTGGTAACAGGAAACATTGTATACAAACAAATACGTAGACTGCTTTCAGTATACAAAGCCAACAATTCTCCCACTTACTTAAAGAAAATCTTAAGTATACAATGTGTCTCAAAACATAACTAATAGCTATCACTTCTCCCACTACTAAGATTTCTAACTAAGTGGGGGTCAGTCATCACAAGCACAGAGCTCGAACATGCGTCTCGAAGGACCCTTGTGGTAGACTCATAGTGAATGGATCTGTTAGGTTATCCCCGATTCCTATCTTCTCAATCACCACGTCTCTACGCGTACGGATTCTCATATGATGTGGTACTTACAGTATATGTCTTTAGACACCTTATGTGATCTCGGATCCTTAGAGTTTGCAACTGCACCAGAGTTATCACAATAGACCGTGATATAATTAGGAAAACTAGGAGCGACATCGAGATCTAGGAGGAATGCCTTGAGTCAGCTACCTCTTTAGAGGCCTCTGAAGCAGCAATATACTCTACTTCCATGGTAGAATGAGCAATACACTTTTTCTTAACAGTTCTCCATGAAATGGCTCCACCTCCTAAGGTAAACACATTGTCAGAGGTAGATTTCTTTTTGTCTCTATCTGCCTGAAAATTTGAATATAAATAACCCACGGGAACTAGATCCTTAGACTAGTAAAGAAGCTTATATTCTCGAGTACGTTTAAGGTATTTCAGAATATCTTGATCGCAATCCACTAAGTCTGTCCATGGTTAGACTGATATCTCAAGACCATGCCAACGACATAACAAATATCTGGCTTAGTGCATAGCATAGCACACATGAGACTTATGGTAGCGGAAGCATAAGGAACGAGTCTCATATCCTCTATCTCCTTTGGTGTCTTAGGACACTGATCCTTAGATAGAGGAACGTCGTGTATGAAAGGTAGCAATCATTTCTGGTCTTTTGCATGCGAAGACGAGCAATTACAGTAGCAATAGGACGCTTGAAACAAGCTTAACATCCGTTCCTAGCAATCTCGGATAACCTTGATTCCAGAGATATATATATATATATATATGTATATGCATAATGCTTCTTCAAATGGCATCTCAGTTGAACTTGAATTTGACATCAAGGTACAAGAAAAACATGCCTATATAGAAATAAATAAAACAATGCAAAAATCAAATACTAACATAAAAACACACACCCATTAAGCATTACACAATCTTACAAACCTCCACCTTCAAACAGTAAACCACAAGCCCCTCCATTTCAATCCCTCTTTAAGTAGGCGGACATAACTTTCGGGCTTGAAACTTAAAATTCTAGCTTGAAACTTGGATGGCCCGCATAAGTTTCGGGCTTTTGAAGCCTGATTTCTTTTAGCCCTTGATTTTCTAGCCCAGCCCAACTCAAGGTACCCAAGGCTAACGCATCAGGCCGGCCCATTTTACAAGTTCTATAATGAATACATATACAAATCACAGAGAGATGAGTTATTAAACACGAATGTATATATTTTGTAGTACTTTATATGTTAAATCCATTATTTTTCCACATCGACTTGGAAACAATCATATCGCTTTAAATATAAGGTTAGATAACTCTTTCCCCTTGTTGGTCCCGAGATTAAACGTTCAAGTGTAGAGGGGGGTGTGAATACACCTAAAAACATTTTCTCAACTTAAAACGCGAACAGTCCTTTTAAGGAGAATGGCGTACAGAACAAGTTCAGTAAACCAAATAAGCTATTCTGAATCGCGTGGCAGAGTTACTGAATTCACTGAGGCCTGCTAGATGACTAAGGTCAGAATTCAGTATCATTCAGCTAAAGTTCAGTAAGTGCGGAAATGTGTAGGCCCAAATTCAGTTGAGTTAGAAAACGGTTTTAAGAAAACAGTTTCAGTATATTAGTGCGATCAGTTAAGCTTTGCTGAAACTCAGTTGAATGATTTTGAAAGATATTTTCAGTATGAACAGTAATCAATGCAACAGTAAAAACACAGAACACAAGCAATTTCAAAGTGGTTCAGATCCAACAATCCTACGTCCACTGTCCTGAAAAGATCAGGAGGCTATTTTATTATACTGAGTTAGTCTTAGTCGGTTTGTGCACTGGACAAACACTGGTCTTGAGATTTATATTGAGCAAGTCTCAGTTTACAAGATATCAAACTAAAGTGTTTGACAAACTCTCCAACTATGAAGGAGTCCTTTACAATAAGGATCAGTTCAAAGATGAACTCCTTCGTTCTAAGCTATGGATATAGGCTGCTGAGCTTAGGTTAGAGGGATAGGGAACGAGAAAGAGGCTTCTAGAGCGACGAACGGTTAAGTATAGACTAGGGTTCGTATTCAGTCGCTTGGATACTAGAGGTTTTATGATCTGGTTCAGCTTGGTTCCCTACGAGCAAGTATGTCGCTTTTCACTGGAGATTACTCTATGAAGTTCTTGTGGAAAACTTAAGTCGTTTCTGAGTTGCTCGTGAATGCTCTTGTGTTCTTCGTTTTCTAGGATTCGTTCGGTGAGCTTCAATTTGAAATCTTCCCTCTATTTATAGAGCAGAGAAATGGATAGATCCGTTGGAGACGACGATCCATGTGTCTCTCTCTTTTAGGTAGCTAACGGCTCTTTCAAAGTATGGTGGCAGAGTCCTTTCCCTCTATTTCTGGAAAGTTGTTGACTTGCAGCTTTAATCAGAAAGTAGACAGTTGGTCGCTCGTCATTGGTCGAGGCTGAAGAAAGTAGGTGAGACAGAATAGACTTCAAGGTGGATCTGAAGCTGACTTCTCTATACCTCGTATGACTCTGCTGATTTGACTTAAGATATCCTGACAGTCAGAAGACTGTCTAGCCGCTGTTGAGTCTGATCTATATTCAGTAGCATATTCCTGTTGAGTCAGCTCTACTGAAGATCAACTCTGAGTTCAGTGAACTACTCCTGCTGAGTTCAGTTCCACTGACACCTTTCAGTATACTGCTCCGGGTAAGTCCAGTACTACTGAGTCTTCTTCTTTTGGTACTGAGGCTGATAGTCTGCTGAAGAACCAGCGGACAGTTCTGAACGCCTGAACCAAAATGAAGAGTGTCTACTGAGTCTGAAACTCTCAGAGACAGAACAACAAATACAATAGAATGGTTTATCAGTCAAAGTAGGATTTTGGGATCTTCAAATCTACTGAGCACTAGGCTACTGAGTTATCTACTGAATCATCTCCCAACAATTTCCCCCTATTTGATGATGCCAAAACCTAACACTATAAACTATCAGAAACAGAGCTCCTTACAAATATTACAAGTAGAATCAGTGGAGTTGTTCCTCAAGTTCTAGACTACTGAGGGAATCAGGGAAGAAATATCAGATCCTATACAGAAGTCTAACAGCAATTTCCCCCTTCCTAACAACGATTTCCCCCTATAAGCATCTATAAGATCATAATCTAACAAGCTAAGAACTGACAGATATAAATATTCAGTGAGTGTGTGAGTCAGTAATCACTTGAGTGATTCTGAGTGTTAAGCATAAAAGAAACAAGGCCATGTAGACAATAAGGAATTGTCAGGGCCGAACAGAAATGATGTATTATATATGAAGAAATATTAGTACAGTACATCAAGCTTGCTATTCTAAGAAAGAAAGACAAAGATACAATGAAGCTAACAACTATCATCTCTTGAACTGCTGAATCCGATCTTTGAAGTCCTTAGATTTTTCTTCAGGGAGCGGCAGTCCATACATCCGGTAAGTGACTCTTCTCAGCTTCAGTATCTCAGCCATGTCAGCAGGATCAGCCTCATCTAGATTCTTGGCTTGAGTCGCACCCTTGATTTCTCTTTCAATCACCCCAGTGTGTAGAGAGCCATCAAGCTTCAGTGGGGGAGGCATAAGTCTTGGAGCTGGGACCCTAACATCAACCTTTTCAGCTAAGGCCTTCTGAACTCTTGCATAAATCTCTGGATCGCTCTTCATAAGCCATTCAGTAAAGGCAATGGACTTGTGCATATCAGGCCAATACCTCCAGAAGTAGAATCTCTTAATGTAGTCAGCCTTCAGCGTCTCCCACCTCTGAGTCCGTTCCCATGGCATCCAAGTATCAACCCTGGGCCATCTATGGATTTTGAGGTCTGTGGGCTTCCTGAGTCTTCTATACTTGTATGGAATATCAGCTTTCTCAGGAATCCTCTGGCTTGCTTCCTTCTCAGTCTTGATCCTCAGAGCCTCTACATCAGTGAGTCTGAGCCATTCTCTTGCTGCACTAATCTGCCTGGCTTCAGCTCCTCTGTCTAAGTACCTTTCCATCTGATCTCAAATTTCTTGCATCTCTTGCTCTTGAGCCTTAGAGGGAACATAGGATGGCACATGCTCTTGATCTTCCTCTGAATCAGCAGGTGTTGAAGATTTCTCTTTAGAGGTACCCTGCTGACCAGTTTGCTGCTGCTGGTGTTGCTCTCTTTCCTTTTCTTTGTCAGCTTTGTCGCTGAGCTTAAGGTTCCTTGGGGGTAGCCTTGTCCCAGGCTTCTTGCCCCTCTGAACTTTAGTTCTGCCTTTGACATGCTGTTTCTTGGGCTTGTTAGCAGCCTTTGCCTCGGCTATCTCCCTTGACAGCTTCTCATCTGCGGCAATCTGAGCTTCTTCCTTTGGAGATATAAACCTTTTAGTTCCTTTCTTTTTAGGTGGAGTGGGAAGCTTCAGAATTTTCTTTCCCTTTCCTTGTACTGGAGGAGGTAGAGGGACTTCTTCCTCTTCTGAGTCCTCCTCTGCATACTCGGCAATTTCTTTAATAATATCACTCGGAGTTTGAGTTTCCTGAGTAGCAGATTCTTTGGGTCCTGAGCCACTTGGGCCAGTCTCAGCAGGCACTACAACCCCTGCTGCTGAGACACCCTGGGCCTCGACCCTGTCCAGTCTGAGTAGTGGGAGCAATGTGAGCTGATTGCTGAGTCTGAGATACTTCTGCCACTGTCCTTACTCCCCTTGGTGCTCTGGGTACCTTTTCATTTCCTTCCCCCTTTTTGGCATCAACAAATAAGCCAAGGGTAGGAATCTGTACCTTCTTGTCTAGACTGGTGTAAGCTGAGGCAAGTTTGTCTAATGCATCTTGCAACTTGACAAGCCTCTCATGGAGCTCATTCCTCTCATCAGTGAGTTATTCGTTGTACTTCTTGTGAGAGGTCTCCACCACAGTCTGAATAGATAGCAACTTCTGATGCACTTTATCTTCTATGGCCTTTTGAATAGTCTGGAGTCTGAGCTCGGAGGCCTGAGTTGAGGAAGATACGGATTCAGTGTGAGCTGAGTGGGTTGCCTTGAATTCTTTAAGAAGTTTAGCTTGGGCAGCTTCCATCAGCTTCTGTTGCTCTTCGAAGTTGGCTCTCTTGGCAAGTGCATTTGTCAGTAATGTAGAGAAGTCGGGGGCAGGCATATTTTGAATTGAAGTTCTGAGCCCCTTTATCTCTGCACTCTGAGCCTGTGTGGACTGCCTCCACGTCTTGTGGACGGCATGGGCAAGGAGTCTATTCTGAGTGCCTTGAGTGCCCTGGCCACTGACTTTGAGCGTCGGCTCTTCGGGCTGGGCGCTACCTCGAACACAGACCCCAGCAACAGTTGTTCTGGGTCCACCGACTTACAGGTACCAGCCGCCGACTGTCCTGGAGCAAGGATGCTGAGAGGAGGTTCAGCAGATTGAGTAGGAGCCTGAATCACGGGGTGGGTCCTGATCGTCAGGATCAGACCCATCTGAGGGAGCCGTCGCTGAAGTAGGTTGATGGTCGTTCAGCATAGCGAGCATGACCGCCCTCAGATCCTCCAAGAAGCAAATGTCTGCAGGATCTGAATAGCCTATCTTCTCCCGGATCATCAACTCCTCTTCATGGAGTTGTTCGCAGGAGTGGTGCTGGATCAACTTGTTCAGTGTTGACCACTCCTGGAACCGAATCAGAGTGTGGAGCCTAGCCTGCCTCGTCAATATTATCAAGTCTGTATGGCTGGCTATCTCCGGGATATTTTCTGAAATCTCTCGGGAGGCTCTTGATTGTAGAGCAGACGCCTCCATCCCGATTGACTCTGACTCCGAATCAGTCTCCGAGTCTTCAACCTCTATAGGAGACTGTTCTTTTTCAACAGATGGGATGCTGCTGAGTGGTGGGATATCCAAGGGGATTTAAGTAGCGGGGATTGGATCAGCTTCTACCCCTTGGTCCACAGTTTCTCCTTGTTTAGTGGAGACGGCTTTCTCCACTTACACAGTCTTCTCAGAGGACTCAGCCTCGTCCCTGAGTTGTAGAGGAGGTGCAATTACAACCTTACTGACTTTCTTCAGTATCTTGGTCGGTGTCTTAGGAGTAGACTTCGGAGGTGACCTCTTCTTGGATGGTGTTGAGGTCTTCTGAGAGCTGGGCTAGGGCTCAGCAGGCCCTGATCCAATTTGCTGAAGGGTCGCTGCCCTGCTCTGGAACCTCACTTTCTTCGGATTGAAATATATCTTATCAGCATAGACGACATTGTCAGCTCCACAGATATCCTCAATCATAACTGAGAGCTTTGTGCCGTATAGGAGTTTTCCTTAGACAGACAGGCTGTTGGTGGAATGATCGAACTTTGCGGCCTGAGTCATAAACTCCTTCAAGAAGAATTCTACCCAGTTAATCTTCGCTTGGTCATGAATGGCCATCATCAACTGAATCTTTTTCCTCGATACTTGGTCCAACGAGCCGGCCTAACTCGTCAGTATCTGAGTCACGATATAGGAAAGTGCGTTGAACTGAGGGAGCATGGCATTCTTTGGGAAGGCGGCTCTGAATGTGGTAGGCTTCCTGCAGAATATCTCTAAGTACTCGTCCATTAAGTTGTCTTTATAACCCATTGTGTTGAATCCTTTGCTTGGAAGCTGAAAGCTTCGCTAAAGTGCTTCCTTGATAGATATTAGTTTGATCTCCAGTATAGCGCAGGCGGGGTCTCCAATAAGATGAGTGACGAACCGACACCGGATATCCCCTTCTACTGACTCTGAGTTCAGATACAACTCAACGATTTATCGAGGGAAGAAGTATGATGGCTTCCTTGACAGAAAATCCTCCAGTCCTGTCGCCCTCCGCGCGTCAAAGATTTCCTCCATGAAATCAAGGTCGCATGAGTCGAACTCCATCATCGGCTCAAACCACACGCGGTCTTTCTCGAGGATTTCAGTCATGTTTACAGGACCAATAACATCCCTTCCTTCCATGTTTAAATAATCTGCAAACGAAAAATATCAGTATCGAACGAAAAATATTATAAAGATCATATACGATGCTGAATAATCATTAAAGATTTACCAAAGATGTTTCTTAGATATTGGAATTGAAGTTTGCAAGTAAACGAGTGCTTTTCTCAGAAAATCTAGGGTTGTGAAAATTTGCAGAGTGAAATGGCAGTTTCTAAACTTTGAACATGTTTTTATATGTTAAAGAAGATGAACAGTTAAAAATCCACGGTTCAGTTTAAATATGCTTTAGGAGATGGACGGCTAGGATTTAATGTTATAAAATAGGCAATGATCAATTTAGCAGCCTAAGTCAAAATACAGTTGTAAATAGCCAAACAAGTAACTTGAAATGACATGCATTTAATGCGCCGCATAGTTCAGCATACTTTACATAGAATGTCATGTATTAAATGTAAACTGTTATGTTAAATGACATTTATAAGGCATTGAATATGAAACTGAATCTGAATCATTAATGCACAAAATATTTCATTGGCTACTGAGTAGAGATACGCAAACCTGTCAGCTGAACATCGTAGTCAGCTGATACCTAGTGTAGATGGTTGCTGAGTCTCTACGTACTAAATTCATTCAGTACTGAGAGTGAACATTCTCCCTTGCTGAATGCTCCTCTCCTGAATCCACTTACTAACTGGAGTCAGTAGGGTCCAGCAGACCGAGCTCTACTGAAAGTTCTCTGAATCTGGCTTCAGCTAGAGGCTTGGTCAGAATATCTGCCCTTTGACGGTCAGTATGGATCTTCTCCATCCTGATATCCTTCTTTTCGACATGATCACGAATGGCATGATCACGAATGAAGTGGTGTCTGATGTCCACGTGCTTGCATCTAGTATGAAGTGCAGGGTTCTGAGTGATTGCAATTGCACTGGAGATGTCGCAGAAGATCGGCACTTCATTCTGAATGGCGTCATAGTCGCGTAGCTGCTGTCTCAGCCAAATGATTTGGGCGCAGCAACTTCCGGCAGCTATATATTCAGCTTCAGTAGTTGACGTCGCTACTGAATGTTGTTTCTTTGAGAACCACGAAATCAGCTTACTGCCAAGGAATTGACAAGTTCCAGAAGTTGACTTTCGGTCAATTCTACATCCTGCATAGTCAGCATCAGAATAACCAGTTAGTTCAATATTATCATCTGCTGGATACCATAAGCCCATGTCAGGTGTTCCTCTGAGATAGCGGAGAATCTTCTTTGTTGAGTCCATGTGACTCTGCTTGGGATTCGCCTGAAATCGAGTGCAGACACCTACAGCATAAGTTATGTCAGGTCGGGTAGCAGTTATATATAATAATGATCCAATAATAGCACAAAATTCAGTATGGTCTACTGATACTCCCTCTTTATCAAGATCAATTTTCATGTTCGTGTTCATCGGGATCTTGATTGGTTTGCCGGATGTGCAACCGAACTTCTTGATGAGGTCTCGAGTGTATTTGCCTTGATTGATGAATGTTCCCTTCTCAGATTGTTTAACTTGAAAACCGAGGAAATAATTCATCTCTCCTATCATTGACATCTCGAACTTATCCTTCATCATTTTCTCAAATTGCTGACACATGATGACATTCTTCGATCCGAAAATTATGTCATCTACGTAGATCTGCCTAAGTAAAATGTCGTCTTCCAGTCGAATGCTGAATAATGTGCAGTCTACTGGCCTTTTTGAAAACCTTTCTAAAGAAGAAACTCAGACAGGGTATTGTACCAAGCCCTGGGTGCTTGTTTTAACCCGTACAGAGCCTTTCTAAGTCTGTAGACCTAATGTCCCTGCTGAAAACCGGGAGACTGTTCTACATAGACTTCTTCTTTCAGCACGCCATTCAGGAATGTAGACTTCACATCCATTTGATAAATTCTTAATCGCTGATGTGTTGCATAGGCTAGGAATAGTCTGATTGCCTCCAATCTTGCAATTGGAGCGAAAATTTCGTCGAAATCTATCCCTTCGGCTTGACAGTAGCCTTTGGCCACGAGTCTTGCTTTGTTCCTTACTATAACGCTGTTTTCATCTCGCTTGTTCTTGAAGACCTATTTAGTTCCAATCACATGTTGATGCCGGGGTCTGTCAATAAGCTCCTATACTTCGTTTCTCGTAAACTGATTCAGCTCCTCCTGTATGGCTACGATCTAATCAGCATCCTTGAGTGCGTCCTCAACTGACTGAGGTTCTTCAGTAGACAAGAAGCACAAATATAATGCGCTTTCTCCCTGATAGAATCTGGATCTTGTCTTTACGCTTGCTGAAGGATCTCCAATAATCAAGTCAGAAGTGTGAGCGTCCAGCCACGATCGACGATGTTTTAACTCTTCATCTAAAATTTGTTAAACACAGATAGTAGGTGAGTTAGGCATTTCAGTTGTACTACTATGAGATTGAAGTAATTCAGTTACGAGAGTTGGGTCTACTGAGTCACCAGGTTCAGGGGCATTTAGCTCAGGAACTTCATTCGTTCCCCCTGAATTATTATCCTCAGTAGAGGTCTCAGTTACCACTTGGGTTTTTTCATCGACCTGAGTTACCAGGGATTGACTCTGTTCAGTAGAGTCAATATGTTCAGCTACTTCTGTTGCTGGCTGAGATTCAGTTGTCTTATCTTCAGTTTCCTCTTCTGAATCATCATCCGAACACAGCTGGATCTTTTCAACTTTATCTTTCAGGCTCAGATCCTGTAGCTGCTTACTGATGTCCTCAGACTGTGATTTAGAGTTCCCGCTCCTGTCTTCCGTAGCAAACTCATTTAAAACAACATGAGGGCTTTCCTCCACGCAAAGGGTCCGGTAGTTAAAAACTCTGAAGGCTTTGCTGACCCGGGAGTATCCTAAGAAGACTCCCTGGTCTGACTTGCTATCAAAAGTCTTTAACTGATCCTTCCCATTATTGTGGATAAAGCACGAGCACCCAAAAATATGGAAATAAGATATGAAAGGCTTCCTTCCGTTCCATAGTTCATATGGTGTCTTCTTATGCTGCTTAGTCAGTAGAGATTTTTTCTGAGTGTAACATGCAGTGTCAGTTGCTTCTGCCCAAAATTTGGTTGGGAGTCCTGAATCTGCGAGCAGGGTTCTTGCTGCTTCTTTGAGTGTTCTATTCTTCCTTTCAGCAACCCCGCGCGGCAGACGTCCCATGCTCTATGCCTTCAGCTTTGCAGAACTCCTCCACCATAGAATTTAGGAACTCAGTTCCTCTGTCTGAACGTATCTTTATAATCTTGGTGTTCTTCTCGACACTGAGCTTTTTCAGAAGCATAGGTAACTCTGTTTTGACGTCAGACTTGTTGGCAATAAATATGACCCATGTGTAGCGCGAGTAGTCATCAATGACCACTAAAGCATACTTTTTGCCTTTGATCGTCACTGGAGAGACTGGTCCGAATAAATCCATGTGTAGCAGCTGAAGGATTCCATCAGTGGAAGGCGATGGAACATGTGGATTTTGATTCTTTGTTTGCTTTCCCTTCTGACATGCTTCACACTGAGTGTCTTTGCTGAATACTTCATTCGGCGGTCCTCTTGCTAGAGCGTTTCTGGCTAGCTTGTTGAGCGTCTTGAAGTTGAGATGGTTGAGTCTTCTGTGCCAGAGCCACCCCGTTTTGTTGTCGTTCTTCGCCAACAAACAAGCTTCACGTTCAACTGAGTTCCAGTCAGCTACGTAGATATTCTTTTTGCGCAAACTTGATAACACTGTTTTCCCTGTAGATTTATCAATGACATCACAAAAACCAGCGTAAAAAATCACTATATTCGAGTTATCACAAAATTGACTAACAGAGAGAAGAGTATGCTTAAGTCCTTCAACATATGATACTCTTGGAACTGTAGCGGTTCCAATGTTGAGTGTTCCATAGCCTCTGCTATAGCCTTTTGCGTTGTCTCCAAACTCGATTCGGGGTCCTTCTTCAGTAGTATAATTCTTCAGTAGGTCCTTCTGGTATGTCATGTGTCTTGAGCATCCGCTGTCCACATACCAAGGGTCCTTGTGCACCTGTAAAACAGAATTATATTCAGGTACCCTTTATTTTTTATTTTGGATCCTTAGATATTAGTTTTGGAAACCCATATCTGTCTCACGACCCTGGTGGTCTCAGACAGTTTCTTTCCACTTTGATCAACATACTTGACCATTGGACTGGTCGATGCTGACTTCTGAGGCTTCACAGGTTCAAGAGTCCTGATCTTCTGAATTGGTGGACTGCTGACCTTTGCCTTCTGCACGGCTTTATTCTTCTTCTTATGACTTTTAGGTCCTCTCCTGACTATAGGATCATAATAATATGACCCATACTGAGCTGGATGTGTCAGCTCTGGAGGTCCATACTGATTAGCCCATTTAACTCTGCTAGTTCCCCCTTGACTGAACTGGGGTGATTTTGAGCTAATCTTCTTGTCAGAATGCTGATAACTGAGATGAGGTGCCTTCATCTTTTGTTTGTTCTTGGCTAGGGGGTTCAAAATCTCTGCGTTGATGGTCTCCCCTTGAACAAATCTATCAGCTAGCCGGTTCTCTGAGCGTATGGGGCAGATGTGGAGGCTCCATTACTGAATCTAAGTCCCTCCTTACAGTGCTTAGGCTTGTTGCTAGCTAGCATGGCCTCAAGCTTCTTTTCAGCGCCCATGTACCGCTCTGTCATCAGATTCCTCCTGACATCATCACTTTTCTTAAGCGTTTCATGCTCGGTCTGAAGTCCTGACAACTCTTGCTTCGGTAGCCTCAGTTCAGTATCTTTCTGAGTTAAGTCATTGGTCAGTACTGAGATCTGATCTTCCTGATGCTGAGACTTGGCCATCAGAGAGTTTATCTCCTCCCTGAGTCTCAACATAAGTTCTTCTGACTCAGTAGCAACCTGACTTTCCTGAGAAAGTCTCTGATTCTCCACTTTCAGGGTATCCAACTCCTAAAGAATCTTACTGAGCTGCGGGCTCATCTGAATCTGCTCGTCTAGAAGTTCTTCGTAGGTGATTAAGACGTCCAGATTCTCATCTGCACCTGAAATAGTGTCGTGTGTGCAGTGTGAAGAGGAGTTAAATGGAGCGTGAGAGTTTACCTCATCCTCTTGTCCTGCCATAAGACACTTTTCAGCATCTTCTTCAAGCTCTACGACCATGAATGCCGCTTCATCATCTGATGAATCCAAGAAGGAATCGACTTCATCTGAGTTGTCTGAGAGTTCACCAGCTATATATGCTTGACGCTTCTTGATGAACTTCTCCCTTCGAGCTTTGCGTGCTGCTCTTTCAGCAGTGCTGAGCTCAGGACAGTCATACTAATAATGTCCTGACTTTTTGCAGTTGTAGCAGGTGGTGACTCTCTCTTCTTTGTTCTCGCTGTCTTTCGACTGAGCTGAGTCTTCCTGTTTCCTGCAATCAGAAGTGTGCGAGTCAGGAGTGCGCTTGGGTGTATATTCAGACTTACCCTTGGAGTCTCTGACGACTCTTGAGAGTTTTCTGCGCCTCTCCTTCTCCTTCTGATACTTCACGGCAAGCAGTGTGTATTTCTTAGCTAGGTTTCCTTCTTGTATGTCACTGAGTGAAGGTTCAGCCTTGCTAGACGCTGGAGCCACTGTGCTGGCTGATGCTTTGAAAGCATGGTCGATTTGGGTGTCAGTTTCAGCTCGCTGCTTCCTTGGAGGTAGACCGAACTCGAACTCCTCAGCTTTTAGTTCTGAAAAGATATGGTCAGGAGAAACAATATCTAAGTCAGAATGTCTCAATAAAGTAGCAAATGGAGTCCAATGTCCGTCTGGCAGTGCTCTCAAAATCTTGAGATTCATTTCTTGGTTGGAGAACGTCTTTCCTAGCCTGTTGATGGTGTTCATCAGATCCGTGAATCTGACGTTAAGATCTTCAATGCTGTCACCAGGCATGAGAGACAGTCTCTCCAGCTTCTGAAGTTCCAGCGCCAGTTTGTTCGCTTTGATCTTCTGAGTCCCCCGACTCAGTAGCGCTAAAGCATCCCAGAGTTCCTTCGTGGACTTGCAGTCCTGAACTCTCCCGAGATAAGAATCACTCAGGGTGGTCAGTATGGCATTTCGGGCAACCCGGTCTAAGTTGTGAAGCTTCTTCTCCTCAGGGGTGAAGAGATTTCTATCTTTAGGGATCTTCTTCCCGGTCACCATGCCTCCTCCTTGTGCTGGGTCCTGAGTTTCGACACTATCAATCATGGGAATGATAGGTCCGTCCTCCAGTACCTCTGTCATGCTATCATGGAGGGAAGTCGGATGTGCCTCCATTCTGACTCGCCATACCCCGTAGTTCTCTACTGAGAACATGGGCACCATCCTGATTCCTGACATATCAGACCTTGAAATAGTGATATGAATGAAGAATGATATGCAGTGAAAATGTTTTCTGGATCCGTTCAAGTAGACCAGTTTCAAAAAACAAGAGTCTTATAGAACTCCCGCTCTGATACCAATTGTTGGTCCCGAGATTAAACGTTCAGGTGTAGAGGGGGGTGAATACACCTGAAAACAATTTCTCAACTTAAAACGCGAACATTCCTTTTCAGGAGAATGTCGTACGGAACAAGTTCAGTAGACCAAATAAGCTGTTCTGAATCGCGTGGCAGAGTGACTGACTTCACTGAGGCCTGCTAGCTGACTAAGGTCATAATTCAGTACCGTTCAGCTGAAGTTCAGTAAGTGCGGAAATGTGTAGGCCCAAATTCAGTTGAGTTAGAAAACGGTTTTAAGAAAATAGTTTCAGTATATTAGTGCGATCAGTTAAGCTTTGCTGAAACTCAATTGAATGATTTTGAAAGATATTTTTAGTATGAACAATAATCAATGCAATAGTAAAAACACAGAACACAAGCAATTTTAAAGTGGTTCGGATCCAACAATCCTACGTCCACTGTCCCGAAAAGATCAGGAGGCTATTTTATTATACTGAGTTAGTCTCAGTCGGTTTGTGCACTGGACAAACACTGGTCTTGAGATTTATACTGAGCAAGTCTCAGTTTACAAGATATCAAACTAAAGTGTTTGGCAAACTCTCCAACTATTAAGGAGTCCTTTACAATATGGATCAGTTCAAAGATGAACTCCTTCGTTCTAAGCTATGGATATAGGCTGCTAAGCTTAGGTTAGAGGGATAGGGAACGAGAAAGTGGCTTCTATAGCGACGAACGGTTAAGTATAGACTTGGGTTCGTATTCAGTCGCTTGGATACCAGAGGCTTTATGATCTGGTTCAGCTTGGTTCCCTATGAGCAAGTATGTCGCCTTTCGCTGGAGATTACTCTATGCAGTTCTTGCGGAAAGCTTAAGTCGTTTTTGAGTTGCTCGTAAATGCTCTTGTGTTCTTCGTTTTCTAGGTTTCGTTCGGTGAGCTTCAATTTGAAATCTTCCCTCTATTTATAGAGCAGAGACATGGATAGATCCGTTGGAGACGACGATCCATGTGTCTCTCTCTTTTGGGTAGCTAACGGCTCTTTGAAAGTATGGTGACAGAGTCATTTCCCTCCATTTCTGGAAAGTTGTTGACTTGCAGCTTTTATCAGAAAGTAGACAACTGGCCGCTCGTCATTGGTCGAGGCTGAAGAAAGTAGGTGAGACAGAACAGACTCAAGGTGGATCTGAAGCTGACTTCTCTATACCTCGTATGACTCTACTAATTTGACTTAAGATATCCTGACAGTCAGAAGACTGTCTAGCCGCTGTTGAGTCTGATCTATATTCAGTAGCATATTCCTGCTGAGTCAGCTCTACTGAAGATCAACTCTGAGTTCAGTGAACTACTCCTGCTGAGTTCAGTTCCACTGACTCCTTTCAGTATACTACTCCGGCTAAGTCCAGTACTACTGAGTCTTCTTCTTCTGGTACTGAGGCTGATAGTCTGATGAAGAACCAGCGGAAAGTTCTGAACGCCTGAACCAAAATGAAGAGTGTCAACAAATACAACAGAATGGTTCATCAGTCAAAGTAGGATTTTTGGATCTTCAAATCTACTGAGTACTAGGCTACTGAGTTATCTACTGAATCATCTCCCAACACCCCTTATGAAGCCTTTTAAGGGAATGAGCTTCTGAATTCTACATAAGGGTATTCAATTTTCACGAGGATAATGTTTGTATAACTCCTTTTTTAATATACTCAAATGATGGGCTCCAAACTTGAAAAAAGTAAATAATAATTTCATATTAACTATTAAAATATGTAAAAGTTCATAATTATTTAGAAAGTATCAATACTTCTAAAATATCAATGAGTCATGTTGGAGCATTTTAATTGCCGTATCTAATTCATTTTAATATACATCACTCCTTATTCAAATGAAAAATATAAAATTAATTAATTATACACTTCAATTGTCATGTTGCATGTTCGTGTTGTATTATAATCCAGTCATGTGTCCCCATGCAACCTAGATAAAGATATTAGTGGTTACATCCGAACATGGTTGGTCAAAATGCTAATGCTATTATGTTTCTCTATACAACGAAAAGAAAAGGTGAACCTAATCAAGTGCAAGTTTTACGTCATGATCCCAATAGGAGAATTTGCTTTTTTCAGTCCAATATATATTATCTATCACAAGTTTTCTGAGTTCAAGATGCACGTGAACATTAAAAAACCACGACTATAGAGATTTCTATTACAACAAAATCTTATGATGCAGAAGTAATAAATGGTGAGAACTCAGAAGTAAAACAAACAAATGCAACTAAGTTTGACTGTTTGAGTTATACAATCATGGAAGCATTTAAGATACTACAAACTCATCCAATTATTAGGCAAATTCTAAAGGGT
Organism: Lavandula angustifolia; assembly: GCA_028984105.1. Lineage (NCBI taxonomy): Eukaryota > Viridiplantae > Streptophyta > Magnoliopsida > Lamiales > Lamiaceae > Lavandula > Lavandula angustifolia. The sequence goes on along the minus strand of CM054806.1, from coordinate 18,281,985 downwards.
AACCACTTTTTATTCAAGATATAATCAATTTCACTGGCATAGTTACTAACAAGAAGACAATTATAAAACGCACAAGGTTCATGCGCATATCATCCGTTCAAGTTTTGGTACATATCCGTAAGAAGAAAAAAAAAATTCAAATCCAATATCAATCTACATTTATTACTAAGTAAAAGGATGATGGTTACGCTTGATCCTTCAAAGTGAAACAAGCACCTAAAACACTGTATCCCAGATCATGACTGTTCAAGAGGAGAGCTAGAAGAATTCCACTTCTTCGCCATCTTCAAAAAAGAATATGCAGCCATAATAAACTGAACCAGACGAGCAGACTATGGAACTTGAGTCTGCATCAGAGACGATCACCTTATAACTTTGATTTCAACTCATCAGTCAGTCTCGGTACATTTGTGAGTCTACAAACCTAGTTCAGGACTTTGATAAGGAATAGCAATATCATCGTCAGTATGGAGAACTCAAGTATGAACTCAGGCCAAGTTGAACGTTTAACCCAAAACTGCCACCTGTACAGTTCAACCAGTAGATAGCCGCTGATAAAGCCTGCTAAGCATTTCCAGATTATGCACCATATTTAGGATGGTGACTAAGTATAACACTATAAAAGCAAACCAATGATACAATTTTCGGGAAAAAGTCATGACAAGTACTCGGACCATACAAATTCTATTAGTAAGCAGATAGCTTCCAGAATATACACTATTTAACATCTTGACAGGGGATTTCTTTTTGAAGAATATAGTTAAGCTGACAATACAAAACAACTAAGTAAACCCTTACGGTAGAAGCTTAACAAAAGTGGAACTGCACCCACAATGTCAATTAATCTAAGACTCTAATGTGAAAAAAACATGGACAGCTTCAAAATTTAAAATCTAAAGACAAGAGTAAAGTATCTAGGTAACTTAGAAGTAAGAGTCACGAGTATTTGTGAGGGAGCCACGCAATCCTGGATATATAAGGTGCAACCAAGAAAGGTTTACTTAACTCTTCCTAATTACAACTGCGTCAATTCATATCTAGATTTTTATCAGACAGATTTTGAACGGTGTACAAGGTTTAAGTTCTTGTATACTTTTTTAGGACGGGTTTTAAACTTGAATATGAAAATAACATTACCAGAAAGAGTCATATTTGATGTATCATGATGAAAATAATTTGGGACAAACGAGTATGTACTGCAGTATTTTTGAGATGTTGGTCAGTAAGTCTAATTAATTATTAAAAAAAAGTTAATGTGAATTAATCTTAGACTTGGTACTGCAGCATCCATTTTGAAGTGTACTCAATTACTGAAAAGAAATGTGACGTGATTCGGGAGGAAGCAGGTCCACGAATCGAGAGTGATTGGCCATTGAAAGTATATGAGAGGCGGAGGTAAATGCAGAACGATAGAGGAGATGGGTCGACAGGTAAAAGTGGCTAAGTGTTGATTGCGTCGAGCAGATGAGCTGAACTTGCGCTTGAGGCAATTGATTTTAGTTATTCAATAATTATTATTATTTTAAAATTATTCATGTTGCCTTTTGTCTCCTTTATGTAGTATCTTGGTGTTGTGTGTATATAAAGCTCATGTTGAACATTATTGAGTTCTTATCGAAGAACCTGGGTTTTGGAGCAAGACAACATCCTGTTGATTTTTCGGTGTGTTTATCCATCACATTCATTTGCATCAATTGGTCAGACCTGCCGGATCACTAGGGGGATATGATGGCACTGGAAACACGAGCAACAACAGTGGACGGACGGATTTCTAGCTTGAGTCATCTGACAGAGTAGGCCACGCACTCTCTGTATGCGGAGAGACGCGACACCCTTGTGGTGATGGTAGAGAAATTAGCCAAGCGGCTACCACAATCGAAGGGTACAATGATACGGAAAGAGAGGACGAGTCCGTGGTGGACGAGATGGACGAAGGAGAAATTCAAATCGGTGGGTAGCCAAATCATATGCCTGATCTGCCCACTTTTGACGGTACGGATCCTTTTGGTTGGCTGTTCAGGATCGATCAACATTTCGAATTACACTCGTGTGGAGAGGTTCGGCAGCCAAAGATGGCGATGGTGGCTATGGAAGGCCAAGCGTAGCACTAGTATAGGTGGTAATCGAGTCCCCCTCATTCTCACGGGGGGAGTTCAGCCAGGCCCTAGTGCGGCGTTCTGATAGTCAGTGCCTTAGCGGTATTGTGGAGAAGTTAGGTAATAATCGCCGACAATCTACGGTGGTGGAGTATATGAATGATTTCGCGCAATTGGCAGCCCAAGTCACCACACTACCACGGCAGGATATCATAAGATCATTTAATCTGGGATTGCGGAATCCAATGCAACATTAAGAGCCGAAGACATTTGAGGCCGCTATGAGAAAGGTGCGAATTGTGGACGAATCCTTGCAGGAACAACGCGGTTGTTTTACGAGAACCCTGGAATGCCTATGTGAATCATAGGAGGAAGTACGTCCTGTCGCAAAAAAAATTGACGGTGGCAATCGGAAGACGGTACGACCAGCTCAACCGTTGGCGATCCGGGAGAAACCATGGGGGTCAGGCAATCCTATACGGGCCCGTTTTCGACGAATGACCGACTCAGAGCGAGAGGACTTGTGAAAGGGACTATGTTTTCGTTGGCCCACGCCCTACCACTTGTTGCATCACCAGTGTGCAAAGGGATCGTTCGGGTATTATTGGTGGATGACGACGATGCTCCTCAGATGGAGCTGGAGGAAGAGACGAAAATGGGAAACGTCATTTAGGAGGTGGCCAAGGTTGAAGTAGAGGAGTTTGGAGAATTGTCGTTGCAGTCGACACTCGGAATTTCGGGACCACAATCTCTTCAGTTGAGCAGGCGTTTGAATGGGCGGTCAATTGTTGTGTTAGTCGATAGCGGGGCGTCGCACAGTTTTCTATCGACAAAGGTAGCCTTAGGTTTTAAATTCCAGCACTCGAAGAAGAATTTGCATATTCGATTAGGGGATGGGCCAAACGAACACCAAGGGGTATTGAGGAGCCTTGGCAATGCAGTTGGGAACCGCCGCGATCCGTGCCGATTTTTTTATTTTCCCTTGAGTGGTGTTGATGTAGTTTTCTGAGGTATTTTGGCTCCAGCAATTTGGTTGGACTCACATCCATAGGGACGGGGAAATTTTTCTATTTAAAAATGAGGGGGCGATGATTAAGTTGTTTGGAGCCGGTGCAGCTAGCCGCCTGGATATATCATTTGTTGAACTGTGTAAATTGGAGGTGGAACTTGCAGCTCTCTTAGTAGACCCGTCCCATTGTTTAACGGCCAATAGTAATGGGTCTAAAGATCACGTGGGGGTTCAAGAAATGGTGAAGAAATAAGAGGCCGTGTTCGGTGAGCCTTTTGGGTTACCACCGTCGCATAGCGTGGATCATCCGATTCATTTAGTGAGTGGGAAAGGGCTGATGTCCGTCCGGCCTTATCGATATAGTCATAGGCAGAAGGATAAGACTGAGAAGATGGTGGCGGCTATATGCTCGCGGTTGGAATTATACGTCCTAGTTCCGGCCCATTCTCTAGCCCGGTATTATGGGTGAAAAAGGGTGAAAGCTGGAGGTTACCTCTATACAGAAGATAGGCTGGTTAGTATCTAATACCTATGATTCAAGAGGTACATGTTATTCGGGAGGAAGCAAGTCCACGAATCAAGAGTGTAGCGAGACCGAAGCTACTGAAAGTATATGTGAGGCGGAGGCAATTCCAAAACGTTAAAGGTGAGGGTCGAGCTGTGAAAATGGCTAATTGGTGATGGCGTCGAGTAGAGGAGCTGAAGTTGAGCTTGAGGCAGCCCATTTTAGTTATTCAATAATTATTACTACCTCCGTCCCACTAAAGTTGGCCACATTTCCCAATTGGGACGCCCAAGTTAGCCACTTTTCCCGAATGGAATGTCCTACAAAAGTTGACCACTTTCCGAATTTGGCAAATAGTTAATATCATCTTTCCTCTTTTATCATCTTTTTATCTCCTACTTTATCATATTATCTCTCTTACTTTGTAATCTACTCTCTCTTATACTTTATCATCTATTATCTTAATTCCCGTGCCCAAAAAAAAGTGACCAACTATAGTGGGACGGTGGTGGTATTATTTATATTATTCATGTTACCTTTTATTTCCTTTACGTAGTATTCCCTTCTTGGTGTTGTGGGTATATAAAGCCCATGTGGAACATTATTGAGTTTATCCAAGAACTAGGGTTTTGGGGCAAGACGTCTTGTTGGTTTTTTGGCATGTTTATCCAACGATTCATTTGCATCTAAATGACAAAAGTATCTGTAAGTACAAAATGCAAATATGGACTCACCAACTTCCTTCAGCAGATTTGTTACTATCGTCCATTTGTTCCTTCTCAAATTCTTCTAGTATAACACGTTGGATTTCAGTTACATTTCTGAGATTGACAAAAATGAAAAGGTAAAGGTGAACATCAAATCTATATTTCGCACAACTGGTAGATATTAGAAGGAACATAATAAAAAACAAATAAAACATCTCTAAAGGAAAAAGAAATAGGAAGGCATGTGTTCTGTGGCGAACAACTAGAGATTATAGCTATATAGAAAATAAACATGAGAAGGCAGCAAAATAGAACAAACACACCAAAGTAAGCCCCTACGACCCAACGCAAGGTAAGGTCGAGCCCCAGAACACATGCCTTTGGTGTATGCTTCATATCAGCATAACTAGAGAATCAAACCTGTAGGATTGTATTGTAGAGTTGTAAAATTTATGTTTCTTTATAAGAGTTTATCATATTTATATTTCTTTAGAGAATCTCTATTTCATTTAAATAAACTTTATAGTAGGAATAGATTCTACACCTAGTATCCTAAGTTTATATGAAAGTCTTCCTAATGAGCAAATTCGCTTTCAAATGGCATGACCTACATCAGCTTTTCGTCTTTGTCGCTGCACATGGTGACGCTTTATCGTAGCCATCGTGCAGCTAACAATTGTAAAGCTGACATTGCCATCGGAACATCAAATGAGGATCATATCAGAAAGATTTGATTCAGAGTTAGTTTAAATATTTTCTTTTCTCTCTTAGGATCTAGGTTGCACGGACACGGACACGGGACACGATACGATACGGACACGGGACACGGCATTTTTTGAAAAATTTAGGACACGACACGGGCGCTGATATAAAAAATATTAAATTATTAATATATATATATATATATATATATATATATATATAAATTTAAAAATGATCAAGTCAAATTTTTCAATATCAAACTCATAGTTCAAATGATCAACTCAAACGACATAGTCATAATTCATAAGTAGATAACCATAGCATAAAAATGTAAAATACTAAAATAAGTAGATAATCTAAATACATTAGTAAGGTAAGTAATATTTAATTATTTAATTATATATTTATTTACTTATTACTAATGTAAGGTAAGTAATATTTAATTATATATTTATTTACTTATTACTAATTATATATACGTGCCCCACTGTCCCTTTACTTATTTAATTTTATATTTATTTACTTTTTACTAATTTCTAACTACATGGCCTATTCAACCGAGTCCACTACAAGACTAAATCAAAAAATGTGTCCGTTGTCCCCTTGGGATGACAAAGTTGGTGAAGGTGGGTAGGCCCGGGACCGATAGGTCCTGAGTTCAAATCCTACTGGAAGCAACTTTGTGGAGCCTGTCACCTATGGTTAGCCCAGGGTGGTTGAACTCTCATGTGTGGTTTGCAGGCTACTGCATAAAGAGCGGGTTTACCCAGTGCGCACCGAAGGTAGCGGCTGCGGGTTCCACGTATCAAAAAAAAAAAAAAAAAAAAAAAAACGTGTCTGTTCCGTGTCGGACACACAAATCGCCGTGTCCGAAAACGTGTCCGTTTTTTTTTTTTTTTTGACTCGTTTTTGCCGTGTCGGACACGTGTCGGGCGCGTGTCCGGGCGTGTCCGTGTCCGACACAGTACGGCGGATTTTTTCGGAGTGTCCGTGCAACATAGTTAGGATATTTCATATCTACTAGGATTTGATAAATGATCGCCATGAGTCAAATTCAATAGAATTTGATCAATCCTTTTTTTCCATCGTTAAGGCGAAGAACTGAACCAAGAATTCTCTTTTTTCATCATCAATCGAATCATTGTTCGCGACCTAAGATTCTATTTTATCATCAATCCAACCCCATTCACATTTTTTCTTTTTCTTATCAATGAATAGATCTCTTTACTTTTATGACTTGGATGCCTTGTATTTCTCAAAAAAGTGATTCAATTGGTGGGATTTGGTATGAGATCGATGAGATTGATACTTAAATATTTATTCTTAGAACGTAGTGATTTGACCTCATAAGCAGGGCCAACCATGTTGCCGCCAGAAGCCCGTATTTCTTTTAGAGAATCTCCTAATTGTTCCAAAGCGACTAGAAAGAGATTCTATAACCAGAAAGAATTCGGTACAGATATAGGATACCTATCCTATTGTCCTAGATTCTCAACCTCCTCTAGGAAAGTAGGCAGATTTCATATGAATAGTGAGTGTGGAAAGCTCATCTCTCACTTCTATTCCTAAAGGTGGGCAAACAATTCCTGCAGTGCATGTTGGAAACAAATTTTGGTAGGAAAATCCATCTATCCATAGGAGGTAGGAATCAAGCTATAGTAATAGTAGCTGCAACAAATCTCGTGACGGTGATCAAAGAGCATTAGCTACGTCTCGTCTCTTGACGAGTCCTTACCCCCATAAAGGTTACAATTCACTCAGGTGCTGCTAGCTGTCTTCTTTCTTAGTAGATCGGTTCTTAGCTCCTCTACTATTAGCTATTAGCTTGTAGCTCTCTCCATTGTCTACTATAATTATATAGATGTCTAGGAGTAGGAATTTCTTGTGCTTTAATTATATTGACATGTTCTACTTTTTCATGATATGTTGATATAATCTATAGTTTGGATAAATGTCTTCTCCAAAGAGTCTAAAATATTAAATGCAAGTAGTAAGAAGTGGGAGTGGACAAAGGAATCTTGGTGGCAGAAGAACACGTCTCATTCAGATGCAGCTCTTCATTAAATGTAAGGAGACCTTGCCTATTTAAGAAGTAAGACTTGCTCTATATCTAAGGCAGAAGAAAAGTATTTGACGATACCGGATTGGTATTATTGAGAGTATCATCCTCTCGAATGGAGATGACGGCTTAGCCTCATCGAACACTCGCAACCCTCCTCCATTTAACACAACTAATTCCATTTCCCACCATATGCTCTCTCATTTCTCTCTCATACTCAAAGAATCGATTTTATACAATACAACCAAACCAAACCGAAATTTCAGCTCTATTATGCAAAACCAAATACCAAACCAGAAAATTTCCGTTTGGTTTAGTTTTTAACCCAAAAGTCTCGATTTGGATCGGTTCGATTTCGGTTTTAACCAAAATTATAAGAAGAAAAAACTAAAAAGAAAAATACAGATAAACGATAAAAAAATATGTTTGTATTATTGTTATTCCAAAAATCAAAGAACAAAGATACTCAAAACTACAGATTACAAAGTTCCAGCAAGAAGCTTTATCGCTAAAATATCGTTGACAAAAAGACATTGAAAATTTGAAGTGAACAAAAAGTTAGATTATTGCATATCTTGCATCATAACTGGGGTCATGAATCCAAGTATATGTATAATACCGAAGGCTTGTAGTCCAAGTTAGTAAGTTCAATGTGGTGTATATTAACAGTTAAAACTATTTTTAAAATATAAATACTAACACAATACTAATTAAAATTAGAAAAAATTAAAATATTTTCAGTTCAGTTTAGTTTGGTCACCCAATAGTTAAATCGAAAACCGAGATTTTCTGGTACGGTTTTAAAATAATTGGTTTGATTCGGTCAGTTAACCAATCCGATTGACACCCCTGGCCAAATCGGTCTTGTTTTCTGTAAATGATAGCTATTGTTCTTTCCCAAGTTATATCAAGTTAGGATGGTTTAGAATGCATAATGTAGGAGAGCTAGAGGTTCTACAGTTATTTGACCATCTTTTTATCATGTTTATCAACTATTATCCATATGGATAAAGCAATAATTTAACATTACTATTTCAAGATAAGCCACAATTTGCAAACAACTATCATTGTCTCTCTATAAAATGCTAACAAGCTTCAAAGGCCTCAGCTGTTCTATTTCTACAATATGGATAGTATTATTCTTTGACAAGCACCTCTACTGCATTCAAGATAATCATATCAAGATAAAAGAAATAACAACACAAAACTGCCTTTCAGAACTAGAAGGGAAATGCCCAAGACAGCAAGAAAGAGAGAAAAACTTACAAAGGAAGATTTATGCAGATGCGTACAAATTGATCTCCATGGTCCACCAAGAAACCACTCTTTGGCAATCCTTTAGTTCAAAAGCCCATCAGCAGATCAAGAGAAAATGCAAAAGGCATGCCAAATTTGGATAAAAACCATACCTTTGCCTCTTAGCTTAACCAGTTGCCCATGTTGAACCCCCTTTGGAATCTGCAATGACCAAGGTTTTAAAAAGTGGAATAAGGATTCAATGCACTTTCCCATAGTACCGCTAGACATAAACTTTCCAGGGCACTGATGAATGAGCCTTAACAATAAGAATAACTACAGTTTCTATTTCATGACCATGCTCATAAAATCATAAACATCATGAAGGATACTAGCATCAGTCAAATTAGAAGTGAAAACTTGGAATCAGGAGGTTTTTGAAATATTTTGTTGGGCCTGGAAAATAGGCATTAAGCTGGACCGAAAACAAGGAGGTGATGTATTGTCTGATGATCTCAGATATGAAAGAAAGAAGAACCTGAAAAACCTCATTGGAGGAGTTACAACTGAAGATAGAATTATGATGAGGCAGAAATTGAAAACGGAATGGCTTGGTGAGGGCGATCCAAACTCAATTTTGTTATTTAAGCCTGAACTTTACGAAAGGAAGAAATGTAATCACCAAATTGAAGAAGAAGATAATATCTTATCACTGATGGTAAAAATCTTGTTGAAAAAGGAATATTTTTCTTTTGAAATTCATACACGAAGGATGAAACAAGTGGATGGGCAATTGATGGATGGGACATGACTCCTATCAGTGAGGATGAAACTCTAATCACCGTTCTCTGAGGAAGAAATTAAGAAATTTGTGTTTCAATGAGATAGAGATAGAGCCCCTGGACCTGAGAGCTTCCCTCCTGCTTTCTTTCAAGGATGTGTGGATAGTATTAAATATGACCTGATCTTGGTTTTCAACGAGTTCTATGAGAAAGGAATTATGAATGGTATTGAGCAGAATCATTTACAAGGCAAGGAGCTTGCAGATAATGAAGAGCATGGTCATTGGCATAGACAAAGCTGAAATTACTCATTTGCAATTTGTGGACAACACATTATTCTTTTCGGAGAATAACGAATACAGTCTTGTGAACTTGGAGCGGATTCTGGAATACTTTTGTAGCATGTCGGGACTGAAGATCGACATGGATAAGCTATTGGGCATTTACATGGCGGAGACCATCACCCAACTGACACTTATTCAATAAGTTTTAAGTTCTTTACCTATTTTGTATCTCTATCAGTTAGTATGATGGATAAAAGAATTAAGAGATTTTTTTGGAATGCCTGATGGAGAAAGTCTTTCACACAACTTGTCTATTTGGAAATGGTTACCCAACCTAAAGAATTTAGAGTATTGACAACATCTGCTTGAGATACAAGGCGCTGCTGGGAAATGGTGGTGGTGCTTTCAAAAGGATGAGAACTCATTATGGTCTAGGGTTATCAAAAGTATGGGTTGCTTGAGAATCAAAAGAGTGCAGATTATGGCTACCAGAATTACTCTTTGAAGCCCATGGAAAGGCATTTCTAGAATCTTTAATGAGTTTCAGCAGTCAATTAGGGGAGCTGGTCAGAACTGGTAACAAGGTTAGATTATGGGAGGACTTTTGGGTGAGGGATGCACCTTTTTCCTCTTTATTTCCCTCCTTATACTGGATCTCTGCTCACCACCTGAAACATATTTCCTCGTATGTCTCTGATTTTCGTAACTTCCCTAACTCTTACGTTTCCTGGTATTTACATTTCTTTCACAACCTTAAAGATAGTGAAAAAAATAGAATTTTGTTATCTTCGTAATCTCTTGGATGACGAACAGCTTATTGAGGACCAGGATTCATAGCAGGAAATGGTGCTAGGATCCTTCTGGAAGTTTTTCATGTAAATTCTTTACAGACTCTTCCTCTCCTATGAACAGTACTGTTCCTTTCCCTTTCTTCAAAGCCATTTGGAAGGTAACCGTGCACCAAAAAGTCTGGTCTGCTCTTGGCTTTTGGTTCTGGGGAAGCTTCTCACTTATGATAGCTTGGAGAGATGGTGTCCGCATTTTATGTGGAAATCAGTTTGATTATATCAACCATATCCTGCTTCAATGCCCTTTCTCACTCAAACTTTGACATAAAGTGCTTAATGAGTTGGACATTCCGTATTCATTGGGTCATGCATGTTCAATTAAGAACCTTTTTTGTTTTAACATAGCAAGATCGACTTCTAAAAAAGCAAAACATATGGGGAATTACTGCAAGCAGGAACATGTGAATAGACAAAACAGAGTACCATATCAGAGAGAGTGAAACAATATCCTGAATAGACAGAATCACAAAAAACCACATTAGAAAGGGAAGATAGATATCTTACTGTCAGTTGCTGCTTCCCAGAGAGCGTAGGTATCTCGACGCTGCCACCAAGAATAGCCTGTTGAAAGCACCCACGCAAAAAAGAAAAACTTGAATTTCAGAACTCCTATTTGCTAGTAGTCAATATTCATTATAAGATAGTCAATATAAACTGCAGCAGACAAACTAATACAAGACAGCTTCGACATATTTAAGACTAAAAAAATCAAAAGAGAATTGGAAAAGAAATAGCTCTCACTTGTGTAAAGCTAATATATTTTGTCACATAAAGATCAGCACCTTTTCTGGAAAATACAGGATCTTCTGAAACCTGGATTGAGAAATCACCCGGAAACAAAAGGCATTAAGATAACTAAAAAAAGGTTTTTGGAGCAAAGATGAGAAAGCTGCAAATTTTGGCAATGTAACAAGAAAGATCAAATCTTCTAGAGATACTATTTATTTTACCTGGGGAGAGTGCTATTGTTGGTCAACTAATTTCACTCCAAATAAATTTACATTTTTAACTATTCCTGGTAATAAGGCGACAACTTTCTCAACAAAATAAACAAGTCTAGACGAGTTGTATAATCATGACAAACATGAGTTCAGCACATAGAAGCCACTATCCATCAATATGAATTATTAATGTATATAAATAAAGTTTCCCGTGTCAATCTTATATTGTTAGACTCTGGTATCAAATGGAAGATTAAATATAAAAGGTTGAAGTGATGAAATTAAAAATTACAACTCAAGTAGAATTCGTTTTTTGAATTCACATAAGTATTTATGTGGTAAATTAAATCCTTGTGATATATGATAAAGTATGAACAAATCATTCCAGATCATCAAATAATTTCACAAAATGAAATAGAAGCCATCTCCACCAAGCCAGACACAACATTGCAAAACAAATACGTTAAGAAGTCCAAGAGACACCGTTGGAAGTAACAATAGGCAAAGAAATCATCTAAAATTACTCTTTCAACCAAGCAATCAACTTCAGGAAGATCCCTAGTGTTCTTGGCCTTTCTTTGTGGAGACTACCCAAAAGAATTGATCTGACAGCTAAACCCCTCTATCTAGCAGCATTGGAGCTCAACCAATAAAGGAGGAGATAGGAGTTTGTTTCCAACAAAAACTTGAGAATCCAAAATGCTAGCGGCCTCAATCCGAAATCATGATGATAACAACTCAAATATCTTATAGGAGAATGATGTCAACTTTAGAGGAGATCAAGTTTTAGTTCCTACCTCCCAAATTACTAGTTCGATAATAAATAGATATTAAATCTTCCGAAAGAATAAGCAGGGGGCCTATATAGTGATAGTTCCTACACACAACTCATATGATCCAAGTTAAGCGCATATGCCATGCAGACATACATACAGAAAGTCTTCTTATAACAAATAAGAGGTGACTATTTTGTCCTGGATGATGTTGCCGAAACGAATAACCGAGAGCAGGTTGGTTTATATCCGATTATAGCCATCTTTTATACTCCCTAGGTTCCATTATTAATGTCCCATTTGCTTTTTCGGCTTGTCCCGCTACTGATGTCCCAATCCTAAAATGGACACAAATGAGTGGACATAATCAATCTAAACAAGTGGACCCACCACATTTACTTTATACCTTTACACCTACTATCTTAATATATGTGTCCAATCCCAATGGGACATAAATAATGGGACAAAGGGATTAGAAGATTAGAAGATCCAGCAATTGGAAGTATCGATTACATTACCAAAATAAATAGGACTTATGAAGTTGAAGTTAGCAAGTGCTTCTGTTTTTACTTCCAAGTATTATTTTTCTTTATGCCAGTTTTATGGAATTGACATAGCTCTATTATTTTTACATCATTTCTGGAAACAGATTATTTTTCAACTCGAGAGAAGATCGATTTGTTTAAATGGATATTTACAAATCTAACATATACTTGGGCAATATATAGTTCAAGCCAAATTTGCTAGATGTGATCATGTGAACTGAAACAAAGTCATTGCCTTTAGTTTTATAAGTAGGTCACCAGAAGTGCTTTCCCATCCACCAGAATTACCAGCTTCTGCTACACGAATTGTATCACCAACGTCCACACCTAATTGACAGAAAATACAAAATGATGCAATGAGTCACACAAGCATCTTAAAAGATTAGATAAACATTAAAAAGATACAGACAGTGGGTAAAAAAAAAGCAGACATTGGTAACTAAAAGATGCACTTTTTTCGAAAAAGTTGGGAAATTGATGGACGGCTCAAAAGTGGGAACTACAGAGTGATTATATTAGCAATTCTGAACTATTGTGAAAGAATACCCGACCTAAGGGATGATTGCATTTACGATAAGTTTTGGACATTATCATAAGAGAATTAGCTATACAGAAACAACAAGAATTGGATATATCAATCACTTAAGGAACTATAACCGATGTATGTTTGCTGACACAGTTCAATGTCTTAAACTGAATGTAGTAACTAATGAAGAAAATGTGATTTCTCCCACTAGTCTAGTCTCAGGGGACAGTCCCTCAGAGTTGTTCAATTATTTTAGTTTCCTGGTAGGCCACGAATGAAATGGCTGAAGAAGGTAGTTACTTCTCAAAGTGAGGAATGCCATAAAATGTGAATGGCATTTATACATCAACTAAAGTCGGAATATGTCCATCAACAAAGTTGTTTATACCTTGAATAACATTGTAGAACTTGAGAAGTTAGATTTTCTCCTTCGTATTCTGTTTTTATACAATGAATTCCCCTAGTTTGTTGTATCATATTTCCAGAAGAGAGATTATATTTAATGTCTGCCAAATCCCTCAGGGCATCATTTCAGGGCCGAGAAAAAATGGAAATTAATGCCTTAAATTCATTCCTACACTATTCCATGTAAGTTTGATGTTAATTTGTATACTCAGAGCAAACATGGCATATAACTGAAGAGTCAGTTCGGAAAACTTAAGAACATGTGTTCGTTTCTCTTGTTCATCTTCATTCCAAGAACTATATGAATCGTTTGCACAGGTAATAAAACTGTTTGAGAATGTATTAAATATACTGTTGAGATATCGCCTTGAAGTTAAGCTATGGAATAGCTGAAGATAAATTCCCAATTAGGGCTAATTACATACACATCCACGAACTTTAACACCTCTCAGAATTTAACCGAAGTATTTTATTTTATCAGTTTCATCATTATGCAAATAATTGAAAAGCTAATAAAAGATATTGCAGAAAGAGCCAAAATTACAATCCAACAGCTAAACAGGTTCTATTATTTAGTTTACCATTTCATCCTATGGCTCTAAATGCAAAAAATGCGAGGAAAAATTGCTATTTCTCTCGTCTTTTATGCCATGATCAAAGTTTTAAAAAGACTAACTAAGCCTCAACCAGAACTGATGCATAAGCCGCAGTGCCGCACAAAGAGAGTTAGACAGAATGTAAGTATTTTACTTTTAGACAATACATCAGAATTGCTTCTCAGTGTGACTATAAGAATTATAAAACCACCAAGATAAACATAAGGAAAGCAGGATTACAAAATTAACAACCAGATTAATGTGTATGGAAACATAACCTGCTGGTATAGTTACTCTAACATCCCTTACTCCTTTGTACACCCCCGATCCTCCACAAGCCGTACAATATTCCTAAACATGACCTTTTTTTAATTTCCATTCAAATATATGAAATATGTAGTAATTAAATAGTGAGGGAACAGGGAAAAAGAGTGGACCTTGATTATTCGTCCAACACCTTTACAAGTACGGCAAGTTGTGGTAAAAGGTGGCATTGTTACCTAAAAATCCAGTAACCAGATAAAATAAAAACCCATAAAATAAGCATTATAACTTCTGTTTTTTTCGAGGGATAGCTTGTAGACAACCATTCTTCAAGAAATAATCAATCAGCAAGTACTCACTCTTCCAATGCCTCGGCAAGTTGGACACATTATTGTCTTAGCATCCAATGGGTGGCCTCGGCCATCTAAGAAATAAGATAAAAGGAAGCATTAGGTCTTTAATCCAGAAGTGTCAGCTGAATTGCACTTGTGATTTATTTTGCTGCACATTATGAACGGTAATACAATTCCAACCTACGGTGGAAATCTATAGCTGCAGCCTGCAGTAGCTCTTAACAGGGTAATAGATTAAGGACAAAGATCATCACTTAGGAATTGAATGAGCTGTTAATACTTCATGACTAACAATTCTAAAAACATGCTACAGGAGGATGGCTTTTCTGCAGCATGCTATGTATTTAATGTTTCCTAAAGTTACTACCTTCGTCACAATAAATATCCATGTCGTACTGCTGAGACAAAGTTTAACTATATGTGCAATAAGCAAATCTTTGCAAACATGAATAAGATCAAACAAAAAGAACAGGATTTGAAAGTTCCATAATATGAAAAGTGACTGAAAGATAAAATAGTAAGTTACTCAGAAGATTATCTATTTTATCTTCGAACAAAGCCAAAAACTCAATGTTGAGTGTCTACTTCAGTATGAGAATATTGAGGACATTAGAGTTGTACCTTGATCATGACATATGTTTATTAAATAAAATACAAGATAAACGTCATTAATTATAGTCATTCAACAACTTAAATTTAGAGGGAACAAGTTAAATTACTATGTTTAGCTAGTAGAAAAAAAAAAGACACAATCACTTCACTTTATACTCACAGCAAGAATCACAGGGCACATCTGCATCGAAGGACAAATGCTTAGTGCATCCTTTAGCAGCTTCAGAGAATGTAAGCACAAGTTCCACCTACGTTCCCAATAAAATAAACAAACAAATAACAGCTTTGACTTGTAACTGAAAACAGATTATGCGAAAGCAAATGCGCAGGATATAAGTTGACCTGAATATCACCACCTAGATCTTCAGTTTCATTTTCAAAAATCTATAAAATGCAAGATAAGGTGTTATTAGAATGAATTTTCCATTTACACTATTACATACCAAATTGCAGGACCAAAATACCTCAGAAAATATTTTGTGGAATGAATCGGAGAACTGAGATCCATGAGCATGTCTAAAGTGATTCCAATCTGTATTAGAGTCTTCTGCACTCTTCGTCCCTTTTGTCTTTGTACTGTGTCTCATCTGTTAGAAATTCATTTCCTTAGATGCAAACAATTGATTGAACGATTCAATGCCAGCAGCAAATAGATATACATACACATTTTAATATGAAATAAAGGATATTTAGTTAATAATAATGAATCAAAACAACCAAGTAAAAACTAAACTCCAATATCTAAGAGACTTGAACTTGTTATGCTTTTTCGGCCCAAAAGCCAACAACTATTTGGTTCATCCTAAACACTATAAATAGATCTCTTCATCCACAAAAAGCTAACATTTTTCTCCAGCCATAAAACAATTAAAATAACCAAATCAGGTATAGATATGGAGGAAGCAACCAACACAAAAGGTAAGTAAGACCCAGTGGAAAGAAGAAAAAACTCTACCCTGTCATAATGTGTTTTCTTTTCAGGATCTTTCAGAGTCTGGAATCACCTTCCACAATAAAATGGAATAGATACATTATTGCCATAGAAAAAAAAATGCCAGGTCCAAATGAGTTCTTAGTGAAATTAAGATGAAGCTCATGTTAAAATGACGACAGACCTCATATGCCTCCCTTATCTCTTGAAATGTTCTCTTCGCCGAAGGATTGTTCTTATTGGCATCAGGATGGTATTTCTTGGCTAGCTACATAACAAATACATACAGAGGGCCAACAAATACACAAAGGTCATTGCTATTCATATTATCATGCTGAAAGCCACAAGAGATTCAAAGTATCTAGAGATGCTAAGCATATAATGTCCACCAAGATAATCTAAAAGGAAGACAACAAATAAACAGGGCTAAAATACCCCAATAAATCAAGCAAGTACTCACAGCGTGAAAAGCCTTCTTAATCTCATCACAAGTGGCATCTTTAGAAACACCAAGAATCTCATAGTAATCGTGTTCCGCAGTTTGATAAGCCCCTATTGAACAGAACCATATTAACACAACTACCGGAAGATACCAATACACAAATAAGATATAAAAAAGAATCGAACTTCATAATTGAAACCTGTGGAGTGGGAGAAACGTCTGGACAACAGCATCTCATAATGGGCAAAATCGGGATGCCTTACAAAACAATTGTACCGGTACGCGGCTGCTGAATGTTGCAGTCGACCTTGACATTAGTGATTTATCAACATTAAGCACTTGATATTGACTAGTTATTCCTACCAATTAGGATCAATTGAGTATAACAGATTATTATAGTCAGATTTTAACAATTCATACTTGAAGAATGAATAATCTCTAGCTGAAAACGGGGAATTTTCCCGCGTAGGATTCCATTAGAAGATTGTACATTAATTCTCTGCCAAAATCAGACATAAGCATGATGATTATGATTATAAAGTTTGCTTAAAACGATGAAGCAGTAAAATTGGGTGAGACAAAAGCGAATACCAATAGTTTGTCGACGACTGATTTGCTCGAAGAAGCGACCCATCGACGCATTCTTAGTCTCTGCATCAAATTAGAGGGGAAAATGGAAGAAAAAGTAGAAAATAAGTGGGTGGGTATACTACGCCTTCTCTAAAACCCCTTGGAAATATTCGAGTCTCTGACACGGGTTTATAGGTGGAAATGATATCTATCCCAAAAGTTGTGTCCCGTTGAGTGCCCACCAATCACGCGGCACCACGCGTGTATTGATGGGCATCAAATCATCATAAATCGACACATGTTCCTACCTTATTGGTAGGACATATATTGAGACACCTAATGGGGTAGAGGATCCCCGCTCGTTTATAGGCTCATCTTCTATTCACATGAAATTAATCAGTGTAACATGCAATCCCTAGTCTAACCTTCTATTTACTTATATATATATATATATATATGTATATATATATATGAAATTGAAATATGGATATTTTAAGAATCATCATCTTACATAAAAATTAAGAATCAATCCTAGCATTTCATTTTTTTATCTAGAAGGCCTATTTTTCTTATTTTGCTTTTATTTTTAATTTAGAAAATGAGAAAATAAATTTTATTAAGGGTAAGTATGCATTTTTACACTTTATATTTTGAAATTAAATCAAACACCACTACTACAAATTTGGCTTACGACAACACTTGAAAGACAACGTCTTTTGTGTAAAACCGTTGTCGTAACTAAAACCCTTGTCTTTTATATCAAAAGTGCACTCATAGATAACGGTTTTTTACTACCGTTGACCTTAACCCATTATCGTATGTAAAAAAAAGCGTTCATAGACAACGGTAGTGCCTACCGTTGTCATTTAAGCGTTGTCGTAGTATACGGATGCGCTCATAGACAATAGTTTTTAACAGTCGTTGTCGTTGACTCGTTGTCGTATGTGCAAATAGGCGGGCATAGACAATACTTCTGGTAACCGTTGTTGTTTGACCGTTGTTGTAGTTAAAACTTCATTAATAGACAACGGTTTTATGAACCGTTGTCGGTTATACGTTGTCTTTTATCTAGATATATATATTAATTAATTACAAATTTCTATATTTTTAAAAATCATAATAAAAGTTAAATAAAAAAAAATTATATAAAAATCTATAAATACACATTTTAACATATAATTTAAAAAATTTATAATATTAAATAATATTATTTTTTACGTAGAAATATATATTAATTAATTACAAAATTTCTTTATTGTTAAAAATTATAATAAAAGTTAAATAAAAATATTTTATATAAAAATCTATAAATATACGTTTTAACATGTAATTTAAAAATACTTTATAATATTAAATAAATATTTATTTTTTAATATTAAAATTAATATTATAAATTGATAAATATTAAACTAATAAATATTAATTTAATAATATTTAATAATTATAAACTATTCAATAAATATTACTCCTTCCGTCCCATAATTCTTGTCCCTTATTCCTTTTCGGGACGTCCCACAATTCTTGTCCACTTTCCTTTTTTAGTAAATTATTACACACAACTTTTTTATGGGACCCACAACTTTATACCAATCTACACACAACTAACAACTCTCATTAAAAACCGTGCAAAAATCAAATTGGACAAGAATAATGGAACGGAGGGAGTAACTAATACTCCCTCCGTCCCATAATTCTTGTCCCTTATTCCTTTTCGGGACGTCCCACAATTCTTGTCCACTTTCTTTTTTTAATAAATTATTACACACAACTTTTTTGTGGGACCCACAACTTTATATCAATTTATACACAACTAACAACTCTCCTTAAAAATCGTGCAAAAAGCAAATTGGACAAGAATAATGGGACGGAGGGAGTACAATTTTAAATAACTTATGTACTCCCTCCGTTTCTTTATTGATGTCTACCTTACCATTTTAGGCTGTTTCATTATTAATGTCTACTTTCCTAAAATGGCAAATTCTCACTATCAACCCAATATGAGGTGGGCCCCTCATTATTTATTATCCATCTAATTTTCTTATACACTTTCTCTCTCCAAAAGTTTCTCTTTTGCACGATTCCGCTCCGCTCCGAACGTAGAAAATTTTGATTTTTAACTTTTTAAAAACTTTAGATTATTTCTTTTATTACAACATAAAAAAAATAATAAAAAAAATAAATCAAATGCTTAAACTATGCCTTAATAACATTTAGATAAATTCACACCAATCATTCATCGAAAACCGTGCCAATTTATTAATACTCCCTCCGTTTCTTTATTAATGTCTAGTTGAGAATCGGCACGGAGATTAAGGTAGTGGGTGTATTAATGAGTTTAAATTGTATTAATAAATTGGCACGGTTTTCGATGAATGATTGGTGTGAATTTATCTAAATGTTATTAAGGCATAGTTTAAGCATTTGATTTATTTTTTTAATTATTTTTTTTATGTTGTAATAAAAGAAATAATCTAAAGTTTTTAAAAAGTTAAAAATCAAAATTTTCTACGTTCGGAGCGGAGCGGAATCGTGCAAAAAAAAAAACTTTTGGAGAGAGAAAGTGTATAAGAAAATTAGATGGATAATAAATAATGAGGGGCCCACCTCATATTGGGTTGATAGTGAGAATTTGCCATTTTAGAAAAGTAGACATTAATAATGAAACAGCCTAAAATGGTAAGGTAGACATCAATAAAGAAACGGAGGGAGTACAATTTAAACTCATTAATACACCCACTACCTTAATCTCCGTGCCGATTCTCAACTAGACATTAATAAAGAAACGGAGGGAGTATAATATTAAAAATCTAAAATTCTAAACCTAATTCCCTCACCCACCGTCACTCCATCTCCATCGCCCTCTCCCTCCCTCTCTCTCTCTCCCTCACGCCCTCACTCTCCCTCCCTCTCTCCCTCTCCCTCACTCTCTGTCTCCCTCACTCTCACCCTCACTCCATCTGCTTCACGCCTCACTCTCCCTCCCTCTGCCTCACGCCCTCCGGCATCACTGACCTCCGAGTCCTGCCGCCTTCAACGACTTCGTGCCACCTGCCTTCGTGACCCGCCGTCGCCGACCTTTGTAACCACGGCTACCTCCTCTATTTCTGGTCAATCCGGTGCTGTGGCGGAGGGCGATAAGGCCGGTCGGATGGTGACGTATGAGCTGGAGGCAGCCGAAGCTCTGGCGGCGATAGTTCGGTGCTCCACGTCGCGCGGCAGCGCTTTTGGTTCCATGGAGTTGAGGCCGCAGCATCAGGAATAATTTTTCTTGATGACCCACTTCATAGGAAGTAATTGTGAAGGTGGAGCTTCCAGCAATTGGGAATATCTTTTGATTAATGAATCACTAAATTTTAGGAAGAAATTTGCTTGATGGACCTTGTTTGTATGTGATTGGTCCTACATGAGGCCCCACATAGATTTGGCAGTTGATGCACTCTTTCAAGTTCATGTATCTAATCTAATTATTAACTCCCAGTTGTAGC
This sequence comes from Lavandula angustifolia, assembly GCA_028984105.1. NCBI lineage: Eukaryota > Viridiplantae > Streptophyta > Magnoliopsida > Lamiales > Lamiaceae > Lavandula > Lavandula angustifolia. The sequence goes on along the minus strand of CM054806.1, from coordinate 18,261,314 downwards.
ATGGTTTCAACTTGGAATTATTAATCACCATTATTCAATCCTATCCCTCATGCATACATCATGAGCATTTAGTAAGCTTCTGTTTTTTTTTATTATGATAATGTCATCTGTTGGGAAATGATTCAGTAGTAGATTGTTTAGAAGATTTGACTGATCCACCCTAATTTAATTGGTGAACTATTTTGTTGTAATTGTAACGCCTTAGTCTTTGAGAGTTTCAGAGTCAGTAGACTTTCCTTCAGCATGGTCCAGGCTCATAAGTTCTATCTGCTGATCCCTCAGTAGACTATCTGCCTCAGTACCATGGAATGAAGACTCGATAATCTTGGACTCGGCGGGAGCAAGCATACCGAGAGGTGTTCGTATTCGGTAGTCTTTGGACTCGGCAGGAAGCATCATACTAAAAGGAGTCGGTAGAGACCGGACTCAGAGGAGGCGATTCATCGAACTCAAAGTCGACATTCAGTAGAGTTGGACTCAGCAGGAGTATACTACTGAACCCCTGGTCAGACTCAGCAACGGTCTGACAGTCTCCTTGATTGTCAGATGATCTTCTATATTAAATCAGTAGAGTTGTCCGATGTTGTTCACATCAAAGAAGTTAGCTTCAGTATCTGCCTTGAAGTCTGTGTGTCTCAACTACTTTCTACACCTCGACCAATGAGGAGCAGCCAGCTGTCAAAGTTCTGATAAAAGCTGCATGTCAACCACTTTCAGGTAATGGAGGAAAAGACTCTGCACGATTCCTAAAAGAGTCGTTAGCTACCCAAAGAGAGTGACACGTGGACAGTACGTCTCCAATGGATCTATCCATAGCTCACCTCTATAAATCTCACCTCTATAAATAGAGGGAAAATCAAATCGAAGAACACAACACTTATAAGCAACGAACGAACAAGTTACAAGCTTTCCGCAAGAACTTCAGTGAAACACTCAATGCGAAAGGCGAATACTTTGATCTAGGGAACCAAGCTGAATAGAATCAAAGCCTCTAGTATCCAAGTGATCGAACACGAACCCAGAGACATTATTCCTCATTGTTCATCACTCTAGAAGTCACTTCTTGTTTCCTTCCCTCTAACCTAGGCTCCACTGAAATATCCATATCTTATACCCGAAGGAGTTCATATCTTGAACTGTTCTTATTGTAAAGAACTCCTTCATCGTTGGAGAGTTTGTCAAACTTTATAGTTTGATCCTTGTAAACTGGGACTTGCTCAGTATAATCTTCAAGGCCGTGTTTGTCCAATGCACAAACCAACTGAGACTAACTCAGTATAATAAAATAGCCTCCTGATCTTTTCGGGACAGTGGACATAGGATTGTTTGATATCCGAACCACTTTAAAATCGTTGTATTAATTTACTGTTGCATTGATTTACTGTTCATACTGAAAAACGTTTTACAAAATCATACAACAGAGTTTCAGCAAAGCTTAAACTGGGTGCACTAACCTACTAAAACAGTTTTAATAAAAATGTTTTCAACTCAATTGAATCGGGCCTACACTATGCCGCAAGCTACTGAACTCTTACTGAACGGTACTGAATTCTGACATCAGTCAGCTAGCAGGCCTCAGTATAGGCAGTCACTCTGTCTACGCGATCCAGAACAGCTTGCCTGGTATATTGAATTTATTCAGCAGACACTCTCCTGAATTGGACTGTTCGCGTTTTAAGTTGAGAAAGTTTTCAGGTGTATTCACCCCCCCTCTACACCTGATTGTTTATCTCGGGACCAACATCATCTCTTTTGTACCTCAATTTGAGCTGCCTTGTCACTCTTTTATGACATTACTTTACCCTAGAAATAGGAAACATTAGTTATAATGCTCAGCTTTTAATGATTTTTTAATATGTTAACCATAGGCATGTGACACTCTAATGCTTCGTTAGTGCTACTTTCTTGAAACTTCAAGAGATGGAATAGGAATTCTCATCATTAACAGTTTTAGCAGTTTGGGAGTTGGATTGACTCTTGTTTAATATCTATGTCTTACTGTAGTAGCCCTTTTTTTTTTTTTGTTATTCTCATTCCAAAAGAGATGTTGAAGTTGGAATACCAGGTTGATCTGCAGGGCATATTTTTGACAGGTGAAGAATGAGAAATCTAGTGTAAGCTTTGAATCTGGTAGATTTATTTGATGTTTCGTGTTTAAATCATGTTGGATTTGGAACATATTCTCATTGGATGTGATCTATGGAGGTTCCAAAATACCCGAAATTTCTACTACAAGAAAACAGACATTTTGCAACATGTAAAAAATGTCGTAAAACCTTTTTTTTATGTCGCAAAAGCTAATTTACGACATTTTCTGCGTCATGTTCGATTGTGTCGCAAAAAGTGATGATGTAAATTTACGGCATAATTTTTCTATAATGATGCAACATATACGACATTTTTTGCTTCACTTAACTAATTGTTACATACTATTCGCCACACACTGCTCGTCATTAGTTTTGGTGATGCATGTTCATTTGCGACACTTTATGTGACATTAGTTGAAATGTTGCATCATAATTTGCGACAGTAGTTTGTGGCATTGAAATGATGTGACGTAGGATTTTTACGACTCTTATAGCATAATATTTCAAGTGTCGCATAGTATTGCGACAATAACATTTGTTGCAAAAAATTTTTTTAATTGTCGCAAGATTTACAATATTTTTTTACATCACATTATTATTGTGAATCACTTTTATGACATTAAATGAAATGACATGTCCTAATTAGTGACATTATAATTAATGTGATTTAGTTATTTATCCTCATTGAAAATTATGTCCTATTTTTTATTTGCAAAACATAATTAATGATATACCCCTCCTCGCCATTAAAAAATTTTCCTCGCTATTATGATTAAAATGTAATTGTAATAAAATATATTTTGCAAAATATATATATTAGCATGTTATTTATCCTCATTGAAAATCATGTCCTATTTTTTATATAATAAAATGAATTCAATTACAACCGTATTTAATTATTTGCAAAACATAATTAATGATTTAGCCATACTAATTTTATTGTAAAATTGGAAAAAATAATAAAAATAAACCACAAATCAAATAATTATATGAGTGAAAATTACATAATTACAATTATATAAAGAAAATAAGGATTAAACAATAAAAGAATCCCATTAACATGGTCATATGATACTCCATTGAAATTGTCGTGAGGGCAAATTAAGACTTCTTCTGAAGTGTATGCATCTGCTAGAAACAGAGAGAAACATCAAGGAAAGCCTGTTCTACATTAGCACAACCGAATTCACCTGCATTAATCAAACCAAACACTACTCATCTGCGTGGATAACCTGTTCTACATTAGCATAATTGAGGATACCTCACTTGCAGCCCCAACACCACCGCCAATGGCCATTCCGACATGAGATGATGCAAGGGCAACCGCATCATTGATTCCATCACCAATCATAGCTACAACATTCTGACACCTCCTGAAGTCTGCTAATGATTTAACAAGAAGCAAACCACAAATTAAATTAAATATTAGGACAAACAAAAATGAGTTCAACAACAACAAATCGGTCGTCGACGTCGACGTCGACCTCTCCTCCCTCGGCGACGGGATGAACATCAGCCGGCACCACGCCTGCATCTTCTACGACTTCCAACGGCGTCGTTTCACGCTCGAGGTCCTGGGCAAGAACGGCTGCTTCGTCGAGGGCGTGCTCCACCTGCCTGGCCACCCGCCGATCAAGCTCGATTCACAGGACCTCTTGCAGATCGGGGACAAAGAATTCTACTTTCTATTGCCCGTTAGGAGTATTTTGGGCGGGTCGGTTGGGCCGAGAAATCACGTGACCAATTATCAAATAGGTGGTGTGTAGCAGCAGCATTTGGGGGTTTCTCCGCCTAGCGGCGGCGGAGTAGGGGCCGGCCGCAGAACCATAGGGACCTCCAAATATAATGCCAACTTAGAAAAATTAAAAAAAAAAAAAAAAGTAAGATTATGTACGTGATTGAAGATGTGAAGAGTGGATGGGGAGAATGGATAAGTTATATATATATTTGGGGAAATTAAAATTTTTGGTGGGTTCTAAAAAATTTGAAAAACCCTCCAAAAAATTTCATCTAAAAACCGTCCACTATACCTTATGAAAAAATAAATACTAATAACTAGAATATACTATTTTTTAAATACATATGAAAAACCTTCCACTATACCTTATGTTATTTAAAAAACAAAATTAATTCGATGCCGCAAGATAAATTGAGTAAAAATTATTATTTTTAACTAATTAATTATAGTTTATTTGATAAATATAAAATGAGTGAAGATTGTTGGTCTGGAGACAAATATCAGGTGTAGGGGGGGATGAATACACCTGAGTACCGTTTCTTTTTCTCGGTGAAGGTCAGCTGAAGCTGTTGGTTGCAACTGATGAACAGTGCCAAATAAACCTTCGATCACGGGACAGAGTGAGTCGGCCTGCGAGCTCTCCCTACCGACTTTTGTCGATTTCCGAAACTCGATCGGAGACTTTAAGTGTGCGGATAAGTGTGGGGCCCGGAGTTTGTCTCTTTTTGAAAACGTGTTTTCACAGATTAAATTCTTTTGGCTGAGCGATTTTAGAAATACGTTTTATGCAAACTTATGATTTTCAAAGGTTTGTATGCAATAAAACAGTAAAGAACACAAGCAGTTTAACGTGGTTCAGATACGCAAGATCCTACGTCCACGGTCCCGAACGAGCGGGATAACTTGTTGATTAGTCCGAGCAAGTCTCAGCAAGGAAACTGTGCACAGGACAGATCCTTCGAAGTTATAGTCCTTAGCGACTTTTACAATTCAAACATAAGTTCGAAAGGGGGCGAAAACAGTTCTCCAACTAATGAAGGAGTTCTTACAATAAGAATAGTTCACTAAAAATGAACTCCTTCGAATCTAAGCTATAAATCTGACAATGAGCTTAGGTAGAGAAGAAAGGGATCTAAAGACTCTAGAGAGAAGAACCACAAAGATATTCTAGTAAATGCAGATTCTTCGCTGGATATTCTGATTGAGTTGCTAGAGTGTTTGAGAGCTTGAGCAATTTCCCCTTTTTAATTTCGTGCTTCGCGCTCTTGTGGAGCTTCGAAATCTTCTCTATTTATAGCTGTGAGCTATGGCATATGTCCGTTGGAGACGACGATGCCACGTGTCACAAGCTTCCAAAGAAAACGGCCATTAATTCGAACTTGTTGCAACAGGGCAGTTAATTACTGTACATGAGAGCAGCTTTACTGTTTGGAGAAGGTAAGGCGTTGTCGGCTTCTCATTGGTCGAGGTTTGTGGTTGGTGAGAGTGTCAGAGTTGACCGTTCAAACAACCTCGTATGATCTTTTGCTGAACTTTCAAAAAGACTTAAGTAGCTGGGTCGCTTTCTGTCGGATACAGTAGACTGCAAAGTCTCTGTCTTCTTCGACTGAGTCGGCTGATAAGGAATGTAACTTCTGAGTAGGTCAGCTGGCGACTGCGAAGGTACTGGGCTTGCATGAGTTCTTCTCGCGATGACTTATCACTTGGATTGGCTTCTACCGAGGTCTACTCACCGATGATCGAAGAACGCAAGCGATTACACTGATGACGTGGGGTTCTGAAAAGTATCTTCGACAGAAGATCAGTTCAACAATTACCCCGTACAGGACTTAGACAAGAATATAAAAACGATTACAACAAGTCTAACCTATACATCAGCTAATCCTAACGACACACTGAACTACTGATATCAGCTCGGTTTTGGGATCTTCAATTCCATAGTACTACTATGATTTCCCCCAATTTTCTTTTAACCACGAACGGCTGAGTATCATCTACTGACTCATATCCAACAATTTCCCCCTAATTGATGATGCCAAAACCTCTACTTCTAAACTCTAAATAATTTATAAGATATGCTAACCTACTGACAACAATTTCCCCCTTAATCCATCTGAGGAAAACAAACTATGATGACTTCAAAAACATCAGCAAGTGAGAGATAGGCAAAATCAGAGAAACTGATTGTGAGTGTGTGTCAGATCACTTAGTGATCAGTTGTGAAAACACAAAACAAAATGCTGTAAGACAATGAGTAATTGTCTATCAAGCAATAGGAACGATAGCATATATGATCAAGAAATTACAGGTTCCTATCACTATTACACAAGAGTAGAGAAGAGGAAACACTACTGACGCCTGAAGCCTTGAGTGCGCTTCTTGATATCGGCCAGATCGTCGACGGGGGGTGCGGACCATAGTATAGGTAGATTCTCTTCCTCGGTGTCCGGACATCTTCGTCGTCTTCGGCTAAGTCGACACTCGTGGTCGAAGCGATAAGCTACGGTTCGACCTCATCCTCTATTTCCTTTGTACACGAAATTCCGCGCGAGCTCTAGGAGGTGGGATGCGCCTGAAAGCCGGAGCTCTGAAAGGAATGTTCTCTCTCTTCATAATCTCCAGAAGTTGTTCCCTCAGCTCAGAGTTATAATTGAACAAAAAACTCGTCAAAGGCTTGTTCGATAGTCAGCTCACTTGGATAGAATTTCCATACGTAGTAGCCTTTGATAAATTCCTCTTTGAGCTCTTCCCATTGATCATTAACCAGAGCAGGAACCCATTTATCAACATGAAGCACATGGTCCTTTTTGACATGAGGCGCTCTTTTCCTTGATCCTCGTGGGATTCGTCTTCTGGGATCAGCTGCTGGCTTTTGAGATAGGCTCATCATCTTAGCCATATCAGCCATTCTCTTCTTTTCTCGAAGAGCCGCTGCCCTACAATCTCCTTTCCTGAGATTTAAGCCTCGCAGCGTGGCTTCCCATGTGGCTCTATCTTCAGCTTCTTGCTCAGGTGTAAGATGAGTCTGATAGTGACTCTGAGCAGTAGCTTGACCTGTAGTAGAAAGAGTTTCTGCGAACTCCTCCTGAGCCTTTTTCTTTTCTTCGTCCACAGACTCTTGCTTCTTCTTACCTCTGCCCTTAACAACTTTGCCCTTAGGCTTTTTAGCAATTTGAGCTTCTTCCAGCTGTCGCTCATGGTCCAGCTTGTCTTGTAGTTGTTGGGCTATGCGGAGGTCAAAAGCCTCTTGTTCCGCTTTAGATTTGAATTTTCGGACCGGGGAGGAAGGAGGGGTAATAGCAGTAGCAGTCTCCTTCCCCGGCCTCTGCGGAGGAGCCTGTTCTCCTTCAGACTCTTGCTCAATGAAGTGAGCAACATCTTCTATGTGGGCAGCAGAAGATGAGATGGGGGTAGGTTCTAGAGGAAATTCAAGTAGCAGAACCCCTGAAGTATCTTGAGCATTAGCAGTTGAGGGTTGTTCTGCCTGAATACCTTCCCCCTGAGTCTGAGCATTAGAGTGTCCTTCCTCCTAACCACCCTCTACTATTTGGACATCAGCCATATCCGTATCAGGTTCATCCTTCATAATACCTTCCCCCTTTTTGGCATCATCTGCCTTAGAGAGTTGGGTGCGGATGGCTTGAATGTCTCTTTCCACAGTGTGGACTGAATCCTTAATCTGAGTTGCTGTGGATTCGAAGTCCTTGACGAGATCGTAATATAATTCCCAGTCTTTTTCTTGATCAGCTCTTGATGTTTTAAGCTGTGCAGCTGACTCCAGACGGAGTTTCAGCAGAGCCTGATCCTGCGATTCTGTCATTTCTTTCTAAATAAGCTTCAGAGCCTCTGCCTGTTGGGTAATAGATTTCTGAAGGCTAGAGGTGGCAATCTTATTCCTTTCATCGATTTCGAGCTTAATAGTTGCAAGAGCTTGAGTCAGCTGCTCTGAAAATATCTTCTGCTGATTCTGGAGCAACTGCTGACTCTGAGCTTCTAGATCGCCTTTCTGAGCTGCTAAGGCTGCCTCAATAATCTCCTGAAGGTTGGGTTGAGGAGTAGGTACTGGAGTCTTTGAGATGCCAGGCGGCTATTCCCGTCTAAGCTACGTGTCCCGAGCCTTAGTATACTTTGTCCACTTCAGATGGACGTCCTTAGCCAAAATTCTGTTTTTCTCTCCTTGGCATCGAATGGCTTTATTTACAGACTTTGAGGACACGAAACCGATAGGTTGTATCTGGTACGAGCTGGTTCCGAGCCTCTGCTCAGAAAATGTGAGGAGCTGCTCCCTACTGTACTTCGGAGCACCTTGAGCATCACCTGATGTAACAGGAAGTGGTCATTTGCTCTTCTCACGGGGAGTTGAACCCTCAGCAGAGCCTCCCAGCTCTGTATCCTTGGGTGTCTGATCCTTCCTCTGATTGTTATCATCATCTTTATCATCGTCTTTCTTATCAGCAGGAGGAGATGGGGGCGGAGGAGTGTTACCAGGAACTGACTCTCGCAAGCTTAGAAGGTAAAGCATTGCGGCTCTGAGATCTTCAAGAGTAGCTAAGTCAGCTGGTTCTCCGTACCCTATTACTTCTTGTAGCTTCTGCTCCTCATCGAGCAAGTAGATGACTGAGTGGGTTTTGATTATGTCTTCTAGAATATCCCAACTCAGAAACCTTAGAAGCATTTGAACCCTAGCCCTGATGGCTATGTCGACTAAGTCTGAGTGCCCAGCGATCTCAGGAATATGATCGTGTACTTCAGATGTGGCACGGAGACGAGTGGTGTGAATAGCTGTCCACTCAGTCGCAGTCTCCTCAGTCGGTTCCCTGACGTCCGACTGTGTCTCCTCAGAGCTAATTACCTGGACTTTATCTTTGAGGGTCGCACCCTCAATGTCAGTATCAGAATCTAAAAACTGCTCTTCTTGAATAGGAGGAGGAGTGGGTTCAATAACAGAGAGGGACTGAGCAGCTGAGACCTCAGCTGGTCTGGTCTTAGTCAGTCGCCTCTTCTTAGGCACTTCGGTATGTGGGGGCAGAGCGGATGCTGCTCTCTTCGGCTCAGGTGGCCCCTTACCGATAGACTTCTCAGTCGCTGCTTTAGTCTTGAACTTAATCAGTTTGACATCGAAGAACTTAGAATCAGCAAACGACGAGTGCCTCTAAACAGTGTTTTCTATGAGGACTGACATCTTAGTCCCATAGAGTAACTTCCCTACACTGGCTAACTTCCTCTCTCCAGTGGGTAGGGTAGTGAACTTCTGGGCTTGGGCCTTCATCTCCGAGACATAATAGTCGGCCCAGTTCACTTCAACTCCATCATCTATCGCCATCATCAGCTGAATCCTTGGCTTGGATAGTTGATCATATGATCCAGATGAGCTCGTCAGGATATGAGAGACTATGTAGGCTAGTCCTCTCAGATTGGGGAAGCGTAAGATTCTTCTGCAGAGCTGACTTGAATGATATGTCAGAGCGTCCACAGAACTTACGAACATATGCGTTTATCTCCTTCTCCTTGTAACCGATAGGAGAAATACCGTAGTCTGGAAGATCAAACGACAGCACCAGAATGTCCCTGACGTTGAAGACTCTCTGAGTAGTATCCCAACAGTTCTGATCTACTTCCTTCATATAGACGAAGGAAGATTCCTCGCCTCCAGACGCGAGTGACCTCCAGTTGTAATAAACTTCTACCACTTGCCTAGGTAGATAAGATCTCGGGTGCTTCGTCACCAGCTCATGAAGACCAGAACGCTCCAGAGCATCAAACACGGGTTCCAAGAAGGAGATATCAACTTGTCGGAAGGCCATAGTTGGTTCAAACTGAATCCTGGATGCCATTATCTCCTCTATATTCTCAGGAACTTGAGATGTCGCCATTGAAATCTGCAAAATAACTTGTTAGCACTTGAAAATAGAGTAAGTTAGTAAGTATTCAGCAGGTTTTAATACATTACCGAGAACTAAAGAGCTTTGAGAGATGCAAAAGCAAGACAGTTAACATGATTTTTGAGAAAGAAACTGAACGCTTGAAAATAGTTCTTAAGTTGAAAATGGCGAAAAGTGAGGAGGAAGATAGAAGATGAAAGATTTATATATCTGACTGATTATAAGTTTAGATCCAACGATCTTATTTTAATCCTTCAAATCTATAGACGGCTGAGATTAAAGGTTATAACAGGAATGATTACAAAAGCCGCCTCAAACATAGACTTTCGTAATAAAGGTAAGTGAGAAGACATGCATTAAATGTGAGACAGACAACATTAATTACCCAGTTTATGCGAATGAAAAGGTTTCCTACTGACCTTTCCTTAAACTAATTAATGGCGGGAAATAAATGCACATTAACTACTGACTGCGTGCGACTGATATAATAAATGCAGACATGCTTCTGAAAAGAAATTAAGTATATGATACTACGCAAACCTCTTCAGCTGAACTTTCGATCAGCTGGTTACCGTTATATCGCAGGAGGGTGATTGATGTACTGATAAGCACGTTCCCCCTTGCTGTGTACAGTGTGATTCTTCCCACTGAATCACTGTACGGAGTCTACTGACTTGTCGTACTGGTTCCATCTAGTGATACCAAATATTTCCAATTCTCCACGGACTGCTATCAGTAGTTGTCTTCTACTGATGCATTTCAGTAGGATCCAGTAGACCTAGCTCAACTGATAATTCTCTGAATCTGTTCTCAGCTAGTGGTTTGGTCAGTATGTCTACCCTTTGTTTGTCAGTATGGATCTTTTCCATTCTGATATCCTTCTTCTCGACATGGTCTCTGATGAAGTGGTGTCGGATATCCACGTGCTTGCATCTCGTATGTAGAATTGGGTTCTGAGTTATGGCAATAGCACTTGTGGAGTAACAGTAGATGGGCACTTCAGTCTGAATGATACCATAATCTCTCAGTTGTTGTCGAAGCCAAAGGATCTGGGCACAGCAACTTCTAGCAGCCATGTACTCAGCTTCAGTAGTGGACGTTGCTACTGAGTGCTGTTTCTTTGAGAACCAAGATATCAGCTTGCTGCCTAGGAACTGACATGTTTCGGAAGTTGACTTACGATCTATCCTACATCCTGCATAATCAGCATCAGAATAACCTGTCAGTATTAGATTATCATCAGCAGGATACCATAACCCAGCATCAGGTGTTCCTCTCAGATAGCGCATAATCTTTTTAGCTGAGTCGAGATGACTTCGCTTGGGATCCGCTTGAAATCTTGCGCATACACCTACAACATAAGTTATGTCAGGTCGGCTAGCTGTTAAATATAATAAAGAACCAATAATAGCTCTATAATCAGTAGAGTTAACAGAAGCTCCCTCTTTGTCTAGATCAATTTTAAAATTCGTATTCATGGGGATTTTGACTGGCTTGCTGGAGTCGCAGCCGAATCTTTTGAGAAGGTCTCGAGTGTATTTGGCTTGATTGATGAAGATTCCTTCAGGTGATTGCTTCACTTGAAATCCAAGGAAATAATTCATCTCTCCCATCATGGACATCTCGAATTTCTCTTTCATCATCTTCTCGAACTGCTGACATATGATCTCGTTTCTGCAGCCGAAAATGATGTCGTCCACGTAGATTTGCACCAGTAGGATGTCATCTCTTGACTTTATGTTGAATAGGGTGCGATCTACTGTCCCCTTCTGAAAACCTTTCAGAAGTAGAAAGTCTGATAGGGTATCATACCAAGCCCTGGGTGCTTGTTTTAACCCATACAGAGCTTTCCTAAGTCTGTACACCTGATGTCCCTGCTGAAAGCCGGGCGGTTGTTCCACGTAGACTTCTTCCTTCAGTACGCCATTCAGAAAAGCTGACTTTACATCCATCTGATAGACTTTGAAGCCTTGATGTGTTGCATAAGCTAGGAATAGACGAATGACTTCCAATCTAGCGACTGGAGCGAATGTTTCTTCAAAGTCAATTCCTTCTGCCTGACTGTATCCCTTTGCAACTAGTCGTGCTTTATTTCTGACAATGACGTTGTTTTCATCTCGCTTGTTTTTGAAGACCCACTTGGTACCAATGACATGCCGATGTCTAGTTCTGTCTCACAAGCTCCCAAACTTCATTTCGAACGAACTGGTTCAGCTCTTCTTGCATGGCGATGATCCAGTCAGCATCATTAAGTGCGTCCTCTATCGACTGAGGTTATTCTGTAGACAAGAAACAAGAATATAGTGAGCTTTCGCCTTGATTAAATCTAGATCTTGTTCTTATCGTTGCTGATGGATCTCCAATGATAAGATCTAAAGAATGAGCATCTAGCCATGATCGTCCGAGTCCGGCTTCTTCTTCGATACAAGTTCCGAGAATCGGTAGGAGTGTTAGGCATTTCGAGTAGTGCGTTCCGAGATTGCAATATTTCGGTAAGAAGGTTAGGATCCACCGAGTTTCCGGGTTTAGGGGCATTTAGCTCGGGAACATTAATCGTTCCCCCCCGAGTTTATATTCTCGGTAGAGGTCTCGGTTACCACCGGGGCTTCCTCATCGACCGATGTTACCCGTTGTTGATTCTGTCGGGAGAATTAACTAGGTCGGCCTACGTCGATCGTTGGTTGAGTACCGAGTTTGTTCATTGTCCGACTCATCATCCCAACAATGCTTGGATCTTTTCGGCCTTTATCGGTAAGTTCGAGATCCCGTAGCTTGCTGCCGACATCATCGTATTTAACCGTGTATCTTCCCCTGTTCTCGGTAACAAATTCATCAAAAACAACATGAGGGCTTTCCTCCACACAAAGAGTCCGATAGTTAAAGACTCCGAAGGCTTTACTGACTCGAGAGTATCCTAAGAAAACTCCTTGATCGATTTGCTATCAAAGACCTTCATTGATCTTTCCCATTATTGTGGATAAAGCAAGGACAGCCCAAAAATATGAAAATGAGAAATAGAAGGAATTCTCCCTTTCCATAGTTCATATGGTGTCTTCATGTGTTCTTGAGTGAGTAGTGAGCGATTCCGAGTGTAGCGAAGGCGGTGTCGGTAGCATCGGCCCGTAACTTCGAGGGTAGTCCGAGAATCTGCGAGGAGCGTTCTTGCTTGCTTCTTTGAGTGTTATGTTCTTTCATTCGAGCAAGTCCGTTCTGCCGAGGGGTGCGAGCAACTGATGTCTCGTGTTTAATTCCCTCTTTATCGCAAGTATGTCTTAACTACGAGTTTAGAAACTCTGTTCCTCTGTCCGAGCGAATTCTTTGAATCTTGATGTCCTTTTCCACCGAGCTTCTTCGCAGATTGGGCAACTCGGTTTGAACATCGATTTATTGGCGATGAAGATGACCCAAGTATATCTCGAGTAATCGTCAATAACGACGAGGGCATACTTCTTGCCTCTTATAGTCACTGGAGAGACTGGCCCGAATAGGTCCATGTGCAGCAGCTGAAGGATTCCATCAGTGGAAGGTGACGGAATAGGTGGATTGCTACTCTTTGTTTGCTTTCCCTTCAGACATGCTTCACAATTTCTGTCTTTAACGAACGATTCATTGGGCAATCCTCTGACTTTGGAGTTATTGGCTAGCTTGTTCATGGTCTTGAAGTTCAGGTGGCTGGGTCTCTTGTGCCATAGACTTCCTGACTTGTCGCCAGATTTTGTCTGTGTTAGTAAGCAAGCCTCAGGTTCTGCGGTTTTCCAGTCTGCAACATAGATGTTTTTCCTCCGCGATCCTGATAACACTGTTTTCCCTGTAGATTTATCAACAACATCACAGAAACCAGCGTCAAAGATAACTCTGTTAAGATTATCACAGAATTGACTGACAGAAAGGAGATTATGTTGAAGTCCTTCAACATATGTTACTCTTGGAACTGAAGCAGTCCCAATGTTCAGCGTTCCGTATCCCCTTGTTTCCAAACTCAATTCTGGGACCATCTTCTTGTACATAGTTGGTTAGCAGGTTCTTCTGATATGTCATGTGTCTTGAGCAGCCGCTGTCCACTATCCATGGGTCCTTATGCACCTGCAAAACAGAAGCATCTTTAGGTACCCTTTGGTTCAGTTGGGTCCTTACTGGTTAGTGGGTGATTTCGGAACCCAAATCTGTCTCGGGACCTTAGAAGTCTGAGACTTCTTCTTCTGAACCTTGTCAGCTTTCTTCTCTACAGGACTTGGAGATACTGACTTTCTGCTGATGATTTTGGGTTCAGGCGCTTTCTTCTTCTGAGTCTTAGCGCTTCTCCTGACCCTGGGCTCATAGTCGTACGAACCGTACTGAGCCGGATGCTCAAACAGTGGCTCCTTGTACTGTTCTGCCCATCTGACCTTCTTGGTTCCCCCTGAGTTCGATCTCGATGTCCTGGGGTTGGAACCTTTGGTCAGTTGTTTGTTGCTGCTCGGCTGAGGTGCGATTACTTTCTGTTTGTTCTTCGCCTGAGGTGTGGTGTCAGCAGCTTGCACCTTTCCTCTGACGAACCTATCAGCCAGTGCTTCTGAGGTTTTGGAGGTAGAAGCTTCATGGGTGTAGCCAAGGCCTTCTTTCACAGCAGTTGGATGTTGTGCTCTGAGCATGCTTTCTAGTTTCTCCTTTGCTCCCAGGTATTGTTCAGTCATCAGTTCTCTCCAGACCTCATCACTTCTCCTGAGAGAATCATAGTCCTTCTGTACATCTGAGAGTTTCTGACTGAGTTGGGCTATTTCAGTCTCTTTCTCCAAATTGTCCTTGGTCAGGACTGAGATCTGAGTCTTTTGAAGCTGAGACTTAGTCATAAGAGATTCGATCTCTTCCTTGAGTCTCGCAACTAGATCCACTGACTCAGTAGAGACCTGACAATCAGAAGAAAGTCTCTGATTTTCAGCCTTTACCTGTTCTAGTTCTCGGATGGTTCTGCTTGAACTCTCTGCTCGGTCGAATTTGTTCCTCTAGCAGTCGTCATATGCTTGTACTATGTCCATAGGGTCATCCGAGACCGAGCAAGTGTCGTGTGTGTTGTGTGAAGAGGAGGTTATATTAAGTTTAGAATTTACCTCAACCTCTTCTCCAGCCATCAGACACTGTTCAGCTGATTCCTCAGGAACCTTCTCTCCGACTTCAACAGCTACGAATGCAGCTTCATCCTCAGAAGAGTACATGAATGTATCCTCTTCAATTGGGCAGTCGGATATCTCTCCCGGCTATGTAGGCCTCGCCTCTTACGGGGCGAATTTATCTCTTCGGCTTGCCGTTTTGCTCTTCGAGCAGCTGAGAGTTCGGGACAGTCGTACTGATAGTGTCCCTCCTTCTTGCAGTTGTAACATGTGGATGTTCTGCTGCTTTTTCCAGCTGAGGCTTTTGGTGAACTAGCAACAGGCTCCGTGTTCCTGCATTCAGTAGAAGTGTTAGATTCCTCCCTTTTTGAATATTCTTTCTTACCGGGGGGGAGAATCTCCCGTGATATTTCTTCGACTTTCGACTCTCTCCTTTTCTCTTTGGTATTTGAGAGCCATCGGTGCGAGCCGGGTCGATACCGGACATTTCGGATGTCTTTGTATCTGCAGCAGCCACTCTTTGCCTTCTTTGGAAGAAATCTTTTTGCCTCCGGTTTTGTCCGATTGCCTTGAAGGCATGATCGATTTGAGTGTCGGTGGAGCACCTGGAACACTTCGAGGTAGACTATGCTCAAATTCCTCCGTCTTTAATTCTGAAAATATAACATCAGGAGTTAGAGCATTAAGATCAGAGCGACGTAAATAAGTAGCAAAAGGAAGCCACTTCTGTTGGGGTAGCGCTCTTATGATCTTTGTGTTCATCTCTTTGTTTGAGAACACCTTTCCCAGCCCGTTTATTACATTGACTTGATTCGTAAATCTGACACTCAGTTCGTCAATGGTTTCACTGGGCTCCATCGCAAAGGCTTCGAACTTTTGAAGCTCTAATTCGAGCTTGTTTTCTTTAATCTGAGGAGTTCCTTGGCTCAGTACAGCCAGGGCATCCCAAAGTTCTTTCGCCGTTTTGCAGTCCTGCACCCTCCCGAGGTGTGAGTCACTGAGCGTTGTCAGTAAGCATTTCGTGCGATTCGGTCGAGGTTATGCAGCTTTTTCTCTTCAGGCATGAAGGCAGATTTGTCATTGGGAACCTTCGGACCGATACGAGCACCTTCACCTTCCACTTTAGCGAACTGAACGCTATCTATCATTGGAATGATGGGTCCGGTCTCCAGTACGTCAGTCATGCTGTCGTGCAGCGACGTAAGGTGTGCCTCCATTCTTACACGCCATACCGTGAAGTTCTCTATTGAGAACATCGGCACCATCCTGATACCTGACATGTCAGATATTATGTGTACGAGTATAAGGATGAATGAAGAGATGCTTGTGCAGAGAAAACATTTTCAAGGATCAGTTCGAGAAGACCAGTATTTCAGAACAGGTGGTCAATTGAACACCGTGTGCTCTGATACCAATTGTTGGTCCGGAGACAAATATCAGGTGTAGAGGGGGGGGTGAATACACCTGAGTACCGTTTCTTTTTCTCGGTGAAGGTCAGCTGAAGCTGTTGGTTGCAACTGATGAACAGTGCCAAATAAACCTTCGATCACGGGACGAGTGAGTCGGCTGCGAGCTCTCCCTGCGACTTTTATCAAGATTTCGAAACTCAGTCGGAGACTAAAGCGTGCGGATAAGTGTGGGGCTCGGAGTTTGTCTCTTTTTGAAAACGTGTTTTCGCATATTAAATTCTTTTGGCTGTGCGATTTTAGAAATACGTTTTATGCAAACTTATGATTTTCAAAGGTTTGTATGCAATAAAACAAGAAAGAACACAAGCGGTTTAACGTGGTTCGGATACGCAAGATCCTACGTCTACGGTCCCGAACGAGCAGGGATAACTTGTTGATTAGTCCGAGCAAGTCTCGGCAAAGGAAACGTATGCAGGACGAGATCCTTCTAAGTTATAGTCCTTAGCGACTTTACAATTCAAACCTAAGTTCGAAAGGGAGCGAAAACAGTTCTCCAACTAATGAAGGAGTTCTTACAATAAGAACAGTTCACTAAAAATGAACTCCTTCGAATCTAAGCTATAAATCTGACAATGAGCTTAGGTAGAGAAGAATGGGATCTAAAGACTCTAGAGAGAAGAACCACAAAAGTATTCTAGTAAATGCAGATTCTTCGCTGGATGTTCTGATTGAGTTGCTAGAGTGTTTGAGAGCTTGAGCAATTTCCCTTTTTAATTTCGTGCTTCGCGCTAGTGGAGCTTCGAAATCTTCTCTATTTATAGCTGTGAGCTATGGCATATGTCCGTTGGAGACGACGATGCCACATTTCACAAGCTTCCATAGAAAACGGCCCTTAATTTGAACTTGTTGCAGCAGGGCAGTTAATTACTGTACATGAGAGCAGCTTTACTGTTTGGAGCAGGTAAGGCGTTGTCGGCTTCTCATTGGTCGAGGTTTGTGGTTGGTGAGAATGTCAGAGTTGACCATTCAAACAACCTCGTATGATCTTCTGCTGAACATTCGAAAAGACTTAAGTAGCTAGGTCGCTTTCTGTCGGATATAGTAGACTGCAAAGTCTCTGTCTTCTTCGACTGAGTCGGCTGACAAGGAATGTGACTTCTGAGTAAGTCAGCTGGCGACTGTGAAGGTACTGGGCTTGCACGAGTTCTTCTGCTGATGACTTATCAGCTGCTGGATTGGCTTCTACTGAGGTCTACTCAGCTGATGACTGAAGAACGTAAGCGATTACACTGATGACGTGGGGTTCTGAAAAGTATCTTCGTCAGAAGATCAGTTCAACAATTACCCCGTACAGGACTTAGACAAGAATATAAAAACGATTACAACAAGTCTAACCTATACATCAGCTAATCCTAACGACACACTGAACTACTGATATCAGCTCGGTTTTGGGATCTTCAATTCCATAGTACTACTATGATTTCCCCCAATTTTCTTTTAACCACGAACGGCTGAGTATCATCTACTGACTCATATCCAACAGGTACCCATGTTCTCAGTAGAGAACTATGGTGTATGGCGGGTCAGAATGGAGGCTCATCTGACTTCCCTTCACGACAGCATGACCGAAGTACTTGAGGAAGGGCCTATCGTTCCTATGATAGATAGTGTCGTAACTCAGGATCAAATAGCTGGAGTAGGAATGGTGACCGGAAAGAAGATTCCCAACGACAGAAGTCTCTTCACCCCTGAGGAGAAGAAACTTCATAACTTAGACCGAGTCGCCAGGAATGCCATACTAACAACCTTAAGTGATTCTTATCTCGGTAGGGTTCAGGAATGCAACACAACTAAGGAACTCTGGGATGCTCTAGCGCTACTGAGTCGGGGGACTCAGAAGATCAAAGCCAACAAACTTGCGCTGGAACTCCAAAACCTAGAGAGTTTATCTCTCATGCCCGGAGACACCATAGAAGATCTCAGCGTCAGATTCACAAATCTGATGAACTCCATCAACGGGCTGGGAAAGACATTCTCCAACCGAGAAATGAATCTCAAAATACTGAGGGCACTGCCAGACGGTTATTGGACTTCTTTTGCTTCATTATTACGACATTCTGACTTAGATATTGTTACTCCTGACCATATCTTTTCAGAACTTCAAGCAGAGGAATTCGAGTTTGACAAACCTCAACGAAAGCAGCGAGCTGAAGCTGACACCAAAATTGACCATGCCTTCAAAGCATCAGTCAGCATAGCGTCTCATGCATCGAGTAAGACTGAACCTTCACTCAACGACATACAAGAAGGAAGTCTCGCTCAGAAGTACGCACTGCTTGCCGTAAAATATTAAAAGGAAAATGAGCGGCATATAAAAGTGACTAAAGCCTATCGAGAATCGAAAGGTAAGTCTGAATACACGCCTAAACGCACTCCTGACACGCATACTTCTGAATGCAGAAAGAGGGATGACTCAGCTCCATCAAAAGACAGTGAAAGCAAAGAAGAAAGAGTCATTGCCTGCTACAACTGCAAGAAGCCAGGACACTATCAGTATGACTATCCTAAGCTCAGTAGTACTGAACGAGCAGCACGAAAAGCAAGGAGAGAGAAATTCGCCAAGAAGAGACAAGCATACATAGCTGGTGAACTCTCAGATGACTTAGAAGAAGTCAACTCCTTCATGGATTCATCCGATGATGAAGCAGCTTTCATGGCCCTAGAGCTTGAAGCTGAAGAAACTGCTGAAAAGTGTCTAATGGCAGGAGAAGAGGATGAGGTAAACTCTCATGAACTATTTAACTCTCCTTCACACTGCACACACGCCACTGTTTCAGGAGCAGACGAGAATCTGGATGTCAGTACAACATATGAAGAACTTCTAGATGAACAGATTCAGATGAGTCTGCAGCTCAGTAAGACTCTTCAGGAGTTGGATACCCTGAAAGTGGAGAATCAGAGACTTTCTCAGGAGAGTCAGGTTGCTACTGATTCTGAAGGTCTTGTGTTGAGACTCAGGGGGGAGATAAACTCTCTGATGGCCAAGTCTCAACATCAAGAAGATTAGATCTCAGTTCTGACCAAGGACTTAACTCAGAAAGATACTGAACTGAGTCTACTGAAGCAACAACTATCAAGACTTCAGACCGAGCACGATACACTGAAGAAAAGTGATGATGTCTGGAGGAACCTGATGACTGAGCGGTACATGGGCGCTGAAAAGAAGCTGGAGGCTATGCTAGCAAGCAACAAGCCCAAGCACTGCAAGGAAGGACTTGGTTTCAGCCAAAGTGCTTCCTCATCTGCCCCCGTCCACTCAGAAGTGCGACTTGCTGATAGGTTTGTTCAAGGGGAGATAATCAATGCAAACATACTGAACCCTCTAGCCAAGAACAAACAAAAGATGAAGGCACCTCATCCTACACATCAGCATTCTGGCCAAAAGATCAGCACCAAAACACCCCAGTTTAATCAAGGGGGAACCAGCAAGCCAAAGTGGGCTGATCAGTATGGACCTCCTCAGCTGACACATCCTGCTCAGTATGGGTCATACTATTATGATCCTATAGTCAGAAAATGATCCAAGAGTCAGAAGAAGAAGAAAATCGCATAAAAGGCAAAGGTCAGCAGTCCACCAACTCAGAAGATCCGGACTCCTGAACCAGAAAAGCCTAAGAAGTTAGTATCGACGAGTCCAGTGGTCAAATACGTTGACTCAAGTGGAAAGAAGTTGTCTGAGACCACCAGGGTCGTAAGAAAAATATGGGTTACCAAAAACTAACATCTAAGGACCCAAAATCAAAATAAAGGGTACCTGAATATAATTATGTTTTGCAGGTGCACAAAGACCCATGGTATGTGGACAGCGGATGCTCACGACAAATGACATATCAAAAGAGTCTGCTGAAGAATTATATCCCTGAAGAAGGACCCAGAATTGATTTTGGAGACAAAGCTAAAGGCTATACAAGAGGATTTGGAACACTCAGCATTGGAACTGCCAAAGTTCCAAGAGTATCATATGTTGAAGGACTTCAGCACAACCTTCTCTCTGTTAGTCAATTTTTTGATAACTCGAATAGAGTGATATTTGACGCTGGTTTCTGTGATGTCATTGATAAATCCACAGGGAAAACAGTGTTATCAGGTTCGCGCAAGAAGAATATCTATGTGGCTGACTGGAACTCAGTTGAACCTGAAGTTTGTTTGTTAGCGAAGAACGACAACCGAACGGGGTGGCTGTGGCACAGGAGACTCAGCCATCTCAACTTCAAGACGCTTGAGAAACTAGCAAGAAACACTCTAGCAAGAGGACTGCAGAATGAAGTATTCAGCAAAGACACTCAGTGTGAAGCATGTCTGAAGGGAAAGCAAACAAGGAATCAAAATCCACCTGTTCCATCCCCTTCCACTGATGGAATCCTTCAGCTGCTACATATGGATTTGTTCGGTCCAGTCTCTCCAGTGACGATCAGAGGCAAGAAATATGCTTTAGTGGTCATCGAAGACTACTCGCGCTACACTTGGGTCATATTCATTGCCAACACGTCTGACGTCAAAATAGAGTTACCAAGGCTTCTGAAAAGGCTCAGTGTCGAGAAGAACACCAAAATTATCAAAATCCGTTCTGACAGAGGAACTGAGTTCCTTAATTCTATGATGGAGGAGTTCTCGCAAGCGTAAGGAATAGAGCATGAGACATCGGCTGCTCGCACACCTCGGCAAAATGGAGTTGCTTGAACGAAAGAACGGAACTCTCAAAGAAGCGGCTAGAACTCTACTTGCGGACTCGGGACTCCCGGCTAAATTACAGGCGTAAGCCACTGATACTGCTTGTTACACTCAGAACCGTTCTCTACTGACAAAGCAACATAAGAGAACACCATATGAACTATGGAACAGCAGGAAACCTTCTCTATCCTATTTCCATATTTTTGGGTGCTCGTGCTTTATCCACAATAATGGGAAAGATCGGAGAAAAATTTTGATAGCAAGTCGATCGGGGAGTATTCTTAGGATACTCTCGGGTCGCAAAAAGCTTTTAGAGTATTCAACTATCGAACCCTTTGCGTGGAGGAAAGCCCTCATGTTGTTTTTAATGAGTTTGCTACTGAAGACAGGAGCAATAACTCTAATTCTGAATCTGAGGACATCAGTAAGCAGCTACAAGATCTAAGCCTAAAAGACAAAGTCGAAAAGATCCAGCTTTGTTGGGATGATGATTCAGATGAGGAAAATGAAGACAAGTCTACTGAATCTCAACCAGCAATAAATGTAGCTGAGCCGATTGATTCTCCTGAACAGAATCAATCCCAGGTAACTGAGGTCGATGAAGAAACCCCAGAGGTAACTGAGACCACTACTGAGAATAACAACTCAGGGGGAACATCTATTAGTGTTCCTGAGCTGAATGCCCCTGAACCTGGTGACTCAGTAGATCACACCCTCATTAATGAAATGCTTCAATCTCAGAATAGTACAACTGAAATGCCTAACTCGCCTACTATCTGTGTTGAACAAATTTCAGATGAAGAACTGAAACATCGTAGATCATGGCTGGACGCTCACACTGCTGATCTGATTATTGGAGATCCCTCAGCAAGAGTAAAGACAAGATCCAGATTATGTCAAGGAGAAAGCGCCCTATATTCCTGCTTCTTGTCTACTGACGAACCTCAGACGATAGAGAATGCACTGAAAGATGCTGACTGGATCATAGCTATGCAGGAGGAGCTGAATCAATTCACGAGAAACGACGTTTGGGAGCTTGTTGATAGACCCCGGCATCAACATGTTATTGGAACAAAATGGGTCTTCAAGAACAAGCAGGATGAAAACAACGTCATAGTAAGGAACAAAGCAAGACTCGTGGCAAAAGGCTACTGTCCAAGGGGGGAATAGATTTCGATGAGACTTTCGCTCCAGTTGCAAGATTGGAGGCAATTAGACTATTCTTGGCCTACGCAACACATCAAAGATTCAGAGTCTATCAAATGGATGTGAAGTCTGCGTTCCTGAACGGCGTACTGAAAGAAGAAGTATACGTGGAACAACCGCCCGGCTTTCAGCAGGGACATCAGGTTTATAGACTCAGAAAGGCTCTGTATGGGTTAAAACAAGCACCCAGGGCTTGGTACGATACCCTATCTCGAGTTTCTTCTTCAGAAAGGTTTTCAGAAAGGCACAGTAGACCGCACTCTATTCAGTATTCGACTGGAAGACGATCTACTACTTGTGCAGATCTATGTAGATGACATTATATTTGGATCTAAGAATGTCATCATGTGCCAATAATTTGAAAAGACGATGAAGGAAAAATTCGAGATGTCAATGATGGGAGAAATGAACTACTTCCTCGGTTTCCAAGTCAAACAATCTGAAAAAGGGACGTTCATTAATCAAGGCAAATACACTCGAGACCTCATCAAAAGATTCGGTTGCACATCCGGCAAACCTATCAAGATCCCGATGAACACAAACATGAAAATTGATCTTGATAAGGAGCGAGTATCAGTAGACCAAACTGAATTTCGTGCTATAATTGGTTCTTTATTATATTTAACAGCTACTCGTCCTGACATAACTTATGCTGTAGGTGTCTGTGCTCGATTTCAGGCGAATCCAAAGCAGAGTTATATGGACTCAGTAAAGAAGATTCTCCGCTATCTCAAGAGGAACACCTGATATGGGTTTATGGTATCCAGCTGATGATAATATAGAACTAACTGGTTACTCTGATGCTGACTATGCAGGATGTAGAATTGACCGAAAGTGAACTTCAGGAACGTGTCAGTTCCTTGGCAGTAAGCTAATCTCATGGTTTTCAAAGAAACATCACTCAGTAGCCACGTCAACTACTGAAGCTGAATACATCGTTGCCAGAATTTGCTGCGCCCAAATCCTTTGGCTGAGATAGCAGCTACGAGACTATGACGTCATTCAGAATGAAGTGCCAATCTTCTGCGACAGTACCAGTGCCATTGCAATCACTTAGAACCCTGTAATTCACACAAGATGCAAACACGTGGACATTAGACATCACTTCATTCGTGACCATGTTGAAAAGAAGGATATCCATACTGACCATCAAAGGGCTGATATACTGACCAAGCCTCTAACTGAATCCAGATTCAGAGAACTTTCAGTAGAGCTAGGTCTGTTGGACCCTACTGACTCCAGTCAGTAAGAGGTTTCAGGAGAGGAGCATTCAGTAAGGGGGAATGTTCACTCTCGATCGAGTAAATTCAGTACGTAGAGACTCAGCAACCATCTACACGAGGTATCAGCTGACTGCGATGTTCAGCTGATAGGTTTGCGTATCTCTACTCAGTAGTAACTAATAGAACTGTAATATGCATTTATTACTCAAAATCAGCATCGTATTTAATATCTCAAAGATTGTCATTTAATATTAACGACTTACATTTAATGCACGACATTCCATGCATAACTATGCTGAACTCTACCACGCATTTAATGCATGTCGTATCATAGTTACTACTTAGGCAAGTTACAACTGGCTTTTGACTTAGGCGGCTTTGTGATCATTACCTATAATATACTATTTAATCTTGACCGTTCATCTCATAAAGCAAGTTTAAACTCGGCCATTGATCGATAACTCTTCATCTTCACGTAGATATATATTTTCGATCATATCTTAGAAACTGCCATTAGCATACTTTACTCCGAAAAATCTGAGATCTTCCTAGCAAACCCTACTTGCATATTTCTTAAACGCTCAGTTTTTCATTGGTATGATTATTAGATCTGTCACGATAACCTTTTTTTTCAGCATCGGTATACTAACCGTTTTATCAAACTCGATACTGATAAATTGTTCTTGTGACAGATAAAATGGCGAGTTCAAACGTCTCAGTAACCGCTCCCTCAAACATGAAGGAGATTCTTGAAAAAGACCGTGTCTGGTGCGAACCAGTCATGGAGTTCGGTGCGTGTGATCTGGACTACATGGAAGAGATCTTCGACGCTCTTCGGGCATCTGGATTGGAGGGATTTCTCTCCAAGAAGCCGACGTTCTTCCTTCCCAGACAAGTTGCTGAGATCTACCTAAACTCCAACTCAGTAGATGGCGACGTCATTGGGAGATTCATTGTCCATACAATCGGCGAAGCTGCTTTGCAGATAAAGCAGATGTCAGTTAAAGAAGCTCTAAGGATAAGCTTCAACCTTCCGTCTGAAGGTGTCAACACCGTTGGGTACAATGATGATATGGTGGACGACTACCTATCGATATTCTGCGGGAAGCCCACTGCGTGCAGAGCTGCCTTCCCTAAGAACGTAATGTTGCCTCAGTACCGCGCTCTAGCATACATTGTTACGCAGCTGCTGACGAGCCAAGCTGGCTCATTCGATCAAGTCTCGAGGCCCAAGCTACAGCTGATGATGGCAATTTATGACCAAGTCAAGATCAACTGGACTGAATTCTTTCTCCGTGAATTCATGGTCTAGGCTGCGAAATTTGACAAAGCCTCCTACAGACTGAGCGCGAAAGGCAAGCTTCTGTATGGTTTGAAGCTGTCAGTAATGATTGAGGACTTCTGCGGAGATGACCAAATCACGTACACCGACAAGGTTTATTTTAACGTGAAGAAGGTCAGGTTCCAAAACAGGGCAGCAGCCCTTCAGCAGATAGGGACAGGGCCCTCAGCACAGCTGACGACGCCTCAGAAGACCACGCCAACTAAGAATCGGTCTCCTCAAGGCAAAATTCCTAAGGCACCAGCGAAGCGACTGCGGAAATCTACTCCCGTCGTGCCTACTGAAACAGAGGCAGTCCCAGAGTCCACTGCTGAACAGACTCGACAGCCAATGCAGCTGGTTGATGAGTCAGAGTCCTCAGAAAAGACTCAGTCAGTGGAGAGGGCCGTCTCCACTGAACAGGCAGTAGAAGTGGACCAAGGGGTTCCAACTGAAGCAGTCCAGAGTGGTGACCTGGAAACCCTGGACAACCCCCTTGAGGTTCCACCACTCAGCAGTCTACCTTCTGCTGAGAAACAGACGTCTCCGATAGACATTGAAGATTCAGAGACAGCGTCTGAACAGGAATCTGTCGGAATGGAAGCTTCAGCTATCCTATCTCAAGCATTCCGGGAGATTACTGAGCATATACCGGAGATTTCTGGCCACCCTGATCCGGTGACTATTGCCAAACAGGCCAGACTCCATATACTTCTGAGGTTCCAGGAGTGGCCCAATCAGCTACGCCTCATTCTTCACTACACCTGCGAGCAACTGCATGAAGAGGAGCTGTCATAATGGCGGGCCCGCCTAATGACCGGTCAGCAGGTCACTGGCTTAGCTCCTTCAGATGGGTCTGACCCTGATGGTCAGGACCCACCCCGTGATTCAGGCCCTGAGAAGCCTGATGAGGGAACTCACCAGGACAAGGATACCTCTACTCAGACTGAGCTTCCTCTCACAATCCTTGCTCCTGAGAAGTCGGCGGCTGGTACTTCTGAACAACTCTTGCTTAAATCTAAGTTCGAAGTAGTGCCCAGCCCCAAAGGTCGACGATCTACGGTAATGGCGAAGGCTCTTAGAAGCCAAGGGACACAGAACCGTGCCCTTGCCAAAGCAGTCCACAAAGTGTGGAAAGAGACTGCCCAAGCCACTAGCGCAGAGATTCGTGGGCCGAGGACCTCGGTGACATCATCGGCCGCCCCTAATATCTCCACCATTATATCTGAAGCGCTGGCTAAGCAGAGAACTGAATTCGAGGTTCAGCTAAGACAGATTCAGGAAGGCCAGAATCAACTATTTGACAAATTCAAGGCCACCCACAACTCTCATACTGAATCTGTCACAACCATATCCCAGGCCCATGAGCTCAGACTCAACTTTATCCAGACGACCTTGGAAGATAAGGTTGAGGCCAAGCTGGACGAGTTCAAGGCCGCAGCTGACCATTCTCACAAATTATACAAGGATGAACTGATTCGAGAAGAATGAGCTGCACGAGGCGCTGACTAAAATCCACTCCGGACTTGATGAGTGCGTCGGCCTCGTACAACGGCCTGAACACCAAGGTACTAGCTCCTACCCCGGTTGGAATTGCTGATGCCAAAAAGGGGGAAAAGAAGTCCTGCATAACCGTACCTAAGAAATTCCGGGAGGATAAATCTAAGGGGGAAGAGAAAGCTCAAAAGACCAAGGAGCAGTGCGAAGTCTTCGAAGAAGACAAGGTCGATAGAAGGAGCAAGCTCGGTTCGGACAAGCTGCTCCCTCTTGAACCGACCGGTGAGGCCCGGGGTGTCTCAGTTGGAATCTCGGCAAGGACCGGCCCAAGCGGCTCGGGATCCGGGGAACAAGCAACTCGAGGCAACCCAAACTCCTCTAGACATAATCAAAGAGGTTGCTCAGTATGCTGAGGAAGAGGATTCTGAAGAGGAAGAGGCACCTCTCCCACCTCCAGTTGAAGGAAAAAGGTAAGAAGATCTTAAAACTCCCCACCCCTCCCTCCAAGAAGACTAAGAGGAATATCAGTAAGGAGGAGGAGGCTCAGATAGCAGCCGATGAAAGGTTGGCTAGGGAGATAGCCGAAGGCCGAAGCGACCAACAAGCCTAAAGTGAAAACTGTAAAAGGAAAGACAAAGGCCCCAGCTCGCGGCGGAAAGAAGTCAACAACGACTAGGTTGCCTCCCAGACAGCTGACACTTCAAGATGATGATTATAGGGAGCAGCAACAACAACGAAGGACACCGAGAAGCGGGGGTACGTCCAAAGAAAAATCAAGTACCCCTGCTGACTCAGAAGATCAGTCGCCTCGCAAGCCCTCCTACACAACTCCAAAAGAACAGGATGCTGAGATAAAAGCCATCTTTGCTCAGATGGATCGGTACCTGTACAGAGGAGAAGAGGCGAGACAGATTGAAGCTACCAGAGAGAGAATCCATATGGCAGACTTAAAAGCACTCAGAGTCCGAATTGAACAAGAAGACAGACTGAGGGTTCCTTCCAAAGCTGGCATTCCATACAGATATAGGAAGTTCAGGAAACCAACAAATCTGAAGATACATAGATGGCCAAGGACTGATGAGTGGATGCCAGCTCAGTACACTCAGAGATGGGAGTCATTGAAGATAGAGTTCATCAAGAGGAATTATTTCTGGAGATTCTGGTCAGACAAGGCAAAGGCTGATGCCTATGTTGAATGGATGATGAGGACTGAACCTGACTTGTATGTCTACATGCGAGAATCTTTGTGAAAGAGAATATTGAAGTCCGAGTCCCCCGAACCCGGAGTCGCCACCACCGAGAAGACTTGATGATTATATTCACTATGGTGTGATTGAAAAAGAAGTAAAGGATGCTGCCAGAGCCAGATCTCTCGAAGAAGACGAGCCATCAGACTTTGCTGAATTTCTGAAGCTAAGGAAGATTACCTACAGGATGGATGTATGGATTGCCCCTTCCCGAGACTCAATCGCAAGATTTCAAGGATAGGATCGAGCAGTACAAGCGCTCCTAGATCTTAGATTCTTCTTTAACTTTCCTAGCTTAGAAAGAGATGTAATCTACTAAACTTTCTCACATTATATATATATATATCTCTCTTTTGGCTTTGACAATATCTTATTGTCTATATAAGCCATGTTCTGTTTTTTACTTAACACTCAAAATCACTGAAGTGATTACTGACTCACACATTCACTGTGTATATTCTTTGTCAGTAGCTGCTAAGATTCTAATAGACTAGTTATTGTGATATAAAGGGAAATTGTTAAGATAGGGATATGCTTAGTCTCAATATTCTGACTCCCTGCTCTGCTCCCTTTAGTAGTCTAGAAATTGAAGAACTACTCCGCTGAACCTACTTGTAAAATTGTAAGGAGCTCTGTTTCTGAGTAGTTTAGTGTTAGTTAGCATAGATGGTGTTAGGTTTTTGCATCATCAAATAGGGGGAAATTATTAGGTGATGATTCTATCCTCAGCACTGTAATACTTAGTGGGAAATAATTCTATCTTCCGTACTGATACGTGCTCAGTAGGCTTATGCTCTGAGTGAATATATGAATTGAATATCCCAAAACCCTATCTTGATTGGTGAACCATTTCGTTGTAATTGTTTGTCTCTGAGGGTTTAGACTCAGTAGACACTCTGCTCTGGTTCAGGCGTTCAGTAGATTATCAGCCTCAGCACCAGATGTAGAAGACTCAGTAAATACTTGGACTCGGCGGGAGCAAGATATGCGAATAGAGTCGATAGAACCGAACTCGGCGGGAGTAGTTCACTATACTCGGAGCTGATCTTCGATAAAAGCCATCTCGAAGCATATTTCCCTACCGAATCAAAGATCGGACTCAAGCAACGGCCGAGCCGGTCTTACGAACCGTCGAGATCTTTTGAATGACAATCAGCATAGTAAAATACGAGGAAGAGAGAAGTCAACTTCAGTATGCCTTCAAAGTTTGTTCTGTCTCAACTGCTTTGTAAACCTCGATGAATGACAAGCAGACACCTGTCCTATACCTACTAAAGCTGCAAGTCAACAACTTTCCAGAAAAAGAGGGAAAGGACACTGTCACTCTACTTCAAAAGAGCCGTTAGCTACCAAAAGAGAGAGAGTAAGGGATGATCGTCTCCAACGGAGCTTTCTAAGACTCTTCTCTATAAATAGAGGG
Organism: Lavandula angustifolia; assembly: GCA_028984105.1. NCBI lineage: Eukaryota > Viridiplantae > Streptophyta > Magnoliopsida > Lamiales > Lamiaceae > Lavandula > Lavandula angustifolia. The sequence continues at coordinate 18,232,466 of CM054806.1, read as the reverse complement.
ATCATTCGAAATTTGAAGCTCACGAGAAAACACAAGAACACAGAGCATTCAACGAGCAAATCAAAAAGCCTAAGTCTTCCGCAAGAACTCGAAGAATATTTCTCCGGCTAAAGACTACAATCTAGCTCTTAGGGAACCAAGCTGAACCGATATACAAGCCTCTAGTATCCAAACGACGTTACACGAACCCAAAGCTAAACTCAGCTGTTCGTCGTTCTAGAAGCTACATTCTCGTTCCCTATCCCTCTAACCTTAAGCTCAACCGAATATATCCATAGCTTAGACGAAGGAGTTCATATTTGAACCTGATCCTTATTGTAAAATGACTCCTTCATAGTTGGAAAGTTAGTCAAACGCTTCAGTTTGATACCTTTGTAAACTGATACTTGCTCAGTATAAACTTCAAGACGCGACTTTGTCCTGTGTACAAGCTGACTGAGACTAACTCAGTATAATAAATAGCCTCCTGATCTTTCGGGACAGTGGACGTAGGATCTTGTGTATCCGAACCACTTTAAAAATCTGTGTCTCTCGCTTGTTCTCTTATATACTATTGCATTGATTTTAACTGTTCATACTGAAAATTATCCTTTAAAATCATTCAACTAAGTTTCAGCGATCTTAACTGTTTATTCTTCTGAACTAAAACTGTTTTGATATAACGTTTTCCACTCAACTGTTTTGGGCCTACACATTTCCGCACCACTGAACTCCAACTGAAGATACTGAATTCTGACTCAGTCAGTTAGCAGGTCTCAGTAGAGTTAGTATCTCTTTGCCTAACACGATTCGTAATGCACTGCCTGCGTCAGGAATTCATTCGATGCGACACCATCCTGAATAGGACTGTTCGTGTTTCAAGTTGAGAAATCGGTTTCAGGTGTATTCACCCCCCCCTCTACACCTGAACGTGCTCTCGGGACCAACAAAGTTACTTTCTAGAACCCCACGTCATTAGTGTAAGTGCTTGTGTTCTTAAGTCATTAGCTGATCTTCGCCTTAGTAGAAGACACCTTATCAGCTGACAGACATCAGTAGAAGAACCTTATACAAAGCTCAGTACCTTCACAGTCTACAGCTGCCTACATTTAGTTGAATATCTTGTCAGCCGAGTAAGACGAAGAAGACAGAGACTGCTTCAAGTCTACTGTATCCGACAGGAAACGACCCAGCTGTTAACATCACTCGAAAGTCAGCAGAAGATCATACGAGGATAAGTGAGAGTCAACTCCGATGAAGACCGATGTCTGACATATCTCACCTACCACAAACCTCGACCAATGAGAAGCCGTCAATGCATTATCTGCTCTGACCAACTAAAGTTGTTCTCATGAACAGTATCAACAACTCTGCTATAATAATTTGAATTTATGGCCATTTTCTTTGGAAGTTTGTGACACGTGGCATCGTCCTCTCCAACGGGCAAATGCCTGGGTCACGAACATAAATAGAGAAGAAAATTCGCATCCAACAGCTCAGTTGTCCTTCGCGTTTGAGAAAAGAAATAGTACTCAGGTGTATTCACCCCCCCCCCCTCTACACCCGACTCTCGTCTCCGGACCAATATTTGGTATCAGAGCGACGGTGTTCTTCTGATCACCGGTTCTGTAACTACTGGTCTTCTTGAACAGATCCTGAAAACGTTTTTCACTGCACAAGCATCTCTTAATATATCCTTATACTCTTACCCATAATGTCTGATATGTCAGGTATTAGGATGGTGCCGATGTTCTCTATAGAGAACTATATGGTATGGCGCGTGAGAATGGAGGCGCACCTAACATCGCTGCATGACAGCATGACGGATGTCCTTGAGACAGGACCCATCATTCCCATGATCGACAGCGTACAATTTGCAGTTGTGGGAGATGTAGGAGCACAGACTGGTGCCAAAGTTCCAAAAGATAAATCTGCCTTCACGCCAGAAGAGAAAAAGCTGCACAACCTCGACCGAGTTGCACGGAATGCAATCCTGACTACGCTCAGCGATTCACACCTCAGGAGGGTGCAAGACTGCAAAACGGCAAAGGAACTTTGGGACGCCCTGGCTGTATTGAGCCAAGGAACCCCGTAGATCAAGGAAAACAAGCTCGAGGTAGAGCTACAAAAGTTCGATACATTTGCCATGGAGCCCAACGAGACCATTGACGAACTAAGCGTCAGATTCACTAATCAGATCAATGTTATCAATGGGCTGGGGAGGACGTTCACCAACGAAGAGACGAACATAAAGATCCTGAGAGCGCTACCACGACTGAAGTGGCTTCCTTTTGCTACTTATTTACGACGCTCAGATCTTAATGCTCTAACTCCTGATGTTATCTTTTCAGAATTAAAAACGGAGGAATTTGAGCAAAGCCTACCCCAACGATGTTCCAGCGCTCTAGCTGACACACAAATTGATCATGCTTTCAAAGCAACAATCAGCAAAATTGGAGTCAAACCCATTTCTTCCAGCAAGGCAGTGGCCACGACAGAAGCAAAGTCCTCTGAGACATCTGGCACTGACCAACTTGCACTTATGGCTCTCAAATATCAAAGAGAAAAAGAGAGAGTCAGAAAGCTGAAGAAATACCACAGAGATTCTGCCTCAGGTAAGAAAGATTATCGAAAAAGGGAAGAATCAAAATCAACTACTGATTGCAGGAACACAGAACCTGCTGCTAGTCCATGCAACGACTACGACTGTCTCGAACTCTCAGCTACTCAAAGAGCAGAACGGCAGGCCAGACGCGAGAAATTTACCCAAAGGAGGCAGGCCTATATTGCCGGAGAGATATCCGATGACTCAATTGAGGAAGATACATTCATGTATTCTTCTGAAGACGAAGCTGTATTTGTCACCGTTGAGGTCGGAGAGACAGATCCTGAATCAGTTGCAGAATACTGTCTGATGGCCGGAGAAGAGGCTGAGGTAAATTCTAAACTCAATATAACCTCTTCTTCACACAGCACACGCGATACGTGCTCGGTCACAGATGAACCTCTAGACATGGTAAAAGCCTACGATGATCTACTAGAGGAGTAGATTCAGCTGAGCAGAGAGTTCTGCAGAACCATTCAGGAACTGGAACAGGTAAAGGCTGAAAATCAGAGACTTTCTTCTGACTGTCAGGTCTCTACTGATTTAGAGAGTCTGGTTGTGAGACTCAAGGAAGAGATTAAATCTCTTATGACTAAGTCTCAGCTTCAAGAAACTCATATATCAGTTCTGACCAAGGACAATTCTGAGAAAGATATTGAAATAGCCCAACTCAGTCAGAAGCTCGCAGGAGTCGAAAAGGATTATGAATCACTTCGAAGAAGTGATGAGGTCTGGCGAGAACTGATGACTGAACAGTACCTAGGAGCTAAAGAAAAGTTGGAAAGCATGCTTAGAGCTCAAAGGCCAACGGTCATGAAAGAAGGACTTGGCTATAATAATGAAGCTTCCACTTCAACATCAAAAAGCTCAGAAATGCTAGCTGATAGGTTCGTCAGAGGGAAGGTTCAGGCTACTGACTCAACACCTCAGGTGAAGAATAAATAGAAGATGATCGCACCTCAGCCGAGCAACAAAAAGCAATTGACCAGGGTTCCAGCCCCAGGACACCACGATCGAATTCAGGGGGACCCAAGAAGGTCAGATGGGCAGAGCAGTACAGTGAACCGCTATATGAGCATCCAGTACAGTATGGTTCGTACTACTATGAGCCCAGGGTCAGGAGGAGCACACAGCCTAAGAAGAAGAAAGCTCCTGAACCCAAAACTGCCAGAAAGTCGGTATCTCCAAGTCCTGTGGAGAAGAAAGCTGACAAGGTTCAGAAGAAGAAGTCTCAGACTTCTAAGGTCCTGAGGCAAATCTGGGTTTCGAAATCACCCACTAACACTTAAGGACCCAAACTGAACCAATGGGTACCTAAAACTGTTTCTGTTTTGCAGGTGCATAAGAACCCTGGGATAGTGGACAGCGGCTGCTCGAGATATATGATTTATCAAAAGAGCCTGCTGAACAACTACGTACAAGAAGATGGTCCCAGAATTGAGTTTGGTGAAAACTCTAAAGGCTATACAAGGGGATACGGAGCACTGAATATTGGGACTGCTTCAGTTCCAAGAGGAACATATGTTGAAGGACTTCAACACAATCTCCTTTCTGTCAGTCAATTCTGTGACAATCTGAATAGAGTTATCTTTGACGCTGGTTTCTGTGATGTTGTTGACAAATCTACAGGGAAAACAGTGTTATTAGGCTCGCGGAGGAAAAATATCTATGTTGCAAACTGGAAAACCGCAGAACCTGAGGCTTGCTCACTTGCACAGACAAAATCTAGTGACAAGGCAGGATGGCTGTGGCACAAGAGACTCAGCCACCTGAACTTCAAGACTATGAACAAGCTAGCTAAGAACTCTAAAGTTAGAGGACTGCCCAATGAATCGTTTATCAAAGACAGAAACTGTGAAGCATGCTTGAAGGGAAAGCAGACAAAGAGTAGCAATCCACCAATTCCGTCACCTTCCACTAATGGAATCCTTCAACTGCTACATATGGACTTATTCGGGCCAGTCTCTCCAGTGACTATAAGAGGTAAGAAGTATACCCTCGTCGTTATTGACGATTATTCAAGATATACGTGGGTCATCTTCATAGCCAACAAATCTGATGTCATGACTGAGTTACCAAAACTACTAAAGAAGCTCAGTGTGGAAAAGGACATCAAGATTCAGAGAATTCGCCCAGATAGAGGAACAAAATATCTCAACTCAGTAGTTAAGGAGTACTGCGAAAAGGAGGGAATTAAGCACGAGACATCAACAGCTCGCACCCCTCAGCAGAACGGACTTGCTAAACGTAAGAACAAAACACTTAAAGAAGCAGCAAGAACGCTCCTAGCAGACTCCGGACTACCCTCAAAGTTCTGGGCTGATGCTACTGACACCGCCTGCTACCCTCAGAATCACTCACTGCTTACACAGCAACACATGAAGACACCTTACGAACTATGGAAATGGTGAATTCCTTCTATATCTCGTTTTCATATTTTTGGTTGTCCTTGCTTTTTCCACAATAATGAGAAAGATCTGTTAAAGGTCTTTGATAGCAAATCTGATCAAGGAGTATTCTTAGGATACTCTCGAGTCAGTAAAGCCTTCAGAGTCTTTAACTATCGGACTCTTTGCGTGGAAGAAAGCCCTCATGTTGTATTTGATGAGTTTGTTACTGAGAACAGGAAATCTACAAAGACAAATACTGAAGATGTTAGCAGCAAGCTACAGGATCTTGCACTAAACGACAAATCCGAAAAGATCCAGCATTGTTGGGATGATGAGTCAGATGATGAGGAAATTCAGACCCATCCCACATGCAATGTAGCTGACCTGGTTGATTCTACTGAACAGAATCAACATCAGGTAACAACGGTCGATGAGGAAGCCCTAGTGGTAACTGAGACCTCTACTGAGTATATAAACTCAGGGGGAACGACTAATGTTCCTGAGCTAAATGCCCCTGAACCTGGAAACTCAGTAGACCCTAACCTTCTTACTAAACTGCTACAGTCACAGAACAGCACGACTAAATTGCGTAACACACCTGTTGACTGTGCAGAAGTAGTATCAGAAGAAGAAGCCAGACTCAGACGTTCATGGCTCGACGCTCACTCTTCTGATCTTATTATAGGAGATCCATCAACAACAATAAGGACGAGATCTAGATTAAGACGAGGACAAAGCTCACTTATTCTTGTTTCTTGTCTACAGAAGAACCTCAGACAATAGAGGATGCACTCAACGATGCTGATTGAATTATTGCCATGCAAGATGAGCTGAACCAGTTCGTTCGAAAGGAAGTTTGGGAGCTTGTTGACAGACCTAGACATCAGCACGTAATCGGCACTAAGTGGGTCTTCAAGAACAAGCGAGATGAAAACAACGTCATTGTCAGAAATAAAGCTCGACTTGTTGCCAAGGGATACTGTCAAGCAGAAGGGATAGACTTTGATGAAATGTTCGCTCCAGTCGCTAGATTGGAAGCTATTCGTCTGTTCCTAGCCTATGCAATGCATCAAAGATTTAAAGTATATCAAATGGATGTAAAGTCAGCTTTTCTGAACGGCGTACTAAAGGAAGAAGTCTATGTAGAACAACCGCCCGACTTTCAGCAGGGACATCAGGTGTACAAACTTCGAAAAGCGTTGTATGGGTTAAAACAAGCACCCAGGGCTTGGTACGATACCCTATCAGACTTTCTGCTTCAGAAAGGTTTTCAGAAGGGGACAATAGATCGCACCCTATTCAACATAAAGTCTGTGTGGACGACATCATTTTCGGTTGCAGAAACGTGATTATATGTCAACAATTCGAGAAAATGATGAAGGAGAAGTTCGAGATATCTATGATGGGAGAAATGAACTACTTCCTTGGATTTCAAGTAAAGCAATCACCTGAAGGAATTTTCATCAATCAAGCCAAATACACTCGAGATCTCCTGAAGAGATTTGGCTGCGACTCAAGCAAGCCAGTCAAGATCCCCATGAATACGAATTTCAAAATCGATCTAGATAAAGAGGTAGCTTCTGTTAACTCTACTGATTATGGAGCTATTATTGGTTCTTTATTATATTTAACAGCAAGCAGACCTGATATAACTTATGTTGTAGGTGTATGTGCAAGATTTCAAGCGAATCCCAAGCGAAGTCATATGGACTCAGCCAAGAAGATTCTGCGATATCTGAAGGGAACACCTGATGCAGGGTTATGGTATCCTGCTGATGATAATCTTATACTAACAGGTTATTCTGATGCTGATTATGCAGGATGCAGGATAGATCGAAAGTCAACTTCTGGAACATGTCAGTTGCTAGGCAGCAAGCTGATATCTTGGTTCTCAAAGAAACAGCATTCAGTGGCAATGTCCACTACTGAAGCTGAGTACATGGCTGCTGGAAGTTGTTGTGCCCAGATCCTTTGGCTTCGACAACAACTGGGAGATTATGGTACATCTCAGGATGAAGTGCCCATCTACTGTGACTCCACCAGTGTGATTGCTATAACTCAGAACCGAGTTCTCCATACGAGATGCAAGCACGTGGATATCCGACACCACTTCATCAGAGACCATGTCGAGAAGAAGGACATCAGAATGGAGAAAATCCATACTGACAAACAAAGGGCAGACATACTGACCAAACCACTAGCTGAGAACAGATTCAGAGAATTATAAGTTGAGCTAGATCTACTGGATCCTACTGAATCAAGTCAGTAGAAGGAAACAGTATGACAGGTCAGAAGACTCAGTACTTTGATTCAGTCGGGTGAATCAAACAGTACACAGTAAGGGGGCACGTGGTCATCAGCACATAAAATGTCCTCCTGAGTCTAAACGGTAACCAGCTGATCGTAAAAGTTCAGCTAAAGAGGTTTGCGTAGTTTTATATACTTAACCTTATCAGCAGCATGCTTGCATTTAATATATCAGTCGCTTGCACTCAGTAGTTAATGAGCATTTATTTCCCGCCATTAAATTTTTAAGGTTTAAGTCAGTAGGAAACCGTTCTCATTTAAAAGACTCAGACTTTAATGCTGCCTGCAACGCATTTAATGCATGTCACGAGATTGAATTTCAACCGTTGGATCAAAACCGATTGATATGCATATCTTATAAAATCTCTCGATCATCACTCTAATCTATCTTTTTCGCCATTTGTATTCTCAAGAGCTCTCTGCATTCAGTTTCTCATCTTCTATTAACTGTTTCGCATATCTCTCAAGCTCTGTGTAATATGGTAATTTTCCTTGTTCTCTGCTTAAAACTCTACTGACTTACTCTATTTTCAAGTGCTAACAAGTTTTTTACAGATATTCATGGCGATTGTGATGACCCCACCGAACGTCGAAGAGATCATCAAGTCGAAGGTTCAGTTTGAACATATGATGGCTCTTCATCAGGCGGAGCTTGCATACCTTGAGCCCATCTACACAGCTCTAGAAGCGTCCAGCCTAGAGCTTCTTGCCACGAAGCACCCGATGGCTTATTTTCCTCGACAAGTGTTGGACCGGAGACGATAGTCAGGTGTAGAGGGGGGGGGGGTGAATACACCTGATCACATTTTCTTTTTCTCAGAACACGAAGGACAGCTGAGCTGTAGGTTGCAACTGATGAACAGTGCCAAATAGTAACCTTCGATCGCAGGTCCTACTGACTTTTGTCAGTACCAACTGATGAACAGTGCCAAATGTGCCAACTACTGAGCTCTCCTACTGACTTTTGTCAGTACTTGAAACTCAGTCGGAGACGTTGTGCGGATACGCAAGAAATTTTTAACGTGGTTCGGATACGCAAGATCCTACGTCCACGGTCCTGCCGAATAGGAGTTCTTGTTGATTTATCTGAGCAAGTCTCAGCAAGGAATCTATGCACTGGACAGACCCTTCTAAGTTATAGTACTTAGCGACTTTACAAATCAAACCGAAGTTTGAAAGGGAGGGGATAATCTCCAACTAGGAAGGAGTTCTTACAGTAAGAACAATCACTAAAAGTGAACTCCTTCGAATTTCTAAGCTATAAATTTGGCAATGAGCTTAGCTAGAGAAGAGGGATTTAAAGAACTCTAGAGAGAAGAACTACTGATATTCTATTGGGCAAGTTTTTCGCTGGATTGATCTTGAATGCGCTAGAGTTGTTCGAAAGCTTGAGCGTTTTTCCCTTGATATCCCGTGCGTGAGGCTCGGATTTCTTCTCTATTTATAGTTGTAAGCAGGCATATGTCCGTTGGAGAAGACGATGCCACGTGTCACAAGCTTCCAAAGAAAACGACCATAAATTCGAATTGTTGCAGCAGAGTTGTTGGACACTGTACATAAGAGCAGCTTTAGTTGGTCAGAGCAGATAAAGCGTTGTCGGCTTCTCATTGGTCGAGGTTTGTGGTTGGTGAGATTGTGTCAGACATCGGAGTTGACTCTCTCTAATCCTCGTATGTCTTCTGCTGACTTTCGAAATGACTTTAGCGGCTGAGTCATTTTCTGTTGGATACAGTAGACTTTAAGCAGTCTCTGTCTTCTTCGTCTAAGTCGGCTGACAAGAGATATTCTCTTGAGTATGGTCAGCTGATGACTGCGAAGGTACTGAGCTTGCATAGAGTTCTTCTGCTGATGTCTGTCAGCTGATGAGGTGTCTTCTACTGAAAGTGAGGTTCAGCTGATGACAGAAGAAGGCAAGCAATTACATTGATGACGTGGGGTTCTGGAAAGTAACTTCGTTAAAATATCAATCCAACAATTTACCCCGTATAGGACTTAGACAAAAGGATAAATAATAAAAACAATCTAGCCTATACATCATCTAGTCCTATCAAGACACTACAATATTGATATCAGCTGGGTTTTGGGATCTTCAATTCCATAGTACTACTATGATTTCCCCCAATATTATTTTAACCACTAATCGTTGAATACCATCTAGTGACTCATAACCCAACAATTTCCCCCTAATTGATGATGCCAAAACCTCTATAAAATATAAAGAAAGAATACTAAACTACTGACATAGATAGACTTCAGTAAACTGAATCAGTTAGCCTTAAGAGTTCAGTAGTTGAGAGATATGTAAAATCAGAGAAACGGTTATGTGTGAGTGTGTGTCAGATCACTTCAGTGATCAATTGTGATAAGCATAACACAACTAAAAGCCTTAAGACAATGAGTAATTGTCTTGCCAGAAGAAAAGGAACTGATATATATGAAGAAGATTACAGGGTTCCTATTCTTCTATACAGGGGATGAGAAGACTATTGCTAACGTCTGAATCTCTGGGTCTTCTTCTTGAAGTCTTCAGACCTGTCAGCAGGAGGATCCAGGCCATAATATTTGTAAATCCTTGTACGCAATGTCTGGATTTCCTCGAGATCAGCAGGAATATCAGAACTTAGATCATGATGATAAGTTGCTGGTTCGATCTCATCTTCTATCTCCTTTGTGCAAAGCACGCCACGAGTAATCCTAGGAGGAGGGATGCATCTGAATGCTGGAGCTCTGAGGGGTATCTTCTCTCTTTCCATAATCTGTAGGAGCTGATCTCTGAGCTGGGCATTGTATTGATGAATAAATTCTTCAAATAGTTGATCAGCTGGTATCCCAGATAGATAGAAGCCCCATACATAGTATCCCTTGATAAATTCTTCTTTGAGTTCCTCCCACTGCTCGTTCAGTTCTGTTGGCACCCATCTGTCTATATGAGGAATAGGAGCTTTCTTGATGTAAGGTGCTCTGGGTGCTCCTCTCCTGTAAGACCCTGGGATCTGCCTTCTCCAATCTACTACTGGCTCGCTGGCTATCTTATCTGTCAGTTGAATGATCTTAGCCAGGTCAGCCAATCTTTTCTTCTCTCTGAGACCCGCTGATCTAGCATCTCCTCTTCGGAGATTTAATCCCTTCAGCGTGACCTCCCAAGTTGCTCTGTCCTCGGCCTCTTGCTCAGGTGTAAGAGTAGGAGTGTAAGAACTCTGAGCTAAGGGTAGGACTTCAGTAGAAGACGCTTTGGCTAGCTCCTCTTGAGCTTTCTTCTTCTGTTCAACAAGGATCAGTTTAGCCTTTTCTTTTGCAATCTTGCCAATTATTTTTCTAGGCTTCTTAGCCTTCTTAGCTTCTTCAATCTGTTGCTCATGATCCAGCTGATCTTGCAGCTTCTGGGCAACTTCTTTATCAAATGCCTCCTGCTCCGCTTTGGATTTAAATTTAGGCATCGGGGAAGATGGAGGAGTAACTTCAGTTGTGATCTCCTTCCCCGGCCTTTGCCGTGGCAGTGGATCATCGAGAAATCGAGCAATATCTTCAATATGCTGAGTAGTTGAAACATTTGCTGGCTCAGTCACAGCTGGTTGGACTTCTGGGACTTGGACATTTCCAGGAAGGGATACTTCAGAACTGGTTATAGCCTGTATAGCTCAACCTTCCCCCTGATTTCCTTTCCCCTAATTTCCTTCCCCCTTACTAATAGCTTGGACTTCTGGGCTCTTCTCCACCTCAGCCTGTTCCGCCTCAGCCTGTTCATCTATCACGGCTTCTTCCCCCTTTTTGGCATCATCAGCCAGGGAAAGGCGAGTGCGGATGGCTGTCACCTCCTTATCCAAATTAAAGCAAAGATTCTTGATGAAGGTGGCTGTGGATTCGAAGTCTTTGACTGCATCGCAGTATTGCTCCCATTCCTTCTCCTGATCTCTAAATTGTTTGAGTTGGGCTGCGGACTCCTGTCTGAGTTTCAGCAAAGACTGATCATGGGATTCTGTCATCTCCTTCTGAATTTCTTTGAGTGCCTCCGCCTGTTGTTGAATGGCTTTCTGAAGGCTCGAGGAGGCCACTCTATTTCTTTCATCCATAGTGGCTTGGACTGCCGCAAGGCCCTGAGTCAGCTGCTTAGAGAATAACTTCTGCTGAGAGATAAGGAGCTGCTGACTTTGAGCGGCTAAGTCCGCCTTCTGAGCTGTAAGGGCGGCCTCGACAATCTCCTGAATATTGACTGAAGAAGTAGGAGTTTCGGGGACCTTCTCAACCCCTGCTTCCAGTCGGTCGACGCTCTCAGTCTGGGCTTTGGTGTACTGAGCCCATTTGAGATGAACGTCTTTTGCAAGGGGTCGATTCTTATCTCCCTGTCGCCTGATGGCTTTGTTGACCGACTTAGAGGTCACGGAACCTATAGGTTTGATCTGATAACTGCTGGTTCCGAGCCTCTGCTCAGATGTCGTGATCTGTTGCGCTCGACTTGGCTTCGAGGCAACTGGGGCATCACCTGATGTGGAGGGTGGTGGTGATCGGCCCTGTTCGCGAGGAGTGTTACCCTCAGCAGATCCTCCCAAATCTGCATCCTTGGGTGGCGCCTGATCCATGTCATCATCATTATTGTCATCGTCGTTGTCATCACCATGATGAGATGGAGGCGAAGGGCTGTTGACTGGAGCTGAGGATCTTAAGCTTAGCAGATAGAGCATAGCAGCGCGAAGATCCTCGAAGGAAGCTAGATCAGCTGGTTCCCCAAACCCTATAGGTGATTGCAAGCTCTGCTCTTCTTTCAGTAGGGACAAGGCTGACTGAGTCCTGATAAGTTCTTCAAGAATATCCCAGCTAAGGAATCTCAGCAGCATTTGTGTCCTGGCCTTTATGGCAATTTCGACCAGATCCCGATGTTCAGCTATTTCGGGGATCTGAGCACTGACCTCTCCAGTGATTCGGAGAAAGGTGGAGTGCATGGTCGTCCACTCTGAAGAGGTTTCCTCAGTCGGTACTCCAGTGTCTGACTGAGTCTCTGAGGAACTAATCCGCTGGACTTTATCTTTCAGCGTGGCACCTTCTATAGTTGTGTCCGCGTCAAGTGGTGGATCCTCCTGAGTGGGTGGAGGAGAGGCAAGTTTTGCTGAAACCTTAGAAGGTCCAGGCTTGCTGAGCCTCTTCCTCTTAAGCGGGTCGGTGCGAGGTGGCAAGTCGGAAGTGACTCTTTTCTGCTCAGGCGGCCCTCGTCCGATGGATTTCTCAGCAGCGGCTCTTGTCTTGAATTTTATGAGCTTGCGGTCGAAATATCTTGCATCAGCAAATGCTAAGCGATCTGATACTGACTCTTCGATAATTATGGACATCTTTGTCCCGTACAGCAGCTTTCCCACACTTATAAGACTCCTCTCTCCTGTGGGTGTGGCTGCGAACTTCTGAGCCTGAGTTTTAAGCTCGGCTACATAGTAGTCAGTCCAATTGACTCTGACTCCATCATCTATTATCATCATCAGCTGAATGCGAGGCTTAGATAGCTGATCATATGAACCGGCAGAGCTCGTAAGAATATGTGAAACAATGTACGCGAGCCCTCGGTACTCTGGTAGCAGCAGATTCTTCGGCAGACCGGTCTTGAAGACTACGTCGTTTCTGCCACAGAATTTTTGAACATAGGAGTTTATCTCTTTCTCCTTGTATCCAATGGGTGAGACTCTGCGCGCTGGGAGATCAGAGGTCAGCTCCACGGCGGATCAGATATCGATGATGTGTTCACTGGCATCTCAAGATTGAGGGACAACCTCCTTCATGTATGAGAACCTGGATTCCTCCACGCCTGTATCTAGGGTTCTCCAGTTGTAGTAGACTTCTGCAACTTGTCTGGGCAAGTATGCTTTGGGTTGCTTCGAGATGAGAAGCTCCAGTCCGGAAGTTTCGAGAGCCGTGAAGACGGGCTCAAGATATGGAAGATCAGCTTGGTGTAGCGCCATCGTCGGTTCGAACAGGATTCGGGATTGATGATTTCATCGATGTTGGTGGGTGTTTTGACAGCCATATTATCTGCAAATTTTCTGTTAGAGACTGAAATAATAGAAGTCAAAACACAATGTATTCGCGATAATGTAGATGATGTTTACCGTAAATGTAGAGCTTGGTTGAAAAGAAAGTTCAGATTTAGAAGAGAAGTTTAATCGAAAATGCTGAAATTTCTTAAGCTATAATGGCGATAAAATTGTGAAAGTGGATTTGAGGTAGATTGATAAAGGATTTTATATGATCGTGCATATCAAAAAGTTTAGATCGGACGGTTGGGGTTCAATCTAAAATTTTTAATGACGGTTGTGATTTGATGTTATAAATGGAATGATTACACAAGCCGCCTCTACCATAGACCACCATAGGATTATGCACATTTAAGGTAGGTGAAAAGACATGCATTAAATGCGCTACAGGCATCATTAAAGATTAAGTCATTTTAAATGAGAACGGTTTCCTACTAATTTCCTACTAACTTATCCTTAAGAATTAATGGCGGGAAATAAATGCTCATTAACTACTGAGTGGAAATAAATGCGCTACAGGCATCATTAAATAAATGCTTGTTTTAACCCATACAGAGCTTTCCTAAGTCTGTACACCTGATCTCCCTGCTGAAAGCCGGGCGGTAGTTCCACGTAGACTTCTTCCTTCAGCACGCCGTTCAGAAAAGCTGACTTTACATCCATTTGATATACTTTGAATCCTTGATGCGTTGCGTAAGCTAGGAATAGGCGAATGGCTTCCAATCTGGCGACTGGAGCGAATGTTTCATCAAAGTCGATTCCCTCTGCTTGACAGTATCCTTTGGCAACTAGTCTAGCTTTGTTTCTAACAATGACGTTGTTTTCATCAAGCTTGTTTTTGAAGACCCACTTAGTACCAATCACATGCTGATGTCTAGGTCTGTCAACAAGCTCCCAACTTCGTTTCTAACGAACTGGTTCAGCTCTTCTAGCATGTCGATGATCCAGTCAGCATCATTGAGTGCGTCCTCTATTGACTGAGGTTCTTCTGTGGACAAGAAACAAGAATAGAGTGAGCTTTCTCCTTGACTTAGTTTAGATCTTGTCCTTATAGTTGCTGACGAATCCCCTATAATAAGATCTGAAGAATGAGCGTCAAGCCATGAACGTCTGAGTCTGGATTCCTCTTCTGATACTACTTCTGCACAGTCAGTAGGTGTGTTAGGCATTTCTGTTTACTGTTCTGTGATTGCATTAGTTCAGTAAAAAGGTTAGGATCTACTGAGTTTCCAGGTTCAGGGGCATTTAGCTCAGGAACAATATTTGTTCCCCTTGAGTTTATATTCTCAGTAGAGGTCTCAGTTACCACTGGGGCTTCCTCATCGACCGTTGTTACCTGTTGTTGATTCTGTTCAGTAGAATCAACCAGGTCAGCTACATCGCTTGTTGGCTGAGTCTGAATTTCTTCATCGTCTGACTCATCATCCCAACAATGCTGGATCTTTTCAGCTTTGTCGTTTAGTGCGAGATCCTGTAGCTTGCTGTTGACATCTTCAGTATTTGTCTTTGTAGTTTTCCTGTTCTTAGTAACAAACTCATCAAAAACAACATGAGGGCTTTCCTCCATGCAAAGGGTCCGATAGTTAAAGACTCTGAAGGCTTTACTGACCCGAGAGTATTCTAAGAATACTCCTTGATCAGATTTGCTATCAAAGACCTTCAACTTATCTTTCCCATTATTGTGAATAAAGCACGGACAACCAAAAATATGAAAATGAGAAATAGAAGGTATTCTCCCTTTCCATAATTCGTATGGTGTCTTCATGTGTTGCTGTGTAAGCAGTGAGCGATTCTGAGTGTAGCAGGCTGTGTCAGTAGCATCTGCCCAGAACTTTGAGGGTAGTCCAGAGTCTACTAGGAGCGTTCTTACTACTTCTTTAAGTGTTCTGTTTTTGCGTTCAGCAAGTCCGTTCTGCTGAGGGGTGCGAGCTGCTGATGTCTCGTGCTTAATTCCCTCCTTTTCGCAGTACTCTTTAACTACTGAGTTGAGAAATTTTGTTCCTCTATCTGAGCGAATTCTCTGTATCTTGATGTCCTTTTCCACACTGAGCTTTTTCAGCAGTTTGGGCAACTCAGTCTGGACATCAGATTTGTTGGCTATGAAGATGACCCATGTATATCTTGAGTAGTCATCAATAACGACGAGGGCATACTTCTTGCCTCTTATAGTCACTGGAGAAACTGGCCCGAATAAGTCCATGTGTAGCAGTTGAAGGATTCCATCAGTGGAAGGTGACAGAATAGGTGGATTGCTACTCTTTGTCTGCTTTCCCTTCAAACATGCTTCACAATTTCTGTCTTTGATAAACGATTCGTTGGGCAGTCCTCTGACTTTAGAGTTCTTGGCTAGCTTGTTCATAGTCTTGAAGTTCAGGTGGCTGAGTCTCTTGTACCACAGCCATCTTGCCTTGTCACTAGATTTAGTCTGTGCGAGTAAGCAAGCCTCAGGTTCTGCGGTTTTCTAGTTTGGAACGTATATATTCTTCCTCCGCGAACCTGATAACACTGTTTTCCCTGTAGATTTATCAACAATATCACAGAAACCAGCGTCAAAGATAACTCTATTCAGATTGTCACAGAATTGACTGACAGAAAGAATATTATGTTGAAGTCCTTCAACATATGTTACTCTTGGAACTGAGGTAGTCCCAATATTCAGTGTTCCGTATCCCCTTGTATAGCCTTTAGAGTTGTCACCAAACTTAATTCTGGGACCATCTTCCTGTATGTAGTTGGTCAGCAGGCTCTTTTGATAAGTCATGTGTCTCGAGCAGCCGTTGTCCACTATCCAAGGGTCCTTATGCACCTGCAAAATAGAAACATTTTTAGGTACCCTTTGGTTCAGTTGGGTCCTTACATGTTAGTGGGTGATTTCGGAACCCAGATCTGCCTAGGGACCTTAGAAGTCTGAGACTTCTTCTTCTGAACTTTGTCAGCTTTCTTCTCCACAGGACTCGGACATACTGACTTTCTGATGATTTTGGGTTCAGGAGCTTTCTTCTTCTGAGGCTTTGCGCTCCTCCTGACCCTGAGCTCATAGTAGTACGAACCATACTGAGCCGGATGCTCATACAGTGGTTCCTCGTACTGTTCCGCCCACCTGACCTTCTTGGTTTCCCCTGAGTTTCATCGTGGTGTCCTGGGGCTGGAACCTTTGGTCAGTTGTTTCTTGTTGCTCGGCCGAGGTGCAACTATCTTCTGTTTATTCTTCGTCTGAGGTGTTGAGTCAGTCGTCTGAACTTTACCTCTGACGAACCTATCAGCCAGCAGTTCTGAGCTCTTTGAAGTGGAGGCTTCATGAGTATAGCCAAGTCCTTCTTTCATGACCGTCGGCCTTTGCGCTCTAAGCATACTTTCCAACTTCTCCTTAGCTCCTAGGTACTGTTCAGTCATCAGTTCTCGCCAAACTTCATCACTTCTTCGAAGTGACTCATGATCCTTTTCAACTTCTGCGAGCTTCTGACTGAGTCGGGCTATCTCAGTATCTTTCTCAGAATTGTCCTTGGTCAGAACTGATATCTGAGTTTCTTGAAGCTGAGACTTAGTCATAAGAGATTTAATCTCTTCCTTGAGTCTCACAACAAGATTCTCAGACTTAGTAGAAACCTGAAAGTCTCTGATTCTCAGCCTTTACCTGTTCCAGTTCCTGAATGGTTCTGTTAAACTCTCTGCTCAGCTGAATCTGCTCCTCTAGTAGATCATCGTAGGCTTGTACCACATCTAGAGGATCATCTGTGTCCGAGCACGTGTCGTGTGTGCTGTGAGAACAAGAGGTTAAATTAAGTTTAGAATTTACCTCAGCCTCTTCTCCGGCCATCAGATAATATTCTGCATTTTCTTCAGGATCTGTTTCTCCGATCTCAATGGCAACAAATGCAGCTTCGTCTTCAGAAGAATACATGAATGTATCTTCCTCGATTGAGTCATCGGATATCTCTCCGGCTATGTAGGCCTGCCTCCTACGGGCGAATTTCTCGCGTCTGGCCTGCCGTTCTGCTCTTTGAGCAGCTGAGTGTTCAGGATATTCGTACTGATAGTGTCCCTCCTTCTTGTAGTTGTAACAGACAGATGATCTGCTGCTTTTTCCAACTGAGTCTTTGGATGGACTCGCAGTAGGTTCTGTGTTCCTGCAGTCAGTAGAAGGTTTAGATTCTTCCCTTTTTAGAAAATCTTTCTTACCTGAGGGAGAATCTCTGTTAAATTTCTTCAGCTTTCTGACTCTCTCCTTTTCTCTTTAATATTTGAGAGCCATATGCGCAAGTGGGTCAGTAGCAGATGTCTCAGAGGACTTTGTTTCTGCTGTAGCTACTGCCTTGCTGGAAGAAATGGGTTTGATTCCAGTTTTGCTGACTGTTGCTTTGAAAGTATGGTCAATCTGAGTGTAAGCTGGAGCACTGGAACATCGTTGGGGTAGGCTGTGCTCAAATTCCTCTGTTTTTAATTCTAAAAAGATAACATCAGGAGTTAGAGCATTAAGATCAGAGCGACGTAAATAAGTAGCAAATGGAAGCCACTTCTGTCGAGGTAGCGCTCTTAAGATCTTGGTGTTCATCTCTTTGTTAGTGAACATCCTCCCCAGCCCGTTGATCACATTGACTTGGTTTGTGAATCTGATGCTTAGCTCGTCAATGGTCTCACTGGGCTCCATGGCAAACGCCTCGAACTTTTGTAGCTCTAATTCGAGCTTGTTCTCTTTGATCTGCGGGGTTTCTTGGCTCAGTACAGCCAGGGCATCCCAAAGTTCTTTTGCCGTCTTGCAGTCTTGCACCCTCCTCAGGTGAGAATCACTGAGGGTAGTCAGGATTGCATTACGCGCAACTCGGTCGACGTTGTGTAGCTTTTTCTCTTCTGGTGTGAAGGCTGATTTTTCTTTAGCGACCTTAGCGCCAGTCTGCGCTCCTACACCTCCCACAGCGGCAAATTGTACACTGTCGATCATGGGAATGATGGGTCCTATCTCAATGACGTCTGTCATGCTGTCATACAGCGATGTGAGGTGTGCCTCCATTCTCACACGCCATACCGTGTAGTTATCTATTGAGAACATCGGTACCGTCCGAATACCTGACATATCAGACATTATGGGCAAGAGTATAAGGATGTATGAAGAGATGCTTGTGCAGTGAAAAACGTTTTCAGGATCTGTTCGAGAAGCCCAGTAGTTACAGAACCGATGATCAGAAGAACACCGTTGCTCTGATACCAATTGTTGGTCCGGAGACGATAGTCAGGTGTAGGGGGGGTGAATACACCTGATCACAGTTTATTTTTCTCAGAACGCAAAGGACAGCTGAGCTGTAGGTTGCAACTGATGAACAGTGCCAAATAGTAACCTTCGATCGCGGGTCAGAAGTGTGCCAACTGCTGAGCTCTCCTACTGACTTTTGTCACTACTTGAAACTCAGTCGGAGACGTTGTGCGGATAAGAGTGTGGGGCCCGGAGATTCGTCTCAGTTTGAAAACGTGATTTTCACAAATCAAGTAATTTTTGGCTGGTGCGCTTCGAGAATACGTTTTATGCAAAGATATGATTTTTAATCAGTTTGTATGCAATGCAATAAAATTGTAAATAACACAAGAAATTTTTAACGTGGTTCGGATACGCAAGATCCTACGTCCACGGTCCTGCCGAACATGAGTTTTTGTTGATTTATCTGAGCAAGTCTCAGCATGGAATCTGTGCACTGGACATACCCTTATAAGTTATAGTCCTTAGCGACTTTACAAATCAAACCGAAGTTTGAAAGGGAGGGGATAATCTCCAACTATCTCCAACTAGGAAGGAGTTCTTACAGTAAGAACAATCACTAAAAGTGAACTCCTTCAAATTTCTAAGCTATAAATTTGGCAATGAGCTTAGCTAGAGAAGATGGATTTAAAGAACTCTAGAGAGAAGAACTAATGATATTCTATTGGGCAAGTTCTTCGTTGGATTGATCTTGAATGCGCTAGAGTTGTTCGAAAGCTTGAGCGTTTTTCCCTTGATATCCCGTGCGTGAAGCTCGGATTTCTTCTCTATTTATAGTTGTGAGCAGGCATATGTCCGTTGGAGAAGACGATGCCACGTGTCACAAGCTTCCAAAGAAAATGGCCATAAATTCGAATTGTTGCAGTAGAGTTGTTGGACACTGTACATGAGAGCAGCTTTAGTTGGTCAGAGTAGATAAAGCATTGTCGGCTTCTCATTGGTCGAGGTTTGTGGTAGGTGAGATTGTGTCAGACATCAGAGTTGACTCTCTCTAATCCTCGTATGTCTTCTGCTGACTTTCAAAATGACTTTAGCGGCTGAGTCGTTTTCTGTCGGATACAGTAGACTTTAAGCAGTCTTTGTCTTCTTCGTCTGAGTCGGCTGACAAGAGATATTCTCTTGAGTATGGTCACCGATGATCGCGAAGGTACCGAGCTTGCATAGAGTTCTTCTCGCCGATGTACTCGGTCACCGATGAGGTGTCTTCTACTGAAAGTGAGGTTCAGCTGATGACAGAAGAAGGCAAGCAATTACACTGATGACGTGGGGTTCTAGAAAGTAACTTCGTCAGAAGATCAATCCAACAATTTACCTCGTACAGGACTTAGACAAAAAGATAAATAATAAAAATAGTCTAGCCTATACATCATCTAGTCCTATCAAGACACTACACTACTGATATCAGCTGGGATTTGGGATCTTCAATTCCATAGTATTACTATGATTTCCCCCAATATTATTTTAACCACTAACAACTGAATACAATCTACTGACTCATAACCCAACAACAAGTGGCAGAAGTCTACTATAACAGGAGGTCGGTGGAAGATACGGATGGGGAAGTATCCCTGTTCGCATATATGAGGGAGGTGACCCCTCAGAAGTGGGAGTCCGATCACCATGTCATTGACATCAGGGCTGCATTACAGGCGTCTTTTGATCTTCCGACCCACGGGATATCCCCAGTTGGATATAAGGAGAAGGAGCTGAACTCCTATGTCCAAAGGTTCTGCGGCAGAGGCGACATCTCGTTCAAATCTGTGTTGCCAAAGAACCAGCTTCTACCAGAGTACTGCGGGCTCGCCTACATCGTCATGCATATCCTGACGAGCTCCGTTGGTTCCTTCGATCAGTTGTCTAAACCTCGACTCCAGTTGAGGATGATTATAGAGGATGGAGTTCAGGTCAACTGGACAGAATTCTACGTGGCTGAGCTTAAGGCTCAGGCGCAGAAGTTTGTCACCACACCCTCCGGAGAGAGAAGACTCATTAGTGTGGGAAAGCTACTGTACGGGATGAAGATGTCCGTACTGATAGAGGGCTCAGTATCGAATCATGCAGCCTTTGTTGATTCTAGATACTTCGACAGCAAGCTCATCAAATTCAAAACTAGAGCCGCTGCTGAGAAGTCAGTCGGGCAAGGGCCAGCCGCACAGAAGAGAGTTACTGCTGACTTGCCCCCTCGCGCTGACCCACCTAAGAAGAAAAGGCTTATAAAGACTGGAGCGTCTGAGGCTCCTGCAAAGCCTGTTTCTCCCCCACCTACTCAGGAGGAGAATATACTAGACGCGGACACATGCATTGAGGGTGCCATGCTCAAAGACAAAGTCCAGCGTATCAGCTCCGAGGAGACACAGTTGGATGAAGCCGAACCAACTGTGGAAACATCTCCTGAGTGGACAACTATCCAGTCAGCTCGTCTCCGAGCCGCAGAAGAAGTGACTGCACAGATCCCAGAAATTACCGAACACAAGGATCTGGTCGATATCGCGATTAGGGAGAGGACACAGATGCTCCTGAGATTCCTGAGTTGGGATGTTCTCGAAGCTTTGATAATGACTCAGTCAGCATTGTCCTTACTGACGGAGGAGCAGAGTCTTCAGTCAGCCATAGGGTTTGGAGAACCCACTGACCTTGCATCGTTCGAGGATCTGAGAGCCGCAATCCTGTATCTACTCAGCCTAAGATCCTCAGAACAGCACGTCAGCAGCCCATCGCCGCCATCCCATCACGACGATGACAATGATGATAATAACAATGATGTGGATCAGGCACCACCCAAGGAAGCAGACTAGGGAAGATCTGCTGAGGGTAAAACTCCCAGCGAGAAGGGCAAATCAACACCACCCCCGTCGACATCAGGTGATGCCCCAGTTGCCTCGAAACCCAGTCGAGAGAAACAACTCGCAGCGTCTGAGCAGAGGCTCGGAACAAGCTCTTATCAAGCTCAACCAATAAGTTCCATGTCCTCAAAGTCTGTCAACTGATCCATCAGGAAGCAGGGAGACAAGAATCGTCACCTCGCAAAGGACGTTCACTTGAAATGGGCTCAGTACACAAAGTCTCATACTGAGACAGTTGACAAGCTTGCCAGCGAGGTAAAGAAGGTCGCCGAAGCTCCTACTCCATCTGTCAACATTCAGGAGATTGTTGAGAGCTCAAAAAGCGGACTTAGCCGCTCAGAGTCAGCAGCTTCTCCAAGCTCAACAGAAAATGTTTTTTGAGCAGCTGACTCAGAGCCTTGCAACAGTCCAAACAACTATGGATGAGCGGAACAAGATAGCCACCTCCAGTGTACAATAAGCCATAACTATTCAGGTGGAGGCCCTCAAGCTCATTCAAGCTGAGATGATAGCTTCCCATGAAGAATCCCTCCAGAAGCTGAGACAGGAGACGGGAGCCCAGATCAAGCAGATTCGTGCTGACCAAGAGAAATATTGGGAGCACTACTGTGACGCCATCAAGGATTTCGGCACCACCGCCACCTCCATTAATAACATTCTTTTCAAATTGGAGAAGGAGGTGTCTGCCATCCGCGCTCGTCTGACCCTGGCTGATGATGCCAAAAAGGGGAAGATAAGAATGAGGCGGAGAAGGCTAAGGTGGGTGAGGGATCAAAGGCAAAGGAAATTTCCAAGGGTGAAAGCTCAGCTGCTCAAGCTGAAGCCAACCCTACACCCACTCCAGAAGTCCAAAGTCTGGCCATCATACCACTAACTCAGGTGCCGGAGCAGACCGGAGGATCTTCCTCGGCACAGCACATTGAGGAGGTCGCTAGGTATGTGGACCAAGATGACGAACCACTGCCCCCGCAGAGGCCGGGGAAGGAGAAAGCTACTGAAAACACTCCACTGCCTTCCCTGACGCCCAAATTCCGATCCAAAGCGGAGCAGGAGGAGTTCGACAAGAGAGTTTCCCAGCAACTTCAGGACCAGCTCGACTATGAGCAACGTCATGAAGAAGAAATCCAGAAGGCTAAGAAGCCCAAGAAGCCTGTAGGCAAAATCGCTAAGGGCGCAGCCAAAAAGCTTCTGGATGCAGAGAAGAAGAAGAAAGCTCAGCAGTCAGCTGATGATGAGGCTATCTCCGATACAGACAACATACCCCTTACTCAGAGAATGACAGACATTCCTAAACTAACTTCTGAGCAGGAGGCGGAGGACAGAGCCACCTGGGAGGCAACACTGCAAGGACTGAATCACCGGAGAGGAGACACTAGAGCAGCTGCCCTCAGAGAAAAGAAAAGGCTGGAAGTTTTAGCCAAGATCATCGAAGCTACTGACAAGATGGCCAATGAACCAGTTATTGACTAGAAGAAACAGATACCCAGGTCATCCAAGTACTACAGGCGAGGCGCTCCGAGAGCTACTTATTAGAAGAAAACTCCTCACCGCCACGTAGACAAGTGGATACCATGGAATCTAAACGAGGAATGGGAGGAACTCAAGATCGAGTTCATCAAAGGGTACTATGTGTATCAATGCTATCCGACTAAGATTCCGGCAGATCAACTTTTTGATGAATTTCTTCATCAATCAAACGCCAGACTCAGAGCACAGATTCATATGATCCTTGCTAAGGAGAAGCTGCCACTAGTTGCTCCTGCATTCAGAAGAGTACCTCCTCCCAGGACCACTCGTGGTGTTTTATGCACCAAGGAGATTGAAGACGAGGTCGACGCAGCAACACGACATCATGATCTCAGTTCTCAGCTGCCAAGCGATCTCGAGGAAATCCAAACACTCCGTGCAAGAATCTACAAATATTACGGTTTGGATCCTCCTGCTGACAAGTCTGCGGATTTCAAGAGCAAGACTAAGAAGTTCAGACGTTAGCAGCAGTCTTCATATTTTGTATAGAAGATAGGAACCCTGTAACTCATATCTCATATATAACAGTTCCTTCTTCTGGCTTGACAATCACTCATTGTCTTACGACTTTTGTTTGTGTTATGTTTATCACAACTGATCACTGAAGTGATCTGACACACACTCACACATAACCGTTTCTCTGATGTGCCTATCTGTTAACTGTTGATTTCCTTAAGTTATTTGCTCAGTTTTTAACTGAAGTCTCTCTAGGTCAGTAGTTGGAACTTAGATTTATAGAGGTTTTGGCATCATCAATTAGGGGGAAATTGTCGGGTTATGAGTCAGTAGATGATACTTAGTATTTTATTGGGTAAAATAATATTGGGGGAAATCGTAGTGTTCATGCTATGGAATTGAAGATCCCAAAACCCACCTGGTATCAGTAGTGTAGTGTCGATAGGACTAGATGATGTAATAGGCTAGACTGATTTCGATTTCTTTATCTTTCGTGTCTATGTCCTGTACGGGGTAAAATGTTGGATTGATCTTCAGTAGAAAGTTACTTTCCAGAATCTCACGTCATCAGTGTAAGAGCTTGTGCTCTTAAGTCATCACCTGATCTTCGCCTCAGTAGAAGACACCTTATCAGCTGACAGACATCAGTAGAAGAACCTTATACAAAGCTTAGTACCTTCGCAGTCTACAGCTGATTGCACTCAGTAGAATATCTTGTCAGCCGACTCAGACGAAGAAGACAGAGACTGCTTCAAGTCTACTGTATTCGATAGGAAACGACCCAGCTGTTAACATCACTCGAAAGTCAGCAGAAGATCATACGAGGATAAGTGAGAGTTAACTCCGATGAAGACCGATGTCTGACATATCTCACCTGCCACAAACCTCGACCAATGAGAAGCCGTCAACGCATTATCTGCTCTGACCAACTAAAGCTCATGAACAGTATGAACAACTCTGCTGCAACAATTCGAATTTATGGTCGTTTTCTTTGGAAGTTTGTGACACGTGGCATCGTCCTCTCCAACGGGCAAATGCCTGGGTCACGACTATAAATAGAGAAGAAAATCAGAGCTCCATGCACGGGATATCAAGGGATAAAACGCTCAAGCTTTCGAAACAACTCTAGCGCATTCAAGAGAAATCCAGCGAAGAACTTGCTCAATAGAATACTCTTAGTTCTTCTCTCTAGAGTTCTTTAGATCCCTCTTCTCTAGCTAAGCTCAAAAGTTCATATCTATAGCTTAGATTCTCGAAGGAGTTCATCTTTAGTGATTGTTCTTATTGTAAGAACTCCTTCCTAGTTGGAGAATATCCCCTCCCCTTCAAACTTCGGTTTGATTTGTAAAAGTCGCTAAGGACTATAACTTAGAAGGGTCTGTCCAGTGGACAGATACCTTGCTGAGGCTTGCTCAGATTAATCAACAAGACCTCCTGTTCAGCAGGACCGTGGACGTAGGATCTTGCGTATCCGAACCACGTTAAAAATTGCTTGTGTTGTTTACTGTTTTATTGCATTGCATACAAACTGCTTACAAAATCATATCTTGCATAAAACGTATTCATAAAGTGCACTAGCCAAAACTATTTGACTTGTGAAAATCACGTTTTTAACTTAGACGAACCACCGGGCCCCACACTCTTATCCGCACTAAGTCTACGACTGAGAATTAACCACTGACAAAAGTCAGTAGGAGAGACTCAGTAGTTGGCTCACTCTATGACTCGCGATCGAAGGTTACTAACTGGCACTGTTCATCAGTCGCATCCAACAGCTCAGCTGTCCTTCGCGTTTGAGAAAAGAAACAGTACTCAGGTGTATTCACCCCCCCCCCTCTACACCTGACTCTCGTCTCCGGACCAACACCTCTCTTTTGTAGGTTGCAGCTCATTCTGAAGACGAACGCGGCCACCGCACGTTGCTAGTGGAAAAGAGCAGCTGCGACAGAACCCTAGCAAATAAATTTAGACCATTGCGGATCCAAACCATCACCATCCATTCCACCATCGATTCCCACTTTTTTCTTTAGATAACAGATCTCTAGTCACAGAGGGGAACGAATTGCGGCTGTTAATAGCCACTAGATTCTACTTCTTCAACTGAATTAAACGATAGAAAAAGCAAGAAACATGCTGAGTTTCGCGATTGGTTCCGGGCACCCCAGAGACCAACATGCCTCACATTTTACATCGATATAAGGAGAGAAGCAATTGAATTGCTGAAACAATTCGCCAAGAGCTACTGACACACCTGTCCTTTTCGTTATGATTCCGCTGCGGAAACCTGGAAATTCCTGGTTTTCTAGGCATTTACCACCTGTCCTTTTCGTTACGATTCCAGACAAAGAAGAGACCCAAATGGCTCATACGATATATCTAGACGAAGCTAAGGAGAAAGAAAATAATAACTTTGGAGCGTTCTAGAAGATATATCTAGACGAAGCTAAGGAGAAGGAAATAATATCTTTGGAGCGTTCTAGAAGATATATCTAGACGAAGCTAAGGAGAAGGAAAATAATATCTTTGGAGCGTTCTAGAAGATATATCTAGACGCAGCCTCACAAGCCGCCACAAGTAGCGGTAAAAAAACTAGAAAAATAGAGTTTCGTCGCCGTCGTTTTTCTGGATTTTCATGCGATTACAAATGACCCGACCTAATGGGTGGCCTGACCTACCTTAAGTTTAGGTTAGTTTGAACTCAAAATTTAAAGGTCCAAGCATCCGGGATTTGACGATTGTTTTATCTTAGGTCATAAAAGTTTTACGGGCATTGGGCTAAGAATGCTTGATCTTATATTCTTAATAAAAGAAAATAATATAGCTTAAAGGTATTATAATTGACTCCATATTGAAAGGTTTTGGGCTCAATTCATATTAGGTTAATCAATTTATTTTTCTTATTATAAAAATAAAAATATAACGTGATGGTTCTGAAACAAGATAAACTGGTGTATTGACAAGTTCAGAGTGGTCAGTGTCTAGCTTGTAGGCAGCTTGACCTTGCATCAGTAATCTTATTAATGAAAAATGTAGACGCTGAATATGTAGGCCCAAACTCTTTTCAATAAAAACCTTTTCTGACACCGAAACATGTGTATGCCTTGTGCTAGTGCTTTTGAAGGTTATTAGAAATGGTCACTGATAAGAACACCTAACGCAGAGAGATAAACATTAATGCAACATGTGAAAGTACTTATGAACACAAGATTTGTATTGGTTAGGAGATAACTCCTACATCCACTCTTCCTAAATATTTTTGGGATTCCACTTTGTTACACGTCTTCGTCAGCTTTGTCTTCTTCTACAACTCAAACACACTAAAAGGGAATTATAAAGCTTCAAGGTAGAACACAACTAATAACTCGGGGTTCGTGAGAGAGTATGTTTTTGAATACTTAAGCTTTTTAGATTTCTTTGTGCTAATTTCCGTAACCTTGTTTGAATTAAGGCTCTTGGTATTTATAGACACATTAAATTATAGATACGCTAGAGAGCGCTCAAATTTAACATCGGATCTCGAACTGAAACCTCAATAACCCCTTTACATGAGTTAGCATATTGTGAAGATCAACCTATTGCATTATAAACTAAGTGTATACAATTCTTGACTAGCGTGCTATGTTAGAACAAGAATTTCAATCGATTAAGCAAGAGCATTAAATCAAATGACGTGCGTAAAACATTCTCTTAGATCATATGCATTTCATAAAGTTGTAGAACTCAATAATTCAAACTAACTTGTAAATGAAAATAAACCCACCTTTACTTCTCGAGTGTATCCTTGCAGCACAAGCTTGTGCTAATCTTATTTGAAGTTCACCAGACCTATAAGACGAGTTATAGTTTTAGTAGGTTACCTATCTAACCTCGTTACAATGGAAAACTTACTAATTTTAGATTCATTACACAAACCTTCTAAATTTGAACACTTTTAGAAAAACTTGTCCTTTCGGCTTGAGCACCAACAATACTCTTAATTTGTCTATTAAAACATAAAAAGACTCAATGTGAAAAAAAGATCGTCTTTGAACTTTTAAAATCATCACGCATTTCTTTTCATAGGTAAACATGGCATGATTATTTAGTGATATTCAACAAAATCACAAATACACATATTTCCCGACTAGAAAAACAGGCACAACAGCTTCATCATTCAACATTTACATACTTATAACATATTTAAACTATTAAAATAACCTTGAGCTACCCCTTATAAAAATTTCAATGCATCTTAACGGTTTTACCAAAGAAACCCAAGTTATAGTCAGTTTGATTAGTTTAGCAGGAATTGCAACAGGCCTCATCTTACACCTCTTCACTCACCATTTAGGCACAAACCTAACTTCTTCTCCAAGTGTTTCATGTGAAAATAGATTTAGTTCAACACATAATCTAGTTTTGCGCTAAGTAAGCCTCTATGTCACTTGAATCCAAATCGTTAATAAACTGGCTAATGTCAACTAATCTAATATATTCTTTTCTGCCAGACCAAATTGTGCACCATTTTTTTTGTTGTATACCTTAGATAAATAACATATGGAACTCGCAAACAAATATTATAGCGGCCACATAACATGTGTAACATATAAAGATTCAAATTGTGGCATAAAAAACTTTTCCGATTTTCTTCAAAATGTTTAATAAATAGAAATGGAAGAATGGTGTTTAGGTTCCAGCCAAGAGCAAGGTCCCAGTGGCCAGAACTACCTTAAGTCGCAATTTGTTATGTTTCGGACATTTAGTGTTCAAATTGTACTACTCTCAGTTTTTTGGCTTTGATTTTCTAGCTCTATTACAAGCCTCAAAGTTATTCCAAAGTTACACTAATAAAATTTGAACCGCCCCAGATGGCATGGACTGAAGAACCTAATATGTTACTTTACATTTGTAATGCTCTCTTTAGAGCCATATTTAAGATTTTATTGGAGTTTTATCACTTATTATAGAAGAACTTGCTTCAAATGTTAGACATTGGAAGTACAAGAAAATGAAAATTGAAATGTATATGCATTTTAAATCTTTACTACATACGAATTGTTGTATAGAATAAGCAGGGGCCTCCGAACTAACATGGGGGCCATATCCCTATTTACGATAGAATAAGTTAAGAAACAATGAAAGGTTCTTCATCCGCTGATCAGTAGTTTACTTAGATAATAAACGGATCCATCACACAAATACAAACACAAATATTGGGTCGGCCCTCACATTTCTGAGCTCCATAATGGAGCTTCATGAATTATGTTGTCAGCTAAAGATAGCACATAATGGTCTTATATTACACCCTTGAAGGGGAGTGTCAAGATGTGTCGAGCGCGGGCACATCTCGCCTGAGAAAGTGTCGAGTATGTGGGTGTCGGCATAGGCCAACATAGTCCGGGTGGGCTGGATAAGGATTTGAGTTGGGCCGATGAAGGAGGCATCGGACCAAAGTGTCGAGGCATGCGGCCAAGACACGTTGTGGGGAAGTCAAGCTATGTGGGCGAGGTTATCTGAGGAAAGAAATTAGAAAGCAAGCTCTTCGGGCAAGAGGTGTCAAGATAGCTGGGTGAGCGTGCGAGTCTGCCGGAGCAGCCGACCGAGTCTTGGAACTTCGGCCAGATAAGTAAGATTGTCTTGCCGGAGCATGTGGTCCCGGGCGAGATTGTGCGCTGGCGAAGGAAGTTGTCCGCCGAGTTTGGGCGCTCGAACGTATGAAGCACGATGTGCGTGCGGGAAAGATGGACGAGGTGCGAGGCCTCAAACGCGGCGCGCGAGGGCGCGTACGCGTAGTATTGAGATAGTTCGGCCGAGTCGGCGGGTGTGTCTCGGCTAAAGAACACGCCCGAAGGAAGGTTCTGCCGGACAGCTTGGTCCTACCGAGAGCAGCCAACAGATGTTGCGAAGGTGGATTGGCGAGCAACATGCTAAGGCACGTGGACACGCGGGCGTGCGTGAAGGAAGGTTCTACCGGACAGCTTGGTCCTGCCGAGAGCCACTGGCAGATGTGGCGAATGTGCATGGGCGAGCGGCCTGCTGAGGCATGTGGACACGCGGGCGTGCGGTTAGTCGAGATGGGTGGGTGCGGGCGCGCGGGTGGATGGGCCTCGAGGCGTGCCAGCGAAAGACCGCGGAACGGCGCGGAAGAGTGGCCCGTCGGGCGACACGCGGGCGTGCGACCTGACAAACAGCGCGCGGGTATTCGGACGAGTGTGGGATGATGGAAGCGAGGATGCGGGCGAGAGGCCTGCGAAGGTGGGCAGCCGCTCGAACAAAATGAAGTGCCGAAGGGGCAGCGTGAGCGAGGCATCCGAGGGGCGTTGGCGCGTGCGAGTACCCCACGGACGAGACGTGTGGGCGAGTGTGCGGTGTTGGTTGAAGCCTATGTGGACAAGGAATCCTAGTCTATGCGAGACTTGGATACGATCCTTCCGTGGTGCTTGGATCGAATAAGAATCTTCAATATATGAAGGATCTTGAAGATATGGACGGAATGTGGATGTCATATCTGAGTATGAAGAAGAAGGATCTTGAAGATAAATATGGATTGCGGAAGTCATAATCCCAAGTGGGAGAAGAAGACTGGAAGATAAAGAGAAATCTGGAAGATAGGGACGGATAGGGCGTATCTATTCGTCGCCGGCCAATCAAATAGTGTCATGTGTATTCTAGTCTTCGTAGGAATCTTAAGATGTGGGTGATTGTCCCACATCTATAAATAGGGGGCGAGTGAGTCCCTAGAGAGACATCGAGTATTCGTATGAGTGAGTTAATATTCGAGTGTGCTTATACGAGCGAGTGGGTCGCAAGTGTTGTGTATTGAGTGTTAGAGTTATACGAGAAGTGTTGTGTATAGCCTAAGCGTCCAGTTTGTGAAGTGCGAGTAATAAATTGGCTTGGAAATGCAGTCCCGTGATATTGAATTCGTGTGTTTTTCATTCTTCTGCATTGCACACACATTGACACCTAATCATGAGTAATTGAGTAAACTAGTGACAATGTGCGTGCGGCTGGTTGGTTGAGAGGATCGGCGCCATTATGGAACAAAAAACTTAGGGAAAAGTTTAACCCTATAACATCTTCCATATTTGTGTTTCTACAGACGAGAAGGAGCTAGCTGACTGTTGGCAGTCGACTCTCTTGAAGAAAACTTAGAAATGGGTAATGGGCATTCGGTATTAAATTTAGTATTAAATTTAGTTTCTCTTAGTGGACTGGAATAATGGGCTCTTATTTTATTAATTTTCTTTTATAATTAATATGGCTATAGCATATGCAATATGGGTTTCAAATTTTTGGGTCCTTGACCCTTTGCCCAATTGGCTCTACGGCTTTGCACAAACACATATATGATCACCCCTTTATATATATAATAACCTCATTATTTTTTCTATGAAAATGGGAAACCACATAACCTATCAAAATGCATATTGAGTAAATGAACTTCTGTTCATTAAACCTCATTTATTATTTATTGTTCATAAAAAATATTAATTTCCTATATAGTATCTCATTAAACCTCATTCTAAAGTTCGTCTTTTGATATTATTTATACTTTTTCTAAAAGACATGTGATTTTATTGTGTTTTTAATTTCTCTTGAATCTTCACACAATATTTCCAGATGTAATTGACGTCTAAAAGGCACATTACATTTCGTGTATTCCATAAATCTTGTCAAACTTAAAATGGAAGAACAAGGCATGCAGACATATCCAAATATCCGGATTAATGTTACTTATAAAATATTAGAGGAGAGCCAAATTAACTAAGAAAGTATTCGTAAATATGTACTCCCTCCGTTCCACTAGCAACAATATGTTTCTTTTGGACACGAGAATTAAGAAAATGGTGTTATGTGGTGCAGAGTGTTTGACTTTTTAGTAGTTAAATATAGTTTACACCATCTTTACCATTTTAGAAACATTTCAATTGTAGTGAGACGTTCTGATAAGGAAAACGTGACATTTCTAGTGGGCCGGATTGAATATTTGTTAGTTAAGTAAGATTTAGAATATAAATATTTGAATGTTGAGGATAGTGCCAAGAGACTATTAAAGTCATGTTAAAAACATGATTGGTCATTGAGATGGCCCTAATGTTGGATATCTTGCCTTAATAAGATTGAGAAAGCATATATTCTCTTACTCATAGGGCTTGTCTTCTTCTCAGACACCTTTATGTACTGCAAACTTTAGACCTCCTTTTAAGGGTTTTGCCATAGTTATGTCACTTTAACCTTCATATATTATAATAATTTATTAATACAGGTTCAGTACTCAAAAAGGATGCCTTTTTTATTTAAAATGAAAAGAATTCAGTTAGTGGGTTGTTTTCCCTCCTTAATTCGAGAGACATGGAACAAACATAAATGGGGGATGATTGTTAGGAAATTCTTTTCACCTGAATTTTCTTTTAAAGTTTCTATTTACCTAAATGAAATTCAAATAAATACTAACACTAATATTTACATCTCAATTACCATGTCAACACGCAATGTCATTGTTAAGAATTAAATAACGTTGCTACATGTCATTCTCATTTAGTTATTTTATGTACTTTAATGTGCTAGTGGATGTATATATAATCACAAGCACAAACTTTAGACCTGATATATTAATCATATTTGATTGCACAATGCTGTCCGCCTCATTTTCTTTAAGATAATTTTCCTTATCACAACTCTCTACAATTAATTAAATAAATTAACCTGTCAAAAAATAAAGTTGCGTAAATAAAAGAAGAGATAGTAGTAAAATATTAAAAACAAGTGGCTGTGGATTAATCTAATCCATCAAAATATAGGAGGGGTCTGTTTAGTGCAGCGTTAAGAGACGTGGGGGTATGACTTTGAAATTGATTGATTAATTACTGCTACAAAAAAGCAGGTTATTATTTAGTGATGGAAATGGTCCCTTAAATCATTATCACGCCAAATTGTAGGGTTAGATGTTATTCTTTTCTTTTGTTTATTTTTCCTTTAAAAGATCACAACTTCAAAGAATATGCTCTTCGGAAAGCTACTTTACATTAGTTAGTATGGCCATTTTATTAATGTACGCAAGATAATGTAATAACTGGATAAATATTTCTTCTATTGAACTGTTTTATATGCTAAAGTTGTACACACTTTTAGTACTCTCTCCGTCCCAAAATTCTTGTCCAATTTGTTTTTTGCACGGTTTTTAAGGAGAGTTGTTAGTTGTGTGTAGATTGGTATAAAGTTGTGGGTCCCACAAAAAAGTTGTGTGTAATAATTTACTAAAAAAGGAAATTGGACAAGAATTTTGGGACAATTCAAAATGGAATAGCGGACAAGAATTTTGGGACGGATGGAGTAATAAACAATGTTTATATCGGTAATGATAATTGGTTCCTTTAAAGTTCGCAGATGTATTGATTCGCGGGTCTATAATTCGGAGCCCAGACCCAAATTTTCATACTTCAGCCCATTTAATAAGCCCCCAGCTTTGAAAAAAAAAAAAAAAAGAAAGTAAATCTGCTTTGTTGATCAAATCCGTGTCAAATCCCAAATCTTGTGATGAAAATCCCTAAATTTACTATCAAAATCAAATTCAATCCCTATCTTAATTGAGGAAAAAGTTCTTCCTTTCAAGGTTGCCGTCGTCTCGTGCTCAGCAAGCTCATCATGTAAATCTGCTTACAGGACATCAATTACACTGACTCCAACTTCAAACACACTGACTTCAACACCATGCTCAGAGGCCATTCCGTCTGGTGATAATCCTCGAAACGACCTCGTTTTGTTTAATTCGATGAGGTCTGAGTATCTCGGCGAGGGTTTTCATTTTGATCAATTTACTTTTGTTTCATTTCTGAAATCGTGCTCGCGGTTGGTGGAGGTTAGGGCTCTGATTGGGAAGAATGTGCTACTGCATTTTTATTATGTTTGTGGGAGAATGAATGATGCGCGAGATATGTTTGATGAAATGCATCTTATGCAAGACTTGGGTTCTTGGAATACTTTATTAGGGGATATATTTGTTGAGTACAAGTTATACTTTTGTTCAGAAAAACTGATACTATTGTCTACATAAACTGATAAAATTATATTTTTGTTTAAACTAATTGATGATTTTTTTTAGATAAAGTGATTCTTATGTATTATTAATATGAATAAGAAATTATACATAAGGTCATAAGGATTCATATTTTTGTTCAATACAAATTATACTTTTGTTCGATACAAATGATACTTTTATCTAGAAAAAACTAATACTCCTCCCATTCCATTCATCTTGTCTTACTTTCCTTTTAGAGTTGTCACATTCATCTTGTCCTCTTCCAAAAATGGCAATTTCTCTACTCACAACTAACAACTCTATTTTTTTATGAGACTCACCACTTACTAGCAACTACCAACTCTCATTAATGACCGCGTCCAAAAGGAGGACAGGATCAATGGGATAGAGGGAGTACTTTTTTTAGTACAATAGATACTTTTGTTTAAACATATTGATACATTTTTTCAGATAATGCGATACTTAAATTAAATGTTAAGAACAGGTGATCATATGAATTGATACTTTTCTTCAGAACAAATGATACTCTTTCGTAGTAAGTGATAGTTTGCTCTATCAAAATGACACTATTATCTACATAAAGTGATACAATTGTTCAATAAAAGTGATAATTTTGCTAATTAAAAATGATACTTTTATCTACAAAATGTGATACTTTTGAATGGTACTTTATCTACAGAAAGTGATACTTCGGTTCAGTAGAAATGATATTTTTTTTGCATGATTTTACTGTACACTTGGAGGGGAAGTTCAAACCCTACTTTTTTCTCTGGTTAAAAATGTTAGTGTTCCTTTGGAAGAATCGCATTTCGAAAGGGTCCAAACTCTTTTGCTCGTAAAAGTTAATACTTTTGTTCAGAACAATGATACATTTACTCATATTAATTGATACTAATGTTTACATAAAGTAATACTTTTGTAACAGATACAATATATGTTTTAAGATTAATTGATACTAAACTAATATGAATAAGAATGGATACAAGTTGTTGGTCCAGAGAGAGAGGGGTGGGGTGGGGGGGGGGAGTTGAATACACATGAGTCCCAAGTTTTAACTCAAATGCGAAAGTCAGTCTTCGACTGAGTATGCTACTGAACGAGTCAGCAAGCCAAATAAACTTTCAAATCGCATGGGCAGAGTGATTCCAAATACCGTGTAACACCCTTACTCAGTTATATGTAACATGATCATGATTATTTATTTATCAACTATCATTTATTACTGAACATAGCTATTAGGATCACACAAATATTTACATACATGTCAACACTTTATCTATATCAAAACACATGTTTATAATACAATATCAAGCATTCAAAAGATGCAGTTAATATGCTGAGGAGAAGGATCTAGAACCAGCCGACCAACCTTGATCCATAGTGCCAAACTCTAGATAGACTCCAGTCACTTCCAACAAAATCTAGAAAAAATATATTGCATTTGGTGAGTTGCAATCTCAATAGGTATAATTCAGTTAACACAATGCAAGAACATATAATATCCATATCATAAATCAGTAACTATTAAGCATCCATCATTAACTCGTAGAACACATTCACTCTATATCATTTATAAATAATATAACAGATTGTCCATAATCACATCTTATAATAAGTCCATCTCGATTCCAACCATGAAAATGCACATGTTTTCCATTTTCATTATCTGATATGGTCCAACTAATACCAAGAGAGTCGTGATCACAAAAATGGCCATGGCACTCTATAATCATATATCATATATTCGTAGGAGTTCAATGAACTCAAGTGCCCGTACGGGACTCTATCATCCAGATACACTGGAAGATTCTTTAACACATGGCTCAAGGTCATTAGTGACCATAACAGTATCCTTTAGTCTCTGATGAATGCATATCAACTCATGTATTATTTTCATCATCAAACAACCAGAAATTCACAATCTCATATGTATAACACATTATCTTCAAATAAGCCGTCAAACAACCATGGAAATTCATTTAATAATTATTAATCACAATACCATAGTGGTCAAATAATAAGTTATCAAATTATACTTACCACGATACTTCCAATCCAACCTTTCTCCTCTAACGACACTCTTTGGTCGGTTTATCAATGTTGTTACCTATTCACATATAAGTGCGTAACCAAGTTGACAAACATAAATCAAAATATATAATATCATGTATGCCTTGATATTACCCCAGGTTGCAAGTGATTTTTATAATTAATTCCCAAGTTTCAAGCCTAATACATTTTTATAATTTTACTCAATTTTCTGCATGAGCAACCCTCAATATTGTGACCATAACTTTCTTTATAAAAAATTCTATAAATATGAACTAAATTGATCTGGAAAGTTAATGTTAATATCTAAAACTTTCATCTTTTACAGAATCTCAAAATCCCAACCTAAGTAGGTGAAATATTCGTAATACAGTCCCATAGTTAAACTGTACGGGAACCCATGGCAGGGTTTCGTATTTCGACTATAACTTTCTATAGAGACCTCCTATAACTGTAATTCCAACTCTCATAGATAGCTAACATAAATACTTAAAACTTTAATGTTTAGAAACAGTCATAAAAACCGATATTCATAGACCAAATAAGTCAATCTTTACAGAACAGTAAAACTGAAAACTGCACTGTGACAGATTCATATAACTTGTATTAAATGGATGTTTCTCCTTCCAAGTCTCCATCTTTGGCACCATTAATCAATTAATCAATTATTAAGGTTATATGAGGTATAACTTAAGCCAAGTTGTCAGAAATTCTCAAGCTACACATGAGATAAACATACCTATTCTGATTTGGAGTTAAGAGATGTTGTTCTCCCTTATCCCTTGAATCTCTTCGTGTTTGTTTCTTGAAGGCTTACCCAATTCGATTATGCTCTGTTCTTGATGATTAGGAGGTGAATAAATAGTGAAAAGGGTCGCTGGAGGGATATCTTAAGAGAAAAGGAAAGGAGGTGCTAGCTTGCTACAAGCATGAGGTGGAAAGTTTACTACTAGGTGGCAGCTGATAAGTTTCTTCATCTAAACCTCTTATTTTCGACCCTAATGCCATATTTCCTATGGCATAATGTGGTACTCATTCCGAATATATATAACTCTCATTTCTTAAACAAAACTCAACTTGAAAATGGATACTTCATTGATTTATCTCAACTAGAAGTTGTTTTTCTCAAATTCTATTTAAACAAATAAGTACATATCATCTAAATGCATTTTTATTTTAAGATAAAATATCTAAATCACACACTACCATGTATAATATTATCAAGTCGCAATATATATATTAACTACGAACTTCTCCTAATTCGAAATTCTATTTAATTTGCCAAAACAAACTTAATCAAGTAATTAAACTTCAATAACCCCTCATTCACTCCTATATGATAATGAAAGATTAAAGTTCATGTATGATGATTATGAATGAATAATTATGCATGAAATGTTGGGTTGTGACATATCGAACACTGTTTACTGACTTCAGTCGGTCTACAATAAACTCATTAGATGAATGAGTGTGGAATGTGTAGGCCCTTTTTATATTATCTCGAGTTAAAAAATATTATTACTGAAATCGGTTCATATCAAGCTTGTGCGTATATTCAGTTTTTCCGAAATTCAGACGTGAGATTTAGCAAATCAGTTTTATGCAACATGAATAGTAAATCAATGAAATAGTAAGTGCACATGCAGTTTCTAAAGTTGTTCTGATACTCAAGACCCTATATCCACTATCCTGAACAAAGGAGGAGTTCTTGAATTTATAATACTAAGCAAGTCTTAGTCGATCTGTTCGCATGATAGATTCTCTAGTTATAGTCTTAGCGACTTTACACAGTTTCAAACACAAGGTTTGAGTTATCTCCAACTAGGAAGGAGTTATTACAATAAAAACAGTTCAATGAATATGAACTCCCTTACTTTCTAAGCTTGTAATCTAAAAAGGGTGGCATAGAATTGGGAACAAAGTGTCTCTAGAGAGAAGAACTATAGCAACTGTTCTATGAAGTGAGTTCTTCTCTGAGTTAGCTTTAAGTTCGCTAGAGGTTGGGTGCTTTGAATGCTTGGTGTTCCAGGTCGTGTCTTCATCGTTTGAAGCTCGATCTCTATTTATAGTCTTGACTTGTGAATAGATCCGTTGGAGGGAACCTAGACACGTGTCAAAAATGACAAGGAAAACGATAATCTTCAATTTTGAACGTTACTATAGAGATTCTCTCTTTTTCAGTCTTCAGGGCAGCTTTTGTCAGTACATGGTACAGTGCTGGCAGCCGCTCATTGGTTGAGATAGAATGGTAGGTGAGACTTGTTCAAACTCCAAAGAAGATGCTGAGTTGAGTTCCCTTGATTCCTCGGATTGAGTTATCTTCTACTGATATTCTTTTGAAAAGATCAGTCTCATGCCTTTTCTTGTCCACAGATTCAGTAGGTTTTGACTAACCATACTGAGTTCCAATGCTGAGTCTGTCCGGCTGATAAAGATCTACTCTACTGAGTCTATCACCTACTGACCTCTAGCTAGCCGACTGAGTTCCTAACATGCTGAACTCAACTAAGCTATTACATTATCTAGTTCATCATTCAGCTAGGGTTATGGGATCTTCAATCTTATCCCAACACAAGTGCTCATATTACTTGATACTTATTTAATTGATGCAAATATTCAGTATAAGTGTGTTGGTCCAGAGGTGAGTCTTTGAGTGTGTGGGGAGGGGGGGGTAAGGGGGGGATGAATACACTTGAGTCCAAGTTTTAACTCAAACGCGAAGGCCAGTCTAATAATGAGTTTGGTCTCAAAATAGATTTAGCTCACCGTATAAGCTTTCTGATCGCGTGGGTAGAGTGATTCAAGATACTGAATATTGTTTACTGATTGAAGTCAGTAGATAAGCGGTTCAGTAAAAGAAGTAGTGCGGAAGAGTGTAGGCTCGATTTTAATCGTCTCTTCTGAAAAAGTTAGTTACAAAAAATAAAAACTAATAAAAATAAAAATAAAAATCCTATTCAGGTTATGCTTGTAGATGTCTTCAGCAATTTTAATAAAAACCTAGAATTGTATGGATTTTCGAAGTAGTTTGTATGCAGGATGAACAGAAGCAATAAAATAGTAAATGACACAAATTTTTAGAATGGTTTGGATACGTAAGATCCTACGTCCAATTTCTTGTTTCCAGGGCGGCTTGATTAGATTTGATTGAGCAAGTCTCAGTGGATCTATTTATAGGACAAATCACTAGTAGTTATAGTCCTAGTGACTTTAGAATGTTTCAAACTCGAAGGTCTGAGGTTTTTTTTCCAACAACAAAGGAGTTCTTACAATAAGAACAGTTAAGAAGTGAACTCCTTCGGTTTCTAAGCTTCTGATCTAACAACGAAGGGTTAGTATATAGAGAAGGGGGCTAGATAACTCTAGAGAGAAGAACAATATCAAATGTTATCGGTTCAAAGAGTTCTTCCCTTTGTTTGCTTTGAGTATGCTAGAGCTTGTATGCATGAATGCTTTGTATTCCTGGTGTCTTCAATGATTGAAGATCAACCTCTTTTTATAGTCTTGACTCATGAATAGATCTGTTGGAGAAAACCTAGACACATTGCAAGAACGACAACCAAAATGACCATCTTTACTTTGAATGCTATTATAGAGATTCTCTCCTTTTTAGGGAAGGAAGGCTGACTGCAGCTTTATGTCAGTGCAAGTACAGTGCTGACATCTCCTCATTGGTTGGAGTTTGTTGGAAGGTGAGGCTTAGTTCAAATTCCAAGACTGATGTTGAGTCGACTTACTCTGATACCTCTGACCCTTTACTAAATAGTTCTGTACTGACAATCTCTGGTATATTCAGCATGTTGACTAATGCTTTCATATTGACTCCACAACACTCATTCAGTAGATACATTTAAAATCATACCGAGTCTTTAGACAAATGAGTTAATATACTAAGTTTAACAACAGCTATTGAATCACTATCCAGCCTACTGAGCTCCTAAAAGCTGAGCTCAACTAAGCTACACATCTATTATAATATATTGGTTCATCACTCTACTAGGCGTTTTCGGATATTCAAATCTTATGTAAAAAATCATCACATAACATTTTTCCCCCTATTTGATGATGCCAAAACCATTACAGTTCAAATAAGAAGTAATGAGGACCGTAAAAAGAATATGCTAATAAAGCATACATGTGAGTTTGTGTCTGTGATCACTAGAGTGATCAGTGGTGTTAATTTAACAAACTGAAGCCAATGCGACAATAGGTAGTTGTCAGGCCAAAAACAATGTGTATTATTTCCATTAAGATAAAAATAAATAAAATTAAAAGTACGTGAATCAACAAGCTAGACTAAGAGAGATCTAGACTAAACCACTACTTCTACACCCTAAACTTCTTCAATCTGGCCCGTTGATTATCTTCTAGAGGTTGTAGCCCGTAAAGTCTATAGATATCAGCCTTGGGTTTCTTGATCTCGGCTTGGTCTTCTTTCTTAGTCAGAGAAAGCTCTTTCTTCAAAACAACATCTTTAAATTTATTTTCTACCTCCTTGATATAGATATTTCCATCAAGAGTCATCGGGGGAGGCAAAGTCTTATATTTAGGTTCTTTGAGTTGTAGTCCTTCTTTCCGCATTAGCTCTTGGACTTCAGCCAGTACATCTGGATCATACATGGTGATCATTTTTTCGAACAACTGATCAACATCTACATTTTCCCATAGTTTCCAGCAATGATAACTTTTGATAAATTTTGCATTGACGGTCTCCCATTCAGGGTTCAGTTGCCACAGAATCCACTTGTCAGCACGAGAGTAAACTAGTTTGTTTAAGTTCTTTAAGTTTATTGGCTCTTCTTAGGCACTCTCTCCTTGGCCTATTTCTGTGTTCTGGCTATATGGGCATCTGTCTTTTCCTGTTGCAGTTTGTCTCTGGATTCTGCAACCTGTCTCGCTTCAGCTCTTCTGTCCAAGCATCTCTCGTAGGCATCCCAAAATTCTATCTCTTCTGTTGATCTTAAGGGCTCTGTTCAGGTTGATCTTGTGAGCTCGGAGAAGGCGATTCAGTTGTCTTAGAGACTTCAACAGATTTTTCTTTTCGAGACTTTGCTGCCTGTGCTCTTGTCTGTCTGGTTGTTCTGACTCTCATGGGAGCGTTTTTTTTGTAATTACAATTTTCTTCTTTGAGGCTTTTTTTCTATCTTCAAAGTTCAGCTAGTCCTGAATCTGTTCAGCCATTCTCCTGTCGTACTACTGTTGAGCCTCTTCACTGGCAAGTTTATGCTAGGGATATAGAGGAGGCAGATTTGGAGAGTTACTAACACTTGCTTTCAGCTTTTCTTTCACAAGGGATCGTGGCTCAGTAGGCTCATCCTCATCTTCTTCTAAGAACTTAGCGATTCCTCAATGGCAGCGGCTAGGTATCCTTCCCCTTTGGATCCATCAGCTCCTTCTTGCATCACTTCTGCTAATTTCAGCTCTTCATCTAACTTTCCTTTCCCTTTATCAGAAGGACCATCAATGACTGCTACATCCTCTTCTTCCTTGACTTCACTCTCCCTTCCCCCCTTTTCGACATTATCAATGGAGCGTGGGAAGGAGATAAAGCTAGTGACTTTCCTCTTGAGGTCATCTAATCTGAGCTTGACAGTTTTTAACCCTGCTTTGATGTCATAGATGCGTCCCGAGAAGATTTCATACTCTTCTTCTCTATCTTTTCTCAAAGCTTT
This sequence comes from Lavandula angustifolia, assembly GCA_028984105.1. Classification (NCBI taxonomy): domain Eukaryota; kingdom Viridiplantae; phylum Streptophyta; class Magnoliopsida; order Lamiales; family Lamiaceae; genus Lavandula; species Lavandula angustifolia. The sequence continues at coordinate 18,191,355 of CM054806.1, read as the reverse complement.
GCGAACAACAACAATTTTAGACTTGTGTTGCTGCAGTGAGTTGTTGAGTTGTCCGATAGAATCTGAGTTAACTATATCGAGAGTTGCTTTCTGATTAATCATTATTTGATTCACTCTCTCTGTAGCTGTTGAATTTATCACTGTTGCAACCTTAAGCATGGTCTCGACTACTTTAGTTAGCTTTTAAGAGAAGTTGCGTGCTTGATCATCTAAGGTCTTCTTGAAATGTTTAGTCAGAGACGCTTCCTGAGCTTTCAGTGTGTTGGCAATAATGGCGTAAAAATTAGGGGTGGGCGCTTCGCGAATCTTCTTTACCTCGACCGTCAAAGAGTCAAGGTGCTCAGTCTGTGTCTTTGTATATTTATTTCACTTGATATGAACATCATTTTCCAACAGTCTATTTTTCAGTCATTGCTTATCTAGGCTCCTATTAAAGCTCCGTGTTCGGAGCTCCTTCTTCTGCTTAGCCTGATACAATAAGCTGGTCTGTCTCTGCTCTGTTGCAGATATGTTCTGCTATTCAGAATCAACAACTTTCTCTGAAGCAACGACGGCGTTGGATGGAGGAGGCGGTGGAGCATTTTCAATATCTCCTGAATCTTTTGGAGAATCACCCTCGACAGACTTTACAGGTCCTGCATCCTTGGGTTCAGTATCTTCATCATCATCATCAGTATTCGTAGCTTGTTGAGACTAGACTGGAAACTCTGTCCCAAGCTTAACACTTAACATATTACGCATAGTGGATTTCAAATCATCTAGAGAGGCCATAATAAAAGGGTCCCCATACTCTATTTTTGATCTGAGCCTTTGCTCCTCTGCAATCAACATGGGCACGGTTTGGATTCTCTGTGTTTGATCGAGTTTTGCCCAATCCTGAAACCGAAGCAACATATATAGCCTAGCTCTTCTGGCTATATTCACTAGATCATGATCTAGGATTTTCGGAATGTGATTAGAAACCTTCTGATCAGCTTGATTCTTAACTTATTGGATGGAAAACAGAAGTAGCTCAGTACTTCCGATATGTTGTACTTTTGTGTGCATGTCTGGCATGATACCAGATACTTGCTTTGTAGGATGAGTATTTGATAGTGTATCTTGAGAACTGATACGTTTGACCTTATCCTTGACTGTGGCTTCTTCTTAGCCCAAATCGGCAACCAGTATGTCTATGTGTGCTATTTGAGGTGGAGGATTATCTTTCCTCTTAGCTATGTGTGCTATGTGTTGCTTCTTCCTTTTCATAGATGCTCCTGGCTGTGGGCACGGTGATAATTGAGATGTTTTTTTAGCTTCACGTTTTTGCTCAGTAGCTCCCCTACCAATTGATTTCTCTGAAGAAGCTCTATTATGAAACTTGACGAGCCATGTATTAATGTTGGCTTGGTCAGCGAAGGTCACTAGACCATTACAAGCATTAAGTATAATAATCGATACTTTGTTTCCATATAGTAGCTTCCCTATTTTTCCTAATTTCGGTTCATTGTCTTCTTCGATGAACTGCGACGACTGATTGTTGAGTTCATTGGTGAAGTAGTCCAGCCAATTGATCTTCATTGGAAATTTGTATATTGGAAGCAACCTTTTTACTTGTATAAAATATGTTTTCATTTCCATTATTTGTATTCTCCTATCTGATTAATTATATTCACGCATGTTGGACATTTATCTTGTATATGAGTTAGATTGTGTAGTGTGTTTTAGATAACAGAAGACTATACAATTGGTTTAACTAACAAGATATAAATTGTTCTCACAGCTGAGATAACTTAAGGACAAGTTGTCGGTTTAAGCTGCAGTTTGGATAAGAAGTGGCTTGTCTTGGCTTCATGTATATACTGGTACATTGAAGGTGGTGTATTGATGGATCAAAGTGAGATGTATTCCTAGAAGACCTTAGTGGAGAACCAAGGATTTCGGTGACTTAATTTCGTCGTAAGCTTGATAAGATTTTAGTTGAGTGCATTTAGCTATCTATCACTTTGACTTATTATGGTGAATGTCTTTGCGACTGGTATGTATCTTGGGTGATAGTAGTTATCTGTAGCTCAAGCTAGTTATATGTATCTTGCATCCGTATCCTTGTTAATTGGGTTTATAATATCCAGTGAGTAACTCGTAAGGATTAGCACACAAAACCCGACCGGTTGATTAAGTTCACGTGTCTTAATAAGGTCGAGTGACACTACTTAGGATGTAATAAAATGTTAATTAATTTAAATTGTCGGAGAACATAATTAATTAATGGATATTTGTTTCTTAAATACGGGTGTTGGTCCGGAGATGAGTATCAGGTGCAGAAGGGGGGGGGAGGGGTTGTGAATACACCTGATTGCAAGTTTTTCCTCAAACGCGAAGGTCAGCTAAATACTGAGTTTTGCTACTGAACGGGTTCACTGTCAGATAAGCCTTCTGATCGCGGGGCAGAGTGATTCAGCTGCTGAGTTTCTTCTACTAACTAAGGTTAGTATGAGAAGTTCAGTAGTAGAATATTGTGCGGATAAGTGTGGGGGCCGTTTGAACTTCATCTCTTTAAAAACATTTTATGCAATCCAAAACCGTTTTGGCTGGTGCACTTTTCAAGTCAGTTTTATGCAAATGATGATTTTGTAAACAGTTTGAGCACAATACAATGAAACAGTAGATGACACAAGCAATTTTTAACGTAGTTCGGATACACAAGTTCCTACATCGACGGTCCTGCTGAACAGGAGGTCTTGTTGATTTATCTAAGCAAGCCTCAGCAAGGAATCTGTGCATTGGATAGACCCTCCTAAGTTATACTCCTTAGTGACTTCATAAATTCAAACTGGAGTTTGAATGACTGTCTCCAACAATGAAGGAGTTCTTGCAGTAAGAACAATTCACTAAAGTGAACTCCTTCGAAGGTTCTAAGCTAAAGATATTACAATGATTGCTTAGATAGAGAAGGGGAAAAAAAGTCTCTCTAGAGAGAAGAACTAAGCAGAATGATCTTCAAAGAGCAAGTTCTTCATTGTATATGGCTTTGAGTTCGCTAGAGAGTGTTAACTTGAAAGCTTGTATTCCTTTAATGTTCCGTGTGTTTGCTTGGAAGCTCTTCTCTATTTATAGTTGTGACCTAGGCATGTATCCGTTGGAGAGGATGATGCCACGTGTCACAAAACTCTAAGGAAAACGGCCATATATTTTCGAAATGTAGCCGCAGAGTGGTTGGCGTTTTGTACATGAGAGAAACTTTTGTGTCAGAGTAGGTAAGCTTTGCTTGCTTCTCATTGGTCGAGGTTTGCGGTAGGTGAGACTTGTCAGACATCAGTCTTCTACCTGAGTTGACTCTCTGAACCTCGTATACTGAATGTTCTCTGCTGATATTTGACTGATAAAGGATAGGAAGTCGATTTTCCTCGTACAGCCTGCAACTGTGTTCCAGCCTATTAGTAGATCAATGTTGATCGTACTGAGTCTTCTTTCTGAGTCGGCTGAAAGGGATCTTCTACTGAATGTGGTCAGCTTCTGACTCGAATACAATCAACGAAGCTCTTCACTCAATCAGTAGATCAAGGATAATACTGAGTCTTCTTCCAAAGTCTGCTGAAGATAGTCTTCTACTCAGTACTGTCAGCTACTGACTCTGAATACTAATGAGCTCTACTGAACCGATGACTTGGGGTTTAACTTTAACTTATCTACTGAAGTTAAGTCCAACAACGTACCCCTTACAGGACTTAGAATAAAATAAGTCTATGAAAATCAAGACATGTCTAGCCTATTACATCATAATGGTTCCACACATATAGGGGTTAGGACGGGGTTTCGGGATATTCAATTCTATAGTAATACAATTTAGTATCACTACAATTTCCCCCATAACATATATTACAATAGCTTCCCTATAGTTTACATAAATTACTGACTCATATCCATACATATCTACTGAGCCGAGTTCTATGTACCCCCTAGCAATGATCTACTAGACTACTGACTCATATCCCTACAATTTCCTCTTAATTGATCATTCCAAAACCACTATGCCCTAAACTAATAACCCAAAAGCTCAGTTAATTAACAACTGAAACAATTAAGCACAGGTTAACAGATTACTAAGATAGGCACATTAGAAGAAATCAGGACAGTGAGTGTGTGTTTGATCAGTTCAGTGATCAGTCAATGTTAAAAATAAATAACACAACCATAAGACAATGAGTGGTTGTCTGGCCAAAGTGAAATACTGATTTTATAGATGTAAGGAGATTAAAGTACAATCAGTACTACACTAAGAGAGAAAGGAGGAAGAGTGGTAAAGACATAAAGAAGGCTAAGTCTGCTAATTCTGAGATCTGAACATCTGAATCTTGGTGTTGAAGTTAGCAGATTTTGCCTCAGGAGGATCAAGCCCATATGCTCTATAGATAGCTTCCCTCAGTCGTTTGATTTTTTGAAGATCTTGTTGCGACGCGGATGAAAGATTGTTGCGTCGCATGGCTATCTCCACCTTGTCTTCTATCTCCTCGGTGCAGATGACTCCTTGAAGAGTCCTGGGAGGGGTCAACTGACGATATGCAGGCGCAGTAAAAGACAATTTCTCCTTGTAAAGGTGCAATTTGGTCTGAGTTCTGAAGTTGGGGTCGTGGTTGCATAGGAATTGATTGAACAATTTGACTGCAGAACTTTTCTTGAGTAACATTTCCATACATAGTAAGCCTTGATGAAATATTCTTTCAGACCTTCCCATTCCTCATTCAGGTTCCATGGGATCTACTTGTCTACGCGGCCGAATGGAGTTTTCTTGAGATGTGGCTTCTGCCCACCACGTCTGTAGAACTTTGAAGTCCTTGGGATCTCTTTGCTTTTGATCGTAACTGCTTCCCTGGCTGCTTTCTTGTTACGTGCGATATGCTCTGCCAGTTCAGCTTTTCTCAGTCGCTCTCGGGCTTCAGCTGCAAGAGTGTCTCTAGCTCTGAAGTCGAGGCCCATTTCGACTGCATCCCATAAGGCTTTCTCCTCCGCAATTTGTTCTGCTGTAAGCTTGGGAGTCTTCTAATTTAGCCTTTCAGAGAGTGGTAGGTTGTCAGTGTCGGAGTCTACAGTAAACTCAGAAGTTGATTTTTCAATTGGTTTCTGCTTCTGCTGAGTCTTTTTAGAGGTGTTGGCTTCTTCTTCTGAATCCTCATTCGTTGAGCCTGACTCCTTGACGACCTAGGCATTGGAACTTTTGGCTTTCTCTTCAATTTGGCCTCTTCTTCGAGTCGGGCTTCATGATCGAGTTGAGCCTGCAGCTGCTGAGCTACTCATTCGTTATGCGCCTCTTGTTCCTTCTTGGATTTGAACTTACACGATGGAGGGGGAGAGCATTCAACAGCAATCTCCTTGCCATGACTCTTCGGTAGCGGAGGCTCAATGTCCTCTGTTCCCTCGACGAAGTCAGCTACTTCATCAATGTGTGTCTGGGCTGAGGATCCTTCTCCCGATCCACCGGCCTGCACTGTCAGCTGCGAAATTATCTGCTGAGGCTCTGCATGGCCTTCAACTGAGGCTTTTTCCATAGCCTTTTCTTCTTGGACTGAGGGAAGGGGGAGAGCAATGAACTCCTCATTATTTTTCGTTCCTTCCCCCTTATCTTGTTCCCTGTCCTTAGTTTCTGACCTATCTTCCCCTTTAGCTTCTTTCCCTTTACCTTCCCCTTTTTTGGCATCATCAGTCGAGGTTAGTAAGGTCTTAAGAGCTGCTACTTCTCCTTCGAGCTTGTAGATAGAATCTTGGATCTGGATGGAAGTGGAGTTGAAGTCCCGGACAACATCGCAGTAATGTTCCCATTCAGTTTCTTGATCTTTTCGAATTTGCTTGATCTGGGATTCAGTTTGAGTTTTGTGCTGCAGAAGAGATGATTTGAGTGACTCCTTGAAGTCAGACCGGATGAGGTTCAGAGCTGTAGCTTGAGTTTCGAGAGATTTAGCTACGCTAGAAGAAGCAGCTCTATTCCTTTCATCCATTGTTTTTTGGACGTCAGCCATTGCCGCAGCTAGTTACTTTAAGAATATCTTCGATTGAGCTTCTAGCAACTGTTGGCACTGATTGGCCAAGTCCATCTTCTGAGCAGCCAGAGCAGTCTTGATGATCTCCTGAAAGTTTGGCGTTGGAGTTTCAGAGATTTTCTTGACTTCTCCAGTGAGGACGTCAATGCGCTCAGTCTGAGCTTTTGTATATTGTGACCATTTCAGGTGCACATCCTTAGCTAGGAGAGTATTTGTGTCTCCTTGCTTCCTGCTAGCTCAGTTGACTATCCTCGAGGATACGGTACCGATAGGTTTGATCTGACATGAAGATGTACCGATCATGTGCTCAGAGGCTATGGGTTGTTGTTGTCTTGAGGAAGACGCAACAGGGGAACCACCTGATGCAGGAGGTGGTGGTGGCGAATCGCCATTCTCGCTGGGAGTCTTGCCCTCAGCAGAGTCTCCCTGCTCTTTATCCTTGGGTGCTTAATCATCACCTTCAGTAGGGTGGTCAGACGGCGAAGGGTCTCTGGCAGGAGAGGAGGAAGACTTCAGCTCTAAGAGATATATCAGAGTTGATCTCAAGTCTTCAAGGGATGCGATGTCTGAGGGTTCTCCAAACCCTATCTCAGACTGCAGTTGTTGCTCCTCAGCCAGTAGTGAAGATACAAAATACTGCTGAATCAAGTCAACGAGAATATCAAAGTTTAGGAATCTCAGCAACATCTGAGTCCTTGCCCTGACAGCTACATCCACCAGATCCTGATAGTTGGCAATTTTAGGGATATGTTCAGCGATATCGGATTCATCCCTAAGTCTGGTCAGCTGAACTGTGGTTGGTAGCTCTGAAGAAACCTCAGTAGTTAAGTTCAGCTTCGTACTCCGGCCGAGTTTCTTCAGTACTTACTCTTTGGACTTTTTCTTTGAGAGTGGCACCCTCAATGCCTGTCTCCAAGTTAAGTAAAGTTTCCACCTATGGGGAAGGCGGAGACTTAGCCTAAGAAGCTCCTGGCTTTATCAGCCTCTTCTGCTTTGGCTGTTCGGTGCGTGGAGGCAGTTTAGTTAAAGGCCGCTTCAGTGCAGCTCCACGACCGATGGACTTTTCGGAAGTGGTTTTCGACCTGAACTTGATCAGTTTCTTGTCGAAGTACTTCATGTCATCAAATGACGCATGCGAGGATATTGATTCTTCTATAAGCATCGAAACCTTAGCCCCGTATAAAAGTTTGCCGACACCAATTAGTCTTCTCTCACCTGTTCCGTCAGCAACAAACTTCTGCGACTGACCCTTCATTTCAGAGAGAAAGAACTGAGCCAAGTTAACCTTAGCTCCGTCCATGATTGCCATCATCATCTAGAGTCTAGGTTTGGACAGCTGGTCAAAGGAACTAGCAGCGCTAGTGAGGATATGGATAACAACGTACGCCAGGCCTCTGAATTCTGGCAGAAGCTGACTCTTCGGAAATACAGCTTTGAAGAATATGTCGTCCCTCCCGCAGAATCGCCTGATATAAGCGTTGAGCTCTGTTTCCTTGTATCCAATGGGGGACACGCCATAGTCGGGAAGGTTGAATACTGTCTTCAGCTCTTCGAGGATATTAATATCGGTGTGTCTTTCCTCCCATGACTGAGGTGAAACCTCCTTCATGTACCTCACAGCGGTAACCTCTGCGTCCATTCCCTCCACCTGACGCATGTTGAAGAAAAATTCAAAAAATTTTCTCGGAAGACAAGCGTGAGGTTGCTTCGTCAGAAGCATCTTCAGGCCAGATGCCTGGAGAGCGGAGTAAATCTCCTCAAGATATGGCAGTTCTGAGAGATGGAACTCCATGGTTGGCTCGAACAGGACCCTGCTCTGAATGATATCATCAATGTCTGCAGGTGTCTGAACGATGCTTGACAAGGCAACCATTCTCACTATAATCTGCAAAAAGAATGTTAGCACTTGAAAGTAGAGTAAGTTAGTTTGTAGACTAGAGATGAAAAATTTACCGAATGTATGAGAGCTTGAGAGAAGTAGAGATCAGATGCAGTCGAAGATATGCAAAGCTCTCTAAAACACGGTAATGACGAAGATAAGGTAAGAGGTAAGCGAGAGATTATATTGATTTGACTACCAAGCGGTTTTTCAAATCTAAGGTTAAGATTTAATCTCCCTTTTTTACGGATGGTTAGGATGTAATATTATAAAGGGAATGACCACTAAGCCGCCGATAATCTCGACTTACGTAAGATTTTCATACATTAAATGAGCTACAGTCAGTTCTTAGGATATCACGCTTTAAATGAAAATGGTTTTACTGAACGTAACCTTAAGAATTTATGGCGGGAAATAAATGTGTTTCATGCCAGTGAATGTATGCTACTAATCAAATAAATGCAAGCATGCCACTGAGTAAAATAGAGCATATAATACTCAAACCTTTGCAACTGAGCCTTGTGGTCAGCTGGTACCAATTGCAAATCAGGAGGATCAACGTGATACTGATGATTCAATATTTGTCTCACGTTCCCCCTTAGTTAGTATTGTATGATTCACCCTACTAAATCAAGTACTGAGTTTGACTTACTGACTTGTCAGACTGAATATCATTACTGACTCGGGTCAGTAAGATCCAGTAGACCTAGCTCCACTGAGAGTTCTCTGAACCTATTCTCAGCCAGCTGCATGGTCAGTATGTCTGTCCTTTGTCTATCAGTATGGATTTTCTCCATCCTAATATCCTTCTTCTCGACATGGTCTCAGATGAAGTGGTGTCGGATATCCACATGCTTGCATCTCGTGTAAAGAATTGGGTTCTGAGTATTGCAATGGCATTGGTCGAGTTGTAATAGATGGGCACTTCATCTTGAATGATACCATAATCACGCAATTGTTGTCGAAGCCAAAGGATCTGGGCACAACAACTTCCGGCACCCATATATTCAGCTTTAGTAGTGGACGTCGCTACTGAATGTTGTTTCTTGGAAAATCATGATATGAGCTTACTGTCTAGGGACTGACATGTTCCTAGAGTTGACTTTCGATCTACCCTGCATCCTGCATAATCAGTGTCAGAATATCCAGTTAAAACAAGATTCTTATTAGCAGGTATCGCAGAATCTTCTTCGTTGAGTCTAGATGACTTCGCTTGGGATTCGCCTGAAATCTTGCGCATACACCTACAGCATAAGTTAGGTCAGGCCTGCTTGCAGTTAAATATAATAAAAAACTAATAATAGCTATATACTCGGTTGAGTTAACAGAAGCTCCCTCTTTATCTAGATCGATTTTAAAGTTTGTATTCATGGGGATCTTGACTGGCTTGCTCGATTAACAGGAAGTCTCGAGTGTACTTGGCTTGGTTAATGAACATTCCCTTATCTGATTGTTTTACTTGAAAACCAAGGAAGTAGTTCATCTCCCCCATCCTTGACATCTCGAACTTCTCCTTTATCATCTTCTCGAATTGTTGACATATAGTCATGTTTCTGCAACCAAAGATGATGTCTTCCACGTAGATATGCACCAGTAGAATGTCATATGCTGACTTAATGCTGAATAGAGTGCGATCTACTGTCCCGTTCTGAAAACCTTTCTGAACTACAAAGTTTGACAGGGTATCGTACCAGGCCCTGGGTGCTTGTTTTAACTCATACAGAGCCTTTCTGAGTCTATAAACCTGATGTCCCTGCTGAAAGTCGGGCGGTTGTTCCACGTATACTTCTTCCTTTAGTACTCCATTCAGAAATGCTGACCTTACATCCATTTGATGTACTTTAAATCCTTGATGCGTAGCGTAGGCTAGGAATAGACGAATGGCTTCCAATCTGGCGACTGGAGCGAATGTTTCATCAAAATCTATCCTGTCTGCTTGATAGTATCCCTTGGCAACATGTCAAGATTTGTTTCTTATATGACGTTGTTTTCATCACGCTTGTTCTTGAAGACCCACTTTGTACCTATCACGTGTTGGTGTTTAGGTCTTTCAACAAGCTCCCAAATCTCATTTCTGACGAACTGACTCAGCTCCTCTTGGATTGCTATGATCCAATCAGCATCTTTAAGTGCTTCCTCTATCGACTGAGGTTCTTCAGTAGATAAGAAACAGGAGTATAGAATACTTTCTCCTTGACAAATTCTGGATCTTGTCTTTATATTTGCGGATGGATCTCCAATAATGAGATCAAAAGAGTGAGCATATAGCCATGATCGTCTGAGCTTGGTCTCTTCTTCTTAAATTACTTTTGTACAGTCAACAGGAGTGTTAGGCATTTCAGTAGTGTTGTTCTGCGACTGAAGCAATTCAGTAAGAAGGTTAGGATCTACTTAGTTCCCAGGTTCAGGAGCATTTCGCTCTGGAACATTATTCGTTCTCCCTGAATTGTTATTCTCAGTAGAGGTCACAGGTACCACGGGGGCTTCCTCATCGACCCGTGTTACCTGATGTTGATTCTGTTTAGTAGAATCAACCAGGTTAGCTACATCGCCTGCCGGATAGGTCTGAGTTTCTTCTTCATCTGACTCATCATCCCAACAATGCTGGATCTTCTTAGGTTTATCATTTAACTTGAGATCCTATAGCTTGCTGCTGACATCTTCAGTATTTGTGTCATCCGATTTCCTGTCCTTAGTAACAAACTCATCAAAAATAACATGAGGGCTTTCCTCCATGCAAAGGGTCCGGTAGTTAAAGACCCTGAAGGCTTTACTAACTCGGGAGTATCTTAAGAAAACTCCTTGATCATATTTGCTATCAAAGATCTTTAACTGATCATTTCCATTATCATGGATAAAGCATGGACAACCAAAGATATGAAAATGAGATATAGAAGGAATTCTCGCTTTCCATATTTCATATGGTGTCTTCATGTGTAGCTTTGTCAGAAGTGAGCAATTATGAGTGTAACAGGCGGTGTCAGTAGCATCTTCCCAAAACATCGAGGGTAATCCGGAGTCTGCTAGGAGCGTTCTTGCTGCTTCTTTTAATGTGATAGCTAGTCATATGCAGTCAGCTGAAATCTCATCAAGCTTAAGATCAGCTGAGTCTCCGAGACGTTGGTTCTTCACACAGGTTAGATAGAAGAACACATCTCACCGCGATCCATCGATACATCAAATGTATCAAAATAGAAAAGTGACCAAGACAAGTCACTTCTTATATATATTGTAGCCTAAATCGACAACTTGTCCTAAAGTTGCCTCACTTGTGATAACGGTTTATGTTGGTCCAGAAACGCGCTTCAGGTGTAGAGGAGGGGGGTGTGAATACACGTGAATGAAAATTCAAACTCAGAATGCAAAAGTCAGCTTTAGCTAAAGATTGCTACTGAACTTTGTGAGTTGGCCATATATGCTTTCTCGATCGCGTGGACAAATATTCTCCTACTGAGTACAATCCTACTGACTTATGTCAGTGAACAGTAGTTCAGTACAAGAGTTGTGTGCGGAAGTGTAGGCCCTTTAAACTATGTGTCTCAGTTGAAAACCTGTTTTACGCAAGTTGATTAAAAACTAAATTAAAATCAACATAGCGATTTTTAAAATGGTTCAGACACCACTGTCCTGAACTAAGCAGAAGTTCTTGTATTAATTATACTGAGCAAGCCTCAGTTGATCTGCCACAGGACAGATTCTAACTTGTTTGCTTATACAGAGCAAGCCTCAGTCAATCTGTACGCTGGACAGATATCTAGTTATAGTCGTAGTGACTGTATAATATCTTAACCATTTAAGGTTAGAGTTTCTCCAACTAGGAAGGAGTTCTTACAAATAAGGACAGCTCAAATCTACGATGTCTTACAGTTCAAGAAAAATGACCACATGTAATTTGAACGTTGAGTAGAGGCACTGTAGAGATTTCCTCTTTTTCTGGCTGGGAGCAACTTTATGGTAGAGAAGGTAAGGCGCTGTCGACTCCTTATTGGTCGAGGTCTATGAGAATTGGTGAGGCTTATTCAAACTCAAAGTACGATAAGTTGACTTCCTCTAAATCATCGGACCTTCGCCAGATTGTCCTCTATAGATATTCTTCTGAACACTTAAGTCGTTGGCTCGATTTCCTTTGCAGATTCAGTTGGTGATTGACCAACCAACTGAGTTCTTTAGCTGAGTGCAGAATCTTCTACTGAATCTACAACTACTGAATTCTAGCCTACTGAATTCTAATAGTTGAACTCAAACTAAGCTATTACAATATCGAAGGCCTATCATTCAGCTAGGGTTTTTGGGATCTTCAAATCTTATCACTCATCCCAACAATTTCTCCCTATTTAATGAGGCCAAAAACTTGTACAACAACTACTGCTACTGACTATGCTAAAAAGAATATTACAAGGTAAACATGGCATATAATCAGAGGAAAAATATTAACAAGACAAATTAATGTTAGGCAACTGAATTTCTCATTAAAGAGAAGTATCAAAGCATTAACCTGATTTATCAAAGCATTATCAGGCTGGCTATCTAATCAACAAAGAAAACAATTTTCCACAAAAAAGATAAGCATTTTCCCCCTATCATACTTAAAATACTTTCCCTATCGAAAAAGTTGTTTCTCTCAAAGAGTATCTAAGCACTGAAATACAGAGACACATATAAGCAGATATGTGAGTGTGTGAGCTGATTACTTCAGTAATCAGTAGTATTGAAAGAAAATACACAGGCAAATGACAATGAGTAGTTGTCGAAGGCCTATAGAAAAGATATGCCATATATGAGATAAAGAAGATTACATTTACATGACATACTATTCTAAAGCCCAGAAGACTAAGGATACAGTCAGCTAGACTTCTTCTTGAAGAGTTGCATCCAGAAGATCAATGTTGTAAGCTGAATGTACACGCTGCCTCAGGGCCTTAATCTCTTCCTTGTCTTCTTCATCGTTCTTGTTCAGACCTTTGCTGTTGATAACATCAAAGATTTCTTCCTCAATCTCCTTTTTGCATATATTGTCTTGGTGCGTCATAGGAGGAGGCAAGGTTCTGAACTGAGGCGCTTTGAGAGGTCTGACCGGACTGTTTCAAGATTATTTGAATTTCAGCATCGAATGAGGAATCCATATGTTTCAAAAAATCTGCGAATGCTTCTTCAGGATCAGAATCCTCTCCGAGTATCTTCCAGACATAGAATCTCTTGATAAAATCGACTTTGATCTTATAAGGCACCCACTCATCAGTCCTCTTGAATATTACTCTCTTCACCTCATTGACAGGTACCCTTCTTCTGTAAGACTTTGAAATTGTAGGGATACTTTTGTCTTTTCTAGGAACTCTCTCATGAGCTTCCTTTTCAGTTCTCAGCCTGAGCGCCTCCAGATCAGCAAGATGAATCTGCTTTCTAGTTTCTCAGATCTGTCTGGCCTCAACTGTTCTATCCAGTCCTCTTTCACAGCTATCCCATAGTTCTTTCATCTCTGCTTCATGTCTCTTCGACAGTTTAGTTGTAGTGATAAGTTGTACATCTGAGTCGTTTGGCTCTACTGATTTAGATTTGGGAGATGCAGGCTTCGACTTCTCAACCTGTTTGGATTTTGTCGGAGTCCTTGAGGCAGACCTAGTTTGTCTGGGCTGTACTGATCGAGTTCTGGAAGGAACTGGAGTATAGATCAGTACACCTTTCTTGGCCTTGGTCTTCTTGGCATCTTCCGTCTCAAGCTCATGCGCGAGCTGTTCATCATAAGCAATCTGCTCTTCGCGTGTTTTGAATTTGAGCTTCTTTGGAGGAGAGGGAGAGGCATGAGCTTTGCCTTTAGCTGTAGCTGTAGCTGCTGCTGAATTCAGTAGAGGAAGCTCTTCTTTAGGTAATGCTTCAAGATACTTGGTCACTTCAGTGACGGCCTCATCAGCAGGCTCTCCTGAGCCTTCAGCTTGTTTCTCTTCCCCCTTGCTTGTTGCTGCTACACTGAGACCTGCCTCTTCAGCTTTTAATAGGGTTAGTAGTTGTGCAGATCTACTACATTCCCCCTCTTTGGCATCATCTATAATCGTTGCCAAGGCGGTCACTTTATTGTTCAGCCCCTCGATAGATGTTCTGATAGAGTCGAGAGAGGCTGCAACATCTCCAGCTATGTCGGTATACGAAGTCCATCTCTTGCCATGCTATGAATTTATGGCTTTCAGTAGAGCTGACTTAGATGTTTTTATCCTCTGAAGATATGCCTCCACAGAATCGACGGCGTCTTTCCGGATCTGTGTGCATGCAACATGTTGCTCTACGAGTGCTTTTGCGACACTCTAAGTAGCGAGCTAATGTCGCTCCTCTACTGTCTTCAGGACCCGATCTGTTGCAGAAGCTATTTCTTAAGAAAAATTCTTGGCCTGATTCTGCAGAATGATCTGAAACTCAGTCGTCAGATCGGTCCGATGAGATTTAAGTGCTTGTGTGAGGATCGCTTCAGCATTGACTTCAGTCGGAATGCTGATCCTCTGTACTTCAGCAGATAAGGTACCCAACGTCTTGGTTTGAGCCTTTGTGAATTGACTCCATTTGGTGTTCATGTCCGCCCTAAGGAGACGGTTCTTGTAACCCTGACGTTTTATAACCTTATTAATAGATGCCATTTTCAGATCCTTGATCTCAACAGCCTGATATCAAGATTGTTGCTTCGGCTGAGTCTCGAATGGCGTAGGAATGATTGCGCCTGATTTAGGAGGACGTGGTGGCGAGTCGTTCCTGGGAGATTGTCCCTCAGAAGATCCTCCCTGGTCTGCATCCTTGGGTGGTGAGTCGCGATGAGAGTCAGACTGAGTCTCGGGCTGAGTGGGCTGATCAGATTGCCCCTTCAGACTTAGGAGCATTAGCATGGCGGCACGAAGATCCTCCGTTGAGGCTATGTTAGCCGGCTCGCCATAGTCAATCTCCTCTCGAAGAGTCTGCTCTTCCTTAGCTAATTCAGAAGCAGTCCTTAGGTGGATTGTCTCTTCCAGCAGATTCCATTCTAGGAATCTCAGACGCATCTGCACCCTAGCTCTGACGGCTATATCCACGAGATCTGAATGATCCAAGATCTTGGGGATTTTGTTGTCGACTTCCACAGTAGCTCTGCTCTGAGCTAGCAGAACTAAGGTGGGAATAGAGGATGAGGAGCTAGTAGGTGGAGTGTCAGCTTCAGGTGGAAGATCTGAATAAGTCTCCTCACTTAAAATCCTTTTAACTTTCTCTCTCATAGTCACGTCCTCTTGACCTGACTCTGAGTCCTGAACTGAGATATGCTCAGTTATCAATTCAGCAGCTTCAGGCTTCTTCAGCGTCTTCCTCTTCTTTTGCTGAATTTGTTGAGGAGCTTGAGAGATTTCCAGGGGACGCTTATCGTATAGTCCCCGACCAATAGATTTCTCTGTTGCTGCTGCAGTGGCGAACTTGACATTCTTCTTGTCAAAGAAGTGCATGTCAGCAAATGCCACATTCCCTGGGCAGAGATGTTCGATCAGAATGGACACCTTGGTCCTATATAGTAACTTGCCCTTTGGGATCAGGTGCATGGAAGTCTTGTCTTCTCCGTAGACAAACTTCTGAGTCTGGGCCTTGAATTCTAAGATTAAGAATTCGGTCTAGTTCACCTAAATGCCATCTACTATGGCTATCGTAATCTGAAGTCTGATCCTAGATAGCTGATCGTAGGATCCAGATGAACTGGTGAGGACGTGGTTGACTATGTACGCCAGTCCGCGATATTCAGAGAGCAGCTGGTTTTTGGGAAACGCTGCTTTGAATATAATGTCCTTCTTGCCACTAAACAATGATAGGTACTTGTTGATCGATGACTCTTTGTACCCTATCGGAGAGATTCCATCTTTGAGGAGATTAAAACTGTGTTGGAGGCAGTCAGCTATATCAAGCTCAACAATATCTTCCACCCAACCTTTGTTACTTGTTTCTTGCTGGAAACTGAAACAAGAAACATACTGCTTATCTTCTCCCTCATAGATGTTGAGGAAGAACTCAACAACGTGCCTCGGAAAGTAGTGAATCGGAGCCCTAATCAGAACGGATTCGAGGTAGAACAACTGAAGGAGATCAAAAATCTTGTCCATGCACTCTACTCCGCAGGATCGGAAGGGAAGAATCGGTTCAAACCACACTCTATTTTTGTGGATGATGTCCTCCATATCAGATGGAAGCACCACAACTTTCTCAGGGAAAGACGCCATTGTATATGTATAAAACTGAATCTGCAAAACAAGTGTCAGCACTTGATCTTTTTATTAGCCGACTCAGATGAAGAAGACAGTATGATCGTGCCAGATCTACTGTATCCGACAGGAAACAACGACCCGACTTTTAATAACATTCAAAAGTCAGCAGAGGTTCATACGAGGATGAGTGAGAGTCAACTCAGATGAAGACTCAAGTCTGAAAAGTCTCACCTACCACAAACCTCGACCAATGAGAAGCATCCAAAGCCTTACCTGCTCTGCAACTAAAGTTGCTCTCATGTACAGTGACCAACCACTCTGCGATACTATTTCAAAACTTATGGTCGTTTTCCTTGGACGTTTGTGACACGTGGCATCATCTTCTCCAACGGACAAATGCCTGGGTCACGACTATAAATAGAGAAGCTTTTTCGAGCTCAACGCACGGCATATCAAAGGGAATACATGCTCAAAGCTTTCAAACTCTGTAGCGCATTCACGAAGATCCAGTGAAGAACTTGCCTGGTTGAAAATCTTTAGTTCTTCTCTCTAGAGTCTCTTTAGATCCCTCTTCTCTATCTAAGCTCAATTGTTACATCCATAGCTTAGAACCTTCGAAGGAGTTCACTTTATTATGTCTGTTCATATTGTAAGAACTCCTTCATAGTTGGAGAAAGTCCCCTCCCCTTCAAACTTCGGTTTGATTTGTAAAGTCGCTAAGGACTATAACTTAGAATGGTATGTCCAGCGTACAGATACCTTGTTGAGGCTTGCTTAGATTAATCAACAAGACCTCTTGTTCAGCAGGACCGTGGACGTAGGATCTTGCGTATCCAAACTATGTTAAAAATTGTTTGTATCATTTACTATTTTATTGCATCATTCTCAAACCGTTTAACAAACTCATACTTTGCATAAAACGTATTTAAACTGCACAAGCCAAAACTGATTTGGTTTGCGAAAACACGTTTTCAAATCGAGACGAAGTCTATCGGGCCCTACACTTATCCGCACTAACAATCCGCCTGAGGTTTTAATACTGACAAAAGTCAGTAGGATAAACTCAGTAGTTGAGTCACTCAAACCCGCGATCAGAAGGTTACTATTTGGCACTGTTCATCATTTGCAACATACAACTCAGCTGTCCTTCGCATTTGAGGAAAAACTTGTACTCAGGTGTATTCACCCCCCCCCCTTTACACCTGACACTCGTCGCCGGACCAACAATTGGTATCAGAGTGTCAGTATTCTCCTGATCATCGTTTGTGAAACTACAAGTCTTCTCGAACTGATCCTGAAAACATTTTTCACTGCACAAGCATCTCGTCATACATCCTTATACTCTCATCTATAATGTCTGATATGTCAGGTATACGGATGGTGGTGATGTTATCTATAGAGAACTATACGGTATGGCGCGTGAGAATGGAGGCGCACCTTACATCGCTGCACGACAACATGACAGATGTCCTTGAGACAGGACCCATCATTCCCATGATCGGCAGTATTCAATATGTTGTGGGAGGTGTAGGAGCACAAACTGGTGCTAAGGTTGCTAAAGATAAATCTGCCTTCACGCCAGAAGAGAAGAAGTTGCACAACCTCGACCGAGTAGCGCAGAATGCAATCCTGACAACGCTCAGCAATTCACACCTCGGGAGGGTGCAAGACTGCAAAATGGCAAAAGAAGTTTGGGATGCCTTAGCGGTACTGAGCCAAGGAACCCTACAGATCAAAGAGAACAGGCTCAAGCTAGAGCTTTAAAAGTTCGACACCTTTGCCATGGAGCCCAACGAAACCATTGATGAGCTTAGCGTCAGATTCACCAATCAGATCAATGTGATCAATGGGCTAGGGAGAACGTTCACCAATAAAGAGATGAACACCAAGATCTTGAGAGCGCTGCCTCGACTGAAGTGGCTTCCTTTTGTTACTTATTTACGTCGCTCAGATCTTAATGCTTTAACTCCTAATGTTATCTTTTCAGAACTGAAGACGGAGGAGTTCGAGCACAGTCTGTCCCAAAGATGTTCTAGTACTCCAGCTGACACTCAAATAGATCATGCTTTCAATGCAACAGTCAGCAACTCTGGACCCAACCCAATTTCTTCCTGCAAGACAGTAGCTGCTTCAGATGCTAAGTCTTCCGATACTCCTGATACTGACCGTCTTGCACTTATGGCTCTCAAATATCAAAGGGAGAAAGAGAGAGTCAGAAAGCTGAAGAAATACCACCGAGATTCTCCCTCAGGTAAGAAAGATCATCATAAAAGGGAAGAATTTAAACCATCTCCTGATTGCAGGAACACAAAACCTGCTGCTAGTCCATCCAACAGCTCAACTGGAAAAGGTGGCAGAGTGACTGTGTGCTACAACTGCAAGAAAGAAGGACATTTCTAGTACGATTGTCCTAAGCTCTCAGCTGCTCAGCGAGCAGAACGAAGGAGGCAGGCCTACATTGCCGGAGAGCTATCCGACGACTCAATCGAGGAAGATACTTTCATGTATTCTTCTGATGACGAAGCTGCATTTATTATCATTGAGGTCGGAGACACAGATCCTGAATCAACGACTGAATATTATCTGATGGCCGGAGAAGAGGCTGAGGTAAATTCGAAACTTATTATAGAGCACACACGACACATGCTCAGCTAC
The DNA here is from genome assembly GCA_028984105.1 of Lavandula angustifolia. Taxonomy (NCBI): domain Eukaryota; kingdom Viridiplantae; phylum Streptophyta; class Magnoliopsida; order Lamiales; family Lamiaceae; genus Lavandula; species Lavandula angustifolia. The sequence goes on along the minus strand of CM054806.1, from coordinate 18,172,609 downwards.
AGATGAACCTCTAGACGTGGTGCAAGCATATGACGATCTACTAGAGGAGCAGATTCAGTTAAGCAGAGAGTTCAGCAGAACTGTTCAGGAACTGGAATAGGTAAAGGCTGAAAATCAGAGACTTTCTTTTGATTGTCAGGTCTCTACTGATTTAGAGAATCAAGTTGCGAGACTGAGGGAAGAGATTGGATCTCTTATGACTAAGTCTCAGCTTCAAGAAACTCAGGAACCAGTTCTGACTAAGGACAATTTTGAGAAAGATACTGAGATAGCCAGACTCAGTCAGAAGCTCGCAGAGGTTGCGAAGGACTATGAATCACGTCGGAAAAGTGATGAGGTTTGGCGAGGACTGATGACTGAACAGTACCTGGGAGCCAAAGAGAAGTTGGAAAGCATGCTCAGAGCTCAAAGGCCACCGGTCATGAAAGAAGGGCTTGGCTACACTCAAGAGAACCCAACACAGTTTGGTTCGTACTATTATGAGCCCAGGGTCAGGAGGAGCACAAAGCCTTAGATGAAGAAAGCTCCTGAACGCAAAACTGCCAAGAAGTCAGTATCTCCAGGTCCAGTGGAGAAAAAGACTCACAAGTTTCAGAAGAAGATGTCTGAGACTCCTAAGGTCGCAAGACAGATTTGGGTCGCGAAATCACCGACTAACGCTTAAGGACCCAAACTGAACCAAAGGGTACCTAAAAATATTCCTGTTTTGTAGGTGCATTAGGACCCTTGGATTGTGGACAGCGGTTGCTCGAGACATGAGACTTATCAGAAGAGCCTGCTGACCAATTACGTGTAAGAAGATGGTCCCAGAATTGAGTTTGGTGACAACTCTAAAGGCTATACAAGGGGATATGGAACACTGAACATTGGGACTGCTTCAGTTCCATGAGTAACATATGTTGAAGGACTTCAACATAATCTCCTTTCTGTAAGTCAATTATGTGATAATCTGAATATGTTGCTCCACATGGACTTGTTTGGGCCAGTTTCTCCAATGACCCTAAGAGGCAAGAAGTATGCCCTCGTCGTTATTGACGATTATTCCAGATATACGTGGGTCATCGTCATAGCCAACAAATCTGATGTTAAGACTGAGCTGCCAATACAACTGAAGAAACTCAGTGTGGAGAAAGACATCAAGATTCAGAGAATTCGCTCAGATAGAGGGAAAGAATTCCTCAACTCAGTCGTTAATAAGTACTGCGATAAGGAGGGGATTCAGCACGAGACTTCAGCAGCTCGCACCCCTCAGCAGAACGAACCTGCTGACCGGAAGAACAAAACAATAAAAGAAGCAGCAAGATCGCTCCTAGCAGACTCTGGACTACCCTCAAAGTTCTGGGCTGATGCTACTGACACCGCCTGTTACACTCAAAACCGCTCAATACTTACACAACAACATATGAAGATGCCATACGAACTGTGGAAAGGGAGAATTCCTTCTATTTCTCATTTTCATATTTTTGGCTGTCCTTGCTTTTTCCACAATAACGGGAAGGATCAGTTAAAGGTGTTTGATAGCAAATCTGATCAAGGAGTATTCTTAGGATACTCTCGAGTAAGTAAAGCTTTCAGAGTCTTTAGCTATCAGACTTTTTGCGTGGAGGAAAGCCCTCATGTTGTATTTGATGAGTTTGTTACTAAGAACAGGAAATCTACAAAGACAAATACCGAAGATGTCAGCAGCCAGCTACAAGATCTCGCACTAAACGATAAAGCCAAAAAGATCCAGCATTGTTGGGATGATGAGTCAGACGATGAGGAAATTCAGACCCATCCCACAGGAAACATAGCTGACCTGGTTGATTCTACTGAACAGAATCAACAACAGGTAACAGCGGTCAATGAGGCAGCCCCAGTGGTAACTGAGACCTCTACTGAGAATATAAACTCAGGGGGAACAACTACTGTTCCTGAGCTAAATGCCCCTGAACCTGGAAACTCAGTAGATCCTAACCTTCTTATCGAATCGCTACGCCACGCGAACCGCACGACTGAAATGCCTAATACAACTGTTGACTGTGCAGAAGTAGTATCAGAAGAAGAAGCCAGACTCAGACGTTCATGGCTCGATGCTCATTCTTCAGATCTTATTATAGGAGATCCATCAGCAACGATCCAGACGAGATCTAGATTAAGTCAAGGAGAAAGCTCACTTTATTCTTGTTTCTTGTCTACAGAAGAACCTCAGACAATAGAGGACACACTCAATCATGCTGACTGGATCATTGCCATGCAAGATGAGCTGAACCAGTTCATTCGAAACGAAGTTTGGGAGCTTGTTGACAGACCTAAACATCACCACGTGATTGGTACTAAGTGGGTCTTCAAGAACAAGCGAGATGAAAACAACGTCATTGTCAGAAAGAAAGCTTGACTTGTTGCCAAGGGATACTGTCAAGCAGAAGGAATAGACTTTGATGAAATGTTCGCTCCAGTCGCTAGATTGGAAGCCATTCGTCAGTTCCTAGCCTACGCAACGCATCAGAGATTTAAAGTATATCAAATGGATGTAAAGTTATCAAATGGAGGAAAGCCCTCATGTTATTTTTGATGAGTTTGTTACTGAGAACAGGAAACCAAAGAAGACAAATCCTGAAGATGTCAGCAGCAAGCTACAGGATCTCACACTAAACGACAAAGCTGAGAAGATCCATCATTGTTGGGATGATGAGTCAGACGATGAAGAAATTCGGATCCATCCCGCAAGCACTGTAGCTGACTTGGTTGATTCTATTGAACATAATCAACATCAGGTAACAATGGTCGATGAGGAAGCCCCAGTGGTAACTGAGACCTCTACTGAGAATACAAACTCAGGGGGAATGACTAATATTCCTGAGCTAAATGCCCCTGAACCTGGAAACCCAGTAGATCCTAACCTTCTTACTGAATTGCTTCAGTCACAGAACAACACTACTGAAATGCTTAACACCCCTGTTGACTGTACAGAAGTAATCTCAGAAGAAGAAGCCAAACTCAGACGACGCTCATTCTTTTGATCTAATCATTGGAGATCCATCAGCAGCAGTAAGGACAAGATCCAGACTAAGCCAAGGAGAAAGTGCTCTCTACTCCTGTTTCTTGTCTATTGAAGAACCTCAGACGATATAGGACACTCTCAATGATGCTGACTGGATCATTGCCATGCAAGAGGAGCTGAACTAGTTTGTCAAAAATGAAGTTTGGGAGGTTGTCGACAGATATAGACATCAACACGTGATCGGTACTAAGTGGGTCTTCAAAAACAAGCGAGACGAAAACAACGTCATTGTCAGAAACAAGGCTCGACTTGTTGCCAAGGGATATTGTCAAGCAGAGGGAATAGACTTTGACAAAACGTTCGCACCAGTCGCCAGATTGGAAGCTATTCGTCTGTTCCTAGCCTATGCAACACATCAAATATTTAAAGTATATCAAATGGATGTTAAGTCAGCATTTCTGAATGGCTTGCTGAAGGAAGAAGTCTACGTGGAACAACCGCCCAGCTTCCAGCAGGGACATCAGGTGTACAGACTTTGGAAAGCTCTGTATGGGTTAAAACAAACACCAGGGCTTGGTATGATACCCTATCAGACTTTCTTCTTCAAAAAGGTTTTCAAAAGGGGACAGTAGATCACACTCTGTTCAACATCAAGTCTTGCGATGACACCCTACTGGTGCAGATCCACGTGGACGACATCATTTTCGGTTGGAGGAACGTGATAATATGTCAACAGTTCGAGAAAATGGTGAAGGAGAAGTTCGAGATGTCCATGATGGGGGAGTTGAATTACTTCCTTGGATTTCAAGTGAAGCAATCACCTAAATGAATATTCATCAACCAAGCAAAATATACTCGAGACCTCCTGAAAAGATTCGGCTGCGACTCAAGCAAGCCAGTCAACATCCCCATGAACACGAATTTTAAAATCGATCTAGACAAAGAGGGAGCTTCTGTTAACTCTACTGATTATAGAGCTATTATTAGTTCTTTATTATACTTAACAACGAGCAGACCTGACATAACTTATGTTGTTGGTGTATGTGCAAGATTTCAGGTGAATCCCAAGCGAAGTCATCTTGACTCAGCAAAGAAGATTCTGCGATACCTGAAGGGAACACTTGACGCAGGGCTATGGTATCCTGCTGATGATAATCTGATTCTAATAGGTTATTCTGATGCTGATTATGCAGAATGTAGGATAGATCTAAATTCAACTTCCGGAACAGGTCAGTTCCTAGGCAGCAAGCTGATATCATGGTTTTCAAAGAAACAACATTCAATAGCGACGTCCACTACTGAAGCTGAGTATATGGTTGTGCCCAGATCATTTGGCTTCGACAACAACTGCGAGATTATGGAATTACATAAGATGAAGTGCCTATCTACTGTGACTCCACTAGTGCGATTGTAATAACTCAGAATCCAGTTCTTCATACGAGATGCAAGCGCGTGGACATTCAACACCACTTTATCTGAGACCATGTCGAGAAGAAGGATATCAGGATGGAGAAAATCTATACTGATAAGCGAAGGGCAGACATACTGACCAAACCGCTAGCAGAGAACAGATTCAGAGAAAATCCATATTGACAATCTATTGGATCCTACTGACTCGAATCAATAAGAAAATTCAATACGACAGGTCAGAAGTCAGACTCAGTACTTTGATTCAGTAGGGTGAATCATACAGTACACAGTAAGGGGGAACATGGTACCATCAGTACCACGAAGATTCTCCTGAGTCATTTTGGTAACCAGCTGTTCGTAAAAGTTCAGCTGAAGAGGTTTGCATACTTAGATTCTTTAAAATTCTCAGAAGCATGCTCGCATTTAATAACTCAGTCATTTGCATTCAGTGGCATGACTTGCATTTATTTCCCGCCATAAATTTTTAAGGATTAAGTCAGTAGAAACCGTTCTCATTTAAAATGCTTTATCCTTTAATGCTGCCTGCAACGCATTTAATGCACGTCTTCTCACCTTGCTCTATCTGCGCATATCTTACGTGGGTCTAGTTTAGAGGCGACTAAGTAATCATTCCTTTTATAAAATTAGATCTGAGTCGTCCCAGAAAAGCAAGATTTTACACTGTGCGTCCGATCTAAAAACCCTTGATATTCAAATATTATAAAATCTTACCCTTTTCACTCTAAATGCACTTTTCGCCATTTACGCAATCTTAGAGCTTCCGATCATTCCTGATTACTGCATTCTATTGACTGCTTTCATCTCTTCCAAGCTCTTTGATTACGTTAACCTTCTTATTTATCTGCAATCTATGATAACTTACTCTATTTTCGAGTGCTAACTCTCCTTTTGCAGATTTTTGATTTTAATGGCGACCGTTTCGACCCCATCAAACATTGAGGAGATTATTCTCTCGAGTGTTCAATTCGAACCCACGATGGTCTTCCACCAGGCAGAGCTTCCGTTCATGGAGCCGATTTTCTCTGCCCTCGAAGCGTCCGGCTTGAAGCTTCTGTTGACGAAGCATCCGAAGGCGTACCTACCCCGACAGGTGGCCGAGTTTTTCTTCAACCTGTGTTCTATGGAGGATACAGACGCAGAGGAAACCGTGATAGGTTATATGAGGGAGGTTGCGCCCCAGAAGTGGGAAGCGAGTCGCGCAGATATAAGTGTACTTGAGGCTTTGAAATCCGTTTTTTAGTGGACAGACTCAGGAATTTCTCCAGTGGGTTACAAGGAGAACTAGCTCAATGATTATGTCCGTCGCTTCTGCGGACGCGATGACATCTCCTTTAAATCTGCCCTACCGAAGAACCAACTCCTTTCGGAGTACAGGGGGCTCGCCTACATTGTCATTCATATCCTGACGAGTGCCGCCAGTTCATTCGATCAGTTGTCCAAGCCTCGACTCCAAATCATGATGGCCATTGTCGATAGAGTCCAGGTGAACTTGGCAAAGTTCTTTTTGGCTGAGCTGAAGGCTCAGGCACAGAAGTTTGCGCCCACAGAGTTAGGAGAGAGAAGACTCATTAGTGTGGGCAAGCTGTTGTACGGGACAAAGGTGCCCATTATGATTGAGGATTCCGTGATGAATCACGCCTTGTTCGCTGACTCCAAGTATTTCGACCGCAAGCTGATAAAGTTCAAGACAAAATTAGCGGCCGAAAAGTCTATCGGACGTGGAGCTACTGAGCTCAAGAGATCATCTACTGATCTGCCTCCTCGTGCTGATCAGTTGAAGAGAAAGAAGTTATCCAAGGCTGGAGCTTCTAAGGCTGCCTCCAAGCCTGCTTCCCCTCCACCCCCTCAGGAAGAAGAATTACTGGACGCTGATACTTGTATAGAGGGTGCCACCTTGAAGGACAAGGTTCAGCGGGTCAGTACTGGGGAGACTCAGCCGGAAGATGCTGATGAGCCGGCTGCTGAGGTCTCTTCAGAACAATCGTCGATCGTTCAAATGAACCGTGTCCGTGCTACGGGAGAGGTCGCTAAAAATATTCCTGAGATTGCCCAGCATCAGGACTTGGTCTTCATAGCGATCAGGGCGAAGACACAGATGCTGTTGCGATTCCTTAATGGGATATTCTCGCAGATCTTATCCAGCAACACTCTGTGTTGTCCTTACTGGCTGAGGAGCAAAGTCTGCAGTCGGCGATCGGGTTTGTGGAACCCGCCAACATAGCCTCATTCGAGGACCTACGCTCAGCAATGTTATATCTCCTTAAGCTCAGGTCCTCCCCGTAGGCCGCCAGGAGCCCATCGCTGCCTTCTCATCACGACACTAGTGATGATGATCAGGCACCCAAGGATGCAGAACAGGGAGATTCTGCTGAGGGAAAGACTCCCAGCGAGAAGGGCGACTCACCACCTCCACCTCCAGAATCAGGTGCCGCCCTAGTTGCTTCATCCTACATGAAGCAACAACTCGCTGCCTCTGAGCAGAGGCTCGAAACCTCATCTTATCAGATAAAGCTCATAGGTTTCGTGTCCTCCAAGTCCGTCAACCGAGCTATCAGGAAACAAGGAGACAAGAATCGTCTCCTGGCTAAGGATGTCCATATCAAGTGGGCACAGTATACCAAAGCTCAGACGAAGAAGGTTGACGAACTTGCTGGCGCAGTTAAGAAGGTCTCGGACGCTCCTACTCCCAACATTCAGGAGATCGTCGAGACTGCGCTGGCAGCTCAGAAGGTGGACTTGACCGCTCAATGCCAGCAGCTGCTCGAAGCCCAGCAGAAGAAATTCGCTGAGCAGTTGTCTGCGAGCATGGCCACAGTCCAGACGACGATGGATGAGCGAAACAGGATAGCCACCTCCAGTGTCTAGAATGCCTTACAAACTCAGGCGGCCGGCCTGAAGCTCATTCAGAAAGAAATGACTGACTCCCACGACGCATCGCTTCTGAAGCAGAGAAATGAAATAGAGGCTCAGATCCGCGAAATCTGTAAGGACCAGGAGGATGACTGGGTCCACTACTACGATGCCGTCGGAGACTTCAACACCACCTCCACTTCCATCAAGACTGTTGTCTACGACCTTCAGCGGGAAGTAGCAACTATCAAAGCCCTCCTGTCCCCGGCAAGTGATGATGCCAAAAAGGGGGAAGGAAGAGCAGCTCAGGTGGTGGGTCAGTCTGAGAGGGAACCGATTAAGGGGGAAAGTTCAGCTCAGGCTGGAACGAGCTCCGTCCCCCCTCCCCAGGTCCAAATCCCTCATGTCCAAATTCAGTTAGAGGCGCAGCCCTCTGAAACTCAGCTGCCCGAGCAGGTCGGAGGATCAGGAGAAGGATCCTCGGCTCAGGTGCAGCACATCGAAGATATCGCCCAATTCCTTGATCAAGAGGATGAGCCCCTACTGACTCAAATGCCCGGGAAGGAGAAAGCCACTGAAAGCACTCCACCTCCTTCCCCGACGCCTAAATTCAAATCAAGAGAAGAGCAGGAAGAGCATGATAAGAGGGTGAGGTTAGAAGAAGAGGCTCAGAAGCCAAAGAAGAAGAAGAGAGTGACAGTTGCTAGGATGTCCAAGAGTCAGGCCAAGCTGATTTTGGATCAGCAGAAGAAGAAGGCTCAACAATCTGCTGATCAGGAGCCTGCTGATGACTCAGAGACGGACACAATGTCACTTGCTCAGAGGATGAAGAATATTTCCAAACTTACACCTGAGCAGGAGGCAAAGGACAAAGCAACATGGGATGGTACGCAGCAAGGGCTAAACCTCAGGTCGAGGGATAAAAGAGTTGCAGCATTAAGGGAGAAGAAAAGGCAAGAAGATTTGTCTAAAATTATTGAGCTTACTGATAAAATTTCCAGAGAGCCAATCTTCGACAAGAGCAAGCAGATACCCAGGACGTCCAAGTTCTTCCGGTGTGGTGCCCAAAAGCCTCATCTCAAGAAAACTCTGCACCGCCGCGTAGACAAGTGGATTCCATGGAATCTGAACGAAGAATGGGAGGAGCTAAAGATAGATTTTATCAAGGCATATTACGTATGGCAATGCTATCCTGCTGAAGTGTCGCCCGCCGATCTTTTTGATGAATTCATTTATCATTACAACGCAAACTTCAGGGCGCAGATCAACATTCTATTATTCAAGGAAAAGCTGCCCTTCACTGCTCCTGCCTACCGACAACTGACTCCGCCCATGACGACTCAAGGAGTGATTTGCACGAAGGAGATAGAGGAGGAGGTTGAGACTGCTGCCCGCCACAACGATCTGGATATCATGTAGCCTAGTGATCTCATCCCCATCCAAACCCTCAGAGAGAGAATCTACAAATCATACGGGTTGGATGCTCCAGCTGCTAAGTCTGCAGATTTCAAGGCAAAGATCAAGAAGTACAAACGTTAGTAGTATCTCCTATCTTCTGATGGATAGAGCTTAGACTAATGTAATTTCACTTCCATTTATGATATCAGTTCTTTGCTTGGCCAGACAACTACTCATTGTCTTGTGGCTATGTGTTTATTGTTTATCACAACTGATCACTGAAGTGATCTGACACACACATGTAACCTATCTTTCTCTGATATGCCTATCTTTTATCTGCTGATTACTCTGCTTTCACTGCTCAATTTTTACTGAAGTCTCTTGGGTCAGGAGTTTAGAACTTAGTGGTTTTGGAATCATCAATAAGGGGGAAATTGGTGGGTTATGTGTCAGTGATTGATTAGATCATCACTTAGAGGGTACTTTGTATTAATCATCAGTAGTTCATGTATTATTGCTTATTTTGGTAATGGGGGAAATCATAGTGATTTATTGCTACGGAATTGAAGATCCCAAAACCTATCTTGTACCCTTAGTGTGTTGTCCTTCGGACTAGATGATGTAATAGGCTAGACTGTTCTTACTTTTGTTATCTGTTTTTGTCTAAGTCCTGTAAGGGGTATTTGTTGGTCTGAAGTTCAGTAGGAAGTAAAATTCCATAACCCCATGTCATCAGTCTGTAAGAGCTCGTGTTCTCAGGTCTCCAGCTGACCCTTATCAGTAGAAGACTTCTCATCAGCTGACCTCTAGTGAAGACACAGTATATAGAGCCCAGTACCTTCAGAGTCACCAGCTCACTGCTCTTAGTAGAAGACCTTTTTATCAGCCGACTCAGATGAAGAATACAGTATGATTGTGCCAGATCTACTGTCTCCGATAGGAAACAACGACCCGACTTTTAATGACATTCGAAAGTCAGCAGAGGTTCATACGAAGATGAGTGAGAGTACACTCAGATGAAGACTGATGTCTGACAAGTCTCACCTACCACAAACCTCGACCAATGAGAAGCATCCAAAGCCTTACATGCTCTGCAACTAAAGTTGCTCTCATGTACAGTGACCAACCACTCTACGACACTATTTCAAAACTTATGGCCATTTTCATTGGATGTTTGTGACACGTAGCATCGTCTTCTCCAACAGACAAATGCTTGGGTCACGACTATAAATAGAGAAGCTTTTCCGAGCTCAACGCATGGGATATCAAAGGGAATACACGCTCAAAGCTTTCAAACTCTCCAGCGCATTCACGAAGATCCAGCGAAAAACTTGCCGAGTTGAAAATCTTTAGTTCTTCTCCCTAAAGTTTCTTTAGATCCCTCTTCTCTATCTAAGCTCAATTGTTACATCCATAGCTTTATACCTTCGAAAGAGCTCACTTTATTGTGAGTGTTCTTGTTGTAAGAACTCCTTCATTGTTGGAGAAAATCCCCTCCCCTTCAAACTTTGGTTTGATTTATAATGTCGCTAAGGACTATAACTTAGAAGGGTTCAGATTAATCAACAAGACCTCCTGTTCAGCAGGGCCGTGGACGTAGGATCTTACGTATCCGAACCACGTTAAAAATTTCTTGTGTCATTTACTGTTTTATTGCATCGTTCTCAAACCGTTTAACAAACTCATACTTTGCATAAAAACGTATTTAAAGTGCACCAGCCAAAACTGATTTGGTTTGCGAAAACACGTTTTCAAATCGAGACGAAGGCTATCGGGCCCTACACTTATCCGCACTAACTCTCCGCATGAGGTTTTAATACTGACAAAAGTCAGTAGGATAAACTCAGTAGTTGAGTCACTCTGACCCGCGATCAGAAGGTTACTATTTGACATTGTTCATCAGTTGCAACATACAGCTCAGCTGTCCTTCGCGTTTGAGGAAAAACTTGTACTCAGGTGTATTCACAACCCCCCTCTACACCTGACACTCGTCTCCGGACCAACAATTATGCAATTAAAATGATATATTTTTTTACTTTTTCAATTGTCAAAATAATTTTTAATGTACAAATAAATTAAATCGAGAAAGAATTCCAACTATTTAAAAAAATCCATAGTGGGCATATATTTAACTAAATATGATTTTTTAATCATTCAACATTTAATTAGCCTAATCTACAGCTAATTATTAACTATTAACCATAAATAGGTCTAATTTAAAATAATATTGTCAGAAATAACATAAATGTATTCAAAACAAACTTTAAGTACCACAAATCATGCCAAACTAATCATCCACAAGAAATAATTCACTTCGGTAATTGATAATTTAAGAGATTTACTTAGATTATTTATATATTTACCCATTTATAGATTTACTTAGATAATTTTTGTTTTTATTTTTCTTATTAGAAGAGCGGTGTCTCGACTGACCGACTGGTGACAAAGCAAAATGAGCAACAGAAGCATGTTCAGTTTTTAAATTGTGTTTCTTTTTTGCGCGTTGCCGCTCATCCCTTATCTTCTACTTTCTTTCTCCTTCCGGGGTGCATCTATGATGAACATGTAAAATATGAGATCTTAATGGGAGGGAATGCATCGATGATAAGCAAGTAATATAGTGTTATAAACTTTGTATTCATTAATTTGAGAACTATTAATGATTGCATCCTCTTTTTTTTCATTTGTGAAGGTAATTTGCTGATATATAATTGGTTTGCTAAGTGATGTTTGACGTTGTTGATGCTCACTTTCATATTAGATATGGATAAGTTACATTGTGGATAAATAAAAGAAACTACATGTGAATGAGAAATTAGACTACGGCGGTGTGGTGAAGAAGAAAATCATATCAAGTGAGTGGTACGGCTTCGAACTGAGCATAAGACATTTCTATCTATGAACAAGCTCAAGAAATGGATATAGGATAATGTAATATCATTTGTTACTATAATCATATTAATAATATTTAAAAAAAAATTGAAATTATAATTTTGGAGAATACAACTATGTATTATGCATTAATATATTCTTAAATTGGCATTTCAAGCCCTTTGGTGCATACTTGTATGTTTTATTTGTAACTTTCATCATCAATTTATAATGTAGACATATGTTCAACAAATAAAGTAGTAGGAGATAAAGTAATATACACAATGAAATTGAATTGACACAACTTTGAACAACTCCAAGGGGATAGATTAACATATGCTATGAAACTGAATTGTTATTTTGTGTTAGATTTAGTAGTTATGTTTTAATATGTATTATGTAATATATCTATATATTAACTATATTAATGTTACTTCATCATGAAATTGTAATATTTTCCATGCGTAGCACGGGTGTCATTCTAGTTGAATGTAAAAATCTTATTGATTATATATGTACTCGATTGACGTAGTTAACAGAACTGGCGTGAAGTTTGTAATTTGAAATATTTGGAAGATGATGCTATCTATACTTTGAAGGGCATCGTGGCGGGGTCTACCCAATAACACTAACCTACTTGGCAGGAATATTCAAGTGGGATTATATTTCGGATATGAAAACATGTGCGGTACTTTTATTTCCTGTTCCTTTATGCTTTTCTAATGTCTGCAAATCTCAAGAGGGTGGTCAATTTTTCCAAGCCGTTACACTCTTTCTTATCCATTCTTCCTCTTTGATCAAAGTAACGAGGGTGTTTGTGCAAAGATGCGTGGAACAAATACAATAATAATTTATACCAAAGAAGTAATGAATCGAACTCTTCTCCTAGCGAAAATATAATATTAAGGTCATTACAAATGGTCCACATCACATGTACCATCCAATCATAGGGACCAAACAAACTAGTATTGATTCGGTCTGCTTGGATATCATGTATGTCGAATTGAGTCAGCCACCTTCTGAGGCCTCATTAAGGGAGATTTATTCAACCTCATAGTTGTCAAGTACAGTAAATACCAAGTTGATGTAGGATAAAAAATGGACTTTAAAGAGCCGAAATTCACTGGAAAATACACAATTATCGAAACCGTTGTCTATGAGCGCATTATCTTACTATAACAACAGATAAACGACAATGATTATTGAAACCATTGTCGATGAGCGTACTTTTACAATAATAGACAACGCTTTTATCTAGGACAACGAATTTGATATGAAAATGATTTTTTAATAAAATTGTTGTCTATTAAGCATGGTCGAATGCCAACCTTTTTGTAGTGCAAGCACCAATGATAAAATCAAAAGGGATAAATGAGGCAAAAGATTACTATCGAATAGGATGATGTATTCACTCGATCAATCCCGTAAATATAATTACAGTGAATCTCCAACCCTAGCTATAAAAAGAAGAAAATAAAATAATAAATACAATATGATACAATAAAAATAGATCCGGAATAAGCAGTATATCACTCCATATATTATGCCAAAATTATCTCCAAGAGATGAGGTAGTATTGAGTTATCCTTCTAAAACTCCCCCTCAAGATGGTGTATGTGGATCACGAACACCCATCTTGCTAAGTAAGAAAGAGAATCGATCGCTGCTTAATGCTTTTGTGAAAATATCCGCTAGTTGCAACTTCGAGAAAACAGGTATGCTTAGAACATCATTAGATTCTACACGTTCACGAACAAAGTAACAATCCATTTCAACATGTTTTGTTCGCACATGAAACACCGGGTTGGCTGCTATGTGACGAGCGACTTGATTGTCACAATACAACGACGTATGTGTTGTGATTATAACTTGTAGATCTTCCAAGAGCCAACGTAACCAAAACACTTCACTAACAGTCGCAGCCATAGCTCGATATTCAGCCTCTGCAGATGATCGGGCAACTACTGCTTGCTTCTTAGTTCGCCAAGAAATAGGGGCACCACAAAGCGTAATAAAATAGCATGTGCAAGAGCGTTTAGTAAGCGGACATCCTCTCCAATCTGCATCACAATAAGCTTCCAATGAAAGATATCCCTCACAAGGAAGAAAAATACCTTGTCCAGGATTCCCTTTTGCTGGGAGATGATTCAGCAGTAGATTGTTTAGAAGATTTGGCTGATCCCAAAACCCTTATTTGATTGGTGAACCATTTCGTTGTAATAGTAACGCCTCAGTCTGTGAGTGTTTCAGATTCAGTAGACATTCCTTCAGCATGGTCCAAGCTCAGAGTTCTGTCTGCTGATCCCTTAGTAGACTATCCGCCTCAGTACCATGGAGTGAAGACTCAGTAGTGCTGGACTCAGCAAGAGCAACATACTGAGAGGTGTTCAGATTCAGTATTGCTGGATTCAGCAGGAGCAGCATACTGAAAGGAGTCAGTAGAACTGGACTCAGCAGGAGCAGTTCACTGAACTCAGAGTCGACCTTTAGTAGAGTTGGACTTAGTAGGAATATACTACTGAACCCCAGGTCAGACTCAGCAACGGCCTGACAGTCTTCTTGATTGTCAGATGATCTTATATGTTAAATTAGTAGAGTCGTCCGAGGTTGTTCACATCAGAGAAGTCAGCTTCAGTATCTGCTTAGAAGTCTGTGTGTCTCAACTACTTTCTACGCCTCGACCAATGACGAGTAGCTAGCTGTCAAAGTTCTGGTAAAAGCTGCAAGTCAACAACTTTCCGGAAATAAAGGAAAGGACTCTGCGTGATTCCTTAAAAGAGCCATTAGCTACCCAAAGAGAGTGACACATGGATCGTTCGTCTCCAACGGATCTATCCATAGCTCACCTCTATAAATAGAGGGAAAATCAAATCGAACATAACACAGAAGAACGAGCGATTACGAGCAATAAACGAACTAGAACTCAAGCCTTCCGCAGAACTCAAGCCTTCTGCAAGAACTTCAATGAAACACTCAAAGCGAAAGGCGATATCTTTTCTCTAGGGAACCAAGCTTATTAGAATCAAAGCCTCTAGTATCCAAGTGACCGAACACGAACCCATAGAGATTATCCCTCATTGTTCATCACTCTAGAAGCCATTTTTTGTTCCCTTCCGTCTAACCTAAGCTCCACTGAAATATCTATAGCTTAGACTCGAAGGAGTTCATATCTTGAACTGTTCTTATTGTTAAGAACTTCTTCATCGTTGAAGATTTTGTCAAATTTTATAGTTTGATCCTTGTAAACTGGGACTTGCTCAGTATAATCCTCAAGGCCAGTGTTTGTCCAAAAAGACAAAACCAACTGAGACCAACTCAGTATAATAAAATAGCCTCCTGATCTTTTCGGGATAGTGGACGTAGGATTATTTGATATCCGAACCACTTTAAAATCACTGTGTTCATTTACTGTTCCATTGAGTTACTGTTCATACTGAAAACCGTTTTACAAAATCATTTAACAGAGTTTCAGCAAAGCGTAAACTGAGTGCACTAACCTACTGAAACAGTTTTAATAAAAACGTTTTCAACTCAACTGAATCGGGCCTACACTATTCCGCACACTACTGAACTCTTACTGAACGGTACTGAATTTTGATATCAGTCAGCTAGCAGGCCTCAGTATAGTCAGTCACTTTGTCCACGCGATCCAGAACAACTTTGTTTGATCTTCTGAATTTATTCAGCTAGCACTCTCCTGAATTGGACTGTTCGCGTTTTAAGTTGAGAAAGTTTTCAGGTGTATTCAACCCCTCCCCCCCCTCTACACCTGAACGTTTATCTCGGGACCAACAATTGGTATCAGAGCGGGAGTTCTTTAAGACTCTTGTTATCTGAAACTGGTCTACTTGAACGGATCCTTAAAACGTTTTCACTGCATATCATTCATCATTCATAGTATTACCTAACATGTCTGATATGTCAGGAATCAGGATGGTACCCATGTTCTCAGTAGAGAACTACGGGGTATGGTGAGTTAGAATGGAAGCTCATCTGACTTCCCTCCACGACAGCATGACAAAGGTCTTGGAAGACGGACCTATTGTACCTATGATCAATAGTGTTGATCTCCAGGATCTAGCACAAGGAGGAGGAATGGTAACCGGGAAGAAGATTCCTAAAGACAGAAGCCTTTTCACTCCAGAAGAGAAAAAGCTTCACAATGTAGACCGGGTTGGCAGCCACGCCATACTAACCACCTTGAGCGACTCATACCTCGGAAGTTTAGGACTGCAGGTCCGCCAAAGAACTCTGGGATGCTCTAGCACTACTGAGTCGGGGGACTCACAAGATCAAAGCCAACAAGTTAACGCTAGAACTCCAAAAGTTGGAGAGACTATCACTCATGCCCGGTGACACGATTGAAGATCTTAACGTCAGATTTACGGATCTGATGAATAATATCAACGGGCTGGGAAAGACGTTCTCCAACCGAGAAATGAATCTTAAAATCTTGAGAGCACTGCCAGACGGACATTGCATTTGCTACATTGCTTAGACATTCTGATCTTGATATTGTTTCTCGTGATCATATATTTTTAGAATTTAAAGCTGAGGAGTTCGAGTTCGGTCTACCACAGAGAAAGCAGCGAGCTGAAGCTGACACTCAGATTGACCATGCTTTTAAAGCATCAATCCACACAGCAGCCCCAGCATCTAGCAAAGCTGAGCCTTGAACTAGTGACCTACAAGAAGGAAGCCTAGCTAAGCGATATTCACTGCTTGCCATCAAATATCAGAAGGAAAAGGAGCGCCGCAGAAAACTTTCCAGAGTCGTCAGAGACTCAAAGCGTAAGTCTGAATATTCACCTAAGCGCACTCCTGAACCACATACTTCTGAATGCAGGAAATAGGAGGATTATGCACAGTCGAAAGACAGTGAGAACAGAGAAAGCAGAGTCACCTCCTGCTACAAGTGCAAGAAGCCAGGACACGACCAATATGACTGTCCTGAGCTTAGCACAGCTGAAAGAGCTGCATGGAAAGCTCGAAGGGAGAAGTTCATCAAGAAGCGAAAAACCTATATTGCTGGTGAACTCTCAGACGGCTCAGATGAAGTCAACTCCTTCATGGATTCATCAGACGATGAAGCTGCCTTTACGGCCCAAGAGCTTGAAGAAGATATTGAAAAGTGTCCAATGGAAGGAGAATAGGATGAGGTAAACTCTCAGAACCATTTAACTCTTCTTCAGACTGCACACAAGATACTATTTCAGATGTAGATGAGAATCTGGACGTCGCTATTGCCTACGAAGAACTACTCGACGAACAGATTCAGATGAGTCTGCAGCTCAGTAAGACTCTTCAGGAGTTGGATACCCTAAAAGTGGAGAATCATAGACTTTCTCAGGAGAGTCAGGTTGCTACTGAGTGGGAAGGACTTGTTTTGAGACTAAGGGAGGAGATTAACTCTCTGATGGCCAAGTCTCAGCAACAAGAAGATTGATCTTAGTACTTACCAAGGACTTGACTCAGAAGGATACTGAATTGAGTCTACTGAGGCAGAAGTTCTCAGGACTTCAGACCGAGCATGAAACTCTCAAGAAGAGTGACGATGTCTGGAGGAACTTGATGACAGAGCAGTATACGGGAGCTGAGAAAAAGCTTGAGGCGATGCAAGCTAACAACAAGCCCAAACACTCCAAGGAGGGACTCGGGTTCAGCCATGGAGCCTCCTCATCTGCCCCCATACGCTCAGAGAATCGGCTTATTGGTAGGCTTGTTCAAGGGGAGACAATCAATGCTGAATCACTGAACCCCCTAGCAAAGAACAAACAGAAGATGAAGGCACCTCATCCGAACTATCAGAAATCTGACAAGAAGATTAGCTCAAAATCACCCCAGTTCAGTCAAGGGGGAACCAGCAGAGTCAAATGGGTTGATCAGTATGGACCGCCGCAGCTGACACATCCAACTCAGTATGGGTCGTATTATTATGATCCTATAGTCAAAAGGGGTTCCAAGAGTCAGAAAAAGAAGAAAAAGGTCATTCAGAAGGCTAAGGTCAGCAGTCCACCACCTCAAAAGATCAGGCCTCTTGAACCTGTAAAGCCTCAGAAGTCAACATCAACTAGTCTAGTGGTTAAGTATGTTGATCAGAGTTGAAAGAAACTGTCTGAGACCACCAGCGTCGTAAGACAGATTTGAGTTTCCAAAATTAACGCTTAAGGACCCAAAATCAAAAATAAAGGGTACCTGAATATGATTCTGTCTTGCAGGTGCACAAGGACCCTTGGTACAAGGATAGCGGATGCTCAAGGCACATGACGTAGTAGAGGAGTCTACTGAAGAATTATATTACTGAAGAAGGACCCAAAATCGAGTTCGGAGACAACGCAAAAGGCTATACCAGAGGCTACGGAACACTCAGTATTGGAACCGCCATAGTTCCAAGAGTATCATATGTGGAAGGACTTCAACATAATCTTCTCTATGTTAGTCAATTTTGTGATAACTCGAATAGAGTGATTTTTAACACTTGTTTCTGTGATGTCATTGACAAATCAACAGGGAAAATAATGTTATCAGGTTCGTGCAAAAAGAACATATACATTGCTGACTAGAAATCAGCAGAACCTAAAGCATGCTTGCTGGCGAAGAACGACAACAGAACAGGGTTGCTCTGGCACAGAAGACTTAGCCATCTCAACTTCAAGACGCTCAACAAGCTAGCTAGAAACGTTCTAGTGAGAGGACTCACAAATGAAGTGTTCAGCAAGGACACTCAGTGCGAGGCATGCCTGAAGGGAAAGCAAGCGAAGAAGAAAAATCCACCAGTTCCATCACCTTCCACGGATGGAATCCTTTAGTTCCTGTAGATGGACTTGTTCAGTCCATTCCTCATGTGACGATCAGAGGCAAGAAGTATGCTTTAGTGGTCATTGATAACTACTCGCGCTATACATGGGTCATATTTATTGCCAACAAGTCTGACGCCAAAACAGAGTTGCCTACGCTTCTGAAAAAGCTCAGTGTCGAGAAGAACACCAAAATCAGAAAGATTCATTCAGACAGAGGAACAGAGTTCCCGAATTCTATGGTGGAAGAATTCAGGAAAACTGAAGGAATAGAGCATGAGACGTCTGCTGCATGCACGCCTCAACAAAATGGGATTGCTGAAAGAAAGATTAGAACACTCCAAGAAGCAGCAAGAACCCTGCTCGTAGACTCAGGACTCCCATCTAAATTCTGGGCAGAAGCAACTGATATTGCATGTTACACTCAGAACAGATCACTACTGACAAAGCAACATCAAAAGACACCATATGAACTATGGAACTTACAGGAAACCTTTCTTATCTTATTTCCATATTTTCGGGAGTCTTCTCAGGATACTCCCGGGTCAGCAAAGCCTTCAGAGTTTTTAACTACCAGACTTTTTGCGTGGAGGATAGCCCTCATGTTATTTTTAATGAGTTTGCTACTGAGGACAGGAGGAGAAACTCAAATTCAGAATCTGAGGACATCAGTAAACAGCTACAAGATCTAAGCTTAAAGGATAATGTTTAAAAGATCCAGCTTTGTTGGGATGATGATTCATAAGAGGAAAATGAAGTGAAGACTACTGAATCACAGCCAGTAGCAAACATAGCTGAACAGATTGATTCTACTGAACAAAATCAATCCCAGGTAACTCAAGTTGATGAAGAAACCGAAGTGGTAACTGAGACCTCTACTGAGAATAACAACTCAGGGGGAACAAATGAAGTTCCTGAGCTGAATGCCCCTGAACCTGGTGACTCAGTAGACCCAACTCTTGTCACTGAATTGCTTCAATCTCAGAATAGTACAACTGAAATGCCTAACTCACCTACTATCTGTGTTGAACAAATTTCAGATGAAGAGATAAGACAACATCGATCGTGGCTGGATGCTCACTCTTCAGACCTTATCATTGGAGATCCTTCAGCAAATGTAAAGACAAGATCCAGATTCTATCACGGAGAGAGTGCTCTATATTCCTACTTCTTGTCTACTGAAGAACCTCAGTCAGTTGAGGACACGCTTAAAGATGCTGACTGGATCATTGCCATGCAAGAGGAGCTGAATCAGTTAACAAGGAATGATGTATGGGAGCTTGTTGACAGACCCCGACATCAACATGTGATCGGAACTAAATGGGTCTTCTAGAACAAGCAAGACGAAAACAACGTCATAGTAAGGAACCAAGCTAGACTCATGGAAAAAGGCTACTATCAAACCGAAGGGATAGATTTCGACGAAACGTTCGCTCCAGTTGCAAGATTGGAGGCAATCAGACTATTCCTTGCCTACGCAACACATCAACGCTTCAGAGTATATCATGTGAAGTCAATGTTCCTGAACGGGGTACTGAAAGAAGAAGTCTATGTAGAACAGCCTCCCGGCTTTCAGCAGGGACATCGAGTATGTAAACTCAGAAAGGCTCTGTACAGGTTAAAACAAGCACCCAGGGCTTGGTACGATACCTTGTCTAGGTTTCTTCTTCAGAAAGGTTTTCAGAAAGGCACAGTGGATCGCACTCTATTCAGTATTCATCTAGACACGACATCTTACTTGTGCAGATCTATGTAGATGACATTATATTCGGATCAAAGAATGTCATTATGTGTCAGCAGTTCGAAAAAATGATGAAGGATAAATTCGAGATGTCAATGATGGGAGAGATGAACTATTTCTTCGAATTTCAAGTCAAACAGTCAGAGAAGGGAACATTCATCAATCAAGGCAAATACACTCGAGACCTCATCAAGAAATTCGGTTGTACATCCCGACAAACCAATCAAGATCCCAATGAACACGAACATGAAAATCGATCTTGATAAAGAGGCAGTATCAGTAGACAATACTGAATTTTGCGCAATTATTGGTTCTCTATTATATATAACTGCTACTAGACCTGACATAACTTATTTTGTAGGTGTCTGCACTCGATTTCAGGTGAATCCAAAGCAGAGCCACATGGACTCAGCAAAGGAGATTCTCCGCTATCTCAGAGGAACACCTGATATGGGTTTATGGTATCTAACAGATGATAATATTGAACTAACTGGTTATTCTCATGCTTACTACGCAGGTTGTAGGATTGACCGAAAATCAACTTCGGGAACTTGTCAGTTCCTCGGCAGTAAGCTCATCTCATGGTTCTCAAAGAAACAACATTCAGTAGCGACGTCAACTACTGAAGCTGAATACATGGGCACCGGAAGTTGCTGCGCCCAAATCCTTTAGCTAAGACAGCAGCTACGCGACTATGACGTCATTCAGAATGAAGTGCCGATCTTCTGCGACAGTTCCAGTGCCATTGCAATCACTCAGAACCCGGTTCTTCATACTGACATCAGACACCACTTCATTCGTAACCACGTCGAAAAGAGGAATATCAGGATGGAGAAGATCCATACTGACCATCAAAGGGCCGATATTCTGACCAAGCCTCTAGCTGAAGCCAGATTCAGAGAACTTTCAGTGGAGCTAGGTCTGCTGGACCCTACTAACTCAAGTCAGTAAGTGGATTCAGGAGAGGAGCATTCAGCAAGGGGGAATGCATACTCTCAGTACTGGACTCATTCAGTACATAGAGATTCAGCAACCAACTACACGAGGTATCAGCTGACTACGATGTTTAGCTGACAGGTTTGCGTATCTCTTTTAGTAGTCAACCCAGTATTTAATGCCATTATGATTTAGATTCAGCATCGTATTCAATGCCTTAGAGAATGTCATTTATTATAAACAGTTTCATTAAATGCACGACATTCTTTGCTAATATTGTTGAACTCTGCATTGCATTAAATGCATGTCATGTCAACTTACTTCTTAGGCTATATACAACTGTATTTTGACTTAGGCGGCTAAGTTGATCATTACCTTTTATAAAATCAAATCTAGACCGTCCATCTGATAAAGCGGGATTTAAACTAAGCCATTGATTAAAAACTATTCATCTTCACTATCATATATATCAACGTTTAAGCACTGAAACCGCCATTTTCACCCTCTGCGTTAAAACCCTAAAAAATCTCTGGACTTAGAATTTTCTTCTTGCAAACTGCATTAACCTTCCATCATAGATTACTACGGTAGATTTCCATGCTTATCTTGTATTTATGCTTACAGGTTATAATTTTCAATACTGATACTGAGTTGTGCAGATTCAGATAAGGCGCAGTTAAACGTTTTCGTTGTTTCTCCTGTGAACATGATCGAGATTTTAGAGAAGGACCGTGTCTGGTGTGAACCCATCATGGAGTTCGACACGTGCGAGCTTGATATCATGGTCGAAGTATTTGATGCACTCAGGGCATCAGGCCTCGAAGCCTTCTTGTCAAGGACATCTCTTCAGAATACAACCGCTCCTGATTTCTCAGCCATACTCACTAACTCACTAGCCACTCAAAGAGTTGAGTTTGAACAACAGCAGGCATCTCTGGCGGCTGCCCAGACTTCACTTCTGGAAACCTTCAAGGCAGCGTAGTCAGAGCACTTCAACACCATCTCTTCACTGACTCGAGGGCATGAGCTCAGAATTGCATCAATCCAAAAGCCCTGTGAAGAGAAGATAGATGCCAAGTTGAAAGCAATTCAGGAGTTGGTCGATTCCTCTCACCAAAAATATGGTGAGGATCTGATTATAGAGAGGAATAACCTCCACCTGAGGTTCGAAAGTATGCAGAAGGCCTTGGACAGGCTGGTTGCTGCATACTCAGCCTTGAACAGCAAGGTTGTTCCAATCCGGACCCCAGGACAGCTGATGAAGCCAAAAAGGGGGAAAGGACAGTCAGTACAAGGAGCAACTCAAAGCCCATCAGGTCCCACTGACCCCTCTGGAACAGACAAAAGTCAGGCCCAGGGTGTCTCTAGCGCCACAGATGTAGTGTGCGCTGAGACTGACCCATGTGGCTCAGGACCTAAGGAACCCAAGGAATCAGCAACCCAAACTTCTGCCGAGCATATCAAAGAAGTTGCTGATTTCCTAGAGGAGGATTCAGAAGAGGAGGAAGAGCCTCCTCTGCCTCCACCAGTGGTGGGTAAAGGGAAGAAGCCTTTGAAAATCTCTACCCCACTGAAGAAAGGAACGAAAAGGTATATCAGTCCAGCTGAGCAAGCCCAAATCGAAGCTTACAAGAAGTTAGCAAGGGAGCTAGCTGAAGCTGAAGCTGCAAATAAGCCGAAGAAGACTCCGGCTAAGGCCAAGACCAAGGCTTCAGGAAGAATACCTGCTACTAGGCCTCCTCCTAGAAAGCTTAAGATCAACGATGACGCTGATAAAGAGAAGGAGAAAGAACAAGAAGCTGAGGAAACTGAAGAAGCTGAGCAGGCTGACACTAAATCTCAGCAATAGCAGCAACAGCAAGAAAAGAAAAAGGGTTGAGCCAACAATAGATGAGATGATCAATTTCAGCATCATAGCCTTGGACAAAAGAGCTCAATATTATCAGATAGAAGAGTTCAGGTGGCAAGAAGCCTTGGCTAAGGAGAAGGCTTCAGAGGCAGCCAGAGAAGCAGAAAGGCTGAAGCTTAGACCACCTCCACCGAAAAACACTGAAATTTCTTATAAGTAAAGAAGAGGCAGGAGACCAAACAATCAGAAAATTCACAGATGGCCTCAAGTGGACAAGTGGATGCCGTGGGAAAAGACTCAGCAATGAGAGACACTGAAGGCAGAATTCATCAAAAGGTTCTATGTTTAGAAATTCTGACCTGAGTCTCACAAGAACAAAGCCTTTGCTGACTAGCTATTCAAATGCGATATGGAGATCTATAATATGGTTTAGAAGGCCATTGCTGACAAGGAAGATGTTCAGGCCCCTGCTCCCAGACCTCTGCCACCTCCTTAGAAGTTAGATGGCTCTCTTTATAAAGTGTGATAGAAGGAGAAGTCAGAGATGCTGCTGTGGCACTTGAGCTTGATGCGAATGATCCTGATGATGCGCCTAAGATTCAGAAGCTTCGAAAAGATACATTCCAGATGTATGGACTCCCTCTGCCTGAAGATAAGTCTAAAGATTTCAAGACAAGGATTCAGAGGTTCAGAAGATAGTTCCTAATAGCTTCTTTTCTGTTTTTGATAGATAGCAAGTGATGTAAATGTGCTGAACTTCCATATATATAATACATATTTGTTGTTTGGCCTTGACAACACGTTATTGTCTCTATGGCATGTTTATTTAACTTAACAGTCAGAATCCCCTAAGTGATTACTGACTCATACACTCACTGCTTATCCTGTGTTTTTCTGTTTTGCTTAGATTGATAGATTCTGTTTGTAGGGGAAATTGTTGTTAGAACTATTTCTGTATTCCTTGTCCCTCAGTAGATTAGAACTTGATGTACAACTCCACTGATTCTACTTGTAATATCTATTAGGAGTTTGTATCTGATAGTTTGTAGTGTTAGGTTTTGGCATCATCAAAGAGGGGGAAATTGTTGGGAGATGATTCAGCAATAGATTGTTTAGAAGATTTGGCTGATCCCAAAACCCTAATTAGTTTGGTGAACAATTTTGTTGTAATAGTAACGCTTTAGTCTCTGAGAGTTTCAGACTCAGTAGACATTCCTTTAACATGGTCCAGACTCAGAGTTCTATCTGCTGACCCCTTAGTAGACTATCCGCCTCAGTACCATGGAGTGAAGACTTAGTAGTGCTCGACTCAGCAGGAGCAAAGATACCGAGAGGTGTTCGTATTCGCATGCCGGACTCAGCAGAGCAAAGATACCGAAAGGAGTTAGTAGAACTGACTCAGCAGAGCGAGTCACCGAACTCGTAGTCGACCTTCAGTAGAGTTGGACTCAGTATGAGTATACTACTGAACCCCAGGTCAGACTCAACAACGGCCTGACAGTTTCTTGATTGTCAGATGATCTTATATGTTAAATAAGTAGAGTCGTCCGAGGTTGTTCACATCAGAGAAGTCAGCTTCAGTATTTGCCTAGAAGTCTGTGTGTCTCAACTACTTTTTATGCCTCGACCAATGACGAGCAGCCAACTGTGAAAGTTCTGGTAAAAGTTGCAAGTCAACAACTTTCCGGAAATGGAGGAAAGGACTATGCACGATTCCTTAAAAGAGCCGTTAGCTACCCAAAAGAGAGTGACACATAGATCGTTCGTCTCCAACGGATCTATCTATTGCTCACCTCTATAACTAGAGGGAAAATCAAATCGAACATAACACAGAAGAAAGAGCGATTACGAGCAATAAAGGAATTAGAACTCAAACCTTCCGCAAAAACTTCAGAGAAACACTAAAAGCGAATGGCGAAATCTTTGCTCTAGGGAACCAAGCTGATTAGAATAAAAACCTCTTGTATCCAAGTGATCGAACACTAACGCAGAGAGATTATCCCTCATTGTTCATCACTCTAGAAGCCATTTCTTGTTCCCTTCCCTCTAACCTAAGCTCCACTAAAATATCTATAGCTTAGACCCGAAGAAGTTCATATCGTGAACTATTCTTATTGTTAAGAACTCCTTCATCGTTGGAGCTATTATCAAACTTTATAGTTTGATCCTTGTAAACTGAGACTTTCTCAGTATAATCCTCAAGGCCACTTTAAGAACTCCTTCCGAACCACTTTAAAAACGCTGTGTTCATTTACTGTTGCATTGATATACTGTTCATACTGAAAACCGTTTTACAAAATCATTTAACAGAGTTTCAGCAAAGCGTAAACTGAGTGCACTAACCTACTGAAACAGTTTTAATAAAAACGTTTTCAACTCAACTGAATCGGGCCTACACTATTCCGCACACTACTGAACTCTTACTGAACGGTACTGAATTCTGACATCGCCGCCCAGCGTGCCTCGCATAGTCGGTCCACTTTGTCCACGCGATCCAGAACAACTTGTTTGGTTTACTGAATTTATTCAGCTAGACACTCTCCTGAATTGGACTATTCGCGTTTTAAGTTGAGAAAGTCTTCAGGTGTATTCACCCCCCCCCCCTCTATACCTGAACGTTTATCTCAGGACCAACACCTTTTAAGTAGCGAAGAATTTTATAAACAGCTTCCAAATGGGTGAGACGTGGACTGCTCAAAAACTAACTGAGAACTTTGACAGCATATGAAATATCCGGATGAGTGACAGTTAGGTATTTGTTGGGAGATGATTCAGTAGCCTAATGCTCAGTAGATTTGAAGATCACCAAACCCTACTTTGACTGATGAACCATTTAGTTGTATTTGTTTATTCTATCTCTGAGAGTTTCAGACTCAGTAGACACCCTTCGACATGGTTCAGGCGTTTAGTTCTGTCCGCTGATTCTTCAGCAGACTATCAGCCTCAGTACCATAAGAAGAAGACTCAGTAGTACTGGACTCAGCAGAGCAAGATATCGAAAGGAGCCGTGAACCGAACTAAACGTAAGAAGTTCACCGAACTTAGAGTTGATCTTCGCAGAGCCGAACTCAAGAGAGTATGCTACCGAACATAGATCGACTCAACAACGAATGCATGCTCTTCCGACCGTTAAGAAATCTCATATGTCAAATCAGCAGAGTCATAGAGGTATAGAGAAGTCAGCTTCAGATCTACCTTGAAGTTTATTTGTCTCACCTACTTTCTTCAGCCTCGACCAATGACAAACAACCAGCTGTCCACTTTCTGATTAAAGCTGCAAGTCAACAACTTTCTAGAAATGGAGGGAAACGACTCTGTCACCATAATTTGAAAGAGCCGTTAGCTACCCAAAAGAGAGAGACACATGGATCGTCATCTCCAATGGATCTATCCATGTCTCTGCTCTATAAATACAGGGAAGATTTCAAATCAAAGCTCACCTAGAAAAATGAAGAACACACGAGCATTTTACGAGCAACTCATAATCGACTTAAGCTTTCCGCAAGAACTTCAAAGAGTTATTTCCAGCGAAAGGCGACATACTTGCGCCAAGGAACCGAGCTGAATCAGATCATAAGCCTCTAGTATCCAAGCGATTGAATACGAACCCAGAGTTTATACTTAACCATTCGTCGCTTTAGAAGCCACTTTCTCGTTCCCTTCCCTCTAACCTAAGCTCAGCAGACTATATCTATAGCTTAGAACGAAGGAGTTCATCTTTGAACTGATCCTTATTGTAAAGAACTCCTTTATAGTTGGAGAGTTTGTCAAACACTTAAGTTTGATACCGTGTAAACTGAGACTTGCTCAATATAAATCTCAAGACCAGTGTTTGTCCAGTGCACAAGCCGACTGAGACTAACTCAGTATAATAAAATATTCTCCTGATCTTTTCGGGACAGTGAACGTAGGATTGTTGGATCCGAACCACTTTAAAATTTCCTGTCTTCTTTGTGCTCTGTTTTTACTTTTGCATTGATTACTGTTCATACTGAAAATATCTTGGGTTTCGACACTATTCAACTGTGTTTCAGCAAAGCTTAAAAGATTGCACTAACATACTGAAACAGTTTTCTTAAAATGTTTTCTAACTTAACTGAATTTGGGCCTACACATTTCCGCACTCTACTGAACTTCAGTTGAACGATACTGAATTTTGACCTAAGTCAGCTAGCAGGCCTTAGTGAAGTTAGTCTCTCTGCCACGCGATTCAGAACAGCTTGTCTGGTCTACTGAACCTGTTCAGTACGTCATCTTCCTGAAAATGACTGTTCGCGTTTTAAGTTGAGAAAGTGTTTTCAGGTGTATTCACCTCCCCCCTCCACACCTGAATTTTTATCACGGCACCAACAATTGGTATCAGAGCGGGAGTTCTCTAAGACTCTTGTTTTCCGAAACTGTTCTACTTGAACGGATCCAGAAAATGTTTTCACTGCATATCATTCTTCATTCATATCACAATCTTCAATGTCTGATATGTCAGGAATCAGGATGGTACACATGTTCTCAATAGAGAACTACGGGGTATGGCGAGTCAGAATGGAGGCACATCTGACTTCCCTCCACGACAGCATGACAGAGGTACTGGAGGACGGACCTATCATTCCCATGATTGATAGTGTCGAAACCCAGGATCCAGCACAAGGAGGCGGCATGGTGACCGGGAAGAAGGTCCCCAAAGATAGAAGCATTTTCACCCCTTAGGAGAAGAAGCTTCACAACTTAGACCGAGTTGCCAGAAATGCCATATGTACCACCCCGAGTGATTCCTATCTCTAAGAGTTCGTGACTACAAGTCCGCGAAGGAACTCTGGGATGCTCTAGCGCTACTGAGTCGGAGGACTCAGAAGATCAAAGCGAACAAACTGGCGCTGGAACTTTAGAAGCTGGAGAGACTGTCTCTCATTCCTGGTGACACGATTGAAGATCTTAACGTCAGATTTACGGATCTGATGAACACCATCAACGGGCTGGGAAAAATATTCTTCAATCGAGAAATGAATCTTAAGATATTGAGAGCATTGCCTGAAGGACATTGGACTCCATTTGCTACTTTACGAAGACATTCTGACTTAGATATTGTTTCTCCTGATCATTTCTTTCAGAATTAAAAGCTGAGGAGTTCGAGTTCGGCCTACCCTGCAGGAAGCAAAGCCGAAGCCGACACTCAAATCGACCATGCTTTCAAAGATCGCAAGACAAGCATGCTCCCCGCGTCTAGCAAGGCATAACCTTCACTCAAGATCTACAAGAAGGAAACCTAGCTAAGAAATACGCACTGCTTGGCGTGAAGTATCAGAAGGAGAAGGAGAGGCGCAGAAAACTCTCTAGAGTCGTCAGAGACTCCAAGGGTAAGTCTGAATATACACCCAAGCGCACTCCTTAATCGCATACTTCTGATTGCAGGAAACAGGAAGACTCACCGCCGAAAGACAAATGAGAGCAAAGAAGATAGAGTCACCACCTGCTACAACTGCAAGAAGCCAGGACATTATCAGTATGACTGTCCTGAGCTCAGTACTGCTGAGAGAGCAGCACGCAAAGCTCGAAGGGAGAAGTTCAACAAGAAGCGTCAAGCATATATTACCGGTGAACTCTCAAATGACTCAGATGAAGTCGACTCCTTCATGGATTCATCAGACGATGAAGCGGCATTCATGGCCGTACAGCTTGAAGAAGATACTGAAAAGTGTCTCATGGCAGGAGAAGAGGATGAGGTAAACTCTCACGCTCCATTAAAATCCTCTTCACACTGCACACACGACACTATTTCAGGTGCAGACGAGAATCTGGACGTCTCGAACGCCAACGAAGAACTTTTGGACGAGCAGATTAAGATGATCCTGCAGCTCAGTAAGACTCTTCAGGAGTTAGAGAACCCGAAATTGGAGACTTAGAGACTTTCTCAAGAGAGTCAGGTTACTACTGGTCAGAAGGACTTGTGTTGAGACTCAGGGAGGAGATTAACTCTCTGATGACCAATTCTCAGCATCAAGAAGATCGATCTCGCATCGACCAATGACTTGACTCGTAAGGATACCGACCGAGTCTACTCAAGCAAGAGTTTTCAGGACTTCAGACCGAGCATGAAACGCTTAAGAAAAGTGATGATGTCTGGAGGAATCTTATGACATAGCGGTATATGGGCGCTGAAAAGAAGCTTGAGGCGATGCTAGCCAGGAACAAGCCTAAGCACTGCAAGGAGGGACTTGGATTCAGTCATGGAGCCTCCTCATCTGCCCCCGTACGCTCAGAGAACCGGCTAGCTGATAGATTTGTTCAAGGGGAGACTATCAACGTTGAGATCCTGAACCCCCTAGCCAAGAACAAACAGAAGATGAAGGCACCTCATCCCAGCTATCAGCATTCTGACAAGAAGATTAGCTCGAAATCACCCCAGCTCAGTCAAGGGGGATCCAGCAGAATTAAATGGGCTGATCAGTATGGACCTCCACAACTGACACATCCAGCTCATTATGGGTCATATTACTATGATCCTGTAGTCAGAAGAGGATCCAAAAGTTAGAAAAGGAAGAAGAAAGCCGTTCAGAAGGCAAAGGTCAGCAGTCCACCAATTCAGAAGATCAGGACTTCTGAACCTGTGAAGACTCGTGGTCAAGATCGACCACCCAAAGGGTAAAGTATGTTGACCAGAGTGGAAAGAAACTGTCTGAGACCACCAGGGTCGTGAGACAGATTTGGGTTTCCAAAACTAACATCTAAGAACCCAAAATCAAAAATAAAGGGTACCTGAATATAATTCTGTTTTGCAGGTGCACAAGGACCCTTGGTATGTGGACAGCGGATGCTCAAGACATATGACATACCAGAAGGACCTACTGAAGAAGGACCCAAAATCGAGTTTGGATATAACGCAAAAGGCTATACCAGAGGCTATGGAACACTCAACATTGGAACTGCCACAGTTCCAAGAGTATCATATGTTGAAGGACTTCAGCATAACCTTCTCTCTGTTAGTCAATTTTGTGATAACTCGAATATAGTGATTTTTGATGCTGGTTTCTATGATATCATTGACAAATCTACAGGGAAAACAGTGTTATCAGAAAGAATATCTACGTAGCTGACTGGAACTCAGCTGAACCTGAAGCTTGTTTGTTGGCGAAGAATGACAACAGAACGGGGTGGCTCTGGCACAGAAGACTCAGCCATCTCAACTTCAAGACGCTCAACAAGTTAGCTAGAAACGCTCTTGCAAGAGGACTGCCGAATGAAGTATTCAGCAAAGACATTCAGTGTGAAGCATGTCTGAAGGGAAAGCAAACAAAGAAGCAAAATCCGCCTGTTCTATCGCCTTCCACTGGTGGAATCCTTCAGTTGCTACATATTGATTTATTCGGTCCAGTCTCTCCGATGATGATCAGAGGCAAAAGGTATGCTTTAGTGGTCATTGATGACTACTCGC
Organism: Lavandula angustifolia; assembly: GCA_028984105.1. Taxonomy (NCBI): domain Eukaryota; kingdom Viridiplantae; phylum Streptophyta; class Magnoliopsida; order Lamiales; family Lamiaceae; genus Lavandula; species Lavandula angustifolia. The sequence goes on along the minus strand of CM054806.1, from coordinate 18,142,327 downwards.
GCTACACATGGGTCATATTTATTGCTAGCAAGTCTGACGTCAAAACAGAGTTGCCTACGCTTCTGAAAAAGCTCAGTGTCGAGAAGAACACCAAGATTATAAAGATACGTTCCGACAGAGGAACTGAGTTCCTGAATTCGATGGTGGTGGAGTACTGCAAAGCTGAAGGCATAGAGCATGAGATGTATGTCGCGCGCACGCCTCAAAATAATGGGGTTGCTGAAAGGAAGAATAGAACACTCAAAGAAGCAAAGAAGAACCCCCGCTCGCACTCGTGACTCCCAACCAAATTCTCAAGGCGTATAACTAACACTGCATGTTACACTCATAACAGATCTCTATTGACTAAGAAGCTTAAGATGACCCATATGAACTATGGAACGGAAGGAAGCCTTTCATATCTTATTTCCATATTTTTGGATGTTCGTGCTTTATCAACAATAATGGGAAGAACCAGTTAAAGACTTTTGATAGCAAGTCAGACCAGGGAGTCTTCTTAGGATACTCCCGGGTCAGCAAAGCCCTCAGAGTTTTTAACTACCGGACCCTTTGCGTGGAGGAAAGCCCTCATGTTGTTTTTAATGAGTTTGCTACTGAAGACAGGAGCAGGAACTCAAGATCAGAATCTGAGGACATCAATAAGCAGCTACAGGATCTGAGCCTAAAAGATAAAGTTGAAAAGATCCAGCTGTGTTGGGATGATGATTCAGAACAGGAAACTGGTGATAAGACAACTGAATCTCACCACAGCTGAAGAGCCGAACAGTTCGACTTTACCGAACGTAGTCAATCCTGTGTAACTCAGTCGATGAAGAAACCCAAGTGGTAACCGAGACCTCTACTAAGGATAATAATTCGTGGGGAACAAATGAAGTTCCCCGAGCCGAACGCCCCTGAACTTGGTGACTCAGTAGACCCAACTCTAGTAACTGAATTACTTCAATCTCAGAATAGTACAACTGAAATACCTAACTCACCTACTATCTGTGTTGAACAAATTTCAGATGAAGAATTGAAACATCGTCGATCGTGGCTAGACGCTCACACTTCTGACTTGATTATTGAAGATCCTTCAACTAGCGTAATGACACTATCCAAATTTTGTCAGGGAGAAAGCGCATTATATTCCTGCTTCTTGTCTACTGAAGAACCGTTAGCCGCTGAGGACGCACTCAAGGATGCCGATTGATCATAGCAATGCAGAGGAGCCGAACCAGGCCGAGAAATGAAGTATGGGAGCTTGTTGACAGATCCCAGCATCAACATGTGATCGGAACTAAATGGATCTTCAAGAACAAGCGAGATGAAAACAACGTTATAGTAAGGAACAAAGCGAAACTCGTGGCTAAATGCTACTGTCAAGCCGAAGGAATAGATTTCGACGAAACTTTCGCTCCAGTTGTAAGATTAGAGGCAATCAGACTATTCCTAGCCTACGCAACACATCAGCGATTCAGACTTTATCAAATGGATGTGAAGTCTGCGTTCCTGAACGGCGGGCTGAAAGAAGAAGGTTATGTAGAACAGCCTTCCGGCTTTCAGTAGGGACATCAGGTCTACAGACTCAGAAAGGCTTTGTATGGGTTGAAACAAGCACCCAGGGCGTGGTACGATACCTTGTCTGAGTTTCTTCTCCAGAAAGGTTTTCAGAAGGTCACAGTAGACCGCACATTATTCAGCATTCGATTGGAAGACGACATCTTACTTGTGCAGATCTACGTAGATGACATAATATTCGGATCGAAGAACGTCATCATGAGTCAACAATTTGAGAAAATGATGAAGGATAAGTTCGAGATGTTGATGACGGGGAGATGAATTATTTCCTCAGTTTTCAAGTCAAACAATCTAAGAAGGGAACATTCATCAATCAAGGCAAATACACTCGAGACCTCATCAAGAAGTTCGGTTGCACATCCGGCAAACCAATCAAGATCCTGATAACACGAATATGAAAGTTGATCTTGATAAAGAGGGAGTATCAGTAGACCGTACTGAATTTCGGAGCTAGGTCTGCTGGACCCTACTGACTCCAGTCAGTAAGTGGATTAAGGAGAGGAGCATTCAGCAAGGGGGAATGTTCACTCTCAGTACTAAACTTATTCAGTACATAGAGATTCAGCAACCATCTACACGAGGTATCAGCTGACTACGATGGTCACCGATGTGCTCTGCGTATCTCTACCCAAGCAGCCAATGAAATATTTTGTGCATTAATGATTTAGATTCAGCTTCGTATTCAATGCCTTAGTAAATGTCATTTAATATAACGGTTTACATTTAATACACGACATTCTATGTTAAGCATGCTGAACTCTGCGGCGCATTAAATGCATGTCTAATCAAGTTACTTCTTTGGCTATATACAACTATAATTTGACTTAGGCGACTAAGTTGATTATTGCCTATTTTATAACATTAAATCCTAGCCGTCCTTCTCATAAAGTAGATTTAAATTGAGCTGTGGATTAATAACTGTTCATCTTCGTGATCATATATAAAACACGTTCAAAGTGAGAAAACCACCATTTTATTCTGCAACTTTTACCCTAGAAAATTTTACGAGAAAAGCATTCATCCCTTTGCAAACTTCTCTTAAAACATCTCAGAAAACACTGTGGTAAATTTTCATGCTTATTCAGTATCATATATGTTTCTTGATAACATTCTTCCTTCGATATTGATACTTTCTTTTGCAGATTAAATTATGACAGGATCACTCCGGTTAATATGCAAGAAATCCTCGAGAAAGACCGCGTGTGGTGTGAGCCGATTAAGGAATTCGATGTGTGTGAGTTGGATTTCATGGAGGAAATCTTCAACGCGCTGAGGGCTTCTGGACTGGAAACCTTTCTCTCAAGGAAGCCATCGTACTTTCTTCCGCGACAGATATCAGAACTATATCTAAATTCTGATTCAGTAGAAGGCGACATCCGTGGCCAGTTCGTCATTCACCACATTGCTGACCCCGCTCGTGCTGTGTCAGAGATTAAGCACATGTCTATCTAAGAAACTCTTCAGCGGAGCTTTCAGCTTCCGAGCACTGGATTCAACACAATCGGATATAAAGACGACATCATGGAAGAATATCTGGAGATTTTCTGCGGGAAGCCTACGACGTTCAAGGCCGCCTTCTCGAAGAATGCCATGCTACCTCAGTATAGGGCATTAGCCTACATAGTCACGCTGATATCGACTAGTCAGACTGCGTCATTCGACCAAGTATCCAGGCCGAAGATTCAGATGATGATGGCCATCTATGACCATGCAAAGATTAATTGGACTGAATTCTTCCTGAAGGAGTTCATGACCCAGGCAGCTAAATTCGATAAGTCCACTAACTGCCTAGCTGTCAAAGGAAAGCTTTTATACAGGATGAAGCTATCAGTCATGATTGAAGACCTTTGTGGTGCTGACCATGCCATATATGCTGACAAAGGGTACTTCAACCCGAAAAAGGTGAGGTTCCAGAGCAGGGTAGCAGCCCTTCAGCAGATCGGCTCAAGGCCTGCTGAGCCAAGAAAGGCTCCCAGAAGACCTCTACTCCTTCCAAGAAGAGGTTACCTGCCAAAACAGCTCAGAAAATGCCGACCAAGAAGCGTAAGTCGGCCGCCAGCCGTGATTGTACCTCCCCGCAACTCGCAGACGGGGCACGCCTTTCGGAAAGATTATCTCAATGGAGAAGGTCGTCTCCACTCGAACAGGAGAGAAAGTGGAACAAGGGGCGTGAGCCGAACCTCGTCACTCCCTACCGCTCGTACCCCCTTGGACATTCCACCTCTCAAAGCAAAGCATTCCATCCGCCGAGAAAGAGCCGTCTCCGATAGAGATTGAGGATTCGGAGACAGCATCAGAATCAAAGACCATTGGGATGGAGGCCTCAACTCTTCAATCCAGAGCCTCCCAGGAAGTCTCAGAAGCCATCCCTGAGATAGCCACCCACTCCAACTTAGTCACTTTGGCTAGACAAGCTCGGCTTCATAGTCTGATTCGGCTCCAGGCGTGGTCTACACTGAACAGACTTATCCAACACCACTCCTGCGAACAACTCCACGAGGAGGAGCTACTGATCTACGAGAAGATAGGCTACTCCGAGCCTACGGATCTGTGCTCCTTGGATGATCTGAGAGCGGCTATTCTAGCCCTACTGAACGATAGACTTCCCACTTCAGTAGCCGCTCCCTCAGATGGGTCTGATTCCGACGATCATGACCCGCCCCATGATTCAGGCCCTGAGAAGCCTATTGAGGGATCTCAACTGGGGGAGGATGCTCCACCTACGACAACTGATGAAATCCCACTCAGCATCCTCCCACCAGGTCAGTCGGCGGCTAGTACCTCACAGTCCGCGGACCCAGTACAACTTTTGCTGGGGTCTGCTTTTGAGGTAGCGCCCAGCCCGCGAAGCTGACGCTCTAAGACTGTGGCAAGGGTCCTCAGAAGTCAGGATGCTCAGAACCGACTTCTCACCCGAGCCATCCACAAAACGTGGAAGCAGTCCTCTCAAGCTCAGAGTGAGAAGATTAAGGAGCTCCGAACATCTATTCAAACAACTCCAGCTCCTGATTTCTCTACAATCTTGACAGACGCCTTAGCCACTCAGAGAGCCGAGTTTTGAAGGCAACAAAAGCTGCTGAGACCGGCCCAAGTGGCTTAGGACCTAAAGATTCAGCAACCCAGACTCCCAGCGAAATCATAAAGGAGGTTGCTGAATATGCTGAGGAGGATTCTGAAGAGGAGGAAGTTCCTCTACCTCCTCCAGTGCCGGGGAAAGGGAAGAAGATTATGAAACTCCCAACCCCACCTAAGATATGAACCAGAAGGTTCATATCTCCTGAGGAAGAAGCTCAGATTGCAGCGGATGAAAAGCTTGCAAGGGAGATAGCAGAGGCAGAGGCAGCTAACAAGCCAAAGAAAGCGCCTGCCAAAGGAAAAAACAAGGTTTAAGGGGGAAGGAAGCCTGGGATAAGGCAACCCCCTAGAAAACTTAAGATCATCGACAAAGCTGACAAGGAGAAAGAAAAACAGCAGCAGCAGGAGCAATCTGGTCAGCAGGGTGGATCAAAATCAAAATCACCAACACCTGCTGATTCAGAAGAAGAGCAAGAGCACATTCCTTCCTATGCCTCTTCTAAAGCTCAAGAGCAAGAAATGAAAGAGATATAGGATTAGATGGAAAGATATCTGGACAGAGGAGCTGAAGCCAGACAGATAAGTGAAGCAAGGGAGAGGCTCATACTCGCTGACCTAGAAGCTCTAAGGCTCAAAGCTGAGAAAGAGGCACGAGAAAGGGTTCCTGAGAAGGCTGAGATTCCTTACAAGTACAGAAGACTCAGGAAGTCCACTGATCTCAAAATTCACCGCTGGCCCAGAATCGATACTTGGATACCATGGGAACGAACTCAGAGGTGGGAGACACTTAAAGTAGATTTTATCAAGAGGTACTATATCTGGAGATACTGGCCTGACATGCATAAGGCGATAGCTTTTGCTCAGTGGCTTCTGAAGAGCGATCCAGAGATATATGCAAGAGTTCAGAAGGCCCTAGCTAAGAAGATAGATATCAGAGTCCCAGCTCCTAGACCTCTGCCCCCTCCTCCGATGCTCGATGGTTCTATACATATTGGGTGTTATCGAAGGAGAGGTCGAAGTGCGCTCAAGCCAATGATCTTGATGAGACTCATCCTGCTGACATTGTGCAGATACAGAAGCTCAGAAGAGATACATTCAGAATGTATGGATTGTCACTGCCTGAAGAAAAGTCTAGAGATTTTAAAGAGCGGATCCAGCAGTTCAGGAGATAGCTGATAGCTTCTTGTATCTTGTTTTCTTTTTCTAGAATAGCAAGCTGATGTATTATACTTAAATCTTCTGATATATAAAACATCATTGTTGTTCGGCCCTGACAATACCTTATTGTCTATCTGGCCTTGTTATTTATGTTTAACACTCAGAATCACCGAAGTGATTACTGACTCACACACTCACTGAATATATTTGTGTCTGTCTGTTTTTACTTAGCCTGATAGATTCTTTTGTGGTCGATAGATTGTATGGGGGAAATTGTTGTTAGATAGGGGGAAATTGCTGTTAGATTTCTGTATAGGTTCTGATATTTCTTCCCTATACTCCCTCAGGAGTCTAGAACTTGAAGAACAACTCCACTGATTCTACTTGTAATATTTGTAAGGAGTTTGTTTCTGACAGTTTGTAGTGTTAGGTTTTGGCACCATCAAATAGGCGGAAATTGTTGGGAGATGATTCAGTAGCCTAATGCTCAGTAGATTTGAAGAACCCAAAACCCTACTTTGACTGATGAACTATTCAGTTGTATTTGTTTATTCTATCTCTGAGAGTTTCAGACTCAGTAGACACCCTTCGACATGGTTCAGCGCTCGCCCCGTTTGCCGATTCTTCGCCAGCCTCATCGCCCCCGCACCATAATAAGAAGACTCAGTAGTACTGGACTCAGCAGGAGTAGTATACTGAAAGGAGTCAGTGGAACTGAACTTAGTAGGAGTAGTTCACTGAACTTAGAGTTGATCTTCAATAGAGCTGAACTCAGCAGGAGTATGCTACTGAACATAGATCAGACTCAGCAACGGCTAGAGAGTCTTCTGACTGTTAAGAAATCTCATAAGTCAAATCAGTAGAGTCATACGAGGTATAGAGAAATCAGCTCCCGCATCTACCTTAAAGTTTGTTTGTCTCACCTACTTTCTTCAGCCTCGACCAATGACAAGCAGCCAGCTGTCCACTTTCTGATTAAAGCTGTAAGTCAACAACTTTCCAGAAATGGAGGGAAAGGACTCTGTCACCATACTTCGAAAGAGTCGTTAGCTACCCAAAAGAGAGAGACACATGGATCGTCGTCTCCAACGTCTCTACCCATGTCTCTGCTCAATAAATAGAGGGAAGATTTCAAATCATAGCTCACCTAGAAAAACGAAGAACACACGAGCATTTTACGAGCAACTCAGAATCGGCTTAAGCTTTCTGCAAGAACTTCAAAGAGTTATTTCCAGCGAAAGGCGACATACTTGCTCAAAGGGAATCGAGCTGAATCAGATCATAAGCCTCTAGTATCCAAGTGATCGAATACGAACCCGTGAGTTTATACTTAACCGCTCGTCGCTCTAGAAGCCACTTTCTCGTTCCCTTCCTCTAACCTAAGCTCAGCAGACCATATCTATAGCTTAGAACGAAGGAGTTCATCTTTGAACCGATCCTTATTGTAAAGGACTCCTTCATAGTTTGAGAGTTTGTCAAACACTTAAGTTTGATACCCCCGTAAACCGAGACTTGCTCGCATAAATCTCAAGACCGTGTTTGTCCAAATGTACAAACCGACCGAGACTAACTCGCATAATAAAATAGCCTCCTAATCTTTTCGGGACAAAGGGACGTAGGATTGTCGGATCCCAACCACTTTAAAATTGCTTGTGTTATGTGTGCTTTATTTTTACTGTTGCATTGATTACTGTTCATACTGAAAATATCTTTCAAAATCATTCAACTGTGTTTCAGCAAAGCTTAAAAGATTGCACTAATATACTGAAACAGTTTTCTTAAAACGTTTTCCAACTTAACTGAATTTGGGCCTACACATTTCCGCACTCTACTGAACTTCAGCTGAACGGTACTAAATTCCCGACCTAAGTCACCCAAACAGCCTCGGAAGTCAGTCGCCACTCTACCACGCGATTCAGGATACGCCTTGTCCGGCCCATCGAACCTGCTCAAGCACGACATCTTCCTGAAAGGGACTGTTCGCGTTTTAAGTTGAGAAAGTGTTTTCAGGTGTATTCACCCCCCCCCCCTCTACACCTGAACATTTATCTCGGGACCAATAGTATTGAAGCCTCCCTATAAGACGCCGATATCGACCATCATCAACTTTCTCTCCTGCTTCATCCTTATCAAATTTTACGTTGTTCCGTAGGAAAAGCACAAGATCGTGAGCCTTGCATGCCACTCTCCTCAAGAATATCAAGCGTATACTTTCGCTGACAAAGCATAAAACCAGCAGGAGATCGTACAACCTCAATACCCAAGAAATACTTGAGAGTGACGAGATCTTTGATGCTAAATTTTTTATGATGATACTCTTTGGTGGAATTGATTTGATCAAGGTTCGGCCTGCAAGAATATAATAACATCGTCAACGTAAATCAAAGTAATCAGAACAGTAGTTCCCCGTTCATACAAAAACATCGAGTAATCCGCTTTGGATTGTTGAAAAACAATCTCTTGAAGAGTCGTAGTGAATTTCTGATACCAATTGCGAGAAGCCTGACGAAGACCATACAATGATTTTTGTAATTTACAAACTCGGGAATCTTCGTAATTTAAAAATTGTTGGATATGAGTCAGTAGATTGATACTCAGCTGTTCTAGGGTTAAAAGAAATTGGGGGAAATCATAGTAGTACTATGGAATTGAAGATCCCAAAACCGAGCTGATATCAGTAGATTAGTGTGTCGATAGGATTAGCTGATGTATAGGTTAGACTTGATGTAATGCTTATTATTTTTGTCTAAGTCCTGTACGGGGTAGTTGTTGAACCGATCTTCCGCCGAAGATACTTTTCGTAACCCCACGTCATCGTGTAATCGCTTGCATTCTTCGTCGCCAGCCCGATATCAAACTCGCTTGAAGATCCCGCATCACCGACCGGACCTCGCAGGAAGCATTCTCTACAAGCCGATGGTCATCGTAGAAGAACCAAGGCAAGCAAAGATACCTTCGCAGCCGACCAACCGACTATCGAAGCTCACTTTATCGCCGACGACTCACCCGAAGAAGACAGACTTTCAAGTACCGTATCCGATAGAAAGCGACCCAAAGACTAAAAGTCCCTTCAAATGTTCAAGAGAAGACATACGAGGTAGTTTGAACGGCCAACTCGACACTCACCAACTACAAACCTCGACCAATGAGAAGCCGACAACGCTTACCTACTCTACACAAAGCAAAGCCGCTCTCATGAACAAAGCCGCATTAATCGCCCCGCCGCAACAAAGTTGAATAGTGGCCGTTTTCTTGGACGCTTGTGACACGTGGCATCGCCGTCTCCAACGGACATATGTCACAACTCACAACTATAAATAGAGAAGGATTTGAAGATTTCGGCAAGAGGAATATACGCGAAATCAAGGGAAATCATTCAAACTCACAACGCTCTGTAACCTTCAAGCTTATCCAGAGACGAACTAGTTTTCATAGAACACTTCTTGTAGTTCATCTCTCTAGAGCACTTTGATCCCTATCTTCTCTAGACTAAGCTCATTGCTAGATTCATAGCTTAGATCCGAAGGAGTTCACATTTAGTGAATTGTTCTTGTTGTAAGAACTCCTTCTCGCTTGGAGAATATTCCCTCCCTTCTAAACTTAGGTTTGGATTGTAAAGTCGCTAAGGACTATAACTTAGAGGGAACCGTCCAGCCGCACGCATCCCCGCCGAGGCTTGCTCTGAATAATCAACAAATTCTCCCCGCCTTGTTCATGACCGTGGACGTAGGATCTTGCGTATCCGAACCACGTTAAATCGCTTGTGTTCATTTACCGCTTTATCGTATCGCATTCAACCGACTTGAAAATCATAAGTTTGCATAAAACGTATTTTATAAAGTGCACAACCTAAAAGATTTAACTTGCAAAAACGCGTTTTCAAAAGAGACGACTCCGGCCTAACACTTATCCGCACTACGCCTCCGACCGGAGCTTCCGTAATACCGACATCGCCGCAGGAAGAGCTCGTAAGCCGACTCACTTCGACCCCAAAGATCGAAGGCTTACTTGGCATTGTTCATCGCTTGCAAACATCGCCTTCACCGACCTTCACCGAGAAAAAGAAACAGAGCTCGTGTGTATTCACCCCCCCCCCTCTACACCCGACTCTTCGTCTCCGACCAACAATTGGTATCGAGCACACGGTGTTCAACCGATCGCCGGCTCAAATACCGGTCCTCTCGAACCGATCCCGAAAACCGCTTTCACCGCATAAGCATCTTTTCATTATCCTTATACTCTTACTCTTACAATGTCTCGATATGTCGTGTATTAGGATGGTGCCGATGTTCTCAATAGAGAACTACACGGTATGGCGCGTATGTATGGAGGCACACCTAACGCCACTCCACGACAAAGATGTCGATGTCCTGGAGTCGTGACCGATCATTCCTATGATCGACAACATAGTATTTGCCGGGAGGAGGCGTGGGAGCACAAACCGGTGCTAAGGTTCCCAAAGACAAATCCGCCTTCACGCCCGAAGAAAAGAAGCCGCACAACCTCGACCGAGCCGCACGTAATGCCATACCGACTACGCCGCCGACTCACACCTCGGAAGGGTATAAGATTGCAAAACGGCGAAAGAGCTATGGGACGCCTTGGCCGTACCGAGCCATGGAACCCCTCGCATCAAAGAAAACAAGCTCGAGCTAGAGCTTCGGGTTCGACGCCTTTGCAATGGAGCTTACCGAAACCATCGACGAGCCGAGTGTCGATTCACCAATCAAGTCAATGTCATCAATGGGCCGGGGAGGTCGTTCACCAACAAGGAGATGAACACCAAGATCTTGAGAGCGTTGCCCCGACGTAAGTGGCTTCCATTTGCTACTTATTTACGTCGCTTCCGATCTAAATGCTCTAACTCCCGATGTTATATTTTCGTAATTAAAATCGGAGGAATTCGAGCATAGCCTACCCCAAAAGTGCTTAAGCGCTCCACCGACACACGCTCAACCACGCCTTCAAGGCAACAAAGAATACCGGAGCCAAGCCTATTTCCTCAAGCAAAGCCGTGGCCACACCGCAACAAAGTCTTCTCGAGACTTCGTGCCCCGACTCACCTAGCACCGATGGCTCTCAAATATCGAGGGAAAAGGAGAGAGTCGAAAAGCCGAGGAAATACAACCGAGATTCTTCCTCGTAAGAAAGACTATCATAAGAAAGAAGAATCTAATCCTTCTACCGAATGCGTGAAATCGGAGTCTCGCCGCGCCCCGTCTAAAGACTCACCGGTAAGAGCAAAGCAGAACATCTACCCGCTACAACCGCAAGAAGGAGGGACACTATCGCACGATTGTCCCGAACCCTCACCGCTCAAAGAGCGTAACGGCAAAGCCAGGAGAAAGAAATTCGCCGAGAGACGGCAGCCTATATAGCCGGAGAGATACCCGACAACTCAATTGAGGAGGATACATTCATGTATTCTTCTAAAGATGAAGCCGCGTTCGTCGCAGCTTGAGGTCGCAGAGACAGCCTCGACGAGTCACCCGAATACCGTCCGATGGCCGGAGAAGAGGCCGAGGTAAATTCTAAACGCATTATTACCTCTTTTTCACACAAAGACACAAGACACGTGCTCGGGCACGTATGATCCTCTAGATGTGGTACAAGCCTACGATGATCTCGCTAGAGGAACAGATTCACCGAGCAGAGAGTTCAAAGAGAACCATCCAGAACTTGAACAGTAAAGGCCGAGAATCGTAGACTTTCTTCTCGATTATCGCCCCTACTCGAGTCAAGAGATCTAGTTGCGAGACTCAAGGAAGAGATTGAATCTCTCATGACTAAGTCTCGCCTTCAAGAGACTCGCATCTCGCCCGACCAAAGACAATTCTCGAGAAAGAGACCGAAATAGCCAAGCTCGCCGAAGCTCACGCACGTGCGTAACGACTATGACTTACTCGTAAGGAGTGACGAAGTCCGGAGAGGATTGATGACCGAACAATACCTAGGAGCGAAGGAGAAGCTTGAAAGCATGCTTAGAGCACAACGGCCAACTTCTCGTGAAAGAAGGTCTAGGCTATACACACGAAGCTTCTACCTCCAAAAGCTCAAAGAACCCCGGGCCGATAGGTTCGCCGAGGAAAGGTGCAAGCCGCCGACACCACACCTCGTGCGAAAAACAAATAGAAAATAATTACACCTCACCCGAGTAGCAACAAGCAAATGACCAAAGGTTCCAGCCCCAGACACCGCGATCAAATTCGGGGGGAATCAAGAAGGTCGATGGGCGTAACAGCACAAGGAGCCATCAGATGAGCACCCGGCCCAGCACGGCTCGTACTACTATGAGCCTGTGGTCGGGAGAAGCGCTAAGACTCGAAGAAGAAAGCTCCCGAACTCAAAATTATCAGCAGAAAGTCGACATCTCCAAGTCCTGTGGAGAAGAAAGCCGATAAGGTTCAAGAAGAAGTCTCTGGAACTTCTAAGGTCCCGAGACAGATCCGGGTTCCGAAATCACCCACTAACCCGTAAGGACCCAACCGAACCAAAGGGTACCTAAAAATGCCTCTGCTTTGCAGTGCATAAGGACCCGTGGATAGTGGACGTCGCCCCGAGACACATGACTTACCGTAAGAGCTCGTTGACCAACTACGTACAAGAAGATGGTCCCTGCACTGAATTCGGTGACAATTCCAAAGGCTACACAAGGGGATACTGAACGCCGAACATTGGGACTCGCCACGCCTCCAAGAGTAACATATATTGAAGGACTTCAACATAATCTCCTTTCGCCGCTCCAATTTCGTGATAATCTTAACAGAGTAATCTTTGACGCCGGGTTCTCGTGGATATTGTTGACAAATCTACAGGGGAAAACAAAGTGTTATCGTGTTCGCGGAGGAAGAACATCTATGTTGCAAACCGGAATACCGCGTAACCCGAGGCTTGCTTGCTCACACGTACTAAATCGTAACAAGTCAGTGGCTATGGCACAAGAGACTCACCACCCGAACTTCAAAACCATGAACAAGCTTGTCAAGAACTCTAAAGTCGAGGACCGCCCAACGAATCGTTTATCAAAGACATAAATTGTGAAGCGTGCCCGAAGGGAAAGCAAACAAAGAGTAGCAATCCACCTATTCCGTCACCTTCCACCGATGGAATCCTTCACCGCTTCACATGGACTTATTCGCCGCTCTCCAAATGACTATAAGAGGCAAGAAGTATGCCCTCGTCGTCATAGACGACTACTCGAGATATACTGGGTCATCTTCATTGCCAACAAATCGATGTTCGGACCGAGTTACCTAATCTACCTAAGAAACTCAGTGTGGAAAAGAACATCAAGATTAAGAAGATACGCCGTATGCGTAGGAACAGAGTTTCTAAACTCGCAGTTAAGACATACTGCGATAAAGAGGGAATTCAAAGACGAGACATCACCGCAGCACCCCTCGCCAGAACGGACTTGCCGAACGTAAGAACGTAACACTCAAAGAAGCAAAGCAAGAACGCTCCTCGCAGCATTCTCGGACTACCCTCAAAGTTTCGGGGCCGATGCTACTAACACCGCCCGTTACACTCGTAATCGATCACTACCGACACGTAAACACATGAAGACGCCTTACGAACCGTGGAAAGGGAGAATTCCTTCTATTTCTCATTTTCATGTTTTCTGCCGTCCTCGCTTTATCCACAACAATGGGAAAGATCAGTTGAAGGTCTTTGATAGCAAATCTGATCAAGGAGTATTCTTAGGATACTCCCCGAGCCAAGAAAGCCTTCGTAGTTTTTAACTATCGAACTCTTTGCGTGGAGGAAATCCCTCATGTTGTTTTTGATGAATTTGTTACCGAGAACAGAAAGATACAAAGTCAAGCACCGAGGATGTCAAGCAGCAAGCTACGGGATCTCGAACTAAATGACAAAGCCGAAAAGATCCAAAGATTGTTGGGATGATGAGTCGAAGATGAAGAAATTCGACTCACCCAACAAGCAACGTAGCTAACCTAGTTGATTCTATCGAACGTAATCAACAACAGTAACTTCGGTCGACGAGGAAGCCCCCCGTGGTAACCGAGACCTCTACCGAGAATATAAACTCGTGGGGAACGATTAATGTTCCCGAGCTAAACGCCCCCGAACCCGGAAACTCGCAGAGATCCTAACCTTCTTACCGAATTACTACAGCCACAAAACAAGATTTCACGAAATGCCTAATACACCTACCGACCGTGCGTAAGTGGTATCGAAGAAGAAGCCTCGACTCAAAGCGTCGTGGCTCGATGCTCATTCTTCGTATCTTATCATTGGAGATCCATCAAAGAACTATAAGGACGAGATCAAGATTAAATCAAGGAGAAAGCTCACTTTACTCTTGTTTTCTCGTCTACGTAAGAACCTCGCCGATAGAGGACGCACTTAAAGATGCCGATCGGGTCATTCGCTATGCAAGAAGAGCTGAACCAGCTCGTCGAAATGAAGTTTGGGGAGCTTGTCGACGTACCTGACATCGCACGTGATTGGAACTAAGCGGGTCTTCAAGAACAAGCGAGATGAAAACTATGTCATTGTCGAAATAAAGCTCGACTAGTTGCTAAAGGATACAAAGGGCAGAGGGAATTGACTTTGATGAAACATTTGCTCCAGCCGCGATTGGAAGCCATTCGTCTTTTTCATAGCTTATGCAACACATCGTAGATTTAAGGTATATCGATGGATGTGAAGTCGCCTTTTCCGAACGGCGCATCAAGGAAGAAGTCTACGTGGAACAACCGCCCGGCTTTCAAGCGGGGACATCAGTGTACGGACTTAGGAAAGCTCAGATGGGTTAAAACAAGCACCCGTGGCTTGGTATGATACCCTATCGACTTTCTACTTCGTAAAGGTTTTCAAAGGGGGACAAGAGTCGCACCCTATTCAAAGATAAAGTCGAAGATGACATTCTACCGGTGCAAATCTACGTGGACGACATCATTTTCGGCCGCGTAAACGAAGTCATATGTCGCCAGCTTCGAGAAGATGATGAAGGAGAAATTCGAGATGTCCATGATGGGAGAGATGAATTATTTCCTTGGATTTCAAGTAAAACAATCACCGAAGGAATCTTCATCAATCAAGCCAAATACACTCGAGATCTTCTCAAAAGATTCGGCCGTGATTCCAAAGAAACCGCCAAGATCCCCATGAACACGAACTTTAAAATCGATCTGGACAAAGAGGGAGCTTCGTTAACTCTACCGATTATAGAGCTATTATCGGGTTCTTTACTTTATTTAACAAACTAGCCGACTCCGACATAACTTATGCCGTAGGTGTATGCGCAAGATTTCAAGCGAATCCCAAGCGAAGTCATCTAGACTCAACAAGAAGATTCTCGCGATATCTAAGAGGAACACCTGGGTGGGTTATGGTATCCCGCCGATGATTATCTAATACCGACAAAGTTATTCTCGATGCCGATTATGCAGATGCGGATAGATAGAAAATCAACTTCCGAACATGTCGGCTCCTAGGCGGCAAGCCGATATCGTGGTTTTCAAAGAAACAAGACTCGCAGCTACGTCCACTACCGAAGCCGAGTACACGGCCGCAGGAAGTTGCCGTGCCTGCATCCTTTGCTTCGACAACAACCGAGAGATTATGGTATAACTCGGGATGAAGTGCCCATCTACCGCGACTCCACCAAAGGCAATAGCTATAACTCGAACCCGCTCTACATACCGTATGCAAGCACGCGGACATCCGACACCACTTCATCGTAGACCATGTCGAAAAGAAGGACATCAGGATGGAGAAAATCCATACCGACAAGCAAAGGGAAGATATACCGACCAAACCACTAGCCGAGAACAGTTCCCGCAGAACTATCGCTGAGCTAGGTCTGCTAGATCCTACCGAGACAAGTCGGGAGAAGCCGACTACCGATAATAATATACTTAGCAACAATTTGTACGCATGGAATCAGCACGACAGTCGTAAAACTTAGTACAAATGACTCGCTTGGGAGATGCACACTGCATACGCAGCAAGGGGGAACATGGTCATCGCACAACCATCCTCCCCGATAAATGATGGTAACCACCGATAAGTTCACCGAAGAGGCTTGCGTAGTATCGTTACTTAATTTGTTCAAAAGCACGCCGCGCTTAACGCATCGCCGCTTGCATTCGCTGCCTAGGAGCATTTATTCCTTACCATTTATTATGTTTAAGGTTTGAGGAAAGGTCGGCAGGACTCCTCGCCCGCGTAATTAATGCTCTCTCGTCGCGCATTTAACGCATGCCTTCTCCATTAGCTTTATTACGTATATCTATATTTTTGGCGGCTATTGTAATCATTCTTTATAACATTTAATCTTAGCCGCCCCTTGATTTTGAAAGATTAAATTTGAACCGTGCGATTCAAACCGAAGATCAAACGTAATATACAAAATCTTTCATCTTCTATCAACTCCTCATTTTTCGCCATTCTTCATTTTCTCAAAGAGCTTATCTCGCAACTTTGTTTTCTTATCCAAATCTCCTAAACAACTTTGCTTTCGCATCTCTTAAAGCTCTTATACACGGTAATGTATCGATGTCCGCTAGCAACTACTAACTTACTCTATTTTCAAGTGCTAATATGTTGTTTTGCGGATTTCAACGGCGAACGTTCAAACCTGCATACAACATTGAGGAGATTGTAGCCTCCAGATTCTCGTTTGAACCTACTTCGGCCTTCCGCCAAGTGGGAGATCTCTTTCCTTGAACCCGTGTTTGACGCTTTGGAGCGTTCGGTGGTTGGAGATGCCGGTTTCAAGCACCCCGTGCTTATCTCCCTCGACGGGTCGCCGAAGTTTATTTCAACCGGAAATCTCTAGCGCCGGGAGGAGAGGAATCGCCCTTCTCTTATCGAAGGAAGTCGATCAAGATGAGCGGGAGTCACCGTTCTTACCTTCGATATTCAAGATGCTCTAGCTCTCTCATTCGATCTTCCCAACTCCGGCATTTCTCCGATTGGATACAAGGAGAAGGAGATCAACTCATATGTGCGTAAATTCCGTGGACGCAAGGATTTGGCATTCAAAATAGCTTTACCGAGGAATATGTTGCTACCTCAAGCATGCAGGTCTAGCTTACGTGGTATCGCACATTCCCGACAAGTTCACTGATCATATGATCAACTCGTCCAAACCTAGGATTCAACGATGATGGCAATAGACGATGGGGTTGAAGTGAACTGGGCCGAGTATTATACTACTCGATGAAGGCACGTGCTCGAAGTTCACCACATTACCCACCGGCGAGAGGAGGATAGCCAAGCGCGGGTAAACTTCTATTCGAACAAAGATGTCCTGTTTCCGATAGAACGCATAGTTCGTAGGAACTCACCGTTGAGAACTCAGCCTTTGAGGACTCCAAGTACTTTGACAAGAAGTCTATCAAATTCCGGACGAAAGCCGGAGCCGAGAAATCCATAGGCAAGGGGCCGCCCGAGCCTAAGAAAGCCGCGTCCGCTCCGCCTCCGTCTATCCAAGTACCAAAGAAGAGGAGGTTGGCTAAGACTCGACTGCTGAGGTCACAGCCGGCTCACCCACTTACCATTATCGAGCCGGCTCCTCCTTCTACTCAAGAGGAGCAACTACTCGATTCGTATACCGGAATCGAGGGAGCGACGATCAAGGACAAAGTCCAAGTGATCAGCTCCGAGGAAACAGAGTCCGACAAGAGGGAACCGTCACCCGAACCTACCGCGCCGAGTGGACAACAACCGACACCACTCGATCAAGGCCGCAACCGAGATTCAAAGAAGAGATACCGTAAATTGCCGAGCACACGTATCCGGTTGAAATAGCAAGAAGGGACAAGAGCTCGATGCTCTTAAGGTTTCTCAGACCGGGACATTCTTATTGACTTTGCCAAATCCCAAAGAAATACCGGATGAGCCATCGATGCAGGAGCAAGAGCTCCAAGCCAAGATTGGATTCGGAGAGCCACCGATGTGGCGTCTTTCGAAGATTTGAGAGCCGTAATGCTCTATTTACCGAGCTTGAGAGCTCCGATCGAAACAGCCTCCGCCCCCATCTCCACCTTCCGATAAAGGCGATAATGATGATCAAGATGAGGAGATGGATGGCAAACCCAAGGAAGCAGATCAGGGAGAATCTGCAGAGGGACAAACTCCCCAAGAGAAGAGCCCAACACCACCCATAATCCCATCGGGTGAGGCTACAACCGCTCCTAAGTACAAGAGGGAGCGCTTGATCTCGCTCTCGAGCAGCAGGCTTGGAACCAGCTCTTATCGATACAACCCATCGGTTCCGTGTCCTCACGTTCGTCAACAATGGCTATCAAACGCCAAGGTGAGAAAAATCGACGCCTAGCCAAAGATGTTCATTTCAAATGGGAGAAGTACACCAAGGCTCGTAACGAAGCTCTAAGTAAGTTGGCCGCCGACATCTCAACTCCTAAAGAGGCTTCTCACCCGATTTCAAGGAGATAGCCGAGCAGCCCTAAGTGCTCAAAAGGCCGATTTATCGCCACAGAGTCGCGAATGCTTGCCGCTCAAAGATAAAACTTTCTGAGCAATCCGACTCGTGCCATGAAAACGGCTTCAAGGCTTCATAGATGAGAGAAACAAGATAGCAACCACCTCTCTTCAAACACCTATCAAGCAACAAGCCGAGGCCTTAAAAGCCATTCGTAAAGAAATGACGTAATCAAATGATCAAGCTCGCCGAAACTCCGTCAGGAGTCGCCCGCCGCTTGAAGAAATCTAGAGCCGATCAGAGAAAGATTGGGAAAACTACGTGAACTTGGTCGCCGATTTTGATGACACGCTTACCCGCATCAAAGATTCTCGCGCACAACTGGAGCAGACGTAAAAGCTATCCGCACCTCCCCCCCGGCGAATATTGTTGATGCCAAAAAGGGGGAAGATATTGTGAAAGATGAACCCGATACGGATACAAACGACGTCCGTATCCTCGAGGGACGAAGCTCGGGAGGCAGGACCCTCCTCGAGCAGCCAGAGCCCTCACCGCAGAGATTCGTGGGGAACGGGCTCCGGAGGCGGGACCACCTACTCGTAAAGGTACATCTACCGAGGTCCTTCTCCTTTATTTCCCACTACAAGCCACCCCCATCTCCTCTTCACCGTGCACATAGATGAAATCGCTCAATTCCCTTGAAGAGCCACCAAGAAGAAGAGTCTCAACACCGCCGCAGAGGTCTGGGAAGGAAATCGCTATCGAATCCACTACTCCTTCCTCCCCCGATCAAGAAGTATAAATCAAAAGCGGAGCAAGAGGCATTCGACCTCGAATAGCCCAAGAGCCGCAAGACAAGCCGGACCAGAACGCCGCCTAGAGGAGGCACTGAAGCAAATAAAAGCCTAAGGGCAAAGTCGTCGGGGGCAAAGGAAAGAGAAAGGTCATTAATACAAATAAGAGCAAAAGAAGAAAGCCCAAGAAGAATTTGCTAAGGCTCTTCCGACCGAAATCAAAGCTACCGCTCGTAGTATTCCCATATCTACTCTTACACCCGAAGCGGATAGCGTAAGATCAAACGACCCCGGGAGGCGACGCCGCAAGGACCGAGTCTCGTAGCGAGGAGACACTAGGAGCAAACGCTCTCCGTGAGAAGAAAAAGGATGGCCGACCCGGCAAGAATGAAAAGCCTATCTCGATAAAACCAAAGCTCGATCCGAGAAGGCGCATCCCGAGAGGATCTAAGTTCATCGGGCCCCCACATCAAGCAACAACCGATTCAAAGATGTGGATAAGTGGGTGCCGGCTGATATGAATGAACATCGGGAGAGATTGAAAGAAGTTTTTATCAAAGGCTACTACGTACGGCGCATTTACCCACTTGATCGCCACCCGATCAGCTCTTTGAGGAGTTGATTACGAGATTTGATGTTGAATTCGGTGAACGGCCAAGCAAGTCGTGGAATCACGTAATATAACCTTCCGTGCCCCAGCCTTTCCGACGTATTCCACCGCCGAGACTTGCTAATGGACCGCCGAGCACTAAGGACATAGAAAGAGAAGTGGAGGAAGCCGCCTACGCCCGAGCCTCGCTCCCGTAAAGGCCGATGATAACTTGGAGATCCAGGAGATTCGAGCTAGAGTGTATAAATACTATTACCCGGATCCTCCCGAGGAAAAATCCACCGACTTCAAGAAGAAAACGCAGAGTTCAAGAAGCAAAGCAAGTGATTTTCTCCTTCTCATCTTTTGTAATAGCATAGGAACTCGTAATTCTTGATATATATATCGGTTCCTCGCTTGCTAGACAATTACTCATTGTCTTTCACCTTTGTCTTTGTGTTTACACAACCGATCACTAAGTGATCCGACACACACTCACATCGCTCCGATCTTGCCATGCTCTCGCCCGCCGAAGTTCGTTTATGATTATCGCTTTTTTCCTCGAAGTTTAAAGGGGGAAATTGTTGTCGGTAGGACAAGATCCTTGATAGATATTAGAGTATGGAGGTTTCGGCATCATCAATTAGGGGGGAAATTGTTGGATATGAGTCGAGAGATTGATACTCAATGCTCTGGGGTTAAAAGAAATCGGGGGAAATCATAGTAGTACTATGGAATTGAAGATCCCAAAACCGAGCCGATATCGGGAGATTAGTGTGTCGATAGGATTAGCCGATGTATAGGTTGGACTTGATGTAATGCTTATTATTTTTGTCTAAGTCCCGTACGGGGTAGTTGTTGAATTGATCTTCCGCCGAAGATACTTTTCGTAACCCCACGTCATCGTTGTAATCGCTTGCATTCTTCGTCGCCACCGATATCAAACTCGCTTGAAGATCCCGCATCACCGACCGGACCTCGCAGAAGCATTCTCTACAAGCCGATGGTCATCGCAGAAGAACCAAGGTGCAAGCAAAGATACCTTCGCAGCCGACCAACCGACTATCGAAGCTCACTTTATCGGGCCGACGACTCACCCGAAGAAGACAGACTTTCAAGTACTGTATCCGATAGAAAGCGACCCAGCACTAAAAGTCCCTTCAAATGTTCAACAGAAGACATACGAGGTAGTTTGAACGGTCAACTCTGACACTCACCAACTACAAACCTCGACCAATGAGAAGCCGACAACGCTTACCTACTCTACACAAAGAAAGCCGCTTCTCATGAACAGCCGCATTAATCGCCCCCGCCGCAACAAAGTTGAATAGTGGCCGTTTTCTTGGACGCTGTGACACGTGGCACGTTGTCTCCAACGGACATATGTCACAACTCACAACTATAAATAGAGAAGGATTTGAAGATTTCGGCAAGAGGAATATACGCGAAATCAAGGGAAATCATTCAAACTCACAACGCTCTAGAACCTTCAAGCTTATCCAGAGACGAACTAGTTTTCATAGAACACTTCTTGTAGTTCATCTCTCTAGAGCACTTTGATCCCTATCTTCTCTAGACTAAGCTCATTGCTAGATTCATAGCTTAGATCCGAAGGAGTTCACATTTAGTGAATTGTTCTTGTTGTAAGAACTCCTTCTCGCCTGGAGAATATTCCCTCCCTTCTAAACTTAGGTTTGGATTGTAAAGTCGCTAAGGACTATAACTTAGAGGGAACTGCCCAGAGGCACAAAGATCCCCGCCGGGGCTTGCTCGTAATAATCAACAAGTTCTCCCCCCCCCCCTTGTTCAGACCGCGGACGTAGGATCTTGCGTATCCAAACCACGTTAAATCGCTTGTGTTCATTTACCCGTTTTATCGCATCGCATTCAACCGACTTGAAAATCATAAGTTTGCATAAAACGTATTTTATAAAGTGCACGCCTAAAAGATTTAACTTGCAAAAACGCGTTTTCAAAAGAGACGACTCCGGGCCTAACACTTATCCGCACTACGCCTCCGACCGGAAGCTTCGTAATACCGACATCGCCGCAGAAGAGCTCGAAGCCGACTCACTTTGACCCCAAAGTGATCGAAGGCTTACTTGGCACCGTTCATCGCTTGCAAACATCGCCTTCACCGACCTTCACCGAGAAAAAGAAACGAGCTCGGTGTATTCACCCCCCCCTCTACACCCGACTTTTCGTCTCCTGACCAACAAAATCCTTGCGGAATCTTCATATAAACGTTGTCGCTAAAATAATCCCCTTATTAATTTATCGTTACCGCATTTACGGCTAGTACATCGGGGTATAGCATCAAGAGAATCAATTTCATCCCACAAAGCACGTAACTTATTGTAATAAGATGCGACAGTACCTCCATCTTGGCGTGTTAACATAATTTGTCTCCGAAGAACGAATGCACGCGGTGCATTTGCCTTTCCATACCTTTTTCGAATATCATTCCAGATGGCGTTGGCAGATCTGATTCTTTTTACGCTCACACGAACTTCCTTCGTCATGGAGCTTACGAGTCACCCTCGTACCATTAAGGCCACAACGCCACCAATGCTCAAATATTTTGTTGTCTTTTGCTGGTTCCTTATTAGAACCATCCACGAAGCTAAGATTATTCTTGGCTCGAAGAGCGTTTTTCATTTCATCATTCCAACGTGAAGAGCGACTGTGACAAATATCTGACCGAGATTGTCAGAAGGATGAAGATAGTATGGTGACATACTATCAATGGTGACTTCTTTTGCCATGATCCATAAAAGAGATGAAGAAGAGATGAAAAATAAAATATGAAAGCGGCGGCAGTATTATAGCGACGTTGTATATACGTTTATGAAGAAGAATAGATGCGGAAGTGAGATTTAACCCGCTCTGATACCATGATAAAATCAAAAGGAATAAATGAGGCAAAAGATTATTATCGAATAGGATGATGTATTCACTCGATCAATCCCGTATATATAAGTATTGTGAATCTCCAACCCTAGCTATAAAAGGAAGAAAATAAAATAATACAATATGATACAATAAAAATAGATCCGGAATAAGCGGTATATCACTCCATATATTATGCCAAAATTATCTCCAAGAGATGAGATAGTATCGAGTTATCCTTCTAACAACCAATACCTGCATCATGCTTCGAGCATGAGCATGCAACACGGGTCACGTTGCGTGGTCCACGTCCAAGACCCGGTGTGGGTCGGCAGCCTGCACACATTTGTCGGCATAAGAACCTACTCACTTGTGTAAGCTAGTATTTAGACTCAATAAGTGGAATCATTAGTATGCATAATAAAAGTTCTATAATTAATGTGTGATTCATTAATGTAACTATGTATGATTCCCTTGTTAAGTGTTGAATTTCAATAAACTAAATTTTCTCATTTGCTGAGATTATATTAATTATGATAAATAAATACAGCTTTCAGTGTAGATTAACCATAGCTATTTAATCCCGAAAATATTACATGCATGAAATTTGACGGGGGAAATAAACTTACCCCTCGCGAAAATATTGCAGAAAGATAGGTAGAACGTGGCTTTTGGACATTCTATTATTATTACTATCAGGTAAATTATTTGTTTGGTGGATGTATTGCATGAACTATTCATAGATGGTGTGCACCAAGATATTGTATGACGTAATATTAATTTTAGTTTACTGCAATACACATCTCCTAAGAACATGAAACCTAATGAATTCATAAGTCTCACCATATTGACTAGTCTCAATAATTCATTTGGACTCTAGTTTTTCTAATTAATCATACAAAATAAAATCTCCAATTACCAAAGTTCTTGTTTTACTACTATAGTTATTAATTTTTTTTTTTGGATTTTAATTTCATTCCATCCACAAATTTATTCAAAAAATGTGTATGATAATATGATACATAGTATTCAAGATTCTTCCAACAACAACATGGTTATCCAGATGAATCATCATATATTAAAAAAAGGCGTTTTAGCTAAACGTCTCCTTAGGATAACTTAGCTTTGAGGTGCATGCATAATAGTCAAAGGTCATCAATTTTTGAATCTCTACATCGTCGCATCATTAGATGTTAGTCTGTCACACATGAATAGCATGTGATAGAGGTCGACGTATCATTGTGCATATTCCCTATAGCTTGCTGATGCAATGTTACGTTTTTTTCACCATGAGAAAACCAATCCTTATAATTTTTACAAAGCCCCCTATTTTTACTTGCTTTCTTACGTCTTGTGTAGTCAAAAACACCTTATTCTAACAATTCTTACAATGACATCTGATGCTATCCTCATCCATGAAAGCACACTAACTACTTGCCCAACGAATGAAGTCCTCAATATCATTCACAAATTGAGGATTCAATGGAACATCTTCTTCGCACCGCTTATACATCCACAAACAAATCATTTTCTGAAATCCTAATTAATAAATCATCCAGTAATAATAAAAAAATTCAAATTCATTTCTCCGTCCTTGTTGAACGAAGAGGGTGATTGTTAAGTTTTTTTAGGAATAAGAATACTAAGAGAAGTGAAATTTCTATTGCAAGCATAATAGTTATGTCAATCAAACTTAGTTCATTAACTTAATGTTGACATATTATGCTCCCTCATTAGCATAAGTAATGGTGAGCGCATCTTACACTCCAAAATGGTGCAACTTAAGACTTTTTTAAGTAAAAAATCACATGTGGGTAGAAGTGGCAAAATTATCAAGTTAATTTCAAATTAGGAAAAAAGGCAGTTAGATATAGCGCGATAATTCCACAAATATAATTATGTCTGTCACCACTAATACTAAATACTCACAAGCTCTTCTTCAAGCTTCTTTAATTTCCCACTCCAAATGCCGTCACCCACAAACAACCTTCTAACCTATAACCAGTAAAAAAGAATTATAGCTCGCAATGAATTACGTAATTCAATAATGCATTTATACAATATTTTAGAAATATATATGTATGTTGTATATGTGATTATGTGTATATGTACTTGTCCCGCTACCTACAGTCGCATTATAGAACACTGACGCCGGAATACTACATGCTACTGTTCCTAATTCCTTTACATTGTATAACTTTGACATTAGTCAACAATTGTCCAACAAGATTTGCTAATTCGTAATAGGCCATAATCATGTGATGTCACCATGTCACTTAAATTATATAAACAACTGTTCTAATTATAGAGAGGCAAACACCCAAAAAAAAAAAGCAAACGTAAAAGATTATTATTGATAATTGAAAAAAATCTTTTCAACCTTGATGATGATCACACACACGAACACTTAATTACAAACCTAAAAAATGGAAAACTTTTAGCAAGCACATGCAATATATGATGAATTCAAAGAAGCACTAAGATAAAGGCTCACTTGTCTTGATCGCATTAAGTCCTTATATATTGTATATATATACGGATATGAGAAGTATAAGGAAGTAGATCATCTATAATACTATGCAATATTATCCTAACCAATCAACTTACTCGCAACAGTATTATCGCCAGAAATAGAGGAAGATGAGTCAATCGAGTCTTCCGTAATACGCCTCCGCAAAATTGACGTTTTATCGGCAATGGAGATTTTGGAGAGAAGTTCTTCAAAACGTGTCTGGTGGAGTGACTTTGTAAGAAGATATGCAAGCTGATCAACCGTGTTAATACAAGACAGAAAAGAATGACTTTGGATGCAACATCACGAACAACGTGGATGTTGATAGCTAAATTTTTCATGCGGGAGTGTTGGATAGGACGTACGTCGTAGATTACGAGGGAAGAAATCATTACCCCCCTTCGTATTTTGTCGCGCTTGATTATTGCTCGCGTTTTAGACTTTCTGGTATGTATCCCGTGTCTTCCTCTCTTCTGTGCGGACGTAAGAATCCCGAGAGAAATATTAGAAGAATTGCGCTCTCTCTAAAACTCACGTTGCGCGTTTTAGGATTTCTGTTTTTGATAAAAATGTATCGTAAATATGTGTGGGTTATATTTATTAAACGTGATTAACATTTAATAATTTTGTGGCCCAATGAACTTTAATTAATAATAATAATTAGCCCATAATATAATTAATAGTCACTTATTTATCAATTAATTAGTCCGCATAATTAATTCCGTATAAATAATTTCCAAACTAATTAAATAATGTATAAAATACAGTAATCTATTAATAATCACATGAGAGTGCAATTAATAACCGGGCAACCTACTTGGGCCAGACTAGAGATCTACTACAAGACATAAAGCAGGGCTTCAAATTAATTAATTATATATGTTCAGCCAGAGAAAAATTAATTAATAAACACAAATTCATTCCATTTGAAAATTCGTGTTGACTTACCCATTTATCCCAATTTGAGCATGGGCTTGTATTTTAGACTTAATTGATCTCCGCATTTAAGGAACAAATATCCCTTAATAAATTAAGCTCACTGACAATTTAAATTAATTAACATCTTATTATATTCATGAGTAGTACCATTCAATCTTATAAACACACTTGAACTTAATCAATCGACTGAGTTTAGTGTGCTAATCCTTAGGAGTTTTTCAGAGGATATTATCAACTCAATTATTAGGGATACATATGCAAGATACACTTGCCTACCATGTTAGGAGTTTGAGTTCATCCCCGCTTAGGGGAGCGAAACCAACCTGAGCTACATATAACTAATATCACCCAAGATACGTAGATCAAATCGCAATGACATTCTTCATAGTAAGTCAAAGAAATAGATAACTATTAGCACTTAGCTGAAATCTTATCATGCTTAAGATCAGATAAGTAATCGAAATCTTTAGTTCCAAACTAAGGTTAGTTAGGAGAACACATCTCACTGTGATTGATGAGTCGATTCTGTACTTAGTTATTTCTGGTCGGAAGTTGTCTTAATTGGCCAATCAGGACACTTACACTCGCGAAAATGCAGGTTTTTTAGGTGCTGACGTGGCGGGTGACTAGGATGCAATTTGGCACGTATTTGATGATGAAGAAGGCACTGGATTTGCTGACTTGGACGTGGAATTTGAAGGAGGAAAGTTCTTGATTATATTTGAGATTGATAAGGAAAGATTTGCTTTCCTTATTTATTCAAATTCCTTTCCTTATCTTGGAAGGATTTAATCTAACTTAGGGATCAAGAAAGGGAGTATATAAAAGGAGAGAATGAGCACAAAGAGAGAGCTTGGAGACGCCTTCACACCCGTTTGTACAACAGTACCATTTCCGCTCAAGAAACCCCAACTCCCGTTTCATTTTCCGATCGCCGATCCACGCTGCAGCCCTAATGACATCGGAGAATCCACACCGAAGTTCAATACTGTTCAGATTTGAAGCCGTTTGTAGTGGATGAAGAGAAGAAACACTTTTACTTTCATGTTTTATGATTTCATGGTTGAAGATTTGTTTTAAATTCCGTCTGGTACTTTCGTTGCAGTGGGAGAGATCGAAATCTATGTTCGATACGCTTGTTTCGTTTTAATTCAAGAATCCAGTTTAGTTTCTTAGGTTTTCTTATTCTGCAAATTCGTATTTGATTACTTTAAGTTTCGAGCATGATAGGTTTAGGGTTACACATGTTTTCGTTTCTATTCTGCGAACTGTCCTGCTTGCACACCCAAGAAGTCTACATGAGTAGCTAAGGGTCTGGCGGGATGTGAAACACACATGATTTAGTACATGAGGCTTAGTCGCTTATAATTAATCAAAGGGGGTCGTGTCAATTCTGATTTAATTAATCTGACTAGTAATTTAGGCTTGACTCACCTTAGGTTGCCCAGTCTGTAGCTAACTTAGTACTTCCATCACTTCTCGTGGAATAAAGCTAGGGAAGTAGGAAGGTTATTTGAAAGAGTAATTGGATTAAACCGATAGGAGACTATTAGATGCCTAACATACGAGTAGGCTCCTATACTAGGCTCCCTTAGATCGATAAAGCTGTCTAGTTATTAAATCTATTGATTGCCCAACAACATAGGTTGCACCTAGATTAGGGAAGTAGTCGTTTCGATGCCCAACATGGCGGCTACCGACTAAGTAAGTGGGAGTGATGGTTGTGTTAGTTTAATTACGGCAATCTATAACTAGTAGATTCTTAAGATTAATTGATATTAGGTGTCGATGATTGGAATTATGTGTGTGCTAATATTGCACTGGACCTGTCTCTTAATTGCCTAGTTAATACACTTTTCATTTCATTTCAGTTTTTTTAATTATGTCTTAGTTTAGTAAAACTCAAAACTTGCGTAGTTGCTAATCAAAACCCTAGATAAATAGGAAAATATTATGTCTAGTCCTCCGTTCCCTGTGTTCGATACCCTGTGACTATAATGAATTAATTCTCAGAATTTGCAGGATTATTTGGTGCAATACAACGATCACCAAATTCGTGTCGTTGCCGGGGAATGGTGTTATCTAGTTCTATTTATTTTTCTACTAATCTTTTTGTGTTTTTATGTGTTGCATGAGCTGGTCTTCCAATCCTAATCTCATATTTGATCTTGAGATCGAGAAAACAAGAATGAGAATTAGGAGGGAGGTGGAGCTGTAGAAGCAACATAATCTATCTGAGGCAGGGAATGTCTTAACTGCCCAAACAAGAGACAGAACAGATGCCGGTGATCAGACCAGCGACTCAGAATCAGAAATTGTCTTGTTCAATAAAACAAGGCAGAACACTCTAGCAAACAGCTCAGAATCTGAAGAGGAAGAGATGGCAGACGGAGTCGATCCACCGCTATCCGCGAGAATGAATGAATGCGTACGGTTTTCTTAAAAAAGTATTTCTCCCAATCAAAGATGAATACGCTTAAGAAGTTGATATCCGAAATTGCTCAAGAAATCGACGAAACCTTCGGCGCATATTGGAAGAGATTTGAACGACTTGTCGATAGTTGTCCTAACCATGGCTACTCGGATGTGGAGCTTTTACAAATCTTCTATCAAGGTATGACCGACGAGGCAAAAGTCATGGTCGATATAGGTCTAAAAGGGAATTTCCATACAAGTCTCTACGAAGATGCAAGAAACATAATCGAAGGACTTGCAGAATCTATCTCGCAATACAAGGGGCCGAGCACGACAAGTAAAGCTATAAATTGGTCTCAATCCAACTATTTGTAAGAGATTGACATGAAAGTGGAGGCCAAATTCAGCCAGTTACAAGAACAGCTAGACTTACTGAAGGAAAATAGGAGGTTAGGAACGATACCTTCCTCCTTCGTATGTTGTTGCAGCTCTGATTGTTGCTCGTGTGTCAGATCTTCTGATCTGTGTCCCGGCCTTTTTCTCCCTCTGGGTGGTCAAAGAACTGGAGAAAATAAGATTTCTGCTCTCCACATCTCACGCGTGCGCGTATAATTGTGTATGTGTATATTCTGTTTCTAAACAGAATACTAATATATACATAAGCTTCAAAAGCCAATATAATATTAATATACTTGTAGCCCATTAATTTAATTATATTTCTAATTGGCTTCCACATAATTAGCCCATAATATAATTAATTAATCCACAGGGCTACTAATATTTATCAATTAATTGGCCCAGCCAATTAATTTCAGATAAATAACATTATTAAATAATGTAAAAATACATTAATCCATTAATAATGATTTCTGAGAGACAATAAATAACTAGGCAACTAATTGGGCCAGATCAGAGATTTAATACAAGAAATAAAGCTGGGCCTCTAATTAATTAATTATCTATGCTCAGTCCAGAGCAAAATTAATTAATAAACACAGATTCATTCCACTAGAGAATCCGTGCTGACTTACCCCTTTATCCCAAATTGAGCAAGGGCTTGTATTTTTAGACTTAATCAATCTCCGTATTTAAGATAGAAATATCTGTTAATTAATTAAGCTCACTGACAGCTTAAATTAATTAACATCTAATATTCCTGAGTAGTACCACTCGACCTTATTAACACACCTGAACTTAATCAACCGGCCGGGTTTAGTGTGCTAATCCTTTCGAGTTCCTCGGGGGATATTATCAATCCATTTTACTAGGATACGATTGCAAGATACGCACAACCGGCCCCGAGCCACAAATAACTACTAACACCCAAGATACGTAGATCCGGTCGCGACGACGTTCACTATAGTAGGTCAAAGTGATAGATAGTCAAACGCACTCACCGAAGTCTTACCAAGCTTAAGACCAGCCTAAGTCACCGAGATCTTGGTTCTCCACTAAGGTCGGCTTAGGAGAACATATCTCACCGTGATCCATCAATACACCACCTTCAATGTACCAAGAAAGACAAGCAGCCTAAGACAAGCCACTTCTTATCTAAACCGTAGCCTTAAACCGACAACTTATCCTGAAGTTGTCTCAGCTGTGATAACTGTTTATATCTTGTCAGTTCAACTAATTTGTGTTGTCTTCTGTGATACCCGACACACCACACAAATCTAACTTTTATACAAGATAAAGGATAACATGTGCAAATATATATATATATTTATCAGATATGAAAAATAAAATAGTGGTAGGGACAAAACACATTGTATACAAGCATAAAATTTGCTTCCAGTATACAAAATCCCAACACTTACTACTTAAGGAGAAAGCTTATGCTTCAAGTCGATCGATTGTTGACCATTCATGAGGAGCATGCGGAGAGAAAGGACATACGTCACTACAATGTCCAGGAGAAGAAGTTAATGCAACTGGGAATTGGAGCGAACAACAAGGAGGTCTCCGAACCTTAGATGGAGACAACCGGAAGAGCAATTTAAATCAAGGAATCCGCCTCAACCACAATTTCAAAGAATCATACCAAAGAACAACGGAGCTATCGCCAGCCATACCAGTCCCCCTAATCAACGTAACTATCGCAGGCGTATAAGCCCCCGCATCAAAGACAAGCCAAAGAAGAAAGTGTCCCGCTTGCCCAACCAGAGCAGCAGAATCCATTAGAAATGTTTTTGGCCGAAATGGTTTCTTCGCAGAAAGAAGTTAAATGCATTTCAACAACAAATGAAGAGGGAGATAAATCAAACAAAGAAGGACCAAAGAAGCTACTATGGATAATCGGCTAAGCATACGAGTAAGTCGAATTCAATCATGCAGGAGATGAAGAATTCGCAAGGGCATCTTCCAGCTCAAACTCAGCTAAATCCAAATGCCCATAACTGCAATCATATTACAGTGCGTGGAGGAAAAGAACTGTGTACGAACCGACTGTGCAAGTAAGACACCCAGAGAAGCTAGCAGAGAAGAAGAAGGTTGCAGAAAAGCCTGCACGACCATATTGCCCAACAAAATAGCATGCTGAAGATGCTGAACCCGAACAAGAAGAAGAGGTTGTTCAGACTATCCAATCAGAGTCTGAACCGATACTACCTCCACCATTTTCGGAAGCTTTGGAAAGGAAGAGAACGCCGAACAAGGAAAGCATTGATTACTTAAAGCTGTTCGAGAAATTGGAGATTAATATTCCTCTCCTTGAAGCCGTTAAAATTCTCAAGTTCGGAAAGTTTGTGAAT
Source organism: Lavandula angustifolia (assembly GCA_028984105.1). NCBI lineage: Eukaryota > Viridiplantae > Streptophyta > Magnoliopsida > Lamiales > Lamiaceae > Lavandula > Lavandula angustifolia. The sequence continues at coordinate 18,111,234 of CM054806.1, read as the reverse complement.
GACTTTATTGCTGGAAAAATTCCTAAATCTGGAAAAGTTGTGTTAGACCACACAGTATCAGCAATGATACAAAGGATGTTGCCTCCTAAATGTGCCGACCTGTGCATGTTTACACTGCCCTGTCTGATGGGTGATGTTATGATTAAGCAAGCTATGTGTGATTCAAATGCCTCTATAAATGTTATGTCATTCTCCTTATATAATAAATTAGTTGGAGCAGAGTTAGTATCTGCTAAGGTAATCATTCAATTAGCGGATAGGTCATACATCGCTCCGGTTTGCCTACTGGAGAACATTTTAGTCAGAATTAACAATTTTGTTTATCCGACAAATTTCTATGTTATAGATACAAATGATAGACAAGTTGAGGGAACTGCGGATGTTTTATTGAGTAGGCCATTCTTAAGAGATTGCCAACAACAGAGGGAGAGAGAGAGAAAAAACACATAATAGCCAGAAGCGGCATTCTTTTCGGACCCTCTCTTCTGGTTCCACTTGATATGATGGCCAAATACAATATTATATATATATATATATATATATATATATATATATATATATATATATATATAAAAGACTGCCAACAACAGAGAGAGAGAGAGAGAGAGAGAGAGCATGGCAGCATTATTTCTTTGTATAGCCTTTCGTTAAAAACCTTGGGATGGAAGGGAGGGAGCTTCATCATAGCATAGTATAACCATATTTATTATATTCCCCTGCAATTGAAACTCAGGACAGTTTAGACTTTAGAGAGAGAAAGAGGGAGGGAGATGATTATAGTAGTATTTTTTCTGTTTTGTAAAGATTGCAGAAAGCTTTGACTGAAAAGAAAAAATAAATTAAGAGATCGAGGAAGGTGGGGGAGGTTTGAGGTGTAATATGAGGGTTTATTCATTCCTTGTTTGATTCATGCTATATATCTTCCTTTCTTTTCAAGGGTGCTTTATGATAAGACATTAAAGAGAGGACTATGAAAAAGGTGCTCAAAGTTCATGGCTGTCACCTGAGCAACTGTTTCCTTGAGAGAGAGAGAGACTGCTCAATTAGCTTAGCTTTGATAGCTAAAGTAGTATTTTTTAAATTTATTCATATCTTGGGATTTTCAAAATTATCACCTCATTATGGAGTCTGCAAACAGCCATCATCATCATCAGCTCCAAGATCAACTTGTTGGCTCTTATGCTTCTTCTTTAGCTACACCTTCTTGCTATGGAGTAGGATTCACTACCACTCATCCTTGGCCTCCTACTTCCTTCTTGTAACTCTCTCTCTCTCTCTCTCCTTCCCCCACATCTTTATTATATCAGATCGATTTTGTATGGATAAAAACATTTTATTCAAAACCAGTGATGATTTAGCTACTTACAGCTAATTATATGACCTACATCTCCTTTATGATTCCACACATCTCTTTTTCATTTACATAATCCTCGCTGATTTGATGCTCATCAACTATAAGCTACTTCAAATCTCTTTAGTTAAATACAGATTCATTTATCTATATATTCTGGTGGTTCCCACTATTTTTGATTTTATTAAATTTTAAAGCTTTTGGAGTCAAGTGATTATCATTGCAAGTTAACACTAAGATTCAAGGCAAACATGTCATATTTTGGTTGAATTTTCATATGGATTCAATTCCTGTCTAGGGTTTCAATCTTCTTCTCTCCACACACACGCGCGCCACATACACACACACACACACATATATATATATATATATATATATAACAATTTTAGTGCTTTTTTCCGCAGGAACTCAAATAGTTTCAGCTCATATCCAACTGAAATAAAGCAGCAAGAGAATAGTAGTGCAGTTTCTTCACAGTTATACAGTTCAATGGCCCCAGACACAGCCTTCAGTTGGGCTAATAATCCCCCGACAAATTTAACAACAAATCATCATTACGACCAAGATTTGCAACAACATTCTAGGATTAAGGGAGAACTCGCCGACCAGTACTACCGTAGGTACTCGGAGATGCTAAGGAGCAGCCCGCAATCCAGCGCAGATGAATTGAACTTAAGAAACGAGCAGACCGATCTGCAAGCAAACGACGTGGCAACAAAGTTCTTGTTCAAGTCCTTTCCGTACGGGAATCTCATGAACAAGATTCAATTTTCCCCTGCTGCTAGTTTATACTCTAATACTACTACTGCTACTGCGAATCCAAGAGAGTTCGCCCAGATCTTCCCCAGCATAAACGTGTCGAGTTTGAATCAGACGGCTGTAACCTCACCAGGGTCTTTAGATATTAATCTGGAGGCCTTGGATCTCCTTGCTTCTTCAAGATTTAGTGGGGGGTTTCGCACGTCTTCGCAGAATCAAATAGGAATCTTGAGAGACGAATTTTCTAATTATGGTTTTGAACATATGCAGGAATCACACCAGATTCCATTCTACGGCTCTAATGAGGTTCGTATATTATTTTATTTTAATCATTTATGTTTTGAATGTGTTCTAATTATTAAATATCAAGAATATTTAATTCGAAACGCATAATTATATCTAGCTTATTCAGGTAGATAGAACAAAATCATCACTTTGAAAATATAAAAAATAGTGCAGTTGAAGGAGAAATATTTCTTCTAGTTGTTTAAACTATTGACTTTGTGGTCAAAGACAAACCACATACTTTGAAACCAGAAACTTGCCACATTCTCCACGAGTTATCGATAACGCTATTTTTCTCTAAAAGAGAATGACAATTATGTTATAAACCTGATCCAAGGGAAAAATCTCCATTCAGGGTAATTAAAGAGGCACTGCTAGCCATAAACACACATTAATGATTTTTTTAATTAATCTTTTTGACTGGGAAGTAGCTAGGAAAGCTAGGACTCTTTTCCATTTCTTCTGTAGATTCCTTTTCATTTATTTATTTTCCTTTATGTGATATTTGTTATCTTTTCCTTTCCTTTATATGAAAGAGGTTTTCTCTTTTCTCCATTAATCAAAGGCCTTCTTCAGCTTTTTGCATTATAAATGTACACCTTTAAATTTTTTTTTTCAGAAAAATTGTATCTTTTCAATAGTGGACTTTGACAAGAGGGCCATGCATTATAATTATTTTGTTGAACAACTTTACACTTCATGAATTTGAAAGGTGTCATCAGCCTCGAGCAGTTCAGTAGTAGAATCAAAACGGAAAAGCAATAATATGGAGCCAAAGGCGCCAGTTGAAAATGCGCCTAAAAAATCGCGGTTAGAAGCACGATCTTCCTGCCCCCCATTTAAGGTAATTATTCAAGAAACTACTTTGAAAATTAATCTTATTTGAAAAGTTTATCTTATTTTTGTTAATTTATAATTCAGGTGAGAAAAGAGAAATTGGGAGATCGAATTGCAGCACTTCAACAATTAGTAGCTCCTTTTGGCAAGGTAAAAGTAATAGCCATCCAAAATATAAATTTTGCATTCACTTTAATTGAACCTAATGTGTTATGTAACACAAAAACGAAAATTCCAATAGGACAATAACTTTGTATGATCAATAATTTTCTTGAAAAACAGTTAGGGTTTCTTAAGTACTATATCTAGCTTGTAAAATGGTAATATTCATCATTTACTACAATGCACGTGATATTTCACCAATTAAATAGTAGTACTTCTGCACGAAATTAGTTGAAGGGGTATGTTTTGGTTTAAAAGTTATTACATTACATAAATAAAGGAGAAACCATGGAGAGTGATACAGCTAGTAGTCAAAAGTTTCATGCTTAGAATCTCAATAAAAGGACATATATATTCTCTTGATCACTGCAGCAGTTGAATAAACTATATAGTGTAAAAATGATAAATTATTTATGTAATTTATAGTTGAATATGACATGTGGGAGAATATTGCAGACGGACACCGCATCGGTACTAATGGAGGCCATTGGATACATGAAATTCCTGCAGAGCCAAGTAGAGGTACTACTGACACATATTCATCAAATAAACATTCTTCTTGGTACTTGTTCCTTCATGTATTTAATCTTGTCCATATATATATGAAACTACTGTATACGAGTCATGAAGACAAATTTCCTTAAATATTCAATTGTTGGAATGAATTTAATATGGGGAAAGAGGGAGGGCTGGTTCAACGTTCCCTAATTTATGACCTCTTCTTCATCTCAAATACTAGTATTTACATAATTTGAGAATAATGTTGGTCTAGTTTTCTAGGTGTTCTGGTTAACACGTGATGCAGAAGTAAAATTTTATATATTCCTTATATTTATCTAGAAAATATAAGGAAAAACAATCTTAGCCTAGTAAAATTATATTTCATGTAATACTGAGTTCGATACACTTGTAGATTTTTTCATTTTTTATTTTTCTGTCTCTACCATTTTGTGTCTGTGTGTGATATATCATGTTAATTTGTATATGGAATAAGGTTGAAAAGGACTTAATATATTTGTTGTTCTTTGCATTCTCTATCTTGAATTTTGTGTAAATGCTACCTCAAGTGTATAAGGTTTTATTGGATTAAAACCTATTCGGGCACATTTACTGCTCTCGTAATATGTAAATAAGTTGTTACTAGGATTTTCCACAGCTCAAATTATTTTTTAATGTTTGGAATGTTAGCTTCTACTTTTTCGAAGTTTAAAATTATCCAGAATAATCAGAAGTTTATAAGCTGGTCAATGGGTGCTTTCTAAAAGTAGAAGTCAAAAAACACTAAAAAACAATTTATGATACTGTTTGAAATATTATTTTTTTTTAAATTAAGCTGCGTTTTATTCTATATTGCAAACGCTAACAACTTTTGCTGAAAAACAAGTTTAAATAACTTTGAGCATAAATAGCTATAAGCTGATTATAAAAGCTATTTCAAACATTTCATATATATATATATATATATATATATATATATATATATATATATATATATCGGTAGGCACTTGTAAGAACAATCATTATCGTGTGAACATATGAACACTGCACATTCAAGACAAATGTACTGCATATTCTAGACAAAGGTACTGAACTTGTACTTGTCAGATTACAAAAAAGTCTCTTAACTGCAATCTGATCATTTGAAAGTGCAGTACTAGAAATGTAGTATTATCATCTGTAAAGTGTAATACACTTGTCTTTAAAGCAGATGTTCACACATTTAAAGGATAAGAGCATGTTCACATTTGAACCTCCTCATATATATATATATATATATATATATATATATATATATATATATATATATGGAGTAGATCATGTGAGAACCTGCATTTAACGTGAGAACTGTGAATCATGCATAATCCTTATATAATGCATAATTGTTATATATTTTTGCATAAAATATATAACGATTATGCATAAAGTATATAAGAATTATGTATGGTTCGCAGTTCTCACGTTAAGTGTGGGTTCTCACCAGATCCACAACTTATATATATATGTATGTGTGTGTGTGTGTGTGTGTGTGTTTTAGTCTATAGGAAATGAGTTACGCTAGGAATTTCTCTTCTCATTCGTATACTAGAAGAAACAATGGTTTCGGATTCCTGGAAGATCATATCTCATCCATGTCTTCAAGAAACGCTTTCGCTTTGTAGAGATAGCAACATAGAGATATTATGTTAAGATCTATATGGATTGAATTGTGACCTAATTCCAGATTACATATATAAAATATATCTAGTTAGAAATGATTAAATTATACATCATGGGTGTTTATATTTTTGTTGAGAACAAAGATATGTAGTAAGACATCCAATACATATATGATGCATGTTCGTGAATGGAAAAATTGATTTAAGCTAAAGTTTATAACAAAAAGTCTCATAAATTATCCTTTACCTCCATTTTTTGCAGACTTTAAGCGTCCCTTATTTGAAGGCCTCACGGAACAAGCCCTATAGAGTAACAAAAGGGGTAAGAACATGATTTTACTTCTTCCCTTTTAAAAATGACAAGCAAATTATTACCAACAAGAAATTATTATCTTTCCTATTTTTTGCTTTTAAATACAGTTTTTCATTTATTGTTGGAAAAAGTAATAAGATCTGAAACTTTATGTATGGAGTTTGATATAATGATCGGCTATACGTACAGGGACCAGATGAAATTGAAAATGAAGGGACAAAGCGTGATCTGAAAAGCCGAGGGTTATGTTTGGTCCCTTTGTCGTGCTTGTCTTACATAACCGACGGTGGTGGAGCAGCCGTTTGGCCACCCCCTCATTTTGGTGGCGGAACCTAGTGAACTGGATGTCTAGAGAAAGCAAGCCTCTTCAATTTGTATGATTTTGCTAACTATATGAATTAACTCTGTGCTTAATTTAATATAATGGAGCAAACTTGGTCAGCCTACAAAAAGGAGAAAAAAGAAAAGATTTTGTGATGGACCAAGTTTGATCCATTGTTAGTTGAGTGTGATTTCCGAGTCTAATGTTAACAGTGGTGGAACCAAAACTTTTGGGTCGGGGGGGTCAAAGTAGAGTAATACTTAAATATCATAAAATAAAAATAGTAAATACAAAATATAAATTCTATCAACAAAGTCCTTCAAATTGTTACTAATGATATAACGGCTACTTTTTTTTATCAATTGAAGTATTACAAGTACGAGAACATAATATAGATATAATTCCAACTTTTGGGTTCCCATATCTTGAAACCATTGCAAAATAGCTTCATTTTCAGTACTTGCAAAAATTCCTTTTTCGATGAAGCATACTAATAGATCCGTCTTGTTACGCAAATCAGTCTTGACAAACTTCATTGCGGAGAACGATCTTCCAACTGTGGATGTTGCAACGGGCAAGACCAAAGCCAACTCAAGAAGACGATAGACCAAATCATATATGACATGATACCCCATCTAAACCATATATCTTCCTTGCAAGTTCTCTGATATCATAAAGATCCGAGAAAACATCACTATTCTTCACATTGAAAATGTATCGGTTCAATTGTATTCTTAATTGATGTATGTCGGTGCCAACAAAATCTTCTGAGTATAACTTGGCAAGACTTAATAACTTCTCACTATCAAAATTCTGAATTGAATCTCTGGGATCAAGGCATGCTATGCACATAAGCAACTCCGAGTTTGACTTAGTAAAACGCTCATTCATTTCATTAGAAAGAATATCAACAACCTAGCTTCATACAAAGAATATTAAGTTTGTAGAATAAATTATTTAATATTTAAAATAAGATAAATGAAAATAAAATACCTGATAGAAGATATCCACACGAAAATAGTGGAGATAAGTTTGTGGCTCCTCATCAATTGTTCTTCTGACTCGACCTGGAATGATATCTTCCATATCGGGCACATGAATCCTTTTCAGAACAAAATGTAGTGACTTCTCCCAATATCTCCTCCCATCCATTATCCCTATAATTATTCAATCGCGTTTCACATCTTCAATCAATTGCAGAGCATTTCCAATATTTTGATTCTTTAACTGTAAAGCTTGTGAAAGATCATTTGTCCGTCCTAACAAATTAAACATCAAATGAGCAATAAAAACAAATTGAAAACTTTCCATTCACTCGGCTAAACCCAAAGCAGAGCCTCGATAAAGCAATAAGCACTTCTTTCACTAGCTTCCATAAGTCTAAAAGCCGATGTATTGTTTTAAAGTGAGAACCCTATCGAGTGTCACCTGCTTGAGCTAAATTCATTTCTTGATTTTTTTTTCCTTTTCTTGTAGAAACTTCACTGATCTCTATACGTTCAACTAAATCATCATATTGTTTTTTGTCTAATTGCATCTTTTCTTTTACAAGAAGATCTAACAGTATTCACAATCATACCAAGATGGTCAAAAAAGTTGCTCACAGATGCAAACTCCGATTCTGTAGCAACAACAACTAACTCTAGTTGGTGAGCAAAACAATGAATATAAAATGCCTACTTACTCTCATCCAATATTTTATTTTTAAGTCCATGAAATTCACCAAACATATTAGATGCTCCATCATAGCCTTGGCCTCTAAGTCTTGGCATTGTTAATCCATGTTTTGCAAAGAAGTCGTCAATAGCACTTTTAAATGACGACGCACAAGTGTCAACATGCACTACCCCAAGAAACCGTTCAAGCAGTTCTCCTTTATCATTCACAAATCTCAAAGCCACCGCCATTTGCTCCTTTATAGAACAATCTCGAGACTCATCAATAAGAATAGAAAAAAACTTGCCTCCAAGCTCTTTCACGATAGTGTTTCTTACCTCCGTAGTACAAGCACAAACAATCTCCTTTTGAATTTTAGGAGAGTTAATTGATGATTTCCCGGAGCATTTAAGTTGATCACCCTATTCACTTCCTCATCATGCTCATAATACCATTGGAGAAGCTCAAGAAAATTACCATGATTCATAGAATCTATAGACTCATCATGTCCGCAAAAAGGCAACCCTTGCTTTAGAAGAAACCAGATCACATCTACGATGGCAGTTAAATGGATACGATAATTTTTCTCATTTTTGCTACTTTGTTGTGACAACATGTATTCTAGATTATGTCTTTGATCTTGAAATGACTCAACTTGAACTCTTGCATGATTGTGTCTACTATCATTACCCCCTAGATATTCTCGGAGGCTTGCAAAACCCTTTTTCCAATTACTAAATCCATGTTTGGTGAAGACATCATCCCCATTTTTATGACCGGTGGGGAACAAGTAACACCATAAACAAAATGCGGCATCTCTTGATGCACTATATTCAAGCCAACGGAAGTGATCAAACCATTTCTCTTGAAATTTCCTCATGAATCCACTAATTTCTTTTTGAGGAAAATTTAGCCTTTTTGGTTGATAAGGACATTTTGCTATGTATCCTATCCTTACTCCATCTCGGATATTAATTGGATATTCATCAATTGGTTTGCGCGAGGCGGGATCTTCAAAAATGTCATCTTCGCACATTTTTCTTTCTCTCTTTTGCTACTACCTTCATTGACATTAATTGGCAACTTCGGCGCTTCATTTGAAGCAAGTGGTTGTGAGACTTGTGAGTCGATATTTAATTTTGACTTCTTAGAGAAAAATCTTTCTAAAGAAACATCCCTAAAAAAATAAAAAAATAATACTAAGTACCAATCACATTACTAAATACTAAATACACCGTTAATTACTTTATTAAAATTGAAAAACAAACAATAACATTGAAAGACAAAACAAAACATTAAAAGAATTAAAGAAAGACTTACTTAAGTTTATTGGTCATTTCTCAAGCTAAAAAACAAGAAAACAAGGTAGAATGAAACAAATTTCTTGGAGATCGATGAGAAAATTGGAATTTGGGAACTCCCCACAGGCCCACACTCTCTCGGCTGTCGGTTGGAACTTGGAAGCAACTTGCTGAGTTGCATCAACTTGCGTCAAGCACACACACAACACACTGCTCAATCTCAAGAAATGGGGTTTGACCGTGAGTGGGAAGGGGCGAATGGCTTTTTCTATTTTTTCTATTCACAATTTGATTTTGACTTTTGTATCTATAAAAGCTATTGCATCTTGCATTTAATAATTAGGCACAAAGAATTGGAGGCCCAATTTTTTTTTATACTAACTCTTAATAACTAAGAGCCTACAACCCACAACTCTAATTTTAACATTATGAAGTATTATAGCCCAATAATTTTTTTGAAGTATTAGAGCCCAACAATTTAAAGTATTAGAGTCCAACACTTTACAACATCTTCTTCTCCATCGCGTTGGGCGCATATTTGCAGTCTGCAGACAAAATATTGATTGAGTTCAACTATGAGTAATAGAGGTCGATCTGAGGGCATAATCCTACTAAGAAAAAACTCCGACGGCCGGGAGGTCGATCGACCCACCTGACCCGGCTGTAGATCTGCCACTGAATGTTAATTAATAACTTGTTAGTGTAATTAAAAAGATTATGTTTCAGCATGATTTGATTCATACATAATTATAAACTTGATCAAAACAGAAAAAGTATTTGTAACTTGATTTTCAAATTAGAGGAAAAAGTCATCTTCTCTTCCTTTTGCAACCACATTTTTTTTACTTTTTTAGTATTTTGTGCGTTAGAGAGCCTATATTTTTGACATGTGAACACATTGTTAATATTTTACTTCCTCCCTCCCATTGGAAGCTCTTGAATTCTTAATGGGAGTGTCCCATATTGAAAGCATTTTTTTTGTGAAATGGAAAAGGTTAACAATACAAAGAAGTGGATCGTAGTACAAAACAACAAAAAAAGTAAAGTTCTTAAATCTTTGTACCCAGAAGAAACAAGACGCTTCAAATGTGATAAATGAAGTACATTAGTTGCAGATGAAATGCTAAGAGAATAAGTCGCCATGGATTTTTCTCCAAATACAACAGACCCGGCCCTGAGCGGGTGCAGACGACCCAACCGCTCAGGGCCCCAAATATTCTGGGGCACAACTCTTAAATTTTTTATAAAGGCCCAATCAATTTAACTTATTTTTTTAAGACAAAACCCACTTTTTTCTTATTCATAAAAGAAACAAAGTGTTTAGGAAGTTAGGGCCCAATTTCCTTACACTTCATAATTGGCTAATTCTTTTTCTTAAGTTCTGTCTATACCAAATATACCTCTTGAATTTGTGTAAATCATTACAAACGAAATATCAGCGAAAGTATTACCTTCTATATTTTTTTTACCACAATAAATTTAGTTTCTTTTTATGTAATATATTTGATATATATATGCAATATACTTAAATGATTTATGCAGATTTATTCTTTTATAATTCAGATATATTGCAATTTCTAAATTTATATTTTTTGTTTCAAAACATAAAGGTATACTAGTTTTCAAGTGTCTGAATAACGTGTACTCCCTCCGTCCCGTTATTTGTGGCCACGTTCTTTTCGGCACGGGAATTAAGAAAGTAGATGATAAAGTATGAGAGAGAGAGTAGATGATAAAGTATGAGAGAGAAGATGAGTAAAATAATGAGAGAGTATGAGAGAAAGGATGATAAAGTAGGAGAGAGAATGTAATAAAGTAGGAGAGAGAAGATGATAGAGTATAAGATATGATAATAATTTTTTACCAAATTAGGAAAGTGGCCACAAATAACGGGACACCCCTTTCGGGAAAGTGAGCCACAAATAGCGGGACAGAGGGAGTATTAGTTTTTTGTATTTATAAATTGTAGTTTCTATATTTACATTCTAAACCTCTATTTAACAATGAGATTTCTATAGTAATAATTTTTTCAATCTTGTGTACATTCCTATATAAAAAACTTATTGTATTATATAGGGACAAAAGAATTTCGCACAGGGCACCCAAAATGTTAGGACCGACCCTGAATACAAATGGTGGGACTTTGGCTAATGGTCCAGCCAAATATAACACCTGCCACTACACTGAACTAAGGAATAACCCATGCCTAGCAGATTAGTTCTCATAATTTCTAAAGACCAAATGATTTGGTTAGCAACAACTTTTCACTTTTAGTTCTGCTTAACACTAGCATAGAATTGCAAACAACAGTAAACTGGACAAACAATTAAAATGGTTATAAAGGTGATTCGGCTTTGGACAAATCCGTACTTACTCACCTCCGATTCTTAATACAAATTAATATCAGTCACTTTCCTAGAATTACTCGGCTAAGGTGCCGTGTTGAGCACGGATGCACCTACTTCTTTTTCTCGTTATGGAACAAGCATTTTACACTTGATGGAGCTTAGAACCCCTTGGACCCTTACCAACGAAAAATTTGTCGAAGTCCTAAGCTCCATGAAAACCGAAAGAAAAAGACCTCCTTGATATTGGAGCTGTGACAATACCTTATTGTGAGAGAGTGGACTATGTTCTTTGAGTAGCTTGACCGTACCTAGATTACAGAGTGTGAGTGAACCGTGAGGATGATCCACTCTTGCTTAAGTTTTGATCAAATTGATATATGTGTGCCTTGTTCAAATTTCGCAACTCTACTTGTTTGCATAGACTCATATTTGCATGCTTTGACATGTTTGGCTAGGTCATTGAGTGTGGAGATTATGTATATATTTTTGTATTGCTTTTGTCTTTTGTGCTTGTCTTTTCTTGTCTTGTTTGTGTCTTGTGTCCTTTTTGTTTTAGAGTCTTGAGTCTTGAAGATTGGCCGAATTTTAGTAGTACTCATTTTTTTGTTTTTCTTATACTTGAGGGCAAGTATAATTCAAGTGTAAGGAGGTTTAATGAGTCTATTTCGTACTATGCGAATTCTGGCTATTTTGGCGCCCACCTGGGTAGTTGGAGCATATATTCAGAGCTATTTAGTAGATTTTCGAGTTTATTTGACACTTGATGGGGATCTAAGGTGACAATCGGTTTTTGAAGGCTTAAGGCGTGTTTTGAAGACATTGTGGACAAAAATACTTAGAGGATAAGGAAGATAAGGGAAGATTTTGGAGAATTCTAACTAAACAAAGATATGTATCCTTATTTAGAGGAGAAAGCTGTTGGGATTTTGTAAACTGGAAGCAAATTTTATGGTTGTATAAAGAGTGCTTTTCATTTCCACAGTTTTATTCTCCTATCAGATATATATATTTGCACATGCTTAATCTTTTTATCTTGTATAAAAGTTAGATTTTGTAGTGTGTCGTAGATCACAGAAGACTAAACCATTGGTTGAACTAACAAGATATAAACAATTATCACAGCTGAGACAACTTTAGGATAAGTTGTCGGTTTAAGCTGCAGTTTAGATAAGCAGAGGCTTGTCTTGACTGCTTGTCTTATACTGGTACACTGAAGGTAGTGTATTGACGGATCACAGTCAAATGTGTTTTCCTGACTGACCTTAGTGGAGAGCCACCAGTGGAGAATCAAAATCTCGGTGACTTAGCTAGTATTAAGCTTGCTAAGACTTCAACTGAGTGTATTTGGCTAGCTATCACTTTAACCTACTATGGTGAACGTCATCCCAACCGGATTTACGTATATTGGGTGTTAGTAGTCATTTGTGGCTCAGGCTGGTTGTCTGTATCTCGCAACCGTATCCTTGTTAAAAGGGTTTATAATATCCCCTGAGGAACTCGTAAGGATTAGCACACTAAACCTTTTCGGTTGATTAAGTTCAGATGTGTTAAAAAGGTCGAGTTGTACTACTCAGGAATATAATCAGATGTTAATTAATTTAAGTTGTCATTGACTTAATTAATTAACGGGTATTTCTAATTACATAAGGTGTTGGATATGAGTCAGTAGATTGATACTCAGCTGTTCTAGGGTTAAAAGAAATTGGGGGAAATCATAGTAGTACTATGGAATTGAAGATCCCAAAACCGAGCTGATATCAGTAGATTAGTGTGTCGATAGGATTAGCTGATGTATAGGTTAGACTTGATGTAATGCTTATTATTTTGTCTAAGTCCTGTACGGGGTAGTTGTTGAACTGATCTTCTGCTGAAGATACTTTTCGTAACCCCACGTCATCGTGTAATCGCTTGCATTCTTCGTCGCAACTCATATCAAACTCGCTTAAAGATCCCGCATCACCGACCGGACCTCGAAGAGAAGCATTCTCTACAAGCCGATGGTCATCGGGAGAAGAACCAAGGTGCAAGCAGTATACCTTCGCATCGACCAACCGACTATCGAAGCTCACTTTATCGCCGACGACTCACCGAAGAAGACAGACTTTCGAGTACCGTGTCCGACGTAAAAGCGACCCAAAGACTTAAAGTCCCTTCAAATGTTCGGCAGAAGACATACGAGGTAGTTTGAACGGTCAACTCGACACTCACCAACTACAAACCTCGACCAATGAGAAGCCGACAACGCTTACCTACTCTACACGAAAGCAGTTTGCTCTCATGAACAGGTGCATTAATCGCCCGCCGCAACAAAGTTGAATAGTGGTCGTTTTCTTTGGACGCTTGTGACACGTGGCATCGTCGTCTCCAACGGACATATGCCACAACTCACAACTATAAATAGAGAAGGATTTGAAGATTTCAAAAAGAGGAATATACGCGAATTCAAGGGAAATCATTCAAGCTCACAACGCTCTAGAACCTTCAAGCTTATCCAGAGACGAACTAGTTTTCATAGAACACTTCTTGTAGTTCATCTCTCTAGAGCACTTTGATCCCTTTCTTCTCTAGACTAAGCTCAATGCTAGATTCATAGCTTAGATCCGAAGGAGTTCACATTTAGTGAATTGTTCTTGTTGTAAGAACTCCTTCTCAGTTGGAGAATATTCTCTCCCTTCTAAACTTAGGTTTGGATTGTAAAGTCGCTAAGGACTATAACTTAGAGGGAACCGTCCAAGCGCACAGATCCCCGCCGAGGCTTGCTCGGAATAATCAACAAGTTCTCCTCCCTTGTTCAGGACCGTGGACGTAGGATCTTGCGTATCCGAACCACGTTAAATCGCTTGTGTTCATTTACTGTTTTATTGCATAGCATTCAACTGACTTGAAAATCATAAGCTTGCATAAAACGTATTTTATAAAGTGCACAGCCAAAAGATTTAACTTGCAAAAACGCGTTTTCAAAAGAGACGACTCCGTGCCTAACACTTATCCGCACTACAGTCTCCGACTGAGTTTCGTAATACCGACATCGGCGGTAGAAGAGCTCGTAAGCCGACTCACTTTGACCCCGAGTGATCGAAGGCTTACTTGGCATTGTTCATCGGTCTGCAAACATCGCCTTCACTGACCTTCACTGAGAAAAAGAAACAGAGCTCAGGTGTATTCACCCCCCCCCTCTACACCTGACTTTTCGTCTCCGGACCAACAATTGGTATCAGAGCACACGGTGTTCAACTGATCGCCGGTTCTGAAATACTGGTCCTCTCGAACTGATCCTGAAAACCGTTTTCACTGCATAAGCATCTTTTCAGCATCCTTATACTCTTACTCTTACAATGTCTGATATGTCAGGTATTAGGATGGTACCGATGTTCTCAATAGAGAACTACACGGTATGGCGCGTACGTATGGAGGCACACCTAACGTCACTCCACGACAGCATGTCAGATGTCCTAGAGTCAGGACCGATCATTCCCATGATCGACAGCGTAGTATTTGCTGCTGGAGGAGGCGTGGGAGCACAAACCGGGTGCTAAGGTTCCCAAAGACAAATCCGCTTCACGCCCGAAGAAAAGAAGTTGCACAACCTTGACCGAGTTGCACGTAATGCCATACCGACTACGCTCGGTGACTCACATCTCTGAAGGGTACAAGATTGCAAAACGGCGAAAGAGCTATGGGACGCCTTGGCCGTACCGAGCCATGGAACCCCTCGTATCAAAGAAAACAAGCTCGAGCTAGAGCTTCAGAAGTTCGACGCCTTTGCAATGGAGCCTACTGAAACCATTGATGAGCTGAGTGTCAGATTCACCAATCAAGTCAATGTCATCAATGGGGTGGGGAGGTCGTTCACCAACAAGGAGATGAACACCAAGATCTTGAGAGCGTTGCCCCGACAGAAGTGGCTTCCATTTGCTACTTATTTACGTCGCTCTGATCTAAATGCTCTAACTCCTGATGTTATATTTTCATAATTAAAATCGGAGGAATTCGAGCATAGCCTACCCCAAAAGTGCTTAAGCGCTCCAGCTGACACACAGTTCGACCACGCCTTCAAGGCAACAGTCAGCAATATCGGAGCCAAGCCTATTTCCTCAAGCAAAGCCGTGGCCACATCGCAGCAAAGTCTTCCCGAGACTTCAGCCCCGACCGGCCCAGCACCGATGGCTCTCAAATATCACAGGGAAAAGGAGAGAGTCGAAAGCCGAGGAAATACAACCGAGATTCTTCCTCGGTAAGAAAGACTATCATAAGAAAGAAGAATCTAATCCTTCTACCGAATGCGGAAATCGGAGTCTGCGCCGGTCCGTCTAAAGACTCACTGGTAAGAGCAAAGCAGAACATCTACCCGCTACAACCGCAAGAAGGAGGGACACTATCGCACGATTGTCCCGAACTCCTCGCCTGCTCAAAGAGCGTAACGGCGAGCCAGGAGAAAGAAATTCGCCGAGAGACGGCAGCCTATATAGCCGGAGAGATATCCGACAACTCAATTCGAGGAGGATACATTCATGTATTCTTCTCAAGACGAAGCCGCGTTCGTCGCAGTTGAGGTCGCAAAGACAGCTTCCGATGAGTCGCCCGAATACTGTCGATGGCCTGGAGAAGAGGCCGAGGTAAATTTTAAACGCATTATTACCTCTTCTTCACACAAGGACACAAGATACGTGCTCGGTCACGTATGATCCTCTAGATGTGGTACAAGCCTACGACGATCTGCTAGAGGAACGGATTCACCGAGCAGAGAGTTCAACAGAACCATCCAGAACTTGAACAGTAAAGGCCGAGAATCGTAGACTTTCTTCCCGATTGTCGGTCCCTACCGAGTCGGTGGATCTAGTTGCGAGACTCAAGGAAGAGATTGAATCTCTTATGACTAAGTCTCGCCTTCAAGAGACTCGGATCTCGCCCGACCAAGGACAATTCCGAGAAAGAGACCGAAATAGCCAAGCTCGACCCGAAGCTCACGGACGTGCAGAATGACTATGACTCACTCGGAAGGAGTGACGAGGTCCCGGAGAGGTTTGATGACCGAACAATACCCCGGGAGCGAAGGAGAAGCTTGAGAGCATGCTTAGAGCACAACGGTCAACTTCCGTGAAAGAAGGCCTTGGCTATACCCACGAAGCTTCTACCTCCAAAAGCTCAAGAACCCCGGGCCGATAGGTTCGTCGAGGAAAGGTGCAAGCTGCTGACACCACACCTCAGGCGAAAAACAAACAGAAAATGATTACACCTCAGCCGAGTAGCAACAAGCAGCTGACCAAAGGTTCCAGCCCCAGGACACCGCGATCAAATTCAGGGGGAACCAAGAAGGTCGGATGGGCGTAACAAAGATAATGAGCCATCAGTATGAGCACCCGGCTCAGCACGGCTCGTACTACTATGAGCCCGGGGTCGGGAGAAGCGCTAAGACTCGAAGAAGAAAGCGCCCGAACCCAAAATTATCAGCGAAAAGTCAAGCATCTCCAAGTCCTATGGAGAAGAAAGCCGATAAGGTTCGAAGAAGAAGTCCGGAACTTCTAAGGTCCCGAGACGGATCCGTGTTCCGAAATCACCCACTAACCCGTAAGGACCCAACCGAACCAAAGGGTACCTAAAAATGCCTCTATTTTGCAGGTGCATAAGGACCCGTAGATAGTGGACAGGTCGCCGCTCTAGACACATGACTTACCGTAAGAGCTCGCCGACCAACTACGTACAAGAAGATGGTCCCGCAATGAATTCGGTGACAACTCCAAAGGCTACACAAGGGGATACGGAACACTCAACATTGGGACCGCCACGCCTCCAAGAGTAACATATGTTGAAGGACTTCAACATAATCTCCTTTCGACGATCAATTCCGTGATAATCTTAACGAGTAATCTTTGACGCCGGTTTCGTGATATTGTTGACAAATCTACAGGGAAAACGGTGTTATCGTTCGCGGAGGAAGAACATCTATGTTGCAAACCGGAATACCGTAGTAACCCGAGGCTTGCTTGCTCGCACGTGACTAAATCGGTGACAAGTCAGCCGGCTATGGTACAAGAGACTCAGCCACCCGAACTTCAAGACCATGAACAAGCTAGTCAAGAACTCTAAAGTCGAGGACCGCCCAACGAATCGTTTATCAAAGACGTAAATTGTGAAGCGTGCCTCGAAGGGAAAGCAAACAAAGAGGAGCAATCCACCTATTCTCGTCACCTTCCACCGATGGAATCCTTCACCGCTTCACATGGACTTATTCGGGCCGCTCTCCGGTGACTATAAGAGGCAAGAAGTATGCCCTCGTCGTCATGGACGACTACTCAAGATATACTGGGGTCATCTTCATCGCCAACAAATCGATGTTCGACCGAGTTACCTAATCTACCGAAGAAACTCGGTGTGGAAAAGAACATCAAGATTAAGAAGATACGCTCGTACGGAGGAACAGAGTTTCTAAACTCGCAGTTAAGACATACTGCGATAAAGAGGGAATTCAAGCACGAGACATCAGCTGCGCGCACCCCTCGCCAGAACGGACTTGCTGAACGTAAGAACGTAAACACTCAAAGAAGCAAGCAAGAACGCTCCTCGCAGCATTCTCGACTACCCTCAAAGTTTTGGGCTGATGCTACCGACACCGCCCGTTACACTCGAATCGCTCACTACCGACACAAAGAACACATGAAGATGCCTTACGAACCGTGGAAAGGGAGAATTCCTTCTATTTCTCATTTTCATGTTTTCGGCTGTCCTTGCTTTATCCACAACAATAGGAAAGATCGGTTGAAGGTCTTTGATAGCAAATCCGATCAAGGAGTATTCTTAGGATACTCCCGAGTCGAGAAAGCCTTCGTAGTTTTTAACTATCGAACTCTTTGCGTGGAGGAAAGCCCTCATGTTGTTTTTGATGAATTTGTTACCGAGAACAGAAAGATACAAAGTCAAACACTGAGGATGTCAGCAGCAAGCTACGGGATCTCGAACTAAATGACAAAGCCGAAAAGATCCAAAGATTGTTGGGATGATGAGTCGAAGATGAAGAAATTCGGACTCACCCAACAAGCAATGTAGCTAACCTAGTTGATTCTATCGAACGTAATCAACAACAGGTAACTTCGGTCGATGAGGAAGCCCCCGTGGTAACCGAGACCTCTACCGAGAATATAAACTCAAGGGGAACGATTAATGTTCCCGAGCTAAATGCCCCCGAACCCCGGAAACTCGGAGATCCTAACCTTCTTACCGAATTACTACGGCCACGTAACAAGTACTACCGAAATGCCTAATACACCTACTCGACCGTGCATAAGTAGTATCGAAGAAGAAGCCCGACTCAGCGTTCGTGGCTCGATGCTCATTCTTCGAATCTTATCATTGGAGATCCATCAGCAACTATAAGGACGAGATCAAGATTAAGCCAAGGAGAAAGCTCACTTTACTCTTGTTTTCTCGTCTACGTAAGAACCTCGCCGATAGAGGACGCACTTAAAGATGCCGGATCGGGTCATTGCTATGCAAGAAGAGCTGAACCAGTTCGTCGAAATGAAGTTTGGGAGCTTGTCGACAAACCTGAGACATCGCACGTGATTGGAACTAAGTGGGTCTTCAAGAACAAGCGAGATGAAAACAACGTCATTGTCGAAATAAAGCTCGACTAGTTGCTAAAGGATACAATCAAAGGTAGGGAATTGACTTTGATGAAACATTTGCTCCGGTCGCCGATTGGAAGCCATTCGTCTTTTCCTAGCTTATGCAACACATCGTGGATTTAAGGTATATCGATGGATGTGAAGTCGGCTTTTCCGAACGGCGCATCAAGGAAGAAGTCTACGTGGAACAACCGCCCGGCTTTCGGCAGGGACATCAGTGTACAGCACTTAGGAAAGCTCAGTATGGGTTAAAACAAGCACCCGTGGCTTGGTATGATACCCTATCGACTTTCTACTTCGTAAAGGTTTTCAAAGGGGACAATAGATCGCACCCTATTCAAGCATAAAGTCGAAGATGACATTCTACCGGTGCAAATCTACGTGACGACATCATTTTCGGCCGCGTAAAACGAAGTCATATGTCGCCAGCTCGAGAAGATGATGAAGGAGAAATTCGAGATGTCCATGATGGGAGAGATGAATTATTTCCTTGGATTTCAAGTAAAACAATCACCGAAGGAATCTTCATCAATCAAGCCAAATACACTCGAGATCTTCTCAAAAGATTCGGTCGTGATTCCAAAGAAACCACCAAGATCCCCATGAACACGAACTTTAAAATCGATCTGACAAAGAGGGAGCCTCTGTTAACTCTACCGATTATAGAGCTATTATTGGTTCTTTACTTTATTTAACAACTAAGCCACCGACGACATAACCTATGATGTAGGTGTATGCGCAAGATTTCGAGCGAATCCCAAGCGAAGTCATCTAGACTCGCCGAAGAAGATTCTCGCGATATCTAAGAGGAACACATGATGCCAGGGTTATGGTATCCTCGCCGATGATAATCTAATACCGACAAGTTATTCTCGATGCCGATTATGCAGATGCGGATAGATCGAAAATTAACTTCCGGAACATGTCGGTTCCTAGGCGGCAAGTCGATATCGTGGTTTTCAAAGAAACAAGCACTCGCAGCTACGTCCACTACCGAAGCCGAGTACATGGCCGCAGGAAGTTGCCGTGCCTGCATCCTTTGGCTTCGACAACAACCGAGAGATTATGGTATAACTCGAGATGAAGTGCCCATCTACCGTGACTCCACCAAGGCAATAGCTATAACTCGTAACCCGGCTTCTACATACCGTATGCAAGCACGTGGATATCCGACACCACTTCATGAGAGACCATGTCGAAAAGAAGGATATCGGGATGGAGAAAATCCATACCGACAAGCAAAGGGCGTATATACCGACCAAACCACTAGCCGAGAACAGTTCGTAGATCTATCGCTTGAGCTAGGTCTGCTAGATCCTACCGAGACAAGTTAGTAGAAGCCGACTACCGATAATGATATACTTAGCAACAATTGGTATCGGTATGGAATCGGCACGACAAAGTCGAAAAACTTAGTACGGTGACTCGGTTGGGAGATGCACACCGCGTACGCAAAGAGGGGGAACATGGTCATCGCACAACCATCCTCCCGATAAATGATGGTAACCACTGATAAGTTCAGCTGAAGAGGTTTGCGTAGTATCGTTACTTAATTTGTTCAGAAGCATGCCGCATTTAATGCATCAGACGCTTACATTCAGTTGTTAAGGAGCATTTATTCCTTGCCATTTATTATGTTTAAGGTTTGAGGAAAGGTCGCAGGACTCCTCGCCCGCGTAATTAACGCTCTCTCGTCGCGCATTTAATGCATGTCTTCTCCATTAGCTTTATTACGTATATCTATATTTTTGGCGGCTATTGTAATCATTCCTTTATAACATTTAATCTTAGCCGCCCCTTGATTTTGAAAGATTAAATTTGAACCGTGCGATTCAAACTGAAGATCAAACTTAATATACAAAATCTTTCATCTTCTATCAACTCCTCACTTTTCGCCATTTTTCATATTCTCAAGAGCTTATCTCGCAACTTTGTTTTCTTATCCAAATCTCCTAAACAACTTTGCTTTCGCATCTCTTAAAGCTCTTATACACGGTAATGTATCAGATATCTGCTAGCAACTACTAACTTACTCTATTTTCAAGTGCTAATATGTTGTTTTGCATATTTCAATGGCGAACGTTCAAACACCAGACAACATTGAGGAGATTGTGGCCTCCAGGATTCTGTTTGAACCTACTTTGGCCTTCCGCCAAGTGGAGATCTCTTTCCTTGAACCTGTGTTTGACGCTTTGGAGCGTTCAGGGTTGGAGATGCTGGTTTCGAAGCACCCCCGTGCTTATCTCCCTCGATAGGTCGCTGAAGTTTATTTCAACTGGAAATCTCTAGCGTCGGGAGGAGAGGAATCGTCCTTCTCTTATCAGAAGGAAGTCGATCAAGATGAGTGGGAGTCAGTTGTTCTTACCTTCGATATTCAAGATGCTCTAGCTCTTTCATTCGATCTTCCCAACTCCGGCATTTCTCCGATTGGATACAAGGAGAAGGAGATCAACGCATATGTGCAGAAATTCTGTGGACGCAAGGATGTGGCGTTCAAAACAGCTCTACCGAGGAATATGTTGCTACCTCAGTACAGAGGTCTAGCTTACGTGGTATCGCACATTCTGACAAGTTCAGCTGGATCATATGATCAACTGTCCAAACCAAGGATTCAGCTAATGATGACAATAGACGATGGGGTTGAAGTGAACTGGGCCGAGTATTATACTACTCGATGAAGGCACGTGCTCGAAGTTCACCACATTACCCACCGGCGAGAGGAGGATAGCCGGTGTGGGTAAACTTCTATTCGGAACAAAGATGTCTCGTTCGATAGAATGCATGGTTCGTAGGAACTCAGCTTTTGAGAACTCAACCTTTGAGGACTCCAAGTACTTTGACAAGAAATCTATCAAATTCCGCACGAAGGCCGGAGCCGAGAAATCCATGGGCAAGGGGCCGCCCGAGCCTAAGAGAGCAGTCGCGCTCCGCCCCCATCGCACAAGTGCCAAAGAAGAGGAGATTGGCCAAGACTCGACTCGCCGAGGTCATTGTTGCTCGCCCGCCGGCCATACTAGCGTCAACTCCCCGCTTCACCTCCTCCCCGAGCGGATCCGTGATTCGATATCGGAATAGAAGGAGCTACTCAAGGATAAGGTTCGAGATAATCGCTCCGAGGAAACCCGGTCGACAGCGGAGAATGCCGACCGAGGAGCCATCTGCCGAGTGGAACACCACCGATTCCACTCGTGCCCGTGCTACGCCTGAAATTCACGAGCCGATACCCGAAATCGCCGGGCACGCGGACTTGATAGAGATTGCCATCGTGGCACGTGCTCATATGCTACCGAGATTCCCGCACCCGGGGACATTCTCATAGACTTTTCAAAGAATCGGTCGAAAGAACCGAGTTGTTGGCCGAGGAGCAAGAACTACGTGAATGCCATAGGCTTTGGCGAGCCCGCCGATCCGGGGTTGTTTTGAAGATTTACGAGCTGCTATGCTCTACTTGCTAAGCCGTAGGGAATCGCCTCCGTGCAACACTCCCCCCCCCCCTTCTCCTCCTGCCGATAAGGGAGATGATGATGATCGGGAGAAGGACGAGGCACCCAAGGATGCGTAAACGGGAGATTCTGGCCGAGGGACAAACTCCCCGTGAGAAGAGCCCATCACCACCACCTGCTACATCCGGTGAGGCTCCTAATGCCCCTAAGTACTCAAGGGAGCAGCTTCTCACGTTCTCGAAAAGAGGCTCGGAACAAGTTCCTATCGATACAACCAATAGGTTCCGTGTCCTCAAAGGCAAGCCAACAAGGCGATCGGACGCCAAGGAGAGAAAAATCGCCTTCTCGCCAAAGATGTACACATTAAATGGGAGAAGTATACAAAGGCGCAGATCGAACGCCCGAACAAACTTTCCGCCGACGTCTCCAAACCACAAGAGGCTCCTTCTCGCCCTGATCCGAAGAAGATGATCGAACGGGCTCTAGCCGCCCGTAAGATTGATTTGCAAGCTCGTAGTCGCGAGCCTTCTTGAAGCTCACCGCCTATCTTTCTCACAAGAGCCGACTCGCCCTCGCAAGCATTCAAGCTCGGGATGGATGAGCGTAATAAGCTCGGCTACCACCTCTCTCCAAATAGCCATTAAACAACAAGCCGAGGCTCTCAAGACGATTCGTAAAGAGAAGAGCGAATCCCATGATGCAGTGTGCTCGCACCTTCGCAAAGAATCGCCCGCTCGCCTATCAAATTCAAAGTAGAACAAGAATTGGATCGGCATGGCTACACCGGTGTGGTGTCTCGACTTCGATACGACCGTTGATGAAGTCAAAGTTTCTATTGCCAAAGTGGTCGAAGAAGTGAAAGCACTCCGTACCTCCCTTGGACTTATTGCTGATGCCAAAAAGGGGGAAGGTAGTAAGGGGGGAAGGTAGTAAGGGAGAAGGAAGTGAGAGATTGGATGAAGGAGTGATGGGGACAACCGATGTACCGCTTCTTAGCGTAAAAGGCACGGGAGGAAGGACCCTCCACAGCTGAAGGACCCTCACAGACTCAAAGGGAAAAGGTACAGGAGGAAGGACCCTCTACTCGAACTGAAGAAGTCTCAGCCGCTCAGGCAAAAGACAATACTGACGAGGTACTTCTCCTTGAATTTCCATTACAAGCCACCCCCATCTCCTCTTCTGCTGCACATATACAAGAGATTGCTCAGTTCGCAGATGAGCCAGCAGAAGAAGAAGAGTCACAATAGCTGCCGCAGAGGCCGGGGAAGGAGACTGCTACTGAATCTCCTCCTTTCTCCCCGGTCCGAAAATTTAAATCAAAAGCGGAGCAGGAGGCCTTCGACCTCAGAGTCGCCCAACAGCTGCAGGACAAACTTGATCATGAGCGAAGATTAGAAGAAGCAGCTGAGGCAGCCAAAAAGCCTAAGGGCAAGGCTGTAAGAGGCAGAGGTGAGAAGAAGGCAATCGGGACAGTTGAAGAGCAGAAGAAGAAAGCTCAAGAAGAATACGCCAAGGCTTCTTCAACTGATACCCCAGCTGCTGCGCAGTCAACCCTCTACGACTCATACGCTCGCGCAGATAGCGTAAGATCAAACAATGTGGGAGGCGGTGCTCGCCGGACTATCTAGCGTACATGGAGACAAGAGAGCAGCCGCGCTCCGAGAAAAGAAAAGGATGGCCGATCCGGAGAAAGTGCGAAGATTATCCTTTAAACCAAGAATGATCCGAGAAGGCGTATCCCGAGAGGATCTAAGTTCATCGGGGCCACCACATCAAGCAACAACCGATTCAAAGATGTGGATAAGTGGGTGCCGGCCGATATGAATGAACATTGGGAGAGATTGAAAGAAGTTTTTATCAAAGGCTACTACGTATGGCGCATTTACCCACTCGATCGCTCACCGATCAGCTCTTTGAGGAGTTGATTACGAGATTTGATGTTGAATTCGGTGAACGGCTCGAAGCAAGTCATGGAATCACGGAATATACCCTTCCGTGCCCCAAACCCTTTCCGACGTATTCCACCGCCGAGACTTGCTAATGGACCGCCGAGCACTAAGGACATAGAAAGAGAAGTGGAGGAAGCCGCCTACGCCCGAGCCTCGCTCCCCGAAAGGCCGATGATAACTTGGAGATCCAGGAGATTCGAGCTAGAGTGTATAAATACTATTACCCGGATCCTCCCGAGGAGAAATCCACCGACTTCAAGAAGAAGATGCGAAGTTCAAGAAGCAAGCAGCAGTGATTTTCTCCTTCTCATCTTTTGTAATAAGCATTAGGAACTCGTAATTCTTGATATATATATCGGTTCCTTCCGCTTGCTAGACAATTACTCATTGTCTTTCACCTTTTTACTTTGTGTTTACACAACTGATCACTAAGTGATCTGACACACACTCACATCAGTTTCTCTGATCTTGCCATTCTCTCGCCTGCTGAAGTTCGTTTATGATTATAAGTTTTTCCTCAGACGTTTGAAGGGGGAAATTGTTGTCAGTAGGACAGTATCTTTGATAGATGTTAGAGTATAGAGGTTTTGGCATCATCAATTAGGGGGAAATTGTTGGATATGAGTCAGTACATTGATACTCAGCTGTTCTAGGGTTAAAAGAAATTGGGGAAAATCATAGTAGTACTATGGAATTGAAGATCCCAAAACCGAGTTGATATAAGTAGATTAGTGTGTCGATAGGATTAGCTGATGTATAGGTTAGACTTGATGTAATGCTTATTATTTTGTCTAAGTCCCGTGCGGGGTAGTTGTTGAACCGATCTTCCGCCAAGATACTTTTCGAACCCCACGTCATCGTGTAATCGCTTGCATTCTTCGTCGCCAGCCGATATCAAACTCGCTTAAAGATCCCGCATCACCGACCGGACCTCGCAGGAAGCATTCTCTACAAGCCGATGGTCATTAGTAGAAGAACCAAGCGCAAGCAAGATACCTTCGCGAGCGACCAACCGACTATCGAAGCTCACTTTATTAGTCGACGACTCACCGAAGAAGACAGACTTTCGAGTACCGTATCCGACGTAAAGCGACCCAAAGACTTAAAGTCCCTTCAAATGTTCAAGAGAAGACATACGAGGTAGTTTGAACGGTCAACTCGACACTCACCAACTACAAACCTCGACCAATGAGAAGCCGACAACGCTTACCTACTCTACACAAGAAAGCCGCTCTCATGAACAAGCGCATTAACTACCCTGCTGCAACAAAGTTGAATAGTGGCCGTTTTCTTTGAACGCTTGTGACACGTGGCATCGTCGTCTCCAACGGACATATGCCACAACTCACAACTATAAATAGAGAAGGATTTGAAGATTTCAAAAAGAGGAATATACGCGAATTCAAGGGAAATCATTCAAGCTCACAACGCTCTAGAACCTTCAAGCTTATCCAGAGACGAACTAGTTTTCATAGAACACTTCTTGTAGTTCATCTCTCTAGAGCACTTTGATCCCTTTCTTCTCTAGACTAAGCTCATTGCTAGATTCATAGCTTAGATCCGAAGGAGTTCACATTTAGTGAATTGTTCTTGTTGTAAGAACTCCTTCTCAGTTGGAGAATATTCTCTCCCTTCTAAACTTAGGTTTGGATTGTAAAGTCGCTAAGGACTATAACTTAGAGGGAACTCGTCCAAAGGCACGCATCCCCGCCGAGGCTTGCTCGTAATAATCAACAAGTTCTCCCGCCTTGTTCAGGACCGTGGACGTAGGATCTTGCGTATCCGAACCACGTTAAATCGCTTGTGTTCATTTACTGTTTTATTGCATAGCATTCAACTGACTTGAAAATCATAAGCTTGCATAAAACGTATTTTATAAAGTGCACAGCCAAAAGATTTAACTTGCAAAAACGCATTTTCAAAAGAGACGACTCCGTGCCTAACACTTATCCGCACTACAGTCTCCGACTGAGTTTCGTAATACTGACATCAGTCAGTAGAAGAGCTCAGAAGTTGACTCACTTTGACCCCAGTGATCGAAGGCTTACTTGGCACTGTTCATCAGTTGCAAACATCAACTTCAGCTGACCTTCACTGAGAAAAAGAAACAGAGCTCAGGTGTATTCACCCCCCCCCCCCTCTACACCTGACTTTTCGTCTCCGGACCAACATAAGGGGATCAATTAAATCTAAAATATCGGCCCATGCTCAAATTGGGATAAATGGGTAAGTCAGCAAGGATTCTCTAGTCGAATGAATTCGTGTTTATTAGTTAATTTTACTCTGGACTGAGCATCGATAAATAATTGATTTGAGTTCCGACTTTATTTCTTGTATTAGATACCTAGTCTGGCCCAATTAGTTGCTCAGTTATTTATTGTCTCTCAAAAATCATTATTAATAGATTAATGTATTTTAAATTATTTAATAATGTTATTTATCTGAAATTAGCTGGCTGGGCCAATTAATTGATAAATATATGCATGTTATAGCAGAAGCCCATTAGAAATATAATTAATTAATAGGATGTAGGTACAAGAATAAATATCACATTTTAACATGATTTATTCATTCTCTTTTTCTCACATACACACGTTTGACATTAGAGAGAGACAGTTTATTTAATTTCTTCAAT
The DNA here is from genome assembly GCA_028984105.1 of Lavandula angustifolia. Lineage (NCBI taxonomy): Eukaryota > Viridiplantae > Streptophyta > Magnoliopsida > Lamiales > Lamiaceae > Lavandula > Lavandula angustifolia. Next base: position 18,084,095 of record CM054806.1, on the reverse strand, counting down.
TCTCTGTCCACACAGAGGAAGAAAAAAGCTAGGACACAGATCATAAGATCTGATCGGGAGCAATAATCAGATCTACAATAACATACAAAGAAGGCATGCATATTTTGTTCCTTCAAAAGCCCTAGCCTTTGGAGGGAGTATTCGCAGACATATATAAGCTTTGGAGAGGAACGAAAATCATACCTTTCATCTTGCTGGACCATTTATTTGCATATTTTAATCCGTATATTTATTTGAGTTTTTTTACCTTCTAGCATTAGTTTAGAAACCCCAAAAATTATGTGCTCGCTAACCAACCATTAGATTTATAGGAATTTTGTCTCTAAAATCTTCGTTCCATGTGTTCAATACTTGTTTGCTATACAAATCTGAGTTCTAACAAAAAAGCTGATAGACAACGATTCTATGGCAAAATATCGTGTTGTTGTAGGTATCGTTGTCGTAGAGTTTCGCTCATAGACAACGATTTTTAACCGTTGTCAAATGTATAATCAGCAACAACTTTCAACCGTTGTCCTTTCTCTTTTGTAACCATTGTTGTATGTATAATCAACAACATTTTTCATCATTGTCGTTGCTTTTTTTCGCCGTTTCCGTTGGTACGTTTGACAACGGTTTTCTTGCGTTGTTGTAAGTATCTTTGACAACAATCATAAATTTTTTCGACCGTTGTTTGTGTTTTTAACAACTATTGCTCCGTTGTGGCAAAATTTTCTACCATTGTTTAAACTGGCTTTGCCGTAAATATTTTTAACATGTACTTCATTTCATGAATAAAACATAATATTTAACAAAAAACCAATGTCTATAAACTCCACGCTATTAAATTTATTGTTCGACAACTGAAATCTCAAATATCAACACTATAACAACAGTAGTTCATTACTAAACAAACTAATAATTGTTCGACAACAATTGTTCGAATAATTTACCGAGTAGTTGGTGGTTACACTCGGACCCCAGTACTTGAGCGCGGCCAAATCGTACACGACCTTGTGGAGTTATCTTCCTTGTCATATCTACCTGCCAATATCTACATGCAACCCATTGGAGCCAAGACTTGTAGATCTTTTTAATGACAATTCAATTGCCATCGAAAAAAGCAAAACAGTTGGAGAAGCAAACAAACCAATTACTGGACAGCTTGAAGTCCAGAGAGAATGCCTGCACATGAGTAAATTATATGATCAGAAACCAAACATCATAAAACCGGTATGCTACGAAAAAGATGATTACTCACCTTACCACAGCCTTCATGTGGGCACACAATGTCTCTATCCCTAGTGTGAATCAAAAAGTGCATCTTTAGTTTTGAACTGTCCCAGAATTTCTGTATAGAACATAATTCTCTTAAAAAATATATTAACTACAACCAACTTGCATAAGAACAATCTACCTTTTCATTGCAATGACACTTGAGTTAAGAAGCTAATAGAAACACTATCAGGAGCATATGCAAAGATAAAACTTTATAGCAATATAGTTAACACTCACTAAATCAACCACAATAACTAAAGAGATAACATAATCTGAAAAGAAAATATAGGCCCATCTTCTATATTCCCACCAAAAACAAAGATAAGTTTTGGATCTGTAGTTGCTTCATATTACCGGTTAACATGTGAATAGAACTAGCACGAATTTCGTTATACTTGCTTAGTTTACTTTGCCTCACTTAGTTAGACGATTCTAAGGTATATGTGGATGGAGTAGTCCTATTATTTGTTTTAAGGTGCTTTCACAAAGCAAGTTAACCTATTCCTACATTCATTCATCCCATTTGTAAATTTACCACAGGAATTACCTTCCCACAATGCTCATAATGACAAACATACTGTCTCTCCCCATGGATATGAGAGTGCTTACTCAAAGCTCCTGCATCAATAAATGTCTTACCACACCTTTCATAACTGCACAAGAAAAGAACTTCTGTTGTCGGATCAGGCTCGGGCTCTACGATTTCTACTTCTTATCGACTTCTCCTTCATGACCTTCAATGTGGCCTCTCAACACAAAAACTTTGCATATCACTTTCATACCATCTTCAAATCAAAGTAGAATACAAGGCAACAAAGAAATATTACTAATGTCCACTCTTATGCACTACAAAAATTATATAAACAACTAAAGAAGAAAACATCAAAAAATTATTTCCTTATAGTTTTGTCAGTAAGACAATTTCTAAAGACTAAATACAAAAAAATAAGTTACTATTATATAAAAAAACTGAAATACGACTTAAATCTATATTTTTTATAAATTCGTTTATCCTGAAGCAAGAAGTACAAGGAAGGGTCTAGTTTCATCATCTTGCACCATTTTCCACTGCCTTCAATCTTGATGAACCTCTTGTTTACCTAATTTGTTTAACGACCACAAACCAATTCATTGAACAGGGAAAAGTAAAAAAGGTAAAATTTTATTATGCTAAAAATAGGCATTAGAAATTTAAGAAAAAAGAAAAGAAAGGGAAAGGAAGAGATAATTCAAAACTACTTCTTAATTACAACGGCTTTGCGTAGAGGGCAAACAGTCTTCCTCTGCAGCCATATTCCGATGCAATCAGCATGAAAACCTTGACTTAAGAAATAATGTACCTCTAACTCGAAACACCTCGGGCAGTGCAAGCCTTCAGTCTACCCGTGGCCATCCTATCTCCGACTTTCCGTCCTCACTGCGTACTGTTCGAAGCTCGTTCTCGGTTCTCTATCTCCGACGTCGCCCTCACCAAGTGAATTTGAATCTAGGGCTTTTCCTTTTCTTTCAAAATAGGGAGAATGGGGTCGGTGAGTGGCCGAATATATTGGGTTGGAAAGGTTAATTCATTAATTTATTTGAAGTAATTGTAATAACGAATAAAAATATGTAAATAATAATACAATTTACGATTAAGTACTAATATAGTAAAATATGATTAAAGAAATGTAAAAGTTAAGTATATAAAATTTAAGTATTAAAATAATAAAGAATTTTTATATATAAATTATTTTTAAATCATACGTTAAAAGTTGTATTAGATTTTACTATTTAGTAATAGATTTTAAAAAAAATTATATTAGATTTTATTATTTAGTTCTGTTAAATGATATTTAAAAAAAATTATACATATTTTGGTAAATGACAACAGTTTTATCAATCATTGTTTATGAGTAAAATTTAGCTACAACAACGGTTAAACGACAACAGTTACGAAAATCGTCTATACACGCAATGCAAAATATACGACAATGCATAAACGACAATGATTGGCACAACCGTTGTTTATGAGCGTCTTTTTGCACATACAACAACAGGTCAACGACAACGGGTGTATAAAATCGTTGTCTATGAGGGCACTCTTATGTTATGACAACGCATAAACGACAACGACAGGCAAAACCGTTGTCTATAAGCGCCTTTTTGGACATACAACAATGGCTCAATGACAATGGTCGTAAAAAAACCGTTGTTTCTGAGCGCACTTTTGATATAAAAGACAATGGTTTTAGCTATGCCAACGTTTTTTCAATGTACGACTATGGTTTTTCACCAGAACCGTTGTCTTTTCAGTGTTGTTGTAGGCCAAATTTGTAGTAATGACGAATTATTTGGTAAAAACAACGATCTCCATTCAATAACGATAGTAACGGTTTTAACAAACTATTCTACACACGTCTAAGAGTTTTTCAACGAGAAAAAGGGGACTCACACAATTTCGCACATACGCACGCATTTCTAAACGTATCTTTTCAAAAAGGTTTTCATATGTATTCCCCCCCATTTCTCATTTTATTACCATAAATTGGTTTACTGAAAATCCAGACCGGATGATTTTTCAAAACAATTGAATGTAAGATGAACAGTAAGTAATAAAACAGTAAAGCGATACACGGAATTTTAGAGTGGTTTGGATATACAAGATCCTACATCCACTTTCCTGTTTCTAGGATGTCTTGATTAGATTATACTGAGTAGTCTCAGTAGATCCGTGCACATGACAGATCACTAGTTATAATCCTAGTGAATTTACAAGGGTTTCAAACACAAGGTTTCGAAAGTGAACTCCTTCAGTTTCTAAGATTATGATCTAACAATGAAGGCTTAGAGTTAGAGAAGGAAACTAAGTTAATCTAGAGAGTAGGAGTATGCGTTGAGTAGATTCGAAAGTGAACCGATAGATCAATGATCTATCGGTTCAGTAAGTTCTTCGTTGTGTATGGGTTGAGAATGCTAGAGCTTGATTGCTTTGAATGCTTTGTGTTCCCCGTGTCTTCAACGCTTGAAGATCTATCGCCATTTATAGTCTTGACTCAAAAATAGATCCGTTAGGGGTGACCAAGATACGTGGCAAGAAACAACAAGCAAAACGATCATCATCAATTTGAATGTTAGAGTAGGGATTCTCTCTTTTTTAGCTACAGTACACATTTATGTCAGTGCAGGTACAATGGTGGTATCCCCTCATTGATCGAGGTTAGATGGTAGGTGATTCTTGTTAAACTCTAGGACTAATACTGAGTTGACTTCATCTAATACCTCAGATATTTTACTAAAATGTCCTCTACTAACATTCTCTGAAACTTCAGCATGTTGGCTGATGCTTTCGTACTGAGTCCACAACAGTCACTCTATAGATCCGTAGAATCCTACTAAGTCTTCAGACAACTTAGTCCCAGCAACTGCTAACCAAAAAGAATATATCAAGTCTAACACCAACTATCAAACACTATCTAGCCTACTGAGCTCCTAACGTTGAGCTCAACTAAGCTATACATCTATTACATTATATTGGTTCATCACCAAGCTAGGGTTTTGGAATAATCAAATCTTATATTAAATCATCACCTAGCACCAAGGTTCAAAATACCATCAACACTAGCAAGCTGATCTAGTAGCTCGATCATGTATAAAACATGATATTGCACGGATGCGTCTTCGGCTATACGACAAGTCGAATCTGCTTCAGGAGATGATATCTTTGAGATATATCAGTCTCTCCGAACTTTTCGCCCATGGAATCCCATAACAACCCCACATGGGGTGCGTTTTCATACTAAGAGGCAAGAGAGTCACACGTAGTGACATAATGACAAGGAAGACCTTATCATTGTAACTACCCATTGTTCATGCTTTCTTATATGCTCCTCAGTAGCCTCATACTCTACGAGTTCGGGTTCAGGGGGGCTGAGAACATGAAACCGTTTCTCAGTATTGAGTACGAGTGTGATATTTCTTTTCCATTCTTTGTAATTTTTATGGCCCGTTAGAGGCTTATTGGCAAGACCAACAATGACAGGTGGAATAGACATATCTAAAAAATTAAATAAATTGCATCTAAGAAACATATATTGGCACATAATGCGTAATTAACCATCATTGTAACCTTTTGATAAACCAATGATATTAAGTACTCGAATAGCCCTAGGAATCACAATCGTAAGCCACTCGGGTGGACGTTTACTTGTGCACCCCTAGACCAAGCTATATAACTGCTCTTTAATTCCAATCCATGTCTAGGTTCTTAAGACAAATGAAATTAATCATTTGATTAGTCTGGACCATGTCACTATTCGAGAAGGGACCTCTCAAGAAGTTATACCCGCGGTGACATCTAAGCTTTGACTATTAATTTGACTAAAGTAACATCAATTCTCGAACTTAGCATGTCGCTTTCAATTTGATTTAATTGACAATCATATTTGACTATTATCTACCAGAGTACTAGGCACGTAAGCCACTGCGGTAGACATTTATGGCTTCACTCCTACTACTTATAAATAATTAAATGTTGTTTTCAAAAAAGCCATCTCACAAACTAGTGGTTCAAAAATTTTAATTACTAAGCCACTCAGGCGGACATTTACTCATATAATTGCACTTTTGTGTAGGGTCCAATTTATTGGAGGTTCGTTTAAACATTTAATCTTTTATTTAATGGAGTCCAATTAAATATTTCATTTATTTGTTTAGTCTTTTTCATCAAAAGGTTCGTTTTGATTAAATTTCTATGTGCAAAAAATAAAACGTGCTCGCGAAAAATTTAACATGTTTTAAAACTAAATTAAATCATATTTTCATGCTTTTCTAATCGCAATTAATCACATAACATGCGCGTAGGCATAATAATAAGTAAATATGAAAATAAAAAAATAATACATCGTTATCGGGCTAAAATATATAGAAAAATCCATCTATTACAAAGCCTGAACAAAATTACAGCTCTTCGAACTTGAAAATCTGCAAATTTAGAGCTTCCATGACATCGCGATGATTACCACATGTCAAGACACATCAGCAAGGGTTGACGTCAGCAGCACCGCCACCTCCTATGGTCGCCCTTCCCTTGCCGTCTCAGCCTTCTACGACCGTCCAACACTGCCACGACTGGCTCTAGCCACCAGCAAATCAACTTGCGCGCCGCCGCGACCTTAGGCGGTAAAATGTGGTGCATCGTAAAGCGATACATAATTTTAAAAGTAGTTCAGAAACACAAGATCCTACGTCCACTGTCATGAATTACAGGAGGTCTTGAATAGGTTATACTGAGCAAGTCTCAGTCGATCTGTATAGTTGACAGATCACTAGCTATAGTCTTAGTGACTTTACAAGGGTTTAAACAGAATGTTTGAGTCTCCAACTGAGAAGGAGTTCTTACAATAAGAACAGTTCGAAGATGAACTCCTTCATTATCTATGCTTATGATCTAACAATGAAGGCTTAGAGTATAGAGAATAGAACCTAGTTACTCAAGAGTGATTAACTATATTGGATTTCTAAGGTTTGAGAGTTCTTCGCTTTGTAGGCTTTGAGATTTCTAGAGCTTTGATCATTTGAATGTTAGTGTTCTCGGGGTCTTCAACGCTTGAAGATCGATCTCTATTTATAGTCTTGACTCATGAATAGATCCGTTGGAAGAGATCTAGCCACTTGTCAAAAGCAATAAGGAAACAACCATCTTCATTTTAATTCCACTATGGAGATTGTCTCTTTTTTTCAGCTTGAGGCGGCTTTATGTCGAAACAAGTACAATGGTTGCTGCTCTTCATTGGTCGAGGTTGATTGATAGGTGAGGCTTGTTCAAACTTCAAGACTGATGCTGAGTTGACTTCCTCTGATACTTCGGACAGTTTACTGAGTGGTCCTCTATTGTCATTCTCTGAAAGATTCAGTATGTAGGTCAATCCTTTGATACTGATACACAACACCCATTCAGTAGATTTGGCTTTATACACTGAGTTCATCAAGTGCTGATAAAAATAATCTACTGAATGTATAAAAGCTACCGAACTCTATCTAGCCTAGTAAGCTCCTGCCATGCTAAGCTCAACTAAACTATTACATTATGTTGGTTCATCATTCAGCAAGGGGTTTTGGGATCTTCAAATCTTCCATTAAATCATCACCCAACAATCTCCCCATACTTGATGATGCCAAAACCATAAAAAATCAAATAAATGAGATGACGACATCACAAATAAAGAATGATAAGCAATAAAGCATAAATGTCAGTGTGTGTTAGTTGATCACTTAGGCGATCAATAGTGTTAAAATGAAATACAAAGGCTAATGTGACAATGAGTAGTTGTCTGGCCAAAAGGATGATACTGATTCAAGGTTTATGGTTACAAAAATCAATACTATCTGTTGGGAGATGATTCAGTAGCCTAGTGCTCAGTAGATTTGAATGATCCCAAAACCCTACTTTGATTGATGAACCATTAAGTTGTATTTGTTTTGTCTCTGTCTCTGAGAGTTTCAGACTAAGTAGACATCCTTCCTACATGGTTCAGGCGTTCAGTTCTGTCTGCTGATTCTTCAGTAGACTATCAGCCTCAGTACCATGAGAAGAAGACTTAGTAGTGCTTGGACTCGTAAGGAGCAAAGATATCGAAAGGAGTCGGTGGAACTGGACTCGAGCAGAGCATTCATCGAACTCGAATTGATCTTCGCAGAGCCGACTCAAAGGGAGTTTGCTACCGAACATAGATCGACTTCAAGAACGGCCGCAGCTCTCCCGTCTCGTTAGAGATCTTATAAGTCAAATCAGCAGAGTCATGCGAGGTATAAAGAAGTCAGCTTCAGATCTGTCTTGAAGTCTGTTTATCTCACCTGCTTTCTTCAGCTTCGACAAATGACAAGCAGCCAGCTGTCTACTTTTTGATTAAAGTTGCAAGTCAACACTTTTCCAAAAATGGAGGGAAATGATCTCTAGTCCGTTTAAGATACTTGAGAATATTTTTTACTGCAGTCCAGTGCCCTTGTCCATGATTAGACTGATATCTTGAGACCATGCCTACAGCATATGAGATATTTGGTCTCATACAAAGCATTGCATACATGAAGCTACCGACAACGGAAGCATATGGTACTAGCCTCATACTTTCTATCTCTTCAATCGTTGTAGGGCATTGATTCTTGGATAGAAAAATGACATGTCTGAAATGTACAGAACCTCTCTTGGAATTTTGCATGCTAAAACGAGCAATAACAGTGTCAAGGTAGGATGCTTGTGACAAGCTTATCATCATTTTTCTAGAGATCTCGGATAACCTTGATCCCAAGGATGTAGCAGCTTCACCTAAGTCCTTCATTTGAAACTGCTCGGATAACCACGTCTTTATATCTGATAACACTTCAACATTGTTGCCAATGAGAAGGATGTCGTCTATGTAAAATACAAGAAACACCACTGATCTGTTAACACAGATACGGTACACACACACCTCGGTAGGACATAATATAAATCCATAGGATTTGACTACCTTGTCGAACAGCTAGTGGCATAACCGGGAAGCTTGCTTAAGTCCATAAATGGACTTCTTAAGCTTCCGAACTAGATGCTCTTTACCCTCCTTCACATAACCTTCTGGCTGTTTTATATAGATGTGTCTTCCTTTTTCAAGGTGACCATTTAGGAATGCGGTTTTGACATCCATTTTCTAGATTTCTAGGTTCATGTGAGGTGTTATGATAAAGAGAGTTCGAATGGACTTGATCATTGCTATAGGTGAGAAGGTCTCTTCATAATCGATGACATCTTTCTGAGTAAAACTCTTCGCCACTAACCTGACCTTAAATGCCATGATCTCTCCATTCGGTCCTCTCTTTCTCTTGTATACCCACTAACTACCAATAGCCTTGTAGCCCTCAGGTAATTCAGTGATCTCATATACATCCATACTAGTTAGGGAGTTAAATTCCGAATCCATGGTGATTCACCATGAATCTGCATCTGTATCTCCCACTGCTTCGTTGTAAGTCCAGGGATCCATGGTATCTTGTTCATCTGCCGGGAGACGATCAGACATCTCCCCAGTGAACATATACCGATCAGGTGTAAATATCACCCTCCCACTACGTCGAAGAGTGTCAGGCATTATGTTAACAGATTGTGCAATTGCTCGTGGAGCTCAATCTTGTACAATTGGCTTTGTGAGTGGATCTCGATCACCTTGTAATTCCTCAAGGATGATCTCGACTCGAGACTTATGATTACTAAAATAATCCTCCTCTAAGAACCGTGCGTTGGTGCGGACAACGATCTTTTGTTCTTTAGGATCATAAAAATAACCACCCTTCGTTTCCTTCGGATACCCTATAAACAACATAACCTCTGAACGTGGCTCAACCTTGTCGGCCTGTTTATTCAACACATAAGCAGGATGTTGGTCCCGAGATTAAACGTTCAGGTGTAGAGGGGGGGGGGTGAATACACCTGAAAACAATTTCTCAACTTCAAACACGAACAGTCCTTTTCAGGAGAGTGCCGCACTGAACTAGTTCAGTAGACCAAATAAGATGTTTTGGATCGTGTGGCAGAGTAGCTGACTTCACTGAGGCCTGCTAGCTGACTTGAGTCAGAATTCAGTACCGTTCAGCTGAAGTTCAGTATAGTGCGGAAATGTGTAGGCCCAAATTCAGTTAAGTTTAGAAAATGTTTTAATGAAACAGTTTCAGTATGTTAGTACAATCGATTAAACTTTGCTGAAACTCAATTGAATGATTTTAGAAAATACTTTCAGTATGCACAGTAATCAATGCAACAGTTAAAACAGAAAAACACACAGAACATAGGCAGTTTTTAAAGTGGTTCGGATCCAACAATCCTATGTCCACTGTCCCGAAAGATCAGGAAGCTATGTATTATACTGAGTTAGTCTCAGTCGGTTTATACACTGAACAAACACTGGTCTTGAGATTTATACTGAGCAAGTCTCAGTTTGCAAAGGATCAAACTAAAGCATTTGACAAACTCTCCAACTATGAAGGAGTCCTTTACAATATGGCTCAGTTCAAATATGAACTCCTTCATCTAAGCTATGGATAAGATCTACTGAGCTTAGGTTAGAGGGATAGGAAACGAGAAAGTGGCTTCTAGAGCGACGAACAATTTAAGTATGGACTTGGGTTCGTATTCAGTCGCTTGGATACTAGAGGCTTTATACTCGGGTTCAGCTTGGTTCCCTGTGAGCAGGTATGTCGTCTTTCGCCGGATATTTTTCTTTGAACTTCTTGCGGAAGACTTCGGTCGTTTTGAGTTGCTCGTGAATGCTCTTGTGTTCTTCGATTTTTCTGTGTTCGTGGGTTCGGTCGTGAGCATCAATTTGAATTTTATCCCTCTATTTATAAAGCAGAGATAAGGATAGATCCGTTGGAAACGACGATCCTTGTGTCTCTCTCTTTTGGGTAGCTAACGGCTCTTTCAAAGATGGTGGAAGAGTACTTTCACTCCATTTCTGGAAAGTTGTTGACTAGCCGCTTTAATCACAAAGTTGACAGCTGGCCGCTCGTCATTAGTCGAGGTTAAAGAAAGTAGGTGAGACAGAACAGACTTCAAGGTAGATCTGAAGCTGACTTCTATCTTCCTCGTATGACTCTGCTGATTTGACTTAGTAAATTCTGACAGTTAGAAGATTGTCCAACCGTTGCTGAGTCTGATCTATATTCAGTAGCAAGCTCCTGTTGAGTCAGCTCTACTGAAGATCAACTCTGAGTTCAGTGAACTACTCCTGCTGAGTTCAGTTCTACTGACTCCTTTCAGTATACTGCTCCCGCTGAGTCCAGTATTACTGAGTCTTCTTCTTCTGGTACTGAGGCTGGTAATCTACTGAGCACCTGAACCAAATGAAGAGTGTCTACTGAGTCTGAAACCTCAGAGACAGAACAATACAGATTACAACGAAATGGTTCATCAGTTCAAAGTAGGGTTTTGGGATCTTCAAATCTTCAGCAAATATTCAGAGCACTAGGCTGCTGAGCTATCTCCCAACAAGTTGAGGAGCGACTGAATCATCTCCCAATATTTTCCCCCTATTTTATGATGCCAAAACCTAACACTATAACTATCAGAACCAGAGCTCCTTACAAGTATTACAAGTAGAATCAGTGGAGTTGTTCTTCAAGTTCTAGACTACTGAGGGAATCAGGGACAAAATATCAGAACCTATACAGAAAACTAATCAGCAATTTCTCCCTTTCTAACAACATTTTCCCCATCTAAAAGCAATCTTACAAACTATAATCTAACAAGGTAAAAAATGACAGAATAAATATATTCAGTGAGTGTGTGAGTCAGTAATCACTTGAGTGATTATGAGTGTTAAGCATAAAAATAAACAAGGCCGTATAGACAATAAGGAATTGTCAGGGCCGAATAACAGTGATGTTTTATATATAATGAAATTCAGTACAGATACATCAGACTGCTATTCTAAGAAAACAAAACAGAAAAGAAATACAGAAGCTATCTATGATCTGAACTGCTGAATCCTGTCTTTGAAGTCCTTTGATTTTGATTCAGGAAGTGGCAGTCCATACATTCTGTAAGTGATCTTCCTTAGCTTCAGTATCTCTGGCAAATCAGCAGGCTCATCTTCATCTAAATGTCTTGCTTGGGCAACATCTTTAATCTCTTTCTCAATCACCCCATAACGAATAGAGCCAGCAAGCTTCAGTGGGGGAGGCATGATCCTTGGAGCTGGGACCCTGACATCAATTTTATCTACTATGGCCTTCTGAACTCTAGCAAATATCTCTGGATCAGTCTTCAGAAGCCATTCAGCAAATGCAATAGACTTGTGCATTTCAGGCCAGTATCTCCAGAAGTAGTATCTCTTGATGTAGTCTGCCTTTAGTGACTCCCACCTCTGTGTCCGTTCCCATGGCATCCAGTCATCCACTCTGGGTCATCTGTGAATCTTAAGGTCAGTAGGCTTCCTGAGTCTTCTGTATTTGTAAGGAATATCTGCCTTCTCAGGAATCCTTTGGCTTGCTTCCTTCTCAGCCTTCAGCCTCAGAGCTTCTAAATCTGCCAATTTGAGCCTTTCTCTTGCTGCTTCTATTTGCCTTGCTTCAGCTCCTCTGTCTAGATACCTCTCCATCTGATCCCATATCTCTTGCATTTCAAGCTCTTGTTTTTTCGAGGGAACATAGGAGGGTACATGCTCTTCTTCCTCTAAAACAGCAGGAGTAGAGGATTTTTCTTTTGAAGTTCCCTGCTGACCAGATTTCTGTTGCTGCTGCTGCTGCTCTTTTTCCTTTTCTTTGTCAGCCTCATCACTCAGCTTTAATTTTCTTGGAGGCAGCCTTGTCCCAGCCTTCCTACCTCCTGCTAGGGCCTTAGTCTTGCCTTTGGCTGGCCTTTTTTTTGGCTTGTTGGCAGCCTCTGCCTCGGCAATCTCTCTGGCCTGCTTTTCATCTGCAGCTATCTGAGCTTCTTTCTCAGGAGTGATGTATCTTTTAGTTTTCTTCTAGGGAGGAGTGGGAAGCTTCAGTACTTTCTTGCTCTTTCCTTGCACTGGAGGAGGCAGAGGAACCTCTTCCTCTTCTAAGTCCTCCTCTGCATACTCAGCAATCTCCTTGACTATATCACTCAGTGTCTGAGTTGCTTGAGTAGCAGAATCCTTGGGTCCTGAGCTACTTGGGCCGGTCACATCTCCTGCTGTAGAGACACCCTGGGCCTCGCCTTGTGCAGTCTGAGTAGAGGAACTAATGGGAGCAGATTGCTGACTCTGAGTAGCTCCAAGCACTGTCCTTACTCCTTTAGGTACTCTCAGTACCTTCTCTTTCCCTTCAGTTATCTTCAGTTTTCCTTCCCCCTTTTTGGCATCAGCAAATAAGCCAGGGGTGGGAATCTGCACCTTCTTATCTAGACTCTTATAGGCTGCTGAAAGATCATCCAATGCGTACTGCAGCTTTGTGAGTCTCTCATGCAGTTCATTTCTCTCATCTGTTAGTTGTTCGTTGTACTTCTTGTGAGAGGCGTCCACTGCTGTCTGAATATCTTGCAACTCTAATCCACCTTATCTTCCATAGCCTTCTGAATAGATTTGATTCTGAGCTCGGAGGCCTGAGAGATAGAAGAGACGGATGCAGTGTGAGCTGACTGGGCGGCCTTATAATCTTCCAGAAGTTTCTCTTGGCCAGCCTCCATCAACTTCAGTTGCTCTTCAAAGTTGGCTCATTGAGTGGCGAGTGCTTCAGTCAGGATGGTTGAGAAGTCGGGGGCAGGAGTGTTTTCAATAGAAGTTCTGAGCCCCTTGATCTCTGAACTCTGAGCCTGAGTGGTCTGCCTCCACGTCTTGTGGACGGCACGGGCGAGGAGTCTGTTCTGAGTTCCTTGACTCCTCAGGGCCCTGGCCACTGACTTCGATCGTCGGCTTTTAGGGCTGGGCGCTACCTCGAACACAGACTCAAGAAGAAGCTGAGCTGGTTCTGCAGACTTGGAGGTACCAACCTCCGACTGACCTGGTCCAATGATGCTGAGAGGAGGTTCAGCAGTAGAAGTTGGAGCATCCTTGTCCAGTTGAGTACCCTCATCAGGCTTCTCAGGGCCTGAATCACGGGGTGGGTCCTGACCATTGGGGTCAGACCCATCTGAGGGTGCCGTTGCTGAGATTGGTTGGCGGTCATTCAGCATGGCAAGCGGGGCAGCCCTCAAGTCATCCAAGGAACAGATGTCAGACGGCTCTGAGTAGCCAATCTTGTTCCTTATCATCAACTCCTCCTCGTGGAGTTGTTCACATGAGTGGTGTTTGATCAGCTTATTCAGAGTAGACCACTCCTGGAACCTGATCAACATATGCAGTCTAGCCTGCCTTGCCAGTATGATAAGGTCAGTATGGCTGGCTATCTCTGGGATATGTTCAACAATCTTTCAGGAGGCTCTTGATTACAGAGCAAATGCCTCCATCCCGGTCGATTCTGACTCAGAAGCAGTCGCGGAATCTTCAACTTCAATCGGAGATTGTTGCTTCTCAGCAGACAAAATGCTGCTAAGTGGAGGAATATCCAAGGGGTTCTCAGTCGTAGGAATCTATTCATCTTCGACCCCTTGGTCCACTGTCTCATTTCGTTCAGTAGAGACGGCCTTCTCCACTGACTGAGTTTTCTCTAAGGACTCAGCCTCGTCCCTCAGCTGCAGAGGTAATTCAGCAACAACCTCTGGAACGACCTCACTGACTTTCTGCAATCTCTTGGTCAGCGTCTTGGGAGTAGTCTTGGGAGGCGACCTCTTCTTCGTAGGAGTGGAGGTCTTTTGTGCTCCTGACTTGGGATCAGCAAGCCATAACCCAATCTGCTGAAGGGCCGCTGCCCTGCTCTGAAATCGGACTTTCTTCGTGTTGAAATATTGCTTATCTGCATACACCACATTGTTTGATCCGTAGAAGTCTTCTATCATGACTGACAGCTTCAGTCCATATAATAATTTTCCCTTCACTGCTAGGCGCTGGGATAATTTGTCGAATTTGGTGGACTGCATCATGAATTCTTTGAGGAAGAACTCGGTCCAATTGATCTTCACGTGATCGTATATGGCCATCATCATTTGTATCTTTGGGTTCCTATACAGTTCGGACTATCTATGGGGTCTTGGGTATCAAAATTTGGATTTTTATAGACAAGGAAGAGGAGATACTTGATCAAAAGATTAGGCCTGACTCGTCAGAACCTGAGTGACGATGTAGGCGAGGGCTCTGAATTTTAGGAGCATGGCGTTCTTTGGGAATGCTGCTCTGAAAGAGGTTGGCTTCCTGCAGAAGATCTCAAGATATTCATCCATCAGGTCATCTTTGTAGCCCACTGTACTAAATCCCTCCTTGGGAAGTTTGAAGCTGCGCTGAAGAGCTTCCTTCACAGACATTGTTTTGATCTCGGAATAGGCTTGGGAAGGGTCGGCAACTGTATGAGTTATGAATTTGCATCTAATGTCCCCTTTAGCCGACTCTGAGTTTAGATACAACTCAAAAATCTGTCGAGGGAGGAAGTACGACGGCTTCCTCGATAGAAATCCCTCTAAGTCGGTCGCTCTGAGAGCGTCGAAAATCTCCTCCATGTAGTCGAGCTCACATGCGTCAAATTCCATCATGGGTTCGCACCAGACTCGATCCTTCTCAAGGATCTCCTTGATGTCCTGGGGAACGTTGACGAATGATCCTGCCATGTTTAATATTCTACAAAGAAGAAGTATCAGTATCGAGCTAAAAATGTTAAAGATATCATATACGATGCTGAATAATCATTAAAGGTTTACCAAAGAGTTTTCTCAGAGGTTTGAAAAGGAGTTTGCAAGGAGTCGGAATAAAATTCTCAGAACATCGAGGGTTCGTAAAGATTGCAAAGTGAAAATGGCGGTTTCTAACTTTGAACGTGTTTATATATGTTAAAGAAGATGAACAGTTAATAATCCACGGTTCAGTTTGAAATAGCTTTATGAGATGGACGGCTAGGATTTAATGTTATAAAATATGTAATGATCAATTTAGCTGCCTAAGTCAAAATACAATTGTAATATAGCCAAAGAAGTAACTTGATACGACATGCATTTAATGCGCCGCAGAGTTAAGCATACTTTACATAGAATGTCGTGTATTTAATGTAAACCGTTATATTAAATGACATTTCATAAGGCATTGAATACGAAGCTGAATCTGAGTCATAAATGCACAGAATATTTCATTGGCTACTGAGTAGAGATACGCAAACCTGTCAGCTGAACATCGTAGTCAGCTGATACGTCGTGTAGATGGTTGTTGAGTTTCTACGTACTGAATTTACTCAGTACTGAGAGTGAACATTCCCCCTTGCTGAATGCTCCTCTCCTGAATCCACTTACTGACTGGAGTCAGTAGGATCGAGCAGACCTAGCTCTACTGAAAGTTCTCTGAATCTGGCTTCAGCTAGAGGCTTGGTCAGAATATATGCCCTTTGATGGTCAGTATGGATCTTTTCCATCCTGATATCCTTCTTTTTGACATGATCACGAATGAAGTCGTGTCTGATGTCCACGTGCTTGCATCTCGTATGAAGTGCTGGGTTCTGAGTGATTGCAATTGCACTGGTGCTGTCGCAGAATATCGGCACTTCATTATTAATAACATCATAGTCGCGTAGCTCCTGTCTCAGCCAAAGGATTTGGGCGCAGCCAAAGCTTCGATCGTGAGCATCAATTTGAATTGTATCCCTCTATTTATAGATCAGAGATAAGGATAGATCCATTCGAGACGACGATCCTTGTGTGTCTCTCTTTTGGGTAGCTAACGGCTCTTTCAAAGATGGTGGCAGAGTATTTTCCCTCCATTTCTGGACAGTTAATGACTTGCAGCTTTAATGAGAAAGTTGACAGTTGGCCGCTCGTCATTGGTCGAGGCTAAAGAAAGTAGGTGAGAAAGAACAGACTTCAAGGTAGATCTGAAGCTGACTTCTCTCTTCCTCGTATGACTCTGCTGATTTAACTTAGTAAATTCTAACAGTTAGAAGACTGTCCAGCTGTTGCTGAGTCTGATCTATATTCAGTAGCATGCTCCTGCTGAGTCAGCTCTACCGAAGATCAACTCTGAGTTCAGTGAACTACTCCTGCTGAGTTCAGTTCCACTGCTCCTTTCAGTATACTGCTCCCGCTGAGTCCAGTATCACTGAGTCTTCTTCTTCTGGTACTGAGGCTGGTAATCTACTGAGCGCCTGAACCAAATGAAGAGTGTCTACTGAGTCTGAAACCTCAAAGACAGAACAATACAGATTACAACGAAATGGTTCATCAGTTCAAAGTAGGGTTTTGGGATCTTCAAATCTTCAGCAAATATTCAGAGCACTAGGCTGCTGAGCTATCTCCCAACAAGTTGAGGAGCGATTGAATCATCTCCCAACACAGGACATCCCCAAATCTTTATGTGGTGCATATTGGGCCTGTGCCCGCTCCACAACTCGACCAGAGTCGTGTTAACCGACTTGGATGGCATACAGTTCAGTAAATATGCTGCAGTTTGTTAGGCATATCCCCAAAAGGAAATCGGCAATGTTACATAACTCATCATCGACCGAACCATCTCTAAGAGTGTTTGGTTTCTTCTCTCCAAGACACCATTCTGTTGAGGTGCACCCGGTGTTGTCAGTTGGGATGTAATCCCACATTGTAACGCCCCAATCTTCATAACTTAACTAGGGACGCTACTTCATACTTAATATGCATATTTCACTTCTTCCAAAATATTTTCATGGAAAAGAATCAAGGCAAAACTCATGTTAAATTCATACTCAGCAGAAGTCTTAAGTAAAAAGCTAATGCAACTACTAGTTCTAGAAATTAAATAAAAAAAACGAATGATGACGCATAGTTCATGATAAGAACTAGTTTAATGCAATAATGAGTTTCATAAATCCTTCATCGTGTGACCATCACCACCAACACCTCTACACATCGGACGAACCATTTCCTAAAAAATGTTATAATGATAGGGATGAGTATGACTACTCAGTGGGAAATTTTTTTATCCAGATTATAAACGATACCAAATTTAAACATGATAATATAAACATAGTAACATAGCATGGTTGGTCCAAAGACCCATAGAAATAGCAGCCCGTAGGCTTGACTCGAAGGTTCGTCGTTGATATAAGCCCGTCGACCTTATATCCCTCGTTCATAGTTTCATTGATGCTGTACTATAGTCACATGAAAAACTCAAGTAAAGGATATAGTAAGGATAAACATCAAGAATTCCCCACATGATACCGAATTTGATGAAAAATTATGGATATCAAATGTTTAAGTCCTGCGCGCAGATTCTATACATTCTTAATGACTCTACATGGAATGTCATGCATGCACCAACCATTTCAATAATTCATAAATACAAATAGATCATAATAATCAATCAATGTATATTATACATAATCTTCTTATTAACATTCATTTTTAATGATTTCACATAGTAATAATCTTAAGTATATTAAACACAATCTTATTTCTATTGACAATTCATTCATGCATTGAGTAATTCGGCAATTCATGAAATAAATTAATGAAATCACAAAAGTGTTGTCCTAAGATTATAGATCTCTAACATTAACAATATATTACCTATTCCATCACAATAAAACTTATCATGATCAAAAATTCATTTAGTAGTAACATGAAAACTTTTGTTTTTCAATATATATGTACATTGACAAAAGAATCTGGCACACAAAGAAACTAATTAGCAAATAAATAGCAAACGTATCCTAAAAATTCTATATTTTTAACATGAATAACCTAACATATATTATATCCCATTAAAATTCAACATGGTCGAAATAACATAAAGAAAATATGAAAAACAATGTACCTATCAAGATCATGAACATGCTGTCAAAAACTGGCAGGTTACGAATAACAATTTTAAACAAATACTAGGCTTGTGCCCGCTCCACAACTCGACCGGAGTCATGTTAACCGACTTGGATGGCACACGATTTAGTAAATATTCCGCAGTCTCTAGGGCATATCCCCAAAAGGAAATTGGTAAAGTTGCATAACTCATCATTGACCAAACCATCTCTAATAGAGTTCGGTTCCTAAAAATATCAAATTTAGATATTTGTACCTTGTCGAAGTAAGGAATCAGGGTGAAGTTATTTTGACGTAGGTTTGCCATTGGAATAAATTGATTATGATGTGATTTCGAGTTTTTTGGTGATCGTTCTCTATTTCTATTTCATAGGATCCTAAGGAAAAGGAACTGACTAATCCTAAGTCAAAGGGTCGAGAGACTCAACGCCACTATACAATACTTGAATTCTCGATGTAGCAGCAGTTCGAAAGGCTGCCCTATTCGGGAATCTCCGGATCTATGGCGTACCTGGTCCTGTCAGCTGGTATGTAATACCACATTCTGTCAAGTAATCCTTGAACTCATTGGACATGTATTCCCCACCACGATCAGATCGCATCGTTTTGATTTCTTTACCTAATTTATTGTCCACTTCTACTTTGATTTCTTGAAAGGTTTCAAAGCAATCTGATGAGTCGATTTCGTACGTAATTATTTCTGTCCGAAAGGGTCTCTTAACTGTGCAGGTGAGACATATTTGTTCGCAGTTATGCAGGAAATGGGCTGATTTGGCGTGACATTTGGAGATGAGGTGGCGATGCGAATTACAGCTGGAATGGCGATATTTTGAGCGGTTTTTGGCCGAGAAAGGAAGGAGAAAAGAAGAAGGAAAAGAAAGGAAAGAGAGAGGAAGGAAAGAAGAAGGATAAGGAAGGATTAGATATTTCCATATCTATCAAGATCCTTTCCTTATCCTACAAGAAACCCTAGATACGATCTAGAGGGTTATATAAAGAAGAGGAAGCACGAAATTTAAAGGATTTTGGACAACTCTACACACCGTGCCTACCTTTCCTCAACCTCGAAGACTCATCCTTTTCATTCCGACAAGTTCTCGCCGCCGCCGAGCCATTGCCGAAGACTAACCACCGCACCATCGACGAGAAGAACTCAACAATCAAACTTACCGATCCACTTCATGCAGCAGTAGTTTAAGATGATGAAACAAACACTTCTATTTCAGTTTTTCTTATGTTCGAACATTAGTTAATTTCGTTTCTTGCTTTTCGTTTGTTTCGAGAGACCGAAGACTATCGGGACTCTTAATCTAGTTTCAAGTCGTGTTTAAATTCAGTTTGTGTTTAGCTTAAAATTGGTTCGTGTTCGTTTTCAGTTTTTAGTTAGTTAAATTTACTTAAATTTAGTTTTCGTGCATGCTAGGGTTAGGGTTACAAATGATGCATGTTCTGTTTCGCAGGGTGTCTTATCTGTGCAGTCAGGACAGTTTCATGAGTAGCTAAACTTTTAGTGGTCCGGCAGAATATGAAATACACACGTGAACAGTACATGAGGCTTAGGTGCTGATAATTAATTAAAGGGTTTCGGGTTAATTCTAATTTATTTAATCTGGCTAGTAATTTAGGCTTGATCACCCTAGGTTGCCCAGTCTGTAGTTAACTTAGTACTTCCATCGTTTCTCGTGGAACAAGGCTAGGTAAGTAGCAAAATTATTCGAAAGAGTAGTTGGATTAAATCGGTAGGAGACTATTAGATGCCCAATGTTGGTCCCGTGAGTGAGTTCAGGTGTAGAGGGGGGGGGGGGAATACACCTGAATCCAAATTTCTCAACTTTCGAACACGAACAGTCCTATTCGGGGAAGGTGCCGTCATCGAAATAGTTCGGCGACAGACTGCATAACCGTTTCCGAATCGTGTTAAAGGCTAAAAAGAGTACTGACTCACGGTGAGATCCGCTAACCGACTAGGTCGAATTCGGTATCGATCGGTGAGAGTTCGGTGTGCGGAATTGTGTAGGCCCAGATCAGTTTTAATGAGGAAAACGTTTTATGCAAGTCTCAGTTCAGTAGATAAGAAGTTCAGAATACTGAGACAGTTAAATCGATTTTAAATATGATGTTCAGTATGCACAGTAAAACCAATGAAACAGTAAGTAAATGACATAGATATTTTTAAAGTGGTTCGGATATCAACAATCCTACGTCCACTGTCCCGATAGATCAGGAGGCTATTTATTATACTGAGTTAGTCTCAGTCAGCTTGTACACTGGACAAAGCCGTGGCTTGGGGATTATACTGAGCAAGTCCCAGTTTACAATTCTATCAAACTTTAAGTGTTTGACAAACTTCTCCAACAATGAAGGAGTCCTTATACAATAAGGATTGGGTTCAAATGTGAACTCCTTCGTCTAAGCTATGGATATAACAAGTGAGCTTAGGGTTAGAGGGATAAGGAACGAGAATGTAGCTATCTAGAGTGACGAATAGCTGAGGGTTTAGCTATAGGTTTGTGTCAGTCGCTTGGATACTAGAAGCTTATGTCGGTTCAGCTTGGTTCCTTTTGAGCTGGATGTAGTCTTTCGCCGGAGATAACTCGGTTGATTCTTGCGAAAGACTTAGTCGTTAATTTCGCTCGTTTGAATGCTCTGTGCATTTCTTGCTTCTATTGCATTAGGTTCTTGGGTGTTGGTGTGTTTCAAATCTTGAATGATCCCTCTATTTATAGAGTGGAGAGAAGAATAGATCCGTTGGAGATGATCTTCTTCTTTTTCCATCTTTTGTGGTAGCAAACGGCTCTTTTGTGTAGTAGGTACAGTGTCCTTTCCCTCCTTTTACGGAAATATGTTGACTGTAGCTTTAGTAGGTGAGACGACACGTGTATGCTTGTCATTTGTCGAGGTGGATGTGGTGGTTGAGACAGAACAAACTTCGAGGCAACTGAAGTTGACTTCTCTCTTCCTCGTACTTGACAACACTGATAGCTTATCAAAAGATTCAGACAGTTCACAAAACTGTCAGCCGATGCTGAGTCTGATTTTGTATTCAGTAGATAGACAGTGAGAAGGGTCTGCCGAAAATCGGCTACGAGTCCAGGTGAACTACTCTCGCCGAGTTCGGTTCAACCGACTCTCTCGCATATCTTGCTCCTGCTGAGTCCAGTATTCACTGAGTCTTCTACACTGGTGCTGAGGCTGATGAGCTACTGAGCGCCTTGACCAGAGCAGAGTGTCTACTGAGTCTGAAACCTCAAAGACAAATACGAATACAAAGGAATGGTTCACCAATCAGATAGGGTTTTGGGATCTTCAAATCTTCTCAACAGTCAGAGCACGAGGCTACTGAGCGTGATTCAGTATAGAAGATAGAATCATTTCCCACAAGTATGATCATGCTGACGATTGAATCATCACCCAACAATTTCCCCCTATTTGATGATGCCAAAACCTATCATCTATGCTAACACTAAACAGATAGAAACAAAAACTCCTTACAAATATTACAAGTAGGATCAGTGGAGATGTTCCATCAGTTCTAGACTATAAAGCAAACAGGGTAAACAGAACAATTTCCCCCATTGCAAACAAAACAGGCTAGCAGAACCTATCAAAGCAATCAGCTGACATGTAATAAAGAGAGTGTGAGCCAGCAATCACTTCAGTGATTCTGAGTGTTAAAGCATAAAACAAACACGGCTGTATAAACAACAAGTAGTTGTCGAGCCAAAAGCGGATTGTATAAATATAAGAGAAATTCAAGATGTATACAATCTTGCTATGCTAAGAGAATGAGCTAAAGATCTAAGGAGGAGGGCCACTGAACTTCTTGATTCTGTCCATGAACTCTTGAGTCTGATCTTCAGGGAGCGGCACTCCATACATCCTATATGTGATCTTCCTTAGCTTCGAAATTCCCGCAAAATCGGCGGGCTCATCTTCGCAAGTTCTTTCTTCGCCGCGGCATGCTTCACTTCAGCTTCAATCGTACCAAAGTGTACCGAGTCATCCTGTCTTCTCGGTGGAGGTATGATTACCGGGTCCCGAACACCGACTTCTATACCTTCAAATATGGCTTTGTCGAGGTATGGGTAGAGTTCGGGTTCGATGGCGAACATCCATTCCATGTAAGCTTCAATCCTTGTCCCGGTGGACCGTAACCTCCAGAAATAGTTCCTCTTGATGAACTCAATTTTTGCATTTTCCCATCTTTGATTGAGTCGAGCCGGTATCCATTCATCTGTTCTTGGCCATCTTTGAAATTTCGGTCACTGGCTTCCCGAATTTCTCGTATCTCGTATGGAATATCGCTTTAGAAGGCACTCTCGGCTGGCCTCCTCTTCGGTCCTTTTCATCGAGCTTCAAGGTCCGCCTTCCAAATTCTATCTCCGGCATCCCCGAATCTGTTTTGCCTCCTCGCCTCGTATAGATATCTCGTTCATCGGATCAAATATGGCTTCGATTTCATCTCCTTGTGTATCGGTGGCTTGCTTGAGTGGCTTCTTCGATTCGGCAGAGGGTACTAGATCTAGATTTGGACGTACCACGCCTTTCGCACTCTTCTCTTCTTTGCTCCTTTTCCTTTTCTCTCGTCCTCTTCATCTCGTTATGATGAGCTTTCTCGGAGGCGATCTAGCGGTTTTCTTTCCTCCTCTCGGATGGGGCTTTAGTCTTTCATTTAGCGAGGCTTAGACTTTATCTTGTTAGGCGCCCGGCCTCTCGCAATTTCTCGGCCGGCCTCTCATCCGCAGCTATTTGGGCTTCCTCCTCGGCGAGATATGTACCTTAATCTCTTTGCTTTGGAGGGGTTGGAATTTTAAGCTTTTGTTTGCCCTTGCCTTCTTGAACGGGTGGTGGAAGAGGAGCCTCTTCTTCTTCCGAGTCCTCCACCGCTCGTTCGGCGTACTCGACAACCTCCTTAATAATGTCTTTGGGAGTCCGGGTTGCTCGAGTAGTCTACTGGGGTCTCGAGCCACTTGGGCCGGTTTCAGTTGTGCTCGCGGCCCGAAACACCCCGGGGCCTTACCCGAGTCTCGAGTCCGAGTTTTCGAGACCGAGTTTTGCTAATGTCGGCAATAGATTTCTTCTTCTCGGTCCCCTTCTTTCCTTCAGTAGCTGTCCCCTTCAGTAGTCTAGAAGGTTTAGTGGGAGTCAGCTTCTCAGTGCTCTTTTTCTTTCCTTCACTTCCTTCACTTTCTTTCTCAGTACCCTTCTTCTTTCCTTCCCCCTTTTTGGCATCATCAAGTACAACCGGGGTTGGGATGAGTACCTTCTTCTCTAGCTTCTGATAAACAGTGGACAAGTCGTCTAGTCTGTTATGCACTTTCTCCAATGCTAGATGCAGCTCGTTGCTCTCAGATATGAGTTCGTCCTTGTATGCTGTATGAGAGAGAACGGCTTCTGACTTCAGTTCAGCTAGTTTCTCACCAATCTTGTCCTCCACGACCAGTTGAATGAGGTCTAGTCTGTTCTCCGTGGCCTGGGCTTGCTCGGTGAATGACTCAGTATGAGCGGACAAGGCGTTCTGAAATTGTTCAAGGAGCTTGGCTCGTCCCTCCCGAATTGTCCTTAGCCGAGTCTAAAACGCTGGCCGTTGTTCTTTGGGCCAATGCTTCGATATGAGAGCGGAGACATCAGGGTAGCTGATGTAGAGATGCTGGATTTCAGCCCCTGAAGCTCAGAGTTGGTGGCCAATGCAGACTTCTCCCACACCTTATGGACTGCCTTCGCCAATTCCCGATTTTTAACTCCTTGTGCACTTAGAGCTTTGGCAACTGAACGGGATCTCTTGGCAGATGGGCTGGGCGCTGCCTCGTATGTCGACTTGAGCAGGAGCTGAGCAGGCTCTGCTGAGGACGAGACACCAGCCGAAGGCTTCTCAGGCCCAAGGATACTGAGTGGTGCTGCTTCTTCAGTATGGGTATCCTTGTCCTGTGGATGTCCCTCATCAAGCTTTCCAGGGCTCGAATCATCAGGGTGGGTCTCGACCGTCGTGGTCAGACCCATCTGAGGGCGGCGAGCCAGCTGCTTGGCATCGATCAGCAATGATTGCAAGCATGGCTGCCCTTAGATTCTCCATCGTATTGAGGTTCTCAGGCTCTGAATAGCCTATCTCCTCACGCAATCTCAGTTCTTCCAAGTGTAGCTGCTGACAGGAGTAGTGTAGAACAAGGCGTTGAAGCTGAGGCCACTCCTGAAAGCGTAGGATCATATGGAGCCTTGCTGGACTTGGCTAGGACGAGCAAATCTGAATGGTCAGCAAGCTCTGGAATGAACTGGATGATCTCTCGGGAAGCTCTAGAGACAATAACTGCTGCTTCCATCCCGAGAGTCTCTTCTGCAGACGCAGAATTTGACTCGATATCAACGAAGTCAGTCTCAGGGTCAGCAAGTGGTAGACTGCTGAGCGGAGGCACAGAGAGAGGGCTATCCAGACGTTGGACTTCTTCGCTTTGGGCTTCAGTAGCCTCTCCCCTGTTCCTCTTGAACTTGTTCCTCGGTGGAGACGGCTTTCTCCACCGACTTGGTCTTCTCAGATGAGGAAGACTCATCTACCAACTGTAGTGGCTGAATAGGAGTTGGTTCAGTAGCCACTTCAGTAGTAGTCTCTGGTTCAGCAGGTGTATCCGGTATGGCCTTCCTCAGCCTCTTGGTTGGTGCCTTAGG
Organism: Lavandula angustifolia; assembly: GCA_028984105.1. Taxonomy (NCBI): domain Eukaryota; kingdom Viridiplantae; phylum Streptophyta; class Magnoliopsida; order Lamiales; family Lamiaceae; genus Lavandula; species Lavandula angustifolia. Next base: position 18,058,849 of record CM054806.1, on the reverse strand, counting down.
TGATTTTGCCGGAGGTGTCCTTTTCTTAGGAGTCGCCTGTTGAGGCTTAGATGGCCGAAGCCTCGCGGCCGGCCCCGAACCAATCTGTTGCAGGGCCGCGGACTTGTTGTGAAAGCGGATTTTCTTCACATTAAAATATTCCTTTCCGTCATATGTGATCTGCTCAGCCTCGCAGAAATCCTCGATCATGACTGACAATTTAAGTTCGTAGAGAAGCTTTCCTTTTGCGGTCAGTGTTCGCGTAGCTTTGTCGAACTTGGCTGCCTGAGCCATATAGTCGCGAACAAAGAAGTCGGTCCAATTGACTTTCACGCAGTCATAAATCACCATCATCATATGGATCTTGGGTCGGGAGACCTGATCGAAAGAGCCAGCCTAGCTCGTCAACAGCTGAGTGACGATGTACGCCAGTGCTCTGAACTGTGGTAGCATGACATTCTTCGGAAATGCTGCTCTGAAGGTTGTGGGCTTGCCACAGAAAACGGAGAGGTATGTGTCGACAGCATCGTCATTGTACCCCAAGGTGCTGACACCTTCAGACGGGAGGTTGAAGCTCTTCTTCAGCGCTTGTTTAATAGACATCCGCCGGTATCCTCGATGCGTCGTCAATGGTGTTAACGGCCGAACCTCGCCGTAATGTCTCCTCCAACTGAGTCGGAGTTCAGATATAGTTCCGCCACTTGTCGAGGAAGGAAGAAGGTCGGCTTCCTCGATAGAAACTCCTCAAGTCCGGATTTCCTCAGATATGTGAAGATATCGTCCATGTAATCGAGCTCGCACGCGTCGAACTCCATGACTGGTTCGCACCAGATACGGCCCTTGCTGAGGATTTCCTCTATCTTGTCGGGAGAACTGACAGATAGACCAGCCATAGTACCTGTTACAAGAAATGAATCAGTACCGTTTCTTGGATATGACAATGCTTTACAATGCGATACTGAAAAATATAATAAATACATTAACAGATATAAGCATACCAATAGATAAAATTCGAGATAAGATTGAGTATGAAGTTGCAAGTAAGGATTGCGTATGCAGATCTCGGATTTTTTGGAAATTGAAAGTTATGAAGTATGCTAATGGCGGTTTCAAAGATATGATCGAATATATATATCAAATATGAAGATGAAAAGTTTTCGATCGAAGGCTGAATTTAAACTTGCTTTATGATATGGACGGTTAAGATTAGAAGTTATAAAATAGGCAATGATCACAAAAGTCGCCTAAGTCAAAGCCAGTTGTAAAATAGCCTAAGTAGTAACTGTGAAAAGACATGCATTAAATGCGTGCAGAGTTCAACAAACTTATGTATGGAATGTCGTGCATTAAATGTGAGCCGTTAATAATAAAGACAAACCAAAAGATATTAATGTCATGCTGAATCTTTGTCATAAATGCAAAGTACTGTTGTATTAAATTACTACCGAGTAGAGATACGCAAACCTCGTCACCGAACATAGTAGTCAACGATACCTCGTGTAGATGGTTTCTCGTCTCTACGTACCGAATGTATCGATGCGAGAGTGAACATTCCCCCTTACTCGAAATGTCTCTCTCCCGAAACCTCTTACCGATCGGGGTCGGTAGGGGTCCAACAGACCTAGCTCTACCGAAAGTTCTCCGAACTCGGATTCGGCTAGAGGCTTGGTCGATATATCGCCCGTTGCTTGTCGGTATGGATCTTCTCCATCCCGATATCCTTTTTCTCGACATGGTCACGAATGAAGTGATGTCTGATGTCCACGTGCTTGCATCTCGTGTGAAGTACAGGGTTCTGAGTAATTGCAATAGCACTGGCACTGCGTCGCAGAAAATCGGCACTTCATTCCGAATGACGTCATAGTCTCTCATTCTTTGTCTCGGCCCAAAGGATCCGGGCACAACAACTTCCAGGCAGCCATGTATTCGGCCTTCGGTAGTCGACGTGGCCACTGAGTGCTGTTTCTTTGAAAACCATGAGATCATCTTGTTGCCAAGGAACTGACATGTTCCTGAAGTTGATTTTCGGTCTATTCTACATCCTGCATAGTCATCATCAGAATAACCTGTTAGTTCAATATTATCATCAGCTGGATACCACAAACCCATGTCAGGTGTTCCTCGTAGATAGCGGAGAATCTTCTTTGCTGAGTCCATATGACTCTGCTTGGGATTCGCCTGAAATCGAGCACAGACACCTACAGCATAAGTTATGTCAGGACGAGTAGCTGTTAGATATAATAAAGAACTAATTATAGCACGGTATTCAGTTTGGTCTACTGATACTCCCTCTTTATCAAGATCTATCTTCATATTCGTGTTCATCGGGATCTTGATTGATTTGCCGGATGTGCAGCCGAATCTTTTGATGAGGTCTCGAGTGTATTTGCCTTGGTTGATGAACGTTCCCTTTTCAGATTGCTTGACTTGAAAACCAAGGAAGTAGTTCATTTCACCCATCATCGACATCTCGAACTTATCCTTCATTATCTTTTCAAATTGCTGACACATGATGACATTCTTTGATCCGAATATAATGTCATCCACGTAGATATGCACAAGTAATAAGTCTTCTTCCAGTCGAATGCTGAATAGAGTGCGGTCTACTGTGCCTTTCTGAAAACCTTTCTGAAGAAGAAACTCAGACAGGGTATCGTACCAAGCCCTGGGTGCTTGTTTTAACCCGTATAGAGCCTTTCAGAGTCTATATACTTGATGTCCCTGCTGAAAGCCGGGCGGTTGTTCCACATAGACTTCTTCTTTCAGCACGGCATTCAGGAACGCAGACTTCACATCCATTTGATAAACTCTGAATCGTTGATGTGTTGCGTAGGCCAGGAATAGTCTGATTGCCTCCAATCTTGCAACTGGAGCGAACGTCTCATCGAAATCTATCCCTTCGGCTTGACAGTAGCCTTTAGCCACGAGTCTTGCTTTGTTCCTTACTATAACGTTGTTTTCATCTCGCTTGTTTTTGAAGACCCATTTAGTTCTAATAACATGTTGATGCCGGGTCCGTCTACAAGCTCCCATACTTCGTTTCTCGTGAATTGATTCAGCTCCTCTCCGCATAGCAATGATCCGATCAGCATCTTTCGGTGCATCCTCAATGGTCTCGAGGCTCTTGATGAGACAAGAAGCGGGAAAATAATGCGCTTTCTCCTTGACAGAATCCTGGATCTTGTCTTGACATTTAATGAAGGATCTCCAATGATTAAATCAGGCGGTGTGAGCATCGAGCCACGATCTACGATGTTTCAACTCTTCATCCGAAACTTGTTCAACACGGATAGTAGGTGAGTTAGGCATTTCGGTTGTACTATTCCGAGATTGAAGTAATTCAAGAACAAGACTATGGTCTACCGAGTCACCGGGTTCGGGGGCATTCAGCTCGGGAACATTACTAGACGTTCCCCCCCGAGGTGTTGCTCTCGGTAGTGTTGGTCTCGGTTACCTCAACGGTTTCTTCATCGACCTGAGTTACACCGGGATTGATTCCGTTCGGGAGAATCAATCTGCTCGCCTACTTGCTCGGCGGGTTGAGATTCGGTAGATTTTTCTTCGGTTTCTTCGTCCGAATCATCATCCCAACATAGCCGGATCTTTTCGCATTTGTCTTTTAAGCTTAGATCCCGTAGGCCGCTTACTCGATGTCCTCGGATTCGGAATTTGAGTTATTGCTCCCGTCTTCGTAGCAAACTCGTTAAAAACAACATGAGGGCTTTCCTCCACGCAAAGAGTCCGATAGTTGAATACTCTAAAAGCTTTGCTTGACCCGAGAGTATCCTAAGAATACTCCCCGATCCGACTTGCTATCAAAAGTCTTGACCGATCTTTCCCATTATTGTGAATAAAGCATGAACAACCAAAAATATGGAAATAAGATAGAGAAGGCTTCCTGCCGTTCCATAGTTCATATGGTGTCCACTTATGCTGCTTTGTCAGTAGAGATCTATTCTGAGTATAACATGCAGTATCCGTTGCTTCTGCCCAGAATTTGGATGGGAGTCCTGAATCTGCGAGTAGAGTTCTGGCTGCTTCTTTAAGAGTTCTGTTCTTTCGTTCAGCAACTCCATTCTGCTGAGGTGTGCGTGCAGCTGAGGTCTCATGCTCTATTCCTTCTGCTTCGCAGAACTCCTCTACCATAGAATTAAGGAATTCAGTTCCTCTGTCTGAACGTATTTTTCTGATCTTGGTGTTCTTCTATACACTGAGCTTTTTCAGAAGCGTTGGTAACTCTGTTTTGACGTCAGACTTGTTGGCAATGAATATGACCCATGTGTAGCGCGAGTAGTCATCTATGACCACTAATGCATATTTTCTGCCTCTGATCGTCACTGGGGAGACTGGACCGAACAAATCCATATGTAGCAGCTGAAGGATTCCATCAGTGGAAGGAGATGGAACTGTTGGATTTTGATTCCTTGTTTGCTTTCCCTTCAGACATGCTTCACACTGAGTGTCTTTGCTGAATACTTCATTCGGCAGTCCCCTTGCTAGAGTGTCTCTTGCAAGCTTGTTGAGCGTCTTAAAGTTGAGATGGCCGAGTCTTACAGTGCCATAGCCACCCCGTGCGGTTGTCATTCTTCGCCAATAAGCAAGCTTCGTGTTCAGCGAGTTCCGATCCACCACATATATGTTCTTTTGCGCGAACCCGATAACACCGTTTTCCCCGTGGATTTATCAATAACATCACGAAACCAGGCGTCAAATATCACTCTATTTGAGTTATCACAAAATTGACTAACGAGAGAAGATTATGTTGAAGTCCTTCAACATATGATACTCTTGGAACGTTGGCGGTCTCAATGCTGAGTGTTCCATATCCTCCCGGTATAGCCTTTTGCATTATCTCCGAACTCAATTCGGGTCCTTCTTCGGTGATATAATTCTTCGATGAGACTCCTTTGGTATGTCATGTGTCTTGAGCATCCGTCGTCCACATACCATGGGTCTTTATGCACCTGCAAAACAGAATTATATTCAGGTACCCTTTATTTTTGATTTTGGGTCCTTAGATGTTAGTTTTAGTAACCCAAATCTGTCTAACAACCCTGGTGGTTTCAGACATTTTCTTTCCACTGGAGTCAACATATTTGACCACTGGACTGGTCACAGCTGACTTCTGAGGCTTCTGAGGTTCAGGAGTCCTGATCTTCTGAGTTGGTGGATTGCTGACCTTTGCCTTCTGTGCGACCTTTTTCTTCTTCTGACCTTTGGAGCCTCTTCGGACTATAGGTTCATAGTAATATAATCCATACTGAGCAGGATGCGTCAGCTTCGGAGGTCCATACTGATCTGCTAAGTTTGATTTGCTGGTTCCCCCTTGACTGAACTGGGGTTTCTTGGCATTGATCTTCTTGTCAGAATGCTGATGTGTGGGATGAGGTGCTTTCATCTTCTGTTTGTTCTTTGCTAGGGGGTTCAGTATATCTGTGTTGATAGTCTCCCCTTGAACAAATCTATCAGCAAGCCGTACTTCTTAGTGTACTGGGGCAGACGAGGAAGCTCCTAGACTGAATCCAAGTCCTTCCTTGCAGTGCTTTGGCTTATTGCTTGCTAGCATAGCCTCCAATTTCTTCTCTGCGCCCATATACCTCTCAGTCATCAGGTTCCTCCACACATCATCACTTTTCTTCAGTGCGTCGTGCTCGGTCTGAAGTCCTGACAGTTCTTGCTTCAGGAGACTCGGTTCCGATATCTTTACCGAGTCAAGTCATTGGTCAAGACTGAAATCCGATCTTCTTGATGCTGAGACTTGGCCATCAGAGAGTTTATCTCCTCCCTGAGTCTCAACACAAGTCCTTCGGCCTCAGTAACAACCTGACTCTCCTGAGAAAGTCTCTGATTCTCCACTTTCAGGGTATCCAGCTCCTGAAGAGTCTTACTGAGCTGCAGACTCATCTGAATTTGTTCATCTAGTAGATATTCATATGCGGTCGAGATGTCCAAATTCCCATCTGCACCTGAAATAGTGTCGTGTGTGCAGTGTGAAGAGGAGTTAACTGGTTCATGAGAATTTACCTCATCCTCTTCGCCTGCCATCATGCACATTTCAGTTGATTCATCTGCTTCATGCTCTAAGGCCATGAAAGCTGCTTCATCGTCAGATGAATCCATAAAGGAGTCGATCTCTTCTAAGTCGTCTGAGATTTCGCCAGCTATGTAGGATTGTCTTTTCTGGGCAAATTTCTCTCTCCTTGCCTTGCGTGCTACGCGTTCAGCACTACTGAGCTCAGGACAATCATATTGATAATGTCCCGGCTTCTTGCAGTTGTAGCAAGTGATGACCTTTTCTTCTTTGGTTGCACTATCCCTTGAGGGTGCTGAGTCATCTTTCTTTCTGCATTCAGAAGATTGAGTATCAGGAGCGCGTTTAGGTGTATATTCTGACTTACCTTTTGTATCTCGGTATGCTTTGGTCAGTTTTCTACGCCTTTCTTTCTCCTTCTGATACTTCACTGCGAGCAGCGCGTACTTCTGAGCTAGACTTCCTTCTTGTAGGTCAGTGAGTGAAGGCTCAGTCTTACTCGTCGTCTTGCTCGTAGCGGGAGATGTTGTGCTGACTGTAGCTTTGAAAGCATGGTCAATCTTCGTATCAGCTTCAGCTCTCAGCTTTCTTTGAGGTCTGTCGAACTCATACTCCTCTCGCCCGTAATTCTAAAAAAGATATGGTCGGGAGACACAAGCATCTAAATCGAATGTCGCAATAAAGTGGCAAAAGGTGTCCGGGGTCCGTCCAAGCGGTGCCCTCGAATCTTCGATTCATCTCTCGGTTCTTCGAATGTCTTTCCCAGCCCATTGATAGAATTCATCGATTGGTAAATCGACGTTTAGATCTTCGATTTTGTCCCCGGGCATGAGAGACAAGCTTTCCGGCTTTTGGAGTTCCAAGTGCTAATTTGTTAGCTTTAATCTTCCGAGTCCCTCGACTCGGTAGCGCAAGAGCATCCCGTAGTTCTTTAGCGAGTCTTGCATTCCCGAACCCCCGCCAAGATAAGAATCACTAAGGGTGGTTAGTATAGCATTCCTCGGCGACCTGGTCTAGATTGTGAAGCTTCTTCTCTTCGGGAGTGAAGAGACTTCGTCTTTGGGGATCTTCTTCCCGGTCCACCATTCCTCCTCCTTGAGCTTGGTCCCGAGTCACGACACTATCAATCATAGGAACGATAGGTCCATCTTCAAGCACTTCGATCATATTGTCATGGAGGGATGTCGATGAGCTTCCATCCTGACTCGCCATACTCCGTAGTTCTCCACCGAGAACATAGGTACCATCCTTATACCTGACATATCAGCCATGAAGAATAATGATATGAATGTAGAGTGATATGCAGTGAAAAACGCTTTCCCTCGGATCCGTTCGAATAGACCAGTCTCAAAGATAACAAGAGTCAAAGAACTCCTGCTATGATACCAATTGTTGGTCCCGTGAGTGAGTTCAGGTGTAGAGGGGGGGGGGTGAATACACCTGAATCCAAATTTCTCAACTTTCGAACACGAACAATCCTATTCGGGGAAGGTGCCGTCATCGAAATAGTTCGAACAGACTGCATAACCGTTACGAATCGTGTTAAAGGATAAAAGAGTACTGACTCAGCTGAGATCTGCTAACTGACTAGGTCAAAATTCAGTATCGATCAGTGAGAGTTCAGTGTGCGGAATTGTGTAGGCCCAAATCAGTTTTAATGAGGAAAACGTTTTATGCAAGTCTCAGTTCAGTAGATAAGAAGTTCAGAATACTGAGACAGTTAAATCGATTTTAAATATGATGTTCAGTATGTACAGTAAAACCAATGAAAAAGTAAGTAAACGACACGTGATATTTTTAAAGTGGTTCGGATATCAACAATCCTACGTCCATTGTCCCGATAGATCGGGAGGCTATTTATTATACCGAGTTAGTCTCGGTCGGCTTGTACACCGGACAAAGCCGTGGCTTGGGGATTATACTCGAGCAAGTCCCGGCTTACAATTCTATCAAACTTTAAGTGTTTGACAAACTTCTCCAACAATGAAGGAGTCCTTATACAATAAGGATTGGGTTCAAATGTGAACTCCTTCGTCTAAGCTATGGATATAACAAGTGAGCTTAGGGTTAGAGGGATAAGGAACGAGAATGTAGCTATCTAGAGCGATGAACAGCTGAGGGTTTAGCTATAGGTTCGTGTCAGTCGCTTGGATACTAGAAGCTTATGTGGGTTCAGCTTGGTTCCTTTTGAGCTGGATGTAGTCTTTCGCCGGAGATAACTCGGTTGATTCTTGCGAAAGACTTAGTCGTTAATTTCGCTCGTTTGAATGCTCTGTGCGTTTCTTGCTTCTATTGCATTAGGTTCTTGGGTGTTGGTGTGTTTCAAATCTTGAATGATCCCTCTATTTATAGAGTGGAGAGAAGAATAGATCCGTTGGAGATGATCTTCTTCTTTTTCCCTCTTTTGTGGTAGCAAACGGCTCTTTTGTGTAGTAGGTACAGTGTCCTTTCCCTCCTTTTACGGAAATATGTTGACTGTAGCTTTAGTAGGTGAGACGACACGTGTATGCTTGTCATTTGTCGAGGTGGATGTGGTGGTTGAGACAGAACAAACTTCGAGGCAACTGAAGTTGACTTCTCTCTTCCTCGTACTTGACAACACTGATAGCTTATCAAAAGATTCAGACAGTTCACAAGATGCGTCGGCCCGATTGAGTCTGATTTTGTATTCAGTAGATAGACAGCTGAGAAGGGTCTACTGAAAATCAGCTCTGAGTCCAGTGAACTACTCCTGCTGAGTTCAGTTCAACTGACTCTCTTAGTATACTGCTCCTGCTGAGTCCAGTATTCACTGAGTCTTCTACACTGGTGCTGAGGCTGATGAGCTACTAAGCGCCTTGACCAGAGCAGAGTGTCTACTGAGTCTGAAACCTCAGAGACAAATACGAATACAAAGGAATGGTTCACAAATCAGATAGGGTTTTGGGATCTTCAAATCTTCTCAACAGTCAGAGCACGAGGCTACTAAGCGTGATTCAGTATAGAAGATAGAATCATTTCCCACAAGTATGATCATGCTGATAATTAATCAAAGGGTTTCGGGTTAATTCTGATTTATTTAATCTGGCTAGTAATTTAGGCTTGATCACCCTAGGTTGCCCAGTCTGTAGCTAACTTAGTACTTCTATCATTTCTCGTGGAACAAGGCTAGGTAAGTAGCAAAATTATTCGAAAGAGTAGTTGGATTAAACCGGTAGGAGACTATTAGATGCCCAACATACGAGTAGGCTCCTATACTAGGCTCCCTTAGTTTGATAAAGCTGTTTAGCTATTAAATCTATTGATTGCCCAACAACGTAGGTTGTAGCTAAATTAGGGAAGTAGTCGTTTCTATACCCAACATGGCGGTTACCGACTAAGTAAGTGGGAGTGAGGATTACGCAGTTTAAGTTACGGTAATCTATAACTAGTTGATCCATGAGATTTATTCATTTTATGTGCCAAGGATTGGATTTACGTGTGTGTGAATATTCTGTTGGACCCATCTCTTATCTGCCTAGTTAAAACAGTTTTATTTCAGTTTCAGTTTTTTGCAATTTATTTCAGTTTTAATAAGTTCTTAGTTTAGTTAAAAACCCAAAACTTGCGTGGTTGCTAACCAAACCCAAGATAAGTAGGAAAATAATATGTCTACTCCTCCGTTCCCTGTGTTCGATACCCTGTAAACTATACTGATATAATTCTCTATTTTTTGCAGGATTATTTGGTGCAATACAGCGATCACCAAATTGGCGCCGTTGCCGGGGAACGGTGTTATCTAGTTTTATTGTTTTCTACTAATCTTTTTTATCTTTTAAGCGTTGCATGAGCAGGTCTTCCAAGCCTAACCTCATATTTGATCCAGAGGTCAAGAAAACAGCAAAGAGGAATGGAAGAGGACAAAGTTGCAAAAGCAACAGATTCTGTCCGAGGCAAAAAACGTCTTAACTGCCCGGACGGGGAGACGAACGTACGCCGGTGATCGGACCGGCGACTACGAACCAAGAATCGTTAGGTTCGACAAAACAATGCACAATACTCCAGTAACTAGCTCAGAATCAGAGGAGGAAGAGATGGAGGATGAAGTGCACAATCCACAACCCTTGAGGATGAATACCGGATCGCTTGACATGGGAGCGGACCTTCCCGGTCCAATCCAAATCACAACTACTGAACAAATCGATGTCAAGCTGAACATGGTCGCTGCCATGCCAAAGTTCTATGGGAGAACGAACGAGAACCCAAATTCCTTCTTGGCCTCGTTCAACCAAGTCTGCAATCTGCACAGGCAAGGCAATCTGGATGCTTTCAAGCTCAAGGCTTTTCCATTCACTCTTCAAGATGGAGCACAAGCATGGTTCTCAAGTCTAAAGCCGAACACAATAACAACGTGGGCCCAGATACGTACAGTTTTCCTGAAGAAGTATTTCCCGCAATCAAAGACAAATGCATTAAAGAAGCAGATTTCCGGGATCGCTCAAGAAGTCGACGAAACTTTCGGCGCATACTGGGAAAGATTCGGACGACTTGTCGATAGTTGTCCGAACCATGGCTATTCGGATGTGGAGCTTCTACAGATTTTCTATCAAGGGATGACAGACGAAGCAAAAGCCATGGTTGATATCGGTCTGAGAGGAAATTTCCACACAAGCCTCTACGAAGATGCAAGAAATATAATCGAAGGGCTTGCGGAGTCTACCTCGCAATATAAAGGGCCAAGACCAACAAGGAGAGCTGTAAATTTGTCTCATTCAGACTACATGGATGAGATCGATAATAAAGTGGAGGCAAAATTCAGCCTGTTGCAAGATAAGCTCGACCTGATACTCAAGCAGAACGCTCCTGCCCCAAGTCGGTCAAATGCCGATCATGCATGTGGAGCATGCAGATAGAAAGGGCATACGTCGCTGCAATGTCCGGGAGAAGAAGTAAATGCTGCTGGAAATTGGAGCGGGCAACAAGGGGTTCATCCGAACCTCCGTTGGAAGCAACCAGAAGAGCATTTTCAACCGAGAAATCCGCCTCAAACCCAATTTCAGCAACCATACCAGCAGCAACAAGGATATCAGCAGCCGTATCAACCTCCTAATCAGAATAATTATCAGCAGACGTATAGACCCCCGCATCAAAGGCAGTTTCAGCAGCAGAATGTCCCACCTGCCCAGTCGGAGAAGCAGAGCCCTTTAGAAAAACTTTTAGCCGAAATGGTTTCTTCGCAGAAGGACACCACCGCATTTCAACAACAAATGCAGCGGGAGATCAACCAGACAAAGAAGGATCAGCAAGCTACAATGGAGAATTTGACTAAGCAGATGAATAAGCTAAATTATGCCATTCAGGAAATAAAGACTTCTCAAGGACAGCTTCCAGCTCAAACTCAGCAAAACCCGAATGCCCATAACTGCAATCAGATTACGCTGCGTGGAGGGAAGGAACTACCTGGCCCAACTGTACAGGTGAGACAACTAGAGAAGTCAGCAGAAAAGTCAGCAGAGAAGAAGAAGGCTGCAGAACAGCCTCTACCATCAGAAAGTTCGAAGGAGCGAGATGCTCAAGATCCGAAACAAGAAAGAGATGAGGAGGACGTCTAGGCGCGCGCCGAGCATGAAAATCTGATTCCGCCACCCTTTCCCGAAGCTTTGGAAAGGAAGAGAACGCCAAACAAGGAAAGTATGGATCACATGAAGTTGTTCGAGAAGTTGGAGATTAATATCCCTTTCCTTGAAGCCGTAAAGATCCCCAAGTTCGGCAAATTTGTGAAGGATTTCATCTCTAGAAAAGTTCCCAAGTCTGGTAAGGTTTCATTCGATCACACAGTATCGGCAATTATACAGAAAATGCTTCCTGCTAAATGTGCCGACCCAGGTATGTTCACACTTCCCTGTCTGATTGGTGATGTCATGATTAAGCAAGCCATGTGTGATCTAGGTGCATCTATAAATGTTATGCCTTTATCTGTATATAATCAATTGGTAGGAGCTGAGTTAATATCCACTAAGGTGATTATTCAATTAGCGGATAGGTCATGCATTGCTCCAATTGGTTTACTTGAAAACATTTTGGTCAGAATCAACAACTTTGTCTATCCGGCTAATTTCTATGTAATTAACACAAATGATAGGCAAGTTGAAGGAACTGCGGGAGTGTTATTAGGTAGGCCATTTTTAAAGACTGTAAAGGCAATAATTAATGTGGATGAGGGTTCGATAAGTGTAGCATACCATAATGAAACTTATGTTCATAGGATATCTGAAGCACTTAAGAAGCCCTACGATCATGAAAATGAGAATGCTTTTTCTACTGACTCCATTGATGCAATTGTCCAAGAATATCTTGAGACGTATGTGGTGCAGGACAAAATGGAAGTCACCTTGACTCAAGGACTGACCGAATCAGACCTCGAAGGTATGAGGGACGAAGAGATCAGAGAGAGCATCTCGGCTTTATATGCAACTCCAGAATTACAAACTGTCGGCAGCATGTCTCAGCTGTCCAGCCAGGACGCTTCTAAAAAGCTGCTTCCGTCGATCATCAAGGCACCAAAGCTGGAACTTAAGCCACTTCCAACAAACCTGAAGTATGCCTATCTCGGAGACAATGTGACGCTGCTCGTCATCATTAATAAAGAACTTGATGAAAATCAAGAGAAGGCGTTGTTGGAGATTCTGAAGAAGCACAAGAAAGAAATAGGATGGACTCTAGCCGACATCACCGGCATAAGTCCAGACATTTGCCAACACTCTATCCTCATGGAGCCGGATAGCAAACCTTTCCGAGACCAACAAAGAAAACTAAATCCGAACATGAGGGAGGTCGTGCTGAAGGAAGTATTGAAGCTCTTATCCATCGGGATTATCTATCCCATATCGGATAGCAAATGGGTAAGTCCCGTACACGTTGTGCCCAAGAAGTCCGGATTCCAAGTTGTCGAGAATGAAAAGAACAAATTGGTTCCGGTACGCTTAGTGACAGGATGGCGCATGTGTATCGATTATAGGAAGCTCAATGCGGCGACTCGAAAGGACCATTTCCCGCTTCCATTTATCGATCAGATGCTCGAGAGACTTGCGGGGCAAGTCTATTTTAGCTTCTTGGACGGCTATAGCGGCTATTTTCAAATCCAAGTGCGAGAGGAAGATCAAGATAAGACGACGTTTACATGTCCCTATGGAACATTTGCTTACCGAAGAATGCCATTTGGATTATGCAATGCATCGGGCACCTTTCAAAGGTGTATGATGAGCATATTCTCGGACCTCATCGAGATGTGCATAGAGGTCTTCATGGACGACTTCACCGTCTATGGTGACTCTTACACTTCGTGCTTGAAGAACCTCGACAAAGTCCTAACTCGATGCGTTGAGAAGAATTTGGTATTGAACTACGAAAAATGCCATTTCATGGTGACCGAAGGAATAGTGCTCGGTCACGTTGTTTCTAAAAGAGGAATAGAAGTCGACAAGGCAAAAGTGGAGGCCATCGCGAAGTTGCCATATCCGACTAGTCCAAAGGAAGTTCGTGGTTTCTTAGGACACGCCGGCTTCTATCGGCGTTTCATAAAGGATTTCGCAAAAATCGCTCAGCCCCTAACAAATCTACTTCACAAAGATGTCGAGTTTGATTTCGACACTAAATGTAAGGAGGCCTTCACTATCCTTAAAGACAAGCTTATAACAGCTCCTGTGATGCAAGCCCCGGACTGGAACAAGCCATTCGAGATTATGTGCGACGCTTCTGACTGTGCAGTCGGGGTAGTGCTGGGACAGAAATCTGGAAAAGAAAGCCATGTGATTTATTATGCATCCAAGACATTAAATCCAGCACAATGCAACTATTCCACCACAGAGAAGGAGCTGTTAGCTATCGTCTTTGCCTTCGACAAGTTTCGATCATATTTACTTGGCTCGAAGATCATTGTGTATACCGATCATGCCGCCGTCAAGCATCTCCTTGCCAAGAAGGAATCAAAGCCGAGACTTATCCGATGGATTCTTCTCTTACAAGAATTTGATTGGGAAGTTAAGGACAAGAAAGGAGCTGAAAATCATGTGGCAGATCACTTGAGCCGATTGATTCAAAACGATGATGGAAAGCTAATTAAGGAGACTTTTCCCGAAGAGCATTTATATGCTATACCGGAGACGGTTTCCAGTCTTGCCAAGCTCCTGTCCGCTCAGTGTTTTACGATTGGAGTCCACAAGGTGTCTCAACTACCCACTCAAGACAACTCTGAAGCAGAACTGCTGAAAACCATAGGTAACAATTCTAAATTACCTTGGTATGCTAATATTGTGAATTTCTTGACCTCTGAGCAGCTTCCACCCGAGTTCACTCATGCCCAAAAAGCAAAATTGAAGAGCGAGTATAAGCAGTATTTCTGGGACTCTCCAATCCTTTGGAAAATGGGAGTTGATCAAGTGATCCGAAGATGCATTTCGAAAGAAGAGTAAGGCGACATCCTATTCCATTGTCATTCGTCCGCTTATGGAGGACACCTCAGACCAAAACGAACAGCAAGGAAAGTGTTAGATGCGGGTTTCTTTTGGCCGAGCCTACACCTTGATGCATATAAGTACTGTAAGTCATGTGCACGTTGCCAAATGACCGGGAATATATCTATGAAGGATGAAATGCCCCAAAAGCCTTTGAGATTTTGTGAGATATTTGACGTATGGGGTATGGACTTCATGGGTCCGTTTCCTAGTTCAAGGGGTAACGTGTACATTTTACTTGCCGTTGATTATGTTTCTAAATGGGTTGAGGCAAAGGCTACAAAAACTAATGACTCTAAAGTGGTTGCAGGGTTTCTTCGAACTAACATCTTTTGCAGATTTAGCGTACCAAAGGCCATCATAAGTGATCGAGGAACACATTTCTGCAACCGTACCATCGAATCATTGATGAAGAAATATGGAGTAGCCCATCGAGTTTCTACCGCTTACCATCCACAAACGAATGGACAAGCTGAAGTGTCAAATCGGGAAGTGAAGTCTATTTTGGAGAAGACAATCAATCCGTCAAGGAAAGATTGGAGTATGAGGCTGGATGATGCCTTATGGGCTTATCGAACAGCCTATAAAACTCCACTAGGTATGTCTCCATATAGATTAATTTTCGGGAAATTATGTCACTTGCCTGTACAGTTGGAACACAAAGCCTGGTGGGCGGTACAGAAAGTTAATTTGGATCTGACCGAAAGTGCGAAGGAGAGGAAATATCAGCTTCAAGAGCTTGAAGAAATCCGATTAGAATCCTATGATGCAGCTATGAGATACAAAGACCGCACAAAGGCGTTGCATGATAAAATGATCCGTATGAAAACTTTTGAAGTAGACCAGCTTGTATTGCTCTACCAATCACGCATACGCATTATGCCCGGAAAGCTCCGCTCAAGATGGATAGGTCCATTCCGGGTGTGTTCTGTCTGGCCAGGTGGGGCAGTGGTGATACAAAAAATGGACTCAGACGAGACTTTCACTGTCAACGGTCATCACCTGAAGGTTTATCATGCTGCCGCAATGATAGAAGATGTGGACGAGCAGAGCTTGTCCATTCCGTCCTATATTTGACTCTTTGAAGAGCAGGTCTAGCCGAAGACTCTAAAGAGAGGCGCTTCCGGGAGGCAACCCGTATATCTTTTCCATTTTTTCTTTGATTTCGTATTTTTAGTTTGATTTTATGCTTGGTGTTGTATCTTTTATTTTTCAGATTTTAGCTAAGTATGGAATTGGGGTCTTAAGTATAAGAAGAAGGAGTTGGAGGAGCAAAGATGAAGAGAAGAAGGCTTTGGGGTCTTAATCGCTATTTTCAGAAATATCAAAGGACCCAAATTGTAGTAGGGGAACGAATTTCAGGGACTCAATTGCATAAAGGACGAACATTTGGAGTCAATTGAAGTTGAGAAGAAGTTGGGGGCGAAATTCAAAAGCAAGAGGGATCAGATCTCTTAACTGTATAACTGAGAGGACCCGATTGCAAAATTCATATGTATAAAAGGAGGGAAAGGGACCGAACCCTACCACTTGTTACTATTCAAATCCCTTCCCTCCCAAAAATCCGCCGCCCACTACTTCTCTCTCTACAACTACCTTCTTCTCCAAGACTCCTCCCCCCTGCACAGTCGAGAGATAACCGCCATGCCTCCAAAGAAGAAGAAGTTCGGCTTGTCCATTGCTGCCCGCTGGTTAGCTGCCGTCCAGTCTGATCCCCAGACTCAAAGACGCCGCGATGCCGCCGCTGCCCACCGGGAGGCCGCGCCAACTCCGAAAGTTCCGCAACTTGAAATTGAACCGTAACCACAAGAGGAATTCGCGTACGAGGAACCAAATCCGCCAACCATGGCAGTTGAAGCCGGATCCAATTATGCAACGGAGTCGACTTCACCACCAAAACCGCCTCGTCGACGGTTACAAAGGCATACAGGCGCGGCTACCTCACAGAAACCGCCACGTGAACCGACTCCCAAGCCAACCCCACAACCGACTCCCGAGCCGACTCCTCAACCCACTCTCGAACTAACACCTCAACCGACTCCCAAGCCGACGCCTCCACCATCTCCACCGCATCGTTCAAGAGCCTGAAAGCCGAAGGCAGGCCGTATAGACGGTGCCTCTTCCTCCAATCCACCGCCTCAATCTCCTAAAGATCTCTACGAGTGGTTGCCGTTTCTTAAGTTTCAACATCCACCACCACCACTCAACTATTATGAAGGTGTTAATTGGAGCGAAAGCTTAAGAGGGGAGTTGCCGAGCCAAGAGGAAGGTGAGTCGGACTATAAGTCCGATGATCATGATGGGAATTTCGAAGACGATTTCAACATGAACTACTTATCCCTTGCCGATTCCGAATCATCTTCGGCCCTTCCCAGCACGACGGAGTATGGCAACCGGGTGGTTGTCCGTATCGATTCTCCAGCAGCCGTCCATGCTCTCTCTCAATTTGAGATCGAGTACATGAATATGCGTCTACAAGAACGCGAGGGCAAAGACTTCCGCAGTGGCCGCCTCCTCGACCGGACGTTCCTTCGCGCGGCAGGTATAATCGGACCCTTCTTTCAATATTTTCGAAATGTCGGTTGGTCTTGGTTGCTTGATTCACATCATTATCCATGCTACAAAGAGGTTGCAAGTGAGTTTTTCAATACTTTTCATTTTGAGGGTGATAAAGATTTGGTGACACCTTGTATTGAGTTTAGATTGTTTGGGGGTACTTATCATTTGTCTGTGGCCGAGTGGAATGCTCGATTAGGAATTTGTTCATTTGATGACTATATGCTAGGGCATTTTGAGATAGGATTTCATGGTATACCGAGTAAGGATCGTTGCTATATTGGTTCAAGGGCCGCATGGAGGCTTCTCGCCCCAAGCGACCCGGATGAGTTTGTCACTTCCGGTTCCCATGTAAGTTTTATAGAGGATCCCGCCCTTCGCATTTGCCACCAATACTTAGTCCACAACTTGACTGGAAAAAGTACTTCTTTTGAAAAGGTAAGTGCCAATGAATTGTATTTTCTATGGTGCATGGCTACTAGGCGCCTCATTAACTTAGGTTGGTGGATTGCTCATAACATGTTCATAATTACTAGTCACACCGTGCGTCATATGACTCTTTGCCATATTCTTGCTACGTTCATTGAACACAACTTTGTATTATATGATGCGGGTTATTTGACTAGGGTAGATCCACCATCTTTGTTTGATTGGAATTTGTTGAGGCACACTCGCCATCGTACCACCGCCTGGCAACCGGGAGATCCAGTTTTATCCGCCGGGACCTCGTGTGTCGAGTGCCTTTACTTCTGCAGGACAGGATACAGTGCAGACGCTAACGACGGATCTGGATTCCCTTGGACGCCGAGTAGACCGCCTCCGCCGTACAGTTATGAACAGACTGCCTCGCCTGCCCAGGCGAGGCGACCGGTGACTTTTCTTCCCCATTTTAGTTTTTCGTTTTGTGTCTTTTTGTTCTGTGTTTTGAGTCTATTTTTATGTGTATTTCATGTTCTTACACTTGATTGGGATCAAGTGTAAGGAGGGGGGTGTTTCTTTTTCTTGTTTATTTTGTCTTTTGTCTTTAGTTTTCGTTGTTTCTTACACTTGGTAGGGACCAAGTGTAAGGAGGGTGTTAGTGTGTTTATTTTGTCATGCCTTCTTCCTTGTTTTGTCTTTTCTCTCTTGCTCGAGGGCGAGCAAGTTTTAAGTGTAAGGAGGGGGGTATTTTGTGTCGAAGCATGCCAAAATTTTTGATTTTTGAAGCGCCGTTTTTCTATGTTCAAGCTTGTCTTATTTGTGCTTTTATTTTCAATAAGCTTGCTTGTGGACTTTGTGAAGAGTAGATCTAGGCACGTGTATGCATGTAATTTGGGATGACGAAAAATAAACATTGTTGGATCGAAATTATATAATCACTCACTTAAATAAGATTTGAGCCTTAAAGTAGGACACTTCCTACTATTCCTTTGAGAGTGTTTATCCACAAAATCGCAATATGTTTGAGTCACTTGTGATAAGTCATAGGAGGCACTAGGGATTTTTAGCCACACGGCCGCGACAAAAATATTTCCGACCCTACATTATCCCTTAGTGAACTAATTTGAGCCTTGACCGTTTCTTTGATTTGAGTTAGTAAAAATTTTAGCCAAGGCTTTTATTAAACTTTCTCTTGACCCATGTTATTGCATGTTTTACGAACTCCTTATGCATGATAGTTAAAATCTGAAGTGTATTACATATGTCTTCTACCTGCCCAGTATAGACTGCTGCAGAAAACCGATTGGATAAAAAGACTGTTGGATATGAGTCAGTAGATTGATACTCAGTTGTTCTAGGGTTAAAAGAAATTGGGGGAAATCATAGTAGTACTATGGAATTGAAGATCCCAAAACCAAGCTGATATCAGTAGATTAGTGTGTCGATAGGATTAGCTGATGTATAGGTTAGACTTGATGTTTTGTTTATTGTTTTTGTCTAAGTCCTGTACGGGGTAGTTGTTGGACTGATCTTCTGTTGAAGATACTTTTCAGAACCCCATGTCATCAGTGTAATCGCTTGCGTTCTTCGTCAGAAGCTGAATGCTAAACCTCAGCTGGAGACAGCGCATCAGCTTACCCGATCTCAGTAGAAGACATTATCGGCGATGGTCACGGGAAGAACCTATGCAAGCACAATACCTTCGCAGTCGACCAACCGACTATCGAAGCTCACTTCATCGGTCGACGACTTAGTCGAAGAAGACGAGAGACGTATTCGATCTATGCACTGACGAAAGCGACCCCGCACCCTGAAGTCTTTTCGAATAGTTCAGGGAAGACATACGAGGTTGTTTGAACGGTCAACTCGACACTCTCACCAACTACAAACCTCGACCAATGAGAAGCCGACAACGCTTACCTACTCTACAAGAAAGTGCTCTCATGAACAAGACATTAACCGCCCGCTTTGCAACTAGCTCGAATTTATGGCCGTTTTCTTTGGAGGCTTGTGACACGTGGCATCGTCATCTCCAACGGACATATGCCACAACTCACAACTATAAATAGAGAAGGATTTGAAAATTTCGAAACACAGAGGAATATACGCGAAATCAAGGGAAAGCATTCAAGCTCACAACGCTCTAGAACCTTCAAGCTTATCCAGAGACGAACTAATTTTCATAGAACACTTCTTGTAGTTCATCTCTCTAGAGCTCTTTGATCCATTTCTTCTCTAAACTAAGCTCATTGCCAGATTCATAGCTTAGATTCGAAGGAGTTCACATTTAGTGAATCGTTCTTGTTGTAAGAACTCCTTCTCAGTTGGAGAATATTCCCTCCCTTCTAAACTTAGGTTTGGATTGTAAAAGTCGCTAAGGACTATAACTTAGAAGGATCTGTTCTGCGTACAGTTTCCTTGCTGAGACTTGCTCAGATTAATCAACAAGTTTCTCCTGCTGAGTTCAGGACCGTGGACGTAGGATCTGTTATCCGAACCACGTTAAAAATCGCTTGTGTTATTTTCTGCTTTATCGCATTGCATTTAACCCTGTTTTAAATTATCAGCTTGCATAAAACGTATCTTAAAAAGCGCACAGCCAAAAGACTTTACATTGCGAAAACACGTTTTAAAAGAGACGACTCCGGGCCTAACACTTATCCGCACTACAGTCTCCGACTGAGTTTCGTAATACTGACATCAGTCAGTAGAAGAGCTCAGAAGCTGACTCACTTTGACCTCAGTGATCGAAGGCTTACTTGGCACTGCTCATCAGTTGCAAACATCAGCTTCAGCTGACCTTCACTGAGAAAAAGAAACAGAGCTCAGGTGTATTCACCCCCCCCCTCTACACCTGACTTTTTGTCTCCGGACCAACAATTGGTATCAGAGCACACGGTGTTCAACTGATCGCCGGTTCTGTAATACTGGTCCTCTCGAACTAATCCCGAAAACGTTTTCTCTGCACAAGCATCTCTTCATCTCATCCCTATACTCGTTGCAACATGTCTGATATGTCAGGTATTCGGATGGTGCCGATGTTCTCCGTTGAAAATTATACGGTTGGCGCGTGCGTATGGAGGCACATCTTACGTCACTCCACGACAGCATGGCGGATGTTCTTGAAACAGGACCCATAATCCCCATGATCGACAGCGTCGTATTTGCTGCTGGAGAAGGCGTAGGAGCACAGACAGGTGCAAAGATTCCCAAAGACAAATCTGCCTTCACACGTGAAGAGAAAAAGCTGCACAATCTAGACCGAGTGGCACGAAACGCTATACTGACTACGCTCAGTGACTCACACCTCGGCAGAGTGCAAGATTGTATAACAGCAAAAGAGCTATGGGATGCTCGGCGGCTGACCGAGCCGAGGAACCCCTCGGATTAAGGAGAACAAGCTCGAACTAGAGCTTCAGAAGTTCGACGCCCTTACTATGGAGCCAAATGAGACGATTGACGAGCTCAGTGTTAGATTCACAAACCAAGTCAACGTCATCAATGGGCTGGAGAGGATGTTCACCAATAAAGAGATGAACACCAAGATCTTAAGAGCGTTACCTCGACAGAAGTGGCTTCCATTTGCTACTTATCTAAGACGTTCTGATCTAAATTCTCTAACTCCTGATGTTATCTTTTCGTAACTAAAAACGGAGGAATTTGAGCATAGCCTACCCCGGAGATGCTCCAGTGCTCCGAACCGACACCCACATTGATCATGCCTTCAAGGCAACCGTCGAAAAAAGCTGGAAACAAAAATACTTCATCGAGCAAGGCGTGCAAAGTGAAACAAAGTCATCTCGAAATATCTATCGCTGATCGGCTCGCGCGATGACTCTCAAATATCAAAGAAAAAAGAGAGAGTCGGGAAGCTAAAGAAGTATCACGTAGATTCACCCTCGGGTAAGAAAGATTATCAAAAAAGGGAAGAATCTAATTCTACACCCGAATGCGGGAAAACAGAGCATAAAGCCGCTAGTCCTTCAAAGGACTCGGTCGGAAAAAGCAAGCAGCGAAGCAAAGTCTCTACATGCTATAACCGCAAAAAGGAGGGACATTATCGCACGATCGTCCCGAACTCTCACTGCTCAAAGAGCGAACGGCGAGCAGCGAAGAGAAAAATTCGCCAAACGAAGGCGGGCCTACATAGCCGGAGAGATATCCGACAACTTAATTGAAGAGGATACTTTCATGTATTCCTCTCGAAGACGAAGCCGCGTCGCAGCTTGAGGAAACAAATACAAGTCCTGAAGAGTCGGCCGAATACGCTTGATGGCGGGAGAAGAGACCGAGGTAAACTCTAAACCTAAAACAACCTCTTCTTCACATAGCACACACGACACATGTTCAGTCACGAGATGATCCTCTAGACGTTGTGCAAGCGTATGATGAACTACTAGAGGAGCGATTCACCGAGCGAGAGTTCGAGCAGAACGATTCAGGAACTTGAACAGGTAAAGGCTGAAAATCGGAGACTTTCTTCGATTGTCGGGTCTCTACCGAGTCGGTGGATCTAGTGGCGAGACTCAAGGAAGAGATTAAATCTCTTATGACTAAGTCTCGGCTTCAAGAGACTCGAGATCTCGGTTCCGACCAAGGATAATTCCGAGAAAGAGACCGAAATAGCTCAACTCGGTCGAAGCTCTCGGACGTACGTAGGATTATGATTCACTCGGAAGAAGTGACGAAGTCCGGAGAGGACCGATGACCGAACAAGCACTTGGAGCTAAGGAGAAGTTGGAAAATATGCTCGAGCACAACGGCCAACCGCCGTGAAGGAAGGCCTTGGCTACAAACATGAAGCTTCCACTTCCAAGAGCTCGACTTGCCGACCGATAGGTTCGTCGAGGGAAAGTACAAGCGTTGTCACTCCACCTCGGGCGAAGAACAAACAGAAAATTATTGCACCTCGGTCGAGCAACCGTAAGAAGCGGTGACAAATGGTTCCAGCCCCAGGACACCACGATCAAACTCGGGGGGGAACCAAGAAGGTCGATAGGCGAGCAAAAGATAGAGAACCACCGTATGAGCATCCGGCTCGATGCGGTTCATACTACTATGAGCCCGGGGGTCGGGAGAAGCGCTAAGACTCGAAGAAGAAAGCTCCCGAACCCAAAGTCAACAAGAAGTCGGTATCTCCAAGTACTAAAGAGAGAGAAGCCGACAAGGTTCGAAGAAGAAGTCTCGAGACTTCTAAGGTTCCTAAGGCAGATCCGGGTTCCGAAATCACCCACTAACCTCGTAATGACCCAACCGAACCAAAGGGTACCTAAAAATGTTTCGTTTTGCGGGTGCATAAGGACCCTTGGATAGTGGACGCGGCTTGCTCGAGACACATGACACATCGGAAGAGCTTGCCGACCAACTACGTACAAGAAGATGGTCCCGCAGTGAGTTTGGTGACAACTCCAAAGGCTACACAAGGGGATATGGAACACCGAACATTGGGACCGCCTCGGTTCCAAGAGTAACATATGTTGAAGGACTTCAACATAATCTCCTTTCGTCGATCAATTCTCGTGATAATCATAACGAGTTATCTTTGACGCCGGTTTTACGTGATGTTGTTGACAAATCTACAGGGAAAACGGTGTTGTCGGGCTCGCGGAAGAAGAACATCTATGTTGCAAACCGGAAAACCGCGAGAACCCGAGGCTTGCTTGCTTGCACGTGACTAAATCAAGTGACAAGTCGGTGGCTATGGCACAAGAGACTCAGCCACCTGAACTTCAAGACTATGAACAAGCTCGCAAAGAACTCTAAAGTCAGAGGACTGCCCAAGGAATCTTTTATCAAAGATAGAAATTGTGAAGCATGCCTGAAGGGAAAGCGAGAAAGAAGAGCAATCCACCTATTCCTTCACCTTCCACCGATGGAATCCTTCACCGCTCCACATGGATCTTTTCGGGCCAGTCTCTCCAGTGACTATAAGAGGCAAGAAGTATGCCCTAGTCGTCATAGACGACTACTCGAGATATACTTGGGTCATCTTCATCGCCAATAAGTCTGATGTTCAGACTGAGCTGCCTAATCTACTGAAAAAGCTCAGTGTGGAAAAGGACATCAAGATACGAGAGGATACGCTCGAGACGGAGGAACAGAGTTTCTAAACTCGGTAGTTAAAAAGTACTGCGATAAAGAGGGAATTCAGCACGAGACATCAGCCGCACGCACCCCTCGGTAGAACGGACTTGCTTGAACGAAAGAACAGAACACTCAAAGAAGCGAGCAAGAACGCTCCTAGCGGACTGCGGACTACCCTCAAAGTTTTGGGCAGATGCTACTGACACAGCCTGCTACACTCAGAACCGCTCACTGCTTACAATGCAACACATGAAGACGCCTTACGAACTGTGGAAAGGGAGAATTCCTTCTATTTCTCATTTCCATATTTTTGGCTGTCCTTGCTTTATCCACAATAATGGGAAAGATCAGTTGAAAGTCTTTGACAGCAAATCTGATCAAGGAGTATTCTTAGGATACTCTCGGGTCAGCAAAGCATTCAGAGTCTTTAACTATCGGACTCTTTGCGTGGAGGAAAGCCCTCATGTTGTTTTTGATGAGTTTGTTACTGAGGACAGGAAAGATACTAAGCCAAACACTGAAGATGTCAGCAGAAAGCTACAGGATCTCGGACTGATTGATAAACCTGAGAAGATCCAGCATTGTTGGGATGATGTGTCAGACGATGATGAAATTCAGACTCAGTCAACAAGCAATGTAGCTGACCTAGTTGATTCTCCAGAACAGAATCAACAACAGGTAACAACGGTCGATGAGGAAGCCCCCGTGGTAACTGAGACCTCTTCTGAGAATATAAACTCAGGGGGAACGTTAAATGTTCCTGAGCTAAATGCCTTTGAACCTGGAAACTCAGTAGATCCTAATCTTCTTACTTGAATTGCTTGATCGCGAACGCAGTACTCTGAAATGCCTAATACTCCTACCGATCGTGCGTAAGTAGTATCGAAGAAGAAGCCCGACTCGACGCTCGTGACTCGATGCTCATTCTTCGAGATCTAATCATTGGAGATCCGTCGGCTACTATAAGGACAAGATCAAGATTAAGTCAAGGCGAAAGCTCACTTTACTCTTGTTTTCTCGTCTACGATGAACCTCAATCGATAGAGGATGCACTTAAAGATGCTTGGATCGGGTCATAGCCATGCAAGAAGAGCTGAACCAATTCGTGCGAAATGAAGTATGGGAGCTTGTTGACGACCTAGACATCGGCACGTGATCGGAACAAAGTGGGTCTTCAAGAACAAGCGAGATGAAAACAACGTCATTGTCGAAATAAAGCTCGACTAGTTGCAAAAGGTTACGGTCAAGTCGAAGGAATTGACTTTGATGAAACATTCGCTCCGGTCGCCGATTGGAAGCCATTCGTCTTTTCCTAGCATATGCAACTCATCAAGGTTTTAAAGTATATCGAGTGGATGTGAAGTCGGCTTTTACGAATGGCGTGCTGAAGGAAGAAGTCTACGTTGAACATTCACCGGCTTTCAGCGGGGACATCAGTGTACGAGACTTAGGAAAGCTCAGTATGGGTTAAAACAAGCACCCGTGGGCTTGGTATGATACCCTATCGACTTTCTACTTCGTAAAGGTTTTCGAAGGGGACGATGGATTGCACTCTATTCAAGCATAAAGTCGAAGATGACATTCTACCGGTGCAAATCTACGTGGACGACATCATTTTCGGCGTGCGAAAACGAAGTCATATGTCGGCAGTTTGAGAAAATGATGAAGGAGAAATTCGAAATGTCTATGATGGGAGAGATGAATTATTTCCTTGGATTTCAAGTAAAGCAATCAGTGAAGGAATTTTCATCAATCGTGGCCAACTACACTCGAGATCTTCTCAAAAGATTCGGTCGTGATTCCAAAGCAAGCCGGTCCAAGATCCCCATGAACACAAACTTTAAAATCGATCTAGACAATGAGGGAGCTTACGTTAACTCTACCGATTATAGAGCTATTATTGGTTCTTTACTTTATTTAACAACTAGCCGACTCCGACATAACTTATGATGTAGGTGTATGCGCAAGATTTCGGGCGAATCCCAAGCGAAGTCATCTAGACTCGGCGAAGAAGATTCTCGCGATATCTAAGAGGAACACCCGATCTTTGGGTTATGGTATCCTGCCGATGATAACTTAATACTAACGAGGCTATTCTCGATGCCGATTATGCGGGATGCGGGATAGATCGAAAATCAACTTCCGGAACATGTCGGTTCCTAGGCGGCAAGCCGATATCGTGGTTTTCAAAGAAACGAGCACTCGGTAGCTACGTCCACTACCGAAGGCGAGTACATAGCTGCGAGGATGTTGCTGTGCCCGGATCCTTTGGCTTCGACAACAATTGAGAGATTATGGTATAACTCGGGATGAAGTGCCCATCTACCGTGACTCCACCAGTGCAATAGCTATAACTCGAACCCGGTTACGCATACGAGATGCAAGCACGTGGATATTCGACATCACTTCATCGAGAGACCATGTCGAGAAGAAGGACATCGAAATGGAGAAAATCCATACCGATAAGCAAAGGGCAGACATACTGACCAAACCACTAGCTGAGAACAGGTTCAGAGAACTATCAGTTGAGCTAGGTCTGCTAGATCCTACTGAGACAAGTCAGTAGAAGCCAACTACTGATAATGATATAGTTAGCAACAATTGGTATCAGTATAGAATCAGCACGACAAAGTCGAAAAACTTAGTACAGGTGACTCAGTTGGGAGATGCACACTGTACACAGCAAGGGGGAACATGGTCATCAGCACAACCATCCTCCTGATAAATGATGGTAACCAGCTGATAAGTTCAGCTGAAGAGGTTTGTGTAGTATCGTTACTTAAATTGTTCAGAAGCATGCCGCATTTAATGCATCAGTCGCTTACATTCAGTTGTTAAGGAGCGTTTATTTCTTACCATTTATTATGTTTAAGGTTTAAGGGAAGGTCAGCAGGACCCTTCGCCTGTGTAATTAATGCTCTCTGTCGCGCATTTAATGCATGTCTTCTCACTTACCTTTATTACGTATATCTATAGTATTGGCGGCTAAGTAATCATACCCTCTTTATCATTCAATCTTAGACGTCAATCGATTTTGAAAGATTAAATTTGAACCATAGGATTCAAACTGAAGATCAAATCAACTAATACAAAATCTTTTCAACTTCGATTACTCCTCACTTTTCGCCATTCTCATATCTTAGAGCTTTTTCTTAGCGATTCAGTTATCTTCCTTACATCCTCATCCAAACTGCATTGCTGTATATTCATTCAAGCTCTAGAGAGAGGAAGTTCACTACTTCACCTACTGGAGAGAGGAAGCTAACCAGTACAGGCAAGCTCCTATTCGGCACCAAGATGTCGGTGCTGATAGAGAGTGTGGTACAGAAACGTTCAGCTTTTGCGGACTCAAAGTCTTTTGATCTCAAGAGTATTAAATTTATGACAAAGGCTGGAACAGAGAAGTCAATTGGCAAGGGGCCACCTGAACCGAAGAGAGCTGCGTCTGCTCTGCCCCCATCTGTCCAAGTGCCAAAGAAGAGGAGGTTGGCTAAGACTCGACCTGCTAAGGTCACAGTTGCTCAGCCACTTACCATTATTGAGCCAGCTCCTCCTTCTACTCAAGAGGAGCAACTACTCGATTCAGATACTGGAATCGAGGGAGCGACGATCAAGGACAAGGTCCAAGTGATCAGCTCTGAGGAAACAGAGTCTGACGAGAGGGAACCGTCACCCGAACCTACTGCTGAGTGGACAACAACCGACACCACTCGATCATTGCGTCTTTGCAGCTCGAGATTCAAGACATGAGATACCGTAAATTGCCGAGCACGCAGATCCGGTTGAAATAGCAAGAAGGACAAGAGCTCGGGATGCTCTTAAGGTTTCTACTGCACTGGGACATTCTTATTGACTTTGCCAAATCCTAGCAGTCACCAGATGAGCTACTGACAGAGGAGCAAGAGCTCCAAGCCAAGATTGGATTCGGAGAGCCAGCTGATGTGGCGTCCTTCGAAGATTTGAGAGCTGCAATGCTCTATTTACTGAGCTTGAGAGCTCCGACTGAAACAGCTCCGCCCCCATCTCCACCTTCTGATAAAGGTGATAATGATGATCAAGATGAGGAGATGGATGGCAAACCCAAGGAAGCAGACCAGGGAGAATCTGCAGAGGGACAAACTCCCCAAGAGAAGAGCCCAACACCACCCATAGTCACATCCGGTGAGGCTACAACCGCTCCGAAGTACGGTAGGGGAGCGGTTGATCTCGTTCTCCGAGCGAGAGGCTCGGAACCAGGCTCTTATCGAGATACAACCCATCGGGTTCCGTGTCCTCACGTTACGTCAACAGGGCTATCAAACGCCAAGGTGAGAAAAATCGACTCCTAGCAAAAGATGTTCATTTCAAATGGGAGAAGTACACCAAGGCTCAGAACGAAGCTCTAAGTAAGTTGGCCGCCGACATCTCAATTCCTAAAGAGGCTTCTCGGCCCGATTTCAAGGAGATAGTTGAGCGAGGCCCTAAGTGCTCAAAAGGCCGATTTAACGGCACGAGTCGGCGGTGCTTGCCGCTCAGCATAAAACTTTCTCGGAGCAGCTGACTCAGGCCATGAAAATAGTTCAAGGCTTCATAGATGAGAGAAACAAGATAGCAACCGTTTCTCTTCAAACAGCCATCAAGCAATAGGCTGAGGCCTTAAAAGCCATTCAGAACGAAATAACATAATCAAATGATCAAGCTCTGCTGAAACTCCATCAGGAGTCAGCCGCTCAGTTGAAGAAATCTAGAGCTGATCAGGAGAAAGACTGGGAAAACTACTGCAACTTGGTCAGTGATTTTGAAAACATAGTTACCAAGATCAAAGATTCTGTGCACAATCTGGAGCAGGACGTAAAAGCTATCCGCACCTCCCTGGCAAATATTGCTGATGCCAAAAAGGGGGAAGATATTGTGAAAGATGAACCTGATACGGATACAGCTGACGTCCAGATCCTTGAGGGACAGGCTCAGGAGGCAGGACCCTCCTCAGCAGCAGAGCCCTCAGCCGCAGAGATTCAAGGGGAACAGGCTCCGGAGGCAGGACCATCTACTCAGAAAGGTACATCTACTGAGGTCCTTCTCCTTGATTTCCCACTACAAGCCACCCCCATCTCCTCTTCAGCTGCACACATAGACGAAATCGCTCAATTCCTTGAAGAACCAGCTGAAGAAGAAGAGTCTCAACAGCTGCCGCAGAGGTCGGGGAAGGAAATCGCTACTGAATCCACTACTCCTTCCTCCCCGGTCAAGAAGTTTAAATCAAAAGCAGAGCAAGAGGCATTCGACCTCGGAATAGCCCAAGAGCCGCAAGACAAGCCGGACCAGGGAGCGTCGGCTAGAGGAGGCAAAAGCAAGGCGAAAAAAGCCTAAGGACAAAGTCGTCACGAGGCAAAGGAAAGAGAAAGGTCATTAATACGGTCGAAGAGCAAAAGAAGAAAGCCCAAGAAGATTTTGCTAAGGCTCTTCCGATCGAAATCAAAGCTACTTGCTCGTAGTATTCCCATATCTACTCTTACACCCGAGCGGATAGCGTAAGATCAAGCGACACGGGAAGCGACGCCGCAAGGACCGAGTCTCGGACGAGGGAGACACTAGAGCGGCCGCTCTCCGTGAGAAGAAAAGGATGGCTGACTCGGCAAGAATGAAAAGCCTATCCGATAAGCCGGCGCCGATCCGAGAAAACAGATACCCGGAGGATCGAGGAACAGGGAGGACTACTATCGAAACTCCTCATATGAAGCCGATTCCCGCACCTCATGTGGACAAATGGGTACCTCTCGATCCGAATGATCAATGGGAGACTCTCAAAGAAATGTTTGTTAAAAATCCGTATGTATGGGGCTTCTATCCGAAAGACATTCCGGCTGATCAACTGTTCGAAGAGTGTTTTAATGAAGTCTTTCCGAACTCGGAGAACGGTTCTTTGCCTATCATGAAAGAACCGAACATTCCCTGTGAAAGCACCTGCATTCGAAGATATCCTCCTCCCATGATCTTGCTAAAGGCATTATCATCACAAAGTCTATCGAAGAAGAAATCGAATCTGCAGCCTATCGGCATGAGTTACATCCGCATAGACCGAAGATCAAGAGGAAATCCGGGTTTTGCGCAAAAGGATTTATAAATTTTATTGCTCGGACCCTCCAGCTGATCGCTCGGTGGATTTCAAGAAGAAGACTCGAGCTTCGGGACGACGGCAGTGATTTCTCCTCTTTGTTTTTGATAATTCTTTGTAATAGCATAGGAACTCGTACTTTGACGATCTATATTTAAGAGTTCCTATCGCTTGCTAGACAATCGCTCATTGTCTTTAAGCTTTTTAGTGTCATGTTTTCACGACGATCACCAAGTGATCCGACACACACTCACATCGGTTTCTCGATCTTGCCTTTCTCTCACCCGCTCGAAGATCATTTACTATTATCGGTTTTTCCTCGGATGCTTTAAGGGGGAAATTGTTGTCGGTAGGACAAGATCTTTAATAGATGTTAGAGTATAGAGGTTTTGGCATCATCAATTAGGGGGAAATTGTTGGATATGAGTCAGTAGATTGATACTCAGCTGTTCTAGGGTTAAAATAAATTGGGGGAAATCATAGTAGTACTATGGAATTGAAGATCCCAAAACCGAGCTGATATCAGTAGATTAGTGTGTCGATAGGATTAGCTGATGTATAGGTTAGACTTGATGTTTTGTTTATTGTTTTTGTCTAAGTCCTGTACGGGGTAGTTGTTGGACTGATCTTCTGCTGAAGATACTTTTCAGAACCCCATGTCATCAGTGTAATCGCTTGCGTTCTTCGTCAGAAGCTGAATGCTACGCATCAGCTTACCCGATCTCAGTAGAAGACATTATCAGCTGATGGTCAGCGGAAGAACCTATGCAAGCACAATACCTTCGCAGTCGACCAACTGACTATCGAAGCTCACTTCATCGGTCGGACGACTCGGTCGAAGAAGACAGAGACGTATTCGATCCATCGTACCCGACGTAAAAGCGACCCCCGCACCCTGAAGTCTTTTCGAATAGTTCGGCGAGAAGACATACGAGGTCGTTTGAACGGTCAACTCGACACTCTCACCAACTACAAACCTCGACCAATGAGAAGCCGACAACGCTTACCTACTCTACAAGTAAAGTCGCTCTCATGAACAGCGTCATTAACGCCCCTGCTGCAACTAGCTCGAATTTATGGCCGTTTTCTTTGGAGGCTTGTGACACGTGGCATAGTCGTCTCCAACGGACATATGCCACAACTCACGGCTATAAATAGAGAAGGATTTGAAGATTTCGAAACACGAGGGAATATACGCGAAATCAAGGGAAAGCATTCAAGCTCACAACGCTCTAGAACCTTCAAGCTTATCCAGAGACGAACTAGTTTTCATAGAACACTTCTTGTACTTCATCTCTCTAGAGCTCTTTGATCCCTTTCTTCTCTAAACTAAGCTCATTGCCAGATTCATAGCTTAGATTCGAAGGAGTTCACATTTAGTGAATCGTTCTTGTTGTAAGAACTCCTTCTCAGTTGGAGAATATTCCCTCCCTTCTAAACTTAGGTTTGGATTGTAAAAGTCGCTAAGGATTATAACTTAGAAGGATCTGTCCTGCGTACAGTTTCCTTGCTGAGACTTGCTCAGATTAATCAACAAGTTTCTCCTGCTGAGTTCAGGACCGTGGACGTAGGATCTGTTATCCGAACCACGTTAAAAATCGCTTGTGTTATTTTCTATTTTATCGCATTGCATTTAACCCTGTTTTAAATCATCAGCTTGCATAAAACGTATCTTAAAAAGCGCACAGCCAAAAGACTTTACATTGCGAAAACACGTTTTCAAAAGAGACGACTCCGGGCCTAACACTTATCCGCACTACAGTCTCCGACTGAGTTTCGTAATACTGACATCAGTCAGTAGAAGAACTCAGAAGCTGACTCACTTTGACCCCAGTGATCGAAGGCTTACTTGGCACTCGTTCATCGATTGCAAACATCGGCCTTCACCGACCTTCACTGAGAAAAAGAAACAGAGCTCAGGTGTATTCACCCCCCCCCCCTCTACACCTGACTTTTCGTCTCCGGACCAACAAAGACTAAGTACAAAAACTACTCTACATAAGCAGAATTCATAGTGTCCTATCTGTACAGTTAAGACAGTTTGTGCCCAGCTGCTAAAAAAAGAAGTATATGCCACAAAAATATTCTCAAAAAAAAAAAAATCTGAATTTGAGAAGTGGTAGAAAAGAAAGAGCATGGGTACGTAGTTGCAGCATTGAAATAAATTTTCTAAGTGGCGGGAGTTTTACTGACTTGACTACGCAGGTGAGAGAGTATTATATGCATAACATTGAATCTGAATTTTAGTGGAGCTTAGTACCCCTAGGACCCTTACCAACATCAATTTGTCTAAGTCCTAAGCCCCATTACAACCGAATGAGAAAGACCTCCTTGATATTACTATTGTGATGATCTCTTATCGTGATTGCGTGGATTGTTTTTCTTTGAGTGGCTTAAACCGGACCTAGATTAGTTGAGTGTTGAGTGAAACTTGAGGAGATCCACATTGTTTAGATTTTGACCAAGTTGATATATGTGTGCTTAGTTTCAAAATTAGCATTGTCTACTTGTTGGATGAGATTATGATTGCATGGGTTTGACATTGCTTGGCTAGTGAATTGGTGCGGAGACTTTCGAATTGATTGGTATGGCTTCCTGTCTTCGTTTTGTGAGTCCGTTGTCATTTTCTTCCGTTCGTGTCGAGTCTTGTTTTTGTCTTGTTCGAGTCTTGAGTCTTTTGTTTGGGTCTTGGGGAAGACCAAAAATAATTAGGTACTTATTTTTTTATTCTTCTTATACTCGAGGGCGAGTATAGCTCAAGTGAAAGGAGATTTGATGAGTCGATTTCGTACGTAATTATTTCTGTCCGAAAGGGTCTCTTAGCTGTGCAGGTGAGACATATTTGTTGGCAGTTATGCAAGAAATGGGCTGATTTGGCGTGACACTTGGAGATGAGGTGGCGATGCGAATTACAGCTGGAATGGCGATATTTTGAGCGGTTTTTGGCCGAGAAAGGAAGGAAAAAAGAAGAAGGAAAAGAAAGGAAAGAGAGAGGAAGGAAAGAAGAAGGATAAGGAAGGATTAGATATTTCCATATCTATCAAGATCCTTTCCTTATCCTACAAGAAACCCTAGATATGATCTAGAGGGTTATATAAAGAAGAGGTAGCACAAAATTTAAGGGATTTTGGACAACTCTACACACCGTGCCTACCTTTCCTCAACCTCGAAGACTCATCCTTTTCATCAGACAAGTTACCGCCGCCGCCGAGCCATTGCCGAAGACAAACCACCGCACCATCGACGAGAAGAACTCAACAATCAAACTTACCGATCCACTTCATGCAGCAGTAGTTTAAAATGATGAAACAAACACTTCTATTTCAGTTTTTCTTATGTTCGAACATTAGTTAATTTCATTTCTTGCTTTTCATTTGTTTCGAGAGACCGAGGACTATCGGGACTCTTAATCTAGTTTCAAGTTGTGTTTAAATTCAGTTTGTGTTTAGTTTAAAATTGGTTCGTGTTCGTTTTCAGTTTTTAGTTAGTTAAATTTACTTAAATTTAGTTTTCGTGCATGCTAGGGTTAGGGTTACAAATGATGCATGTTCTGTTTCGCAGGGTGTCTTATCTGTGCAGTCAGGACAGTTTCATGAGTAGCTAAACTTTTAGTGGTCCGGCAGAATGTAAAATGCACACGTGAACAGTACATGAGGCTTAGGTGCTGATAATTAATCAAAGGGTTTCGGGTTAATTCTGATTTATTTAATCTGGCTAGTAATTTAGGCTTGATCACCCTAGGTTGCCCAGTCTGTAGCTAACTTAGTACTTCCATCGTTTCTCGTGGAACAAGGCTAGGTAAGTAGCAAAATTATTCGAAAGAGTAGTTGGATTAAACCGGTAGGAGACTATTAGATGCCCAACATACGAGTAGGCTCCTATACTAGGCTCCCTTAGTTTGATAAAGCTGTTTAGCTATTAAATCTATTGATTGCCCAACAACGTAGGTTGTAGCTAAATTAGGGAAGTAGTCGTTTCTATGCCCAACATGGCGGTTACCGACTAAGTAAGTGGGAGTGAGGATTACGCAGTTTAAGTTACTGTAATCTATAAATAGTTGATCCATGAGATTTATTATTTTATGTGCCAAGGATTGGAATTACGTGTGTGTGAATATTCTGCTGGACCCATCTCTTATCTGCCTAGTTAAAACAGTTTTATTTCAGTTTTAGTTTTTTGCAATTTATTTCAGTTTTAATAAGTTCTTAGTTTAGTTAAAAACCCAAAACTTGCGTGGTTGCTAACCAAACCCAAGATAAGTAGGAAAATAATATGTCTAGTCCTCCGTTTCCTGTGTTCGATACCCTGTAAACTATACTGATATAATTCTCTATTTTTGCAGGATTATTTGGTGCAATACAACGATCACCACAATCCGACTTGTGGCGAAGAAGGTAAAAATATCCATACCTCGAGTAATCTTCAGTAAACGTGACAAAGTACTCATGCCCTCCACGAGCTTCTATAGACATGTGTCCGCACAAGTCAGAATGAATCGAACTTAGTGCTTATGTGGCTCTATAACCTTTTGCCTTAGAAAGCCTAGTCACCATCTTTCCCTCCAAGCAGGATTCACAAGTTGGAAATGGTTCAACTTGGAGAGACTCCAATGATCCATATTTCACCAACTTTTGATCCTATTTAGATTGATGTGACCTAGTCATAAATGTCATAGATAAGTTTGATTTACCATAGAAGGTTTTTTTCTCTTCTTATTGTTTGATGATGAGGAAGTAACATTAACAGATGTACATGGTTTAGACGTGATAGTATATAGAGATCCATTTAAAGGCCCATTGTAGATAAGATCTTTACCTTTCAAAATCGAAATTTGATCATCAAAAACAGATCTATAAACATCCACAATAAAAAGTGTTGAAACAGAAATAATGTTTCGCCTAAATTTTGGACCAATAAAACATCTCTTAATACTAAACTAGAGTCTAAAACAGATAAATGTAAATCTCCTAAAAGCTTTGCTAACCCTAGAGTATCCTAAGAATACCCCTTGGTCTGACTTGATATCGAAGACCTTTAACTGATCATTTCCATTATTATGGATAAAGCACGAACAACCATAGATATGGAAATGCGAAATAGAAGTTGTTCTCCCTTTCCATAATTCATATGGTGTCTTCATGTGCATCTGAGTCAGTAAAGACCGATTCTGAATATAACAGGTTGTGTCAGTAGCTTTTGCCTAAAATTTTGATGGTAGATCTGAGTCTGCGAGTAACGTTTTTGTTGCTTCATTGAGTGTTATGTTCTTCCTTATAGCAAGCCCGTTCTGCTGAGGTCTGCATACCGCTGAGGTTTCATGTTGAATCCCTTCAGCTTCGCAGTAGTCTTTCATCATCGAGTTTAGAAACTCTGCTCCTCGATCTGAGTGTATTCTTTAAGTCTTGATATCCTTCTTGCCCACAAGTCTAATGCACAGTCATTTCAGTAGTTTCAGTAGTTCAATTTTTACGTCAGACTTGTTGGCGATGAAAATCACCTATCTTGAATAATCATCAATGACTACAAGAGCATATTTCTTGCCACTGATCGTCACTGGAGAGACTGGCCCGCATAAGTCCATGTGGAGCAGCTGAAGGATCCCATAGCTTTCCCTTCATGCATGCTTCACAATTCTTATGTCTTTTGAATACATCATGAGGCAGTCCTCAGACTTTAGCATCTCTTGCTAGCTTGTTCATTGTTTTGAAGTTCAAATGACTTAATCTTCTATGTTACAACCATGCTTCAGGTTCAGCTGTATTCCAATCAGCGTAATAGATATTTCTTCTCCGCAAGCCTGATAACATAGTTTTTCCTTTAGATTTGTCAAGAACATCACAAAAACCTGCGTCAAAAGTCAGTTTATTGGAGTTATCACAGAATTGATTGTCTGAAAGGAGATTATGTTGAAGTCCTTCAACATATGATACTCTGGGAACTGTGGTAGTTCCTATCTTCAGTGTTCTGTATCCCCTTGTACATCCTTTAGAGTTGTCACCAAATTCAATTATGGTTCCCTCTTGCTGAACGTAGTTGATCAGTAGATTCTTTTGACGCATCGTGTGTCTTGAGCATCCGATGTCCACGATCCTAGGGTCCTTTAGCACCTGCAAGATAAAAACAAATTGAGGAACCTTTTGGGTTCATGTTGGGTCCTCAGAGGTTAGTGGACTTTGGGACCCAAATCTGTCTGATAACCCTGGCGGTTTCAGATATCTTTTTGCCCTTGTTCTCAGCTGATTTCTCTGCTGAACCGGGAGATGCTGACTTCTTTTTCTTCTAAGGTTCAGGTTTCTTCTTCTTCTGAACCTTAGGGCTTTTGATGTTGGGCTCATAATAGTATGATCCATACTGAGCTGGATGTGTTCACTATAGGTAGCCATACTGTTCTGCCCATCTTACCTTCTTGGTTCCCCTTGAGTAATGAATCTCATACCCAACATGAGATCTCATTGAAAATTAACATAATACTGAGAAAGCCACTCCCAAGAAACCAAGATCAAAGACAACAAAGAGAGCGCCTAGAACTCGATCGAAATCTCTTTTGATCAGAGACTTGAAGGGTAGTAGAAAGCACCGTTATCACCAAAGAGCAGATTTTTTATATAAATGGAAAAAGAGCTAAATCCAAATGCAACAATCATTGATGAGAAAGAAAGAGAAATAAAGAAATAATAAAGAAAAAGCAGCCTTCGACGTAGAAGAGGAGAGGAAGAGGTAACTGTGATGCAGCCACCTAAGAAGAGCAGAATTTTCCTTAGAGAATTCTGTGGCAACAAGCCTTTGATCGAGTTAGGATGCTCCCAAGGAACGAAAATGATCTTAAGCTCCCAAGGATGGACAAGTGGATGCCCGTGGAATGGAGCAACTCATATGAAAGTGCCAAAAATGAATTTGCCATGAGATACTATTAATGGAGACCGTGGACAGGTGATGATCCTGACATATTGCTCTAAGAATGGGTATAACAATCCAATTCTTAAATGTATAAGAAACTTAAACCATGTTATATTATGACTCAAATCCTAATCCTTAAAGGAAATTGTATCATATCCCACATCGGAGAATTAATGGAGTTTATCATTAACTTTTCCCTATAAAAAGGTAGGATCCCTCATTATTTAAGATGTACACATCTAAGAATTAGTCTTCGGGTCTAGGAACATATTCCAGAGGCCCGAATTTGTATTCTTCTCCTTTATAGTGAATTTTCTCCCCTCTGCCCGTGGACGTAGGTCTATTGACCGAACTACGTAAATTATTATGTTCTTGTTTATTTCTAATATTTTGTTTACTCATATTTTAAACTTACTGGAGTAATTATCGATAATAGACAGCATATAAAGTGCGCATCTATTGGAGGAAACCCTAGAAGGACCCCATACATGAGAGTGGATGTAATCCAGAATACCAGTTGTGTTGTGTGTTCCTTTAGAGTACTTGACTCTTTTATGCTTTTCCTGAACACAATGTTCACAAAACTTTAGTTTGTCGATGCCTTGTCCATCAAGAAGTCCTCCTTTTCTCAGTTCAATCATCCAATTCTCACTCATGTGGCAAAGGCGTAAGTGCCAGAATCTAGTGACCTCGTTGTCAGTCAGTGACAAGGTAGATACTACAACATTAACCGTGACCGAGCCTTCCAGGATATGCAAATTTCCAGTTTTTCTATGTCCCTTCATCACTATAAGAGAGGCTTTGCTAACCTTCATAACTCCATTTTCTCCAACATACTTGTACCTTTAGCTTCAAGGGTGTTGAGTGAGATGAGATTCCTCTTCAAGTCAGGTACGTGTCTGACATCTTTAAATGTTCGAACAAATCCATCAAACATCTTAACTTTGATGGTTCCTATCCATGTAACCTTGTAGGGTGCATTATTTACCATAAGCACAACTCCTTTTGTATATAAATCATATGATGAAAACCAATCCTGATTGGGACTTATATGATATGTGCAAACAAAATCTAGAATTCACTCATCAAAATGCTCACGGACCAAGTTGGCTGTAACAAGAAGATCAGCGTCACTCGAGGCTGCTTGTTCTTGTTATAAAATACGAGTAAACAAAATACGAGAAATAAACAAGAACATAAGAATTTACGTGATTCGGTCAATAGACCTAGATCTACTGGCAGAGGGGAGAAAATTCACTATAAAAGAGAAGACTATAAATTCAAGCCTCTTGAAATTGTTCCTAGACCTAATGATTAATTCTTAGATGTGTACATCTTAAATCATGAGGAAGCCTATCGATTTATAAGGAAGAATTAATGATAAATTTCATTAATTCTCCGATGTGGCATAGGACTTAATTTTCTTTAAGGATTAGAATTTGAACCATTTATTGAAAAGATCAAGAAGAAGATCGAATCTCCTGACAGAAGAGTATTCAAAGCACATCTAACACAGATTGAGTTATTGACTATGCCTGAATCAAGAATGAAGTAAAAGAAGTTGCTTTTGGAAGGAATTGGAAGCCTTTTGAAAAATATCACGCATTATATCTAGTGATGAGAGACAACATTTACAAGATGTATGGTATGGATCCTCTTTGTACGAAGACAAGGGATTTCCTAGAGAAAATTCAACAATTCAAGGGACCCAGACTGACCTAGTATCTCTCTCGAGATTAGCATACCGATGTAATGTAATACTTCCATATAATGACTCTCTGTATTTCTTTGAGGCATGAAAAATTCTCTTTGTCTATGTGCCTTATATTTTATTTATGTACACTTACGGATCATATGAATGATCATTAACATACACTCACTTACGCATTGTATTGCTATTTTTTTCTAGCCATGTCTTTAGGATCGCATCTATTTAGTAGTTAAGTTTTTGCATCATCCAAAAGGGAAAAATTGTTGGGTGATGATTTAATAGATAAAATTTTATTAATTATTCCAAAACCCTAAATAATGATGGAACAATTGTTTTAATAGATAATTTAGGATTAGTCAAGCTTACTTGTTAGGAAGCTTGTTAGTTTAAATGCCTTGGACTTAGTAGATCAAGACTCAACAGCGTCTGAAAATCGGCTTTCTCTAAACTCAGTAAGGCCCTTTAGATATTTAACATCGGACCTTTACTGAACACAGTAAAGTTAAGTCACTACAATGATCTCTCGTCAAGCAAAGGAAATGTAAGTAGTTAATCTTATTAGTAAGAGTACGAGGTTATATTCGAGGAATCTACTCAGTATTATTCTTGGAGTCAAATCTAGCCTTAACACCATATCAACATCCACCAATCAGAAACAACCAACATTGTACTTGGCCTAACAAAAAGCTATAATAAAATTCTAAATTTCCAGAAACCTAGGAATCTTAGTTGTAGAGGTTTCAATGAATTTAACAATCGTTTGCTAGTCATCCAGCTACAAGAGTAGGCCTTGCATTCAACCAAGGTACCTGGAACACAAGCATTCAAGCCTATAAAGGCTTTAGCATTCCTACAAGCGAATACTTAGTGAATAATACATTGTGATAGATATACCAGCTTGTGGTGATCGTTGTTTTTACAAAATAAATCCTTCAATTATGCTAGAACTCAGATTAGTATAGCAAACATGTATCAAACACAGGGAACATGGATTTAAACATTAAATTTGTATCAATCTAAGGGGTTAGTTAGCGAACACGCAATTTTGGGGGTTTTCTAAAATAATCCAAGAAAGTAAACAACTCAAATAAATATGTGGATTAAAATATGCAAAGAAATGGCTCCAGCAAGATGATTCATACACACAAAGTCCGATCCTCGACACTAAAGTTGAATTAATCCCTAGAAATTAATTAGTTGTAGGCCGTCGTAATTAAACTGACACGTCCCCTATTCCCCCTTAATTAATCGGTAGCCGCCATGGTGGGAATTGAAACTGTAGGAAATTATACCTTAGGATCGTCCAAGTATACGATCTTCTTGACTCGATCTAGAAAATGTCTTCTTGATTGTTCCTGTGCCCGAGCTCTTAACTCCGGATGGATGAAGACTCTAGAAGGCTCTCGACAGTATTTCACTCGGACTCTCACTTTTCGGCACACTAAACTAGAAAATACAAGTGTGAACAAGTAGCCCCTTTGTCCCATATTTATAATGGCCAGTCAAAGGAATTCTAATGGGCCTTTGACTTCAAATCCAATCCAACAGTAAAAGGGGCCACTAGAGCATCACCAGTTGTTTTGGTCCACTAAAGGACTAAACAATTCTAGGCATTGAAATACCCTAGTGAGTCTGACAGAAAATATCGCATGCAACTGGCATATGTTTGGACCAGACCAGGGACCTAATACAAGAAATAAAGTCGGGCCTTAAGTGAATTAGTTTACCATACTCAGCCCAGAGTATTAGTAATTCACAAACATAGATTCATTCCACTAAAGAATCTATGTTGACTTACCCCATGTTGACTTACCCCTTTATCCTAAAAGTTGAGTAAGAGCTTATATCTTTAACTTCAGTTAATAGCCATATTTAAAATATCGAATATCCATTAATTGATTAAGTTTACTGACTACTTAATACAATTAATATCTTATCCTTGAACAGTATCAGTCGACCTTATTATCATACTTGAACTTAATCAATCTACAGGGTTTATGTTGGTCCCGAGATAAACGTTCAGGTGTAGAGTAAGAGTTCAGTAGAGTGCGGAAAAGTGTAGGCCCGATTCAGTTGAGTTTGAAAATGTTTTTATTAAAACTGTTTCAGTAGGTTACTGCATTCAGTTTAAGTTTTGCTGAAACTCTGTTGAATGATTTTGTAAAACGGTTTTCAGTTATGAACAGTAATCAATGCAATAGTAAAAACAGAACACAACGATTTTAAAGTAGTTCGGATATCAAACAATCCTACGTCTACTGTCCCGAAAAGATCAGGAGGCTATTTTATTATACTGAGTTAATCTCAGTTGGTTTGTGCACTGGACAAATACTAGCCTTGAGGATTATACTAAGCAAGTCCCAGTTTACAAGGATCAAACTAAAGTGTTTAACAAACTCTCCAATGATGAAGGAGTTCTTTACAGTTAGAACAGTTCAGGATATGAACTCCTTCGGGTCTAAGCTATGGATATAATCAATGGAACTTAGGTTAGAGGGAAGGGAACAAGAAGGTGGCTTCTAAAGTAATGAACAATGAGCAATAATCTCTCTGGGTTCGTGTTCGATCACTTGGATACTAGAGGCTTTTGATTCTAATCAGCTTGGTTCCCTAGAGCAAGGATGTCGCCTTTCGCTTTGAGTGTTTCTCTGAAGTTCTTGCGGAAAGCTTTGAAACTTGTTCGTTTTTACTCGTAATCGCTCGTTCTTGTTCTATATACTTCGATTTGATTTTCTCTCTATTTATAGAGGTGAGCCATGGATATATCCATTGGAGACAAACGATCCACGTGTCACTCTCTTTGGGTAGCTAACGGCTCTTTTAATTAATCTTACAGAGTATTTTCCTCCATTTCTGGAAAGAGATTGACTTGTAGATTTTACTAGAACTCTGATAGCTGGCTGCTCGTCATTGGTCGAGGCGTAGAAAGTAGTTGAGAAAAACAGACATCTAGGAAGATAATGAAGCTGACTTCTCTGATAACCTCTGATGACTCTACTGATATAACATATAAGATTATCTGACAATCAAGGAGACTGTCAGGATGTTACTGAGTCTGTCCTGAGTTCAGTAGTATACTCCTGCTGAGTCCAACTCTACTGAAGGTCGACTCTGAGTTCAGTGAACTGCTCCTGCTGAGTCCAGTTCTACTGACTCCTTTCAGTATGTTGCTCCTGCTGAGTCCAGCACTACTGAGTCCTTTCAGTATGCTGCTCCTGCTAAGTCCAACACTACTGAATCTGAACACCTCTTAGTATGCTGCTCCTGCTGAGTCTTCACACCATGGTACTGAGGCGTTACTATTACACCATGGTACTGAGGTAGATAGTCTACTGAAGGATCAGCAGACAGAACTCTAAGCCTGAACCATGCTAAAGGTAAGTCTACTGAGACTGAAACTCTCAAAGACTAAGGCGTTACTATTACAACACAATGGTTCACCAATCAAATTAGGGTTTTGGGATCAGCCAAATCTTTTAAGCAACTAATCAGTCTACTGTTGAATCACATCCCAACAATTTCCCCCTATTTGATGATGCCAAAACCTAACACTACAAATTATCAGATACAAACTCCTTACAAATATTACAAGTAGAATCAGTGGAGTTGTACATCTAGTTATAATCTACTGAGGGATAAGGAAATGTTGAAATAATTCTAACAATAATTTCCCTTTACAACAATTTCCCCCTTCTCAAAATAGAGTCAATCAATCTAAGCAAAAACAGACAAACACAGGATAAGCAGTGAGTGTGTGAGTCAGCAATCACTTAGGTGATTCTGTGTGTTAAATTTAAATAAATAGGCCATAGAGAAAATAAGGTGTTGTCAAGGCCAAACAACAAAGATGTATTATATATATATGGAATTTCAGTACATATACATCACTTGCTATCTAAAACAGAAAAGCTAAGAGAAGCTATCTTCTGAACCTCTGGATCCTTGCCTTGAAATCTTTAGACTTGTCTTCCGGCAGCAGGAGTCCATACATCTAAAATATGTCCTTCCAGATCTTCTGAATCTTGGTCACATCATCTGGATCATTCGCATCAAGTTCAAGTGCCACATCAGCATTTCTGACCTCTCCTTCAATCACACATGTGTAAAGTGAGCCATCAAGCTTCTGAGGAGGTGGCAATGGTCTGGGAGCAGGAGTCTGAACATCTTCCTTGTCACCAAGAGCCTTCTGAACCATATCATAAATCTCAGTATCGCATTTGAATAGCCAGTCAGCAAATGCTTGGTTCTTGTGGGATTCAGGTCAGTATTTCCATACATAGTATCTCTTAATAAACTCGGCCTTCAGTGTCTCCCACTACTGAGTCTTTTCCCATGGCATCCATTTATCCACCCTAGGTCATCTGTGGATCTTCTGATTGTTGGGTCGCCTGCCTCGCATGTACTTATATGGAATTTCAGTATCTTTCGGCGGAGGTGGCCTGGGCTTCTCTGACTGCGTCAACAGCCTTCTCTTTGGCTAGAGCTTCTTGCCGCCTGAACTCTTGAATTTGGTAATATTGAGCTCTCTTGTCCAGGGCGATGGTGCTGATGTTGATCATGTCATCAATTGTTGGCTCAACCCTTGGTCTTTCTTGCTGCTGCTGCTGTTGAGATTCAGTGGCTTGCTGTTGCTGTTGAGAATCAGATCCTTGCTTTTTAGTTTGCTCAACTTCTTTTTCTTTCTCCTTTTCTCTATCGGCCTCATCGCCAATTTTCAGTTTCCTCGGAGGAGGTCTAGTACCAGGCTTCTTTCCTGACACCTTTGTTTTTACCTTAGCCAGAGCCTTCTTCGGCTTATTCGAAGCTTCAGTTTCAGCTAGCTCCCTAGCTAACTTCTCGTCAGCATCAATCTGGGCTTGCTCAGTTGGGCTGATATATCTTTTAGTCCCTTTCTTTAGTGGGGTAGGGATTTTCAACTTCTTCTTCCCTTTTCTCGCCACTGGTGGAGGCACAGGAGTCTCTTCCTCCTCTTTTGAGTCCTCCATATACAACTCAGCAACTTCTTTGATGTGCTCGGCCGAAGTCTGGGTTGCTGATTCCTTGGGCTCCTTCGGTCCTGAGCCACTTGGACCAGTCTCAGCGCGTACTACATCACCAGCGCTAGAGATACCCTAGGCCTGGCCATTGACTGTTCCAGAGGGGTCAGTAGGAGCTGATTGGCTTTGAGTTGCTCCCGACACTGACTTCTTCCCCATTATTGTCATTTCCCCCTTTTTGGCATCATCAGCTGAGCCTAGGGTCGGGACTGGAACGACTTTGCTATTCAAGCCAGAGTATGCAACAACTAGCATTTCCAAGGCCTGCTGCATACTTTCGAACCTCAGGTGAAGGTCATTCCTCTCTATTATCAGATCATCACCATACTTTCGGTGAGAGGAATTGACCAACTCCTGGATCGACTTTAGCTTGGCATCTATCTTCTCTTCACAGGCCTGCTGGATGGATGCTATTCTGAGCTCATGGGCCTGAGTCAGTAAAGAGATGTTGTTGAGGTGTGCTGGCTGCGCTGCCTTGAATTCCTCCAAAAGTGATGTCTGGGCAGCCGCCAGCGATGTCTGCTGTTGTTCAAATTTAGCACTTTGAGTAGCTAAGGATTCAGGGAGGATTGCAGAGAAATCAGGAGTGGTTGTGTTTTGAAGAGATGCTCTCAGCTCCTTGATTTCCTCATACTGAGATGTAGTGGTCTTCTTCCAACTCCGATGGACAGCCTTAGCCAAGGGCTGATTCTGTGCTCCTTGTCCTTTCAGTGTCTTGGCCACTGTCCTTGAACGTCGGCCTTTGGAGCTTGGCGCAACCTCAAATGTAGACCCCAGCAGAAGCTGTTCTGGGTCCACAACACGAGAGGTTCC
The DNA here is from genome assembly GCA_028984105.1 of Lavandula angustifolia. Lineage (NCBI taxonomy): Eukaryota > Viridiplantae > Streptophyta > Magnoliopsida > Lamiales > Lamiaceae > Lavandula > Lavandula angustifolia. Next base: position 18,014,757 of record CM054806.1, on the reverse strand, counting down.
AGCTGCCGACTGACCTGGAGGGAGGGATCTGACAGGAAGGTCAGCAGAGGATTGAGCTCCCTCCTCCAGTTGAGTACCCTCAGCAGGCTTCTCAGGACCTGCATCACTGGGTGGGTCCTGATCATCGGGATCAGAACCCTCTGAAGGCGTGGCTGCTGAAGGAATGCGGTCGTCAAGAATAACCAGCATCGCTGCCCTTAGATCCTTGAGCGAACTGATATCCGCAGGCTCGGAGTAGCCTATATGCTCGCAGATTTCCAGCTCCTCGGTATTTAGCTATTCGCAGGATTGGTATTGAATCAGGCGATTTAGAGTTATCCAATCCTGGAACCTTATCAGCATTTGAAGCTTGGCCTTCTGAGCTATAGACACCAAGTCTGAGTGACTTGTGATCTCTGGTATGGCCTCAGAGACTTCTCGGGTGGCTCTGTTCTGAAGAGCTTCGGCCTCAAGCCCGATGGTCTCAGCTTCAGTGCTGGTCTCCATTTCGTCTAAGTCAATAGGAGACATGGTCTTCTCAGCAGACGGAATGCTACTGAGTGGTGGAACGTCGAGCGGGGACTGAGAGATAGGAGTTGTCGGCTCAGGTTCGGTCCTCTGTTCCACTGAGACTTCCTTCTCAGTAGAGACTGTCTTCTCTTTTGAATTAGCGCTCTCCACTGAGACTGTCTTCTCCGACGAGTCAGAATCATCTCTCAATCTGAATGGAGGAATGTTCATAGCTCTTTCAGAAGATTTCTTCTGTTTCTTTTGAGGGGTCTTCTGAGGAGTAGACCCTTATGTAGGAGTTGAAGTCTTTCTCTTCCCTTTCCTAACTTCAGCTGGCCCTGCCCTAATCTGGTGAAGGGCCGCTGCTTTGCTGTGAAAGCGGATCTTCTTGGGATTGAAGTATCCCTTGTCCGCGTACATGATATGGTCAGTACCACAAAAATCTTCTATTATTATGGTCAGCTTCATCCCATACATTAACTTTCCCTTGACACTGGGGTTGTATGTGGATTTATCAAATTTCGCAGCCTGTGTCTGGAATTCTCTGAGAAAGAATTCAGTCCAGTGCACCTTAGCTCTATCATAAATTGCCATCATCATCTGGAGCTTTGGTCTAGACACCTGATTAAACGAGCCCGCTTGCCTTATCAGGATTTGGGTGACGATGTAGGCCAGGGCACGATACTGAGGTAGCATTGAGTTCTTGGAAAACGCGACTCTGAAGGTTTTGGGTTCTCCGTGAAAGATCTCCAAGTACTCATCTATCATTATCGTCCTTGTACCCTGCTACACTGATTCCGTTGTCCGGTAGCTTAAAACTCCTCTGAAGATCCTGCTTGATAGACATCTTCTTAATCTCTTCGTCAGCTCTAGAGGGTCAGCCACGTGATGAGTACTGAATCTTTCGATAATATCGCCATCTACTGCTTTTGAGTTGAGGTATAACTCAGATATCTGTCGGGGAAGGAAGAACGCCGGCTTCCTCGACAAGAAGGCTTCGAGACCTGATGCCCTGAGCGCATCGAACACCTCAACCATGATATCAAGCTCACACGTGTCGAACTCCATGATGGGTTCACACCATACCTGGTCCTTCTCTAATATCTCGATCATGTTGACTGGAGAAGTAACTGAAATGTTTGTTTGCGCCATATCTGAATCTGCAGGATTCAGTATCAGTATTGAAATAATTTAACATGTAAACATAAATACTGTATAAGCATGGAAATCTACTGTAATAATCTCTGAAGAAGGTGAATGCAGTTTGCAAGAAGAAAAATTCTAAGTACAGAGATTTTAGGGTTTTAATGCAGAGAGAAAATGGCGGTTTCAGTGCTTTAAACGTTGATAGATATGAAAGTTAAGATGAATAGTTTTTAATCAGCGGTTCAATTTAAATCCTGCTTTATTAGATGGACGGTCTAGATTCGATTTTATAAAAGGTAATGATCAACTTAGCCGCCTAAGTCAAAATACAGTTGTATATAGCCTAAGAAGTAAGTTGACATGACATGCATTTAATGCAATGCAGAGTTCAACAATCTTAGCATAGAATGTCGTGCATTTAATGAAACCGTTTATAATAAATGACAATCTCTAAGGCATTGAATACGATGCTGAATCAGAATCATAATGGTATTAAATACTAGGTTGTCTACTAAAAAGAGATACGCAAACCTGTCAACTGAACATCGTAGTCAGCTGATACCTCATGTAGTTGGTTCTTTGAATCTACGTATGTCTGAATGAGTCCAAGATCGAGAGTGAACATTCTCCCTTGCTGAATGCTCCTCTCCTGAATCCACTTACTGACTTGAGTCAGTAGGGTCCAGCAGACCTAGCTCTACTGAAAGTTCTCTGAATCTGGTAGCTAGAGGCTTGGTCAGAATATCGGCCCTTTGATGGTCAGTATGGATCTTCTCCATTCTGATATCCTTCTTTTCGACATGGTCACGAATGAAGTGGTGTCTGATGTCCATGTGCTTGCATCTAGTATGAAGAATAGGGTTATGAGTATTGCAATGGCACTGGAGCTGTCGTAGAAGATCGGCACTTCATTCTGAATGACATCATAGTCGCGTAGCTGCTGTATCAGCCAAAGGATTTGGGTGCAGCAACTTCCGGTAGCTATATATTCAGCTTCAGTAGTTGACGTCGCTATTGAATGTTGTTTCTTTGAGAACCATGAGATTAGCTTACTGCCGAGGAACTAACAATTTCCTGAAGTTAATTTTCGGTCAATCCTACAACCTGCGTAGTCAGCATCAGAATAACCAGTTAGTTCAATATTATCATCTGCTGAATACCATAAACCCATGTCAGGTGTTCTTCTGAGAAAGCGGAGAATCTTCTTTGTTGAGTCCATGTGGCTCTACTTAGGATTCGCCTGAAATCTTGCGCAGACACCTACATCATAAGTTATGTCAGGTCTAGTAGTAGTTAGATATAATAAAGAACCAATAATTGCGTGAAATTTTGTATGGTCTACTGATACTCCCTCTTTATCAAGATTGATTTTCATGTTCGTGTTCATCGAGATCTTGATTGGTTTGCCGGATGTACAACCAAATATCTTGATGAGGTCTCGAGTGTATTTGCCTCGATTGACGAACGTTCCCTTCTCTGATTGTTTGACTTGAAATCCAAGGAAATAATTCATCTCTCCCATCATCGATATCTCGGATTTGTCCTTCATCATTTTCTCAAACTTTTGACACATGATGACATTCTTTTGATCCAAATATGATGGCATCTACGTAGATCTGAATAGTGTACGGTAGTCTGTGCCTTTTTGAAAACTTTTTTAAAGAAGAACCTTAAACATGGTATCGTACCAAGCCCTGGGTGCTCGTCTTAACCCGTACAGAGCCTTTCTGAGTTTATACACATGATGTCCCTGCAAAAAGTCGGGAGGCTGTTCTACATAGAGTTCTTCTTTCAGTACGCCGTTCAGAAACGCTGACTTCACATCCATCTAATAAACTCAGAAGCATTGAAGTGTTGCGTAGGCAAGGAATAGTCTTATTGCCTCCAATCTTGAAACTGGAGCGAACATTTCGTCCAAATCTATCCCTTCTGTTTGACAGTAGCCTTTTGCCACGAGTCTAGCTTTGTTCCTTACTATGATGTTGTTTTCATCTCGCTTGTTCTTGAAGACCCATTTAGTTCCGATCACATGTTGATGTCGGGGTCTATCAACAAACTCCCATATGTCGTTCCTTGTGAACTGATTCAGCTCCTCTTGCATAGCAATGATCCAGTCAGCATCTTTAAGTGCGTCCTCAACTGACAGAGGTTCTTCAGTAGACAAGAAGCATGAATATAAAGCACTCTCTCCCTGATAGAATCTGGATCTTGACTTTACACTTGCTGGAGGATCTCCAATGATAAGATCTGAAGAGTGAGCGTCCAGCCACGATCGACGATGTTTTAACTCTTCAGCAGAGATTTGTTCAACACAGATAGTAGGTGAGTTAGGCATTTCAGTTGTATTATTCTAAGATTGAAGTAATTCAGTTACAAGAGTTGGGTCTACTGAGTCACCAGGTTCAGGGGCATTCAGCTCAGGAACTTCATTTGTTCCCCCTGAATTGTTATTCTCAGTAGAGGTCTCAGTTACCACTTGGGTTTCTTCATCGACCTGAGTTACCTGAGATTGATTCTGTTCAGTAGAATCAATTTTTTCAGCTACGTTTGCTGCTGGCTGTGATTCAGTAGTCTTGTCTTTAGTTTCCTCTTCTGAATCATCATCCCAACACAGTTGGATCTTTACACCATTATCCTTTAAGCTTAGATCCTGTAGCTGTTTACTGATGTCCTCAGATTCTGAATTCGAGTTTCTGCTCCTGTCTTCAGTAGCAAACTCATTAATAAAAACATGAGGGCTTTCCTCCACGCAAAGGGTCCAGTAGTTAAATACTCTGAAGGCTTTGCTGATCCGGGAGTATCCTAAGAAGACTCCCTGGTCAGACTTGCTATCAAAAGTCTTTAACTGATCCTTTTCATTATTGTGGATAAAGCACGAACACCCAAAAATATGGAAATAAGATAAGAAAGGCTTCTTGTCATTCCATAGTTCATATGGTGTCTTTTGATGTTGCTTCGTCAGCAGTGATCTGTTCTGAGTGTAACATACAGTATCAGTTGCTTCTGCCAAGAATTTAGATGGGAGTCCTGATTCTGCGAGCATGGTTCTTGCTGCTTCTTTGAGTGTTCTGTTCTTTCTTTCAGCAATCCTATTTTGCTGAGGCGTGCGTGCAGCAGATGTCTCATGCTCTATTCCTTCATTTTTGCAGAACTCTTCCACCATCAAATTCTGGAACTCAGTTCCTCTGTGTGAATGAACATTTCTAATTTTGGTGTCCTTCTCGACAATGAGCCTTTTCAAAAGCGCAGGCAACTCTATTTTGACGTCAGACTTGTTGGCAATAAATATGACCCATGTGTAGCACGAGTAGTCATCAATGACCACTAAAGCATACTTCTTGCCTCTGATCATCACAGGAGAGACTGGGCCGAACAAATCCATATGCAGGAGCTAAAGGATTCCATCCGTGGAAGGTGATGGAACTGGTGGATTTTGCTGCTTTGTTTGCTTTCCTTTCAGATATGCCTCACACTGAGTGTCTTTGCTGAACACTTCATTTGGCAGTTCTCTCGCTAGAGCATTTCTAGCTAGCATGTTGAGTGTCTTGAAGTTGAAATGGCTGAGTCTTCTGTGCCAGAGCCACCTCGTTTTGTTGTCATTCTTCGCCAGCAAGCATGCTTTGGGTTCTACTGATTTCCAGTCAGCTACATATATGTTCTTTTTGCGCGAACCTGATAACAATGTTTTCCCTGTAGATTTTTCAATGACATCACAGAAACCAGCGTAAAAAATCACTCTATTCGAGTTATCACAAAATTGACTAACAAAGAGAAGATTATGTTGAAGCTCAACATATGAAACTCTTGGAACTGTGGCGGTTCGAATGCTGAGTGTTCCATAGCCTCTGGTATAGCCTTTTGTATTATCTCCAAACTCAATTCTAAGTCCTTCTTCAGTGATATAATTCTTCAGTAGGCTCCTCTAGTACGCCATGTGTCTTGAGCATCCGCTATCCACGTACCATGGGTCCTTGTACTCCTGCAAAACATAATTATATTCAGGTACCCTTTATTTTTGATTTTAGGTCCTCAGATGTTAGTTTGGAAACTCAAATCTGTCTTACGACCCTGGTGGTCTCAGACAGTTTCTTCCCACTCTGATCAACATACTTAACCACTGGACTGGTTGATGTTGACTTCTGAGGCTTTACTGGTTCAGAAGTCCTGATCTTCTGAGGTGGTGGACTGCTAACCTTAGCCTTTTGAACGACTTTCTTCTTCTTCTTCTGACTCTTTGGACCCCTTCTGACTATAGGATCATAATAATACGACCCATACTGAGCTGGATGTGTCAGCTGTGGTGGTCCATACTGATTAACCCATTCGATTCTGCTGGTTCCCCCTTGACTGAACTGGGGTGATTTTCAGCTAATCTTCTTGTCAGATTTCAGATAGTTCGGATGAGGTGCCTTCATCTGTTGTTTGTTCTTTGTTAGGGGGTTCAATATTTCAGCGTTGATTGTCTCCCCTTGAACAAACCTATCAGTCAGTCGATTCTCTGAGCGTATGGGGGCTGATGTGGAGGCTCCATGGCTGAATCTGAGTCCCTCCTTGCAGTGTTTAGGCTTGTTGTTGGCTAGCATCGCCTCAAGCTTTTTCTCGGCTCCCATATACCGCTATGTCATCAGATTCCTCCATACATCGTCACTCTTCTTGAGAGTTTCATGCTCGGTCTGAAGTCCTGAGAACTTCTGCTTCGGTATACTCAATTCAGTATTATAAGTCAAGTCCTTGGTCAGTGTTGAGATCAAATCTTCTTGTTGCTGAGATTTGGCCATCAGAGAGTTAATCTCCTCCCTGAGTCTCAACACAAGTCCTTCCGACTCAGTAGCAACCTGACTCTCCTGAGAAAGTCTATGATTCTCTTGAAGAGTCTTACTGAGCTGCAAACTCATTTGAATCTGCTCGTCGAGTACTTCTTCGTATGCAATCGCGACGTCCATATTCTCATCTGCACCTCAAATAGTGTCATGTGTGCAGTGTGATGAAGAGTTAAATGGTGCGTGGGAGTTTACCTCATCCTCTTCTCCTGCCATTAGACACTTTTCAGCATCTTCTTCAAGCTCTAGGGCCATAAATATCGCTTCATCGTCTGATGAATCCATGAAGGAATCGACTTCATCTGAGTCGTCTGAGAGTTCACCGATAATGTAGGCTTGTCGCTTCTTGATGAACTTCTCCCTTCGAGCATTTCCTACAGCTCTTTCAGCTGTAGTGAGCTCAGGACAGTCATATTGGTAGTGTCCTGGCTTCTTGCAGTTGTAGAAGGGGGTGACTCGGCCTTCTTTGTCTCACGGTCTTTCGACTGGGCAGAATCCTCATGTTTCCTACATTTAGAAGTATGTGGTTCTGGAGTGCGCTAAGGCGAGTATTCAGACTTACTCTTTGAGTCTCTAACGACTCTGGAGAGTTTTCTGCGCCGCTCCTTTTCCTTCTGACATTTGATAGCTAGCAGTGCATATCTCTTAGGTAGGTTTCATTCTTGTAGATCACTGGTTGAAGGCTACTGAGTCCTTTCAGTATGCTGCTCCTGCCGAGTCCAGCACTACTGAATCTGAACACCTCTCAGTATGCTGCTCCTGCTGAGTCCAACATTACTGAGTCTTCACACCATGGTATTGAGGCGGATAGTCTACTAAAGGATCAGCAGACAGAACTCTGAGCCTGAACCATGCTGAAGGCAAGTCTACTGAGTCTGAAATGCTCATAGACTAAGGCGTTACTATTACAACACAATGGTTCACCAACCAAATTAGGGTTTTGGGATCAGCCAAATCTTTTAAGCAACTAATCAGTCTACTGCTGAATCACATCCCAAAAGTTTAGTATGATAAAGCTTTTGAGATCCTCAAGGGGATATCATCAACCCTTTAATAGGATACGGATGCATGATGCAGCCTGAGCTACACGCAACAACACTCACTCAAGATACAAAGATATACGGTCACGATGACCTCACCAATAGTAAGTCAAAGTGATAACTAGTCGCATGCACTCAGCTGCAATCTTATCAAGCTTAAGATCAGCCGAGTCTCCGAGATCTTGGTTCTTCACAAGGGTCAGAAAGAAGAACACGTCTCACCGCAATCCATCAATACATAAAATGTATCAACATATACAAGTGACCAAGACAAGTCACTTTTTATCTACATTGCAGCTTAAACCGGCAACATGTCTTAAAGTTGCCTCAACTGTGATAACTGTTCATATCTCACTAGTTCAACCAATCACTACAGTCTTATGTGATCTACAACACATTGTATGATGTAACTCTTATGAGATAATGGACTAATATGTGCAATTATAATAATCAGATAGTAGAATAATGATAATGGTAACATGAAACATTGTATACAAGCAAATACTTATACTACTTTTAGTATACAAACCCAACAAAAACGACTACTTCTCTAAATTAGATGCAACATACGTTGATAGGCAATAAATAAATAAATTTAACACCAAATTAGCTTTAAGAACCTAGAGAACCCAATATAGGAGCCTAGTCATGTGGTGGACATCTAATAGTCTCCTACCAAATTAATCTTATTGTTCGAAGAACAATTGTACTACTTATTTAGCCTTATTCCACGAGAAATGATGGAAGTACTAAATTAGCTACGAATTAAATTAACATAGTGTGATCAAGCCTAGATTACTAACCCTATTCAATTAACCAAGATTAATTCGGAATTTCAGTGATTAACTATTTTAACCTAAGTCTCACGGAACCATTTATGTGTCTGTTTCACATCCTGCCGAGCCCTTAGAAATTAAGCTACACAAACAGGTCCGACTGGTCAGGCGGACGACTAAACTGGGCATAAAGTAAAAATGCTTAAACTCGAAAATAACTGTTGGAAAAATTTTAACAACTTGATGAATGTATTTAAGACACAAATTAAACTGACATAAAACTGAATGATTAATGTGTAACGAATGATGAAATCCAATCTCCAAATCAAAAGCAATATGAGCAATCCTCCAACGATAAACTAGAATAACAAAAAGCAAGTGTTTGTTTTCTCCAACGCTAAAACTAAGATTATGAACGATCAGTCTCCATAACATGTTTTCTTCGGTGTGGTAGAAAGTGAATGATGAACAAATGAAATCCTTTCCTCCTTTTTGTTTATATAAGACAACGCCCCTATTCTTTGTAGACTTAGGGTTTATTTTAATTATGCAAAGATTTGATTAGATAAGAATATCTGAATCTTTCCATATCTTGTTCTCTCTTATCCCCAAGCTTCCCTTCTTGATAGTTTCGCCCAAAAACGCACTTTAAGCTTTTAAAATACAACTACCACCTCAGATTCTTGCCACACGGCAAGTCAGCCCGAAATCTGCTAAACAACTCAGAAAATACGTTCCAACTACCTAGGTGAGCGCCAAAACATACATAATTTACATAGTACGAATTAGACTCATTAAACCTCCTTACACTTGAACTGTACTTTCCCTCAAGTATAAGAAAAATAAAAGAATTAGAACTATCTAAACTGTAGCTTAAACCGACAACTCATCTTAAACATGATTAATTTCCCTTGAATCCAATACCCACTCATTGGTAGAAGAGGAAACTAGAACATTCACAGTTACACGTGAAGGATAATTGAGGTTAGAAACGATACCTTCCTCCTTCGTATGTTGTCGCGGCTTTGATTGTTGCTCCTGTGTCAGATCTTCTGATCTGTGTCCCGGTCTTTTTCTCCCTCTAGGTGGTCAGAGAACTGGAGAAAATAAGATTATGTCTCTCCCACAAAACTCACGCAGGCGTGTATTATTTTTGTGTGTGTGTCACTGTTTCTGAACAGAATACTAATATATATAGGCTTCAAAAGCCAATATAATATTAATATATTTGTAGCTCATTAATTTAATTATATTTCTAATGGGCTTCCACATAATTAGCCCATAATATAATTAATTAATCCACTGGGCTACTAATATTTATCAATTAATTGGCCCAGCCAATTAATTCCAGATAAATAACATTATTAAATAATGTAAAAATACATTTATCCATTAATAATGATTTCTGAGAGAATAAATAACTAGACAACTAATTGGGCCAGATCAGGGATCTAATACAAGAAATAAAGCTGGACCTCAAATTAATTAATTCTCTATGTCAGCCCAGAGCAAAATTAATTAATAAACACAGATTCATTCCACTAGAGAGTCCGTGCTGACTTACCCCTTTATCCCAAATTGAGCAAGGGCTTGTATTTTAGACTGTTGGTCCCGAGAGCACGTTCAGGTGTAGAGGGGGGGGTGAATACACCTGAAAACCGATTTTCTCAACTTAAACACGAACGGTCCTTTTCAGGATGATGTCGTATTGAACAAGTTCAGCAGACCAGATAAGCTGTTCTGAATCGTGTTGGCAGAGTGACTGACTCTACTGAGACCTGCTAGCTGACTGAGAGTCAGAATTCAGTATCTTGCAGATAGAGTTCAATGGTGCGGAATAGTGTAGGCCTAATTCAGTTGAGTTAGGAAAACGTTTTTATTAAAACAGTTTCAGTTGATTAGTGCAGTCTGTTAAGTTTGCTGAAACTCAGTTAAATGATTTAAAGAAGGTTTTCAGTATGAACAGTAAATCAATGCAACAGTTAAGTGTAGAACACAAGACACATATATTTTTAAAGTGGTTCGGACACAAAAATCCTACGTCCACTGTCCCGAAAGATCAGGAAGCTATTTATTATACTGAGATAGTCTCAGTCGGTTTGTACGCTGGACAAACACTGGTCTTGAGATTTATACTGAGCAAGTCTCAGTTTACACGGTTATCAAACTGGGTGTTTGAAAAACTCTCCAACTGTGAAGGAGTCCTTTACAATAAGGATTAGTTCAAAGGTGAACTCCTTTGTCTAAACTATGGATATATGCTTTTGAGCTTAGGTTAGAGGGATAGGGAACAAGGAAGAGGCTTTTAGAACGACGAACAACTGAATATAGCTTTGGGTTCGTGTATCATCGTTTGGATACTAGAGGCTGTATGAAACAGTTAAGCTTGGTTCCCTAAGAGCTGGAATGTAGTCTTTCGCCGGAGATAAATTCTTCAAACTTCTTGCGGAAGACTTAGGCTTTTTGAGTTAGCTCGTTTGAATGCTCTGTATGTTCTCTCGTGTTCTTCCCGTTAGTTTCAAATTTTGATTTATCCCTCTATTTATAGAGAAGAGATTAGGATAGATCCGTTGGACACGACAATCCTTTGTCTCTCTCTTTTGGGTAGCTAACGGCTCTTTTGAAGTTTGGTGGCAGTGTCCTTTCCCTCCTTTTCTGGAAAGTTGTTGACTTGCAGCTTTAGTAGATATAGGATACGTGGTTGCTTGTCATTGGCCGAGGTTCAAAAAGTGGTTGAGACAGAACAGACTTCAAGGAGATCTGAAGCTGACTTCTCTCTTCCTCGTATTGACTCTGCTGAAAAGTGACTTCAAAGATTCTGACAGTCAGAGGACTATCTGGCCGTTGCTGAGTCTGATCTCTGATTCAGTAGCATGCTCCTGCTGAGTCGGTTCTACTGAAGATCAGTTCTGAGTACAGTGAACTACTCCTGGTGAGTTCGGTTCCATCGACTTCTTTCGATATCGCTTCTCTGCTTGAGTCCAAGATATTGCGAGTCTTCTACTTCTGGTGCTGAGGCGGATAATCTACTGAGTGCCTGAACTAGAGCAGAGGGTCTGCTGAGTCCGAAATCTCTGAGACAAAACAACATACAACGTAATGGTTCACCAAACAAAATAGGGTTTTGGGATCTTCAAATCTTCAAAGACTTATTCGAAGCACAGGGCTACTGAGTCGTATGTTACCACAGAAAACTGAGTCATTTCCCACTATTTATCAACACTGCTGAGGATAGAATCATCACCCAACATAGACTTAATCGATCTCCGTATTTAAGAAAGAAATATCCGTTAATTAATTAAGCTCACTGACAGCTTAAATTAATTAACATCTTATATTCCTGAGTAGTATCACTCGACCTTATTAACACACTTGAACTTAATCAATCGGCCGGGTTTAGTGCGCTAATCCTTTCGAGTTCATCAGGGGATATTATCAACCCATTTTACTAGGATACGACTGCAAGATACAGACAACCAGCATGAGCCACAAATAACTACTAACACCCAAGATACGTAGATCCGGTTGAGATGACATTCCCCATAGTCGGTCAAAGTGATAGATAGCCAAATACACTCAGCTAAAGTCTTACCAAGCTGTAGTACTAAGTAGGGGCATCTCTACCACTCATAAGCCACGAACATGCTTCTCCTAAGCCGGGAGCGATAAGCTCTTTGTGAAAGGATTAGCTAGGTTGACTTCAGTTCCAATTTTGTCAATCACCACGTCACCTCGATTTACGAATACTTGTATAATGTGGTACTTCCTGTCTATGTGTTTAGACGCCTTGTGAGATCTAGGATCTTTTGAATTTGCCACTGCACCCGAGTTATCACAATAAATTGTGATAGTCTTAGACAAATTCAGAACAATATCAAGATCCTAGAGGAAATTCTTGAGCCATATAGCCTCTTTCGAAGGTTCTGAAGCAGCCACATACTCTGCTTCTATGGTTGAGTCCGCAATGCATTTCTGCTTTGCACTCCTCCATGAAATGGCTCCACCTCCCAAGGTAAACACATAACCAGAGGTAGACTTCTTCTCGTCTCTGTCAGCCTGGAAATCCGATTCTGTATAACCCAAAGACACTCGACTGTCTGACTGGTAAACAAGCCTATAATCTCTAGTCCGTTTAAGGTACTTGAGAATATGCTTGACCGCAGTCCAGTGTTCCATTCCAGTGTTAGAGTGATATCTTGTTGGTCCGGAGACGAAGAGTCAGGTGTAGAGGGGGGGGGGTGAATACACCTGAGCTCTGTTTCTTTTTCTAAGTGAAGGTCAGCTGAAGCTGATGTTTGCAACTGATGAACAGTGCCAAATAAGCCTTCGATCACTGGGGTCAAAGTGAGTCAGCTTCTGAGCTCTTCTGCCGATCGATGTCAGTATTACGAAACTCAGTCAGAGACTGTAGTGCGGATAAGTGCTAGGCCCGGAGTCGTCTCTTTTGAAAACGTGTTTTCGCAATGTAAAGTCTTTTGGCTGTACGCTTTTTAAGATACGTTTTATGCAAGCTGATGATTTAAAACTGGGTTAAATGCAATGCGATAAAATAGTAAATAACACAAGCGATTTTTAACGTGGTTCGGATAACAGATCCTACGTCCACGGTCCTGAACTCAGCAGGAGAAACTTGTTGATTAATCTGAGCAAGTCTAAGCAAGGAAACTGTACGCAGGACAGATCCTTCTAAGTTATAGTCCTTAGCGACTTTTACAATCCAAACCTAAGTTTAGAAGGGAGGGAATATTCTCCAACTGAGAAGGAGTTCTTACAACAAGAACGATTCACTAAATGTGAACTCCTTCGAATCTAAGCTATGAATCTAGCAATGAGCTTAGTTTAGAGAAGAAAGGGATCAAAGAGCTCTAGAGAGATGAACTACAAGAAGTGTTCTATGAAAACTAGTTCGTCTCTGGACAAGCTTGAAGGTTCTAGAGCGTTGTGAGCTTGAATGCTTTCCCTTGATTTCACGTATATTCCTCTTTTTTTTCAAAATCTTCAAATCCTTCTCTATTTATAGCTGTGAGTTGTGGCATATGTCCGTTGGAGACGACGATGCCACGTGTCACAAGCCTCCAAAGAAAACGGCCATAAATTCGAGCTAGTTGCAGCAGGGCAGTTAATGCACTGTTCATGAGAGCAGCTTCACTGTTGAGTAGGTAAGCGTTGTCGGCTTCTCATTGGTCGAGGTTTGTAGTTGGTGAGAGTGTCAGAGTTGACCGTTCAAACAACCTCGTATGTCTTCTGCTGAACTATTCGAAAAGACTTCAGGTGCAGGGTCGCTTTCTGTCGGGTACAGTAGACTGAATACGTCTCTGTCTTCTTCGGCTGAGTCGTCTGACTGATGAAGTGAGCTTCTGATAGTCAGTTGGTCGACTGCGAAGGTATTGTGCTTGCATAGGTTCTTTCGCTGATGACCATCAGCTGATAATGTCGTCTACTGAGATCGGGTAAGCTGATGCGCTGTCTCCAGCTGAGTTTAGCATTCAGCTTCTGACGAAGAACGCAAGTGATTACACTGATGACATGGGGTTCTGAAAAGTATCTTCAGCAGAAGATCAGCTCAACAACTACCCCGTACAGGAGTTAGACAAAAACAATAAACATAACATCAAGTCTAACCTATACATCAGCTAATCCTATCGACACACTAATCTACTGATATCAGCTCGGTTTTGGGATCTTCAATTCCATAGTACTACTATGATTTCCCCTAATTTCTTTTAACCCTAGAACAGCTGAGTATCAATCTACTGACTCATATCCAACAATTTCCCCCTAATTGATGATGCCAAAACCTCTATACTCTAACATCTATCAAAGATACTGTCCTACTGACAACAATTTCCCCCTTAAAGCATCTGAGGAAAAACTGATAAGAGTAAATGAACTTCAGCAGGTGAGAGAAAGGCAAGATCAGAGAAACTGATGTGAGTGTGTGTCAGATCACTTGGTGATCAGTCGTGAAAACATGACACTAAAAAGCTTAAAGACAATGAGCGATTGTCTAGCAAGCGATGGGAACTCTTATAGACAGATCGACAGAGTACAGGTTCCTATGCTATTACAAAGAATTATCAAAAACAAAGAGGAGAAATCACTGCTGACGTCTGAAGCTCTGAGTCTTCTTCTTGAAATCCTCCGAGCGATCAGCTGGAGGGTCCAGGCAGTAAAATTTATAAATCCTTTTGCGCAAAACCTGGATTTCCTCTTGATCTTCTGGTCTATGCGGATGTAACTCATGCTGATAGGCTGCAAATTCGATTTCTTCTTCGATAGACTTTGTGATGATAATGCCTTTAGCAGTCATGGGAGGAGGATATCTTCTGAATGCAGGTGCTTTCACAGGAATGTTCAGTTCTTTCATGATAGGCAGCAACCGTTCTCCGAGTTCTGGAAAGACTTCATTAAAACACTCTTCGAACAGTTGATCAGCCGGAATGTCTTTCGGATAGAAGCCCCATACATACAGATTTTTAACAAACATTTCTTTGAGAGTCTCCCATTGATCATTCAGATCAGCAGGTACCCATTTGTCCACATGAGGTGCAGGAATCAGCTTCATATGAGATAGGCTTATCAGATAGGCTTTTCATTCTTGCCAGGTCAGCCATCCTTTTCTTCTCACGGAGAGCGGATGCTCTAGTGTCTCCTCGTCTGAGACTCAGTCCTTGCAGCATCGCCTCCCAGGTCGCTTGTTCTTCTGCTATCTGCTCAGGTGTAAGAGTAGATATGGGAATACTCTGAGCAAGAGCTTTGATTTCGCGGCAAGAGCCTTAGCAAAATCTTCTTGGGCTTTCTTCTTTTGCTCTTCGATCCGTTTTTAATGACCTTTCTCTTTCCTTTGCCCCGACGGCTTTGCCCTTAGGCTTTTTTTTGCTTCATTGCCTCCTCTAGCCGACGCTCCCGGTCCAGCCTTGTCTTGCAGCTCTTGGGCTATTCTGAGGTCGAATGCCTCTTGCTCCGCTTTTGATTTAAACTTCTTGACCGGGGAGGAAGGAGTAGTGGATTCAGTAGCGATTTCCTTCCCCGACCTCTGTGGCAGCTGTTGAGACTCTTTTTCTTCAGCTGGCTCTTCAAGGAATTGAGCGATTTCGTCTATGTGTGCAGCTGAAGAGGAGATGGGGGTGGCTTGTAGTGGGAAATCAAGGAGAAGGACCTCAGTAGATGTACCTTTCTGAGTAGATGGTCCTGCCTCCGGAGCCTGTTCCCCCTGAATCTCTGCGGCTGAGGGCTCTGCTGCTGAGGAGGGTCCCGCCTCCCGAGCTCGTCCCTCAAGGATCGGACGTCGGTACGTATCCGTATCAGGTTCATCTTTCACAATATCTTCCCCCTTTTTGGCATCAGCAATATTTGCCAGGGAGGTGCGGATAGCTTTTACGTCCTGCTCCAGATTGTGCACAGAATCTTTGATCTGGGTAACTGTGTCATCAAAATCACTGACCAAGTTGCAGTAGTTTTCCCAGTCTTTCTCCTGATCAGCTCTAGATTTCTTCAACTAGGCGGCTGACTCCTGACGGAGTTTCAGCAGAGCTTGATCATTTGATTCTGATATTTCGTTCTGAATGGCTTTTAAGGCCTCAGCCTGTTGCTTAATGGCTGTTTGAAGAGAAATGGTTGCTATCTTGTTTCTCTCATCTATGAAGCCTTGAACTGTTTTCATGGCCTGAGTCAGCTGCTCCGAGAAAGTTTTATGCTGAGCGGCAAGCAGCTGCTGACTCTGTGCTGTTAAATCGGCCTTTTGAGCACTTAGGGCCTGCTCAACTATCTCCTAGAAATCTGGCTGAGAAGCCTCTTTAGGAATTGAGATGTCGGCGGCCAACTTACTTAGAGCTTCGTTCTGAGCCTTGGTGTACTTCTCCCATTTGAAATGAACATCTTTGGCTAGGAGTCGATTTTTCTCACCTTGGCGTTTGATAGCCCTGTTGACAGAACGTGAGGACACGGAACCGATGGGTTGTATCTGATAAGAGCTGGTTCCGAGCCTCTGCTCGTAGAACGAGATCAATCGCTCCCTACGTACTTCCCGGAGCGGTTGTAGCCTCACCCGATGTGACTATGGGTGGTGTTGGGCTCTTCTCTTGGGGAGTTTGTCCCTCTGCGCAGATTCTCCCCGGTGCCGCTTCCTTGGGTTTGCCATCCATCTCCTCATCTTGATCATCATTATCACCTTTATCGGAAGGTGGAGATGGGGGCGGAGCTGTTTCGGTCGGAGCTCTCAAGCTCGGTAAATAGAGCATTGCGGCTCTCAAATCTTCGAAGGACACCACATCGGTCGGCTCTCCGAATCCATCTTGGCTTGGAGCTCTTGCTCCTCTCGTCGCAGCTCATCCGGTGACTGGCTGGGATTTGGCAAAGTCAATAAGAATGTCCCAGTGCAGAAAACCTTAAGAGCATCCGAGCTCTTGTCCTTCTTGTTATTTCAACCAGATCTGCTCGCTCGGCAATTTCGGTATCTCTTCTTTGAATCTCAGCTGCAGCACGCAGTCGAGTGGTGTCAGTTGTTGTCCACTCAGCAGTAGGTTTGGGTGACGGTTCTCTCTTGTCAGACTCTGTTTCCTCAGAGCTGATCACTTGGACCTTGTCCTTGATCGTCGCTCCCTCGATTCCGATGTCGAATCGAGTAGTTGCTCCTCTTGAGTAGAAGGAGGAGCTGACTCAAAAATGGTAAGTGGCTGAGCCACTGTGACCTCAGCAGGTCGAGTCTTAGCCAACCTCCTCTTCTTTGGCACTTGGACGGATGGGGGGCGGAAGCGAGACGCAGCTCTCTTCGATTCAGGTGGCCCCTTGCCAATTGACTTCTCTGTTCCAGCCTTTGTCATAAATTTAATACTCTTGAGATCAAAAGACTTTGAGTCCGCAAAAGCTGAACGTTCCTGTACCACACTCTCTATCAGCACCGACATCTTGGTGCCGAATAGGAGCTTGCTGTCTTGGTTAGCTTCCTCTCTCCAAGGTGGCGAAGTAGTGAACTTCCGGGCTTGGGCCTTGATCGAATAGTATAGTAGTCGGCCCAGTTCACTTCTACTCCATCGTCTATAATCATCATCAGTTGTATCCTCGGCTTAGAAAGCTGATCATAGGATCCAGCTGAGCTCGTCAGAATATGAGATACAACGTAAGCTAAACCCCCGTATCGAGGTAGCAAAAGATTCCTCTCGTAGAGTCAGTCTTGAACACTATGTCGCTGCGTCCACAGAACTTTTGGACGTAATCATTTATCTCCCTTTCCTTATAACCAATGGGAGAAATACCAGCTGAGGGGAGTTTAAAGGCTTGAACGAGAGCCTCTGAGATGTTGAAGGAGTGGGTAGCCTCGCTCCACTTATTTGGGGCAACTTCCCGACTGTAAACAAACGAAGCCTCTTCTCCTCCTGAGGCAAGCGACTTCCAGTTGTAGTAGGCCTCCACAACTTGTCTCGGCGGATGAGAACGGGGATGCCTCGACACAAGAGTTGCCGGCCACGACTTCTCAAGGGCGCCAAACACCGGCTCCAAATATGAAAGGTCCACCTGCCGGAGAGCCATCGTCGGCTCAAACTGAACCCAGATGGTCATGATCTCAACCATCTTCTCAGGAGTTTGTACTATCGCCATTGAAATCTGCAAAACAAATTGTTAGGACTTGAAAATAGAGTAAGTCAGTGACTATCAGCAGATATTAATACATTACCGTGAAATAGAGCTTGAATGAATATACAGCAATGCAGTTTGGATGAGGATTTAGGAAGATAACTGAATCACTAAGAAAAAGCTCTAAGATATGAGAATGGCGAAAAGTGAGGAGTAATCGAAGTTGAAAAAATTTTGTATAAGTTGATTTGATCTTCAGTTTGAATCCTATGGTTCAAATTTAATCTTTCAAAATCGATGGACGTCTAAGATTGAATGATATAGAGGGTATGATTACTTAGCCGCCAATACTATAGATATACGTAATAAAGGTAAGTGAGAAGACATGCATTAAATGCGCGACAGAGAGCATTAATTACACAGGCGAAGGGTCCTGCTGACCTTTCCTTAAACCTTAAGCATAATAAATGGTAAGAAATAAATGCTCCTTAACAACCGAATGTAAGCGATCGATGCATTAAATGCGGCATGCTTCGAACAATTTAAGTAACGATACTACGCAAACCTCTTCATCTGAACTTATCACCGGTTACCATCATTTATCGGGAGGATGGTTGTGCCGACGACCATGTTCCCCCTCTTGCGTGTGTACAGTGTGCATCTCCCAACTGAGTCACTGTACTAAGTTTTCTGACCTGTCGTGCTGATTCCATACTGATACCAATTGTTGCTAAGTAGTATATCATTATCAGTAGTTGGCTTCTACTGACTTGTCTCAGTAGGATCTAGCAGACCTAGCTCAACCGATAGTTCTCCGAACTTTGTTCTCGCCTAGTGGTTTGGTCGGTATGTCGCACTTTGCTTATCGGTATGGATTTTCTCCATTCCGATGTCCTTCTTCTCGACATGGTCTCTGATGAAGTGATGTCGAATATCCACGTGCTTGCATCTCGTATGCAGAACTGAGTTATAGCTATTGCACTGGTGGAGTCACAGTAGATGGGCACTTCATCCTGAGTTATACCATAATCTCTCAATTGTTGTCGAAGCCAAAGGATGCGGGCACAAGCAACTTCCTCGCAGCCATGTACTCGGCTTCGGTAGTGGACGTAGCTGCCGAATGCTTGTTTCTTTGAAAACCACGATATCGCTTCTTTGCCGCCTAGGAACCGACATGTTCCGGAAGTTGATTTTCGATCTATCCCGCATCCCGCATAATCGGCATCGAATAACTTTGTTAGTGTTAGATTATCATCAGCGGGATACCATAACCCAAAGATCGTGTTCCTCTTAGATATCACGAATCTTCTTCGTCGAGTCTAGATGACTTCGCTTGGGATTCGCCTGAAATCTTGCGCATACACCTACAGCATATAAGTTATGTCAGTCGGCTAGTTGTTAAATAAAGTAAAGAACCAATAATAGCTCTATAATCGGTAGAGTTAACGAAGCTCCCTCATTGTCTAGATCGATTTTAAAGTTTGTGTTCATGGGGATCTTGACTGGCTTGCTGGAATCACAACCGAATCTTTTGAGAAGATCTCGAGTGTATTTGGCCTGATTGATGAAAATTCCTTCAGCTGATTGCTTTACTTGAAATCCAAGGAAATAATTCATCTCTCCCATCATAGACATCTCGAATTTCTCCTTCATCATTTTCTCAAACTGCTGACATATGACTTCGTTTCTGCAGCCGAAAATGATGTCGTCCACGTAGATTTGCACCAGTAGAATGTCATCTTCTGACTTTATGCTGAATAGAGTGCGATCTACGGTCCCTTCTGAAAACCTTTATGAAGTAGAAAGTCTGATAGGGTATCATACCAAGCCCTGGGTGCTTGTTTTAACCCATACAGAGCTTTCCTAAGTCTGTACACCTGATGTCCCTGCTGAAAGCCAGGTGGTTGTTCAATGTAGACTTCTTCCTTCAGTACGCCGTTCAGAAAAGCTGACTTCACATCCATCTAATATACTTTAAAACCTTGATGTGTTGCATATGCTAGGAAAAGACGAATGACTTCCAATCTGGCGACTGGAGCGAATGTTTCATCAAAGTCAATTCCTTTAGCTTGACTGTAACCTTCTGCAACTTGTCGAGCTTTATTTCTGACAATGACGTTGTTTTCATCTCGCTTGTTCTTGAAGACCCACTTTGTTCCGATCACGTGCTGATGTCTAGGTCTGTCAACAAGCTCCCATACTTCATTTCGCACGAATTGGTTCAGCTCTTCTTGCATGGCTATGACCCAGTCAGCATCTTTAAGTGCATCCTCTATCGATTGAGGTTCATCTGTAGACATAAAACAAGAGTAAAGTGAGCTTTCGCCTTGACTTAATCTTGATCTTGTCCTTATAGTAGCTGACGGATCTCCAATGATTAGATCTGAAGAATGAGCATCGAGCCACGAGCGTCTGAGTCGGGCTTCTTCTTCTGATACTACTTCTGCACAGTCAGTAGGAGTATTAGGCATTTCGAGTAATCGTTCGTAGTGATCAAGCAATTCAGTGTGAAGATTAGGATCTACTGAGTTTCCAGGTTCAGGGGCATTTAGCTCAGGAACATTTAATGTTCCCCCTAAGTTTATATTCTCAGTAGAGGTCTCAGTTACCACGGGGGCTTCCTCATCGACCGTTGTTACCTGTTGTTGATTCTGTTCTGGAGAATCAACCAGGTCAGCTACATTGCTTGTTGACTGAGTCTGAATTTCATCATCGTCTGACTCATCATCCCAACAATGCTGGATCTTCTCAGCTTTATCATTCGGTCAAGAATCCCGTAGCTTGCTGCCGACATCTTCGATGTTTGGCTCGCATATCTTTCCCGTCCTTAGTAACAAACTCATCAAAAACAACATGAGGGCTTTCCTCCACGCAAAGAGTCCGATAGTTAAAGACTCGAATGCTTTGCTTTGAACCGAGAGTATCCTAAGAATACTCCTTGATCGATTCTTTGTCGTCAAATACTTTCAACTGATCTTTCCCATTATTGTGGATAAAGCAAGGACAGCCAAAAATATGGAAATGAGAAATAGAAGGAATTCTCCCTTTCCACAGTTCGTAAGGCGTCTTCATGTGTTGCATTGTAAGCAGTGAGCGATTCTGAGTGTAGCGGTACGTGTCAGTAGCATCTGCCCAAAACTTTGAGGGTAGTCCAGAGTCTGCTAGGAGCGTTCTTGCTGCTTCTTTGAGTGTTCTGTTCTTTCGTTCAGCAAGTCCGTTCTGCTGAGGGGTGCGTGCAGCTGATGTCTCGTGCTGAATTCCCTCTTTATCGTAGTACTCTTTAACTACTGAGTTTAGAAACTCTGTTCCTCTGTCTGAGCGTATCCTCTGTATCTTGATGTCCTTTTCCACACTGGGCTTTTTCAGTAGATTAGGCAGCTCAGTCTGAACATCAGACTTATTGGCGATGAAGATGACCCAAGTATATCTCGAGTAGTCGTCTATGATGACTAGGGCATACTTCTTGCCTCTTATAGTCACTGGAGAGACTGGCCCGAAAAGATCCATGTGAAGCAGCTGAAGGATTCCATCAGTGGAAGGTGAAGGAATAGGTGGATTGCTCTTCTTTGTCTGCTTTCCCTTCAGGCATGCTTCACAATTTCTATCTTTGATAAAATATTCCTTGGGCAGTCCTCTGACTTTAGAGTTCTTTGCGAGCTTGTTCATAGTCTTGAAGTTCAGGTGGCTGAGTCTCTTGTGCCATAGCCAGCCTGACTTGTCACTTGATTTAGTCTGTCCAAGCAAGCAAGCCTCAGGTTCTGCGGTTTTCCAGTTTGCAACATAGATGTTCTTCTTCCGCGAGCCTGACAACACTGTTTTCCCTGTAGATTTGTCAACAACATCACAGAAACCAGCGTCAAAGATAACTCTGTTAAGATTATCACAGAATTGACTGACAGAAAGGAGATTATGTTGAAGTCCTTCAACATATGTTACTCTTAGGAACCGAGGCGAGTCCCAATGTTCGGTGTTCCATATCCCCTTGTGTAGCCTCCGGAGTTGTCACCAAACTCATGCTCGGGACCATCTTTTTGTACGTAGTTGGTCGTCGAGCTCTTCCGATGTGTCATGTGTCTCGAGCAGCCGCTGTCCACTATCCAAGGGTCCTTATGCACCTGCAAAACAGAAACATTTTTAGGTACCCTTTGGTTCAGTTGGGTCCTTATAGGTTAGTGGGTGATTTCGGAACCCAGATCTGCCTAGGAACCTTAGAAGTCTCGAGACTTCTTCTTCGAACCTTGTCGGCTTCTCTCTCTTTAGGACTTGGAGATACTGACTTCTTGTTGACTTTGGGTTCGGGAGCTTTCTTCTTCGATTCTTAGCGCTTCTCCCGACCCCCGGGCTCATAGTAGTATGAACCGTACTGAGCCGGATGCTCATACAGTGGTTCTCTATACTGTTCTGCCCATCTGACCTTCTTGGTTCCCCCTGAGTTTGATCGTGGTGTCCTAGGGCTGGAACCATTGGTCACCGCTTCTTCTTCGGTTGCTCGGCCGAGGTGCAATAATTTTCTCGTTTGTTCTTCGCCCGAGGTGGAGTGACGAGCGGTTGTACTTTCCTCTCGACGAACCTATCGGTCGGCAAGTCCGAGCTCTTGGAAGTGGAAGCTTCATGTTTGTAGCCAAGGCCTTCCTTCACGAGGTTGGCCGTTGTGCTCGAGCATATTTTCCAACTTCTCCTTAGCTCCAAGTGCTTGTTCGGTCATCGGTCCTCTCCGGACTTCGTCACTTCTTCCGAGTGAATCATAATCCTTTTGTACGTCCGAGGGCTTCGACCGAGTTGAGCTATTTCGGTCTCTTTCTCGAATTGTCCTTGGTCGGACCGAGATCTCGAGTCTCTTGAAGCCGAGACTTAGTCATAAGAGATTTAATCTCTTCCTTGAGTCTCGCCACTAGATCCACCGACTCGGTAGAGACCCGACAATCGAAGAAAGTCTCGATTTTCAGCCTTTACCTGTTCAAGTTCTCCGAATCGTTCTGCCTGAACTCTCTGCTCGCCCGAATCTGCTCCTCTAGTAGTTCATCATACGCTTGCACAACGTCTAGAGGATCATCTGTGACAGAACATGTGTCGTGTGTGCTATGTGAAGAAGAGGTTGTTTTAGGTTTAGAGTTTACCTCAGTCTCTTCTCCTGCCATCAAGCAGTATTCGGCTGACTCTTCAGGACTTGTATTTGTTTCCTCAACTGCGACGAATGCGGCTTCGTCTTCAGAGGAATACATGAAAGTATCCTCTTCAATTGAGTTGTCGGATATCTCTCCCGGCTATGTAGCCTCGCCTTCGTTTGGCGAATTTTTCTCTTCTGGCTTGCCGTTCTGCTCTTTGAGCAGCTGAGAGTTCGGGACAGTCGTACTGATAATGTCCCTCCTTTTTGCAGTTATAGCATGTAGAGACTTTGCTGCTGCTGCTTTTTCCAACTGAGTCCTTTGAAGGACTAGCAGCTTCATGCTCTGTTTTCCTGCATTCAGGTGTAGAATTAGATTCTTCCCTTTTTTGATAATCTTTCTTACCTGAGGGTGAATCTCTGTGATACTTCTTCAGCTTCCTGACTCTCTCCTTTTCTCTTTGGTATTTGAGAGCCATCAGCGCGAGTGGATCAGCAGCAGATATTTCAGATGACTTTGTTTCAGCTGCTACTGCCTTGCTCAATGAAGTATTTTTGTTTCCAGTTTTGCTGACAGTTGCCTTAAAGGCATGATCAATGTGGGTGTCAGCTGGAGCACTGGAGCATCTCTGGGGTAGGCTGTGCTCAAATTCCTCCGTTTTTAGTTCTGAAAAGATAACATCAGGAGTTAGAGAATTTAGATCAGAACGTCTTAGATAAGTAGCAAATGGAAGCCACTTCTGTCGAGGTAACGCTCTTAAGATCTTGGTGTTCATCTCTTTATTGGTGAACATCCTCCCCAGCCCATTGATGACGTTGACTTGGTTTGTGAATCTAACACTGAGCTCGTCAATCGTCTCATTTGGCTCCATAGTAAGGGCGTCGAACTTCTGAAGCTCTAGTTCGAGCTTGTTCTCCTTAATCTGAGGGGTTCCTCGGCTCGCATGCAGCCGGAGCATCCCATAGCTCTTTTGCTGTTTTACAATCTTGCACTCTGCCGAGGTGTGAGTCACTGAGCGTAGTCAGTATAGCGTTTCGTGCCACTCGGTCTAGATTGTGCAGCTTTTTCTCTTCAGGTGTGAAGACAGATTTGTCTTTGGGAATCTTTGCACCTGTCTATGCTCCTACGCCTTCTCCAGCAGCAAATACGACGCTATCGATCATGGGGATTATGGGTTCTATTTCAAGAACATCCGCCATGCTGTCGTGGAGTGACGTAAGATGTGCCTCCATACGCAAGCGCCAAACTGTATAATTTTCAATGGAGAACATCGGCACCATCCGAATACCTGACATATCAGATATGTTGCAACGAGTATAGGGATGAGATGAAGAGATGCTTGTGCAGAGAAAACGTTTTCGGGATCAGTTCGAGAGGACCAGTATTACAGAACCGGCGATCAGTTGAACACCGTGCGCTCTGATACCAATTGTTGGTCCGGAGACGAAGAGTCAGGTGTAGAGGGGGGGGTGAATACACCTGAGCTCTGTTTCTTTTTCTCAGTGAAGGTCAGCTGAAGCTGATGTTTGCAACTGATGAACAGTGCCAAATAAGCCTTCGATCACTGGGGTCAAAGTGAGTCGGCTTCGAGCTCTTCTGCCGACCGATGTCGGTATTACGAAACTCGGTCGGAGACCGTAGTGCGGATAAGTGTTAGGCCCAGTCGTCTCTTTTGAAAATGTGTTTTCGCAATGTAAAGTCTTTTGGTATGTGCGCTTTTTAAGATACGTTTTATGCAAGCCGATGATTTAAAATCGGGTTAAATGCAATGCGATAAAACAGTAAATAACACAAGCGATTTTTAACGTGGTTCGGATAACAGATCCTACGTCCACGGTCCTGAACTCAGCAGGAGAAACTTGTTGATTAATCTGAGCAAGTCTAAGCAAGGAAACTGTACGCAGGACAGATCCTTCTAAGTTATAGTCCTTAGCGACTTTTACAATCCAAACCTAAGTTTAGAAGGGAGGGAATATTCTCCAACTGAGAAGGAGTTCTTACAACAAGAACGATTCACTAAATGTGAATCCTTCGAATCTAAGCTATGAATTTAGCAATGAGCTTAGTTTAGAGAAGAAAGGGATCAAAGAGCTCTAGAGCGATGAACTACAAGAAGTGTTCTATGAAAACTAGTTCGTCTCTAGATAAGCTTGAAGGTTCTAGAGTGTTGTGAGCTTGAATGCTTTCCCTTGATTTCGCGTATATTCCTCTCTTTTTTTTTCGAAATCTTCAAATCCTTCTCTATTTATAGCTGTGAGTTGTGGCATATGTCCGTTGGAGACGACGATGCCACGTGTCACAAGCCTCCAAAGAAAACGGCCATAAATTCGAGCTAGTTGCAGTAGGGGCGGTTAATGCGGCTTGTTCATGAGAGTAGCTTTACTGTAGAGTAGGTAAGCGTTGTCGGCTTCTCATTGGTCGAGGTTTGTAGTTGGTGAGAGTGTCAGAGTTGACCGTTCAAACAACCTCGTATGTCTTCTGCTGAACTATTCGAAAAGACTTCAGGTGTAGGGTCGCTTTTACGTCGGGTGCATGAGATCGAATACGTCTCTGTCTTCTTCGGTTGAGTCGTCTGACTGATGAAGTGAGCTTCTGATAGTCAGTTGGTCGACTGCGAAGGTATTGTGCTTGCATAGGTTCTTCCGCTGATGACCATCAGCTGATAATGTCTTCTACTGAGGTCGGGTAAGCTGATGCGCTGTCTCCAGCTGAGTTTAGCATTCAGCTTCTGACTAAGAACGCAAGCGATTACACTGATGACATGGGGTTCTGAAAAGTATCTTCAGCAGAAGATCAGCTCAACAACTACCCCGTACAGGACTTAGACAAAAACAATAAACATAACATCAAGTCTAACCTATACATCAGCTAATCCTATCGACACACTAATCTACTGATATCAGCTCGGTTTTGGGATCTTCAATTCCATAGTACTACTATGATTTCCCCCAATTTCTTTTAACCCTAGAATAGCTGAGTATCAATCTACTGACTCATATCCAACATATCTTGAGACCCTGCCTACAGCATATGAGATATCTCCTCTCATACAAAGCATCGCATATATGAGGCTACTGACAACGGAGTCATATTGTACTAGCCTCATACTTTCTATCTCTTCAGGCGTTTTAGGGCACTGATTCTTGGATAAAAAAATGCCATGTCTGAAAGGTACTGAACCTCTCTTGGCATTTTGCATGCTAAAACGAGCAATAACAGTGTCAATGCAGGACGCTTGTGACAAGCTTAATATCCTTTTCTGGCAATCTCGGATAACCTTGATCCCAAGGATGTAAGCAGATTCACCTAAGTCCTTCATTTGAAACTTCTCGGATAACCATGTCTTTATGTCTGATAACACTTCAACATTGTTAGGACAGGAAAATGCAAGAAACACCACTGATCCGCTAACACAAATACTGTACACACACCTCGTTAGGACAGGATACAAATCCATAGGATTTGATTACCTCGTCGAAAACGCTGGTGCCATAACCGAAAATCTTGCTTAAGTCCATGAATAGACTTCTTAAGCTTCCAAACTAGATGCTCTTCGCCCTCCTTAACAAAACCATCTGGATGTTCCATGGAGATGTCCCTACCTTTTTTCAAGGTGACCGTTTAGGAATACGATTTTAAAATACATTTGCTAGGTCTCTAGGTTCATGTGATCTGCTATGGCAAGGAGAATCCGAATGGACTTGATCAATGCTACAAGCGAGAAGGCCTCTTCGTAATCGATACCTTCTTTCTGGGTAAAACCCTTCGACACTAGCCTGGCCTTAAACGCCAGGATCTCTCCATTCGGTGCTCTCTCTTTCTCTTGTATACACACGTACTACCAATAGCCTTGTAGCCCTCGGGTAGTTCAGTGATCTCGTATACATCCATATCAATTATGGACTTAAATTATGGGTCCATGACGATTCGCTAGGAATCTGCATCTACATCTCCCACTGCTTCGTTGTAAGTCCAGGGATCCACGGTATCTTGTTCATCTGCCAGGAAATGATCAAACGTCTCCCCAGTGAACATATACCGATCAGGTGTAAATATCACCCTTCCAATACGTCGAACAGTGTCAGGTGTTGTGTTAACAGATTGTGCAGTTACTCGTGGAGTACTATCTTGCACAACTGGTTGTTTAAGTGGAACTCGACCACCTTATAATTCCTCAAGGATGATGTCGACTCGAGATTTATGGTTACTAATATAATCCTCTTCTAAGAACCGAGCGTTAGGGCTAACAACGATCTTCTGTTCTTTAGGATCATAAAAGTATCCACCCTTCGTTTCCTTCGGATACCCTATGAACAACATCACTTCTGAACGTGATTCCAATTTGTCGGCCTGCCTATTTAGTGAAGGAAATATTAGGTTAGGAACGAAACCATCCTCCTTCGTATGTTGTCGCGGCTCTGATTGCTGCACTTGTGTCAGATCTTCTGATCTGTGTCCCGACCTTTTTCTTCCTCTGGGTGGTCAGAGAACTGGAGAAAATAAGATTATGTCTCTCCCACAAAACTCACGCAGGCGTGTATTATTTTTGTGTGTGTGTCTCTGTTTCTGAACAGAATACTAATATATATATGCTTCAAAAGCCAATATAATATTCATATATTTGTAGCTCATTAATTTAATTATATTTCTAATGAGCTCCCACATAATTAGCCTATAATATAATAAATTAATCCACTGGGCTACTAATATTTATCAATTAATTGGCCCAACCAATTAATTCCAGATAAATAACATTATTAAATAATGTAAAAATACATTAATCCATTAATAATGATTTCTGAGAGACAATAAACAACTAGGCAACTGATTACGCCAGATCAGGGATCTAATACAAGAAATAAAGTTGGGCCTCAAATTAATTACTCCCTCCGTCCCGTTATTTGTGGCTCAATTGGTTTTGGCACGGGAATTAAGAGAGTAGATGATAAAGTATGAGAGAGAGAGTAGATGATAAAGTATGAGAGATAAAATGAGTAAGATAATGAGAGAAAGATGATAAAGTAGGAGAGAGAGTGTAATAAAGTAGGAGAGAAGATGATAGAGTAGGAGTAATTTTTTACCAAATTAGGAAAGTGGGCACAAATAATGGGACACCCCTTTCGGGAAAGTGATCCACAAATAGCGGGACGGAGGGAGTAATTCTCTATGCTCAGCCCAGAGCAAAATTAATTAATAAACACAGATTCA
This sequence comes from Lavandula angustifolia, assembly GCA_028984105.1. Lineage (NCBI taxonomy): Eukaryota > Viridiplantae > Streptophyta > Magnoliopsida > Lamiales > Lamiaceae > Lavandula > Lavandula angustifolia. The sequence continues at coordinate 17,986,600 of CM054806.1, read as the reverse complement.
TTCCACTAGAGAATCCATGCTGACTTACCCCTTTAATCGATCTCCGTATTTAAGATAGAAATATCCGTTAATTATTTAAGATCACTGACAGCTTAAATTAATTAACATCTTGTATTCCTGAGTAGTACTACTCGACCTTATTAACATACCTGAACTTAATCAACCGGCGGGGTTTAGTGTGCTAATCCTTTCGAGTTCCTTAGGGGATATTATCAACCCATTTTACTAGGATATGGCTGCAAGATACAGACAGCCAGCCTGAGCCACAAATAATAACTAACACCCAAGATACGTAGATCCGGTCGCGATGACTTTCACCATAGTAGGTCAAAGTGATAGATAGCCAAATGCGCTCAGCTGAAGTCTTAACAAGCTTAAGACCAGCTAAGTCACCGAGATCTTGGTTCTCCACTAAGGTCAGTTAGGAGAACACATCTCACTGTGATCCGTCAATACACCACCTTCAGTGTACCAGTAAGGACAAGCAGCTAAGAAAAGCCACTTCTTATACAAACTGCAGCTTAAACCGACAACTTATCCTGATGTTGTCTCAGCTGTGATAACTGTTTATATCTTGTCAGTTCAACCAATTTGTGTCGTCTTCTGTGATACCCGACACACTACACAAATCTAACTTTTGTACAAGATAAAGGACTACATGTGCAAATATATAAATTTATCAGATAGAAGAACAAAATAGTGGTAAGGACAAAACACATTGTATACAAACATAAAAAGTACTTCCAATATACAAAATCCCAACAATTCTCCCACTTATACTAAAGTAAACTTTTAGTATACAATGTGTCAGTTCTAGGTACAAACTAGTACTCAGCTATATCTCAGCTATCTGGGTACAAACTAGTGCTCAGCTATATCTCAGCTATCTATCCTATCTATCACTGCATCTTCTCCCACTTATACAAAAGTTTTTGTAGTCCTAAGTGGGGGCATCTCTACCACTCTTAAGCCACGAACATGCTTCTCGTAAGCTGGGAGTGATAAGCTCTTTGCGAAAGGATTAGCTAGGTTGACTTCAGTTCCAATTTTTTCAATCAACATGTCACCTCGATTTACGAATACTCGTATAATGTGGTACTTCCTGTCTACGTGTTTAGACGCCTTGTGAGATCTAGGTTCCTTTGAATTTGCCATTGCACCCGAGTTATCACAATAAATTGTGATAGTCTTAGGCAATTCAGAACAATATCAAGATCCTGGAGGAAATTCTAGAGCCATACTGCCTCTTTCGAAGCTTCTGAAGCACCCACATACTCTACTTCCATGGTTGAGTCCGCAATGCATTTCTGCTTTGCACTCCTCCATGAAATGGCTCCACCTCCCAAGGTAAACACATAACCCGAGGTAGACTTCTTCTCATCTTTGTCAGCCTGGAAATCCGATTTTGTATAACCCAAAGACACTAGACTGTCTGACTGGTAAACAAGCCTATAATCTCTAGTCCGTTTAAGGTACTCGAGAATATGCTTGACCGCAGTCCAGTGTTCCTTTCCAGGGTTAGACTGATATCTTGAGACCATGCCTACAACATATGAGATATTTTCTCTCGTACAAAGCATCGCATACATGAGGCTACCGACAGCAAAAGCATATGGTACAAGTCTCATACTTTCTATCTCTTTAGGCGTTTTCGGGCACTGATTCCTGGATAGAAAAATGCCATGTCTGAAAGGTACTGAACCTCTCTTGGCTTTTTGTATGCTAAAACGAGAATTAACAGTGTCAATGTAGGACACTTGTGACAAGCTTAACATCCTTTTCTGGCGATCTCGGATAACCTTGATCCCAAGGATGTAAGCAGCTTCACCTAAGTCCTTCATTTGAAACTGCTCGGATAACCACGTCTTTACGTCTGATAACACTTCAACATTGTTGCCAATGAGAAGGATGTCATCTACATAAAATGCAAGAAACACCACTGATCCGCTAACACAAATACGGTACATACACCTCGTTAGGACAGGATACAAATGCATAGGATTTGACTACCTCGTCGAAAATGCTGGTGCCTTAACCGGAAATCTTTCTTAAGTCCATGAATAGACTTCTTAAGCTTCCAAACTAGATGCTCTTCGCCCTCCTTAACATAACCATCTGGATGTTCCATGGAGATGTCCCTACCTTTTTTCAAGGTGATCGTTTAGGAATACGGTTTTAACATACATTTGCCAGATCTCTAGGTTCATGTGATCTGCTATGGCAAGGAGAATCCGAATGGACTTGATCATTGCTACAAGCGAGTAGGCCTCTTCGTAATCGATACCTTCTTTTTGGGTAAAACCCTTCGCCACTAGCCTGGCCTTAAACGCCATGATCTCTCCATTCGGTGCTCTCTCTTTCTCTTGTATACCCACTTACTACCAATAGCCTTGCAGCCCTCGGGTAGTTCAGTGATCTCGTATACATCCATATCAATTATGGACTTAAAGTCTGAGTTCATGACGATTCGCTAGGTATCTGCATCTACATCTCTCACTGCTTCGTTGTAAGTCCAGGGATCCACGGTATCTTGTTCATCTGCCGGGAAATGATTAAACGTCTCCCCAGTGAACATATACCAATCAGGTGTAAATATCACCCTCCCACTACGTCGAACAGTGTCAGGTGCTGTGTTAACAGATTGTGCAGTAACTCGTGGAGTACTATCTTGCACAACTGGTTGTTCAAGTGGAACTCGACCACATTGTAATTCCTCAAGGATGATGTCGACTTGAGATTTATGGTTACTAATATAATTCGCTTCTAAGAACCAAGCGTTAGGGCTAACAACGATCTTCTATTCTTTAGGATCATAAAAGTATCCACCCTTCATTTCCTTCGGATACCCTTTGAACAACATCACTTCTGAACGTGATTCCAATTTGTCGGTCTGCCTATTTAGTGAAGGAAATATTAGGTTAGGAACGATACCTTCCTCCTTCGTATGTTGTCGCGGCTCTGATTGTTGCTCTTGTGTCAGAACCTCTGATCTGTGTCCCGGCCTTTTTCTCCCTCTGGGTGGTCACAGAACTGGAGAAAATAAGATTATGTCTCTCCTACAAAACTCAAGCAAGCATGTATTATTTTTGTGTGTGTGTCTCTATTTCTGAACATAATACTAATATATATATATAGGCTTCAAAAGCCAATATAATATTAATATATTTGTAGCTCATTAATTTAATTATATTTCTAATAGGCTTCCAAATAATTAGCCCATAATATAATTAATTAATCCATTGGGCTACTAATATTTATCAATTAATTGGCCCAGCAAATTAATTCTAGATAAATAACATTATTAAATAATGTAAAAATACATTAATCCATTAATAATGATTTCTGAAAGACAATAAATAACTAGACAACTAATTGGGTCAGATCAGGGATCTAATAGAAGAAATAAAGATGAGCCTCAAATTAATTAATTCTCTATGCTCAGCCCAGAGCAAAATTAATTAATAAACACAGATTCATTCCACTAGAGAATCCGTCCTGACTTACCCCGTTATCCCAAATTGAGCAAGGGCTTGTATTTTCGACTTAATCGATCTTCGTATTTAAGATAGAAATATCCGTTAATTAATTAAGCTCACTGACAGCTTAAATTAATTAACATCTTATATTCCTGAGTATTACCACTCGACCTTATTAACACACCTGAACTTAATCAACCGGTCGGGTTTAGTGTGCTAATCCTTTCGAGTTCCTCAAGGGATATTATCAACCCATTTTACTAGGATATGGCGGCAAGATACAGACAGCCAGCCTGAGCCACAAATAACTACTAACACCCAAAATACGTAGATCCGGCCGCGATGACGTTCACCATAGTAGGTCAAAGTGATAGATAGCCAAATGCGCTCAGCTGAAGTCTTACCAAGCTTAAGACCTGCTAAGTCACCAAGATCTTGGTTCTCTACTAAGGTCAGTTAGGAGAACACATCTCACTGTGATCCGGCAATACACCACCTTCAGTGTACCAGTAAAGACAAGCAGCTAAGACAAGCCACTTCTTATCTAAACTGCAGCTTAAACCGACAACTTATCCTGAAGTTGTCTCAGCTGTGATAACTGTCTATATCTTGTCAGTTCAACCAATTTGTGTTGTCTTCTGTGATACCCGACACACTACACAAATCTAATTTTTGTACAAGATAAAGGATTACATGTGCAAGTATATAAATTTATCAGATAGAAGAATAAAATAGTGGTTAGGACAAAACATATTGTATACAAGCATAAAAAGTGCTTTCAGTATACAAAATCCCAACAATTCTCCCACTTATACTAAAGTAAACTTTTAGTATACAATGTGTCAGTTCTAGGTACAAACTAGTACTCATCTATATCTCAGCTATCTGGGTACAAACTAGTACTCAGCTATATCTCAGCTATCTATCCTAACTATCACTGCATCTTCTCCCACTTATGCAAAAGTTTCTATAGTCCTAAGTAGGGGCATCTCTACCACTCATAAGCCACGAACATGCTTCTCGTAAGCCGGGAGTGATAAGCTCTTTGTGAAAGGATTAGCTAGGTTGACTTCAGTTCCAATTTTGTCAATCACCACGTCACCTCGATTTACGAATACTCGTATAATGTGGTACTTCATGTCTATGTGTTTAGACGCCTTGTGAGATCTAGGTTCCGTTGAATTTGCTACTGCACCCGAGTTATCACAATAAATTGTGATAGTCTTAGGCAAGTTCAGAACAATATCAAGATCCTGGAAGAAATTCTTGAGCCATACTGCCTCTTTCGAAGCTTCTGAAGCAGCCACATACTCTGCTTCCATGGTTGAGTCCGCAATGCATTTCTGCTTTGCACTCCTCCATGAAATGGCTCCACCTCCCAAGGTAAACACATAACCCGAGGTAGACTTCTTCTCATCTCTGGCAGCCTGGAAATCCGATTCTGTATAACCCAAAGACACTAGACTGTCTGACTGGTAAACAAGACTATAATCTCCAGTCTGTTTAAGGTACTTGAGAATATGCTTGACCGCAGTCCAGTGTTCCTTTCCAGGGTTAGACTGATATCTTGAGACCATGCCTACAACATATGAGATATTTGCTCTCGTACAAAGCATCGCATACATGAGGCTACCGACAGCGAAAGTATATGGTACTAGCCTCATACTTTCTATCTCTTCAGGCATTTTAGGGCACTGATTCTTGGAAAGAAAAATGCCATGTCTGGAAGGTACTGAACCTCTCTTGGCTTTCTGCATGCTAAAACGAGAATTAATAGTGTCAATGTAGGACACTTGTGACAAGCTTAACATCATTTTCTGGCGATCTCGGATAACCTTGATCCCAAGGATGTAAGCAGCTTCACCTAAGTCCTTTATTTGAAACTACTCGGATCACCACGTCTTTACATCTGATAACACTTCAACATTGTTGCCAATGAGAAGGATGTCATCTACGTAAAATGCAAGAAACACCACTGATCCGTTAACACAAATACGGTACACACACCTCGTTAGGACAGGATACAAATCCATAGGATTTGACTACCTCGTCGAAAACGCTGGTGCCTTAACCGAAAAGCTTGCTTAAGTCCATGAATAGACTTCTTAAGCTTCCAAACTAGATGCTCTTCGCCCTCCTTCACATAACCATGTGGTTGTTTCATGTAGATGTCCCTACCTTTTTCAAGGTGACCGTTTAAAAATGCGGTTTTGACATACTTTTGCCAGATCTCTAGGTTCATGTGAGCTGCTAGGCAAGAAGAATACGAATGGACTTGATCATTGCTACAGGTGAGAAGGTATCTTCGTAATCAATACCTTCTTTCTGGGTAAAACCCTTCGCCACTAGCCTGGCCTTAAACGCCATGATCTCTCCATTCGGTCCTCTCTCTTTCTCTTGTATACCCACTTACTACCAATAGCCTTGCAGCCCTCAGGTAGTTCAGTGATCTCGTATACATCCATATTAATCATGGACTTAAATTCTGAGTCCATGACGATTCGCTAGGAATCTGCATCTGCATCTCCCACTGCTTCGTTGTAAGTCCAGGGATCCACGGTATCTTGTTCATCTGCCGGGAGATGATCAAACGTCTCCCCAATGAACATATACCGATCAGGTGTAAATATCACCCTCCCACTACGTCGAACAGTGTCAGGCGTTGTGTTAACAGATTGTGCAGTTACTCGTGGAGTACTATCTTGCACAACTGGCTGTTCAAGTGGAACTCGACCACCTTATAATTCCTCAAGGATGATGTCGACTCGAGATTTATGGTTACTAATGTAATCCTCTTCTAAGAACTGAGCGTTAGGGCTAACAACGATCTTCTGTTCTTTACGATCATAAAAGTATCCACCCTTCATTTCGTTCGGATACCATATGAACAACATCACTTCTGAACGTGATTCTAATTTGTCGGTCTGCCTATTTAGCACATAAGTAGGATAACCCCAAATCCTTAAGTGGTGCATACTGGGTTTGTGCCCACTCCACAACTCGAAATGGGTCTTTTATACCGACTTGGAAGGCACACGGTTCAGCAAGTATGCTGCAGTCTCTAGGGCATATCCCCAAAAGGAAACTGGCAAAGTTGCATAACTCATCATCGATCGAACCATCTCTAAGAGACTTCGGTTCCTTCTCTCTGACACACCATTCTACTGAGGCGTGCCCGGTGCTGTCAGCTGGGATGTAATCCCATGTTCTGTCAAGTAGTCGTTGAACTCGTTGGATAGGTATTCCCTACCACGATCAGATCGTAGTGTTTTGATTTCTTTACCTAGCTTCTTCTCCACTTCTGCCTTGAATTCCTTAAAGGTTTCAAAGCAATCCAACTTGTGGCGAAGAAGGTAAACATATCCATACCTCGAGTAATCGTCAGTAAATGTGACGAAGTACTCATACCCTCCACGAGCCTGTGTAGACATAGACCCACACAAGTCAGAATGTATCAAACTTAATACTTCTGTGGCTTTATGACCCTTTGCCTTCAAAGGCCTAGCCATCATCTTTCCTTCCAAACAGATTTCGCAAGTTGGAAATGGTTCAATCTTGGAGAGACTCCAATGATCCATATTCCACCAACCTCTGAGTCACTTAAGATTGATGTGACCTAGTCTTAAGTGCCACAGATAAGTTTGGTTTACCTTAGAAGACTCTTTCCTCTTCTTAGGATTTGATGATGAGGAAACAATATTAACATAACTACGCGGTTTACAAGTAATAGTATATAAAGATCCATTTAATGGTCCACCACAGATAAAATCATCGTCTTTCATGATAGAAACTTCACTATCAAAACTTGATTTATAACCATCCACGGTGCAGAGTTTTGAAACAGAAATAATGTTTCGCCTAAACTCAAGCACATATTAAACATCTTTAAGTACTAAAACAAAACTATCAAAAGATAGATGTAAATCTCCAATGGCAATTGCAGGAACTTTCGATCTATTGCCCATTGAGACTACCACCTCGCCATTGCTCAATTGTCTTTTCTGCAAGAAACCTTGCAAGGTGTAACAAACATGATCAGTTGCCCCCGAATTCACTACCCATTCGTGGGTAGAAGAGAAAACCAGAACAGTTTCAGTTACAAGAGTGACTCGCGTCTCTTTCTGTTTTGCCTTGACATCTGGATTATAATTATTCCAGTGTCCTTTATTACCACTCTTGAAGAACCTTCGTTTCTCCTTTGACATTCGCATGTCACCGGTAAGGACCGTCTTCTTACTCCCACTGCTCTTCTTGAAATGTCCACCCTTTTTGCTCTTTTTCTAGTTTCTGCCTTTCGGAGGATTCCTTGAACTACTAGGGATATTCAAGACTTGAGCACTCTTGCCCTGTCCTATAACCTCTTTGACCGCTACCAAAGATTTGAGTAACATACTCATAGTAAACTCGTTCTTAGACATAGCGGTCCTAAAACAGAAGTTCTTGTAGGACCTTTGCAGAGCTTTTATTCGGAGAGGTAAGATATCTCTTCCACTCTACGAAATTATTTAAAAATTGCTAAACCCATTAGGGTTTGGTTGGTGAGACTGTTTAGGAACTCGAAAAATTTCGAGCAGACATATCTGAAAAATATAATTTAAAAAGCATGTATAAAGTTAATATTTGCACATAATTCGTAATTAATCATAATATTTAAAATGCATGTTAAATACTCGAATAACCCTAGAGATCACACTCGCAAGCCACTTAGGTGGACGTTTACTCGTGTACCTCTAGGCCAAGCTATATACCTAGCTCTTTAATTACAATCCACGCCTAGGTTCTTAAGACGAATGGAATTAATAATCCGATATCTCTGGACCATGTCACTATTAATATTAAAACGCGGGAAGGGACTTCTCAGGAACATGTACCCACAGTGACATCTAAGCTTTGACCATTAATTTGACCGAATTAACATCAAATTCTCGAAATTGGCATACTTACGCGAACCATACCGCTTTCAATTTGATTTAATTAGCCATCTTATTTAATTATTATCTGCTAGAGTACTCGTGTTTACTAGGCATGCAAGCCACGCAGGTGGACGTTTACGGCTTCGCTCCCACTACTAAATAATAATTAAATATTATATTAGAAAACCCATCTCACAAAACTCGTGGTTCAAAAATACAAGCAAGCCACTCAGGTGGACGTTTACTCATATAATTGTTCCACTTTTGCGTAGGGTCCAATTAATGGAGGTCCGGTTAAATATTTAATTTCCAATTTAAATGGAATCCAATTAAATATTTAATTTATTATTTGCTTAATCTTTTTCTTCAAAAGGTTCGTTTTGAATCATGCATATCCACATAATTCCTAAAGCATGCAATTTCTAAGTGCACATAATGAAACGTGCTCACGAAAAATAAAACATGCTTTAATACGACGTAAATCCTATTTTCATGCTTTTCTAAGCGCAATTAATCACATAATCGCATGCTAAAGCATAATAAAAATAAATGCGCAAATAGGAAATTTAAAACCTCGTTATCAGGCTTTAAAACACGTAATTCCTAACTATTACATAGCCCGATCATAATACAGTTCTTCGATCTTCAGAATCTTCGAATCTGAAAACTGCATCGAAAATTGTCGTCGCCACGTTATCAGGGGGTCTGCCACGTGGCAGACACGTGTCTACCTGGTCAGCAAAGGGCGGACGTGGCGCGCCACGTCAGCATCGTCTTCTTCATCAAGAAACCGCTGCCGCCGCCCCGTCTGCCGCCGCCGCAGCCCGCCGTCCACGCAGGGGAGTCGTCCCGCGGCCTGGGACGCCCCCTCGCCCGGCCAGGCCATATCGCCGGAAAACCGGCGGGGAGCGCGCGCGAACTGCGTGTTCTGCGCCTGTCGCTGCGCCACAGCAGCCGCCGCCTCCCGCCGCCTCATCGGTCGTCCCAACCCCTTCCAGACGTCTCACAGACGTCTGGGCTATGAAGAACAGCCGCCGCCGCGACTGTGCCACTGCGTAATTACGCAGCTTGTCGCCGGCGAGTTTCCCCGTGAAAATTACGTGTTTCCAAGCCGCGATTCGATCAATTGAAACGGATTCCGGCCAAAATCGTCCATCAATTTCCCTCAAGTTTCAAACGATTCGCCGGAAAAAATCATTGTGAGCAGCAAACTTCAGACCTCGATTCCGGTCGCATCCAGGATCGGATGATCCCATACGACGTAACAACACGAAGGTTGTGTGACGATGAATCCAGCGGCTCAAGCCGATCGGAAATCTGACCTCGGACCCGCCGGGAATCGCCGCCGCAAAATGCGGCGGAACCCTAGAAAAACTAGGGTTTTCTGGCCAATTTGAAGATTTCTGGACAGCACGACCACTTCTCCTTTCCGACGCGATTCCGGCCAAACCAGAAATCAAAATGGGCCGTGCGACCTATCCGGACGAAGCTAACGAAATAACGAATAAAACTATCTAAACGGATACGAGAAATACCATGGCACGCGCTCCCACCGGCGGTATCAAGTTGGCGGTTGTGTTCTGCCAAAAACTAGGGTTTCGCCCATTTCCGTCCTTCCGCGCCATCGCGCCTCGATTTTCGTGCATCCGAACAAAAATACAGTACAAAAGCAGTACAATCATGTAACACATTGGTCCTATCAACTACTCGTGGATTTTCTCACGAGAAAAACGTTACAACGGGGTCAAAACAGTGGCTCGCAGGCCACCCCAAACACGAAAATTAACCCGATAACGACGGAATTGAACCCTAATCATACACCTAACAGCAACAATCAGAGCCTAAACCAGGCTCTGATACCAATTGAAGGATAATTGAGGTTAGAAACGATACCTTCCTCCTTCGTATGTTGTTGGCTTTCATTGTTGCTCTTGTGTCAGATCTTCCGATCTGTGTCCCGGCCTTTTTCTCCCTCTGGGTGGTCAGAGAACTAGAGAAAATAAGATTATGTCTCTCCCACAAAACTCACGCAGGCGTGTATTATTTTTGTGTGTGTCACTGTTTCTGAACAGAATACTAATATATATAGGCTTCAAAAGCCAATATAATATTAATATATTTGTAGTTCATTAATTTAATTATATTTCTAATGGGCTTTCACATAATTAGCCCATAATATAATTAATTAATCCACGGGGCTACTAATATTTATCAATTAATTGGCCCAGCCAATTAATTCTAGATAAATAACATTATTAAATAATGTAAAAATACATTAATCTATTAATAATTATATCTGAGAGAATAAATAACTAGGCAACTAATTGCGCCAGATCAGGGATCTAATACAAGAAATAAAGCTGAGCCTCAAATTAATTAATTCTCTATGCTCAACCCAGAGTAAAATTAATTAATAAACACAGATTCATTCCACTAGAGAGTCCGTGCTGACTTACCCCTTTATCCCAAATTGAGCAAGGGCTTGTATTTTAGACTTAATCGATCTCCGTATTTAAGATAGAAATATCCGTTAATTAATTAAGCTCACTGACAGCTTAAATTAATTAACATCTTATATTTCTGAGTAGTACCACTCGACCTTATTAACACACCTGAACTTAATCAACCGACCGGGTTTAGTGTGCTAATCCTTTCGAGTTCCTCAGGGGATATTATCAATCCATTTTACTAGGATACGGCTGCAAGATACAGACAACTAGCCTGAGCCACGAATAACTACTAACACCCAAGATACGTAGATCCGGTCGCGATGATGTTCACCATAGTAGGTCAAAGTGATAGATAGCCAAATGCGCTCAGCTGAAGTGTTACCAAGCTTAAGACCAGCTAAGTCACCGAGATCTTGGTTCTCCACTAAGGTCAGTTAGGAGAACACATCTCACTGTGATCCGTCAATACACCACCTTCAGTGTACCAGTAAAGACAAACAGCTAAGACAAGCCACTTCTTATCTAAACTGCAGCTTAAACCGACAACTTATCCTGAATTTGTCTCAGTTGTGATATCTGTTTATATCTTGTCAGTTCAACCAATTTGTGTTGTCTTCTGTGATACCCGACACACTACACAAATCTAACTTTTGTACAAGATAAAGGATTACATGTGCAAATATATAAATTTATCAGATAGGAGAATAAAATAGTGGTAAGGACAAAACACATTGTATACAAACATAAAAAGTGCTTCCAGTATACAAAATCCCAACAACACGAGTGATTCACGTCTCTTTCTTTTTTGCCTTGACATTTGGACAATAAGTCTTCCAGTGTCTTTTCTTAGAACACTTGAAGAACTTTCTCTTCCTTGTTGGCTTTTCAAAGTCGTCGGTAGGACTCGTCTTCCTACTCCCATTGCTCCAACCTTACCACCGTTGTTGCTCTTTTTCTGGTTTTCACCTTTCGGAGGATTCCTTTAGCTACTAGTGGTGTTAAAAGCTTGAGCACCTTTGTCCTTTTCCATAACGCCCTCAGCCGCCACCAATGCATTGAGTAACTCATAAGGAACATACTCTCTCTTAGTTATAGCAGCGTTAAAACATGAGTTCTTATAGGACTTTGATAAAGTGTCATTTTGGAGGGTAAGATTTCTCTTCCACTCATTAAGGTTTAGAGAACCCGCTAGCAGGTTCTCAGAATAGTGAAATCGAATTGATTGAACATAATTAAATAAATAGACATATCTAAATATTAAATAAATTATAGCATGTAAAAACTTATATTCACACATAATTAATTAACCATCATTGTAATCTTTTGATAAACCAATGGTGTTAAATATAGTACGAATGATCGAATGAGAACCAAAACTCCTACTTGATAATTAGGAACTAACTTATGGATTTATCAGATTTAATCCGGTCACTAATGCATAATACTTGTATTTTAATGCTTAAATTATGGTTCATGACATCATGCATCTATTTATTGATTGTGGATAATAGTAATTATGATATTAATAGTTTGTATTTTCAAATTAGTGAATCTATATAAATTTACTAACGAGCTAATATAGTAGTACCGTGCGTGAAACTGTAATCCCATCTAAATTTATCAACAAACGTTGAAGTTTAGTGTTTCTTCATTGCGGGAGTAGAATAATATACTGTATGCATCCGTAATTCCGTGTAAATGAAGTAAAGTTGGAGCGGCAGGTTGTAAATTCCGTATGCTGTGGCATATTCCCGCCAAACACAGTCATTCACGACACGTTCCTGGGCCCGCCGCCACATTGCCAATTAATTTCACCACCGCCTCTCACTTCTAAACCAATTCTCCATCTCCGATCATTAGGTTTTCGCAATGTCTGAGGCTATCGATCGAATCTCTACCACCTGTGAGTCATATACAAATTTTCATAAAGTACATTAATGTGTCTGAGCAGTGATAAGTATTCATTTCATTTTGTGTTTAGGAGTTGAAGTTCGGAGTTCGAATTTAGATTCTTAGTTTCTCGCTCTAGGAGTGTATCTGTGTTTTTCCTTTTTATACTAAGAAAACTGACTCCAATTCTGTTATGTTAAAATTGATGATCGATCATTTAATTTTCTCCAGATACATTTTAACTGAACTTTGAGATAAAAATGAGGCACGAGAGAGGATGATAATATGTTTTGGATATAATATCGAAATGTATTTTTTACTGGTGTGTGTATATGTATTGGATTCGTAGGAATGAGAATTCTAATGGCATTATGCAGATCTTTCTTGTTTATGGGGTTTGCAGATCTCTAAAATTTGATCTGATACTACTTTCTAGATACCTCTACATTGTAAATTATTCACAGTTCATTTCTCCTTGTCTCATATATCTCTGATGCTGGGTTTGATGGATGTTTCTGTGGGGACTGTCTGAAGATAAACTAGATCAGATAATCACAGTGATTTCAATGATGATATAATTGTAATCAAGATATATTTCTTTTATATTATTTAGTCCTAACATGGTTTTGGTAGTTCAAGTATATTTAGCTTTTCAAATCACCAACTATTGGGTAGAGATGGAACTTTGATCTTACTAAATAGCACAATCTCTCTTCCCTTCCCTTCATTTCCCCACTCTGGCTCTTTCCATTGTTTTCAAGTGCTACTGCAACTCCTTTTGTATTCTGCAACGATATCAAAGAAATTATGTCTTTTCTTATTGATGTCAAAAAATAATATGCTTTTTTTGCCGCTGTTGACAGTGTATGTGAAATGTTAATTCTAGATTATTTGTTAGTTATTCACTTTTCTTAGAGTCCGTACTTCATCATGCTTATGGATTCTATAATTTAGTCCATCTGGTTTAGATGGAAGTTTTTTCTCCTCAACTTATTTTCTCATAATTTTTCTCCACATAATTACCTTTATCATATTGATGTTGCTCTATGTCCTTTCACTGCTTTCAGTTTTGTACCATGCCATTTCTTGTGGCAGCACAAGGATATGGCTCAAGGTTCAGTGTGAGAGCTTCAAATTTCAACATTTGAAATGGAACAACCTAATTTTCTATTGTCAGGTTGCTGTAAGGATGACAAGCACAAACACAAACCAGATCCTGAAAACTTGGAGGAAAATGTGAAATCCGGATTTCTCAAAAAAGCAAAAAATGCATCTAATAAATTCAGGAGTTCCTTGAAAAATAAGATCCAAAGGAGAAATGACACTGGAGATTGTAAAATTGAAGATATTCATGAAATCCAGTATCAAAAGGTTGTAGATGCTTTTCGACAAGTACTGATCATGGATAATATACTTCCTGCAAGACTTGACGATTACTACATTCTGCTAAGGTAACTATAGCCCGTTCTCATGCTTATATACCTCATTATATTTACAAATAAGTCTGTCACCAAGAGTGGATATAAATATTATTAATTTAAATTGACCCTAAAGGGAATTAAACACTAAATCAACTCTAGATCAATCGCTTACGCAGAAGTGAGAATAACAACTACACTACATGTTGTCGGTCTGTCACCCAGAGTGGATAAAAATGAAGAATCCGTGAAAAAACTTAGATCTGTCCATTAACTTTACACCATAACCAGATCAATAACCTATGCTCTGTTCGTAATGTATTTTTTGTTTTCTGTACCCACACATGCTGCTGGAAGGATGTAATTAAGAAGCAGAAAATGAGTTTGAGTTTGCAATTATTTTTATCCTCGTCTATTATCCATGAAAATGTAAATTAAATGTACTATTTATTTGAAAAGAATCTTTAGTACTAATAAAATCAGAATTTAATTGAGCAGCAACTCTATAAAATCTTTGGTGAAGACCTAGTTAAAGTTTTTTAATGCTCTGCAGCGCCTTCAATATTTTTAAGAATGTGGATCACCAGAAAACCACAATTAATTTCATATAGAACATGAGACAGATGGTTCTCACATTCAAAACTATTCCTTATTGCTATACAAACAATCATTCAAAACTATTCCTTATTGCTGAACATAAGTCAAGCTCAGTTGGTTTATAAGTCTTAACAATCATTTAGATGAATTTGTTATATCCCTTATCCTTGTTTCTTTTGAGATTAAAGTTGTTCCTGTATTAATGAATAACTTATCAAACATGAAGCTGTTGTTGCATCTTTGCATCTGTTTTTAAAAACCATTGATGACCATAAATACTGGTCAACCCCTATCTATCAACAATGAACAGATTTATGAAAGCAAGGAAGTTCAACATCAACAAGGCAAAACTTATGTGGGCTAAGATGCTTGAATGGAGAAAGACTTTTGGTACTGATACAATCATGGAGGTGATTTTCTTCATCTAGTGTTATTGTTATGCTAAACCAACTACACGTAATATTTATCTGTAGTCCATTGACTTTGTAGTCTGCTGAGAATAAGATTAAGAATAAGAATATATCTGCACTTACTGTTGTTTCTTTTTTTTCTTTTTTCTTTTTTTTTTTTTCCGGTAGCTTCTCTCACATTGCCAATTAGTGATTCTGATATTCATAAGATAAGCATATTACATTGGATCTGATTACAATGAATTTGAACTGCGGATATAAATTGTTCAAAAGTATGTTGCGATATACATATATGGAATAGGCAAAAACTATGTACTTGTCTCAAAACTTGGGCGTGGATTTGGAGATAGGCTAGCTTAGATTCTTTACTAACCTTTTCTCATTTCTTAAGCGTTTTATTTACTCAAATGTAATCTAAGATTTCAATCTTACCTCTAGTTTTGTTGTGTATCTGTTTATTAACTTCAACGAAAAATTTCTCCTGTTAACTTTGACATTTTTATGATTATTGTTATCAACATATAAACTAGAATCTTACTGTTTTCTTGGATCTCTACTTATGTACCGTTTTTTGCACACAGGACTTTAACTTCGCAGAGTTGAATGAGGTTCAAAAATATTATCCTCATGGTTACCATGGTGTTGACATGGACGGACGACCTGTATACATAGAGAGATTGGGGATGATTGACATTGATATGCTACTGCAGGTGACAAATCTGGACAGGTTTGTGAAATACCAAGTCCAGGAGTTTGAGAAAACTCTTGCCATAAGATTTCCTGCATGTTCTGTTGCTGCAGACAAACACATAGATTCAAGTACAACAATTTTGGATGTTCAAGGATTGGTACTTGCCTTTTATTGGTTACTTTGAAGAGCATATTGATACTCCATTTTCTTAGAAGAGATACTACATGTGCTTATTTGAGCTCTTTGTTCCTGTGCAGGGTTTAATGAGTCTGACTGGCCCTGTTATTGAATTTGTTAAACTGGTTCAGAAGGTTGATAGTGACAATTATCCTGGAGTATGTTTCTATGATTAAATTCCTAGGATTATAGTCCCCATAAGATTTAAATTTCAGAATTGGTGCTATGCACATCCTTTCATTGATGCACATCTTTTATGAATAATATTACAGACACTTTGTCGAATGTTTATTATCAATGCTGGTTCTGGCTTTAGGATGATCTGGAATGTGGTCAAACCTTTACTTGATCCTGAAACAACTTCGAAGATTCAGGTATCTGTGATCGACATGTGAATCCGGTTGTGGTGCTTTTAGTACATAAATAATGTCTTTCGGATATTTCAGGTGCTTGGCAGCGATTACCAGAGCCAGTTGCTTGAAGTAATTGATGAAAGGTGACTATCCTACACTACTCATTGTCATATGGTAATGGTTGAAGTCATATAATTCTTTGGTTGGTAGTGAGCTACCAGAATTCCTTGGCGGTGACTGTATGTGTGCAACGGAAGGGGGCTGTTTGAGGTCAGATAAAGGGCCATGGAAAGGCCAAAATTTGCTGAGGGTGCGAAATTGGCTTTGTTATTTTAAGTTGTGGTCGTACTACTTTTTTATTTTTGATAGTAATTAAGATCTTTCCATCTGTAGACGAATCCGGATACATTCCCATCCAATGTCGAGAACATCAATCCCAGATAGTCAGATGCTGATGGAAATTAGTTATTAGGTAATGCATCATGTTGCATTTTGGTTCACGAGGCCAATAGTTCTTTACTTCTTCATCACTTCTCAATTCAGTTAAATTGCTTAAATTGATGCCAAGGTTGATATTATGTTTCCGGTGCAGTACGGCAAATCAATATTGAGGAACAATCTGATGTGGCCTACCGGAAAAACCAAGGGTGCGAGATCATTTTAATGCAGGTCTTTTGTTATATTTATAGTTAGAATACATTGATGATTGTTAAACTTAGGAGCATACGCGTTCCATCTTTGAAGTTAGGGATCCATAATATATTTGTTTGTGATTTGCGCAGTGTTTGTCAATGATTTATATGAATATGATTTAAATTGTATGATTGATTGATGCGGCACAACTTTAATTAATGGTATTCTATCACAAACCTTGTCGATATTGGTGGGTTTTGCAACACTCGGATCTTAGGGGGTTTTTGAAACAACTTATGTTGAAAAGTTTATAGTTGAAAGCTTTTCTATTTTAAAGAAGTTGCTTAAGTTAGCCCCAACTTACAGCTTATGGAATTTATTGGACAAATTCGTGCTAGAAATACTTGTTTGATTCTCAAAAGACCTTATCCACAAAATTTAATTATAATTTCATAATTAATGAACATTTATCATGTTTTAATAAAAATTAAAGATAAACATTCATGCGCCGGTTGCACGTGCAATTGAGTCTGACCCAATTACCAGACTCGGATTGGCGCGCGGAACACTATTTTATATATATATATATATATATATATATATATATATATATATATATATATATATATATATATATATATAGATATATATATTATGTGCTAGTTTTATTATAATAATAGTTCATAAACCAATGGTAAGTTGTTCTTCTACCAATTGGGAGATCATCATAGGTTCAAGTTCTCTCACTCATACTTTTTCCTTCATTTTTTTAATTTAGCAAAAACTAATGTTGGATTTTTTAGTTTTTTTCATAATCTTAACTTTTTTAATTATTTTAAAATTTATTTTTATTTTTTTAATGGTTTTTTAATTTTATTTTTTCCCAATTTTTATTAAGGACATGTGTGTAATTTGTTATGAACAAAAGTGTCAATTATTTTCAAAAAAAGTGTAATTCTGTTGTGAACAAATGTGTCATTTGTTTTGAACAAAAGTTTTATTTATTAAGTATCAATAGTTTTGAAAAAATTGCCATTTTTTCAGAAAAAGTGTCATGTATCAAGTATCTATTATTTTTCGAACAAAAATGTCAACTGTTTCGAACAAAAATGTCAATTCTTTCGAACAAAAATGTCATTTGTCTTGAACAAAAGTGTCAATTTTTTCGAACAAAAATGTCATTTTTTCATGAACAAATGTATCGTTTGTTTGAAAAAAAAAATTCATTTATATAAAAAAAAGTGTTATTTATTCATGACAAAAGTGTTATTTGAAAATTACAAAAATACATGCTTATTAGAAATCAAAATTATAGTCTCCCCAACCTGCATAATATATTGGGAGTATGAACTAATACAATACCAAAATTGATCTAATTTAGTAAAAAAACACAATAATCAATTGCAACAACTAGAATAACAAGATTTAAGTGGAAAAACTCCATTCAGTGAAGAGTTAAAAACCACGAGATCCTTAGGTCTAATCAAATCCAATGTAACCAAGTAGAGAGTACAATGAAACACGTATAATATGATATCTAACCCTTAACAACAACTACGAGGTACTAGAATCACAAACTAAAAAATAAAGACCACAAAACCACCAGCAGAATTTCGAAAAATATAACTCAAACTCTAATCGTTAGATTTGCGATTCCTTCAGTCATAATGTAGAACGGTGTGTCTTCTAACACTAGTTAAAATTTCAGACTGAGCCGACAACATATGAATCTCTTATCATCGATAATGCTGAAACTATACTAGCATGCGGACGCGTGCTGACTTGGCGGCGGCTATAGATGAACCTAGGCGGAACAATCGCGGCTGGCGGAGATGGATGAATGGATGAGTGAAGAGAGATATATCTATTTTTGTTTTATGTAGAGAGAAGAGAGAGGCGTTGCTTTGAGAGTGAAGAGAAAATAAACAGGGTGTGAAACTAGGGGTTAGTCGATCTGGTTGTATAATAACCCTCCCACTACGCCTAGTGGTTACTGGATCTCTGTCAACAGATTGTGTAGTTACTTGTGGTAACATTTTTTGCACACTTGGCTCGGTGAGTGGAACTCGACCACCTTGAATTTCTTCAAGGATATATCGACTTTGGACTTGTGATTACTTACATAATTCTCTTCAAGAAATCTGGCGTTCATGCTAACAACGATCTTCTGATCCTTAGGACTATAAAAGTAACCACATTTCATTCCCTTAGGATAGCCTACAAAGAGTGTAGCTTCAGATCTAACATCCAATTTGTCGGGTTGCTTATTCAGTACATATCATAGACTACCCAAAATCCTTATGTGGTTGAAACTGGGCTTACGCTCAAATCACAACTTGAAAGGGGTCTTACACACCGACTTGGATGACACTAGATTTAGCAAGTATGCTAATGTGTCCAAGGCATATCCCCAGAATGAAATAGGCATGGTTGCATAACTCCCATCGACCAAACCATGACCAAAAGGGTTCAGTTCATTTCCTTTTGAACACCATTCTATTGAGGTGTACCTGGTGCTGTCAGCTGTGAAGTAATCCCACATTATTTCAAATAACTCTTGAAATCGATGTTGAGGTACTCGCCACTATAACCCGATCGTATTGACTTGATACTGCATCTAACTTCTTCTCCACTTCCGCCTTATATTCCTTGAATTTCTCAAAACATTCAGACTTATAGCGAAGATGATAGATGTACCCTAATCTTGAGTAATCGTCTATAAACGTGACGAATTACTCATAACCTCCATGAGCTTGTGTGGACATAGGTCCACACAAGTCGGAATGAATCAATCCCAACACATCTTTGACTCTATTACCCTTTGCCTTAAAAGGGTTGGTCCCCATTGTTCCCCTCCAAGCAGGATTTGCAGGTTAGAAATGGTTCAACTTGGAGAGAGTCCAATGATCCTATTCAGACTGATGTGACCTAGTCTCAGATGCCAAAGATATGTGTGATTTTCCATAGAAGACTGTTTCCTCTTCTTATGGGGTGATATGTAGTTGTAACATAAGAACACGGTAAATGTTCGCTAGATATAATATAAACATCTCTGTTTAATCTGCTACCGCAGATGAAATTGTAATTTTGCATGATAGAAATAATATCATCAAAAATAGATTTATACCCATCTTGCTTAAACAATTTGCTGACAGAAATAATGTTCCGCCTAAACTCTGGCACATACAAAACATTTATTAATACTAGTACTTTATCTAAAAAAGGCAAAGATAAATTTCCAATGGTGAGTGCAGGAGCTCTCGATCCATCGCCCATGGAGACCACGACCTCACCATCATTCAGATCCCTTGTCCATAGAAACCCTTATAGGGAGTAACAAACATAATCAG
The DNA here is from genome assembly GCA_028984105.1 of Lavandula angustifolia. NCBI lineage: Eukaryota > Viridiplantae > Streptophyta > Magnoliopsida > Lamiales > Lamiaceae > Lavandula > Lavandula angustifolia. Next base: position 17,966,242 of record CM054806.1, on the reverse strand, counting down.
TTGCCCCCGAATCCACTACACATTCATGGGTAGAAAAGGAAACCAATAGAGTCTCAGTTAAAAGAGCGATTCGAGTACCTTTGTTCTACGCCTTGAGCATAGGGCAGTCAGTCTTCCAATGCCCATCCTTGCCGCACTTGAAGCACTCGCTCTTCCCTTTAGGCTTAGTCACGCCTCTGGAAGGGCCCACATGCTTAGTACCACTGTTGGACTTGGACTTCCCACCCTTATTGACCTTTTTCTTGTGTTCCACCTTTCGGAGGAAACTTTGTGCCCCTAGAGGTGGAAGTGTTCAAGAGTTGTGCACTCTTGCCCATCCCTCCCTCCACTGCGACCAAGTCATTGAGTAACTCAATAAGAGTATCACCTCTCTTTGACATCACAACACTGAGACGGAAGCTCTCAAATGACTTGGGTAAAGTATTCAGTATGACATTACACCTGGCCTTAGCCTCGATACCTCATCCGATCAAGTCAAGCTTATCCATGAGATTAATCATGTGCATGATGTGATCGTGTAAAAAACAGCCCTTGGCCATGCTACTTCCCATGATGTCCTGCATGATGTTGAACCGAGCAGTTCTATCGGTCTCACCATACACTTCCTTGAGATTTCCCAAATATCGCGTGCATTGGTGAAAGACCGATGCTGCAGTTGCAATGTGGGCTACATGAGAAACATAATCATAGTCTTAGCTATATTATTAGACCATTCCCATGTTTTCATTGTATCCCGCTTAGCATCAGTTGACTGATCAGTTAGATCGGTCGGGTTGTCCTCAGTGAAGACAAACATATATTCCTCAACAATCAGAACAAATTCCAAATTTTGTATCTACTTAACATAAGTTGATGATGGAAGTAAGAGACATATCTGAAAATTAACAAAATAAACGCATATAGAAACAATCGCACAAGACTTTTGTAAACTTTTGATAAAACATTATTGATTTGAAACCTGAACAACCCCAAAGATCACACGTTCAAGCCACATGGATGGACGTTTACCCAAGCAAGTCGTGGCCATGCTATTCACCTAGCACTTTAATTCTATTCCATGTTAAATTTATAACCTTAGTTCCAGCTCCTGAAGTGTCTGAATCTGTTCTTCTAGGAGATCTTCATATGCTAGAACCACATCAAGAGGTTCTCCTGCAGTTGAGCATGTGTCGTGTGTGCGTGGTGAAGAGAGATTCATATGTAAATGAGAAGTTACTTCAGTCTCTTCTCCATCCATTAGACACTGTTTAATCTCTTCGACTTTAATTGCTATGAATCCGGCTTCATCTTCCTATGAATCCATGAATATATCCTCTTCGCTTGCGCAATTAGATAGCTCTCTGACTATGTAGGCCTGCCTTTAATGGCAAATTTGTCCCTTCTGGCTTTCCGTTCAACTCGTTCATCAGTTGAGAGCTCTAGACATTCGTACTGATAATGTCCACTCTTCTTACAGTTGTAACACGATGATGTCCTGCCTTCTCTTTTGGATGCATCTTTAGTTAGAGTGGCAACATTCTCCGTGTTCCTGCATTCTTATTGAGAGTTATACTTATCTTACCGTTTGAAATTATCTTTCTTACTCCGAAAGTCCTCCCCACCCACGGCTGGGTCCGCGGTGGGGCCCACCCAGGTTGTTGGCCCACCCACGACTCCATTCGCTTTGATTCCAGTCCTGGGCCCACCCGAGGACTATTTCCCCTGGCCCACCCGATTTCTCGGGCCTATCAACAGGTCGCCCCTTCCCGTAGACGTACGATCCGGCAGGTCGTACCATTGTTAGGGATACAAGCAATGAGCCCTAACTCTCCCCAAAACCATGGTTGTAGGGAAAGGATTGACACTCACTTATATACCACTCCACACTTGCGTGTGGAGTCGATGTGGGATATCCCACATCATAATATATATATATATTGGTGAGATTCAACTTTTGCAACTCTCTTCAGTTTTTTGACTCTGTCTTTCTCCTTTTGATACTTCAAGGCTAGCATAGCATAACAATCAGAAAGATTTTTAGCAGTCGGATTTGACATTGTACTTCACTTGCTGCTGATCCGTTTGCTCCTGAAGTACCGACTGTTACTTTATATGCATGATCCACGGGTGTGTCAGTAGGAGCACTTAGACTTTGTTAGGGAAGAATATGCTCGAACTCTTCAGCATTGAGTTCTGAAGATGTAAATTCAAGAGTGATAGTGTTAAGATCAGATCGTCTTAAATAAGTAGCAAATGGATACCACTTAGGTCTAGGTAAAAATCTTAGAATCTTAGTGCTCATGCCTTTGTTGGTAACACCTTTCTCAGTCCGTTGATGACGTTGAACTGGTTTGTGAATCTTATGCTGAGATCTTCGATCGATTCACCTAGCAACATAAAGAATGTTTCAAACTTCTGTAGCTCCAGCTCTAGTTCATTTTCCTTAATTTGCGGAGTCCCCTGACTCAGTACTGCTAGAGCATCCTAGAGTTCCTTGGCAGTCTTGCAATCATTCACCCTCTTGAGGTATGAATCACTGGGCATTGTCAGTATAGCATTCCGAGCTACTTGGTCGAGGTTCTGCAACTTTCTTTCTTCTGGTATGAACGCGCTTTTGTCCTTTGGAATTATCTCCCCTGTTCTCACTCGATAGCCTCCCACAACAACAAATTCAACGGTATCGATCATGGGGACAATGAGTCCAGATTCTAGGAGTTTTGTCATGCTATCATGGAGCGACATCAGGTGCGCTTCCATTTTGATACGCCATACACCATAGTTCTCCACTGAAAAGATAGGAAACATCTGTATATCTGACATATCAGACATGGTGGAAAAAAGTATAGGACGAACGAAAGAAATGCAAGTGCAATGAAAAGTATTTTTCAGTATTTGTTCGAGTAGACCACTGAGTCTCAAGAAACGGTGATCAGAAGAACACCACTCTGATACCAGTTGTTGGTCCAGAGATGAGTCTTCAGGTGTAGGAGGGGGTAGGGGTGAATACACATGAGTCCAAGTTCAAACTCAAATGCGAAAGTCAGTCTATTAGTGAATTTACATGCTAAACAGTTCAGCTCACCAAATAAGTTTTCTGATCGCGTGGGCAGTGTGGTCAAGATACTGAACATTGTTTACTAACTTTAGTATGTTCACAAGTGACTCAGTACAAGAATAAATGCGAAATAGTGTAGGCCCGATTTTATTTGTCTCGTTTGAAAACCGTTTTCACTAAAAAATGTTTCAATTATGCTTGTACACATTTTATGGTTGTACTAAAAATCCAGACTTATGAATTTTTTAAAGTCAGCTAATCAGGATGAACAATAATCAATAAAATAGTAAATAAGACACGCAGTTTTAAAAGTTGTTTGGATACGCAAGATCCTACGTCCACTATTCTGATTTACCAGGAGGTCTTGAATTAATTATACTGAGCAAATCTCAATCGATCCGTGCACTGGACAGATCACTAGTTATAGTCCCAGTGACTTTACAATGGGTTTCAAACACGAGGTTTGAGATTTTCCAACTGAGAAGGAGTTCTTACAATGAGAACGGTTCGATTATGAACTCCTTTGATGTCTAAGCTTATGATCTAACAAGATTTTCTTAGAGAATTGAGAATTGGAACGTCGGTACTCTAGAGTGAAGAACTAAATAGATTTCTATCGCTTAAGAGAGTTCTTCGCTTGGTGAGCTTTGAGATTTCTAGAGCTTTAAATACTTGAATGTTTTGTCTTCCCGGTGTCTTCATTGCTTGAAGTTCGAACTTTAGTTATAGTCTTAACTAATGAAAAGATCCGTTGGAGAAGACCTAGCTACGTGTAAAAAAATGACATGAAAAACGACCATCTCAATTTGAATATCACTGTAGAGATTCTCTCTTTTTCAATCTTGAGCGCATCTTTAAGTGCAAGTACAGTGCTGGTAGCTCCTCATTGGTCGAGGTTGATTGGTAGGTGAGACTTGTTCAAACTTCAAGACTGATGCTGAGTTGACTTCCTGTGATACCTCAGAAAGTTTAAATGAGTTATCCTCTACTGACATTCTCTGACGATCCTTCTGTATTGATACTCATTACACATTCAGTAGATTATGAGAAATCCTATTGAGTTTTCAAACACTGACTCCATCGAACAACTAAGAATAATAAACTACTGAGTGTATCAGCTACTAATCTATATCTAGCCTACTGAGCTCCTAACAAGCTGAACTCAACTAAGCTATTACATTATATTAGTTCATCATTCAGCTAGGGGTTTTGGGATCTTCAAATCTTATACTCAATCATCATCCAACAAAATCAAAATAAGAATGACAAAATTTAAAAATATAGGAGAGTATTACCTTCAACACTGTCTCAAATTTGTGTTTCAAATTCCATTTAAGTTTTATGCTTCGAAACCCATGTTTCTTAAACATGCTGTTGGAGATATTATCGGGATATCATTAAAGATATAATCGGCGCAAAATCAGTTCTTCTCTTTAGAATATATTTTTGATTATCCTTGATATTTATTGTTGTATCGCATATGATTTTATTTCCTTTTTAGGGTTAGGATTTTCTTTGTATATTTACACTGGTTTTGATCTATGATAAAACACACTTCTGCGTAATCTTCTTCGCCTCCTTTTGTTATTTATCATGGTATTAGAGCGGGTTAAATCTCACTCTCACATTCACACTTTTCTCACAAGTTTATAATATAAATGTTAACCTTCTTCCACTTTTGATTCTCTTTTAATTTTTTTTCTGATCATGACGACGGAAAAAGGAGTTGTTATCGACAGCATGTCGGCGCATTATATTCATGCCTGAGATAATCCCGGACAAATATTCGTCATAGATCTATTACATGATGGCAATTTCGTTGATTGGGAACGCCATGTGCGCAAGCACAAGTTAGGTTTCATTGATGGCTTTATAAAGGAACCTGCCAAGACAGATAATCTCTATGAACATTAGTCACGCTGCGACGTAATGGTACGAGGTTGGCTCGTTAGTTCGATGACGAAGGATGTGCGGGTGAGTGTGAAGAGAAATAAGACGGCAAGCGCAATATGAAGCGACTTGTGCGAATGATACCGGAAGGCTAATGCACCACGAGGTTTCGATTTACGACGACAAATTATGATCACAAGACAAGAGAGAGGTACTATTGCTTCCTATTATAATAAATTGCGTTCTTTATGGGATGAATTAGATACTCTCGATGTTGTACCCTCTTGTGACTGTTGTAAGTGTGGGAATGATAAGCGAATGAGAGAGCTCTTGAAACGACAACGCTTTTACGAGTTCCTTGCTGGGTTAGATGATATTTACTCGGTAATTAAATCTAGAGTGTTGAGCACCGAATGCCGACCGTGGGAGAAGTTTATCATATGGTATTGGAGGAAGAAATTCATCGTCATGTCATGCAGAATCAACGTCCTCAAACGGATTTCTCGGCTTTTCAAACGAGTTCGCCACAAACTGCTGGGTTACAAGCGTCTGCATCCGTTCGAGAATCTGCTAAATATGGAGTGTTTGAAGGCCCGTTGCAATGCACTTATTGCCAGCGTCTGGGACACACAAGAGAGAAATGTTATAAGCTTATTGGTTATCCCACTGAAGGAGAAACACGTGTGGGAAGAGAAGAAAATCGAGGTCGTGGTCGTCATGGCGGAGGAGGATTTCGTGGCTCGAGACCGCCGGCTAAGGCGGCTGTTGTCCAGACTTTAACAAGTCCCATAGCATGTCTCACAGTGGAACAATATAACAAGTTGCTTGAGTTTTTTGGTTCATCTAGTGAAGGAGGATCAGTGAACACAACTGTTGGGTGATGATTTTATCCTCAGCACTGTTATACTTAGTGGGAAATGATTCTGTCTTCAGCACTGACCGTAAGCTCAGGAGCCTCATGCTCTGTACCTATCTGAAGATTTGAAGATCCCAAAACCCTATCTTGATTGATGAACCATTCTCGTGTAATTGTTTTGTCTCTGAGGTTTCAGACTCAGTAGACACTTTGCTCTGGTTAAGGCTGTCAGTAGCTTATCAGCCTCAGCACCAGAAGTATAAGACTCATTATTTACTGGACTCAGCAGGAGCAGTATACTGAAGGAGTCAGTAGAACTGAACTCAGCAGGAGTAGTTCACTGAAGTCAGAGCTGACCATCAGTAGAGTACCCTCAGCTGTCTCTCTACTGAATGAAGATCAGACTCAGCAACGGCAGACAGTCTTCTGAACTGTCAGACACTTTTTGAATATACAATCAATATTGTCAAGTACGAGGAAAAGAGAAGTCAGCTTCAGTATGCCTCGAAGTCTGTTCCATCTCAACCACTCCATAATCCTCGACAAATGACAAGTATACACGTGTCTCTACCTACTAAAGCTGCAAGTCAACTTATTTCCAGAAAAGGAGGGAAAGGACACTGTTACATCCTTCAAAAAGAGACGTTAGCTACCAAAAGAGAGAGAGAAAGGAAGATCGTCTCCAACGGATCTTTTCCAATCTCTGCTCTATAAATAGAGGGACATTTCAAGAAAGAGAGAGAGAGAATGCACATAAGCTTAACGACGAAAACAAACACAAGCATTCAAATGAGCTAGAACAAGAAAACCCTAAGTCTTCTGCAAGAACTTGAAGATCTATCTCCGGCGAAAGACTACCTTCTCAGCTCATAGGGAACCAAGCTAAACTGTTAGAAGAGCCTCTAGTATCCAAATCGACGATACACGAACCTAAAGCTTATTTCAGCTGTTCGTCGATCTAGAAGCCACTCTCTCATTCCCTATCCCTCTAACCCTAAGCTCATCAGAATATACTTATAGCTTAGATGAAGGAGTTCATATTTGAACCCAATCCTTATTGTAAAAGGACTCCTTCATAGTTGGAAAAGTTTTTCAAACACTTTAGTTTGATGCCTTTGTAAACTGGGACTTGCTCAGTATAATCCCCAAGCCACGGCTTTGTCCTGTGAAAAAGCTGACTGAGACTAACTCAGTATAATAAATAGCCTCCTGAACTTTTTGGGATAGTGGACGTAGGATCGATTGATATCCGAACCACTTTAAAAATCTGTGTCTTGTTATTGCTTTCTGATTACTGTTGCATTGATTTTACTGTTCATACTGAAAACCTACTTTAAAATCATACAACTGTCTCAGCATACTGAACTGTCTATTTACTGAACTGAGACTTGCTAAAACGGTTTTTCCACTCAACTGATTTGGGCCTACACTTTTCCGCACCGCTGAACTCTACCTGTTTGATACTGAATTCTGACTCAGTCAGCTAGCAGATCTCAGTAGAGTCAGATTCCTTGCCACACACGATTCAGAACAGCTATTTGGTCTGCTGAATTATTTCAGTACGGTACTTTCCTGAACAGGACTGTTCGTGTTCGAAGTTGAGAAAATCGGAGTCAGGTGTATTCACCCCCCCCCTCCACACCTGACCGTACACTCGGGACCAACAATTGGTATCAGAACCCACGGTGTTCAACTAACCACCTGAGTTCTATAAGACTCTCGTCGTTCTGAAACTGGTCTACTTGAATGGATCCGGAAAATCGTTTTCACTGCATATCACTCTACATTCATATCATTATTCTTCATGGCTGATATGTCAGGTATAAGGATGGTACCTATGTTCTCAGTAGAGAACTATGGGGTATGGCGGGTCAGGATGGAAGCACATCTGACCTCCCTCCACGATAGTATGACTGAAGTACTTGAGGAAGCGCCTATCATTCCTATGATCGACAGCGTCGTGAATCAGGATGCAGCTGCTGGAGGAGGAATGGTGACCAGGAAGAAGATTCCCAAAGACAGAAGTCTCTTCACTCCTGAGGAGAAGAAACTTCATAACTTAGACCGCGTCGCCAGAAACGCTATACTAACCACCTTAAGTGATTCGTATCTTGGCAGGGTTCAGGAATGCAAAACTGCAAAGGAGCTCTGGGACGCTCTAGCCCTACTGAGTCGGGGGACTCAGAAGATAAAAGCTAACAAACTAGCGCTGGAACTCCAAAAGCTGGAAAATTTGTCTCTCATGCCTGGTGACAAAATAGAAGATCTAAATGTCAGATTCACGAATCTGATGAACTCCATCAACGGGCTGGGAAAGACATTCAGCAACCGAGAGATGAATCTCAAGATACTGAGGGCACTGCCGGACGGACACTAGACACCTTTTGCCACTTAATTGCATCATTCTGATTTAGATGTTGTCTCTCCTGACCATATCTTTTCAAAACTTCAGGCTGAAGAGTTTGAGTTCGACAGACCTCAAGGAAAGCAAAAAGCTGAAGCTAACAAAACAATTGACCATGCCTTCAAAGCATCAGTCAGCGCAGCATCTCCCGCGACGAGCAAGACAACGAGTAAGACTGAACCTTCACTCAACGACTTACAAGAAGGAAGTCTCGCTCAGAAGTACACGCTGCTCGCCGTGAAGTATCAGAAAGAGAAGGAGAGGCGTAGAAAACTGACTAAAGCATACCGAGACACAAAAGGTAAGTCAGATTATACGCCAAAACGCACTCCTGACTCACAATCCTCTGAATGCAGAAAGAAGGATGACTCAGCACCATCAAAGGATAGCGAAAACAAAGAAGAAAGAGTCATCGCTTGCTACAATCGCAAAAAGCCGTGGACATTATCAATATGACTGTCCTGAGCTCAGTAGTGCTGAACGCGCAGCACGCAAGGCAAGGAGAGAGAAATTCGCCAAAAAGAGACAATCTTATATTGCAGGCGAAATCTCAGACGACTCAGAAGAAGTTGACTCCTTCATGGATTCATCGGATGATGAAGCAGCTTTTATGGCCTTAGAGCTTGAAGGCGAAGAAGCTGCGAAAAGTGCCTAATGGCAGGAGAAGAGGATGAGGTAAATTCTCATGAACCACTTAACTCCTCTTCACACTGCATACACGACACTATTTCAGGTGCAGATGAGAATTTGGACGTTGCTACCACTTATGAAGAACTGTTAGACGAACAAGTTCAGATGAGTCTGCAGCTCAGTAAGACTCTTCAGGAATTGGATACCCTGAAAGTTGAGAATCAGAGACTTTCTCAGGAGAGTCAGGCCGCTACTGAAGCCGAAGGACTTGTGTTGAGACTTAGGGAGGAGATAAACTCTCTGATGACCAAGTCTCAGCATCAAGAAGATCGAATTTCAGTTTTGACCAATGACTTGACTCAGAAAGATACTGAACTGAGTCTACTGAAGCAAGAACTGTCAGGACTTCAGACCAAGCACGACATACTGAAAAAGAGTGATGATGTCTGGAAGAGCCTGATGACTGAGCGTTACATGGGCGCTGAAAAGAAGCTGGAGGCTATGCTTGCAAGCAACAAGCCCAAGCATTGTAAGGAAGGACTTGGTTTCAACCAGGAAGCTTCCTCATCTGCCCCCGTACACTCAGAAGTGCGTCTAACTGATAGGTTTGTTCGAGGGGAAACAATCAATACAAATGTTCTGAACCCCTCATCAAAGAACAAACAAAAGATGAAAGCACCTCATCCTACGCATCGCATTATTCGACCGAAAGATCGTACCAAGACACCCCGGTTCGGTCCAAGGGGGGAACTAGCAGAGTTAAGTGGGTTGATCAGTATGGACCACCTCAGTTGACACATCCAGCTCAGTATGGGTCATATTACTATGATCCTATAGTCAGAAGAGGTTCCAAGAGTCAGAAAAAGAAGAAAATCGCACAAAAGGCAAAGGTCAGCAGTCCACCACTCAGAAGATCCGGACTCCCGAACTCGAACACTAAGAAGTCGGCTTTGACCGATCCAAGTGGTCAAGTATGTTGACTCAAGTGGAAAGAAACATGCGAAACCACCAGGGTTGTTAGACAGATTTGGGTTACTAAAACTAACATCTAAGGACCCAAAAACAAATAAAGGGTACCTGAATATAATTCTATTTTGTAGGTGCACAAAGATCCTTGGTATGTGGACAGTGGATGCTCAAGACATATGACGTACCAAAGGAACCTACTGAAGAATTATATAGCTGAAGAAGGACCCAGAATCGAGTTTGGAGACAATGCAAAAGGCTATACAAGAGGATATGGAGCACTCGGCATTGGACCGCCACGGTTCCTAGAGTATCATATGTTGAAGGACTTCAGCATAATCTTCTCTCTCGTTAGTCAATTCTCGTGATAACTCGAATAGAGTGATTTTTGACACTCGGGTTCCGTGATGTCATTGATAAATCCACGGGGAAAACAAGTGTTATCGGGTTCGCGTAAAAAGAATATATATGTAGGCCGATCGGAACTCGCCGAGAACACGAAGCTTGTCGGTGGCGAAGAAAGACAACCGTACGTGAATGGCTTTGGCGTAGGAGACTCAGCCACCTCAACTTCAAAATGCTCAACAAACTAGCAAGGAACACTCTAGCAAGAGGACTCGCCGAATGAAGTATTCAAAGAAACAAAACACTCGAGTGTCAAGCATGTACCGAAGGGAAAGCAAACAAGGAATCAAAATCCACCTGTTCCATCTCCTTCCACCGATGGAATCCTTCACCGCTACATATGGATTTGTTCGGTCCGGTCTCTCCGGTGACGATCGAGAGGTAAGAAGTATGCTTTAGTGGTCATCGATGACTACTCGCGCTACACATGGGTCATATTCATTGCCAACAAGTCTCGACGTCAAAACAGTTACCAACGCTTCGAAAAAGCTCAGTGTCGAGAAAAACACCAAGATAATCAAAATTCATTCTGACAGAGGAACTGAGTTCCTTAATTCCATGGTAGAGGAGTTCTGCAAAACCGAAGGGATTGAGCATGAGACATCGGCTGCGCGCACCCCTCAACAGAATGGGGTTGCTGAACGAAAGAATCGCACACTCAAAGAAGCAGCAAGAACTCTACTCGCAGACTCAGGACTCCCAACCAAATTCTGGGCAGAAGCAACTGACACTGCATGTTATACTCAGAACCGATCTCTACTAACAAAGCAGCATAAGAGAACACCATATGAACTATGGAACGGCAGGAAGCCCTCTTTATCTTATTTCCATATCTTTGGTTGTTCGTGCTTTATTCACAATAATGGGAAAGATCAGCTGAAAACTTTTGATAGCAAGTCAGATCAGGGAGTATTCTTAGGATACTCTCGAGTCAGCAAAGCTTTCAGAGTATTCAACTATCAGACCCTTTGCGTGGAAGAAAGCCCTCATGTTGTTTTTAATGAGTTTGCTACTGAAGATAGGAGCAATAACTCTAAGTCTGAATCTGAGGACATCAGTACGCAGCTACAGGATCTGAACCTAAAAGACAAACCTGAAAGGATCCAGCTTTGTTGGGATGATGATTCAGATGAAGAAACTGAAGATACGCCTATTGAATCTGAACCAGTAACGCAAGTAGCTGAATAGATTGACCTGAACAGAGTCAATCCCAGGTAACTCAGGTCGATGAAGAAACCTTAGAGGTAACTGAGACCACTACTGAGAATAACAACTCAGGGGGAACATCTATTAATGTTCCTGAGCTGAATGCCCCTGAACCTGGAAACTCAGTAGATCACACTCTTATTACTGAATTGCTTCAATCTCAGAATAGTACAACTGAAATGCTAACTCACCTACTATCTGTGTTGATCAAATTTCAGATGAAGAGCTGAAACATCGTAGATCGTGGCTAGATGCTCACACTCCTGATCTAATCATTGGAGATCCTTCAGCAAAAGTCAAGACAAGATCCAGATTCTGTCAAGGAGAAAGCGCATTATATTCCTGCTTCTTGTCTACTGAAGAGCCTCAGACGATTGAGGATGCACTTAAAGATGCTGACTGGATCATAGCTATGCAGGAGGAGCTGAATCAGTTCACGAGAAACGAAGTTTGGGAGCTTGTTGACAGACCCCGGCATCAACACGTCATTGGAACAAAATGGGTCTTCAAGAACAAGCGAGATGAAAACAACGTTATAGTAAGGAACAAAGCAAGGCTCGTGGTGAAAGGCTACTGTCAAGCTGAGGGAATAGATTTCGATGAGACATTCGCTCCAGTTGCAAGATTGGAGGCAATCAGACTATTCCTAGCCTACGCAACACATCAAAGATTCAGAGTCTATCAAATGGATGTGAAGTCTGCGTTCCTGAACGGCGTACTGAAAGAAGAAGTCTATGTAGAACAACCGCCCGACTTTCAGCAGGGACATTAGGTTTATAGAATCAGAAAGGCTCTATATGGGTTAAAACAAGCACCCAGGGCTTGGTACGATACCCTGTCAGAGTTTCTTCTTCAGAAAGGTTTTCAGAAAGGCACAGTAGATCGCACGCTGTTCAGCATTCGACTAGAAGACGACTTATTACTCGTGCAAATCTATGTAGACGACATTATCTTCGGATCAAAGAACGTCGTCATGTGTCAGCAGTTTGAGAAAATGATGAAGGACAAGTTCGAGATGTCAATGATGGGTGAAATGAACTATTTCCTCGGCTTTCAAGTCAAACAATATGAAAAGGGAACGTTCATTAACCAAGGCAAATACACTCGAGACCTCATCAAAAGATTCAGTTGGACATCCGGCAAACCTATCAAGATCCCGATGAACACGAATATGAAAATCGATCTTGATAAAGAGGGAGTATCAGTAGACCAAACTGAATTTCGTGCAATAATTGGTTCCTTATTATATCGAACAGCTACTCGTCCTGACATAACTTTTGCTATAGGTGTTTGCGCTCGATTTCAGGTGAATCCTAAGCAGAGCCACATGGACTCAGCAAAGAAGATTCTCCGCTACCTCAGAGGCACACCTGACATAGGTTTATGGTATCCAGCTGATGATAATATTGAACTAATTGGCTATTCTGATGCTGACTATTCAAGATGTAGAATTGACTGAAAATCAACTTCAGGAACTTGTCAGTTCCTAGGCAGTAAGTTGATCTCATGGTTTTCAAAGAAGTAGCACTCAGTAGCCACGTCAACTACTGAAGCTGAATACATGGCTGCCGGAAGTTGTTGCGCCCAAATCCTTTGGGCGAGACAAGCGGCTAAGAGACTATGACGTCATTCAGAATGAAGTGCCGATATTCTGCGATAGTACCAGTGCTATTGCAATCACTCAGAACCCTGTACTACACACGAGATGCAAGCACGTGGACATTAGGCATCACTTCATTCGTGACCATGTCGAAAAGAAGGATATCAGGATGGAAAAGATCCATACTGACAAACAAAGGGCTGATATTCCGACCAAGCCTCTAGCCGAATCCGCATTCAAAGAACTTTCGGTAGAGCTAGGTCTGGCTGGACCCTACCGACCCCGGTCGGTAAGAGTCTTCAAGAGAGGACCCTTTCGGTAAGGGGGGGAATGTTCACTCTCGCATCGAGTATAACCAAGGACGTAGAGAATCGAAGCAACCATCTACATGAGGTATCACCGACTACTATGTTCAGCGACGGGTTTGCGTATCTCTACTCGGTAGTAACTAATAGAACAAGATTCCGCACTTATAATTCGGATTCAGCATGGTATTAATTATCTTAAAATTTGTCATTTAATGAAAACGACTCTCATTTAATGCACGACATTCTATGCATAAGTATGCTGAATTCTGCCACGCATTTAATGCATGTCATCTCATAGTTACTACTTAGGCAAATTACAACTGGCTTTGACTTAGGCGGCTACTGTGATCATTACCTTTTTTAATATCCAATCTTAACCGTCCATATCATAAAGCAGATTTAAATTTTACCTTTGATCGAAAACCGTTCACCTTCACGTTAGATATATATTTCCGATCTTATCTTAGAAACCGCCATTAGTATATCTTAAAATTCTTGCTCCGTAAATTTTGAGATCTCTAGCAATCCTTTACTTGCTTCTTATCTTCTCCACTCTCAGAATTTTATCGGTATGATTATTAAATCTGTTACTATACTTCATTATCTCCTTTCAGTATCGCCATACTAACTGTTTTATGAACAAACGATACTGATAATCTTTTCTTGTGACAGATAAAATGGCAAATCTTTCTCTCGTCTCCTTAGGGAACATGCAGGAAATCTTAGACAAAGACCGTGTCTGGTGCGAACCAGTCATAGAGTTTGACGCCTGCGACCTTGACTTCATGGACGAGATTTTCTCGTATCTAAGAGCGTCTGGGTTGGAGCAGTTCCTCTCAAGGAAGCCTACCTTCTTCCTTCCTCGGCAGGTGTCTCAGATATACCTCAACTCAGATTCGATATCTGGAGACATCATTGGACGTTTTGCCGTCCACTCCATAGGCGATGCCTCTATGCAACTGAAGCAGATCTCAATTAAAGAAGCACTGAGGAGAAGCTTCGCTTTGCCTGCTGAAGGAGTTAGCCATGTTGGCTACAACGATGACAGGATAGACGACTATCTATCTATATTCTGCGGAAAGCCTACCACATTCAGAGCGGCCTTCCCAAAGAACAGTATGCTGCCCCAGTTCCGTGCACTAGCTTATATAGTCACGCAGCTACTGACAAGTCAAGCGGGTTCATTCGATCAAGTATCGAGACCCAAGATCCAGCTCATGATGGCAATCTATGACAAAGCAAAAATCAACTGGACGGAGTTCTTTCTTCGAGAGTTCATGGTTCAAGTTGCCAAATTTGATAAGGCAACGTGCAACCTGATAGTAAAAGCCAAGCTGTTGTATGGACTGAAGCTGTCCATCATGATACAAGATATCTGTGGAGATGACCAGATCACCTTTGAAGACAAGGTATACTTTAATGTAAAGAAGATCAGGTTCCACAACAGAACAGCTGCTCTTCAGCAGATCGGTTCAGGACCGTCGCTTCAGCAAACAAAGCCTACCAAGAAGAGGTCTCCTCTAGCAAAAATTTCTAAGACATCGGCTAAGCGTCTGAAGAGAGCCATCGCTGATGTCCCTACTGGATCCGAGGCTGTACCGGAGGAAACTACTGAACAGCCAACTGCTGAACAGGCTACTAAACATGCTACTGAACAGCCTACTCAGCCTATGCAGCTAATAGATGAGTCAAAGTCCTCCGAGGAGACTCATTCGGTGGAGAAGGCTGTCTCTACTGAACAGACTCAAGAAGTGGATCAAGGGGTTCCAGCTGAACCTAGCCAGAGTGCTGATATACAAACTCTGGAAAGCCCGCTTGATATTCCACCACTCAGCACTTTGCCATCTGCTGAAAAACAAACGTCCGCCATAGATATTGACGACTCAAAAACGGCGTCTGAGCAAGAATCAATCGGAATGGAAGCCTCAACGCTCAGATCTCAAGCATTTCGAGAGATAACTGACCAAATACCAGAGATCGCTGGCCACCAAGACTTGGTGTTAATTGCTAGACAGGCCAGGCTCCACATGCTCCTAAGGTTCCAGGAGTGGCACCCACATCTTCGTCTCATCCTTCACTACTACTGTGACCAATTACATCAGGAGGAGCAGCACCTAAGGCAGCAACTAGCCTACTCCAGGCCTGCTGACCTAGGTAACTTCGATGATCTGAGGGCCGCGATGCTGGCCTTGCTGCACGATAGGCAGCAGACTTCAGGCTCAGCCCCCTCAGATGGGTTTGACCACGACGGTCAGGACCCACCCCATGATTCAGGCCCTGGGAAGCCTGATGAGGGAGTACCCCAGGACAAGGATACACATGCTGAAACTTCTGATCTACCGCTCAGTATCCTTGGGCCTGTGAAGTCGGCGGCTGGTACTTCAACATTTGCAGAGCCTGCTCAGCTCTTGCTAACATCTCAGTTTGAAGTAGCACCCAGCCCCAAACGCCGACGCTCAAAGTCCATGGCCAAGGCACTGAAAAGCCAAGGAGCTCAGAACAGAGCACTAGCCAAAGCTGTCCATAAAGTATGGAAGAAAACTGCTGAAGCCACTACCGCTGAGCTTCAGGGGCTAAAAACTTCTCTAGCCGACTCAGCTGCCCCTGATGTCTCTTCCATTGTCTTAAATGCGCTGGCAAAGTAGAGACAGGACTTTGAAGATCAGCTCAGAGTGATTCAGGAGGGACAGGCCAAACTGCTTGAAGAATTCAAGGCCTCTCAGTCCACTAATACTGAATCAGTCTCAAACCTATCCCAGGCCACTGAACTCAGACTCAACAATATTCAACAAGCTCTGGAGGATAAGGTGTCTGAGAAGCTGACGGAATTTAAGGCTGCAGCTGAACTCTCCTACAAGAAATACAGTGAAGATCTTGCTTCTGAGAGGAATGAGCTGCATGAGGCACTGACAAAAATCAAAGACAAACTCGACTCTCTGTCAACCTCTTACAAAAGCCTAGACCTAAAGGTATCCTCTCCGACTCCGGTAATAATTGATGATGCCAAAAAGGGGGAAGGAAAGGATAAAAGGGAAGAAAAGAAAGACAGTGAAAAAGGGGACAAGTCAACCCCCAAGCCGACCACGACTAAACCCCCAGCCCAAATTCACTAAGGGGGAAGCTCCACTGAAGCCCGCCAAGAAAACCAGGTCGCAGTGCGACGCAAGCGAAGTTCAGACTATTGCTGCTACTGGACCAGCTGAAGAGACCCAGGGTATCTCCGCTGCGAGCACAGCAGAGACCGGCCCAAGTGGCTTTGGAACAGCTACTTACGCAACCCAGACTCCTACTGATATTGTTAAGGAGGTTGCTGAGTATGCTGAACGTGATGATTCAGAAGAGGAAGAAGCTCCTCTACCACCGCCTGTTCCAGGTAAAGGGAAGAAAGTACTGGAACTCCCGACCCCTCCAGCAAAGAAATCAAAGAGATACATTTCTGCTGAAGAGGAGGCTCAGATAGCAGCTGACGAGAAGCTTTCTAGGGAGATAGCCAAAGCTGAGGCTGCCAACAAGCCTAAAGGAAAGACCTCTCAAGGCAAAACTAAGGCAATAGCTCGAGGCGGAAAGAAAACTGCTAGGTTGCCTCCAAGGAAGCTCAAGATTCATGATGATGAAGATAGAGAAAAGGAAAAGGAGCAACAGCAGAAGAATACTGAGAAGCAGGGTACATCCAAAGAGAAATCCAGTACCCCTGCTGACTCAGAAGACTCTCCTCACCAACCTTCCTATATGAGATCCAAAGAACAAGATGCTGAGATCGAAGCCATCTTCGCTCAGATGGATAGGTATCTCTACAGAGGAGAGGAAGCCAGACAGATAGAAGCCGCGGACGCAGAATACATATGGCAGACCTTGAGGCACTGAGAATTCGTACTGAACAAGAGGCCAGGCTGAGAGTACCTTCAAAAGCTGATATTCCTTATCGATACAGAAGGTTCAGGAAGCCAGCTGATCTGAAATCACATAGATGGCCAAGGACAAACGATTGGATGCCTGCTCAGTTTACTCAGAGATGGGAATCTGCAAAGATAGAGTTTATCAAGCGCAATTATTTCTGGAGGTTCTGGCCAGACAAGGCTAAGACTGATGCTTACACAGAATGGATGATGATAACAGAACCGGATCTATACATATACTTGCATAAAGCCGTATCTGAAGGTATAGAAGTCAGTGTTCCTGAGCCCAGAATCATACCTCCGCCAAGAAGAAATGATGACTCAGTCCATCATGGAGTAATAGAAAAAGAAGTGAAGAATGCTGCCGCAAATAGAGGACTTGAAGAAGATGAGCCAGCAGACTTCGCTGAATACCTGAAGCTGAGGAAGAACTCATACAGAATGTATGGCTTGCCCCTGCCTGAGTCAGAATCGCAAAACTTTATGGACAGGATCAAGCAGTACAAGCGTTCTTAGTATTAGATTTCTTTATCTTCCTAGCTTAGAAAGAGATGTAATGTACTGAACTTTCATATCCTATATATACATTCTCTTTTGGCTCGACAATATCTTATTGTCTAAACAGGCCGTGTTTGTTTTATGCTTAAACACTCAGAATCACTGAAGTGATTGCTGACTCACACACTCACTTTATCTTACTTGTCGCCTTATTGCTTCTCTAGATCTGATAGTCTAGTTGTTGTGTTTCGGGGAATTGTTTAGATAGAGGGAAATTGTTTTGCCCTCGCTCCCCTCGATAGACTAGAACTTGAAGAACAAACTCCACCGATCCTACTTGTAATAATGTAAGGAGCTCTGTTTCTGATACTTTAGTGTTAGCATAGATGATAGGTTTTGGCATCATCAAATAGGGGGAAATTGTTGGCTGATGATTTTATCCTCAGCACTGTTATACTTAGTGGGAAATGATTCTGTCTTCAGCACTAACCGTAAGCTCAGGAGCCCCGTGCTCTGTACCTATCTGAAGATTTGAAGATCCCAAAACCCTATCTTGATTGATGAACCATTCTCGTGTAATTGTTTTGTCTCTGAGGTTTCAGACTCAGTAGATACTCTGCTCTGGTTAAGGCGGTCAGTAGCTTATCAGCCTCAGCACCAGAAGTAGAAGACTCAGTATTTACTTGGACTCGGCGGGAGCAAGATATGCGAAGGAGTCAGTAGAACTGAACTCAGCAGGAGTAGTTCACTGAAGTCAGAGCTGACCATCAGTAGAGTACCCTCAGTTGTCTCTCTACTGAATGAAGATCAGACTCAGCAATGGCAGACAGTCTTCTGAACTGTCAGACACTTTTTGAATATACAATCAGTATTGTCAAGTACGAGAAAAAGAGAAGTCAGCTTCAGTATGCCTCGAAGTCTGTTCCGTCTCAACCACTCCATAATCCTCGATAAATGACAAGTATACACGTGTCTCTACCTACTAAAGCTGCAAGTCAACTTATTTCCAGAAAAGGAGGGAAAGGACACTGTTACATCCTTCAAAAAGAGTCGTTAGCTACCAAAAGAAAGAGAGAAAGGAAGATCGTCTCCAACGGATCTTTTCCAATCTCTGCTCTATAAATAGAGGGACATTTCAAGAAAAAAGAGAGAGAGAGAGAATGCGCATAAGCTTAACGACGAAAACAAACACAAGCATTCAAACGAGCTTGAACCAGAAAACCCTAAGTCTTCCGCAAGAACTTGAAGATCTATCTTCGGTGAAAGACTACCTTCTCAGCTCATAGGGAACCAAGCTAAACTATTAGAAGAGCCTCTAGTATCCAAATCGATGATACACGAACCTAAAGCTTATTTCAGCTGTTCGTCGATCTAGAAGCCACTCTCTCATTCCCTATCCCTCTAACCCTAAGCTCAACAGAATATACTTATAGCTTAGACGAAGGAGTTCATATTTGAACCCAATCCTTATTGTAAAAGGACTCCTTCATAGTTGGAAAAGTTTGTCAAACACTTTAGTTTGATGCCTTTGTAAACTGGGACTTGCTCAGTATAATCCCCAAGCCACGGCTTTGTCCTGTGCACAAGCTGACTGAGACTAACTCAGTATAATAAATAGTATCCTGAACTTTTCGGGATAGTGGACGTAGGATCCATTGATATCCGAACCACTTTAAAAATCTGTGTCTTGTTATTTCTTTCTGATTACTGTTGCATTGATTTTACTGTTCATACTGAAAACTTACTTTAAAATCATACAACTTTCTCAAAGATACCGAACTCGTCTATTTACTTGAACCGAGACTTGCTAAAACGGTTTTTCCACTCAACCGATTTGGGCCTACACTTTTCCGCACCGCCGAACTCTACTGTTTGATACCGAATTCGACTCGGTCGGCTAGCGAGATCTCGGTAGAGTCGAGATTCTTTGCCACACACGATTCGAAACGGCTATTTGGTCTGCCGAATTATTTCAAGATCGGCACTTTCCCCGAACAGGACTGTTCGTGTTCGAAGTTGAGAAAATCGGAGTCAGGTGTATTCACCCCCCCCCCCTCTACACCTGACTGTACACTCGGGACCAACAGATGGAGTCCTGAAACTCAGATCAGTTGGCAAATTATTATATAGAAGCAGAGTCTCCCTCATGATCACGAACTCATGCTCAGGAAAAGTCACCTGTGATGACTTCAAGTACTTTTATCAGAAATTAGTGAAGTTTCAGACCAAAGCTGCAACCGAGAAGTCTATCGGCCGTGGTGTGGCAGGTAAACACTCTATGCCCATCTCTCAAGCACCACGACCTGAACCTTTAAAGAAGAGAAAGATAGTGAAGAAGCTTGATATTCCTATAACTGTTGTTAAGCAGATCGACATTCAGGATTCAGAGTCTGGCAAGGAAGAGATCACTCTGAAAGATAAGGTCAAAATAGTAGATTCGAAAGAGACTCAATCTGAGCAACTGATCAGAACGGAAGACATTCCTATGACTGAAGTCTCAGACGGCCTACCATCCATAGTTCAGTCATCCTAGAACTGAGCTGAAGAGGAAATAGCTGAATTGATCCCCAAAATCTTAGATCATTCAGACCTGGTAGACATCGCCTGTAGGGACAGGGTTCAGATGTATCTCAAGTTTCTAGATTGGGATATTCTCGACGAGACTATCGACCTAAGGACTGTGCCCACTTTGATGGTAGAGGAATAGCACCTCAAGTCAGAGATAGGCTATGGCGAACCCTCTGACAAAGCATCTATGGACGATCAGAGGTCCACAATGTTGTTCATATTAAGCTTGAAAGAAGGAACTAAATCACCTATTCAGTAAGCCAACAAAGATGATGATGATTTAGTTGATAAGGATTCAGCACCCAATGATGCAGATATGGGAAAGTCTGCTGAGGGTAATTCTCCCAGTGATCATGATGACGCACCCCCACCGCCTCCATTTGGTGTCGTCGTTGCTGCAACTACTTCTTTAGATCAGCAGCCGATCACTACAATTGAGTAGAGACTCAGTAGCTCCCGTTATTAGGCCAAGCCGATAAAAGATCTTTCTGAGAATAGCATAAACAAAAGGCCTAAAACGATAAGGAGACAAAAACAGACTTCTCACAAAGGATGTCCATATAAAGTGGTATCAGTATACAAAAGCACATACTAAAAAGTTAGATGCTTTGACCACATAGGTCAAGAGGATCAGTACAATGCCATCTCCAGATACTAAGATGATACTCCAGACAGCCTTAGAGGCTCAAAAGACATACCTCATAGCTCAGTTCCAATAGTTACTTGAGGATTAAGCCAAAACATTCTTTGAGAAAATGTCAGAAGTTATGAAGGATCTGCTGAAAAATTACTGAAGAGCAAAACAAGTTTACAACTGTGTGCGTTTCTCGGGGGCTCATTAAACAAGCGTCTGCTCTGACGCTCATTCGTAAAGAATCTTCCCGCCTACTAAATGACTTCCTTAAGAAGCACAAAGCAGATACAAATACGCTTCTAAAGTCGTTAGTGAGGACCATGAGAAGGATTGAGAATCCTACTCAAGAGCAGTATATGACATTGAGGCCAGACTTGATATAGTCTAGAACCAAGTTGAGAGCCTCAGTCATCAGGTAACTACTTTTAACACCATAATGACTAATGTTGATGATGCCAAAAAGGGGGAAGAAAAAGGGAAAGGAAAGGGGGAAGAAGAGGTCAAAGGAGAAGAGGTAACTATCATTGTTGATCTCTCTAAAGAGAAAGAGAAGGATGAAGAAGAGGAAAACAACCATCATACCAACTACAGCAGGAAGATCAGGCAAAGGATCCTCAGCCCAGGCTGCCATTGAAGAGATAGCTCAATTTATTAAAGAAGATGATGACCCCATCATACGCTCAGTAGCTAAAGGCAAAGACCCAGCTGATAAGTCTCCTACTCCTCCAAAATTCAAAACCTCAGATGAATAAAAGGCCTACGACAGAGAAATGGCCAAAACACTGTATGCAAAAGAAGAAGCACTAGCTGCAAAGAAAAAGATTCAGAAGAAGCTAATTATGATTAAAATGATAGTGCCTAAGAGAGCTAGGAATGTCATACCTAGGGAAACAAGAACCAAAGCTGCAAAAGATGAAAAGGTCAAAGAACCAGAAAAGCCAAAACAACTGAGTCGCCTTCTCATGACTAGGGGTGTAACGGTTTGGTTCGGTTCGGTTTCTTATGTATTTTAGGAACCGAACAAAACACATAGAAATGGTTCGGTTCGGTTCGATTCGATGTGTTTTTAAATATCGGAACCGAACCGAACCGAACCGCTTATAAATGGTTTGGTTCGGTTCGGTTAACCGGTTCACCTTTTTATTTTTTTATTTATTTTTTAAATCCTAAATAATGCAAAAATAATAGTTTATAGGATGTCACTCGTTCCAAACTCATAAGTATAGAATTGTTACTCATTTCTCTTCTTTTGTATAGATTAGAATTGATATTAACTTAAATCTAATATCTAAATCCAATAAAATTCTCATATAATAAAGACAAATATTAAATAAAAAAATAAAAAATAAGATATTGGTTTGGTTCAGTTCGAACCGTTCAAAAATTCTTGAAACCGCGAACCGAACCGAATGTAAACGGTTCCTAAAAAAATAAACCAAACCAAACCGCGAAGCCGAACCAAACCACATTTTTCGGTTTGGTTTGGTTCGGTTTAATCGGTTTCGTGGTTCGGAGCGGAACCACTTACACCCCTACTCATGACTTAGAAGCTAAAGCTGAGAGCTCCACTAATCATCGGATTCTGTCAACCATAATGACTAAGGCTCAAGATGTTGGGGAAAAAGCTATGTGGGATGCATATGAGATAGGCATGGATATAATAGCAGAGGCCAGACAGGTAAGCGAGGCAAGAGAGAGGCTAAAAAAAAGTTGAATTAGATGCCCATATTGCAAGAATTGAGATAGAAGCTAGAGAGGGGGTTCCGGAAAAGAGCAGAGAAATCCCAACCACCACTAAGTTCTTCAAACGAGGAGCTCAAAAGAATCACTTGAAAACTTCTTTATATCCTCGTACTGATAAATGGATGATGTAGCAATGAAATCAGAAATGGGAAGCATCCAAGATTGACTTTATCAAAAGCTTCTACATCTGGAAAACATGGGATATGTCAATAGATGCGGATCAGTTGTTCGAAGAGATATTTTCCATCACTGATCTTGACCTTTATACTGTGCAACTGAAGAAAGTTGGACTTCCACTCAAAGCGTCGGAATTAAGGATTTTATCTCCTCCAATGACCTTAGAAGGCAACATCTGCATGAAAGAAATAGAAGAAGAAATAAATATAGCTATGATTAGGAGATCACTTGACCTGAAGAGGAAAGAAAATCAAGCAGATATCAAGCAACTCAGGTCAAATATCTTCAAGGCTTATGGTCTTGAACCACTAGAGAAAAAATCAACTAACTTCAAAGCCAAGCTTCAGAAGTTCAGATCCAAGAGGAGCAACTGACTAGTCTAGCATAGTTTTTATAGTGATACTATGATTTAATGTACTTGTAATTCTCACATCTTCATGAATCAGTATCACTTTTAGCCAACACAACTACTCATTGTCACAATGGCTACTGTATTTAATTTAACACTACTGATTACCTAAGTGATCAACACACACTCACACTTATGCTTATAGCTTATTTTATTTGTGACGTCTTCAGACTCGCGCTTTTATTTGTAATTGTTTTGGCATCATCAAAACGGGGGAAAATTGTTGGGTGATGATTCAGTATAAGATTTGAAGATCCCAAAACCCTTAGCTGAGTGATGAACCAATAAAATGTAATAGTTTAGTTTAGTTTAGCATGTTAGGAACTCAGTAGGCTAGATTGAGTTCAGCTACTGAGTTTAGTGGCTGATAGACTCGGTAATTTATTATTCTCAGTTGTTGGATGGACTCAGTGTTTGAAGACTCATTAGTATTCATCATAATCTACTAAATGTGTGTTGAACATTAGTACAGAAGGATCGACCTATAAGCTGAATCTCTCAGAAGGATATTAGTAGAGGAAAATTCGGTTAAAGTATCTGAGGTATAAGAGGAAGTCAACTCAGCATCAACCTTGGATTTTGAACAAGCCTCACCTACAATTCAACCTCGACCAATGAGGAGCTGCCAGCATGTACTTACATTGACATAAAGTTTCCCTCAAGACTGAAAAAGAGAGAATCTCAACTATAACATTCCAAATTTGAGATGGGCGTTATTCCCGTCATTTTTGACACGTGGCTAGGTCCCCTCCAACGGATGTTTTAATGAGTCAAGACTATAAATAGAGATCGATCTTCAAGCGTTGAAGAGACCGAGAACACAAAGCATTCAAGCATTCAAGCTCTAGCAATCTCAAAGCAAATCCAGCGAAGAACTCTCTACATAAATAAATATCCTAAACAATTTTTCAGTCTAGAGTATTCTAGTTCTCATTCTCTATTCTCTAAGCAATAAGTGTTAGATCATATGCTTAGACATCGAATGAGTTCATAATTGAATTATTTTTATTATAAAAACTCCGTCTCAGTTGGAGAATGTCAAACCTTGTGTTTGAATCAAATTGTAAAGTTACTAGGACTCTAACTAGTGATCTGTCCATTGCATGGATCGACTGAGACTTGCTCGATAAAATTAATTCAAGACCTCCCGGTAATTCAGGACAATGGACGTAGGATCTTGCTCTGAACCACTTTAAAAACTGTTTGCCTTATTTATATTTTATTGGTTACTGTTCATCTTGCTTAAAACTGACTTTCAAAATTCATAAGTGTATTTTAAGTAAAAACCTTAATACACGCAGAAACATAACTGAAACAACATTCAAAGAGACAAATAAAATTGGGCCTGCACTTTCAACACTTAATTCTTGTACTGAGCCTCTTGTGAACCGACTTCAGTCGGTAAACAGTGTTCAGTATCTTGAGCCACTCTGCTCACGCGATCATAAAGCTTATCTGGCGAGCTGAACTATTAATTAAGTAATTTTATTAAAAGACTGACTTTCACATTTGAGTTTGAACTTGGACTCATGTGTATTACCCACGCTCCCACTCCCCCTCCCCCGGCACCTGAAGACTCGTTTCTGGACTAACATAGAGAATGAGAGAAGGGGTAGGATTTTTTTTTAAAGTCAAAATTAGTTCAAAATCGAATCTGTGCGACCTGGATGGAGGTATATCGGCGCACTGAAGTGTGGCTTTTTAATTTAGGTTGCTCAATTAAAATTAATAATAATAATTAATAAAATAATAAATATAAAACATGGGCGTCATTTTAGTTATTGGAAGTTTTTATATATTCACCACTCTTCACACTACCACCAAAATGGGACATTCATGACCAAAATCAGATAATGCTATAATTAAAGACTAAAATGGGACTAGAATTATACTCCCTCCGTCCTATTATAAGTGGCAACCTTTCCCGATTCGGACGTCCCGCTATAAGTGGCGACGTCCGAAAATGGTAAAAAATTAGAGAAAACTAATCTCACTAATTACAACAGTAAAATTAAATCCTGCCTCTCTCACTTTCATCTCATTCGAAACCCTACGTCTTCAAGCCTCCGCCGCTCTCTCTCTCCCGAAATCTCTCACTCCGTGTCGCCCTATGATGAAAATTGAAGTAGATCCACTCTCTCCCCATGATTCCCTCTCAGATGCTACCCATGGAGTGGCCGTCCCGGTGGATCCCTTTCAAATGAGCGAAGAAATCGTGCCTGGCGATGCCAAACGCCAACGTCGACGGCCGCTGGACTTCACGGGGAGAGAGTCCTTCTCAAGGTTAGATCCGAGTTTTGTTCCCGAAACATTTTGTGATTCATCAGATTTATGCTCGATCCACACTAACCATGCCCTTGGGGCCTTGAATCGTGCTGAGTGGGAAACGTATGTTCCCGAAACGGCCATCGTTGACGAAGCCCTTTTACCGTCGTTGAAGGAGGAGTCCGTTGCGGCGTCGACGGATGAGACAGCGTCGGCGCTCGAGGCTGAGATGGCATCGTCGATGGAGGCATCTCTTGCGGCGTTAAAGGCTGGGATGGAAACACCTTCAATGAAAGCTTTCATCCAAGAGTGCCTACGCATTTGGTTTCCTGCTTGCTGCAATCCGGTGAGATCAAATCCATCTCCAATTACTTTGATATGAATTGTTTCAGTTTGGAGTTGGTTGGGATAAGTTACGGGATTGTTGATGAATTGTTTCAGTTTTGGTTTTGAAATGCTTTGATTGGTTTCCTGCTTGTTGAATGATAAGAATTTGGTTGGTTTTGAAATGCTTTGATTGGTTTCCTGCTTGCTGAATTGATGAATTGTTTCAGTTTTGAAATGATAAGAATTTGGTTGGTTTCCTGCTTGCTGCAATCCGATGAATTGTTTCAGTTTTGGTTTTGAAATGATAAGAATTTGCCTACTGTTGTGATTGGTTTTGAAATGCTTTGATTGGTTTTGCAATCTTAACCATCATATTATATGCTGCAATCTTCAACAAAACATGAACATACATATATATATATATATATATATATATGCAAAAGATACACATCATTTACATTAGTTACAAAAAGTCTGCTTCAAACTCCATCATTTGTCTGCATCTTTCTTCAAACTCCATCATTTGTCTGCATCATTTGTCTGCATCTTTCTTCAACGTCCTTCCGTCCAATCTTCAACAATGAGGCCTAGCCTATTTGCATGGATTTCAATCTCTGCCATGCTTCCATGTTGAAGCATGTAAGTGATGCATTCCCTCACCAAGCTTGTAGTACACTTCCAAGTCGATAGGAAGTGCATCTTGTCTCAGTAGCGCATCTTTCTTCATGTGGGGTATTTTGTAAGAATTATGTCCTTTCCCCTTCATTATCTCAATCATACAAGACTGTAAGCTTAAAAAAACCTTATTAAGAGTGATAGGAGATAGGTCTTCAAATGATTGTATCACTGCATTAACCAAGTCTTGGACAGTGTCGCATACATGTTGATTTTGTATGCTTCATAGAGCACGGAACCAACCTAAGTCATTTATATTTGTATCTGGGCTATTTGGTGGCTGGTGAACTAGATGGATGTCAAATCCATCTATGGAGGCTGCTGCCCTAAAGTCTAAATCATTATCTTTAATGTGTGGCCTAGCATTATCTTGTTGTATAAAGATAAGTCGGCTTGCACATCTAGGCCATTTTGCCCTTATGGCTGGGAGAACCTGAAACATCGCATACATATTGATTTGATTACTGAGTTAGAACACATAACATGTTTGTTTATTGTACATACTGATACAAAGGTTTACATGTCTGATTACATGACATTCAATCATACTACACTACTTGGCAAACATACTGATTCATGTTGTACTATTGATCAAACATACAGACATTCAAACATACTACACTACTTGGCAAACATACTGACATTCAATCATACTGCACTACTTCATACAAGAATCATGCTAGAGTATGGATAACAACAGAATATCTGAAATTTTACAAAATACAGAGTATACAGAACATACCTGATTGATCAAGCATGCTTTAGTAACCTCTTTAGTTATAGATTGGATAGATTTTAGCTCTAATATACCAGCAGGTCTATTTTTACTTGCTCTTTTTGCTGGTACAAGTTGTGTGAACGGGAAAATGCCGATTTTCCCATCAAACACCACTGCCCCATTAGCATCAAAGATAGGACGACAAACCGCACACATAAACATGACTTTAGGGATACATCTTTTGCTTTTACAAGTCCTATGTGGTTCAATCTCTCCCGGGGTAAGGTAGTATCTGTGAGACTCTTTAGTTAGGAAAAACCATTTTTCATCTAAATGCACAGTGTTATGCATGCTTTTGAACTTCAACATGTTTTGTAACCTATCGAATTCTATAGCCTCAATCGAAAATTTCAACCTTAGGAGTTTGTGGTCTGCGCTAAGATGAGGCCTAATAGCACTAGTGTGGGCTTTGATCAAGCCCGCCTTCACCCACCTCCAAACCGTGGACTTACTGTAATTTAGACCTATTCCAAGCTTACGGATAGTTGCTCTCTTGTGTAGTGGTATAGATTGGATCAACTCTAAATCTATTAGCACCCTCTTTCTTCTTTGTGCTTTCGGCTTCTTGCTCTTTAATTGTATAACTTGATTGCTTGCTAATTGTTTTCTTGCATCAGCCCACACACGACTAACCGTCCTCGATGAGCTGTTGAACTTGGCTACAGCTTCCTTCATTTTGCCCCGTAGTACCTGCACGTCTTTGGAATTTGCTAGGAGCCACTGCGCTATGGAGTTTCTTTTATCATCAGATAAATTTTTTTTGTATTGTGGTGGAGGAGTACTCATTTCAGCTTAGTTATGAACTGATTTCTGTGGCATGTTTATAGAAGTATTCTGGTGGGAATCTGATCTACATATTGAAAATATTTGAATTTTTAGACATTTCAGCTTTTTTGAATTCAAGCAATTCAATGATATTTATATAAGTATTGTGGTGAGAAATCTAAATTTCGTTTCACAAATGGCGGCAATTAAAGAATAAAGAAAAAGTTACACAAATGGCGGCAATTTAGGAATAATAACTAGTGGGCCACTCCACTAACCTCTTTAAACATAAATTCCTTAAAAATCGTGCCTAAAAGAAGTAAGCCACTTATAATGGGACGGAGGGAGTATTAAAGAATCAATTTCCACATTTTGTTTGAAAACTCACAGTTGTTTCCTACTCCCTCCATCCCATTATTACTGAATAAGTTTTCTAATTTAATTGTCTCGTTGTTACTGTTATTTTTCTTAAATAGCAAAAAAATTCTCTTAAACAAAAAATAAATAGCAAAAAGATTCTCTTAAACAAAAAATAAAGTGGGCCCTTCCTCCTCACTACCCATGCTCACATTATCATTCTCTCTAACACGATCGTTCAACTCTAAATCCAGAAATTTATGATTTTTAATTTTTTGAAAACTTTAGATTATTTAATAAAATACAGTATAAAAAAAATTAAAATCGATTGCCTCAATTCCCATTTCTTCCACCGACCACTCTTCGAAAACTATATCAATTTCTTAATACAATTAAAACTTATAAAATATACTGTTAAATAAAGTTTTTTAATTTCCAAGATGAAATTAAAGGGACACCAATAACGAGACAGGGATGGAGGGAGTATAATCATTCATCAAAGTTGGTGCGGTGGCGTCAGATGCTTTGTTTAAGAAAACTCGTGACCAAATGCTCTGGCTAATAAAAAGTTTAACAGAGAGATTATAGATCTCCAAATCTTAGAATTCCCGGTTTCGACTCTAACTCGGTGCAGAATTGAATACGAAGATATTTACTATTTCTAGGATTGTTGGTGGCACGAATTCTTGTCTAAATATGTGATCTACACATGTTCATGTTCCTATATTTAGAATCATAGTTTTCGCGGACGACCACACTAATTTTGGGAAATTGTTAGAATTAAGCCACCAAACTTCTTTTCATCTTCACGTCCATTCGACCCATTTTGCAGATCTTCCGCGTGTTAATCTTTGTTGTTGAATACTTGTTCTTTGGTTAACAAAATTTGTTAATAGTGTCTTCTTTGACTTCTGTTTGCTGTTATTTCTTGTTACAAAATGGTGCTGTCCAAACTGGGCTGTGATTGTTTTTAATATATCCGTACTGAATCTGAGCCTAAAAAGTAAGAACTTTTTCCAAGATTTTGGAACATGGGATCTTTCAGCAAAAAGTAGATTGCTTTTATAAACTTCTTTCTTTCTGGAGATCCTATAATCATTAGGTTTATCCTATACTTTCTGTATATCATTTGGTGAGTTTCATTCAAAATGGATTCATGTTGTATCGCCATTAAAGCTAATGTGCTGCCCGCGAGTAAGCCAGAAAATGGGTTTTATGGAGAGAAAATTAGAAGTTGGAAAGAAAATGCCTTTGGATCACCATTTTGGAAGCATTTGGGTGAAAAGGGGAGAAGAAATTTGAAGCCTGGAGTTGCATACTCTGTTCTAACACGTGATATCAACAAAGAATTAGCTGTGAGTTTGATGTAGGAATGTTTTGCTTTGGGTGTAAATTGATATGAGTTTTAATTGTAGCAATGATTTTCAGGCACTTCAATCTAAACCATTTCCTGAGGATCATCGAAATGCCAACCCTGCAGCAGTTGCATCGATAATCTTGGGTGGAGGCGCCGGGACTCGCCTTTTCCCTCTTACTAGCAGAAGAGCTAAACCGGCGGTGAGACAAGATCTATCTTAGATTTAACTCTTCGATTGCTTTATGAGAAAAGGAAATGGCTTTTTCTTTCAGTTGTCATGTCTCTATTGTGAATATGGTAAATGGGAGTAAACCGAAATTTAAACAGAGGATTTATGTGCAGGTTCCCATTGGTGGTTGTTATAGGCTAATTGATGTCCCCATGAGCAACTGCATCAATAGTGGGATAAGAAAGATATTCATTTTGACTCAGTTCAATTCTTTCTCCCTCAATAGACACCTGGCACGGACCTATAACTTTGGTAATGGTGTTAATTTCGGAGATGGTTTTGTGGAGGTGAGATTCTTAAAGATCTCTGGGTTGATGTGTGCATTGAATTATACAGAGGTTTCCAATTACTATCATTGAATAATTGTAACTTGAGCTGTTTCCGGTTACTTATTTTTAAGGTTGATGTATTGTATATTTTGGTTATAGGTTCTAGCTGCCACCCAGACATCAGGAGAAGCAGGAAAGAGATGGTTCCAAGGAACAGCAGATGCAGTTCGACAGTTCGTTTGGGTTTTTGATGTGAGTGGTTGAAATATTAATTTGTAACAGGTCTTGTAGAAGGACTAATTTGGTTTGTCCTCTCTGTGTTTATAGGCTGCCAAAAACAAAGATGTTGAGCACATAGTAATTTTGTCAGGTGACCATCTTTACAGAATGAACTATATGGATTTTGTTCAGGTAAGTCCTCATTTGAATAATGTGTCCTACTTATTCTTAATACATGGTTATTCATTGACGCTGCACTTGCAGAGACATATAGATACAAATGCAGACATCACGGTTTCGTGTGTTCCCATGGATGATAGGTATGTGTTTGATTCCTCTTCGCTATATTATGATTTGACTTTTAGCAGTTAGAATGTTTTCAAGAAATTAAATCATGAAATATGTATTATTTCTCTCTGTCTCTATCCGGAAGATGGTTTAGTTGAAATTTGCTCAATGCTATTTTCTACCCTCGTTCATATTAGACCCTTATTTCTAATAAATGAAAAATTATGAAAAGGCATCGCTAAGCAACTCTTTTTTGTACAAGCTGTTCTCTTCTTTTGTACTTCTCTCAGTTTTCCAAATGGTACAAATTATGGTTGTTATCTTTTGTTAAAGATATTGCTTAGGGAGTTACTATGCATAGTACTTCTTCTGCATTATACTCCAGTGGACACTGGACAGCATTATTCTACAACGATAAATGAGTTTGTACAAATAGGAAACTTTTGGTTAATATTTGTGCTGGATTAACAAGCTTGTTCGGTTCTTTCCATGTAACTCAGTCGGGCTTCAGACTATGGATTGATGAAAATTGATCAAACGGGCCGGATCATTCAGTTTGCAGAGAAACCCAAGGGCTCTGATCTTAATGCGATGGTAATCAGTCTCTTTGGCTAGCATAAAAAGTTCATGTTTACCTTTCTTATTGCCTATTTCACAAATTTTTTGTTCTACTTTTTCTTCCCTTTGATCTTCTGTACCTATTTGATTATGGCTTGCAGCAAGTTGACACGTCTATTCTCGGACTTTCTCATCAAGAGGCAAAAAATTTCCCTTACATTGCATCAATGGGTGTTTACGTGTTCAAGACTGATGTCCTACTGAAGCTTCTGAGATTGACATATCCATCATGCAATGACTTTGGATCTGAGATCATTCCTGGCGCTGTGAAGGATCACAACGTGCAGGTGAGATTTTGATTAAGGGCTTTTATTGTGAGATTTTAATATTTGTCTCTTTATTGGTGCATCGTTGTATCAGGCATATTTGTTCAGTGACTATTGGGAGGACATTGGAACCATAAAATCATTATTTGATGCGAACTTGGCCCTCACTGAGCAGGTCAATTCTCTATCCTATATCATTCTCAGAACCATTTTACGACTTAGAATCTGATAAAATCTCATTTTTTCAATTTTCTGTAATTCTCGGATCTATCTGACAAAGTGATCTCATTCTTGCCCCTAACAAAAATCATCAGTTGTTGCTTAGATGGTAGTGAGAAGTGCTTTTGTCCTGGAAAGATTGCATATTTTCTAGTATTTTGGAAAAACGTTGGAGCTTGCAATATTAATGCTACTATTTTAATCTCTCCAAATGTAATTTTGAAATATTCTAGCTGGACAATTTAGAACTGCAAGATCAATGTGGCTCCTGATCTCTTTTCAGCCTCCAAAGTTTGATTTTAATGACCCGAAGACCCCTTTCTACACATCTCCGAGATTCTTGCCTCCTACAAAAGTCGACAAATGCAAGGTATGCCGATAATCTTCTATCATAATGCTTATGTCTGATCGTTCTCTGACATATGGTTGCTTTCAGATAGTGGATGCAATAATTTCCCATGGTTGCTTTCTGGGGGAATGTAGTATCGAGCACTCTATCGTGGGAGTCAGATCACGCTTAGACAATGGTGTTGAACTCAAGGTTAAGTAAACATAATCACCTTCTGAACTTTGCGTGTATTAAATCTTCAGTGCTGGTTGAGATTAAATGTACGATCTAAATGAATGGAATCTGTCTTTTAGGATACCATGATGATGGGCGCGGACTCATATCAAACAGAATCTGAAATTGCATCTGCTTTGGCACAAGGAAAGGTTCCAGTAGGTGTTGGGCATAACACCAAAATCAGGTAGGATATGATTAGAATGCTATTCTGTGAGATAGTGTTCTAACTCAATTCGTATTGTGCTTTGTATTGAAGCAACTGCATCATTGACAAGAATGCCAAGATCGGAAAGGGTGTGATAATCGCAAATCAAGATGTAAGTTTCCACATAATTCTCATGTACAACTTGTTTATAGCTCGTAGCAGGAAGGAGTGATTTTTCTTCATGTTTATACCTTAGGGTGTCGAAGAAGCGGACAGGCCAGATGAAGGATTTTACATAAGATCTGGGATTACAGTAGTCTTGAAGAATGCCACCATTAAAGATGGAACAGTGATATGATTAAGATGCTATAGGACTCCAATAATGTTGCTTTTTCGGTTTTTAAATGAGAATTTTACCTCGTTTGTTACGCCATATAGTGTTTGGACACAAGGGCAGTTCTAAATTACGATCTATCTAGTAGCAGAATTCAGAGTTTCGTTTCTCATTTACTTGAGTATGTAGTAATTTTATTCAGGTTTTGTTCGCATTTTGTTATTTGTTTGTCCATAATTAAAAACCCAAACAGCTTATAGCTCATTTTCTTTCACTAAAAATCACAAATCGACAATTCATCATCCATTGCTAATTATGTGATTCTTGTAGAAAAGACGTATCTGGTTGAGCTTCAGAGACTGGTCCTCAATGAGTTTGGCCGTGGAAGGGGTTTGGGTGAAGACAATCGCATAGCCATCAGCGAGATTGTCCATCCCGGGGCTCAGAAGCTGCCAGAACAAGCCACCCGCAGCCACTCCTCCCCTGGCAGCAGAGGCATAGATGGCTGAATACACCGCCGCCAGCAGGTTGTCTCTGTCGCTGGTGCTGTATCCAGGATCCTTGGACGACTTCCCAAACTCCGCAAATAGTAGTGGCTTCTGGATTATGGTTTGGCAATCCTTGATGTGAGTGTTGGTCCATCCATCCAAGAACAGAAGCTGGGCGTCTTCACTTTCACTGGTCAGCCACTGGTCCGGATACGAATGCACTGTGGCGAAGTCTATCTCTGGGATCTGGTTGTTTTTCAAGAAATCTGTTCCCACATTGAAATTTGGATTGTTTTTGTGCTTATGCCCGCCGTAGAAGCCTTCAAGCCCTGCTTCCAACAAGTGGTGTGGGTCTATGGATTTCAAGTAGGAAGCCATCTCCGCGATCCATTCCTGAATAGTATTCCCAGATGGATCAGTGCTGCATCTGGGCTCATTCATGAGCTCCCATGCCATTATAGTGGGCTCATCCTTGTACGCAACGCCCGTCATGCTGTTTCGTCTTGTTACAACAGCCTAGTAGGATGATACAATCCCCATTTTTCATTTTAGTCCTCACATAAAATTATTCCTTTGATATATTCAGATATTAAAAAAATCTTACTTTAATGTGGTTCTTGTAGTATCCTTTGACTAGTGAGTTGGTGAAGAAATCGTCATCAGAATATATTTCCTGGCCCTCCTTTCTTGCCCAACTCACATACTGCTGCTTTCCTCCAGAATCGTTGTAGTTGTTCACAAGGCTAAGAATCAGCTTCATACCCTGCTTCCCAGCTTCGTAAATCACATAATCCAACCCCTGCAAATATAAATCAGTTCATCAATTTTTTTTGCTCTCTCTCTCTCTCTCTCTCTCTCTCTCTCTCCCCTGACCTGAAACATTTGTTCATTATAAGAGGCTGGAGAATACTGCAGAGGGGAGTCTCCTCCATCTCTGAAAGCCCAAGTTCTTGCAATTACGAGGCTATGATTTGCAGCTTCTTCAAATGCAGATGAGATTTTGCTTCTCTGAGATGGATCAGATGCCACATACATCAACCAGTACGCATTGAATCCATTTGCATAAAATGGGCTCCCATTTAGCATGAAATGCGCTCTTTCAACGCTGATAAATCCATCTTCTCCTCTCGCTTCAAAATGGGAACTCAAGAAAATAATTAAGAATATAATACATGTTTTTTTCATTTTTATTTTTTTTACCTTTTTGGCTTGTAACAAAGTTGGATCATGAGGTTTCTGTGTTTATGGGGAAGGCCGTTTCATCTTCATTTTCTTTGGAATTTGCTTTTTGAATTGAGATACGGTCAAAAAGGTGTCACGGTTTGCGGTTTCTCTTGCTTCAAGAAAATTTAATTCATTTAATGGAATTTTTATTTTTACACTTCTTTTTTTATCTTTATCATGATTCCCGTCTTGGTTTATCACTAATCATGCCTTACTGTGCGTTTCCATTATTTTTATTTTTTTAGTAATTTCCAACTTTATCAATTCATAATCATTAGACAAATATCACTATTTTTCAATAAATTTTTACAGGATACATAATTCCACAACAGTCAAAACATCGATTCCATCGTCTAGCTAAAAGTAATTTATTTTCTTTTGTAAGCCATCTCTTTAAAAGTGGTTCATCTAAAAAATGTATAAATTATGTGGACCAAATTTTACTATTAAAAAATTAAATAATCTACATACGACATAATACTATTTTCTCAATTCTCATGCTTAAGAGAAATGAACCGCAAATAGTGGAATTGATGAAATATTATTTGTCCAGCTTTCGATGGTATCCTCTGTGTGATGAAAGTAACCCCCACTACATACTCATGCATCGACAAAATCTCTATTATTATGCATCATCTACAAACCACATGAAAACTAAAGTGGGAGCATGAACCAATTCGTCAAAAATTAAGTATGGAGCCTGTTGATAGATCTTCTCACCAACATGTTATTGGAACCAAGTGGGTCTTCAAGAACAAGTCAGATGAAAATAATATCATCGTCAAGAACAAGGTTCGACTGGTTGCCAAAGGGTACTGTCAAGCTGAAGGAATAGACTTCGATGAGACATTTGTTCTAGTAGTACGAATGGAGACCATGAGTCTATTTCTAGCCTACACTACACATCAGAGATTTAAAGTGTTTTAAATCATGTGAAGTCGGCTTTCCTGAACGCTGTACTGAAGGGAGAAGTCTATGTGGAACAACAACCCTGATTTTAGCAAGAACATCAGGTGTACAGACTCAAAAAGGCTCTGTATGGGTTTAAATAAGCACATAGAGCTTGGTACGATACCCTATCTGAGTTTCTCTTTCAGAAAGATTTTCAGAAGGGAACAATGGATTGCATGCTATTTAGTATACAGTCAGGAGAATACATTCTATTCAAGCAGATCTACGTAGATGATATTATCTTCAGATTCAGAAATGTAACCATATGTCAGCAGTTTGAGAAAATGATGAAAGAAAGTTTGAGATGTCAATGATAGGAGGAATGAACTATTTCCTTAAGCTTAAAGTCAAACAATTTGAAAAGAGAATATTCATTAATCAGGCTAACTCGCGGTCTCATCAAAAAGTTCGGATGCAAATCCAGAAAACTAGTCAAAATCTCCATGAACACAAATCTAAGGATTGATCTTGACAAAGTGGGAATATCAGTAGACTCTACTGACTATCGAGCTATTATTGGTTCATTATTATATATTACTGCTAGTAGACCTGATGTAACTTATGTTATAGGTTTATGTGCCAGATTTCAAGCAAATCCTAATCGAAGTCATCTTGACTCGGAAATGAAGATTCTCCGCTACCTGAAAGAACACTTGACATGAGGTTATGGTATCCAACTGATGATAATCTTGAACTAATTGGGTATACTGATGCTGACTATGTAGGTTGCAGGATTGACCGAAAATATTACAGGAACGTGACAGTGCATAGGCAGCAAGCTCATCTCTTGATTTTCAAAGAAGCAGCATTCAGTAGCTACGTCAACTACTGAAGCTGAATACATGGCTGCTAGAAATTGTTGTGGCCAAATCCTTTGGCTTGAACAACTCAGAGATTATAACATCATTCAGGATGAAGTGTCAATCTACTATGATAATATCAGTGCTATCGCAATTACTCCAAATCCCATACTCCATACACGATGCAAGCATGTTGATATAAAACAATACTTCATTTGTGATCATGTCGAGAAGAAGGATATCGGGATAGAGAAGATCCATACTTATAGGTAAAGGGCAGATATACTGACCAAAACCTCTAGCTGAAACCAGATTTAGAGAACTTCCAGTAGAGTTAGGTCTCATGGACCCAACTGACTTACATCAGTAAATGAATTCATCAAGAAAGCATTCAGTAATGGGGAATGCACTGAGATTTACTGAATGAGCTCAGCATCAACCTAATGATATCAGCTGATAAATATATTCAGCTGACAGGTTCCCAAATATAAGGCCTCCTTCACGCCTAAAGAGAAGAAATTGCACAATCTGGACCGAGTAGTGCGGAATGCAATCCTGACAACGCTCAGTGATTCACACTTCGGGAGAGTGCAAAACTGTAAGACGGCGAAAGAACTTTGGGATGCACTGGCTTTACTAAGCCAAGGGACCCTGCAGATTAAAGAAAACAAGCTCGAGTTGGAGCTTCAAAAGTTTGAAACATTCACCATGCAGCCAAGTGAATCCATTGACAAGCTTAGCGTCAGATTCACAAATCATATCAATGTGATCAACGGGCTGGGGAAGACGTTCACCAACAAAGAGATGAACACCAAGATCTTGAGAGTGCTACCTCGACTGAAGTGGCTACCTTTTGCTACGTATTTACGTTGCTCTGATCTTAATGCTTTAACTCACGATGTTATATTTTAAGAACTAAAGACAGAGGAGTTCGAGCACAGTCTACCCCAATGGTGCGCAAGCACTCCAGCTGACACTCCAATCGACCATGTCAGCACATCTGGAGCTAGCCCCAGTTCAGCAAGCAAGTCTGTTGCAACCTCAGTACCAAAATCCACTGAGACTCCTCTTGCTGAACGACACACGCTTCTGGCTCTGAAGTATAAAAGGGAGAAGGAAAGAGTCAGAAAACTGAAGAAATACCACAAAGATTCTTCTTCAGGTAAGAAAGAACATCATAAGAAGAAAGAAGAATCTAAACCTTCTCCTGAATGGAGGCACACTGAGCCTACTACCAGTCCATCCAACGACACATCTGAAAAGGGTGGCAGGACCTCTGTGTGCTACAACTGCAGGAAAAACAGACACTATCAGTACGATGGTCCGGAGCTCTCAGCTGCCCAACGAGCTGAACGGCAGGCCAGAAGAGAAATATTTGCCCGGAAGAGGTAGGCCTACATTTCCACAAAGCTATCCGATGACTCAATAGAGG
Source organism: Lavandula angustifolia (assembly GCA_028984105.1). Classification (NCBI taxonomy): domain Eukaryota; kingdom Viridiplantae; phylum Streptophyta; class Magnoliopsida; order Lamiales; family Lamiaceae; genus Lavandula; species Lavandula angustifolia. The sequence goes on along the minus strand of CM054806.1, from coordinate 17,928,447 downwards.
AAGATACGTTCATATACTCTTTTTAAGATGCATTCGTAGCTGTTGAGGTCGGAGAATCAAATCCTGATACATCAATTGAACAATGCCTTATGGCTGGAGAAGAGGCTGAGGTAAACTCTAAACTGAATATAACCTCCTCTTCACGACATTTGCTCAGCTGCAGGAGAACCTCTAGATGTGGTTCAAGCATATGAAGATTTGCTAGAGGAGCAAATTCAATTGAGTAGGGAGTTCAGTAGAACAGTTCAGGAGTTTGAACAGGTAAAAGCTAAAAATTAGAGACTTTCTTCTGAATGTCAGGTCTTTACTGATTAAGAAAATTTTGTGAAGAGACAAAAGGAAGAGATTGAATCTCTCATGACTAAGTCTCAACATAAAGAAACTCAGATATGAGTCTTGACCAAGGACAATTTTGAGAAAGATACTGAGATTGCTAGGCTCAGTCAGAAACTCGCAGAAGTTCAGAAGGATTATGAGTCACTCAGGAAGAGTGATGAAGTATGGCGAGGTCTGATGACAGAGCAATACCTGGGAGCCAAGGAGAAGTTAGAAGGAATGCTTAGAGCTCAGAGGCCAGTGTCCGTCAAGGAAGGACTTGACTACACATATGAAGTATGTACCTCAACTTCAAAAGTCTCAGAAAAGCTGGCTAACCGGTTTGTCCGAAGGAGAATTCAAGCTGCTAAATCGATCACCCCTCAGGTAAAGAACAAACAGAAGATCCAAGCACCTTAACCGAGCTGCAAGAAACAACTGACCAAAGGTTCTAGCACCAGAACACCACGATCAAACTCAGGGGGAACTAAAAAGGTTAGATGGGCAGAGCAGTACGGTGAACCAGAGTGGGTGCATCCTGTACAATATGGTTCCTACTACTATGAGCCCAGGGTCAGGAGGAGCACTAAAAGTCAGAAGAAGAAAGCTCTTGAACCCAAAACTACCAAGAGGTCAGTACCTCCAAGTTTAGTGTAGAAAAGTACTGACAAGAAGGACAAGAAGAAGAAAGAGTCTGAGACCCCCAAGGTCGCCAGACAGATCTGGGTCACGAAACCACCGACTAACACATAAGGACCCAGACTGAACCAAAGGGTAGCTAAAATTGTTTCAATTTTGCAGGTGCATAAAGACCCTTGGATCGTGGACATCGGCTGCTCGAGGCACATCTTATCAGAAGAGCCTGCTGACCAACTATGTACTAGAAGAAGGTCCCAGAATTGAGTTCGGTGACAACTCAAAAAACTACATAAGGGGATATGGAACGCTAAACATTGGGACCGCTTCCATTCCAAGAGTAATATATGTTGAAGGACTTTAACATAATCTCTTTTCTGTCAGTCAATTATGTGTTAACCTTAATAAAGTTACCTTTGACGCTGGTTTCTATGATGTTCTTTATAAATCTACAGGGAAAATAGTGTTATCAGGTTCGCGGAGGAAGAATATGTACGTTGCAAACTGGAACACCGCCGAACTTGAAGCCTGCTTGCTTGCCCAAATGAAGTCAAGTGATAAGACAGGATGGTTGTGGTATAAAAGGCTCAGTGACCTGAATTTCAAGGTAATGGACAAGCTGGCCAGGGACTCTAAAGTCAAAGGACTGGCTAACGAAGTATTTAGTCGAGACAGAAATTGTGAAGCATACATGAAGGGAAACCAGACAAAGTCGAGTAATCCACCTATTCCGCCACCTTCCTTTGATGTAATCCTTCAGCTGCTGCACATGGACCTTTTTGGGCCAGTCACTACAATGACTATAAGAGGCAAGAAGTATGCCCTCGTCGTTATTAATGAATATTCAAGATATACGTGGGTCATCTTCATTGCCAAGAAATCTAATGTCAAGACCGAGTTACCTACACTGCTGAAGAAACTCAGTGTGGAAAAAAATATCAAGATTAAGAGAATACGCTCGGATTGAGGGACTAAATTTCTGAACTCAATGATTAAGGACTACTGCGCTACTGAGGGTATTCAGCACGAGACTTCAGCAGCTCGCACACCTCAGCAGAACGTTCTTGCTGAACGGAAGAATAAAACGTTAAATGAAGTAACAAGAACGCTCCTAGCAGACTCCAGCTTACTCTCATAGTTCTGGACCGATGCTATTGGAAAATCGACAGCCTGACCTTAATCAGTCAGATGTCAGCAGAGGATACTTATGTCCGAGGTTCAGAGAAAGTCAACTCAGCTAGAAGACTGAAGTCTGACAAGTCTCAACCACCGCCACACCTCAACCGATGAGAAGCAAGCGAAGCTTACCTTCTCTGACAGAAAAGCTACACTCATACACAGAAAGCCAACCACTCTCCGGCGACATTCAAAATTATATGGCCGTTTTCCTTAGAGTCTTGTGGCACGTGGCATCGTCCTCTCCAACGGATCTATGCCTGGGTCACAACTATAAATAGAGAAAGTCTTCAAGCAAAAAGATACTAGGAACACAAGCTTTCAAGCGAACATACTCTAGCGAACTTAAAGCCAAACACAACGAAGATTTGCTCATTTGAAGATCATTTTAATTCTTCTCTCTAGAAATCCTTTAGTTCCCCTTCTCTTTTCTAAGCCTTCATTGTAATATCTTAAGCTTAGAACCTTCGAAGGAGTTCACTTTTAGTGAAACTTTCCTATTGTAAGAACTCCTTCATTGCTGGAGAAAACCTTCAAACTTCGGTTTGAATCTGTAAAGTCGCTAAGGACTATAACTTAAAAGGTTTTTTCTAATACACAGAAACCTTGTCGAGGCTTGCTCAGATATATCAACTAGACCTCCTGTTCTACAGGACCATGGATGTAGGATCTTGCGTATCCGAATCACGTGTGTTTTATGCATTTGTGTTTAAACTATTTGCAAAATCATACTTTCGATAAAATAGATTTGAAACAGCACTAGCCAAAACTGCTTTGGTTTGCATAAAATGTTTTTCAAAGAGATAAAATTAAATCGGGCCTACACTATTCCACACGCTATTCTCCTACTCAATTTCTCAATACTGACCTCAGTCAGTAGGAAGAGTTCAGTTGTTGAATCACTCTGCCCCGTGATCAGAAGACTTAACCGACAACTGAATTCGTTCAGTACAAAACTCAGTATAAGACTGACCTTCGCGTTTGAGGAAAAACTTGGACTCAGGTGTATTTACCCCCCCCCCCCTCTACACCTGATACTCGTCTCTGGACCAACATAGCAACTCGTGCTAGACTGCACATGCTTCTAAGGTTCAAGAGATGGAAGGAGTTGGATCAGACCTTGAAGATTAAGACATCTAGTTCATGAGAATCGGAGGAACATAAACTTCGTGAAGAGATTGGGTACGGAGACCCCTCATACATTGCTTTTAGGGATGTTTTAAGAGCCGCAATACTCTATTTGCTTAGTGAGAAGCTTGGCTCAGAATCACCCATTCAGACTCAAAAGAATGACAACAAAGATATCATCACCCAAAGAAGCAGGAAATGACAAGCCTGCTCAGGGGTGCTTAAGTTTGAGAATTCAAAAGTTTCTAGAGATGGCGACGATGCTAATGATCAACCTCCACCATCTGGCCCTGTTATTATGTCAACTGCCTAGACTACTGCTCAACAATTTATCAATCCTCTTCGGACCTCCTCCTTCTCTATCAAACCAATGAAGGACATCAATCGCAAATCATTGAACAAGGATTTAGATAAACAAGGTCACAAGAATAGGAACTTGGACAAAGATATTCATGTTATGGTCTAAGTATACTTAGGCTCAGGATAAAAAAATCAAAGAACTGCTGAAGTAAAGAAGATATACTGCTCCTCTCCCTGATGTTAATGCAATTATTGATGCACCTGAGTCCAAGTCCAAACTCAAACACAAAAGTCAATCTTTTACTAAATATGCTTACTAGAATACTTCAGTTCGCCAAATTAGCTTTCTGATCGTATGGGCTGAGTGGTTAGAAATTGAACACTATTTATTAACTTCCAGTCAGTCTACAATAGACTCAGTACAAGAAGTTGTGCGGAAAGGGTAGGTCGATTTTATCCGTCTCTTTGAAAAACATTTTTATTGAAAATAGTTTCAGTTATGCTTGTGCCTAAGTTAAGGTTATACTGAAAATCTAAACTTATGAATTTTGTAAAATCAGTTCTATGCAGGATGAACGATGAATGAATAAAATAGTAAATACTGATGATGTCAGCAGCAAGCTACAGGATCTCGAACTTACTGATAAAGCTGAAAAGATCCAGCATTGTTGGGATGATGAGTCAGATGATGAACAAACTCAGACTCAACCAACAGTCGATGTAGCTAACCTAGTTGATTCTATCGAACAGAATCAACAACAGGTAACATCGGTCGATGAGGAAGCCCCAGTGGTAACTGAGACCTCTACTCAGAATATAAACTCAGGGGGAACGATTAATGTTCCTGAGCTAAATGCCCCCGAACACCGGAAACTCGGTAGATCCTAACCTTCTTACTGAATTGCTACGGTCCACGAACGCATTACTCTTGAAATGCCTAACACTCCTACCGATCGTGCGAAGTAGTATCGAAGAAGAAGCCCGACTCAGGCATTCGTGGCTCGATGCTCATTCTTCAGATCTTATCATTGGAGATCCATCAGCAACTATAAGGACGAGATCAAGATTAAGTCAAGGAGAAAGCTCACTTTACTCTTGTTTTCTGTCTACAGAAGAACCTCAGTCGATAGAGGACGCACTTAAAGATGTTGTCTGGGTCATTGCTATGCAAGAAGAGCTGAACCAGTTCGTCAGAAATGAAGTATGGGAGCTTGTTGACAGACCTAGACATCAGCACGTGATTGGTACTAAGTGGGTCTTCAAAAACAAGCGAGATGAAACAACGTCATTGTCAGAAATAAAGCAAGACTAGTTGCAATGGGATACAGTCAGGCAGAAGGAATTGACTTTGATGAAACGTTCGCTCCAGTCGCTAGATTGGAAGCCATTCGTCTATTCCTAGCTTATGCAACACATCAAGGCTTCAAAGTCTATCAGGTGGATGTAAAGTCAGCTTTTCTGAACGGCGTACTGAAGGAAGAAGTCTACGTGGAACAACCGCCCGGCTTTCAGCGGGGACATCAGTGTACGGACTTAGGAAAGCTCAGTATGGGTTAAAACAAGCACCCGGGGCTTGGTATGATACCCTATCGACTTTCTACTTCGAAAGGTTTTCGAAGGGGACGGTAGATCGCACCCTATTCAACATAAAGTCGGGAGATGACATCCTACTGGGTGCAAATCTACGTGGACGACATCATTTTCGGCTGCGAAATGAGACCATATGCCGGCGGTTCGAGAAGATGATGAAGGAGAAATTCGAGATGTCCATGATGGGAGAGATGAATTATTTCCTTGGATTTCAAGTGAAGCAATCACACCGAAGGAATCTTCATCAATCAAGCCAAATACACTCGAGACCTTCTCAAAAGATTCGGCCGCGACTCCAAAGCAAGCCGGTCCAAAATCCCCATGAACACGAACTTTAAAATCGATCTAGACAAAGAGGGAGCTTATGTTAACTCTACTGACTATAGAGCTATTATAGGCTCTTTACTTTATTTAACAGCTAGCCGTCCTGACATAACTTATGCTGCAGGTGTATGCGCAAGATTCCAAGCAGATCCCAAGCAAAGTCATTTAGACTCAGCGAAGAAGATTCTGCGCTATTTAAGAGGAACACCTCTTTGGGTTATGGTATCCTCGCCGATGATAACTTAATACTGACAGGTTATTCTGATGCTGATTATGCAGGATGCAGGATAGATCAAAAGTCAACTTCTGGAACTTGTCAGTTCCTAGGCAGCAAGCTGATTTCTTGGTTTTCAAAGAAATAGCATTCAGTAGCAACGTCCACTACTGAAGCTGAGTACATGGCTGCAGGAAGTTGCTGTGCCCAAATCCTTTGGCTTCGACAACAACTTAGAGATTATGGTATAACTCAGGATGAAGTGCCCATCTACTGCGACTCCACAAGTGCAATTGCCATAACTCAGAACCCAGTTCTACATACCAGATGCAAGCACGTGGATATCCGACACCACTTCATCAGAGACCATGTCGAGAAGAAGGATATCAGGATGGAGAAGATCCATACTGATAAGCAAAGGGCATATATACTGACCAAACCACTAGCTGAGAACCGGTTCAGAGAACTATCAGTTGAGCTAGGTCTACTGGATCCTACTGAGATGCGTCAGTAGATGCCGACTACTGAGAACATCATTGCCCAAATAATTGGTAACAATTGGTATCAGCATAAGGAATCAGTACGACAGGTCAGATAACTAAGTACAGTGACTCAGTTGGGAAAGTCACACTGTACACAGCAAGGGGGAACATAGTCATCAGCATGACAACCATTCTCCTTATACATAACGGTAACCAGCTGATAAGTTCAGCTGAAGAGGTTTGCGTAATTTTGTGTACTTATTCTTTTTGAAGCATGCTCGCTTTTATTGCATCAGTCGCTCACACTCAGTAGTTAATGTGCATTCATTTCCCGCCATTAATAGTTTAAGGAAAGGTCAGTAGGAAACATTTTCATTCGCATAAACTGAGTAATTAATGTTGTCTGTCGCGCATTTAATGCATGTCTTCTCACTTACCTTTATTACGTAGATCTATGTTTTAGGCGGCTTTGGTAATCATTCCTTTTATAACATTAGATCTTAGCCGTCCATAGTTATGAAAGATTAAAACTCAGCCGTTAGATTAAAACATGCAATCAAGTCAATATATACAAAATCTTTCATCTTCTATCATTCCTCACTTTTCGCCATTTTCATACCTTACGAGCTTTACTCGCAATCAGTTTCTACTTCTTACAACTGCCTTGCCTGTGCATCTTTCAAGCTCTAATACTCAGTAATGTATTAAAATCTGCTGATAACTACTAACTTACTCTATTTTCAAGTGCTAACAAGTTGTTTTGCAGATTTCTATGGCGATCGTACAGACTCCTGAACCTATAGTGGAGATCATGACCATCCGGATTCAGTTCGAACCCACAATGGCTTTCCGCCAGGTGGATATCCCATATCTGGAACCCATGTTCGATGCTCTGGAGAGGTCTGGGTTGGAGACCCTCGTGACCAAGCATCCCCGTGCCAGTCTGCCGAGGCAAGTGGCGGAGGCATACTTCAACTGGAATTCAGTGGCTGTCGGAGGAGAAGAAGCCTCGTTTTCTTACATGGAGGAGACTAATCCGAACAAGTGGAAGGCGTCTTAGAAGACTTTCAACATCCGAGAGGCCCTGGTCCTCGCGTTTCAGCTTCCTACTTCTGGAATCTCCCCTATCGGATATAAGGAGAGGGAGATCAACGCTTTTGTGCAAAAGTTCTGTGGACGCAGTGATCTGACGTTCAAGACAGCTCTCCCGAGGAATCTCTTGCTACCTCAGTACAGAGGTTTAGCGTATGTGGTCTCGCACATACTGACAAGCTCAGCTGGATCGTACGATCAACTGTCCAAGCCAAGGATTCAGCTGATGATGGCCATAGATGATGGAGTAGAAGTGAACTGGGATGACTATTATACAACTCAGATGAAAGCCCAAGCCCAGAAGTTCACTACGCTACCCACTGGCGAGAGGAGGTTGGCCAGTGTGGGTAAGCTTCTATTCGGGACCAAGATGTCAGTCCTAATAGAGAGTGTTGTACAGAGGAACTCAGCTTTTGAAGACTCAAAGCTGTACAACACTAAGCTGATAAAGTTTCAGACTAAAGAAGCGACGGAGAAGTCTATCGGTAAGGGGCCACCTGAGCCGAAGAGAGCAGCATCCGCTCTGCCCCCTCATACCGAAGTGCCTAAGAAGAGGCGGCTGACTAAGACCAGACCAGCTGAGGTCTCAGCTGCTCAGCCCCTCTCTATTATTGAACCCACTCCTCCTCCTACTCAAGAAGAGCAGTTTTTAGATTCTGATACTGGCATTGAGGGTGCGACCCTCAAAGATAAAGTCCAGGTGATTAGCTCGAGGAGACACCGTCGGAAGTCCAGGAACCGACCGAGGAGAATGCGACCGAGTGGACAGGCTATTTACACCACTCGTCTCCGTGCCGCAGCTGAAGTACACGATCATATTCCCCGAGATCGGCCGGGCACTCGGACTTAGTCGACATAGCCATCAGGGCTAGGGTTCAAATGCTTCTAAGATTTCTGAGTTGGGATATTCTAGAAGACATAATCAAAACCCACTCAGTTCTCTACCTGCATGATGAGGAGCAGAAGCTACAAGAAGTAATAGGGTACGGAGAACCAGCTGACTTAGCTACTCTTGAAGATCTTAGAGCCGCAATGCTTTACCTTCTAAGCTTGCGAGAGTCAGTCCTTGGTAACACTCCTCCACCCCCATCTCCTCCTGCTGATGATAAAGATGATGATGATAACAATCAGAGGAAGGATCAGACACCCAAGGATACAGAGTTGGGAGGCTCTGCTGAGGGTTCAACTCCCCGTGAGAAGAGCAATTCACCACATCCTGATACATCAGGTGATGCTCAAGGTGCTCCGAAGTACAGTAGGGAGCAGCTCCTCACATTTTCTGAGCAGAGGCTCGGAACCAGCTCGTACCAGATACAACCTATCGGTTCCGTATCCTCAAAGTCCGTAAATAAAGCCATTCGACGCCAAGGAGAGAAAAACAGACTTTTGGCTAAGGACGTCCATCTGAAGTGGACAAAGTATACCAAGGCTCAGACACAGAGCTTAGACAGACTAGCTGCTGACATCTCAAAGACTCCAGTACCTACTCCTCAACCCAACTTTCAGGAGATTATTGAGGCAGCCTTAGCAGCTCAGAAAGTCGATCTAGAAGCTCAGAGTCAGCAGTTGCTCCAGAATCAGCAGAAGATATTTTTAGAGCAGCTGACTCAAGCTCTCACAACTGTTAAGCTCGAAATCGATGAACGGAATAAGATTGCCACCTCTAGCCTTCAAAAATCTATTACCCAACAGGCAGAGGCTCTGAAACTTATTCAGAAAGAAATGACAGAATCGCATGATCAGGCTCTGCTGAAACTCCGTCTGGAGTCATCTGCACAGATTAAAACATCTAGACAGATTAAAACATCTAGAGCTGATCAAGAAAAAGACTGGGAATTATATTGCGATCTCGTCAAAGACTTCGAATCCACAGCAACTCAGATTAAGGATTCAGTCCACAAGCTGGAAAACGAAGTCACAGCTATCCGTACCAACCTCGATAAGGCTGCTGGTGCCAAAAAGGGGGAAGGTATAATAAAAGATGAATCTGAAACGGATACAGCTGATGTACAGATAATCAGGGAAAGGGTTCAAGAGAAGAGACCCTCCACAGCTGAAAAACCCGCACAGACTCAGGGGGAAAGGGCTCAGGAGGAAGGACCCTCTCCTACTCAGGATAAGAACTCTTCTGAGGTCCTTCTCCTAGAATTTCCACTACAGCCGACCCCCATCTCCTCTTCTGCTGCTCACATTGAAGAAGTTACCAGATTTATTGAGCAGGGGACAGAAGAAGAAGAGCCTGAGCCTGAACAATTGCCACCGCAGAGGCCGGGGAAGGAGATTGCAACTGTATCTACTCCTCCTTCCTCCCCGCTCCATAAATCCAAATCTAAAGCGGAGCAAGGGGCTTATGACCTCAATATTGCCCAACAGCTGCAAGATAAGCTGGACCGAGAGCGTCAGCTTGAAGAAGCGACGAGCAGCGAAAAAGAAGCCCAAAGGTAAAGGCTGTTAGGGGCAAAGGCAAGAAAAAGGTCGAATCGGTCGAAGAGCGAAGAAGAAAGCCCAAGCGATTTTGCTAAGGCTCTTCCGACCGAGATCCCAGCTACTACTCGAGCATTCCCACTCCTACTCTAACACCCGAGCGGATAGCGGAAGATCAAGCGACACCGGGAGGCGACGCCGCAAGGCCTAAATATCGACGAGGAGACCGTAGGGCGTTTGCTCTCCGAGAAAAGAAAAGAATGGGCCGATATGGCTTAGATGATAAGCCTATCCAAGAAGCCAAGAAACGATCCCCGAAAGACAAATCCCAAGAGGATCAAGGAAGAGAACATCTCTCGCCAAGAAGGACTCGATTGTTCATGTCGATCGATGGGTCCCTACTGAGGTTAATGATCAATGGGAAGAACTTAAAGAGCAATTTATCAAAGGCTACTATGTTTGGGGATTCTATCCTCGAGAGCAACCTATCGATCAAGCCTTTGATGAGTTCATGCTTATGTACAATTCAGAGCTGAGGGAACAGCTCAAGGAGATCATGAAGAGAGAGAATATTCCGTTTAGAGCTCCAACTTTCAGGCGCATCCCACCTCCTAGAACTGCGCGCGGAGTTCTATGTACAAAGGATATAGAGGATGAGATCAGAGCTGCAGCTTCTCGCTTCGACACCGAGTGTCGACCTAGGCGAAGACGACGAGGATGTCCGGACTACGAGGAAGAGAATCTACTTATACTATCGTCTGGAACCTCCCATGGACAGATCTGCAGGATTCAGGGAACGCACTCAAGCCTTCAGGCATCTGTAGTCTCTCTCTTTTCTATCTTTTGTAATAGTGATAGGAACCTGTACTTCATTGATTATATATATATATCAGTTCCTATTGCTTGTCAGACAATTACTCATTGTCTTTCAGCTCTTTGCATTGTGTTTTCTCGACTGATCACTAAGTGATCTGACACACACTCACAGTCAGTTTCTCTGATTTTGCCTATCTCCCACCTGCTGAAGTATTGAAATTACCTTTTTTTTTTCCCTCAGAATGTTGTAAGGGGGAAATTGTTGTCAGTAGGATAGCATCTTTTATAGACTTAAGAAGTTTAAGAGGTAGAGGTAGAGGTTTTTGCATCATCTATTAGGGGGAAATTGTTGGATATGAGTCAGTAGATGATACTCAGCTGTTGTTCGGTTAAAAGAAAATTGGGGGAAATCATAGTAGTACTATGGAATTGAAAATCCCAAAACCTACCTGATATCAGTAGATTAGTGTGGTGTGTCGTTAGGATTAGCTGATGTATAGGTTAGACTTGATGTATTGATTATTATTTTTGTCTAAGTCCTGTACGGGGTAATTGTTGAACTGATCTTCTGTCGAAGATACTTTTCAGAACCCCATGTCATCAGTATAATCACTTGTGTTCTTCAGTCAGCAGCTGATCTTCCACTCAGTCGAAGACAGCGCATTAGCTGATCATCAGTAGAAGACTACTCCCAGCTGATAGTCATCAGCAGAAGAACAGAAACAAGCACAGTACCTTCGCGCCGCCACCGACCTACTCGGTAGATACCCCGTCGGCCGACTCGGTGAAGAAGACAGAGACTTTTCGGCTCATCGTATCCTACGGAAAGCGACCCAACTATTCAAGTCTTTTCGAAAAGTTCGGCGGAAGACATACGAGGTTGTTGAATGGTCAACTCGACATTCTCACCAACTACAAACCTCGACCAATGAGAAGCCGACAACGCTTACCTACTCTACACGGTAAAAGCTTGCTCTCATGAACAGTCGCATTAACCGCCCCGCCTTGCAACAAGTTCGAATTATGGCCGTTTTCCTTGGAAGCTTGTGACACGTGGCATCGTCGTCTCCAACGGACATATGCCATAACTCACAACTATAAATAGAGAAGTTTTTGAAGCTCTGAGTGACGGAATTTCGAAGGGACAAGCTCAAGTTCATAAACACTCTAGAACACTCAAAGATCATCCAGAGGAAAACTTGCGTACTTAGAAGATTTCTCAGTTTTTCTCTCTAGAGTTCTTAGATCCCTTTCTTCTCTAGACTAAGCTCATTGTCATATTTATAGCTTAGATTCGAAGGAGTTCACATTTAGTGAATTGTTCTTATTGTAAGAACTCCTTCTCAGTTGGAGAAAATTCCCTTCCCTTTCAGACTTCGGTTTGGATTGTAAAGTTGCTAAGGACTATAACTTAGAGGGGACCGTCCCAAGACACGATCCCCGCCGAGGCTTGCTCGGGAATAATCAACAAGTTCTCTCGCTTTGTTCGGGGCCGTGGACGTAGGATCTTGCGTATCCGAACCACGTTAAATCGCTTGTGTTCTTTTACTGTTTCATTGCATAGCATTCAACTGACTTGAAAATCATAAGCTTGCATAAAACGTATTTTATAAAGCGCACAGCCAAAAGATTTAATTTACTAAAACGTGTTTTCAAAAGAGACGAATTCCGGGCCCCACACTTTCCGCACAACAGTCTCCGACTGATTCTCAAAGTACTGACAACAGTCAGTAGGAGAGAGCTCAGTAGCTGACTCACTCTGTCCCGCGATCGAATGCTTATTTGGCACTGTTCATCAGTTGCAATCATCAGCTCAGCTGACCTTCATTGAGAAAAAGAAACTGAGCTCAAGTGTATTCACCCCCCCCCTCTACACCTGACTTATCGTCTCCGGACCAACAGATATCAATCTATGTAGAGAGCCCCACACATTTTTTTATATAATTTTTCGCATTTTATTTCTTAGTCTGGATTTATTTTATTTTTTTCATATACAGTTTTTAGTGTTAGGTTCTTGTGCTGACTATTTTATGCAGGAGATCTAGATGTTTTTGGAAGAAAATCGTAGCTTAGGAAGGAAGTATCAAGATTTGTGCTAAATAAGGAAGGAGTTTAAAGAAGGAAATTTGCCTAAGTATGGGTCGAGGACCTAATTGCACAACACTTCAAACTTTTATGGTCCAATAGACACAACAGTTGAAGTGTGAGGAAGTTTCTTGATAGACGGGGGTTGTTTTTGCGCACAAAAAGAAATCTGGGGACTCAATTGCAAACCCTCAGAAAGTTGAGCTATAAGATCGATTCAAAAGGGAAACATTCCTCACAACTATTCCCGCGCTTCAATCTCTCTCCCCTCTCTTCTAACTTGTCTTCGACCAAGCTACTCATTATCTCCCACCTCCCTCGCCATCTTCCACCATATCAATGGCTCCTAGGAAACAAAAGAAGAACACCTCTACTGCGAAGAAGTCGGTGTTACTGGTTTCTCCTTCGTCGCAGCCGACGGCTCACCAACATCGAGCAAGTTGATGGAAACAGCCCACTCCTCCGCCGGTTCAAGAAGAAGTCCCTACTCACCAAGAAGTTCCGCCGGCCGTAGCTGTTGAAGATGAAGTCACCACTAACAAAACTCTCGAGGCACCACCATCGACACATGTAGAGCCTACTTCGCCAGAAGTGCAGAAAACCCCAACCCCATCTCCATATCCATCTCAAGTTCTGGAGGAAACCCCTGTTATTACTACTCTTGTGACTTCGCCGCGTTCGTCGCTGGTTAGGTTTCGTCTCCGCCACCGAAAAAGTCTGCAACTCTCGAAGAACCGCCTGTTCTAGAGTCTCCTCCACCTCAATCACCGCCTCCAGAATCGCCTTCCCAAAATCTCCCACCGCCGTTGCCAAGCGTGCGATCGCAGCTCGAGCAGCACTTGTGGGTGGCATGGTACGAGAGGATGGATCAATTCATATTCCATGGGCGAAATTGATCATAGATGGCGTGTACCCTTTGGACGAGGACGATGAAGATTATGTTCCGAAAGTCTATTGCCCTAGGTTGCACGGACACGGACACGGGACACGATACGACACGGACACGGGACACGGGACACGAGATTTTTTGAAAAATTTAGGACACGACACGGGCGCTGATATAAAAAATATTAAATTATTAATATATATATATATTAATATATGTATATATATATATATATATATATAAATTTAAAAATGATCAAGTCAATTTTTTCAATATCAAACTCATAGTTCAAATGATCGACATAGTCATAATTCATAAGTAGATAACCATAGCATAAAAATGTAAATTACTAAAATAAGTAGATAATCTAAATACATTAGTAAGGTAAGTAATATTTAATTATTTAATTATATATTTATTTACTTATTACTAATGTAAGGTACGTAATATTTAATTATATATTTATTTACTTATTACTAATTATATATACGTGTCCCACTGTCCCTTTACTTATTTAATTTTATATTTATTTACTTTTTACTAATTTCTAACTACATGGCTCATTCAACCGTGTCCACTACAAGACTAAATCAAAAAACGTATCCGTTGTCCCCTTGGGATGGCAAAGTTGGTGAAGGTGGGTAGGCCCGGGACCGATAGGTCCTGAGTTCAAATCCTACTGGAAGCAACTTTGTGGAGTCTGTCACCTATGGTTAGCCTAGGGTGGTTGAACTCTCATGTGTGGTTTGCAGGCTACTGCACAAAGAGCGGGGTTTACCCAGTGCGCACCGAAGGTAGCGGCTGCGGGTTCCACGTATAAAAAAAAAAAAACGTGTCCGTTCCGTGTCCGTGTCCGTTCCGTGTTCGAAAACTTGTCCGTTTTTTTTTTCTGGACTCGTTTTTGCTGTGTCGGACACGTGTCGGGCGCGTGTCCGGGCGTGTCCGTGTCCGACACGGTCCGACACAGTACAGCGGGTTTTTTCGGAGTGTCCGTGCAACATAGCTATTGCCCAACCAATATGATGTTAGATGCCGATGACCAAAATTTATTTCACTGATATGCCACAACCGAAGAAGATATCTCTAATTCCTAGCCGGTCGAAGACGGTTACGACAACATGTTCGTGATCCAAATATTAACTGAGGCTGATCGTGTTTTCCTTCGCCACTTCGACGAGGAAGAGTTGGTCGTAAAGTGTGAAAAGAGGCAGTTTCGGGCCTGCTGAGTTCTTTGATTATTTTTGTAATATTGGTTGGAGTTGGTTGTTTGCCCCTCATCATTTCACTTTGCCGTAAGATATAGCTTTAGAGTTTTTCACTTCGATGATGTTGGTAATGTGAATGATGACTGCATAGCTTTCCGTTTGGGTGGACATGAGTTTCATACTTGTTTGTTGGATTGGAAAATGAGATTGGGATTGTTAGATTATGTTGATTATTGTGATGATGTGTTTGATTCTTATTTACGTGGCTTGCCTGAGATGAATCCAACTTATATAGGTCCTAGGGATGCATGAAAATTGCTTCCTCCGTCTGATCCGAATGAGTTTTATGCCTCACGTTCTGCCATTTATCATGTTGAAAACCCTGTTCTTCGTTTGTGCCATTACTGATGGAAATAATAGAAGAGAAATTGTACCTTCCTCCACGTATATTGTAGTTGCTTTGATTGTTGCTCCTGTTCAGATCTTCTTATTTGTGTCCCAACATTTTTCTCCTCTGGGTGGTCAGAGAACTGAAGAAAATTATATCGTATCTCTCTCAAACACGTTTGCGCGTATGAGAATATGTGTGTCAATTCTTAATGATTAACGAAATACTAATATATATAGGTTTCAAAAACCAATATTATATTAATATTTGTAACCCATTAATTTAATTATATTCCTAATGAGCTTCTACATCAATTAGCCCATAGTATAATAAATTAATCTTTTGGGCTACTTTTATTTATCAATTAATTGGCCCAGCCATTTAATTCCAGATAAATAACATTATTAAATAACACAAAATGAATTAATCTTTTAATAATGATTTTTGAGAGACAATAAATAACTAGGCAACTAATTGTGTCAAATCAGGGATCTAATGTCTTTCAGTATTTGGATTTTTTTGGTCCTCAATAAATTTATATCGAAAATCCCTTTAAGAAAACGTTAACTAATGGTTGACTAACCAAAATTTTTATTGAATGACCAAATTCATCCAAAATTCTATAGTGTAGGAGATGTTGGTCCGGAGACGAGTGTCAGGTGTAGAAAATTCATTCAACTTCTGCGAGCTTCTGACTGAGTCTGGCTATATCAGTATCTTTCTCAGAATTGTCCTTTGTCAGAACTGATATCTGAGTTTCCTGAAGCTGAGACTTAGTCATAAGAGATTCAATCTCTTCCTTCAGTCTCGCAACGAGATTCTCTGAATTAGTAGAGACTTGACAATCAGAAGAAAGTCTCTGATTTTCAGCCTTTACCTGTTCCAGTTCCTGAACAGTTCTACTGAACTCTCTACTCAACTGAATTTGCTCCTCTAGTAAGTCGCCGTATGCTTGTATCATGTCTAGAGGTTCACTTGTAGCTGAGCACGTGTCGTGTGTGCTCTGTGAAGATGAGGTTATAATAAGTTTCGAATTTACCTCAACCTCTTCTCCGACCATCAGGCAATGTTCAGTTGATGTTTCAGGATCTGTTTCTCCGACCTCAACGGCAATAAATGTGGCTTCATCTTCAGAAGAATACATGAAAGTATCTTACTCGATTAAGTCATCGGATAGCTCTCTAGCAATGTAGGCCAGCCTTCTTTGGGTAAATTTTTCTCTTCTAGCCTGCCGTTCTGCTCGCTGGGCAGCTGAGAGCTCAAGACATTCCTACTGGAAATGTCCTTCCTTTTTGCAGTTGTAGCACACAGTCACTCTGCCACCTTTTCTAGTTGAGCTATTGGATGGACTAGCAGCAGGTTCAGTGTTGCTGCAATCAGGAGAAGGTTTAGATTCTTCCCTTTTATGATTATATTTCTTACCTGAGGGAGTATCTCTGTGATATTTCTTTAGCTTTCTAACTCTCTTCTTCTCCCTTTGATATTTGAGAGCCATAATCGCAAGACACTCAGTAGCAAGGGTCTCCGTGGACTTTGCGTCTGATGCAACTACTGTCTTGCTAGCAGAAACGGGGTTGGCTCCTGAAGTGCTAACTGTTGCTTTGAAAGCATGGTCGATTTGAGTGTCAGCTGGAGCGCTAACGCACCGTTGGGGTAGACTATGCTCGAACTCCCCAGTCTTCAGTTCTGAAAAGATAACATCAGGAGTTAAAGCATTAAGATCTGAGCGACGAAAATAAGTAGCAAAAGGAAGCCACTTCAGTTGAGGTAGCGCTCTCAAGATCTTGGTGTTAATCTCTTTATTGGTGAACGTTCTCCCGAGCCCGTTGATCACGTTGATCTGGTTGGTGAATCCGATGCTAAGCTCGTCAATGGTTTTACTGGTCTCCATAGCGAAGTTGTCGAACTTTTGAAGCTCTAGCTCGAGCGTATTTTTCTTGATCTGCGGGGTTCCTTGGCTCAGTACAGCCAGGGCATCCCAAAGTTTCTTTGCCATTTTGCAGTCTTGCACTCTCCCAAGGTGAGAATCACTGAGTGTTGTCAGGATTGCATTCCGCGCTACTCGGTCGAGGTTGTATAATTTCTTCTCTTCAGGCGTGAAGGCAGTTTTGTCTTTGGCAACCTTTGCACCTGTATGTGCTCCTACACCTCCCACAGCGGCATAATGGACACTGTCAATCATGGGAATGATAGGTTATGTCTCAAGGACGTCTGTCATGCTGTCCTGCAGCGATGTAATGTGCGCCTCCATTCTTACGCGCCATACCGTGTAGTTCTCCACTGAGAACATAGGCAACATCCGAATACCTGACATATCAGACATTGTAGGTGAGAGTATAAGGATGCATGAAGAGATGCTTGTGCAGTGAAAACGTTTTTAGGATCTGTAAAAGTAGACCAGTAGTTTTCATAAATGATGATCAGGAGAACACCGCTCTGATACCAATTGTTGGTCCGGAGACGACTGTCAGGTGTAGAGGGGGGGGGTGAATACAACTGAGTACAAGTTTTTCCTCAAACACGAAGGTCAACTGAGCTATTAAGTGCGACTGATTAACAGTGCCAAATAAGAACCTTCTGATCGGGGGTCAGAGTATCTCTACTACTGAGTCCGTTCTACTGACTTTTGTCAGTATTGAGAGTTCAGTCGGAGAGTTTTAGTGCGGATAAGTTTGGGGCCCGTTGGACTTCGTCTCTTTTGAAAACGTGTTTTCGCAAAACAAAATTGTTTTGGCTGGTGCACTTTTAAGTACGTTTTATGCAAAGTATGAGTTTGTAAATCGGTTTGAGAACAATGCAATAAAACAGTAGATAACACAAGCAGTTTTTAATTTGGTTCGGATACGCAAGATCCTACGTCCACGGTCCTACAGAACATGAGTTCTTGTTGATTTATCTAATCAAGCCTCAGCAAGGAATCCGTACGCTGGATAGACCCTTCTAAGTTATAGTCCTTAGCGACTTTATAAATCAAACCGAAGTTTGAAGGGGAGGGGATTTTTCTCCAACAATGAAGGAGTTCTTACAATAAGAACAATTCACTGAAAGTGAACTCATTCGAAGGTTCTAAGCTATTGATATAACAGTGGAGCTTAGATAGAGAAGAGAGAACTAAAGAATCTCTAGAGAGAAGAACTACGGATATTCAACTAAGCAAGTTCTTCGCTGGATCGGCTTGAATGCGCTAGAGAGTTTGTATGCTATGAGCGTGAATTCCCTTTGATGTCCTGTGCATTGAACTTGGAAACTCTTCTCTATTTATAGTCGTGACCCAGACATGTATCCGTTGGAGAGGACGATGCCACGTGTCACAACCTTCCAAGGAAAACAACCATAAGTTTTCGAACTAGCGCCACAGAGTTGTTGGCTTCTGTACATGAGAGCAGCTTTAATGTCAGAGCAGGTAAGGCTTTGGTTGCTTCTCATTGGCCGAGGTTTGTGGTAGGTGAGACTTGTCAGACATCAGTCTTCATCTGAGTTGACTCTCACTGATCCTCGTATGAATAGACTCTACTGACTTTCGAATGACAATAATAGTCGAGCATTTGTTTCCTTGTCGGATCTGCAACTGAGTTGCATATGTTCAATAGATCTGGATCGATCATACTAACTTCTTCATCTGAGTCTGCTGATAAGAATCTTGTCTGCTGATAAGAATCTTCTACTGAGAACAGTCAGCTGGTGACTCTGAAGTTACTGAGCTCTTCTCACATTCAGTAGATAAGGATCGTACTGAGTCTTCAACAGAGGTCTGCTGATAAGAGTCTTCTACTGAGAACAGTCAGCTGGAGGACCTGAAGACACGAGCTCTACAAACTGATGACATGGGGTTCTGGAATTTAACTTCTCTAAAGTTCAGACTAATAACACCCCTTACAGGACTTAGACAAGATAAATCATGAATATAACAACATGTCTAGCCTATTACATCATCAAGTTCGAAATACACTACGGGTACATGATAGGTTTTGCGATCTTCAATTCTATAGCGATGAAAATCACTACAATTTCCCCCATTACAAAAATATAACAATAGGTCCTAAGTACATGAACTACTGACGTCAGTTCTAAGTACCCCCAGCAATGATCAAATGTGAGTGTGTGTCATATCACTTCAGTGATCAATGTGTTAAGAAAAATAACACAACCTAAAGATAATGAGTAGTTGTCTGGCTAACAGCAAAAACTGATATATTAAAATATGACAAGAGATTACATCAGTCTATGCTATTACAGAAGATAAGAAGAAAAACAGAAGCTGCTAACGTCTGAAATTCTTGATATTAGCCTTGAAATCAGCAGACCTGGCAGCAGGAGCATCCAACCCATAAGATTTGTAGATCCTCTCCCTCAGGGCCTGGATGGGAATGAGATCATCTATCGTCAGGATGTCGAGATTGTTGCGACGAACAACTGTCTCTACCTCCTCTTCAATCTCCTTTGTACAGACGATGCCTTGAGTAATCCTCGGAGGATTCAATGGGCGGTAGGCAGGGGCTGTGAATGACAACTTTTCCTTGAACAGCAGGAGCTTTATCTGAGCTCTGAAGTTGGGGTCGTGATGATATAGATACTAATCAAAGAGATCAATCACCGAAACTTCTGGAGGATAGCACTGCTATACATAGTATGCCTTGATAAATTTGTCCTTCAGCTCTTCCCACTCCTTGTTCAAGTTCCAAGGAATCCACTTGTCGATGTGGCGATGCAGAGTTTTCTTTAAGTGCGGCTTCTGAGCACCGCGCCGGAAGAATTTGGATGTCCTGGGAATCTGCTTGCCGCGATCTAAGATAGGCTCTTTGGCTACTTGTTCGGTCAGCTCTATGATCTTAGCCAGATCAGCCTATCTCTTCTTCTCTCTCATCTCAGCAGCGCGTCTGTCTCTTGTTCGGAGGTTAAGTCCTTTCTGCACTGCATCCCATGTGGCCTTGTCCTCTGCTTCCTGCTTAGCTGTGAGTTTGGGAAGGTTTTTCAGCCGTTGAGCAAAAGGCAGGTTGTCGATGTCAGAGTCTTCAGTAGGCTCCAGAGCAGATTGTGCTTTCTTCTTCCGCTGAGCCATTATCAGTTTAGCTTGACTCTTCGTCCTGGACATGGGGACTCTCTTCTTCTTCTTCTTCTTGGCTTCTTCCTCCATTCTCATCTCGTAATCAAGCTGGTCTTGCAGCTGTTGTGCCACCCTCTTGTCATGCTCTTCCTGCTCTTCTCGATTTTTAAACTTAGGCGATGGAGAAGGAGGAGTGCTCTCAGTTGCAATCTCCTTTCCGGGCCTTTTGGTTGGCATGGGCTCTTCTTCATCATCTGAGCCTTAGACAAAGTGGGCCACATCTTCAATGTGCGACTGGGCTGAGGATCCTTCACATGATCTTCCAACATGCGCTGTCTGCTGCTGAGGCTCAGAGGGCCCTGCTTCAGGAGCAATGGGATGAGCCTCTATTCGAATTTGGACTGAGGGAGTGGGGATAGAACTGGTTCCAGGCTGCACTAAACGTTCCCCCTTAATTGATTCCATCTCGACTGACTCCACCAACACCTCCTTCACCCTTCCTTCTCCCTTTTTGGCATCATCTGCCAAGGTTAGGAGAGCCTTGATTTCTGTCACTTCCAGTTGGAGAGCGCAGACAGCTGACTTTATCTGCGTAGAAGTGGTGTGAAATCCCCGACTGCATCACAGTAATGCACCCAATCATCCTCTTGATCCTTGCGGATTTGTCGGATTTGGGCATCTGTTTGATTGCGCTGTTGAAGAAGCGATGCATCGAGGGAGTCGGTCATTTCCTTCTGAATGAGCTTTAGGGCTGCTGCCTGAGTTTCAGTGGCTACTGATAAGCTTGAGGTGGCAAGCCTGTTCCTCTCATCCATGGTATTCTGGACACTGGCCAAAGTCGCAGTCAGTTGCTCTGCGAATTTCTTCTGCTGAGCTTCCAGCAACAGCAACTGTTGACATTGAGCGGCAATGTACACCTTCTAAGCTACCAGCGCAGTCTCGACGATCTCCTAAAAGTTAGGAGTAGGAGCGTCTGAGACCTTCTTGACTGCGCAGTCAGTGAGTTAACCTTCTCTGTCTGAGCTTTGGTGTATTGTGCCCACTTCAGGTGCACATCCTTAGCCAGGAGATGATTTTTGTCTCCTTGATTGCTCGGTTGACTGACTTGGAGGACACGGTACCTATCGGCTTGATCTGATAGGAGGAGGTATTGAGCCTCTGCTCAGAGGCAGCAAGCTGTTGCTGTCTAGACGACGAAGCAACTAGGGCATCACCTGATTCCGGAGGAGGAGTTGGTGAATCGCCTTGCTCGCTGGGAGTCTTTCCCTCAGCAAAGTCTCCCTTCTCTTCATCCTTGGGTGCCTTGTCATCATTTCCATCATCATGATGATCAGGCGGCGAAGGGCCTATGGCAGGTGAAGGTGAGGACCTGAGCTCTAGAAGATAGAGCATAGCGGAGCGAAGGTCCCCAAAGAAGGCAATGTCGGCGGGTTCTCCAAACCCAATCACCGACTGAATCTATTGCTCCTCTGCCAAGAAAGAATCCACAGAATGTTGCTGAATGAGATCGGCAAGAATGTCCCAATTCAGGAACCTCAACAGCCTCTGGGTCCTTGCCCGAACAACAATGTCTACCAAATCCTGATGCTGTGATATCTCAGGGATCTGCTCAGCAACCTCTCCCGCTACTCGGAGACGGTTCAGCTGGACGGTTGACGATTGCTCAGAGGAAACCTCAGCAGCAGGCTCATCTCCTTCTTCCTGCTGAGTCTCCTCTATACTCACTCGCTGCACTTTATACTTCAATGTGGCACCTTCTATGCCAGTGTCAGCATCTTGTAAGTCTTCCACCTGAGGGGGCGGTGGGGAGACAGCCTTGGAAGCTCCTGACTTGGATAGCTTCTTCTTCTTGGGCTGTTCGACGCGTGGAGGTAGATCAGTAGACGATCTCTTCAGCTCGGCTCCACGCCCGTTAGATTTCTCTGCCGCTGATTTGGTCTTGAACTTGATCAGCTTCTTGTCAAAGTACTTCATGTCCGCAAAGGACGCATGGCTCATCACTGAGTCCTCTATCAGTATGGACACCTTCGTCCCATATAGCAATTTGCCCACATTAATTAGTCTTCTCTCTCCAAACTCTGTTGCAACAAACATTTGAGCCTGAGCTTTCAGCTCGGACATGAGAAACTGTGCCCAGTTCACCTGGACTGCATCCATTATCGCCATCATGATCTAGAGTCTGGGCTTGGACAGCTGATCAAAAGAACCGGCGGTGCTCGTGAGAATGTGTATCACGATATACGCGAGGCCTCTATACTCCGGTAGAATCTGGTTCTTTAGAAGAGTGGATTTGAAGGAGACGTCATCTCGTGCGCAGAAATGACGGATGTAGTCATTGAGCTCTGCCTCTTTGTATCCGATGGGAGAGATACCACTGTCTGGTAGTTCGAAGATGGACTTCAAACCTTCAAGGATGTTGAGGTCCGCATGACTTTCCTCCCACTTCTGAGGGGCAACCTCCCTCATATATCCGATCACAGTCACCTCTGCGTCCATATCCTCGACGGAGCGCAGATTGTAGAAGAACTCTACTACCTGTCTGGGCAGGTACGGTTTGGGGTGCTTCGTCAGAAGAAGCTTCAGCCCTGAGGTCTCCAGAGCAGAGAATATGGGCTCAAACTGAACCCTGGACTGAATGATCTCCTCTACGTTGGACGGGGTCAAAACAGGCTCCATCAGAAATCTGCAAGAAACGTGTTAGCACTTGAAAATAGATTAAGTCAGATATAGATTTTAGAGAGAGATAAAAATTACCGGTATTGAAAGAGCTTGAGAGAAATATGCAGTCACAGTATGCCGTAGTTTAGAATTTTTGATCAAAAGCTCTAAGTGCGGTAATGGCGTAAAGTGAGTTTAGAGAGAAAAAGGTACAGATTTTATAAGATTTGAATGTCAAGGGTTTTAAGATCTAACGATCAGGATAAAATCTCGCTTTTTCTGGACAATTCAGATTTGATTTTATAAACGGGATGATTACTTAGCCGCCTCCAAACTAGACCCACGTAAGGTTTGCACAGTTAGAGTAAGGTGAGAAGACATGCATTAAATGCGTTGCAGGCAGTTCAAAGGATAAGACATTTTAAATGAAAACGGTTTCTACTGACTTTATCCTTAAGAATTTATGGCAGGAAATAAATGCAAATCATGCCACTGAGTGCAAACGACTGAGTTAATAAATGCACGCATGCTTCTGAAAGAATTATAGAATCTAATACGCAAACCTCTTCAGCTGAACCTTACAATCAGCTGATTACCGAATCGATTCAGGAAAAACATCGTTATGCTGAAGTCACCACATTCCCCCTTACTATGTACTGTGTGATTCACCCTACTGAATCAAGTACTGAGTTTTGACCTTCTGACTTGTCGTACTGAATTTTCTTACTGATTTGAGTCAGTAGGATCCAGTAGACCTAGCTCGACTGAGAGTTCTCTGAACCTGTTCTCAGCCAACGGTTTGGTCAGTATGTCTACCCTTTGCTTATCAGTATGGATTTTCTCCATCTTGAGATCCTTCTTCTCGACATGGTCTCGGATGAAGTGGTATGTCCACGTGCTTGTATCTTGTATGAAGAATTGGGTTCTGAGTTATTGCAATTACACTGGTGGAGTCGCAGTAGATGGGCACTTCATCTTGAGTAATACCATAATCTCGCAGTTGTTGTCAAAGCCAAAGGATTTGGGCACAGCAACTTCCGGCAGCCATATACTTAGCTTCAGTAGTGGACATCGCCACTGAATGTTATTTCTTTGAAAACCACGATATCAGCTTACTGCCAAGGAAGTGACATGTTCCAGAAGTTGACTTTCGATCTATCATGCATCCTGGATAATCAGCATCAGAATAACCAGTTAGAACAAGATTATCATCAGCAGGATACCATAACCCAGCATCAGGTGTTCCCTTCAGGTATCGCAGAATCTTCTTTGCTAAGTCTAGATGACTTCGCTTGGGATTCGCCTGAAATCTTGCACATACACCTACAACATAAGTTATGTCAGGTCTGCTTGCTGTTAAATATAATAAAGAACCAATAATATCTCTATAATCAGTAGAGTTAACAGAAGCTCCCTCTTTGTCTAGATCGATTTTAAAATTCGTGTTCATGGGGATCTTGACAGGCTTGCTTGAGTCGCAGCCAAATCTTTTCAGGAGGTCTCGAGTGTACTTGGCTTGGTTGACGAATATTCCTTCAGGTGATTGCTTCGCTTGAAAGCTGAGGAAGTAGTTCATCTCCCCCATCATTGACATCTCGAACTTCTCCTTCATCATTTTCTCGAATTGTTAACAAATAGTCACATTTCTGCACCCGAAAATGATGTCGTCCACGTGGATCTACACTAGTTGAATGTCATCGCCTGACTTAATGCAGAACAGAGTGCGATCTACTGTCCCCTTCTAAAAACCTTTCTGAAGAAGAAAGTCTAATAGGGTATCGTACCAAGCCCTGGGTGCTTGTCTTAACTCATACAGAGCTTTCCAAAGTCTATACACCTGATGTCCCTGCTGAAAGTCGGGCGGTTGTTCCATGTAGACTTCTTCCTTCAGTACGTCATTTAGAAACGCTGTCTTAACATCCATTTGATATACTTTGAATCTTTGATGCGTTGTATATGCCAGGAATAGACGAATGGCTTCCAATCAGGTGACTGGAGCGAACGTTTCGTCAAAGTCTATTCCCTCTGCTTGACAATATCCATTGGCAACAAGTTGAGCTTTGTTCCTTACTATGACGTTTTTTTTCATCTCTCTTGTTCTTGAAGACCCACTTAGTACCGATTATGTGTTGGTGTTTAGGTCTGTCAACAAGCTCCGAAACTTCATTTCGGACAAACTGGTTCTTCAATAGACAAGCTCCCAAACATGGCAATGATCTAGTTAACATTGTTGAGAGCGTCCTCTATTGACTGAGGTTCTTCAGTAGACAAGAAGCAGGAGTAGAGAGCACTTTCTCCTTGACTTAGTCTAGATCTTGTCCTTGCTGCTGCTGATGGATCTCCAATGATTAGATCAGAAGAGTGAGCGTCTTGCCATGAATGTCTGAGTTTGGCTTCTTCTTCTGAGATTACTTCTGTACAGTCAACAGGAGTGTTAGGCATTTCAGTAGTGTTGTTTTGTGACTGAAACAATTCAGTAAGAAGGTTAGGATCTACTGAGTTTCCAGGTTCAGGGGCATTTAGCTCAGGAACATTATTCGTTCCCCCTGAGTTTATATTCTCAGTAGAGGTCTCAGTTACCACAGGGGCTTCCTCATCGACCATTGTTACCTGATGTTGATTCTGTTTAGTATAATCAACCAGGTCAGCTACAGTGCTTGCAAGATGGGTCTGGATTTCTTCTTCGTCTGACTCATCATCCCAACAATGCTGGATCTTCTCAGCTTGGTCATTCAGTGTGAGATCCTATAGCTTGCTGCTGACATCTTCAGGATTTGTCTTCCTAGGTTTCTTGTCCTCAGTAACAAACTCATCAAAAATAACATGAGGGCTTTCCTCCACGCAAAGGGTTCGGTAGTTAAAGACCCTGAAGGCTTTACTGACTCGAGAGTATCCTAAGAACACTCCTTGATCAGATTTGCTATCAAAGACCTTTAACTGATCCTTCCCGTTATTGTGGATAAAGCAAGGACAACCAAAGATAGGAAAATGAGAAATAGAAGGAATTCTCCCTTTCCATAGTTCGTATGGCATCTTCATGTGTTGCTTTGTAAGTAGTGAGCGGTTCTGAGTCTAACAGGCAGTGTCAGTAGCATCGGCCCAGAACTTTGAGGGTAGTCCAGAGTCTGCTAGGAGCGTTCTTGCTGCTTCTTTTAGTGTTATGTTCTTCTGTTCAGCAAGACCGTTCTGCTGAGGAGTACGAGCTGCTGAGGTCTCGTGCTGAATCCCCTCTGTGTCGCAGTACTCTTTTATGACTAAGTTGAGAAATTATGCCCCTCTATTTAAGCGAATTCTCTGAATCTTGATGTCTTTTTCCACACTGAGTTTCTTCAGCAGTATCGGCAGCTCAGCCTTGACATCAGATTTGTTGGCTATGAAGATTACCCACGTATATCTTGAATAATTATCAATAATGACGAGGGCATACTTCTTGCCTCTTATAGTAACTGAAGAGACTGGCCCAAACAAGTCCATGTGGAGCAGTTGAAGGATTCCATCAGTGGAAGGCGACGAAATTGGTGGATTGCTTTTCTTTAGCTGCTTTCCCTTCAAACACGCTTCACTATTTTTATCTTTGATGAAGGCTTCATTGGGCAGTCCTCTGACTCTTGAGTCCTTGGCTAGCTTGTTCATTGCCTTGAAGTTCAGGTGACTGAGCCTCTTATGCTACATCCATCCTGTTTTATCACTCGATTTTGTCTGGGCAAGCAAGCAAGCCTCAGGTTCAGCAGTGTTCCAGTTAGAAACGTAGATGTTCTTCTTCCGAAAACCTGATAACACTGTTTTCCTGTAGATTTATCAATAACATCACAGAAACCAGCGTCATAGGTAACTCTATTAAGATTATCACAGAATTGACTGACAGAAAGGAGATTATGTTGAAGTCCTTCAACATATGTTACTCTAGGAATTGAAGCAGTCCCAATGTTCAGTGTTCCATATCCCCTTGTATAACCTTTTGAGTTGTCACCAAATTCAATTCTAGGACCATCTTCTTGTACGTAATTGGTTAGCAGGCTCTTTTGATAAGTCATATGTCTCGAGCAGCCGCTTTCCACGATCCAAGGGTCCTTATGCACCTGCAAAACAGAAATAATTTTAGGTACCCATTGGTTCAGTTTTGGTCCTTAAGCATTACTCGATGGTTTTGCGACCCAAATCTGTCTGGCGACCTTAGGAGTCTCAGACACTTTCTTTTTCTGAACCTTGTCAGTCTTCTTCCCCACTGACTTTGGAGATACTGACTTTTTGGCAGCTTTGGGTTCATGAGCTTTCTTCTTCTGAGGTTTTGTGCTCTTCCTGACCCTGGGCTCATAATAGTACGAACCAAATTGTGTTGGATGCTCATACAGTGGCTCGCCATATTGCTCTGCCCATTTCACCTTCTTAGTTCCCCCTGAATTTGATCGTGGTGTTCTGGGACCATAACTTTTGGTCAGTTTCTTGCTGCTCGGCTGAGGTGTGATGATCTTCTGTTTGTTTTTTGCCTGAGTTGTAGGTTTAGTGATTTGAACTTTTCCTCCGACGAACCTATCAGCCAGCATTTCTGAGTCTTTTGAGGTAGATGTTGAAGCTTCGTGAGTATAGCCGAGTCCTTCCTTCATGGCGACTGGCCTTTGAGCTCTAAGCATGCTTTCCAACTTCTCCTTGGCTCCCAGGTATTGTTCAGTCATCAGTCCTCGCCAAACTTCATCACTTTTCCTAAGTGATTCGCAATCCTTTTCAACTTCTGCGAGCTTCTGACTGAGTCTGGCTATCTCAGTATCTTTCTTAGAATTGTCCTTAGTCAGAACTGATATCTGAGTTTCCTGAAGCTGAGACTTAGTCATAAGAGATTCAATCTCTTCCTTCAGTCTCGCAACGAGATTCTCTAAATCAGTAGAGACCTGACAATCAGAAGAAAGTCTCTGATTTTCAGCCTATACCTGTTCCAGTTCCTAAACAGTTCTACGGAACTCTCTGCTTAACTGAATCTGCTCCTCTAGTAAGTCGTCGTATGCTTGTATCATCTTTAGAGTAGAGGTTCACCTGTAGCTGAAAACGTATTGTGTGTGCTCTGTGAAGAGGATGTTATAATAAGTTTTGAATTTACCTCAGCCTCTTCTCTGGCCATCAGGCAATGTTCAGTTCATGTTTCAGGATCTGTTTCCCCGACCTCAATGACAATAAATGCGGCTTCATCTTCAGATTAATACATGAAAGTGTCTTCCTCGATTGAGTCGTCGGATAGCTCTCCGGCAATGTAGGCTTGCCTTCTTCGGACAAATTTTTCTCTTTTGGCCTGCCGTTATGCTCGATGGGCAGCTGAAAGCTCAGGACATTCGTACTGGAAATGTCCTTCCTTTTTGCAGTTATAGCACACATTCACCATGCCACCTTTTCCAGTTGAGCTGTTGGATGGACTAGCAGTAGGTTTTGTGTTCCTGCAATCAGGAGAAGGTTTAGATTCTTCCCTTTTATGATTATCTTTCTTACCTAAGGGAGAATCTCTGTGATATTTCTTTAGCTTTCTGACTCTCTCTTTCTCCCTTTGATATTTGAGAGCCATAAACTTAAGACGCTCAGTAGCAGGGGTCTCTGTGGACTTCGCATCTGATGCAGCTACTGTCTTGCTAGCAGAAACGGGGTTGGCTCCTGAAGTGCTGACTGTTGATTTGAAAGCATGGCCAATTTGAGTGTCAGCTGGAGCGCTAACGCACCGTTAGGGTAGACTATGCTCGAACTCCTCAGTCTTCAGTTCTGAAAAGATAACATCAAGACTTAAAGCATTAAGATCTGTCGTGGAGCGATGTAAGGTGCGCCTCCATTCTTACGCGTCATACCATGTAGTTCTCCACTGAGAACATTTGTATCATCCGAATACCTGACATATCAGACATTGTAGGTGAGAGTATAAGGATGTATAAAGAGATGCTTACGCAGTGAAAACGTTTTCAGGATCTGTTTGAGTAGACCAGTAGTTTTCAGAAACGATGATCAGGAGAACACTGCTCTGATACCAATTGTTGGT
This sequence comes from Lavandula angustifolia, assembly GCA_028984105.1. Lineage (NCBI taxonomy): Eukaryota > Viridiplantae > Streptophyta > Magnoliopsida > Lamiales > Lamiaceae > Lavandula > Lavandula angustifolia. The sequence goes on along the minus strand of CM054806.1, from coordinate 17,899,674 downwards.
CCGGAGATGAGTGTCAGGTGTAGGGGGGTGAATACACCTGAGTACAAGTTTTTCCACAAACGCAAAGGTCAGCTGAGTTGTTAAGTGCGACTGATGAACAATGCCAAATAAGAACCTTCTTATCGCAGGTCAGAGTGTCTCTACTACTGAGTCCGTTCTACTCACTTTTGTCAGTATTGAGAGTTCAGTCGGAGAGTTTTAGTGCGGATAAATGTGGGGCCCGTTGGACTTCATCTCTTTTGAAAACGTGTTTTCGCAAACCAAAGTTGTTTTGGCTGGTGCACTTCTAAATATGTTTTATGCAAAGTATGAGTTTGTAAATCGGTTTGAGAACAATGCAATAAAATAGTAAATAACACAAGTAGTTTTTAACGTGGTTTCGATACGTAAGATCCTACATCCACGGTCCTGCATAACAGGAGTGCATGTTTATTTATCTGAGCAAGCCTCAGCAAGGAATCTGTACGCTGGACAGACCATTCTAAGTTATAGTCCTTAACGACTTTACAAATCAAACCAAAGTTTGAAGGGGAAGGGATTTTTCTCCAACAATGAAGGAGTTCTTACAATAAGAACAATTCACAGAAAGTGAACTCCTTCGAAGGTTCTAAGCTTTTGATATAACAATGGAGCTTAGATTGAGAAGATGGAACTAAAGAATCTCTAGAGAGAAGAACTACGGATATTCAACTAAGCAAGTTCTTCGCTGGATCGGCTTGAATGCGTTAGAGAGTTTGTATGTATTCCCTTTGATGTCCTGTGCATTGAGCTTGAAAACTCTTCTCTATTTAAAGTCGTGACCCAGACATGTATTCGTTGGAGAGGACTATGCCACGTGTCACAACCTTCCAAGGAAAACGACCATAAGTTTTCGAACTAGCGCCGCAGAGTGGTTGGCTTCTGTACATGAGAGCAGCTTTAATGTTAGAGCAGGTAAGGCTTTGGTTGCTTCTCATTGGCCGAGGTTTGTGGTAGGTGAGACTTGTCAGACATCAGTCTTCATCTGAGTTGACTCTCACTGATCCTCGTATGAATAGACTCTGTTGACTTTCGAATGATAATTATAGTCGGGAATTTGTTTCCTTATCGGGTCTGCAACTGAGTTGCATATGTTCAGTAGATCTGGATCGATCATACTGACTTCTTTATCTGAGTCTGTGATGAGTCGTTTTCGTACCTAATTATTTTTGTCCTAAAAGTCTCTTAACTGTGCAGGCGAGACGCTTTTGTTGGCAGTTGTGCAGGAATTTAGGCTGATTTGGCACGTGACGAGGAAATGATATGGCAACGCGTTTTCCAGCTGGAATGGTGTGATTATGAACGGATTTGGCCGGAGTTAGAGAAAGGGAAGGAAAGTGGATAAATAAGGAAGGATAAGATATTTTCCTTATCTTATAGAATCATTTCCTTATCCGAATAGGAACCCTAGTTTATCTAGATCAAGGAGCAGCCATATAAAAGGGGAAGAGAGGCACGAAAATCAACACCTCTTCATACACGAAACCGTCTCAATTTCGACCGATCCTAATTCCGAATTCCGCCGCCGCCGTTCCGAATTCACGTCACCACCGCCGCCGCTGAGGAGAAGAAGTTTCCATTCATTTTCCATTGCAATTCAAGAAGTAGAGAAGAAGAAACAATCAATTAGGTTTAATTTCCAGTTTCGTAGTTCGTAGCTTTTAAATTTTAGTTCATTTGTTTAGAGAGATTGACGACACATTCGGTACTCTCGTTCTTGCTTTCGTTCTTAATTTTTAATTGTAGTTCGTGTTTCCGTTTTAAGGTTTCGTTTGTGTCTACTGTTCTATTTTTAATATCCGTGCATGCTAGATTTAGGGTTACGAATGATTATAATTCTGTTCTGCAAAGTGTCTCACCTGCGCAGTCAGGACGTTTTCATGAGTAGCTAAAACTTTTACTGGTCCGACAGAATGTAAAACACACACGTGAACAGTACATGAGGCTTAGGTTCTAATAATTAATTAAAAGGGTTTCGGGTTAATTCTGGTTTATTTAATATGACTAGTAATTTAGGATTGGCCACCCTAAGTTGCGTAGTTTGTAGCTAACTTAGTACTTCCATCGTTTCTCGTGGAACAAGGCTAGGTAAGTAGCAAAGTTATTCATTAGAATAATTGGATTAAACCGGTAGGAGACTATTAGATGCCCAACATACGAGTAGGCTCCTATACTAGGCTCCCTTAGTTCGATAAAGCTGTTTAGCTATTAAATCTATTGATTGCCCAACAACGTAGGTTGTAGCTAGGTTAGGGAAGTAGCCGTTTCGATGCCAACATGGCGGTTACCGACTAAGTAAGTGGGAGTGAGGGTTGTGTCGGTTTAATTACGACAATCTATAACTAGTAGATTCTTAAGATTAATTCATATTAAGTGCCGAGTATTGGAATTACATGTCTGCTGAATATTCTGCTGGACCTATCTCTCAACTGCCCAGTTAAAGCAGTTTTATTACAGTTTTCAGTTTTTACAATTTCTTAGCTTAGATAAAATCCCAAAATTTGCGTGGTTGCTAACCAAACTCAAGATAAGTAGAAAAATAATTTGTCTAGTCCTCCGTTCCCTGTGTTCGATACCCTGTGAACTATACTGATATAATTCTCAAGTTTTGCATGATTATTTGGTGCAATACAGCGATCACCAGTCTACTGATAAGAATCTTCTACTGAGAACAGTCAGCTAGTGACTCTGAAGGTACTGAGCTCTTCTCACATTCAGTAGATAAGTATCGTACTAAGTCTTCAACGGATCTGCTGATAAGAGTCTTCTACTGAGAACAGTCAGCTGGAGGACCTGAAGACACGAGCTCTACAAACTGATGACATGGGGTTCTGGAATTTAACTTCTCTGAAGTTCAGACCAACAACACCCCTTACAGTACTTAGACAAGATAAATATGAATATAAGAACATGTCTAGCCTATTACATCATCAAGTTCGAAACATACTACGGGTACAGAACAGGTTTTGGGATCTTCAATTCTATAGCGATGAAAATTACTACAATTTCCCCCATTACCGAAATATAACAATAGGTCATAAGTACATGAACTACTGACGTCAGTTCAAAGTACCCCATAGCAATGATCTAAATGGCCACTGACTCATAACCCAACAGGAGACCAATTAACTAAAATAAATAAGAGACCAAATTGACCAAACATTCAAAGGTGGAGGACTGAAAAATCCAATTTGCCTAAAATAAATAATAAAATTGTACTGTGAAGGATTGGAGGACGATATACTTGCGTCCTTGGATAGCCTCAGATTCTTGCTCGTGTTTGGAGCTTCTAGACTGTGTCTCAGCCCTTTCCTTCCTCCGCATGGATAGAGATTTGAAGGAAATTATTTTCTGCAGTCACACACATTCTCACGTTTTTCTGTGAATATGAAGAAGAATAATCATCTACTAAACGTGTGTATAATACTTATAATATAATGTATAAAAATATTATTTTATAATTGTGGCCCATTAGTAATTATATTGCTAATGGGCTTCCAATAAATAATAACAGCCCATAATATAATTAATAATAACCGAGTCAACTATTTATCAATTCATTAGCCTAACCAATTAATTCAAGATAAATAGTTTCTATATTATTAAATAATGTATAAATAGATAAATTTGTGTTCCGATCCTTTTCTTCCTCCGTGTACTCAGAGAACTGAAGAAAAATATTTGTCTCTCTCTCTCTCACTCACGTGTAAACGGTTTGTGAGTATGTGATTTTGTATTGTTTATGAACATAATACCAATATATATAGGCTTCAAAGATTAATATTATATTAATATTTGTAGCACATTAATTTAATTACACTTCTAATGGACTTCCACATAATAAACCCATAATATAATAAATTAATCCGCTGGGCTACATTCTATTTATCAATTTATTGGTCCAGCCAATTAATTCTTGATATATAACATTATTAAATAATGACAAATACATAAATCTATTAATAATGATTTATGAGAGACAATAAATAACTAGGCAACTAATTGGGCCAGATCAGGGATCTAATACAATAAATAAAGTCGCGCCTCAAATTAATTAATTATCTATGCTCAGCCCAGAGCAAAATTAATTATTAAAGACTGATTCATTCCACTAGAGAATCTGTGCTGACTTACCCTTTATCCCAACTTGAGTATAGGCTTGTATTTTAGACTTAATGGATCTCCGTATTTAAGAAACAAATATCCGTTAATTAATTAAGCTCACAGACAGCTTAAATTAATTAACATCTTATTATATTCCTGAGTAGTAGCACTCGATCTTATTAATACACCTGAACCTAATCAACCGATCGGGTTTAGTGTGCTAATCATTACGAGCTCCTTAGGGGATATTATCAACCCATTTGATATGGGTGTGGCTGCAAAATACAGACAACCAGCCCGAGCCACAAATAACTACTAACACCCACGATATGTAGATCCAGTCGTCATGACGTTCACCATAGTAGGTCAAAGTGATAGCTAGCTAAATGTACTCAGTTGAAGTCTTACCAAGCTTAAGATCAGCTAAGTCACCGAGATCTTCTTTCTACACTAAGGTCAGTCAGGAGAACACACCTCATTGTGATTCATCAATCCACCACCTTAAGTGTATCAATATAGACAAGCAGCCAAGACAAACCACTTCTTATCTAAACTGCAGCTTAAACCGACAACCTATCCTTAAGTTGTCTCAACTGTTATAATTGTTTATATTTTGTCTGTTCAACCAATTGTGTAGTCTTTTGTGATACCCGACACACGACACAATCTAACTTCTATACAAGATAAAGGATTACATGCGCGGATATAACTAATCAGATAGGAGAATAAAAATAGTGGAAATAAGAAACACATTGTATACAAGCAAAAATGTTGCTTACAGTATACAAATATCCAACATATTGTTGATTAGGGATCCTGCAAAAACTTTAAAAATATTCCCTCATGTGATTTAGGGTTTCCTACAAAAACTGTACAACCATGTTCGGGCATGCGATATTAGGGCTTCCTACAAGCAAAATATTCCCGCATGTCATTTTCTGCAAAAAAAACTATGTAGATTTTCAGGATGGGGACACTATTTAGGCAAAGAAAAACAAGGGTAGTCGATTATTGGATACACTACAACATGAAGGGGACACAGTGACAGGGGAAGTTGACAAAGCTAGTAGAGTTTAGCATGTTAGGAACTCAATAGAGTAGATTGGTTGTGATTCGGTAGCTACTTGTTGTTCAATAGAAGATTTCGTTCAGCAGTATCTGAAGCCAGTCGTCTCAAGATTCGATATGGCTTAGCGTAGTTATGGAACCTACTGTATGTGGGATGTGAGGTCAGTAAAAGCAACGGTCAACCACTGAAGACATGCAAAATGTCAGTAGAGAATTATTCAGTAAAGTGGTCGATGCATCAGAAGAAGTCAACTCAGCATCAATCTTGGAGTTTGATAAGCCTCACCTACTAACCGACCTCGACCAATGATGAACTGTCAGCACTGTAGAGAATCTCTATCGTAACTTTCAAATTTGAAAAGAAGACCATTTTGATTGTCGTGTCTGCCACGTGTCTAGGTTCCCTCCAACAGATCTATTCAGATGTCACAAGTAAAAATAGAGATGACCTTCCTTACATTGATGAGACCGGGAACACAAAGTATTCAAGGGAACAAAACCCTAGCAAGCTTAAAGCATACTTAACCAAGAACCCTAGAACCGATAACATACATTCTGGTTCTTTACTCTAGAGTAATCTAGTTCCCATCTCTATACCTTTAAGCTAACCTTTTGATATTTAAGTTGAGATTCCGAAGGAGTTCATATCTCGAAATTTTCTCACTTGTAAGAACTCCTCCATAGTTAGAGAAAACCCCAAACCCTAGTGTTTGAAACCCTTGTAAAGTCACTAAGACTATAACTAGTTGAGATATGTCCAGCAAACGAATCAACTGAAACTTGCTCAGTATAATTTAATCAAGAACTCTTGGAAATAAGAAAGTGGACATAAGATCTTGTGTATCCGAACCACTCTAAAACTATGTGTCTTTTACTGTTGCATTGATTATGTTCACATTGCACAAAACTAATTTGCAAAATTCATCAAGTGTAGATTTTCAATAAAAATCTTTAAAACACGAACAATCATACTAAAGTGTTTTCAATAAACAAAAGTTCTTCAAAGAGATGATATAATCGGGCCTACACATTTCAGTACATATTTTGATATCGAATCGCTTGTGAACTAACCTCTATCAGTGAACAATGTTTAGTAAACTTAATGACTCATCCCACGCGATTAGAAAGCTTATTTGACGAGCTAAATTTATTCAGTAAGCAAACTCAGTAACTACTGATTCCCCTCCCCCCTCCACACACACACACCTGAAGGTGGTAGATGTAGCAGAACGCGCGGGGGGGGTGTCAAGCCCAAATAATCAATAATTGGAAGAAGTAGAAAATCAACGTGATTAAGGAGAAATATAATCTAGGATTTATTTATGTTTTCTTTAATTATTGATTACCTTAATTTGTTATTATCTCCTTAGCTATAGTTTCTAGAATAATTATGTTAGGGTTTATATATAAGGGCACACTTCCGTGCACCGGATGTATGTACATTCGGGTTGCATGGAAGGTCCATTTTAACCACAAACGGGCCGCTATATCATTTAGATAAAAAATAAGAAAATATAAACCATATGCTTTCTCTCTCTCTCATTCTGCTCTCATCATCTCCGCCTCCCCTCCGCGCTCTCTGCCTCCGCTCTCCGCCTCCTCTGCCTCTCTCTCCCTCGCCTCTCTCTCCGAAACCTTCACTTTCGTCCCTTCTTCACTAACGGTTTGGTCAAACTCTAGTTAGCTCTTTGATTTTATTTTTTGCCCGAGCTAGCATATATATATGTAGAATTGTAGATAGTTAATGTATCTGATATGAGTTGTGATGTTTGACTTGCTAATTTTGTGTGTATACTTAGCAATAAAGAATTATGAAATTGTTTGAGAATAATATTTATTGTGTTGTCAACATCTTTGATGTAACTTTGTAATTTCATATGATTATTGGATTAAAGTGACACGTTACTTAATTATAATTGACACTTTTTTTTCAAAAGTCCTCAATAGTCAATAAATGATACTCTACAAATGACACTTTTATTTAAAGGAAATGATACTCTACAACTAACACTTTGTTCACAACAAATGACACGTCCGTCAATAGAAGTTGGGAAAAATAACAAGAAAAAAAAAGTGTTTAAAAAAGTTTAAACAAAAGAATAATTAAAAAAACGAACAGTAACTTTCGCTAAATAAAAAAATGAATTAAAAAGAATGGGGATAATATGACTTAAACCCAAGACCACATGGGTTGATAAAGAAAGAGTTGATCATTGGGCTATGAACTTTTAGTATAAAAATATAGTTAGCACATAATATACATACTCTCGGATTCGGACGTGAAATTGGGCCATAATTGGGTTGGACGTACCTGCGCCCGTTGCACTCAAGTATATGTGTTGTTTATATTAGGAATTAGATATTTTAGGGATATTTCCATAGCTATAATATCTCCAAAATCCTCAAGATTTGGCTGGATTTTTATTTACGTTGTTAGGGTTTTTGTAACCTATATATAAGAGGCTTCTCGTATGAATGAAGTAAGCAATCACTTCAAAGTGATATTACTCTATCTAATATTGGGCCACGAGATGTAGACTATCTCGTTAATGCATCCATAACACAATTCTAAATTGGGGCCTATATCAACTGGTATCAAACCCTCAAATCTATCTCGCCAATACGGGATATGCTCAAATGATGCATGTTAGGTCCTCGGCTACGTCCCTTCGACCCCCATCTTTGGCCTTCCTTGGGTTCACCCTCAGCTGAGGGGCTTTCCGGTTAGAGGGATCGCGTAGTTGGGCATGCGCCCTATCAACCTCCAACTCTAGCGGATACACACTTCGGGCATCATATCATATTATGCAGTTGGGATTCTGTTAACAACCTTCTTGTGGGGTTCGTATATGTGGTTGAAACTAAAATTCTTAATCTAAAATTGCTGGATACCAAACAAGAAAAACATTAATCTTTGCAAATACATGAAATTGTACAAGATAGTTTTATCAAGATAGTTACTAGGTAGAAGCATAAAATTACACCCCGCCAAGAAAGGATAAGCTAAAATAAACGAAACAAAGAGAGGCATCACTACATTTTAATCACCTCTCGTCCGAGTTGAATCTGGTCCATGCGGCCTGAGGTCCACAAGGCAACATCATCTGTTAGATGTAGTGAGCAAGACTCGTCGATAAATCAATAAAAAATAGCTCCATTTTTCATCAATGACAATCCAATGGGTGATTATCTTAGTTTATAACCTCAGTAGCTAAACATCTTATTGTGCTATTTAAGGCTACATTACAAATACCATACGAAAAGGCAAATTAACTATGTGACTTTTGTGATCCAAATTTTAATCAAAATAATAACTTACAGAAAACTTTCATATTGTAGCCAACCTGCAATTTTCAATATAGTATTAACACAACCAAAACCTTTTTCTTTTTAAGTACTAGGTTTTCTTTTTAAGTACTACCCACTATGTTCTCAATACCAAAAGCAGCAAGAAGAGCACTTCTAATTTCAAGGGAAAGTAACAGCATACCTTGAGAAGATCAAAAACCTTTTCGCAGATGTATTTTTGCTGAACACTAGCTCCTCGCTGTTGTAACTTGTCGGGGTGTACACTAAGAGTTGCCTTCCTGTAAGCCTTCTTAACAGCAGGCGTTGTAATGATCTCAGTCAGGGAAATAGACTGCCATCCACTATCTGGCCCAAGGATCTGCACAAGACAATGAATGAATTGGTTGGTTTGATCATTGCCATTTCCCTCTATTTTCTCCATGTCTCATTTTCTAAAGAAAATATGCAAGTTCAACCGTAAACTGCATCTTGTAGCAATTAGGTTGATCGTCATGTCAACCAAGAAAAATCCAATTAAAATCACAAACCTTGATCGGTGAATTACTATGAAAATACATGACCTAAAGACTAAGTAACCATCGAGGTAGGTAGTAAAATCAGAGTAGATACATATTGCAAAGTCGAGAGAAGAGCACGTAAGTTTCCCTCCTTTCCTGTGGCCCATCTTTTAATATCAGCATCAAGAGATTCAGCAAGTCTCTGAAAATAGATAAGATCCTTGTCAACAATACGAATTTAATTTTTCATGAACATGAATAAGTATGTCTGGCAATTATTATGGATTCAAACTAGTGCAATAGACATTTACATTTCTCTCAGCCTGCTCCTTTTGCGCAAGAAGATCCCACATATTCTTCTCCGCAAGTGCTTTTTCCTGAAAAGACCAGTTGGAAGGGGGAGAAGGTCACCAAACGTCTCTAGCTATAATTATCAGTTCAAAGAGAAATATAAGAAGGGCATACTGCTCGCTCCATTATCCTCTGATGCCTCTCTAGTCTTGCTTTACGCCTTTGTGCTGATTCATTGTTCGTTCCAGTCTCGAGATCCTGTACAAGAGTTTGGCATCAACTTCAGGATCATAAGCAAACACTATCCCAGCCAAGCAATAAAAGACAACTGATACTCACCGAGGAAGAAAAGCTGTGTTTCAGTACATTATTTCTCGAAGAAGTAGAAAACCTCTTGTCTTCACAATTTTTGTGCGACATTGCTTTCTGTAGAGCACGTTCACGAGCCTCTGCTGTGGCTCTTTCTACAGCAGATCGTTCGTCCCTAAGCTTGGCTTCTATAGAGGCCTTATCAACATGTGGCTTCTCCACAATCCTTTGCCGAACGTCAGTAGCTGCTCTCTCCACGGCAGCTCTTTCTCGAACTTCAGCAAATGCTCTCTCACGAGCTTCACGAATGGCCCTTTCCACAGCTATCCTATCCTTTTCCCGTTCTCTTCCCCTCTTTATGGCTTCTATTCGTTCTTGTTGATCATTGGTCTCAATGTATTGAACACCTTTGGCATCTCTATCTTCCACAGGTGACGTTCCAGTAAGATGTGCCTTATCATTTTCCATGTTGTCTACATCTGCATCTAAAGGTTCTCCAGTTTCCAAGGGTTTATCCGTTTCTTTCGGCTTATTATGTAACTGAGATTCTAATCCTTTACTTTGTTCCTCAGCGCATTTTTGTTCATCCGATATCATTTCATCTCTCAGTTCTTCCTTGCTTGAGGATGTGTCCTTCACATGTTCTGCACATACTTCAGATTGCTGACCGGACAAATCATCAATCTTCTCACAGCTGGAGGTTGATAATGATCCTTCATCACTCTCTGCAGTTTGTTCCAACACCTGTTCTACCTCAACTGTTCTAGTATGAGAACAAAGGACATCAGGTATATCTCCTCTACCAATTTTAGTAGCACATTCTTGAGCAGCAGCATGAATATCACCAGCTGTGTTAGATACATCCTCATCTTCCGATAGGTTTTCTTCAGGATCTGCATCCAAGAAATCAATAGATTCCGTTCTGCTATGAGAACGAAGACCTTCATAAGAACCGTGTAGTTTGTTTTCCACAAAAATCTCTTCAGAGGCACTTCGATGCAAATAATCAGTTCTAAGCATTTCATTATCCTGTAGATTGAACGACTGTTCTGCCATCTTGTCTTTACAAATAACAGAAGCTGCTCCTTTTGATTTCTGCACATTCTCTTCATAAGTTTTGACATATCCCTGATCGTCGCCTTTGCTGTTTGACTCAACATGACATGATTCTGGAGTCCCAGCATTGATATTGCTAGTCTCATCAGTATGAGCCACATTGATGCAATCTATATTACGGCTCAAATTAACAGGTTCATCAACATCCTCTCCATGAGCAGCCTCCTGAAACTGATCATTATGATTATCTTCACCCCTACTTGCACCCCTGAGGATGTTGTCTGTTTTCTCATCTTCATTAAATGTTTCCCTCTTCTGAAAATTGGCACAATGGATTGCCTCCATTGTTATAGTCCTTAAAGCTTCATGTTTAGAAATATTTACACGTTCCTCTTCAACTTGATTCTGTAAAAGTTCTTCAGGTAATTTTAGATCATCTACATTTTCAGCACAATTCCGTTTGCTATTATTAATTTTTGGTTCATGTGCCTCGTCAACTTTATTTTCAAACTCTCCGACTTCTGGAGGAGCATCAAGCTTCACCCCATTGATTGCTTGCAGCAAGTGTTCCTTCAGCTGCTCTTTAGTTTTACAAAAGTGGCTCCCTGTCTGCCTTCTCCCAGTAATTTCTTCAGCATCAGTTTTGGTACATCCGTGGACATCCCCTTGAGTTTTCTTCTCCATCTCTTCTTGCTCCAGGCCCACATTCTCGTGCGAATCACAGGATGTGTTGATCACTGCTTCACACTCTTCAAGTTTTTCCTTGTGCTGTTCCTTATCATTCATATCATTTTCTCTCTGCTCAGTCACTACATCCTGCTGCCTAATCCTTAATGTTTCACTAGCTTCATTGAGAATCTTGTTATGCACATAATTTTTTTGAGAACTATTCAGAACCCTTACCTCTTTATTCTCTTTATTTTCAAGTCTTTCTACATGATCAAATGTTGTCTGACATACTTTTTCATCTTCCAAACTCTTCTCCATCCCCGCGTGTGTCCTTTGGGCTGTAATCGCAGGCTCTTCGACGAGTAGAGGAACTTCAGATCCTTTTGTATGATTAGTGGTAACATTTCTAAATTCAATTGTTTCCGTGCTCGGTTCCAACCTTCCAAGGTTAGATTCAAGTTCCTTAGTGGAGAGCAGTAAGCTATTAATGCTGCCCAACTTTGCAGGCTTCAAATCTATAGATCCAAATCCAGGAAATGTTTTTTCCTCTCTTTGCTCTTCCACTGCTTCAACATTCTTTTCAAGCTGTAATGTGATATTTTCATCAACATGAGTTGTCTTACTCTGAATGTGATTCGGAGCAAATAACTTACTCCCACCTACAAATGTCTCTCCGTATTTTCTATCTGTTTCAGCACTTCCCGACACACTTCCGACTGCAGAATATTCAGCATGAATAAATGTGCCATTGTGACTGAGAGACGGAGTTAATTTCTTCTCTGTCTGAGCAAGTATGGGGAATACAGAGTGTAATTCTTCGCACTTTTTCCCAGTATTGTTTTCATTTAAAGAAAAAGCCTCAATTTGAGTTTCCATATCTGCAACTCTTACGGAACATATAGGTCTAGGCTTTGATCCATCTTGATAACATTCCCTTTTCTTTTCCATTATCATTTTGGCTATCCTTATACTTTCTTGGGCTTGTTCTACAGCCTTCTTCAAGGCAGAAACAGAGGCAGCATCGACTGAGTTGTCCTCAAATTCCTCAGATGATCCACAAGCAATATTCTGAGAAACATCTCTTTTAGAAGCAAAATCGAATGCCTTTGATTGCCCGGGCTCCTTGATATTGCTTGGGTTTGATGGATAACATGAAGGCATTGGTGTATATGAAGATTGTGATTTGATATTATTTTCATTGACATTGTGCAAATTGTCAAGTACTCGTGATTTCTCAAAGCTTGATCCACCGTTAGTCTTGGCAGGTTCAACTTCAGCACTGAAGCTCCAGGTGCGACTGACTTCACGTTTGAGTAAAGGTGGCCTGTCATTCTTTCCCTTGTGTGGCCGACTTTCTTCAACAAAATGACTAAATCCAGGAACAGCATGCAGCTTTGCTGTATGCGTTTTTACATCGGATGCATCAGAGTTTTTTTGGTTGGTCCTATTGAAAGACATGCGAAGCTGCTGCTCAACTTCATCAAAAGACATATTAGAGGTCACATCAAAGGGCCTTTTCATCTTTCTTGAAGGATGCCGAGAACCTGATTCCTGTAGCTTCCCGCCATCAACAGACTGAGTAGAGGGCCTTTCCGACTTTGTCATGAGAGGTAGAGAACCTGATTCTTTCAGCTTAAATCCATCCAGAGACTGATCAGATGCCGCACCAAGGGGGCTCTTCGTTTTTCTTGAAGCATGTCGAGAACCTGATTCTATCAAATAAGGCATCGTCTCTGCTGAAATCCTACAAATGAAATTAGGATAATCATACAACTCTTTCCATCAACCTATTTTCAAATTAGATGTACAGTGGAAGCACGAAATATAACCAGGCACAAAATCATTCTTGTTTCATGATGTATGTACGCAATTCCTGATAAAAGAAAGTACAACATGCACATGAATCTACAAGAAGATATCATTTTCCAAAGCCTTTGAGGAATGGTCAACCACATGCCATTACATCTACCCTCATTGAAAAGTATGTCCAACCTGTTTTCCTTCAACCTAAAATTTGTGGAGAGAATTATGCCAATACAATAATCTTCATTTCATAAGTCACCAACTCTCGGGTTGGCTACCAAGTAACTCTCTGGTTGAGTTTTATATCACGACATGCCTTGTATACCTATATATAAAAGAAAAGACTGTTCGGGTTTTCTTTTCTCTATAATGTATTCAGAAGCCTCAGATTTTTAGAACTTCTACTCTAGCTTCTACTATTTGAAGGCCAAATAGAGAGTTTTTTTCCTTCAATATATATTTTGGTTTTCTCAGCGGCGGGAGCAGATGTTAAATTGTTGCCGATGAGATTTTACCATGAAAACTAAAACTCGTGAGCAATAAATTAAATACTTGGATTCCTACAGGCATCAAGGTCTGGTAACTTGATGCCTTCTTTGCTTTTGACATTTTAACAACATACTTTACAGCTTGGAAGGGAATCCCGGAAACAAATTAATGTTCAGAAAGTCCGAGAATACCAGCTACAAGGTTGAGTCCTAGGAATCAGCCGTTATGACAAATCTTTTTTAGAAACAGTTGCTGCTATCAGTTCCCCATTTACAATATTGAACAAAAAAAAAACAGATTATTATGTCACTCACGAGGACAAGCCCTAATCCAACTAGAAGAAATCAAGCATGCGCCAAGTGGGAAAATGTGATCCAATCAATGCATTCTTGAGTATCTTAAGAGACAGCTCTGCACTGGAACACTTCTTTATCTTAAAAGTACATGCGAATCACACAATATCTAAAATATGGATAGTACCAAATGTGAAATTAGATGCTGCAATGGAGTACGAGTTACCACTACAAAAGGAGCCATTAGAAACAGATACTCCCTCCGTCCCAAATATATATGCCTACTTTCCTTTTTTCGTCTGTCCCAAATCTATATGCCTATTAGCAATTTTTTTGTGTCTAACTAAATCTTTCACCAACTTTATTAGATCGAATTAATATGATAATATAGAAAAATATTATTTTATCCAACTTTTATAATAACAAATACAATTATAACATTATCTTTTTACTAATTTACTTTAATTTACTAAAATTCCAATACCAACATTTATCTAGCTTTCATATTATTAAATTTTTTCTTAATCTATGTGAAAAAACAAATGGGCATATAAAATAGGGACTGAGGGAGTATTATTATCTTAGATTTCAAAAACTATTGATTACGAGTGACATTTAAAACTATCCAATTCCAATTTCAGATAAATAATTCAGCATGAAAGCGGATTCTGCGACACTCTCATTCATTAATTGAGAACTTTGACACGATATCTTTTTTTTTTAAATAAGACAATCATTTTGATTTATTTTTTTCTTTTTCTTTTAACAAGATCAACAATCATTATTTCTTTCTAAAAGAGTAAATTCTGACCAAGATTCACCAAGAATATACGATGAAGATACAATATGTGGTAATACAATAAATCCAGAGACCAACAATAAACGTAGCAACAAGTGCAAGAAGATATACCAGATAGCAATTTGATGTAAAAACTCACAAATTTCTTGCGAAATGAAAGCAGAGAAATTCACCGCGTTTTAGCTTTCTTAAGCAACTCCTCGTACGGCACGAAAACCTCGGCATGCGTCAAGGCTCCAAAAATGTTGGTGTAATCGAGCTTGGAGCTCCGGACATCCCCCGACCCTACCCGCTCGTCCAGGCCTGGAAGATCAAGCACCGGAATGGAAGAAGACCCTGCAAAAATCTCGGAATACTCGTGAAGTTGTAGCGACTTTCTCTCACCTCCATTTGACAGTAAAACGTCGCCGTACGGGTTCTTGAAGGAGAAAGATGATGGGAAGACGTTAGCTGATGTGGTGGAGGGCTTCCTTCTATGTGAAGATCTGGAGAGAGACTCCATAGGAAATGGAGGGTTTTCTTCTTATTTTTGCTGCTGTTTTGTTCGGTCACCCAGCTTTTCGTTTTGTCTACAGAGCAAAAGAAACTCGGCAGTATCAGACAAAACGGAGAAAGGAGAGAGAACGATTGATGCAAGAGAAAATTTCGCATTTAAGAAACGTTTTATAATCCCTCCACGCCTTTATATTTCCAAATGGGCTTCTGAAATCATGTTGTCTCATTTTAAAAATAATAAGTTATTTATTTATAAATTAATATCAATATTTGTTTTAGCAAACTTATTTATTAATATAATATTGACTTTTGAATCTTGTATATATTAGTATTATGTTAATAAACAATAGACACATTCATATTCTCAAACGCATACGCGCAACTCAGAGAGAGACGGTAATTATTTTTCTTCTGTTCTCTGAGCACACGGAGGAAGAAAAGGGTCGGGACATAGATCAGATATCTGAAACACGAGCACAATCAAAGCTGCAACAACATACATGGAGGAAGGTAATCAATTCTTCCATTCATTTCCTGCAATTCTATCAGAGTCAAAGTTTCGGGGTCTGATTGTTGCTTTTAAGAGCATGTCTAGAGTTTTTACCGTTGTTATCGGGCAATTTTCGTGTTTGGGGCTGCCTGCGAACCACTGTTTTGACCCATTTGTAACGTTTTTCTCGTGAGAAAATTCATGAGTAGTTTATAGGGCCAACGTGCTTTATTTGTATTTTATTGTACTGTAATTTTTGTCCGAAAAGCACGAAAGTCGAGGCAGAAGTGAAGAAGATGTCGCAACAGGAAAACCCTAGTTTCTAGGGTTCCACCGCATCTTGCGGCGGCGATTACCGGCACGTCTACAATCTAATCGACCATCGACTTGAACCTTTGGATTCCTCGTCTTTCGGGCTTCACGTCGATAGGTCGTATGGGATCATCCGATCCGTGATGCAACCGAAATCGACGTCTGAAGTTTGCTGCTCACCATGAATTCTTTCTGGCGAATCATTTGAAATTTGAGAAATTGATGAACTAATCTTGGTCGGAATCCATTACACAGTGGTCGTTAGTGTCCCCATTACGTTTCCCATCTTTCAATTGATCGAATCGTGGCCCAGAAAGTGTTCAATTTCGACGGCAGAGCTCGCCGGTGATGGGCTGCGAAATTTCACAACTCCTGCTCGCGGCGGCGGCTCCATGTAGCAATTCATCACAGCCCAAACGTCTCGGCGATGTCGGGCGTGGCTGGACATGACGGAGGAAGGCTGGAACAACCATGCCAGGCGCGGCAGCCGCGCGTCTGCTGCCGGCCTTCGCGCCACACGCAGACAATAATTCCTGCTGCTGCAGGCGACGGTGCACGACGTGGGGAATGCGCACGGTTGCGAAGAGGGCAACAGGAGGGCACGACAGTGGAGGCATCGATGATCGCGATGGTGGCAGCGCGATTTGCTGGCTGGAAGACGTGCTGACGTCAGTCCTAGTTGCTGCATCAGCAGGTGACGTGGCCGCCACGTGTCCGACATATGGTAGTTGCCCTGCTGACATGGCGCTGATATGGATTTGCTCCCGGTAGCAGTTTTCGATGCAATTTTCAGATTCGAAGATTTTGAAGATTTCAAAGACTTGTATTTTGTTCGGGGAATGTAATAGTTAGAAATTACGTGATTTTAAAGCCCGAGAAAAACATGTTTTATTTTCTATTTTCGTATTTATCTATTCTTATGCTTTAGAATGCTATTGTGTGATTAATTGTGCTTAGAAAATCATGAAAATATGATTTATGTCGTTAAATGCATGTTTAATTTTTTGCAAGCACGTTTTATTATAGGAGCTTAGAAAAGCATGCTTTAGGATTTATGTGGTTAAACATGAATCTAAACAAACCTTTTGAATTAAAAGACTAAGCAAGATTTAAAATTAAATATTTAATTAGATTCTATTAAATTGGATATTAAACACTTAATCGGGCCTCCATTTAATTGGACTCTACACAAATGTAGTAAGATTATGTTAGTAAACGTCCACCTTCGTGGCTTGTTTGCATCTTTGAACTACAAGTTGTGTAAGATGAGTATTTTGAAAATAATATTTAATTATTATTGAGTAGTGGGAGTGAAGCCGTAAACGTCCACCTGCGTGGCTTGCGTGCCTAGTAAACACCAGTACTCTAGAAGATAATAATTAAATAAGATGGCTTGCGTGGTCCTAGAGACGCGGTTCAGGTATAGAAGGGGAGGGGGGGGTGAATACACCTGAATGCAAATTCAAACTCTGAACGCGAAAGCCAGCTTTAGCTGAAGAATGCTACTGAACTAGTCAGTTGGCCAGATATACTTTCTCGATCACGTGGGCTGAAAATTCTCCTACTGAGTACGGTCCTACTGACTTATGTCAGTGAACAATAGTTCAGTACAAGGGTTGTGTGCGGAAGTGTATGCCCTTTTAAAATATGCGTCTTTGTTGAAAACTCGTTATGTGCAAGCTTGATTAAAACTCAGTTGGATGCTAAATGAACAGGAAATCAATGCAATAGTTAAAATAAAAAACAACACAACGATTTTTAAAGTGGCTCAGACACACTAGGTCCTACGTTCACTGTCCTGAACTAAGCAGGAGAACTTGTATTATTTATACTGAGCAAGTGTCAGTGATCTGTTCACAAGACAGATTCAAACTTGTTTGCTTATACTGAGCAAGTCTCAATTATCTGTGCACAGGAGATATATCTACTTATAGTCGTAGTGACTTTACAATTTAACCGTTTAAGGTTAGTTTCTCCAACTGTGAAGGAGTTCTTACAAGAAAGAATAGTTCAAACGATATGAACTCATTCGAGGTTCTAAGCTATTGATTTTACAATACGCACGCTTAGATAGAGAAAGGAATAATAATTCTCTAGAAAGAAGAACTAAAAAGATATCTAATCTATGAGCAAGTTTTTCGTTTGTATGTTGCTTGAAGGTTCGCTAGAGTTCTTGAGCTTTGTTCGCTTTGGTTCCCGGTGTTGTGTTCTTTCTGCATGAAGACACTTCTCTATTTATAGTCTTCGATTTGTGAATAGATCCATTGGAGAGGGTCTAGCCACATGTCGAATAAGACAAGAAAAACGACCATATGAAATTTGGACGTTGAGTAGAGGCACTGTTGAGATTTCCTCTTTTCCGGCTAGATGCAGCTTTATGGCAGAGCAGGTAAAGCGTTGTCGGCTCCTTGTTGGTCGAGGTACATGAGAGTTGGTAAGGCTTGTTCAAACTCAAAGTACACTAAGTTGACTTCCTCTGAATCCTCGGACCGTCGCCTGATTGTCCTCTATTGACATTCTTCTGAACACTTCAGTCACTGGCTCGATTTCCTTTGCAGAGTCAGTTGGTGATAGACAGACCAACTGACTTCTTCGATACTGAGTTCTTCAGCTGAGTGCAGAGTCTTCTACCGACTCCACAACTACTTAACTCTAGCATACTGAGTTCTAACAGCTGAACTCAAACTAATCTATTACAATATCGAAGGTTCATCGTTTAGTTAGGGGTTTTGGGATCTTCAAATCTTATCATATAAATATATCCTAGCATTTTATGTTCATCCTAACAATTTCCCCTTATTTGATGATGCCAAAACCTTTTACAACAACTACTACTGCTACTGACTATGCTAAAAAAAATATTACAAGAATAAACAAGGCATAATATCAGAGAAAAAATGTCAATTTGACAAATAATTGTCAGGTATGCTGAATTTCTCAAAAGAGAAGTATTAGAGCATTAGCACAAGTATGTAAATTCAAAGGAATAACATAACTTATATGGCAATGTCACATACTGAATTATCAGAACATTATTGAATTAACATTATTATCTTGGTTATCTAATCAACACACAGAAAACAATTTACCCCAACAAAACATTTTCCCCCTATCTTACTTAAACTACTTTCCCTTTATGATTAATTTCCCTTATAGCATGGAAAAGTCAGTTTCTCTTAAGAAGTTCTAAGCAATTAAGCATAGAGAAACATATAAGTAGATATGTGAGTGTATGAGCTGATTACTTCAGTAATCAATAGTGCTGAAAGAAAATACACAGCCAATGACAATGAGTAGTTGTCGAAGGCCAATAGAAAAGATATCATAAATGATAAGGAGTTTATAGTTACATGACATTATATTCTAGGAACCTAGAAGACTAAGGAGACAATCAGCTGGACTTCTTCTTGAAGAGTCACATCCGAGCTTTGAAGTCAACATACTTCTTCTCCAGAAGATCAAGGTCGTAAGTTGAATAGACACGCTGCCTCAGGGTCTTAATTTCTTCCTTGTCTTCTTCATCATGTTATTTCAGACCCTTGTTGTTGATGACATCAAAGATCTCTCCCTCAATCTCCTTTTTGCATAAATTGTCTTGGTGCGTCATAGGAGGAGATAGTGGTCTGAACTGTGGTGCTTTCAGTGACTGACTGGATTGCTCCAGAAGGGTTTGAATCTCAGCATAGAGAGGAGCATCCATATGTTTAAGAAAATCTGCGAAGGCTTCTTTAGGATCAACATCCTCATTCAGAATCTTCCAGACATAGAATCTCTTGATAAAGTCCACTTTGATCTGCTCCCATCTGTGGTTGATCTTGTATTCTACCCATGTGTCAGTCCTCTTGAAAATATTCCTCTTCACCTCATTAACAGGCTCCCTTCTTCTGAAAAACTTCGAAGTTTTAGGGATGCTCCTGTCCTTCTCTGGAACTCTCTCACGAGCTTCCTTCTCAGTTCTCAGCCTGAGCGCCTCCAGATCAGCTAGACGAATACGCTCTTTAGCTTCGCTGATCTGTCTGGCCTCAACTGTCCTGTCTAGTCCTAGCTCACAGCTGTTCCACAACTCTTTCATTTCAGCTTCTTATCTCTTCGACAATTCAGTGGTGGTGACAAAATGGACGTCTCAGTCGCTGGGTTCTGCTAATTTTGACTTGGGAGATGCAAACTTTGGCTTCTCAGCTTGTTTGGACTTTGTGGGAGTCTTTGCCGCTGAAGACCTTGATTGCCTGGGCTGTACTGATCTAGTTCGAGTAGGAACTGGAGTACGGATCAGTACGCCTTTCTTAGCTTTGGCCTTCTGAGCGTCTTCTTTTTCTAGCTCACGCACGAGCTGTTCATCATACGCTATCTGCTCTTCACACGTTTTGAATTTGAGCTTTTTCGGAGGAGAGGGAGAAGGAGAGGCTGGGGCTTTGCCTTTGCCTTTAGCTTTGGCTTTGGCTGCTGCTGACTTTGGTTGTGGCTCTTCTTACTCTTCTTCAGGTAGAGCTTCTAGATACTCAGCATCTTTCTCTTTCCTTTCTGTTCTTTCCCCCATACTCGTTACTGCAACTGAGGGACCAGCCTCTTCGGCTTTCAAGAGGGTCAGTAGTTGAGAAGACCTACTACTTTCCCCCTTTTTGGCATCATCTATCATCGTTGCTAAGGCGGTCACTTTGTTGTTCAGCCCCTCGATGGTTGTTCTGATTGAGTCTAGAGAGGCTGCAACATCTCCAGCTGCATCGGTATAGGAAGTCCATCTCTTGTCGTTCTCTAGATTGATAGCCTTCAGTAGAGATAACTTGGATGATTCTATCCCCTTAAGATAAGCTTCCACAAAGTCCACAGCTTCTTTGTGGATCTATGTGCAAGCGGTATGCTGCTCAACGAGTGCCTTTGATACACTCTCAGTTGTGAGCTTGTGTCGCTGCTCAATGAAAGTCTTGGCCTGATTCTGCAAAATGGTTTGGAACTGAGCTTGCAGATCGGTACGTTGAGCTTCTAGTGCCTGTTTGAGGATCGCTTCAGCATTAACTTCAGTTGGGGTGCTGATCCTCTGCACTTCAGCAGATAAGGTTCCTAACTCCTTGGTCTGAGCCTCTGTGAATTGGCTCCATTTGTTGTGCACGTCTTCCGCGAGGAGATAGTTCTTGTGACCTTGGTATTTGATAACCTGATTGATGGACACCATTTTGATATCCTTGATCTCAGCAGCCTGGTATCAAGATTGTTTCTTCAGCTGAGTCTCGGATGGCGTAGGGATGACTGCACCTGATTCAGGAGATGGTGGCGACGAGTATTCCCTGGGATATTGTCCCTCAGCAGATCCTGCCTAGTCTGCATCCTTTGGTGGGTTGTCGCGGTGAGAGTCATATTGAGTCTGGGGCTGAGCGGGCTGATCAGATTGCCCCTTCAGACTCAGGAGCATCAGCATGGCGGCCCTAAGATCCTCCATGGAGGCTATGTCAGCCGGCTCGCCGTAGCCAATCTCCTCACGAATAGTCTGCTCTTCTCTTGCCAACTCAGAGGCAGTCCTTAGGTGGAGCGTCTCTTCCAGCAGATCCCAATCTATGAATCTCAAACGCATCTGCACCCTAGCTCTAATGGCGATGTCCACGAGATCTGAGCGGTCCAGAATCTCGAGAATTTCATCCGCAATTTCCTCAGTTGCTCTGCTCTGGGCTAGTAGAACTGAGGCGGGGAGAGAGGGTGAGGAGTCAGTCGGTGGAATTGTTGCTTTAGTAGGGGCTCTGACTGAATCTCCTCGTCAAGAATTCTCTTGACTTTCTCCCTCCGGGTCATGTCCTCTTTCCCATACCCTGAATCCTCCATAGAGATAGTCTCTGGAGGTATCGCTGCAGCTGTAGGCTTCTTCAATGTCTTTCTCTTCTTCTGTTGAGGTTGTTGCGGAGCCTGAGAGAATACGAGGAGATGTTTGTCATGAAGTCACTGGCCAATCGATTTCTCTACTGCTGCTGCACTGAGAAATTTCACGTTCTTAGGATCAAACGGAAATGTGTCAGCAAATGCCACTCTTCCTTAGCAAAAATCCTCTATAATGATGGAGATCTTCATGCCGTAGAGGAGTTTGCCCTTCGGAATGAGCTGAAGACCTGAGTTGTCTTCATTAGTGGTGAACTTCTAGAGCTGCACTTTGAATTCGGATCTAAAGAACGCATTCCAGTTAATATGAGCTCCATCCACTATGGCCATCATCAGCTGAACTCTGACTTGAGAGAACTGATCATATGAACCTGCTGAGCTGGTCAGCACGTGGTTCACGATGTAGGCCAGGACCCTGTATTAAGGGAGCAGCTGAATTTTAGGGAATGCTGCTTTGAATACGACATTCTCCTGACCACTGAATCTGGAGAGGTATGAATTGATGGAGGACTCGTACCCGAAAGGAGAAATCCCTTCATCAGAGAGGTGGAAGCTACGGAGAAGGCAGTTTGCAATATCAATGTCTGCGATCTTCTCCGTCCATATGTTGGGGGCCATCTCTCTCATGTAGTTGATGCAGGTGATGTCCGTCACCCCATCATCTTGCCTTATGCTCGTAATGAACTCGGCAACCTGCCTAAGGAGGCAGTAAGAGGGAGACCTCATGAGGATGGTCATCAGACCAGAGGCCTCCAAGGCGTCAAAGACGCTGTCCATGTAAGCAATATTGCAGGACTGGAATGAAATAATGGGCTCGAACCAGACTCGCTTGGAGTCTATGATCTCTTGCATGTCGGTCGGAATGAGCACTTTGTTGTTGTGGGATGTTGCCATTGTAAAAGTAAAATTGAATCTGCAAAACAAGTGTTAACACTTGAAAATAGAATAAGTTAGATTTAGATACAATTTAGAGAAATAATTACCGAAGGAAATGTGCTTGAACTGAAGAAAATAGGAGATGAAAATCGATTACCTTTCTCCTTCGTATGTTGCTGCAACTCTGATTGTTGCTCCTGATCAGATCTTCTGATTTGTGTCCCGGCCCTTTCCTTCCTCCGTTTGGACAGAGATCTGAAGGAAATGAAAATTCTGGTCTCTCTGTAACTCGTGTTCCTTTCTTGCGTGAATGATTTTTATGAAATCATAATCTTAATGAACGTGCTTTTCCTCTATATATAATGTATAAACCATTATATTATAATTATGGCCCATTAGTAATTATAATGCTAATAAACTTCTAATAATAAATTAATATTCAGCCCATAATATAATTAATAATAACTGGGTCACTTATTTATCAATTAATTGGCCCAGCCAATTAATTCCAGATAAATAATTTTATATTATTAAATAATGTATAAATATATTAATCTATTAATAATAATATCCGATAGAGCAGAATAAATACTAGGCAGCTAATTGGGCCAGACTAGGGATCCAATACAAGAAATAAAGCCGGGACTCAAATTAATTAATTATCAATGCTCAGCCCAGAGCAAAATTAATTAATAAACATAGATTCATTCCACTAGAAAATCCGTGCTGACTTACCCCTTTATCCCAACTTGAGAATGGGCTTGTATTTTACACTTAATCGATCCTCGTATTTAAGATAGAAATATCCATTAATTAATTAAGCCCATTGACAGCTTAAATTAATTAACATCTTATATATTCATGAGAAGTACCACTCAACCTTATTAACATACTTGAACTTATTCAACCGGCCGGGTTTAGTGTGCTAATCCTTATGAGTTCCTCAGGGGATATTAGCAACCTATTTTACTAGGATACGGTTGTAAGATACAGACAACCAGCCTGAGCTACAAATTACTACTAGCACCCAAGATACGTAGATCCGGTCGCGATGACTTTCACCATAGTAGGTCAAAGTGATAGATTGTTGGGAATTAGGTTCACTATGATAGATTTGAAGATCCCAAAACCCTAGCTGGATGATGAGCTTTCGATATTGTTATAGCTTAACTGAGTTCACCGTGTTAGGAACTCAGTAGACTAGCTAAAGTTCAACAGCTGTGCATTCAGTAGAAGACTCAGTAAATAATGGACTCAGCAGGAGAAGTATACTGAAAGGAGTCAGTCGAACTGAACTCAGCAGGAGTAGTTCACTGTACTCAGAGTTGATCTTCGGAAGAGCGGACTCGGCAGGTTATCTACCGAATCAAGAGCGGACTCGAGCAGGTTATCTATCGAATCAAGATCGGACTCAAGAACGGTCGGTCGGTTACTTTAACTGACCATGGACTTCAGAAGAACAATTCAGTAGAGTTGTCCGAGGTCGTACATCTGAGAAGTCAGCTTCAGTATCACCTTGAAGTCTGAATAGATCTCAACCACTCTCTGTACCTCGACCAATGACAAGCAGCCAGCTGGCAGAGTCTCCGACAAAAAGCTGCAAGTTAACCACTTTCATTAAAGATAGTGGACTCTACAGAATTCAAATAAAGTCGTTTGCTACCCCATAGAGTGACACGTGGCATCGTCCTCTCCAATGGACATATGCCTAGGTCACCTCTATAAATAGAGAAGGGTCTTCACGCAGAAGAGAAGAGAAGAGAAGAAAAAGGATGGGAGGTCGATCATGACGATGATGGACACATCCAAGGAACCGAGCTCAACCGAACAAACACTCTAGAAGATTCAAGCCATATCCAGAGAAGAACTTAATCTTTCATAGATATATTCTTATAGTTCTTCTCTCTAGATTTCTATCTCGTTCCCCTTCTCTAATCTAAGTTGATCTTATTGTAATATCCATAGCTTAGACGAAGGAGTTCATATTTGAACTTGTTCCTTATTGTAAAAGGACTCCTTCATAGTTGGAGAGTTTGTCAAACACTTTAGTTTGATAACCGTGTAAACTGGGACTTGCTCAGTATAATCCCTAAGCCGCAGTTTGTCCGGTGTACAAGCTGACTGAGACTAACTCAGTATAATAAATAGCCTCCTGATCTTTCGGGACAGTGGACGTAGGATCGTTTGATATCCGAACCACTTTAAAAACTCTGTGTTGATTTATTGTCGCTTTGCTTAATTGTTCACTTGCATAAAACTGATTTTAAATCAAATAGCATAAAAACGGTGTTTTCAGACTTAGACGAATATTCTTTTGGGCCTACTCTTCCGCACTCGAAACCTGATACTGAACTACTGTTCTACTGCGATCGAATTCGCAGACCGTACTCGCAGAAGGATTCTCTCGCCCGCACGTTCAGCGATCGATTCAAGCAGATCGACCGTCGCACTCGTTGCTGAACTTTGACTCAGGTGTATTCCACACCTGAAGACTCGTCTACTCTCGGGGACCAACATAGATAGTCAAATGCACTCAGCTGAAGTCTTATCAAGCTTAAGAACAACTAAGCCACTGAGATCTTGGTTCTCCACTAAGGTCAGTTAGGAGAACACATCTCACTGTGATCCATCAATACACTACCTTAAGTGTACCAGTAAAGACAAGCAGCCAAGACAAGCCACTTCGTATCTAAACTACAGCTTAAACCGACAACTTATCCTTAAGTTGTCTCAGCTATGATAATTGTTTATATCTTGTCAGTTCAACCAATTTGTGTAGTCTTCTGTGATACCCGACACACTACACAAATCTAACTTTTATACAAGATAAAGGATAACATGTGCAAATATATATATTTATCAGATAGGAGAATAAAATAGTGGTAGGGACAAAACACTTTGTATACAAGCATAAAATTTGCTTCCAGTATACAAAATCCCAACAATTCTCCCACTTGTACTAAAGTAAACTTTTAGTATACAATGTGTTAGTTCTAGGTACAAACTAGTACTCTCCTATCTATCCTATCTATCACTGCATCTTCTCCCACTTATACAAAAGTTTCTGCAGTCCTAAGTGGGGGGCATCTCTACCACTCCTAAGCCACGAACATGCTTCTCGTAAGACGGGAGTGATAAGCTCTTCGTGAAAGGATTAGCTAGGTTGTCTTCAGTTTCAATTTTGTCAATCACCACGTCTCCTCGATTTACGAATAATCGTATAATGTGGTACTACCTGTCTATGTGTTTAGATGCCTTGTGAGATCTAGGTTCCTTAGAATTTGTCACTGCACCCGCATTATCACAATAAATCGTGATCTCCTTAGGCAAATTCTGAACAATATCAAGACCCAGGAGGAAATTCTTGAGCCAAACTGCCTCTTTCGAAGCTTCTGAAGCAGCCACATACACTGCTTCCATGGTTGAGTCCGCAATGCATTTCTTCTTTGCACTCCTCCATGAAATGGCTCCACCTCCCAAGGTAAACACATAACCCGAGGTAGACTTCTTCTCGTCTCTGTCAGCCTGGAAATCAGAGTCCATATAACCCAAAGGCACTAGACTGTCTGACTGGTAAACAATTCTATAATCCCTAGTCCTTTTAAGGTACTTGAGAATATTTTTGACCAGTCCAGTGTGCTTCTCCAGGATTGGACTGATATCTTGAGACCATGCCTACAACATATGAGATATCTAGTCTCGTACAAAGCATCACATACATGAGGCTACCGACAGCGGAAGTATATAGTACTAGCCTCATACTTTCTATCTCTTCAAGCGTTTTAGGGTACTAATTTTTGGATAGAAAAATGCCTTGTCTGAAAGGTACTGAACCTCTCTTGACATTTTGTATGCTAAAACGAGCAATAACAGTATCAATGTAGGACACTTGTGACAAGCTTAATATCCTTTTTCTGGCGATCTCGGATAACCTTGATCCCAAGGATGTAAGCAGCTTCACCTAAGTCCTTCATTTGAAACTGCTCGGATAACCACGTCTTTACGTCTGATAACACTTCAACATTGTTGCCAATGAGAAGGATTTGACTACCTCGTCGAAATGCTGGTGCCATAATCGAGAAGCTTGCTTAAGTCCATAAATGAACTTCTTAAGCTTCCAAACTAGATGCTCTTCGCCCTCCTTCACATAACCATCTGGCTGTTTCATGTAGATGTCTCTACCTTTTTCAAGGTGACCGGTTAGGAATACGGTTTTGACATCCATTTGCCAGATCTCTAGGTTCATGTGATCTGCTATGGCAAGGAGAATCCGAATGGACTTAATCATTGCTACAAGCGAGAAGGTCTCTTCATAATCGATACCTTCTTTCTGGGTAAAACCCTTCGCCATTAGCCTGGCCTTAAATGCCACGATCTCTCCATTCGGTCCTCTCTTTCTCTTGTATACCCACTTATTACCAATAGCCTTGCAGCCCTTAGGTAGTTCAGTGATCTCGTATACATCCATATCAATTATGAACTCATATTCCGAGTCCATCGCGATTCGCCATGAATCTGTATCTAATATCCCACTGCTTCGTTGTAAGTCCAGGGATCCACGGTGTCTTGTTCTTCTGCCGGGAGATGGTCAGACGTCTCCCCAGTGAACACACCCTCCCACTACGTCGAACAGTATCAGGAACTGTGTTAACAAATTGTGCAATTACTCGTGGAGTACTATTTTGCACAACTGGTTGTTCAAGTGGAACTCGACCTCCTTGTAATTCCTCAAGGATGATGTCGACTCGAGATTTATGGTTACTAATGTAATCCTCTTCTAAGAACCGAGCGTTAGTGCTAACAACGATCTTCTGTTCTTTAGGATCATAAAAGTATCCACCCTTCGTTTCTTTCGGATATCCTATGAACAACATCACTTCTGAACGTGATTCCAATTTGTCAGCCTGTCTATTTAGCACATAAGCAGGATAACCCCAAATATTTAAGTGGGGCATACTGGGTTTGTGCCCGCTCCACAACTCGAAATGGGTCTTTTGTACCGACTTGGAAGGCATACGGTTTAGCAAGTATGCTGCAGTCTCTAGGGTATATCCCCAAAAGGAAACTGGCAAAGTTGCATAACTCATCATCGACCGAACCATCTCTAAGAGAGTTCGGTTCCTTCTCTCTGACACACCATTCTGCTGAGGCATGCCCAGTGCTGTCAGTTGGGATGTAATCCCACATTCCGTCAAGTAGTCCTTGAACTCGTTGGATAGGTATTCCCCCCCACGATCAGATCGCAGTGTTTTGATTTCTTTACCTAACTTCTTCTCCACTTCTGCCTTGAATTCCTTAAAGGTTTCAAAGCAAACCGACTTTTGGTGAAGAAGGTAAACATGTCCATACCTTGAGTAATCGTCAGTAAATGTGACGAAGTACTCATACCTTCTACGAGCTTGTGTAGACATAGGCCCACACAAGTCAGAATGTATCAAACTTAATACTTCTGTGGCTCTATAACCCTTTGCCTTGAAAGGCCTAGTCATCATCTTTCCTTCCAAACAGGTTTTGCAAGTTGGAAATGGTTCATCTTGAAGAGACTCCAATGATCCATATTCCACCAACCTTTGAGTCCTGTTAAGATTGATGTGACCTAGTCTTAAGTGCCACATATAAGTTTTGGTTTACCTTAGAAGACTCTTTCCTCTTCTTATGATTTGATGATGAGGAAGCAATATTAACATAACTACGCGGTTTACAAGTAATAGTATATAAAGATCCGTTTAATGGTCCACCACAGATAAAATCATCGTCTTTCATGATAGAAACTTCACTGTCAAAACAAGATTTATAACAATCCATGGTGTAGAGTTTTGAAACAGAAATTATGTTTCACCCAAACTCAGGCACATGTAAAACATCTTTAAGTACTAGAACAGAACTATCAAAAGATATATGTAAATCTCCAATGGCAATTGCAGGAATTTCGATCCATTGCCCATTGAGACAACCACCTCGCCATTGCTCAATTACCTTTTCTGCAAGAAACCTTGCATGGTGTAACAAACATGATCAATTTCCCTCGAATCCACTACCCATTCGTGGGTAGAAGAGGAAACCAAAACAGTTCAGTTACAAGAGCTACTCGCGTCTCTTTCTGTTTTGCCTTGACATCTGGATTATAATTATTCCAGTGTCCTTTCTTATAACTCTTGAAGAACCTTCCTTTCTCCTTCGACATTCGTATGTCGCCGGTAAGGACCGTCTTCTTACTCCCACTGCTCTTCTTGAATTGACTACCCTTTCTGCTCTTTTTCTGGTTTCCGCCTTTTGGAGGATTCCTTGAACTACTAGGGATATTCAAGACTTGAGCACTCTTGCCCTTTCCTATAACCTCTTTGACCGCTAACAAAGATTTGAGTAACATACTCATAGTAAACTCGTTCTTAGACATAGCAGTCCTAAAACAGAAGTTCTTATAGGACCTTTGCAGAGCATTTATTGGGAGAGGTAAGTTATCTCTTCCACTCTATGAAATTATTTAAAATTGTTAAACCCGTTAGGGTTTGGTTGGTGAGACTGTTTAGGAACTCGAAAAATATTTGAACAGACATTAAGAAAAATATAACTTAAGCATGTAAGAAAGTTATATTTGCACATAATTCGTAATTAACCATCATTGTAACCTTTTGAAAAACCAATGATGTTAAATACTCGAATAGCCCTAGAGATCACACTCGTAAGCCACTCAGGTGGAATTTTACTCGTGTACCCCTAAGACCAAGCTATATACCTAGCTCTTTAATTCCAATCCACGTCTTGGTTCTTAAGACGAATGGAATTAATAATCCAATATTTCTGGACCATGTCACTATTAATATTAAAACACGGGAAGGGACTTCTCAAGAAGTTGTACCCGCGGTGACATCTAAGCTTTGACCATTAATTTGACCGAATTAACGTCAAATTCTCGAAATTGGCATACTTACGCGAACCATACCGCATTCAATTTGATTTAATTGACCATCCTATTTAATTATTATCTTCTAGAGTGCTCGTGTTCACTAGGCACGTAAGCCACTCAGGTGGACGTTTATAGCTTCGCTCCCACTACTCAATAATAATTAAATATGTTTTTGGAAAATCCATCTCACAAAACTCGTGGTTCAAAAATATAAAAGTAAGCCACTCAGGTGAACGTTTACTTATATAGTTGTTCCACTTTTGTGTAGGGTCCAATTAATGGAGGTCCGGTTAAATATTTAATTTCCAATTAAAAGGAATCCAATTAAATATTTAATTTTTTATTTGCTTAGTCTTTTTATTCAAAAGGTTCGTTGAATCATGCATCATCACATAATTCCTAAAGCATGCAATTTCTAAACGCACATAATAAAACGTGCTCGCGAAAATTAAAACATGCTTAACAACGACATAAATCATATTTACATGTTTTTCTAAGCGCAATTAATCACACAATCGCATGTTAAGCATAATTATAAATAAATGCGCAAATAGGAAATAAAAAACGTCGTTATCGGGCAAAAACATAGATAAATCCTATCTATTACATAGCCCGAACAAATACAGCTCTTCAAAATCTTGAAAAATCTTCGATTGTGAAAACCGCATCGAAAACTGCATCGTCGCCACATCATCAGGGTGTCTGCCACGTGGCACACACGTGTACAGCCTGGTCAACAAGGGCTAATGTCGTGTGCCACGTCAGCCGTCTTCTTCCTCCAGCAGACCGCCACCGCCGTCGCTCCAGGCTGGTTCCCAGCCGGCCGCCTGCACCCAGGGAAGCGCCGAACGACGGTGAACCAGGAACCGGCTGCCCCACACCGAGACGCCGCCTGCAGCGGAACAAATCTGAGCCTGCGCGCGGCTCGACTACCACTGCAGACGCGCGCCGCCGCGCCTTCCACGGCCATCCCCAGCCCTCTTTCACCGTCTCCACAGCCCCTCGACGTCACCCAGACGTCGGATCCGTGCAGAGCTGCCGCCTGGAGCCGCCGCCGCGACTTTGTGATGTGAATTCTCGTAGCCAGTCGCCGGCGAGCTCCGCCACCCGAAATTACCTATTTTTGATCTCCGATTCATTCAATTGATTCATGGATAATGATCCTTGGACGATTTTTGGCCACCATGAACGGATTCCGGCTTAAATCGTCCAACAATTTCCCTTAATTTCAAACAAAATCACCGGAAAAATCTCATGGTGAGCAGCTCACTTCCGACATCAATTTCGGTTGAATTTGGGATCGGATGACGCCTTGCGACCTATCGCCGCGAAGCCCGTGAGACAAGGAATCTAAAGGTTAAAGAAGATCTTCGATCGGATGGCGGATGCACCGTGCCCCTACGCGCTTTCTGAAGGTGGCAGTCGTGATCTGCCCGAAACTAGTGTTTCACCTTTTCTGTCTTTCCGCATCGCCGTGCCTCGATTTTCGTGCATTCCAAACCAAAATAAAGTATAAAACAACAAATACAACAATGCACATTGGTCCTATCAACTACTCGTGGATTTTCTCATGAGAAAA
Organism: Lavandula angustifolia; assembly: GCA_028984105.1. Classification (NCBI taxonomy): domain Eukaryota; kingdom Viridiplantae; phylum Streptophyta; class Magnoliopsida; order Lamiales; family Lamiaceae; genus Lavandula; species Lavandula angustifolia. Next base: position 17,868,448 of record CM054806.1, on the reverse strand, counting down.
ACGTTACAACGGGGTCAAAACAGTGGCTTGCAGGCCGCCCCAAACATGAAAAATAACCCGATAACGACGAAATTAAACCCTAAACATGCTCCTAAAAGCAACAATCAGAGCCTAAACCTGGCTCTGATACCAATTGAAGGAAATAGGAGGTGAAAATTGATTACCTTCCTCCTTTGTATGTTGTTGCAGCTCTGATTGTTGCTCCCGATCAGATCTTTTGATATGTGTCCCGGCCCTTTCCTTCCTCCGTGTGGACAGAGATCTGAAGGAAATGAAAATTCTGGTCTCCTGTAACTCGCGTTCTTTTCTTGCGTGAATGATTTTTAGGAAATCATATTCTTAATGAACGTGTTTTTCCTTTATATATAATGTATAAAACATTATATTATAATTGTAGCCCATTAGTAATTATAATGCTAATGGGCTTCTAATAATAAATTAATATTCAGCCCATAATATAATTAATAATAACTGTGTCACTTATTTATCAATTAATTGGCCCAACCAATTAATTCTAGATAAATAATTTTATATTATTAAATAATGTATAAATACATTAATCTATTAATAATAATTTTCGAGAGAGCAGAATAAATACTGGGCAGCTAATTAGGCTAGACCAGGGATCCAATACAAGAAATAAAGTCGGGCCTCAAATTAAAAATTTATCTATGCTCAGTCCACTGCAAAATTAATTAATAAACACAGATTCATTCCACTAGAGAATCCGTGCTGACTTACCCCTTTATACCAACTTGAGCATGGGCTTGTATTTTAGACTTAATCGATCCCCATATTTAAGATAGAAATATCCGTTAATTAATTAAGCCCACTGACAGCTTAAATTAATTAACATCTTATTTATTCCTGAGAAGTACCACTCGACCTTGTTAACACACCTGAACTTAATCAACTGGCCGAGTTTAGTGTGCTAATCCTTACGAGTTCCTTAGGGGATATTATCAACCTATTTTACTAGGATATGGTTGCAAGATACAGACAACCAACCTGAGCTACAAATAACTACTAGTACCCAAGATACGTAGATCCAGCCGCGATGACGTTCACCATAGTAGGTAAAAGTGATAGATAGTCAAATGCACTTTGCTGAAGTCTTATCAAGCTTAAGAACAACTAAGTCACCGATATCTTGGTTCTCCACTAAGGTCAGTTAGGAGAACACATCTCACTGTGATCCATCAATACACCACCTTAAGTGTACCAGTAAACACAAGCAGCCAAGACAAGCCACTTCTTATCTAAACTGCAGCTTAAACCGACAACTTATCCTTAAGTTGTCTCAACTGTGATAACTGTTTATATCTTGTCAGTTCAACCAATTTGTGTAGTCTTCTATGATACCCGACACACTACACAAATCTAACTTTTATACAAGATAAAGGATAACATGTGCAAATATATATATTTATCTGATAGGAGAATAAAATAGTGGTAGGGACAAAAAACATTCTATATAAGAATAAAATTTGTTTCAAGTATACAAAATCCCAACATGATTGTTGGTCCCGAGATAAACGTTCAGGTGTAGAGGGGGGGGGGTGAATACACGTGAAAACAATTTCTCAACTTAAAACGCGAACAGTCCTTTTCAGGAGAATGTCGTACTGAACAGGTTCAGTAGACCAAATAAGCTGTTCTGAATCGTGTGACAGAGTGACTGACTTCACTGAGGCCTGCTAGCTGACTTAGGTCAGAATTCAGTACCGTTCAGCTGAAGTTCAGTATAGTGCGGAAATGTGTAGGCCCAAATTCAGTTGAGTTAGAAAACGTTTTTAAGAAAACTGTTTCAGTATATTAGTGCGATCTGTTAAGCTTTGCTGAAACTCAGTTGAATGATTTAGAAAGATATTTTCAGTATGAACAGTAATCAATGCAACAGTAAAAACTCATAACACGAGCAATTTTAAAGTGGTTCGGATCCAACAATCCTACGTCCACTGTCCCGAAAAGACCAGGAGGCTATTTTATTATACTAAGTTAGTCTCAGTCGGTTTGTGCACTAGACAAACACTAGTCTTAAGATTTATACTGAGCAAGTCTCAGTTTACTAGATATCAAACTTAAGTGTTTGACAAACTCTCCAACTATGAAGGAGTCCTTTACAATAAGAATCACTTCAAATATGAACTCCTTCGTTCTAAGCTATATATATAGTCTGCTCAGCATTGGTTAGAGGGAAAGGAACGAGAAAGTGGCATCTAGAGCGACGAATGGTTAAGTATAGACTTTGGGTTCGTATTCAATCGCTTGGATACTAGAGGCTTTATGATCTGATTCAGCTCGGTTCCCTATGAGCAAGTATGTCACCTTTCGCTGGAGATTACTCTATGAAGTTCTTGCGAAAATCTTAAGTCATTTCTGAGTTGCTCGTGAATGCTCGTGTGTTCTTCGTTTTCTAGCTGAGCTTCAATTTGAAATCTTCCCTCTATTTATAGAGCAGAGACATGGATAGATCCGTTGGAGACGACGATCCATGTGTCTCTCTCTTTTGGGTAGCTAACGGCTCTTTTAAAGTATGGTGGCAGAGTCCTTTTCCTCCATTTCTGGAAAGTTGTTGACTTGTAGCTTTAATCAGAAAGTAGACAGCTGGCCGCTCGTCATTGGTCGAGGCTGAAGAAAGTAGGTGAGACAAACAGACTTCAAGGTGGATCTGAAGCTGACTTCTCTATACCTCATATGACTTTGCTGATTTGACTTTTGAGATATCCTAACAGTCACAGGACTGTCTAGCCGTTACTGAGTTTGATCTATGTTCAGTAGCATACTCCTGCTTAGTTTTAGCTCTACTGAAGATCAACTCTGAGTTTAGTGAACTACTCCTGCTGAGTTTAGTTCCACTGACTCCCTTCAGTATACTGCTCCTGCAGAGTCCAGTATTACTAAGTCTTCTTCTTCTGGTACTAAGGCTGATAGTTTGCTGAAGAACCAGCGTACAGAACTGAGTGCCTGAACCATATTGAAGAGTGTCTGCTGAGTCTGAAACTCTCAGAGACAGAACAAACAATTACAACAGAATGGTTCATCAGTCAAAGTAGGGTTTTGGGATCTTCAAATCTACTAAGCACTAGGCTACTGAGTTGTCTCCCAACAGTTTGTGGAGCTACTGAATCATCTCCCAACAATTTCCCCCTATTTGATGATGCCAAAACCTAACACCACAAACTGTCAGAAACAGACTCCTTACAAATATTACAAGTAGAATCAGTGGAGTTGTTCTTCAAGTTCTAGACTACTGAGGGAGTTTAGGGAAGAAATATCAGAACCTATACAGAAAACTAACAACAATTTCCCCCTTACTAACAACAATCTCCCCCTAATCTATCAAACCAGAATCTATCCAGCTAAGTAAAAACTGATAAACACAGATATAAATATTCAGTGAGTGTGTGAGTTAGTAATCACTTGGGTGATTCTGAGTGTTAAGCATAAAATAACAAGGCCAAGTAGACAATAAGGAATGATGTTATATATCAGTAGGAATATCAGTACAATACATCAATCTTGCTATTCTAGAGAAAAGAAAGACAAAGATACAATGAAGCTATCAACTATCTCCTGAACTGCTGAATCTGCTCTTTAAAATATTTAGACTTCTCTTCAGGAAGCGGTAGTCCATACATCCTGTATGCATTTCTTCCCAGCTTCAGTATCTGTGCCATGTCAGCAGGATCAGTCACATCGAGATCAGTGGCTTGAGCAGCACTCTTAATTTCTCCTTCGATGATCCTAATATGTAGGGAACCATCAAGCTTCAGTGGGGGAGGTAGAGGTCTTGGAGCTGGAACCCTGACATCAACCTTCTCAGCTAGGGCCTTCTGAACTCTTGCATAAATCTCTGGATCACTCTTCAGAAGCCACTCAGCAAAGGCAATTGACTTGTGCATGTCAGGCCAATACCTCAAAAAATAGAACCTCTTAATGAAGTCAGCTTTCAGCGTCTCCCACCTCTGAGTCCGTTCCCATGGCATCCAAGTATCAACTCTGGGCCATCTGTGGATTTTGAGGTCTGTGGGCTTCCTGAGTCTTCTGTACTTATATGGAATTTCAGCCTTCTCAGGAACCTTCTGACTTGCTTCTTTCTCAGCCTTGATCTTAAGAGCCTCTAGATCAGCGAGTCTGAGCCTTTCCCTTGCTTCACTTATCTACATGGCTTCAGCTCCTCTGTCTAAGTACCTCTCCATCTGATCCCAGATCTCTTTCATCTCTTGCTCTTGAGCCTTAGAGGGGACATATGATGGAATGGCTCTTGTTCCTCTTCTGAATCAGCAGGTGTTGAAGATTTGGATTTTGAAGTGCCCTGCAGACCAGTTTGCTGCTGCTGCTGCTGTTCTCTTTCCTTTTCATTGTCAGCTTCATCGCTGAGCTTCAGATTCCTAGGGGGTAGCCTTGTCCCAGGCTTCATTCCCCTCTAAACTTTGGTTCTGCCTTTGGCAGGCTGTTTCTTTGGTTTATTTGCAGCCTCTGCCTCAGCTATCTCCCTTGCCAGCTTCTCATCAGCTGCAATCTGAGCCTCTTCCTCAGGGGATATGAACCTTCTAGTTCCTTTCTTTTAGGATGGAGTAGAGAACTTTAGTATTTTCTTCCCTTTCCCCGGAACTGGAGGAGGTAGAAGGACTTCTTCCTCTTCAAAGTCCTCTTCTGCATACTCAGCACCTTCCTTAATAATATCACAATGAGTCTGAGTTGCTGATTCTTTGGGTCCTGAGCCACTTGGGCCGGTCTCAGCAGGTACTACAGCCCCTGCTGCTGAGACACCCTAGGCCTCACCCTGATCTTGCTGAGCAGTGGGAGCTGATTGCTGAGTCTGAGTTGCTCCTGCCACTGTCCTGACTCCCCTTAGTGCTCTAGGTACCTTTTATTTACCTTCCCCCTTTTTGGCATCAGCAAATAGGCCAAGGGTAGGTGTCTGACCTTCTTATCCAGATTGGTATAAGCTGAGGCAAGCTTATCTAAAGCATCATGTAGTTTTACAAGCCTCTCGTGGAGTTCATTCCTCTCATCTATGAGTTCTTCACTGTATTTCTTCTGAGAGGTATCCACCACAGTCTGAATAGAGTTCAACTTCTGATCTATTTTGTCTTCCAGGGCCTTCTGAATGGTCTGGAGTCTGAGCTCTGAGGCCTGAGTCAGGGAAGATATGGATGCACTGTGAGCTGACTGGGCTGCCTTGTATTCTTCAAGAAGTTTGGCCTGGGCAGCTGCCATCAGCTTCTGTTGCTCTTCGAACTCTGCTCTCTGAGTGGCTAGTGCATCAGTCAATATGGTAGAGAAGTCAGGGGCAGGTGTATTCTGAATCGTCGTTCTGAGCCCCTTAATCTCCGCACTCTGAGCCTGAGTGGACTGCCTCCACATCTTGTGGATGGCGCAGGCAAGGAGTCGGTTCTAAGAACCTTGACTCCTGAGTGCCCTTGCCATTGTCTTCGATCGTCGGCTCCTCGGGCTGGGCTCTACCTCAAATGCAGACCCCAACAACAGCTGTACTGGGTCCGCGGACTGAGAGGTACCAGCCGCCGACTGTCCTGGAGGGAGGATGCTGAGAGGTGGTTCAGCAGTTGTAGTTGGAGTATCCTCCTCCAGTTGAGTTCCCTCAACAGGCTTCTCAGGGCTTGAATCATGGGGCAGGTCTTGATCGTCTGGATCAGACCCATCTGAGGGAGCGGCTGCTGAAGTGGGTAGATGGTCGTTCAGCAGAGCAAGCATGGCCGCCCTCAGATCCTCCAAGGAGCAGATGTCAGCAGGCTCGGAGTAGCCTATCTTCTCCCGGATCATAATCTCCTCCTCATGGAGTTGTTCGCAGGAGTGGTGCTGGATCAACCTATTCAGTGTTAACCACGCTTGGAACCGAATCAGAGTATGGAGCCTGACCTGCCTTGCCAATATAATCAAGTCTGAATGGCTGGCTATCTCAGGGATTGCTTCTGAAACTTCTCGGGAGGCTCTAGATTGTAGAGCAGATTCCTCCATCCCAATTGACTCTGACTCTGACACAGTCTCCGAATCCTCAACCTCTATCGGAGACGTTTGTTTATCAGTAGATGGGATGCTGCTGAGTGGTGGGATATCCAAAGGGATCTGAGTAGGAGAGATCGGATCAGCTTCTAGCCCTTGGTCTACTGCTTCACCATGTTCAGTGGAGACGTCCTTCTCCACTAACACTGTCTTTTCAGAGGACTCAGCCTCGTCTCTGAGTTGTAGAGGAGGTACAACTACAGCTTCACTGACCTTCTTCAACTTCTTGGTCGGTGTCTTCTGAACTGCCTTGGGAGGTGACCTCTTCTTTGATGGAGTAGAGGTCTTCTAAGAGCATTGCTTGGGCTCAGTAGGCCCTGAGCCAATCTGCTGAAGGGCCGCTGCCCTGCTCTAGAACCTCACCTTCTTAGGGTTGAAGTACATTTTATCAGCGTAGACTACATGGTTAGCTCCACATAGGTCTTCTATCATCACGGAGAGCTTCAGTCCGTAGATGAGTTTTCCCTTCACGGCTAAGCAGTTAGTGGATCGATCAAATTTTGCTGCCTGAGTCATGAACTCCTTTAAGAAGAACTCAGTCCAATTAATCTTCGCTTGATCGTAGATGGCCATCATCATCTGAATCTTTGGCCTCGATACTTGGTCAAATGACCCAGCCTGACTCGTCAGTATCTGAGTGACGATATAGGCTAAGGCTCTGAACTTCGAAAGCATAACATTCTTTGGGAAGGCGGCTCTAAAGGTGGTAGGCTTCCCACATAATATCTTTAAGTATTCATCCATAATATCATCTTTGTAGCCCACAGTGCTGAATCCCTCGCTTGGAAGCTGAAGAGCTTCCTTGATTGACATCAGCTTGATCTCCGACACAACACGGGCGGGGTCTCCAATATGATGAGTGACAAAACGACATCTGATATCGCCTTCTACTGATTCTGAGTTCAGATACAACTCAGCGATTTGACGTGGAAGGAAGTAAGATGGCTTCCTCGAAAGAAAGGCCTCCAACCCTAACGCCCTCAGCGCGTCGAATATCTCCTCCATGAAGTCAAGATCGCAAGCGTCAAACTCCATTATCGGCTCACACCATACCCGATCCATCTCGAGGATCTCCTTCATATCAAGCGGAACACTAACGTCCCTTTCTGCCATGGTTTATAATCTGCAGAGAAAAGATATCACTATCGAGAGAAAAATATTATCAAGAAAATATACGATGCTGAATAATCATTAAGATTTACCAAAGATGTTTCTGAGAGATCAGAATAGAAGTTTGCAAATAGACGAGTGCTTTCTCAGAAATTCTAGGTTTGGAAAATTTTGCAGAGTAAAATGGCGGTTTCTAAGCTTTGAACGTGTTTTTATATGATAAAGAAGATGAGCAGTTATTAATCCACAGTTCAGTTTAAATCTTCTTTATGAGATGGACGGCTAGGATTTAATGTTATAAAATAGGCAATGATCAATTTAGCCACCTAAGTCAAATTACAGTTATATATAGCCAAAGAAGTAACTTGATTAGACATGCATTTAATGCGCCGCAGAGTTCAACATACTTTACATAGAATGTCGTGTATTAAATGTAATTCGTTATATTAAATGACATTTTCTAAGGCATTACATATGAAGCTGAATCTGAATCAATAATGCACAGAATATTTCATTGGCTGCTGAGTAGAGATACGCAAACCTGTCAGCTGAACATCGTAGTCAGCTGATACCTCGTGTAGATGGTTGTTGAGTCACTACGTACTGAATTAGTTCAGTACTGAGAGTGAACATTCCCCTTGATGAATGGTCCTCTCCTGAATCCACTTACTGACTAGAGTCAGTAGGGTCCAGCAGACATAGCTCTACTGAAAGTTCTCTGAATCTGGATTCAGCTAGAGGTTTGGTCAGAATATCTGCCCTTTGACGGTCAGTATGGATCTTCTCCATCCTGATATCCTTCTTTTCGACATGATCACGAATGAAGTGGTGTCTGATGTCCACGTGCTTGCATCTAGTATGAAGTGCAGGTTCTGAGTGATTGCAATTGCACTGGAGCTGTCGCAGAAGATTGGCACTTCATTCTGCATGACATCATAGTCGCGTAGCTGCTGTCTCAGCCAAAGGATTTGGGCGCAACAACTTTCGGCAGCCATATATTCAGCTTCAGTAGTTGACGTTGCTATTGAATCTTATTTCTTTGAAAACCACAAAATCAGCTTACTGCCAAGGAACTGACAAGTTCCAGAAGTTCACTTTCGTTCAATTCTACATCCTGCATAGTCAGCATCAGAGTAACCAATTAGTTCAATATTATCATCTGCTGGATACATAAACCCATGTCAGGTGTTCCTCTGAGATAGCGGAGAATCTTCTTTGCTGAGTCCATGTGACTCTGCTTGGGATTCGCCTGAAAATGAGCGCAGACACCTACAGCATAAGTTATGTCAGGTCGGGTAGCAGTTAGATATAATAATGAACCAATAATAGCACGAAATTCATTATGGTCTACTGATACTCCCTCTTTATCAAGATCAGTTTTCATATTCGTGTTCATCGGGATCTTGATTGGTTTGCCGGATGTGCAACCGAACTTCTTGATGAGGTCTCGAGTGTATTTGTCTTGATTGATGAATGTTCCCTTCTCAGATTGTTTGACTTGAAAGCCGAGGAAATAATTCATCTCTCCCATCATTGACATCTCGAACTTATCCTTCATCATTTTCTCAAATTGCTGACACATGATGACGTTCTTCGATCCAAAAATTATGCCATCTACGTAGATCTGCACAAGTAAATTGTCATCTTCCAGTCGAATGCTGAATAATGTGCGGTCTACTATGCCCTTCTGAAAACCTTTCTGAAGAAGAAACTCAGACAGGGTATCGTACCAAGCCCTGGGTGCTTGTTTTAACCCCTACAGAGCCTTTCTGAGTCTGTCGACCTGATGTCCCTGCTGAAAGCCGGGAGGCTATTCTACATAGACTTCTTCTTTCAGTACGCCGTTCAGGAACGCAGACTTCACATCCATTTTATAAACTCTGAATCGTTGATGTGTTGCGTAGGCTAGGAATAGTCTGATTGCCTCCAATCTTGCAACTGGAGCGAAAGTTTCGTCGAAATCTATCCCTTTGGCTTGACAGTAGCCTTCTGCCACGAGTCTCGCTTTGTTCCTTACTATAACGTTGTTTTAATCTCGCTTGTTCTTGAAGACCCATTTAGTTTCAATCACATGTTGATGCCGGGGTCTGTGAACAAGCTCCCATACTTCGTTTCTCGTGAACTAGTTCAGCTCCTCCTGCATAGCTATGATCCAATCAGCATCCTTGAGTGCGTCCTCAACTGATTGAGGTTCTTCAGTAGACAAGAAGCAGGAATATAATGCGCTTTCTCCCTGACAAAATCTGGATCTTGTCTTTACACTTGCTGAAGGATCTCCAATAATCAGGTCAGAAGTGTGAGCGTCCAGCCACGATTGACGATGTTTCAACTCTTCATCTAAAATTTGTTCAACACAGATAGTAGGTGAGTTAGGCATTTCAGTTGTACTATTCTGAGATTGAAGCAATTCAGTTACGAGAGTTGGGTCTACTGAGTCACCAGGTTCAGGGGCATTTAGCTCAGGAACTTCATTCGTTCCCCCTGAATTATTATCCGCAGTAGAGGTCTCAATTACCACTTGGGTTTCTTCATCAACCTGAGTTACCTGGGATTGACTCTGTTCAGTAGAGTCAATCTGTTCAGCTACTTCTGCTGCTGGCTGAGATTCAGTTATCTTATCTTCATTTTCCTCTTCTGAATCATCATCCCAACACAGTTAGATCTTTTCAACTTTAACTTTTAGGCTCAGATCTTGCAGCTGCTTACTGATGTCCTCAGATTCTGATTTAGAGTTCCTGCTCCTGTCTTCAGTAGCAAACTCATTAAAAATTACATGAGAGCTTTCCTCCACGCAAAGGGTCCGGTAGTCAAAAACTCTGAAGGCTTTGCTGACCCGGGAGTATCCTAAGAAGGCTCTCTGGTCTGACTTGCTATCAAATGTCTTTAACTGGTCCTTCCCATTATTGTGGATAAAGCACGAGCACCCACAAATATGGAAATATGATATGAAAGGCTTCCTTCCGTTCCATGTCTTCTTATGCTACTTAGTCAGTAGAGATCTGTTCTGAGTGTAACATGCAGTGTCAGTTGCTTCTGCCCAGAATTTGGTTGGGAGTCCTGAGTTTGCGAGCAGGGTTCTTGCTGCTTCTTTGAGTGTTCTATTCTTCCTTTTAGCAACTCCGTTTTGTTGAGGCGTGCGCGCGGCAGACGTCTCATGCTCTATGCCTTAAGCTTTGCAGAACTCCTCCACCATCGAATTTAGGAACTCAGTTCCTCTGTCTGAACGTATCTTTATAATCTTGGTGTTCTTCTCGACATTGAGCTTTTTCAGAAGCGTAGGTAACTCTTTTTTGACGTCAGACTTGTTGGCAATAAATATGACCCATGTGTAGCGCGAGTAGTCATCAATGACCACTAAAGCATAATTTTTGCCTCTGATCGTCACCGGAGAGACTGGACCGAATAAATCCATATGCAGCAACTGAAGGATTCCATCAGTGGAAGGTGATGGAACAGGTGGATTTTGTTTCTTTGTTTGCTTTCCCTTCAGACATGCTTCACACTTAGTGTCTTTGCTGAATACTTCATTCGATAGTCCTCTTGCTAGAGTGTTTCTAGCTAGTTTGTTGAGCGTCTTGAAGTTGAGATGGCTGAGTCTTCTGTGCCAGAGCCACCCCGTTCTGTTGTCGTTCTTCGCCAACGAACAAGCTTCAGGTTCAGCTGAGTTCCAGTCAGCTACGTAGATATTCTTTTTGCATGAACCTGATAACACTATTTTCCCTATAGATTTATCAATGACATCACAGAAACCAGCATCAAAAAACACTCTATTCGAGTTATCACAAAATTGACTAATGGAGAGAAGATTATGCTGAAGTCCTTCAACATATGATACTCTTGGAACTGTGGCGGTTCCAATGCTGAGTGTTCCATAGCCTCTGGTATAGCCTTTTGCGTTGTCTCCGAACTCGATTCTAGGTCCTTCTTCAGTAGTATAATTCTTCAGTAGATCCTTCTGGTATGTTATGTATCTTGAGCATCCGCTGTTCACATACCAAGGGTCCTTGTGCACCTACAAAACATAATTATATTCAGGTGCCCTTTATTTTTTATTTTGGGTCCTTAGATGTTAGTTTTGGATACCCAAATCTGTCTCATGACCCTGCTGGTCTTAGACAGTTTCTTTCCACTTTGATCAACATACTTGACCACTGGAGTGGTCGATGCTGACTTCTGAGGCTTTACATGTTCAGGAGTCCTGATCTTCTGAATTGGTGGACTGCTGACCTTTGCCTTCTGAACGGCTTTCTTCTTCTTTTTGTGACTTTTAGGTCCTCTCCTGACTATAGGATCATAATAATATGACCCATACTAAGCTGGATGTGTCAACTGTGGAGGTCGATACTGATCAACCCATTTAACTCTGCTGGTTCTCCCTTGACTGAACTGGGGTGATTTTGAGCTAATCTTCTTATCAGAATGCTGATAGCTGGGATGAGGTGCCTTCATCTTCTGTTTGTACTTGGCTAGGGGGTTCAGAATCTCAGCGTTGATGGTCTCCCCTTAAACAAATCTATTAGCTAGCCAGTTCTCTGAGCGTACGGGGGCAGATGAGGAGGCTCCATGACCTGAACCAAGTCCCTCCTTGCAGTGCTTAGGCTTGTTGCTGGCTAGCATGGTCTCAAGCTTCTTTTCGGCACCCATGTACCGCTCTGTCATCAGATTCCTCCAGACATCATCGCTTTTCTTTAGCAGTTCATGCTCGGTCTGAAGTCCTGACAACTCTTGCTTCAGTAGACTCAGTTCAGTATCTTTCTAAGTCAAGTCATTGGTCGGTACTGAGATCTGATCTTCTTGATGTTGAGACTTGGCCATCAGAGAGTTTATCTCCTCCCTGAGTCTCAACACAAGTCCTTCTGACTCAGTAGCAACCTGACTCTCCTGAGAAAGTCTCTGATTCTCCACTTTTAGGGTATCCAACTCCTGAAGAGTCTTACTGAGCTGCAGGCTCATCTGAATCTGCTCGTCTAACAATTCTTCGTATGCAATCGCGACGTCCAGATTCTTATCTGCACCTGAAATAGTGTCGTGTGTGCAGTGTGAAGAGGAGTTAAATGGATCGTGAGAGTTTACCTCATCCTCTTCTCCTGCCATAAGACACTTTTCAGCATCTTCTTCAAGCTCTATGGCCATGAATGCCGCTTCATCATATGATGAATCCATGAAGGAATCGACTTCATCTGAGTCGTCTGAGAGTTCACCAGCTATATATGCTTGACGCTTCTTGATGAACTTCTCCCTTCGAGCTTTGCGTGCTGCTCTCTCAGCATTACTGAGCTCAGGACAGTCATACTGATAATGTCCTGGCTTTTTGCAGTTGTAGCAGGTGGTGACTCTCTCCTCTTTGCTCTCGCTGTCTTTCGACTGAGCTGAGTCTTCCTGTTTCCTACAGTCAGAAGTATGCGAGTCAGGAGTGCGCTTGGGTGTATATTCAGACTTACCCTTGGAGTCTCTGACGACTCTAGAGAGTTTCCTGCGCCTCTCCTTCTCCTTCTGATACTTCACGACAAGCAGTGCGTATTTCTTAGCCAGGTTTCCTTCTTGTATGTCACTGAGTGAAGGTTCAGCCTTGCTAGACGCTGGAGCCGCTGTGCTGACTGATGCTCTGAAAGCATGGTCGATTTGGGTGTCCGCTTCAGCTCGCTACTTCCTTTGGGGTAGACCGAACTCGAACTCCTCAGCTTTTAGTTCTGAAAAGATATGATCAGGAGAAACAATATCTAAGTCAGAATGTCTCAGTAAAGTAGCAAATGGAGTCCAATGTCCATCTGACAGTGTTGTCAATATCTTGAGATTCATTTCTCGGTTGGAGATTGTCTTTCCCAGCCCGTTGATGGTGTTCATCAGATCCGTGAATCTGACGTTAAGATCTTCAATAGTGTCACCGGGCATGAAAGACAGTCTCTCCAGCTTCTGAAGTTCCAACGCCAGTTTGTTCGCTTTGTTCTTCTGAGTCCCCCGACTCAGTGGCGCTAGAGCATCCCAGAGTTCCTTCGCGGACTTGCAGTCCTGAACTCTCCCGAGATAAGAATCACTCAGGGTGGTCAGTATGGCGTTTCTAGCAACTCGGTCTAAGTTGTGAAGCTTCTTCTCCTCAGGAGTGAAGATACTTCTATCTTTGGGGATCTTCTTCCCGGTCACCATACCTCCTCCTTGTGCTGGGTCCTGAGTGTCGACACTATCAATCATGGGAACGATAGGTCCGTCCTCCAGTACCTCTGTCATGCTATCATGGAGGGAAGTCAGATCTGCCTCCATTCTGACTCGCCATACCCCGTAGTTCTCTACTGAGAACATGGGCACCATCCTGATTCCTGACATATCAGACATTGAAAATAGTGATATGAATGAAGAATGATATGCAGTGAAAACATTTTTTGGATGCGTTCAAGTAGACCAGTTTCAGAAAACAAGAGTCTTAGAGAACTCCTGCTCTGATACCAATTGTTGGTCCCGAGATAAACGTTCAGGTGTAGAGGGGGGGGGGGGTGAATACACCTGAAAACAATTTCTTAACTTAAAACGCGAACAGTCCTTTTCAGGAGAATGTCGTACTGAACAGGTTCAGTAGACCAAATAAGCTGTTCTGAATCGCGTGGCAGAGTGACTGACTTCACTAAGGCACGCTTGCTGACTTAGGTCAGAATTTAGTACCGTTTAGCTGAAGTACAGTATAGTGCGGAAATGTGTAGGCCCAAATTCAGTTGAGTTAGAAAATGTTTTTAAGAAAACTGTTTCAGTATATTAGTGCGATCTGTTAAGCTTTGCTGAAACTCAGTTGAATGATTTAGAAAGATATTTTCAGTATGAACAATAATCAATGCAACAGTAAAAACACAGAACACGAGCAATTTTAAAGTGGTTCGTATCCAACAATTCTACGTCCACTGTCCCAAAAAGATCAGGAGGCTATTTTATTATACTGAGTTAGTTTCAGTCAGTTTGTGCACTGGACAAACACTGGTCTTGAGATTTATACTGAGCAAGTCTTAGTTTACAAGATATCAAACTTAAGTGTTTGACAAACTCTCCAACTATGAAGGAGTCCTTTACAATAAGGATCAGTTCAAAGATGAACTCCTTCATTCTAAGCTATAGATATAGTCTGCTGAGCTTAGGTTAGAGGGAAATGGAATGAGAAAGTGGCTTCTAGAGCGACGAACGGTAAGTATAGACTTTGGGTTCGTATTCAGTCGCTTCGATACTAGAGGCTTTATGATCTGATTCAGCTCGGTTCCCTATGAGCAAGTATGCCGCCTTTCGTTGGAGATTACTCTTTGAAGTTCTTGCGGAAAGCTTAAGTCGTTTCTGAGTTGCTCGTGAATGCTCGTGTGTTCTTCGTTTTCTAGATGATCTTCAATTTGAAATCTTCATTCTATTTATAGAGCAGAGACATGGATAGATCCGTTGGAGATGACAATCCATGTATCTCTCTATTTTGGGGAGCTAACGACTCTTTTAAAGTATGGTGGCAGAGTCCTTTCCCTCCATTTCTGGAAAGTTGTTGACTTGCAGCTTTAATCAGAAAGTAGACAGGTGGCCGCTCGTCATTGGTCGAGGCTAAAGAAAGTAGGTGAGACAAACAGACTTCAAGGTGGATCTGAAACTGACTTCTCTATACCTCGTATGACTCTGCTGATTTGACTTATGAGATATCCTGACAGTCAGAGGACTGTCTAGCCGTTGCTGAGTTTGATCTATGTTCAGTAGCATACTCCTGCTGAGTTTTAGCTCTACTGAAGATCAACTCTGAGTTCAGTGAACTACTCCTGCTGAGTTCAGTTCCACTGATTCCCTTCAGTATACTGCTCCTGCTGAGTCCAGTATTACTGAGTCTTCTTCTTCTGGTACTGAGGCTGATAGTCTGCTGAAGAAGCAGCGGACAGAACTGAGTTCCTGAACCATATTGAAGAGTGTCTACTGAGTCTGAAACTCTCAGAGACAGAACAAACAATTACAATAGAATGATTCATCAGTCAAAGTAGGGTTTTGGGATCTTCGAATCTACTGAGCACTAGGCTACTGAGTTGTCTCCCAACAGTTTGTGGAGCTACTAAATCATCTCCCAACAATGAACGTGGTAGATTTCTTAGCAGGTAAGTATGCAGAGCGCAATTCAATCGTAAATGCCGAAAAGTGATTAAGTTGAAGATATACACAAAGATATATATGAATATGAACGGTTTTTCTTTACGTGGCTGAGATTATTCAGTTTTAATTGGTGAAATGTTATAATATGTTATGATTACTGTGCCGCCTATAATCTCGCCTACTTATCCCAATCATCAAATAGGTAAGGTGAAATGACATGCATTAAATGCGCCGCAGTCAGCATATAGAATGTCGTGCGTTAAATGAGAACGACATGCTAAATGAAGTACGATGAACATTAATGGCGGGAAATAATTGTTATGTCATGTTGATCACCAAATGCTGTCAGCTGAGTCCACGTTGATGCCACTGAGTATTTCAGTATTACTGAGAGTGTTCCCCCTCACTAAGTACCCTCTGGATTGTCTTACTGAATCGAGTCAGTAGGATCCAATAGAATTAGTTCTATTGAGAGATCGTTGAATCTGGTCTCAGCTAGGGTTTGGTCAGGATATCAACTCGTTGCTTATCAATGTGGATCTTTTCCATTCTGATATCCTTCTTCTCTACATGATCTCTGATGAAGTGATGCTTGATATCCACGTGCTTGCTTCGAGTATGTAGAACAAGATTCTGCGTGATTGCAATGGCTTTGGTACTATTCCAGTAGATAGGCACTTCATCTTGATGAATGTCGTAGTTTCTCAGCTGTTGTCTGAGCCACACTATCTGGGCACAACACCTTCCGGCAGCCATGTATTCAGCTTCAGTAGTGGACGTAGCTAGTGAATGTTGTTTCTTGGAGAACCAAGATATTAGCTTACTGTCGAGGAACTGACAAGTTCCTGATGTTGATTTCCTATCGATTCGACATCCTGCATAATCAGCATCAGAATAACTAGTTAGTTCAAGATTATCACCTGCAGGATACCATAATCCAACATCATGTGTTCCCTTTAGATAACGAGGAATTTTCTTCGCTGAGTCTAAGTGGCTTCGTTCGGGATTCACTTGAAATCTCACGCATACACCTACAACATAAGTTATGTAAGGTCTGCTGGCTGTTAGGTATAATAGAGAACCAATAATATCACGATAATCAGTAGAGTTTACAGATACTCCCTCTTTATCAAGATCTATCTTGAGATTTGTGTTCATGGGTATCTTTACTGATTTGCTGGATTCATAGCCGAATTTCTTGATGAGATCACTTGTATATTTAGCTTGATTGATGAATATTCCCTTCTTGGATTGTTTGACCTGAAGTCCAAGGAAATAAGTCATCTCTCCCATCATCGACATTTCAAATTTATCTTTCATCATCTGTTCAAACTTCTGACACATAGTCAGGTTCCTTGATCCAAAGATGATGTCCTCCACATAGATCTGCACTAGTAGGATGTCAACTTCTGACTTGATACAGAATATGGTGCGATCTACAGTTCCCTTCTGAAAACCTTTCTGAAGGAGAAAGTCTGATAGGGTATCGTACCAAGCCCTGGGTGCTTGTTTTAACCTATACAATGCTTTCTTAAGTCTATAAACCTGATGTCCCTGCTGAAAGCCGGGTGGTTATTCTACGCAGACTTTTTCCTTTAGCACGCCGTTCCAGAAATCTGACTTCACATCTATTTGATAGACTGGATTCTTCGTCCGAATCATCATCACAACAATGCTGGATCTTTCCGATGTTATCTTTTAAGCTTAGATCCTGTAGCTTGCTCCTGACCTCTTCAATTTCTTGCTGAGAATTTAACTTCATGTCCTCAGAAGTAAATTCATCAAATACAACATGAGGGCTTTCGTCCACGCAAAGGGTCTAGTAGTTAAAGACCCTGAAAGCTTTGCTGACCCTGGACTATCCTAAGAAGACTCATTGGTCTGAATTGATATCAAAGACCTTTAACTGATTCTTTCAATTATTGTGGATAAAGCAGGAACAACCAAAAATATGGAAGTGTGAGATAGAAGGTTTTCTCCCTTTCTATAATTCACATGTTGTCTTCATGTGCATCTAAGTCAGTAGAGATCTGTTCTGAGTGTAACAGGCAGAGTCAGTAGCTTCTGCCCAGAACTTCAATCGTAGACCTGAGTCTGCGAGTAATGTTCTTGCTGCTTCTTTAAGTGTTCTATTTTTCCTTTCTGCAAGACCATTCTGCTGAGGCGTACGTGCCGCTGAGTTCTCGTGTTCAATGCTTTCAGCTTCGCAGTTGTCCTTCATCATTGAGTTTAGAAACTATGTTCCACGGTCTGATCGTATTCTCTGAATTTTGATATCCTTCTTGACGCTTAGCCGTTTCAACAGTTTCGGCAGTTCAGATTTGACATCAGATTTATTGGCGATTCTCTGATCGTCACTGGATTGACTGGCCCAAAGAGATCCATGTGAAGCAGTTGAAGTATCCCATCTTTGGAAGGTGACATGATAGGCGGATTGCTTGACTTTTTTAGCTTCCCCTTCAAGCATGCCTCACAATTCTTATGTCTTTTGGAAACTTCGTTGGGCAGTCCTTTGACTTTAGCATCCTTTGCTAGCTTGTTCATTGTCTTGAAGTTCAAATGGCTCAATCGTTTGTGCCATAGCCATGCAGTTCTGTCATCTGACTTCGTGTGTACTAGCAGGCACACTTCAGGTTCGGCGGTATTCCATTCATTATAGTAGATATTTCTTCACCGCGATCCTGATAACATAGTTTTTCCTGTAGATTTATCAAGAACATCACAAAAACCTGCGTCAAAAGTCACTTTATTGGAGTTATCACTGAATTGATTGATAGAAAGGTGATTATGTTGAAGTCCTTCAACATATGATACTCTAGGAACTGTTGCAGTCCCTATTTTCATCGTGCCATATCCCCTTATGTAGCCTTTGGAGTTGTCACCAAACTCAATTTTAGCTCCTTTTTCTGCTGAAGATAGTCGATCAGCAGATTCTTCTGATGCGTCATGTGTCTTGAGCATCTACTGTCCACAATCGAAGGGCCCTTTAGCACCTGCAAAATAGAGAAAAATTTAGCTACCCTTTGGGTTCAGCTTTGGGTCCTTACACGTTAGTGGATTTTTGGATCCAAACTTGTCTGATAACCCTGACGGTCTCATACTTCTTGCCCTTTTTGTCAGCTTGCTTCTCCACTAAACTTGGAGATGCTGCCTTTTTCTTCTTTTGAGGTTCAGCCTTCTTCTTGTTCTGAACCTTTGGGCTTTGGACTCTAGGCTCATAATAGTAATGCTGAGCTGGATGAGTCCACTTCGGTTGGCCATACTGTTCGGCCCAACTGACCTTCTTTGTTCCCCTGAGTTGGACCTGGGTGTCTTGGGGCTTGAACCATGGGTCACTTTCTTGTTGCTGGGCTGAGGTGCGATCATCTTTTGCTTGTTCTTTGCCTGAGGGGTTATAGGTTCAGCTATTTGAATCTTCCTTCTGACAAACCTATCAGCCAACTTCTCAGAATCTTTGGAGGTAGAAGTAGATGCCTCATACGTATACCCAAGTCCTTCCTTAACTGAGACTGGCCTTTGAGCTCTGAGCATACTTTCCAACTTCTCCTTTACTCCAAGATATTGCTCCGTCATCAGTCCTCGCCAAACTTCATCACTCCTCCTGAGTGACTCATAGTCTTTCCGTACTTCTGCGAGTTTCTGACTGAGCTGTTTTATCTCAGTATCTTTCTCAGAAATGTCTTTGGTCAAGACTGAGATCTGTGCCTCTTGATATTGAGACTTAGTTATCAGAGAATTAATCTCTTCCTTCTGTCTCAGCACAAGTTCTTCAGACTCAGTAGAGTCCTGACTTCTCATCAAAAGTCTCTGATTTTCAGCTTTCAGGAGTTCCATCTCCTGAATGGTATTGCTGAACTGTTGGCTCATCTGGATCTGTTCTTCGAGCAGATCTTCGTATGCAAGAACCACATCTAGCGATTCACCTGCAATTGAGCTCATGTCGTGTGTTCACGGCATAGAGGGGCATATATTAGGGTCACAATTTTCCTCAGCTTCTTCTCCGTCCATGAGACATAGTTCAGTGTCTTATGCTTCAATAGCGACGAATGCAAAATTATTGTTGGATGATTCCATGTAAAGTTTTGCGTCGCTTGAGCAGTCTGATAACTCTCCAGCTATGTAAGCTTGCCTCTTCCTGACAAACTTGTTACGTCGGGCTTGCCTTTCAGCTCGTTCAGGTGCTGAGAGTTCTAGACATACATACTGAAAATGTCCTGGGTTCTTGCAGTTATAGCATACTGAGCTCCTGGCTTCCCTTCTAGGTGTATCGGTGTTGGGAGATGATTCAACACTAGATTGTTTAGAAGATTGGCTGATCCCAAAACCCTAATTTGATAGGTGAACCATTCCTTTGTATTTTGTAACGCCTTGGTCTCTGAGAGTTTCAGACTCAGTAGACTTGCCTTCAACATGGTCCAGGCTCAGTAGCTCTGTTTACTGAACCTCAGTAGACTTTCCGCCTCAGTACCATGGAGTGAAGACTCAGTAGTGCTGGACTCAGCAGGAACAACATTTTGAGAGGTGTTCAGATTTAGTAGTGCTGGACTCAGCCGGAGCAGCATACTGAAAGAGTCAGTAGAACTAGACTCAGCAGGAGCAGTTCACTAAACTCAGAGTCAACCTTCAGTAGAGTTGGATTCAGCAGGAGTATACTATTGAACCTTTGGTCAGACTCACCAACGGCCTAACAGTCTCCTTGATTGTCAGAAGTTTTCAAGTTAAATCAGTAGAGTCGTCCGAGGTTGTACGTATTAGAGAAGTCAGCTTCAGTATCTACCTTGAAGTTTGAATGTCTCAACAACTTTCTACACCTCGACCAATGACAAGCAGTCAGCTGTCAAAGTTCTGGTAAAAAGCTGCAAGTCAACTACTTTCCTGAAAAAAGAGGGTAGATTCTGCACGATTTCAAAAGAGTCGTTAGCTACCCAAAGAGAGTGACACATGGACAGTTCGTCTCCAACGGATCTATCCATAGCTCACCTCTATAAATAGAGGGAAAATCAAATCGAAGAACACACGGAATTTTTTACGAGCATTGAATGAACAAGACAAAAGCTTTCCGCAAGAACTTTAGAGAAATACTCAACGCGAAAGGCAATTACACTGCTCTAGGGAACCAAGCTTCATAGAATCAAAGCCTCTAGCATCCAAGTGATAGAACACGAACCCAGAGAGATTATTCCTCATTGTTCTTCACTCTAGAAGCCTCTTCTTGTTCCATTTTCCTCTAACCTAAGCTCCACTGAACTATCCATAGCTTAGAACCGAAGGAGTTCATATCTTGAACTGTTCTTATTGTAAAGAACTCCTTCATCGTTGGAGAATTTGTCAAACATTCTGGTTTGAACCTTGTAAACTGGGACTTGCTCAGTATAATCTTCAAGACCATGTTTGTCCTGGGTACAAACCGGCTGAGACTAACTTAGTATAATAAAAGAGCCTCATGATCTTTTCAGGACAGTGGACGTAGGATTGTTGATATCCGAACCACTTGAAAATCGTTGTGTTCACTTACTGTTGCATTGATTTATTGTTCATACTGAAAACCCTTTTACAAAATCATACAACAGAGTTTTAGAAAAAGTTTAACTGAGTGCACTAATCTACTCGAACAATTTTCATTAAAAAAGTTTTCAACTCAACTAAATTGGCCAACACTATTTCGCATGCTACTGAACTCTTATTGAACGGTACTGAATTCTGACATCAGTCAGCTAGCAGGCCTCAGTATAGTCAGTCCCTCTGTCCACGCGATCCAGAACAGCTTGCCTGGTCTATTGAATTTATTCAGCAGACAATCTCCAAAATCAGACTGTGTGCATTTTAAGTTGAGAAAGTTTTTAGGTGTATTCACCCCCTCTACACCTAAACGTTTACCTCGGGACCAACAATTGGTATCAGAGCAGGAGTTCTTTAAGACTCTTGTTATGTGAAACTGGTCTGTTTGAATGGATCATGAAAACGTTTTCATTGCATATCATTCTTCATCCATATTTTTACCAAGCATGTCTGATATGTCAGGAATCAGGATGGTACCCATAATCTCAGTAGAGAACTATGAGGTATGGCGAGTCAGAATGGAAGCACATCTGACTTCCCTCCACGCATGTATGCCAGAGGTCTTGGAAGACGGACCTATCGTACCTATGATCGATAGTGTTGATTTCCAGGAACCAGCACAAGGAGGTGGAGCGGTAACCGGGAAGAAGGTGGCCAAAGACAAAAGCCTCTTCACTCCAGAAGAGAAGAAGCTTCACAATCTTGACCGGGTTTCCAGGAACGCCATACTGACCACCTTGAGCGACTCATATAACGGGAGAGTTCAGGACTGCAAGTCAGCCAAAGAACTCTGAGATGCTCTAGCGCTGCTGAGTCGGGGGACTCAAAAGATCAAAGATAACAAACTAGCACTGGAACTCCAAAAGCTGGAGAGATTGTCACTCATACCTGGCGATACAATTGAAGATCTTAGTGTCAGATTCACGGGTCTGATGAACACCATCAACGGGCTGGGAAAGACATTCTCCAACCGAGAGATGAATCTCAAGATACTGAGAGCCCTGCCAGATGGACCTTGGACTCCTTTTGCTACATTGC
Source organism: Lavandula angustifolia (assembly GCA_028984105.1). NCBI lineage: Eukaryota > Viridiplantae > Streptophyta > Magnoliopsida > Lamiales > Lamiaceae > Lavandula > Lavandula angustifolia. Next base: position 17,846,620 of record CM054806.1, on the reverse strand, counting down.
TTAGACATTCTAATCTTGATATTGTTTCTCCTGATCATATATTTTCAGAATTAAAAGCTGAAGAGTTCGAGTTCGGTCTACCGCAGAGGAAGCAACAAGCTGAAGCTGACACTCAGATAGACCATGCTTTTAAAGCATCAGTCAGCACAACGGCTCCGACGTCTAGCAAAGCTGAGACTTCAACGAGTGATTTACAAGAAGGAAGCCTAGCTAAACAATGCGCGTTGCTTGCATTGAAGTATCAGAAGGAGAAGGAGCGGCGCAAGAAACTGTCAAGAGTCGTCAGAGACTCAAAGAGTAAGTCTGACTTCTCACAAAAGCGAAATCCTGACAAACATACCTCGGAATGTTGGAAACAGGAGGATTCTGCACAGTCCAAGGACAGTGACAGCAAAGAAAGCAGAATCATCTCCTACTAAAACTGCAAAAAGCCAGGACACTATCAGTATGACTGTCCTGAGCTCAGCTCAGCTGAAAGAGCTGCGAGGAAAGCTCGAAGGGAGAAGTTCAACCAGAAGCATCAAGCCTATATAGCCGGTGAACTCTCAGACGACTCAGAAGAAGTTGACACCTTCATGGATTCATCAGATGATGAATCTGCCTTTATGGCCCAAGAGCTTGAAGAAGACACTGAAAAGTGTCTAATGCCAGGAGAAGAGGATGAGGTAAACTCTCCAGAACTATATAACTCTTCTTGACACTGAACACAAGACATATTTTCAGGTGCAGACGAGAATCTAGAGGTCGCATACGAAAGATTATTGGACGAACAGATTTAGATGAGTCTGCAGCTCAGTAAGAATCTTCAAGAGTTGGATGCCCTGAAAGCGGATAATTAGACTTTCTCAGGAGAGTCTAGTTGCTACTGAGTTGGAAGGACTTGTTATGAGACTCAGGGAGGAGATTAACTTTCTGATAGCCAAGTCTCAGCAACAAGAAGATCTGATCTCAGTATTGACCAAGGACTTAACTCAGAAAGATACTGAACTGAGTCTACTGAAGCAGAAGTTCTTAGGACTTCAGATCGAGCATGAAACTCTCGAGAGAAGTGACGATGTTTGGAGAAACCTGATAATCGAGAAAAAGCTTGAGGCGATGTTAGCCAACAACAAGCCTAAACACTGCAAGGAGGGACTCAGATTCAGACACGAGGCCTCTACATCTGCTTCCATATGCTCAGAGAATCGACTAACTGATAGATTTGTTCAAGGGGAGACAATCAATGCATAAACACTGAACCCCCTAGTAAAGAACAAACAGAAGATGAAAGCACCTTATCCTATCTATCAGAAATCTGACAAGAAGGTTAGCTCAAAATAACCACAGTACAGTCAAGGGGGAACCAGCGGAGTAAAGTGTGCTGATCAGTATGGACAGCCACAACTGATACATCCAGCTCAATATGGGTTATATTATTATGATCCTATTGTCAGAAGGGGTTCCAAGAGTTAGAAGAAGAAAGAGGCCGTTCAGAAGGCTCAGGTCAGTAGTTCACCAACTCAGAAGATCAGGACTCCTGAACCAATAAAGCCTCAGAAGTCAACTTCACCCAGCCCAACGGTGAAATATGTTGGCAAAAGTGGAAAGAAAAAGTCTGAGACCACCAGTGTCGTAAGACAAATTTGGGTTTCCAAAACTAACGATTAAGGACCCAAAATCAAAATAAAGGGTACCTGAATATAATTCTGTTTTGCAGGTGCACAGGGACCCATGATACATGATGTTGGGAGATGATTCAGTAGCTCCACAAATTGTTGGGAGACAACTCAGTAGCCTAGTGCTCAGTAGATTTGAAGATCCCAAAACCCTACTTTGACTGATGAACCTTTCTGTTGTGATTGTTGGTTCTATCTCTGAGAGTTTCAGACTCAGCAGACACTCTTCAATATAGTTCAGGCAATCAGTTCTGTCCGCTGGTTCATCGACAGACTATCAGCCTCAGTACCAGAAGAAGAAGACTCAGTAATACTGGACTCAGTAGGAGCAGTATACTGAAGGGAGTTAGTGGAACTGAACTCAGCAGGAGTAGTTCACTGAACTCAGAGTTGATCTTCAGTAGAGCTGACTCAGCAGGAGTATGCTACTGAATATAGATCAGACTCAACAATGGCTAGACAGTCTTCTGATTGTCAGGATATATTAAGTCAAATCAGCAGCTTCATACGAGGTATAGAGAAGTCAGCTTCAGATCCACCTTGAATTATGTTTTGTTTCACCTACTTTCTTCAGCCTTGACCAATGACGAGTTGCCAGCTGTCCACTTTCTGATTAAAGCTGCAAGTCAACAACTTTCCAGAAATGGAGGGAAAGGACTCTGCCACCATACTTGGAAAGAGCCGTTAGCTACCCAAAAGAGAGAGACACATGGATCGTCGTCTCGAACGGATCTATCCATGTCTCTGCTCTATAAATAGAGGGAAGATTTCAAATTGAACCTACGAAACCTAGAAAATGAAGAACACAAGAGCATTCACGAGCAACTCAAAAACGATTAAAGCTTTTCGCAAGAACTTCATAGAGTAATCTCCAGCGAAAGGCGACATACTTGCTCATAGGGAACCAAGCTGAATCAGATCATAAAGCCTCTAGTATCCAAGCGACTGAATACGAACTCAAGTCTATACTTAACCGTTCGTCGCTCTAGAAGCCACCTTCTTATTCCCTATCCCTCTAACCTAAGCTCAACAGCCTATATCCATAGCTTAGAACGTAGGAGTTCATCTTTGAACTGATCCTTATTGTAAAGGACTCCTTCACTGTTGGAGAGTTTGTCAAATCGATATCTTGTAAACTGAGACTTGCTCAGTATAAATCTCAAGACCAGTGTTTGTCCAGTGCACAAATCGACTGAGACTAACTCACTATAATAAAATAGCCTCCTGATCTTTTTGGGACAGTGGACGTAGGATTGTTGGATCCGAACCACTTTAAAATTGCTTGTTTTTACTGTTCATATTGATCGCACTAATATACTGAAACTGTTTTCTTACTATGTTCTTACTGTTCATACTGAAAATATATTTCTAAATCATTCAAATGAGTTTCAGCAAAGCTTAACTGATCGCACTAATATACTGAAACTGTTTTCTTAAAAATATTTTCTAACTCAACTGAATTTGGGCCTACACATTTCCGCACTTACTGAACTTCAGCTGAAAGGTACTGAATTCTGACCTCAGTCAGCTAGCAAGCCTCAGTGAAGTCAGTCACTCTGCCACGCGATTCAGAATAGCTTATTTGGTCTACTGAACTCGTTCAGTACGTCATTCTTCTGAAAAGGACTGTTCGCGTTTTAAGTTGAGAAATTATTTTCAGGTGTATTATCCCCCCCTCTACACCTGAACGGTTAATCTCGGGACCAATACATAATGTACCAGAGGAGTCTACTGAAGAATTATATTACAGAAGAAAGACCTAGAATCGAGTTTGGAAATAATGCAAAAGGCTATACCAGAGGATACGGAACACTCAGCATTGGAACCACGACAGTTCCAAGAGTATCATATGTTGAAGGACTTCAACATAATCTTCTCTCTGTTAGTCAATTTTGTGATAACTCGAATAGAGTGATTTTTTACACTGGTTTCTGTGATGTCATTGATAAACCAACATAGAAAACAGTGTTATCAGGTTCGCGCAAAAAGAACATATACATTGCTGACTGGAGTTCAGCAGAACCTGAAGCATTCTTGCTGGCGAAGAACGACACCAGAACGGGGTGGCTCTGGCACAGAAGACTCAGCCATCTCAGCTTCAAGACGCTCAACGAGCTTGCTAGAAACGCTGAAGTGTTCAGTAAGGACACTCAGTGTGAGGCATGGCTGAAGGGAAAGCAAACAAAGAAACAAAATCCACCAGTTCCATCACCTTCCACGGATGGAATCCTTCAGCTCCTACACATTAACTTGTTCGGACCAGTCTCTCCTGTGACGATCAGAGGCAAGAAGTATACTTAGTAGTCATTGATGACTACTCGCAGTACACATGGGTCATATTTATTGCCAACAAGTCTGACGTCAAAACAGAGTTGCCTGCGCTTCTGAAAAGTCTCAGTGTCGAGAAGAACACCAAAATCAGAAAGATTCGTTCAGACAGAGGAACAGAGTTCCTGAATTCGATGGTGGAAGAGTTCTGCAAAACTGAAGGAATAGAGCATGAGACGTCTGTTGTACGAATGCCTCAACAAAATGGGGTTGCTGAAAGGAAAAACTGAACACTCAAAGAAGCAGCAAGAACCCTGCTCGCAGACTCAGGACTCCCATCTAAATTCTGGGCAGAAGCGACTGATACAACATGTTATACTCAGAACAGATCACTACTGATAAAGCAACATCAGAAGACACCATATGAACTATGGAACGACAGGAAGCCTTTCTTATCTCATTTCCATATTTTTGGGTGTTCGTACTTTATCCACAATAACAGAAAGGATAAGTTAAAGACTTTTGATAGCAAGTCAGACCAGGGAGTCTTCTTAGGATACTCCCGGGTCAGCAAAGCCTTCAGAGTTTTTAACTACCAGACCCTTTACGTGGAGGAAAGCCCTCATGTTGTCTTTAATGAGTTTGCTACTGAGAACAAGAGAAGAAACTTAAATTCAGAATCTGAGGACATTAGTAAACAGCTACATGATCTAAGCTTAAAGGGTAATGTTGAAAAGATCCAGCTTTGTTGGGATGATGATTCAGAAGAGGATAATGAAGACAAGACTACTGAATCACAACCAACAGCGAACGTAGCTGAACAGATTGATTCTACTGAATAGAATCAATCCCAGGTAACTCAGGTCGATGAAGAAACCCAAGTTGTAACTGAGACCTCTATTGAGAATAAGAACTCAGGGGGAACAAATAACGTTCCTGAGCTTAATGTCCCTGAACCTGGTGACTCAGTAGACCCAACTCTTGTCACTGAATTGCTTCAATCTCAGAATAGTACAATCGAAATGCCAAACTCACCTACTATCTATGTTGAACAAATTTCAGATGAAGAGATAAGACATCATCAATCGTGGCTGGATGCTCACTCTTCAGACCGTATCATTGGAGATCCTTCTGTAAGGATTAAGACAAGAACCAGATTCTGTCAGGGAGAAAGTGCTTTGTATTCATGCTTCTTGTCTACTGAAGAACCTTAGTCAATTGAGGACGCTCTTAAAGATGCTGACTGGATCACTGCTATGCAAGAGGAGCAAAATCAGTTCACTAGGAACAACGTATGGGAGCTTGTTGACAGACCCCGGCATCAACATGTGATCGGAACTAAATGGGTCTTCAAGAACAAGCGAGATGAAAACGTCATAGTAAGGAACAAAGCTAGACTCGTGGCAAAAGGCTACTGTCAAGCCGAAGGGATAGATTTCGACGAAACATTCGCTCCAGTTGCAAGATTGGAGGCAATCAGACTATTCCTTGCCTGCGCAAGATATCAACGCTTCAGAGTATATCAGATGGATGTGAAGTCAGCATTCCTAAACGGCGTATTGAAAGAAGAAGTCTATGTAGAACAGCCTCCCGGCTTTCAGCAGGGATATCAAGTGTATAGACTTAGAAAGGCTCTGTACGGGTTAAAACAAGCACCCAGGGCTTGGTATGATACCCTGTCTGAGTTTCTTCTTCAAAAAGGTTTTCAGAAAGGCACAGTGGATCACACACTATTCATCATTCCTCTAGACGACGATATCCTACTTGTGCAGATCTACGTAGATGACATTATATTCGGTTCAAAGAATGTCATCATGTGTGAGCAGTTCAAGAAAATAATGAAGGAAAAATTTGAGATATCGATGATGGGAGAGATGAATTACATCCTCGGATTTCAAGTCAAACAATCAGAGAAGGGAACGTTCATCAATCAAGGCAAATACAATCGAGACCTCATCAAGAAATTCGGTTGCACATCCGGCAAACCAATCAAGATCCCGATGAATACGAACATGAAAATTGATCTTGACAAAGAGGGAGTATCAGTAGACCATACTGAATTTCGTGCAATTATTGGTTCTCTATTATATCTAACTACTACTAGACCTGACATAACTTATGATGTAGGTGTCTGCGCTCGATTTCAGGTAAATCCTAAGCAGAGCCATATGGACTCAGCAAAGAAGATACTCCGCTATCTCAGAGGAACACCTGACATGGGTTTATGGTATCCAACAGATGATAATATTGAACTAACTGGTTATTCTGATGATGACTACGCAAGTTGCAGGATTAACCGAAAATCAACTTCAGGAACATGTCAGTTCCTTGGTAGTAAGCTCATATCATGGTTCTCAAAGAAACAACACTCAGTAGCCACATCAACTACTGAAGATGAATACATGGCTGTCGGAAGTTGCTGCGCCCAAATCCTTTGGCTGAGATAGCTGCTACGCGACTATGACGCCATTCAGAATGAAGTGCCGATCTTTTGTGATAGCTCCAGTGCCATTGCAATCACTCAGAACCCGGTTCTTCATACTAGATGCAAGCACATGGACATCAGACACCACTTCACTCGTAACCATGTCGAAAAGAAGCATATCAGGTTGGAAAAGATCCATACTGACCATCAAAGGGCCAACATATTGACCAAGCCTCTACCTGAAGCCAGATTCAGAGAACTTTCAGTAGAGCTAGGTCTGCTAGACCCTACTGACTCAAGTCAGTAAGAGGATTCAGGAGAGAAGCATTCAGCAAGGGGAAATGCCTACTCTCAGTACTGGACTCACTCAGTACACAGAGATTCAGAAACCAACTACACAAGGTATCAGCTGACTACAATGTTCAGGTGACAGGTTTACGTATCTCTTTCAGTAGTCAACCCAGTAATTAATGTTGTTATGATATTAATTCAGCATCGTACTCATTTATTATAAATGGTTTCATTAAATTCACTACATTCTATGCTATGTTTGCTGAACTCTGCTTTGCATTAAATGCATGCCATATCAACTTAGTCCTATAAGCTATTTCCAACTGGACTTGACTCGGGCGGCTTATTTCATCATTGCTTTTTATAATATTAAATCTTGACCGTCCATCTTTTAAAGCGGGATTTAAACTGAACCGTCGATCTTAAGCCCCTTCATCTTCAAGATCAAATATATCGATGTATCTATTCTAAAACCGCCGTTTTCGTTCTGCTAAAACCCTAAATTCTCTGAAACAAAAACCCTAGCTTTCTACTTTTTCTTCTGAGATTTTTACGATAACTTTTACGTTCATTAGTATTTATGCTGATTTATTATATCTTCTAGTACTAATACTTAACTTTGTAGATCAAATCATAGCAAATCCCATAAACGTTAGCGTGATCGTCCCAGTGAACATGGTCGAGATCCTTGAGAAGGATCGCGTCTGGTGAGAGCCGATCATGGATTTTGATTCCAACGGTTTGGATATGCTGGATGACATGTTTGATGCTCTCAGAGCATCAAGGCTTGAGAGTCTTTTGTCAAGGAAGCCATCGTACTTCCTTTCGAGGCAAATTTCGGAGTTCTACCTCAACTTCGAGGAGGTAGACGGGGACATTATTGGCGCTTTCACAGTGCATAATGTTGCTGGCCCCTCGAGAGCTGATGCTGAAGTCAGACAGATGTTTGGGAGGCAAGCTCTTCAGCGAAGTTTCCAGTTGCCAGACAGTGGCATCAATATAGCTGGTTACAAGGATGATTTGCTCGATGAGTATCTAGAGATATTTTGCGGGGAGCCGACTTCCTTCCAGGCCGCATTTCCTAAAAACTGCATGCTCCCATAGTTCAGAGCACTTACATACGTCGTTACGCAAATCCTGACGAGTCAAGCCGGATCATTTGATCAGGTGTCCAGACCCAAACTCCAAATGATGATGGCCATCTACGAAAGGGCCAAGATCAACTGGACAAAGTTCTTCTTGAAGGAGTTCCAAACACAATCCTCAAAGTTTGATAGATCTACTTGGCGTCTGAGTCCCAAGGGCAAACTCTTCTATGGGATGAAGTTGTCTGGATGTACCACCACTCAGCAGTCTTCCCTCTGCTAAGAAGAATATGTCTCCAATAGATGTAGAAGACATGTAGACAAGCACTGAAGCAGAGACTATCGGGTTTGAGGTTGATATTCTTCAAGACAGGGCAACCCGAGAAATCTCTGAGGCCATTCCAGAAATCACAAGTCATTCTAACTTGTGATTCGTGACTTTAAAATCCTGCGAGATCCTGAATTCCGAGAAGCCGAGTTTCTCGCTTAGTATATTTTCATCTCGCTTTAGATATATCTCGCAGGATCAATGTAGGATGTCATCAGCAAATAGGCTACGTAATAGTTTTAGATATATCTCAGAAGTAGATATATCTCGTTGTTTTCATCCCGCTAGATCCTGCATTTAATGAAAATATACTAAGCGAGATATATCTTTCTAGTGATATATTTTTCTTGCACTAAAGTCACTACGACTATAAGTAGATATATCCTTCTCATTGACAACAATATTTAAGTGTTATCAGACGTAAAGACGTGGTTATTCGAGATCGCCAGAAAAGGATGTTAAGCTTATCACAAGCGTCCTACATTGACATTGTTATTGCTCGTTTTAGCATGCAAAATGCCAAGAGAGGTTCAGTACCTTTCAGACATGGAAATTTTCTATCAAAGAATCAGTTCCCTAAAACGCCTGAAGAGATAGAAAGTATGATGCTAGTACCATATGCTTCCGCTGTCGGTAGCCTCATCAATGCAATACTTTGTACGAGACCAGATATCTCATATGTTGTGGGCATGGTCTCAAGATATCAGTCTAATCCTGGACTGCGGTAAAAAATATTCTCAAGTACCTTAAACATACTAGGGATTATAGAATTGTTTACCATTCAGAGAGTCTAGTGCCTTTGGATTATACGGACTCAGATTTCCAAGCTAACAGAGATGAGAAGAAGTCTACCTCACAGAGATGAGAAGAAGTCTACCTCGGGTTATGTGTTTACCTTGGGAGGTGGAGCCATTTCAAGGAGGAGTGCAAAGCAGAAATGCATTGCGGACTCAACCATGGAAGCAGATTATGTGGCTGCTTCAGAAGCTTCGAAAGAGGCAGTTTAGCTCAAGAATTTCCTCCTGAATCTTGATATTGTTCAGAATTTGCCTAAGGTGATCACAATTTATTGTGATGAAGCGGCAGTGGCAAATTCTATGGAATCTAGATCTGACAAGGAGTCTAAACACATAGACATGAAGTACCATATTATACGAGAATTTGTAAATCGAGGAGACGTGGTTATTGACAAAATTGGAACTAAAGACAACCTAGCTGATCCATTCATGAAGAGCTTATCAATTCCGGCTTACGAGAAGCATGTTCGTGGCTAAGGAGTGGTAGAGATGCCCGCCACTTAGGACTGCAGAAACTTTTGTACAAGTGGATAGATAGCTAAGTAGTAGTTTGTACCTAGATAGCTGAGTACTAGTTTGTACCTGTAACTGACACATTGTATACTAAAAGTTTGCTTTAGTATAAGTGGGAGAATTGTTGGGATTTTGTATACTGGAAGCAAATTTTATGCTTGTATACAATGTGTTTTTGTCCTTACCACTATTTTATTCTACTATTTGATATATATATAAAAGTTAGACTTGTGTAGTGTGTCGGGTATCACAGAAGACTACACAAATTGGTTGAACTGACAAGATATAAACGTTATCATAGCTAAGATAACTTCAGGATAAGTTGTCGCTTTAAGCTGCAGTTTAGATAAGAAGTGTCTTGTCTTGGCTGCTTGTCTTTACGGGTACACTTAAGGTGGTGTATTGATGGATCACAGTGAGATGTGTTCTCCTAACTGACCTTAATGGAAAACCAAGATCTCGGTGACTTAGCTGGTCTTAAGCTTGGTAAAACTTCAGCTGAGCACATTTGACTATCTATCACTTTGACCTACTATAGCGAACGTCATCGCGACCGGATCTACGTATCTTGGGTGTTAGTAGTTTTTTGTGGCTCAGGTTGGTTGTCTGTATCTTGCGACCATATCCTTGTAAAATGGGTTGATAATATCCCCTGAGGAACTCGTAAGGATTAGCACACTAAACCCGGTCGTTGATTAAGTTGAGGTGTGTTAATGAGGTCGAGTGGTACTACTCAGGAACATAATAAGATGTTAATTAATTTAAGCTATTAGTGAGTTTCATTAATTAACAGATATTTCTATCTTAAATACGGGGAACGATTAAGTCTAAAATACAGGTCCTTGCTCAATTGGGATAAAGGGTTAAGTCAGCACGAATTCTCTAGTGGGGTGAATCTTTATTTATTAATTATTTTTTCTCTAGGATGAGCATAGATAATTAATTAATTTGAGGCCTTGCGTTATTTCTTGTATTAGATCCCTGATCTGGCCCAATTAGTTGTCTAGTTGTTTATTGTCTCCCAGAAATCATTATTAATAGATTAATGTGTTTTACATTATTTAATATTGTTATTTATCTTGAATTCATTGGATGAGCCAATTAATTGATAAATAAAATTAGCTCAAAAGATTAATTTATTATATTATGGGCTAATTGATGTAGAAGCCCATTGGGAATATAATTAAATTAATGGGCTACAAATATTTATATAAAATTTGCTCTTGAAGCCTATATATATTAGTATTATGTTCATAAACAGAACACTCACACATCATTCACACGTTATACACGTTTGAGAGAGAGGGACGAAATCTTAATTTTCTTCAGTTCTCTAACCACTAAGAGGGAGAAAAAGACTGGGACACAAATCAGAAGATTTGAAACACGAGCAACAATCAGAGCTGAAACAACATATGCGGAGGAAGGTACAATTCATGTCCTATTATTTCCATCAGCTCATCCTTTCATGAAGAGCTTACCAATCCCGCCTTACGAGAATCATATTCGTGGCTTAGGAGTGGTAGAGATGCCCCCCACTTAGGACTGCAGAAACTTTTGTATAAGTGGGAGAAGATGCAGTGATAGATATTTTTCTATAGCTGAGTACTAGTTACTACCAGATTTGACACATTGTATACTAAAAGTTTGATTTAGTATAAGTGGGAGAATTGTTGGGATTTTGTATACTGGAAGCAGTTTTTATGCTTGTATACAATGTGTTTTTGTCCTTACCACTATTTTATTCTCCTGTCTGATAATTATATACTTGCACATGTAATCATTTATCTTGTATAAGAGTTAGATTTGTGTAGTGTATCGGGTATCACAGAAGACTATACAATTAGTTGAACTGACAAGATATAAACAATTATCACAGCTCAGACGACTTAAGGATAAGTTGTCGTTTTAAGCTGCAGTTTAGATAAGAAGTGGCTTGTCTTGGCTGCTTGTCTATACTGGTATACTTAAGGTGGTTATTGATAATATCCATGAGGTACTCGTAATAATTAGCACACTAAACCCGACCGGTTGATTAAGTTCAAGTGTGTTAATAAGGCCGAGTGGTGCTACTCAGGAATATAATAAGATGTTAATTAAATTAAGCTGCTAGTGGGCTTAATTAATTAACTGATATTTCTATCTTAAATACGGGGATCGATTAAGTCTAAAATACAAGCCCTTGCTCAATTGGGATAAAGTGTTAAGTCAGCACGAATTCTTTAGTGGAATGAATCTTTGTTTATTAATTAATTTTTCTCTAGGATGAGCATAGATAATTAATTAATTTGAGGCCTTACCTTATTTCTTGTATTAGATCCCTGATCTGGCCCAATTAGTTGCCTAGTTGTTTATTGTTACCCAGAAATCATTATTAATAGATTAATGTGTTTTACATTATTTAATAATATTATTTATCTGGAATTCATTGGCGGGGCCAATTAATTGATAAATAAAATTAGCCTAAAAGATTAATTTATTATATTATGGGCTAATTGATGTAGAAGGCCATTAGGAATATAATTAAATTAATGGCTATAAATATTAATATAATATTGGCTCTTGAAGCCTTCATATATTAGTATTATGTTCTTAAACAGAAGATACCCACATCATTCACTCGTTATACACGTTTGAGAGAGAGGGACGAAATCTAAATTTTCTTCAGTTCTTTGACCACTAAAAGGGAGAAAAAGGCCGGGACACAAATCAGAAGATTTGAAATACAAACAACAATCAGAGCTTCAACAACATATGCGGAGGAAGGTAAAATTCCTCTCCTATTATTTCCCTCAGCTCATCCTTTCATGAAGAGCTTACCAATCCCGGCTTACGAGAAGCATGTTCGTAGCTTAGGAGTGGTAGAGATGCCCCCCACTTAGGACTGCAGAAACTTTTGTATATGTGGGAGAAGATGCAGTGATAGATATGATAGATAGCTGAGTACTAGTTACTACCAGAATTGACACATTGTATACTAAAAGTTTGATTTAGTATAAGTGGGAGAATTGTTCGGATTTTGTATACTGGAAGCAGTTTTTATACTTGTATACAATGTGTTTTTGTCCTTACCACTATTTTATTCTCCTATCTGATAATTATATACTTGCACATGTAATTATTTATCTTGTATAAGAGTTAGATTTGTGTAGTGTATCGGGTATCACAGAAGACTATACAATTTGTTGAACTGACAAGATATAAACAGTTATCACAGCTGAGACGACTTAAGGATAAGTTGTCGTTTTAAGCTGCAGTTTAGATAAGAAGTGGCTTGTTTTGGCTGTTTGTCTGTACTAGTATACTTAAGGTGGTTATTAATAATATCCATGAGGAACTCGTAATAATTAGCACACTAAACCCGACCGGTTGATTAAGTTCAAGTGTGTTAATAAGGTCGAGTGGTACTACTCAGGAATATAATAAGATGTTAATTAATTTAAGCTGCCTGTGGGCTTAATTAATTAACAGATTTTTCTATCTTAAATACGAGGATCGAAATACAGACCCATGCTCTTGTTGGTATGAAGGGGCAAGTCTGCACGGATTCTTTAGTGTAATGAATCTGTGTTTATTAATTGATTTTGTTATGCGCTGAGCATAGATAATTAATTAATTTGAGGCCCGACTTTATTTTTGTATTAGATCCCTGATCTGGCCCAAGTAATTGCCTAGTTATTTATTGTCTCTCAGAAATCATTATTAATAGATTAATGTATTTTATATTATTTTATAATGTTATTTATCATGAATTAATTGGGTGGGCCAATTAATTGATAGATAGATGCAGCCTAACAAATTAATTTATTATATTATGGGCTAATTGATGTAGAAGCCCATTAGGAATAAAATTAAAGTAATGAGCTACAAATATTAATATAATATTAGTTTTTGAAGCTGATATATGCAGCAAAAACAATACTCGCAGACTTAGGTCTACCATCAAAGTTTTGGGTAGAAGCTACTGACACAACTTGCTATACTCAAAATTGGTCTTTATTGACTCAGATGTACATGAAGACACCATATGAATTATGGAAAGGGAGAACGCCTTCTATTTCGCTTTTCCATGTCTTTAGTTGTACATGCTTTATCCACAGCAATGGAAATGATCCGTTAAAGGTCTTTGATAGCAAGTCAGACTAAGGGGTATTCTTAGGATACTCCAGGGTCAGCAAAGCTTTCAGGGTCTTTAACTACCGGACCCTTTGCTTGGAGGAAAGCCCTCATGTTGTATTTAATGAATTTACTTCTGAGAACATGAAACAAAACTCTCAGCCAGATGCTGAAGAGGTCAAGAGCAAGCTACATGATCTAAGCTTGAACGATAACATAGAAAACATTCAGCATTGAAGGGATGATGATTCAAACGATGAAATTCGGAATCTACCAACCAGCGATGTAGCTGAACATATTGATTCTACTGAACATAATCAATCCCAGGTAACTCAGCTCGATGAAGAAACCCCAGTGGTAACTGAGACCACTACTGAGAATAACAATTCAGGAAGAACTACTAATGTTCCTGAGCTGAATGCCCCTGAATCTGGTGACTCAATAGATCCTGTTCTTCTTGTTACTGAATTGTTTCAAGCACAAAATAGTACAGCTGAAATTCCTCATAGTCCTACTATTCACGCGGAATCAACTTCAGAAGAAGTAATAAGACGCCATCATTCATGGTTATATGCTCATTCTTCCGATCTCATTATTGGAGATCCATCAGTAAGTGTCAAGAAAAAATCCAGATTATGTCAAGGAGAAAGTGCATAATACTCCTGTTTCATGTCTACTGAAGAACCTTAGTCGATTGAGGATGCGCCGAAAGATGCTGATTGGATCACTGCCATGCAAGAAGAGCTTTACCAGTTCACCAGAAACGACGTATGGGATCTTGTGGACAAACCCAGGCATCAAAACATGATAGGAACCAAGTGGGTCTTCAAAAAAAAGCGAGAGGAAAACAATATCATCTTCTGGAATAAAGCTCGAGTAATTACCAAATGATATTGTCAAGCAGAAAGAATAGACTTTGATGAAAAGTTCGTTGCAGTTGCATGATTGGAAGCCCTTCTTCTATTTCTAGCATATGCAATTCATCAACAGTTCATTCTCTATCAGATGGACGTGAAGTCAGCTTTCCTGAATGATGTGCTAAGGAAGAAGTCTACGTAGCCCGGCTTTCAACAGGGACATCTAGTATATAGACTTAAGAAAGCGCTGTATGAGTTAAAACAAGCACCCGGGGCTTGGTATGATACCCTTTCAGACTTTCTACTTTAGAAAGATTTTCAGAAAGGAATGGTAGATCGCACCCTATTTAGTATCAAGTCAGACGATGACATTCTACTGGTGCAGATCTATGTGGATGACATCATCTTTGGATTTAGAAACCTGACCATGTGTTAGAAATTCGAGCAGATGATGAAAGAAAAACTAGAGATGTCGATGATGGGAGAAATGAATTATTTCCTTGGACTTCAAATAAAACAATCCAAGAAGGTAATATTCATGAATCAAGCTAAATATACTAGATATCTCATTAAGAAGTTCAGTTACAACCTGATATTAATAAAGAGGGAGCATCTGTTAACTCAACTTATTATCGTGCTATTATTGATTCCTTACTATACCTAACAACCAACATACCTTATAAAACTTATGTTGTAGGTGTATGCACAAGATTTCAGATGAATCCCAAGCGAAGTCATGTAGACTCAGCAAAGAAGATTCTCTGATACCTGAAACGAACACCTGATGTTGGGTTATGGTATCTTGCTGATGATAATTTTAAACTAACTGGTTATTCTGATGCTGATCATACAGGATGCCAAATCGATAGAAAGTGAACCTTAGGAACATGTCAATTCCTCAGCAGTAAGCTCATATCGTGGTTCTCAAAGAAACACTCAGGAGCTACGTCCACTACTGAAGCTGAATATATGGTTGCCAGAAGTTGTTGCGCTCAAATCCTATGGCTTCGACAACAACTAAGAGACTATGACATTCATCAAGATGAAGTGCCGATCTACTGCAACAGTACCAATGTTATTGCAATTACTCAGAACTCGGTTCTACATATAAGATGCAAGCACGTGGACATACGACATCACTTCATCCGAGACCATATCGAGAAGAAAGATATCAGAATAGAGAAAATCCATACTAATAAGCAAACATCCGACATACTGAACAGACCTCTAGCTGAGACCAGATTCAATGAACTCTCAGTAGAACTAGGTCTACTGGATCCTACTGACTCAGTTCAGTAAGACGATCCCCAAAGTACTGAGTAAGGGGAACTTGCTCTTAGTATGACTGAGTGAGGTGAAAGGAAGTGCTGACATACTCAACATCTACACAGTGGTATCAGCTGACTACTATGTTCAGCTGATAGGTTATGAGTATTTATTCAGCACATCACATTCAACATGTCATTGCATTTATTTCCCGTCATTAATGTTCATAGGATGTCATTAAGCATATCGTTTTCATTAAAAGCATGACATTCCATATACTGACTACAGTGCATTAAATGCATGTCATTTCACCTTATTTTTTTTAGATGATAGATAAGTAGGTCAGGATTGTAGATGGCACAGTAATCATAACCTGTTATAACATTTAATCTGAGCCGTCCACCTCTTAAAATCAGATTAATCTCAATCGCATGCTGAATAAACCATTCATATTCAAATATGATATATATCTGCATATATCTATGATCTAAAATACATTTCCACCATTTTCGAACTGCTTAGTGCTCTGCATATCTATTTTCTTAAGAAATCTACTACCTTTTAGCACTAAACTCTCGGTAAATTTCATAAACTCTATCTGCCTCTTACTGACTTATTCTATTTTCAAGTGCTAAAACTTGTTTTGCAGATTCAGTTTATTATCTCAATGGCGACGTTCTCCGATATTGAACTCCTGATCCCATCTGACATGGAGGAGATTATCCATTCTCAGAGAGTCTAGTTCTCGCTAGTTCTCGCATTCCAATCGTGTGGAGTGGATTGTGTGGAGCAGATGGGTTCCCAACCACTGCCTCCCGAGACAAGTCATAGAGTCCGACAGAGTGAATATCTTCAGGACATTTCTTGCATAACTTACCAGCAAGACACGAGTAACAACAAGTGGGAAGTGAAGATTGCCAATCTCGATATTGCTGAGTGTCTTCGTATTAGTTTCAATCTTCCCAACACCGGGATTTCTCCTATTGGGTACATGAGACTTCCATCAACATGTATCTCTGCCAGTTCAGTGGGCAGAAGGACATTATGTTCAAAGCAACCTTTCCCAAAAATCAGTTGCTCCCTGAATACAGAGGATTAGCGTACATAGTCAACCACACCCTCACCAGTTCAGCCGGATCCTATGATCAACTCTCCAGGATTCGGATTCATATTACGATGGCCATCATGGATGGCATCCAGATCAAATGGAATGAGTTCTTCTTGACTGAGTTCTAGGCTCAGTTCCAGAAGTTTGCGATGATTGAGGACAAGACCTCACTGCGACTGATTCCGAAAGGCAAACTCCTATACGACAACAAAGTATCTATTCTGATTAAAGACTACTGCCAAGGAAGAGTCGCCTTCGCTGACGCATATTACTTCGATACAAAGAATGTAAAATTCTTAAGTACGGTAGCAACTAAGAAATCCATAGGGTGTGGACTTCACGACAAGCGTCCTATTCAGTCCACTCAGGACCCACTCCCGACTTAGCATAAGAGGAGAAAAACACTAAAGAAGCCTGAACCTTTAGTAGTGATTCCTGAGACCGTATCTATCCAAGATTCAGAGTCCGGGAAGGAGGACGTGACTTTGGTCGACAAAGTTAAATGGATACACTCAGAGGAGACCCAGTCAGATACTCCAGCTGACATCCCTCAGACTGAGGTCTCCACATCAGTCCCGACTTTAGTATTGATAGCTCAAGGTAGAAACTTACCTATGATGGATTGAAGCTACAAAGTCTGACATACTCAAAGCTGTCAATGCTGATCATGATAAGTGATGGAATGAGTATACTAACACCGTTGAGGATGTTGATGCTAAACTGGACTCTATCAATCTCTCAGTAGCAGACCTAACGACAAAGGTCACAGCCTTGGCAAGCCTAGTAGATTATGCCAAAAAGGGGGAAGGAAGTAGAAAGACTAAACTACTGACCCTAATCATGGTTGAAGAGAAAGAAATTGAGTCCAGAGACGAGTATCATGTATAGAGAGGGGGGGGGGTTTAATACACATGAGTCCAAGTTTTTCCTCAAACGCGAAGGTCAGTCTTGTACTGAGTTTTGCTACTGAACGGGTTCAGTACCATTTAAGCCTTCTGATCGCGGGGTAGAGTGATTCAGCAACTGAATCTTCTACTAACTGATGTCTGCACGGAGAAATTCAGTAGCCGAATATAGTGCAGATTTGTATGGGGCTCATTTTAATTTAGTCTCTTTGAAAAATGTTTCATGCAAACCAAAATTGTTTTGGCTAGTGCAGTTTTCATGTCAGTTTTATCAAAAGTATGATTTTGTAAACAGTTAAACATAGATGCAATAAAACAGTAAATGACACGAGCAGTTTTTAATGTGGATCGGATACGCAAGATCCAACATCCACGGTCCTGTAGAACATGAGGTCTTGTTGATTTATCTGAGCAAACCTCAACAAGGAGTCTGTGTACTGGACAGAACCTTCTAAGTTATAG
Source organism: Lavandula angustifolia (assembly GCA_028984105.1). Classification (NCBI taxonomy): domain Eukaryota; kingdom Viridiplantae; phylum Streptophyta; class Magnoliopsida; order Lamiales; family Lamiaceae; genus Lavandula; species Lavandula angustifolia. The sequence goes on along the minus strand of CM054806.1, from coordinate 17,828,544 downwards.
TCCTTAGCAACATTACAGATTCAAACTGGAGTTTGACGTTTTTCTCCAACAATTAAGGAGTTCTTACAATAAGAATGTTTCACTTAAAGTGAACTCCTGCAAAGGTTCTAAGCTAAAGATATTACAATGAAGGCTTAGATAGAGAAGGGGAACTGAAGGTTCTCAGAGAGAGGAACTAAAAAAGGATCTTCAAAAAGAGAAAGTTCTTCGTTGTGTTTGGCTTTTAGTTCGCTAGAGATTTTTGCTTGAAAGCTTGTGATCCGGTTGGTTGTCTTTCTGCTTGAAGACTCTTCTCTATTTATAGTTGTGACCCAAGCATAGATCCGTTGGAGAGGACGATGCCACGTGCCACAAGACTCCAAGGAAAACGATCGTATAATTTTGAAATGTCGCCATAGAGTGGTTGGTTTTCTGTGCATCAGAGTAGCTTTTGTGTCAGAGTAGGGAAGCTCCGCTTGCTTCTCATTGGTTGAGGTATTGCGGTAGGTGAGACTTGTTAGAAATCTGTCTTCCAGCTGAGTTGACTTTCTCTGAACCTTGGACACTAAGTATCCTCTGCTGACATCCGATTGATAAAGGTCAGGCTATAGATTTCCTTGTACGGTCTGCAACTGAGTTTCAGCTCTTCAGTAGATCAAGGTTGATCATACTGTGTCTTCTTTCTGAGCCTGCTGAAGGATGATCTTCTACTGAATGCTTTCAACTTTAACTCAGAGACAACCAATTGAGCTCTTCACTCATTCAGTAGATCAAGGAAGATCGTACCGAGTCTTCTACTGAGTGCTAAAGGATGATCTTCTACTGAGCGCTCTGACTCTGTAGACTACTGATAGGGTGCATTTTAGTATTGTTTGGTGCTTGGTTTTGAGTTGAGATTGTATCAATATATTTAACTTTTGAACATGATTGCTACTTATATTGCAAGTATTGGATTTTGATAGGCATTTGAGAAAAGAGATATCTTTCATGTTGTGGAGTGAAGAAATCAAAGACAAAACCAATACAGAACTGTTGGGTGATGATTCTATCCTCAACACTATTGCATATAGTGGGAAATGATTCTGTCTTCCGTACTGACATATACTCAGTAGCCTTGTGCTCTGAACGAGTCTATGAAGATTTGAAGATCCCAAAACCCTATCTTGATCGGTGAACCATTACTTTGTATTTGTGTTTGTCTCTGAGGTTTCAGACTCAGTAGACACTCTGCTCTGGTTCAGGTGTTCAGTAGCTTATTAGCCTCAGCACCAGAAGTAGAAGACTCAGCAATACTAGACTCAGCAGGAGGAGTATACTGAAAGGAGTCAGTGGAACTGAACTCAGCAGGAGTAGTTCACTATACTCAGAGCTGATCTTCAGTAGAGCCAACTCAGCATGGTCACTACTGAATCAGCGATCAGACTCAGCAACGACCACACAGTCTTCTGAACTGTCAGATCTTTTGAAAGTCAATCAGTATAGTCAAATACGAGGATAAGAGAAGTCAGCTTCAGATCTCCTCGAAGTCTGTTCCGTCTCAACCACTTTCCAAACCTCGGCAAATGACAAGCAGACACCTGTCCTACACCTACTAAAGCTGCAAGTCAACAACTTTTCGGAAAAGGAGGGAAAGTACACTGTCACTCTACTTCAAAAGAGCCGTTAGCTACCAAAAGAGAGAGATAAAGGGATCATCATCTCCAACTGATCTTTCCTAATCTCTTCTCTATAAATAGAGGGATAAATCAAAATTTGAAGCACACGAGACTAACAAGAAAACGAACGACACACACAGAGCATTCAAACGAGCTAATCCGAAAAGCCCAAGTCTTCCGCAAGAAGTTCGTAGAATATATCTCTGGCGAAAGACTACATTCTAGCTCTTAGGGAACCAAGCTTAAATCGTTACATACAAGCCTCTAGTATCCAAACGACGTTACACGAACCCATAGCTAAAGTCAGTTGTTCGTCATTCTAGAAGCTACCTTCTTGTTCCCTATCCCTCTAACCTAAGCTCAATAGAACATATCCATAGCTTAGACGAAGGAGTTCATATTTGAACTTAATCCTTATTGTAAAAGGACTCCTTCATAGTTGGAGAGTTTGTCAAACACTTCAGTTTGATAACCGTGTAAACTGAGACTTGCTCAGTATAAATTCCAAGACGCAGCTTTGTCCAGTGTACAAGTTGACTGAGACTAACTCAGTATAATACATAGCCTCCTGATCTTTCGGGATAGTGGACGTAGGATTTTTGTGTCCGAACCACTTTAAAAATCTCTGTGTCTCTTATTTGTGTTCTCTTTACTGTTGCATTGATTTTAACTGTTCATACTGAAAACTATCCTTTAAAATCATTCAACCGAGTTTCAAAGCAAACTTAACCGATCGCACTAATCTACTCGAAACCTTTTTATTAAAAACGTTTTCCAACTCAACCGATTTGGGCCTACACTATTCCACACCACTGAACTCTATCTCGCCGATACCGATCGACGCTCGGCCGCCTAGCAGATCTCAGTAGAGTCAGTCACTCTGCCAACACGATTCAGAACAGCTATCTGGTCTGCTGAATTCTTTCAGTAGGACACTATCCTGAAAAGGACTATTCGTGTTTAAGTTGAGAAAATCGGTTTCAGGTGTATTCACCCCCCCCTCTACACCTGAACGTGCTCTCGGGACCAACAATTGGTATCAGAGTGGGAGTTCTATAAGACTCTTGTTATCTTGAAACTGGTCTACTTGAACGGATCCGGAAAAACGTTTTCACTGCATATCATTCTTCATTCATATCTTTATTAAATATGTCTGATATGTCAGGAATAAGGATGGTACCCATGTTCTCAGTAGAGAACTACGGCGTATGGCGAGTCAGAATGGAAGCTCATCTGACATCTTTCCACGACAGCATGACAGAGGTTCTTGAGGATGTACCTATCGTCCTGATGATAGATAGCGTCGTAACTTAGGATCCAACTGATGGAGGAGGAATGGTGACCGGGAAGAAGATTCCCAAGGATAGAAGTCTCTTCACCCCTGAGGAGAAGAAACTTCACAACTTAGACCGAGTCGCCAGGAATGCCATACTAACCACCTTAAGCGATTCTTATCTCGACAGGGTTCAGGAATGTAAGACTGCAAAAGAACTCTGGGATGCTCTAGCGCTACTGAGTCGGGGGACTCAGAAAATCAAAGCAAATAAACTTGCGCTGGAACTCCAAAAGCTGGAGAGATTGTCTCTCATGCCCGGAGACACCATTGAAGATCTCAGCATCAGATTTACGAATCTGATGAACTCCATCAACGGGCTGGGACAGATCTCCAACCGAGAAATGAATCTCAAAATATTGAGGGCACTGCCAGACGGTCATTGGACTCCTTTTGCTACCTTATTACGTCATTCTGATTTAGATATTGTTACTCCTGACCATATCTTTTCAGAACTTCAAGCAGAGGAATTCGAGTTTGACAGACCTCAACGGAAGCAGTGAGCTGAAGCTGACACTAAAATTGACCATGCCTTCAAAGCATCAGTCAGCACAGCATCTCCTGCGTCGAGTAAGACTGAACCTTCACTCAACGACATACAAGAAGGAAGTCTACCTCAGAAGTACGTACTGCTTGCCGTGAAGTATCAGAAGGAGAAGGAGCGGCGCAGAAAAGTGACTAAAGCCTACCGAGAATCGAAAGGTAAGTCTTAATACACGCCGAAACGCACTCCTGACTCGCATACTTTTGAATGCAGAAAAAGGGATGACTCAGCACCATCAAAAGAAAGCGAAAGCAAAGAAGAAAGAGTCATTGCCTGCTACAACTGCAAAAAGCCAGGACATTATCAATATGACTGTCCTGAGCTCAGTAGTGCTGAACGAGTAACATGCAAAGCAAGGAGAGAGAAATTTGCCAAGAAGAGACAAGCGTACATTGCTGGTGAACTCTCCGACGACTCAGAAGAAGTCGACTCCTTCATGGATTCATCCGATGATGAAGCAGCTTTCATGGCCCTAGAGCTTGAAGTTGAAGAAACTGCTGAAAAGTGTCTAATGGCAGGAGAAGAGGATGAGGTAAACTCTCATGAACTATTTAACTCCCCTTCACACTGCACACACGACACTCTTTTAGGAGCAGACGAGAATCTGGACGTCGCTTCTGCATATGAAGAACTGCTAGACGAACAGATTCAGATGAGTCTGCAGCTCAGCAAGACTCTTCAGGAGTTGGATACCCTGAAAATGGAGAATCAGAGACTTTCTCAGAAAAGTCAGGTTACTACTGAGTCAGAAGGACTTGTGTTGAGACTCAGGGAGGAGATAAACTCTCTGATAGCCAAGTCTCAGCATCAAGAAGATCAGATCTCAGTTTTGACCAATGACTTAACTCAGAAAGATACTGAATTGAGTCTGCTGAAGCAAGAAATGTCAGGACTTCAGACCGAGCATGATACACTGAAGAAAAGTGATGATGTCTGGAGAAAGCTGATGACTGAGTGGTACATGGGCGCTGAAAAGAAGCTAGAGGCTATGCTAGCAAGCAACAAGCCCAAGCATTGTAAGGAAGGACTTGGTTTCAGCCAGGGTACCTCCTCATCTGCCCCAGTACACTCTGAAGACCGGCTTGCTGATAGGTTTGTTCGAGGGGAGACAATCAATGCAGACATTCTGAACCCCCTAATAAAGAACAAACAAAAGATGAAGGCACCTCATCCTACACATCAGCATACTGACAAGAAGATCAGCACCAAAACACCCCAGTTCAGTCAAGGGGGAACCAGCAAATCCAAGTGGGCTGATCAGTATGGACCTCCTCAGCTGACACACCCAGCTCAATATGGTTCATATTATTATGACCCCATAGTCAGAAGAGGACCCAAGAGTCAGAAAAAGAAGAAAGCCGTGCATAAAGCAAAGGTCAGCAGTCCACCAGCTCAGAAGATCCGGACTCCTAAACTTGAAAAGCCTCAGAAGTCAGCAGTGAACAGTGCAGTGGTCAAATATGTTGACTTAAGTGGAAAGAAACTGTTTGAGACCACCAGGGTCGTTAGACAGATATGGGTTACCAAAACTAACATCTAAGGACCCAAAATCAAAATAAAGGGTACCTGAATATATTTTTGTTTTGCAGGTGCACAAAGATCCATGGTATGTGGACAGCGGATGCTCACGACACATGACATACCAAAAGAGTCTGCTGAAGAATTATATCCTTGAATAAGGACCCCGAATCGAGTTTGGAGACAATGCTAAAGGCACACCAGAGGATATGGAACACTCAGCATTTGAACTGCCAAAGTTCCAAGAGTATCATATGTTGAAGGACTTCAGCATAACCTTCTCTCTGTTAGTCAATTCTGTGATAACTCGAATAGAGTAATATTTGACGCTGGTTTTTGTGATGTTATTGATAAATCCACAGGGAAAACAGTGTTATCAGGTTCGCGCAAGAAAAATATATATATGGGTCGATCGGAACTCAGCGAACTCGAACCTTGTCTGTTGGCGAAGAATGACAACCGAACGGGGTGGCTGTGGCACAGAAGACTCAGCCATCTCAACTTCAAAACGCTCAACAAATTAGCAAGAAACACTCTAGCAAGAGGACTGCCGAATGAAGTATTCAGCAAAGACACTCAGTGTGAAGCATGTCTGAATGGAAAGAAAACAAGGAATCAAAATCCACCTGTTCCATCTCCTTCCACTGATGGAATCCTTCAGCTGGTACATATGGATTTGTTCGGTCCAGTTTCTCCAGTGACGATCAGAGGCAAGACATATGCTTTAGTGGTCATTGATGACTATTCGCGCTATACTTGGGTGATATTCATTGCCAACAAGTCTGACGTCAAAACAGAGTTACCAAGGCTTCTGAAAAGGCTCAGTGTCGAAAAGAACACCAAGATTGTCAAAATACGTTCAGACAGAGGAACTGAGTTCCTTAATTTCATGGTAGAGGAGTTCTGCAAGGCAGAAGGAATAGAGCACGTGACATCTGCTGCTCGCACACCTCAGCAGAATGTAGTTGTTGAACGAAAGAACAAAACTCTCAAAGAGGCAGCAAGAACTCTACTCGCAGACTCAGGACTCTCTACCAAATTCTGGGCAGAAGCTACTGATACTGCTTGTTACACTCAGAACCGATCTTTACTGACAAAGCAACAGAAGAAGACACCATATGAACTATGGAACGGCAGGAAACCTTCTCTATCTTATTTCCATATTTTTGGGTGCTCGTGCTTTATCCACAATAATGGGAAAGATCAGCTGAAAACTTTTCATAGCAAGTCAGATCAGGGAGTGTTCTTAGGATACTCTCGGGTCAGCAAAGCTTTCAGAGTATTCAACTATCGAACCCTTTGCGTGGAGGAAAGCCCTACAACTCTGAATCTGAGGACATCAGGAAAGCCCTACAACTTTGCGTGGAGGAAAGCCCATAGCAAGTCAGATCAGGGAGTGTTCTTAGAAGACAGTAGCAATAACTCTAACTCTGAATCTGAGGACATCAGTAAGCAGCTACAAGATCTAAGCTTAAAAGACAAAGTCGAAAAGATCCAGCTATGTTGGGATGATGATTCAGATGAGGAAACTGAAGACAAATATACTGAATCTCAACCTGCAGCAGAAGTAGCTGAGCTGATTGACTCTCTTGAACAGAGTCAATCCCAGGTAACTCAGGTCGATGAAGAAACCCAGAGGTAACTGAGACCACTACTGAGAATAACCACTCAGGGGGAACAACTATTAATGTTCCTGAGCTGAATGCCCCTGAACCTGGTGACTCAGTAGATCACACTCTCATTACTGAAATGCTTCAAACTCAAAATAGTACAACTAAAATGCCTAACTCACCTACTATCTGTGTTGAACAAATTTCAGATGAAGAGCTGAAACATCGTAGATCGTGGCTGGATGCTCACACTTCTGATCTGATTATCGGAGATCCTTCAGCAAGAGTAAAGACAAGATCCAGATTCTGTCAGGGAGAAAGCGCCTTATATTCCTACTTCTTGTCTGCTGACGAACCTCAGATAATTGAGGACGCACTGAAAGATGCTGACTGGATCATAGCCATGCAGGAGGAGCTGAATCAATTCACGATAAACGAAGTTTGGGAGCTTGTCGACAGACCCCGGCATCAACATGTGATTGGAACAAAATGGGTCTTCAAGAACAAGCGAGACGAAAACAACGTCATAGTAAGGAATAAAGCAAGACTCGTCGCAAAAGGCTACTATCAAGCTGAAGGAATAGATTTTGACGAAACATTCGCCCCAGTTGCAAGATTGGAGGCAATCAGACTATTCATGGCCTACGCAACACATCAAAGATTCAGAGTTTATCAAATGGATGTGAAGTCTGCTTTCCTGAACGACGTACTGAAAGAAGAAGTCTATGTAGAACAACCGCTCGACTTTCAGCAGGGACATCAAGTTTACAGACTCAAAAAGGCTCTGTATGGGTTAAAACAAGTACCCAGAGCTTGGTATGATACCCTATCTTAGTTTCTTCTTCAGAAAGGTTTTCAGAAAGGCACAGTAGACCGCACTCTTTTCAGCATTCGACTGGAAGACGACCTATTACTCGTGCAGATCTACGTAGATGACATCATCTTCGGCTCAAAGAATGTCATCATGTGTCAATAATTCGAGAGAATGATGAAGGATAAATTCGAGATGTCAATGATGGGAGAAATAAACTATTTCCTCGGTTTAAAGTCAAACAATCTTAGAAGGGAACGTTCATTAATCAAGGCAAATACACTCGAGACCTCATCAAAAGATTCGGTTGCACATCCGCAAACCTATCAAGATCCCGATGAACACGAACATGAAGATTGATCTTGATAAAGAGGGAGTATCAGTAGACCAAACTGAATTTCGTGCTATAATTGGTTCTTTATTATACTTAACAGCTACTCGTCCTGACATAACTTATGTTGTAGGTGTCTGTGCTCGATTTCAGGCGAATCCAAAGCAGAGCCACATGGACTCAGCAAAGAAGATTCTCCGCTATCTCAGAGGAACACCTGACATGGGTTTGTGGTATCCAGCTGATGATAATATAGAACTAACAGGTTATTCTGATGCTGACTATGCAGGGTGTAGAATTGACCGAAAGTCAACTTCAGGAACGTGTCAGTTCCTTGGCAGTAAGCTAATCTCATGGTTCGCAAAGAAGCAGCACTCAGTTGCCACATCAACTACTGAAGCTGAATACATGGCTGCCGGAAGTTGCTACGCCCAAATCCTTTAGCTGAGACAGCAGCTACGCGACTATGACGTCATTCAGAATGAAGTGCCAATCTTCTTTGACAGTACCAGTGCCGTTGCAATCACTCAGAACCCTGTACTTCACACAAGATGCAAGCATGTGGACATCAAACATCACTTCATTCGTGACCATATCGAAAAGAAGGATATCAGGATGGAAAAGATCCATACTGACCGTCAAAGGGCTGATATACTGACCAAGCCTCTAGCTGAAGCAAGATTCAGAGAACTTTCAGTAGAGCTAGGTCTGCTAGACCCGACTGACTCAAGTCAGTAAGAGGATTCAGGAGAGGAGCATTCAGTAAAGGGGAATGTTTACTCTCAGTACTGAGTAAAATCATTACGAAGAGACTCTACAACCATCTACACGAGGTATCAGGTGACTACAATGTTCAGCTGACAGGTTTGCGTATCTCTACTCAGTAGTAGCCAATGGAACAGTACTATGCGTCTACGACTCAGATTCACTTCAGTTTCAGCATCGTATTTAATGGCTTATAAAATGTCATTTAATATTAACGGTTTAAATTTAATGTACGACATTCTATGCATAAGTATGCTGAACTCTGCCACGCATTTAATGCACGTCGTATCACAGTTACTACTTAGGCAAGTTACAACTGGCTTTTGACTTAGGCGGCAACATGATCATTACCTATAATATATCACTTAATCTTGACCGTCTATCTCATAAAGCATATTTAAACTTAGCCGTTGATCGTTAACCGTTCATCTTCACTTAGATATATATCTGCGATCATATCTTCAAAACCGCCATTAGCAATCTTTCAAATCTTTTTACTCCGAAAATTCTGAGATCCACTTCCTGCAAACCTTACTTGCAAACTTCATCTGATCTTCTTAAAACTCTCAGATTTTCAGTGGTATGGTATTAGATTGTCTTTAACTTGTTTCATTATTCAGCATCGCTATACTGATTATAACATCAAACTCGATACTGATAATTCTACTTGCTTGTTACAGATATAATGGCAGGCCTTACGGTAACAGCTCCAGAGAATATGCAAGAAATCCTTGAGAAAGACCGTGTCTGGTGCGAGCCAGTCATGGAGTTTGACGCATACGATCTAGAGTTCATGGATGAGATCTTCGAAGCTCTCCGCATTACCGGCCTTGAAAGTTTTCTGACGAGGAAGCCCACCTTCTTTCTCCCGAGGCAGGTTGCTGAAGTCTACCTCAACTCAGACTCAGTAGCCGGCGATATTCATGGAAGATTCATTGTACACAACATCGGCGATGTTGCTATGGAGGTGAAGGAAATGTCAATCAAGGAAGCTCTTCGAAGAAGCTTCGATCTACCCTCCGAGGGATATAACGATGACATGATGGATGACTACCTTTCCATCTTCTGCGGGAAGCCTACAGTCTTCAGAGCTACATTCCCAAAGAACACGATGCTACCGCAGTATCGGGCTCTGGTGTACATAGTGACGCAACTGCTGACGAGTCAAGCCGGATCTTTCAATCAAGTATCCAGGCCCAAGCTGCAACTGATGATGACTATCTATGATAGAGCCAAAATTAACTGGACGGAGTTCTTTCTCCGTGAATTCATGGTTCAAGTAGCCAAATTCGACAAAGCATCATACAGACTGAGCGTAAAAGGAAAGTTCCTTTACGGACTGAAGCTATCGGTGATGATTCAGGACTTCTGCGCATCTGACCAGATCACGTACAACGACAAGCAATACTTTAACGTGAAGAAGATAAGATTTCACAACAGGGCAGCAACCCTTCAGCAAATCGGGTCAGGTCCCTCAGCTCAGCAAACTACGCCTCAGAAGAATACGCCATCCAAGAAGCGGTCTCCTCAAGCTAAAACGCCTAAGGCACCGGCAAAGCGACTGAAAAAGACTATTCCCATCGTGCCTACTGAAGTAGAGGCAAAACCCAAGGCAACTGCTGAACAGACTGAGCAGACGCAGCAGCTGAGAGATGAATTAGAGTCTTCTGAAAAGACTCAGTCAGTGGAGAAAGCCGTCTTCACTGAACAAGCAGAAGAAGTGGACCAAAGGGTTCAAATTGAAGAAGTCCAGGGCGGAGACCTTCAAGCCCTGGGCAGTCCTTTTGATGTCCCCCCACTCAGCAGTCTTCCATCTGCTGAGAAATAGACGTCAACAATAGACATAGAAGATTCGGAGACGGCGTCTGAAGAAGAATCTGTCGGGATGGAAGCCTCAGCTATCCAATCTCGAGCATCCCGAGAGATCACAGAGCATATCCCGGAGATTGCTGGCCACCCAGATCTAGTGCTCATTGCCAAGCAGGCCAGATTCCATATGCTACTGAGGTTCTAGGAGTGGCACAACCTTCAACGCCTTATAATCCATCACTCCTGCGAACAATTACACAAAGAGGAACTGAGGATCAGGCAGCAGATAGGCTACTCCGAGCCTGCTGACCTCAAAACCCTTGAAGATTTGAGGGCAGCCATGCTGGCCTTGCTGCATGATCGAAAGCAGGCTTCCGGCTCAGCTCCCTCAGATGGGTCTGACCTCGATGGTCAGGACCCACCCCGCAGGACAAGGATACTCCCACTCGTACTGAATTACCTCTCAGTATGCTTGCTCCTGAGAAGTCGGCAGCTAGTACTTCAACCTATGCAGAACCTGCTCGGCTCTTACTTGAGTAAGCATTTGAAGTAGCGCCCAGCCCCAAAGGCCGACAATCGAAGTCAGTGGCAAAGGCTCTCAAAAGCTAGGGCACTCAGAACCGTGCACTTGCCACAACAATCCACAAAGTGTGGAAGCAGACTGCTCAAGCCACAGGCGCAGAGATTCAGGGGCTGAGAACTACATTGTCAGAATCAGCCGCCCCTAACGTCTCCATCATCGTATCTGAAGCGCTGGCAAAGCAGAAAGCTGATTTCGAAGCTCAACTAAGACTGATCCAGGAAGGACAGGCCAAGCTAATTGAAAATTTTAAAGCCTCTCAGTCCTCCCACACTGAGTCAGTCACAACCATATCCTAGGCCAATGAGCTCAGAATCACTTCTATCCAGCAGGCCATGGAAGATAAGGTTAATGCACAGCTGAAAGAGTTCAAGGCAGCAGCCGATCATTCTTACAAGCGCTACATAGAAGAAATGATCAGTGAGAAGAACGAGCTGCACGAGGTGCTGACCAAGATACATAACAAGCTCGATGAATTGTCAGCCTCGTACACCAGCCTGAACAACAAGGTATCCGCTCCAACCCCTATTATAATTGCTGATGCCAAAAAGGGGGAAAAGGAGGCCCAAAGGGAAAAGGAGGCCCAAAGGGAAAAGGATATAAAGGTAGAAAGGATGGCTAAGCAGACCCCTGCTAAAACTGAGAAATCAACTAAGGGGGAAGCCACCACCAAGGAGCAAGTACTGAAGTCTCCCAAGAAGACAAGGTCAGTAGAAGGAGCAAGCTCAGCTCAAACATCTGCTCCTACTAAACCCATTACAACTGGCGAGGCCCAGGGTGTCTCAGATGCAGCTGCAGCATCAACTGAGACTGGCCCAAGCGGCTCAAAACCCATAGAAGTAGCAACTCAGGCAACCCAAACTCCTTTGGATATAATCAAAGAGGTTGCTGAGTATGCTGACTTGGAGGACTCAGAAGAGGAAGATGCTCCTCTCCCACCTCCAGTAAAAGGCAAAGGAAAGAAGATCCTGAAGCTCCCGACCCCTCCCTCCAAGAAATAAGAGATATATCACTAAGGAGGAGGAGGCTCAGATAGCCGCTGATGAGAAGCTGGCTAGGGAGATAGCCGAAGCTGAAGCAGCCAACAAGCCAAAAGCAAAGACTGCTAAAGGAAAAACAAAGGCTCCAGCACGCGGCAGAAAGAAACCAACACCTGCTAGGTTGCCTCCTAGGAAGCTGAAAATTGGAGATGATGAAGATAGAGAAAAGGAGAAGCAACAACAGAAGTCCACTGAGCAGCAAGGCAAATTAATAGAAAAATCTACTACGCCTGCTGATCAGAACAAGAGCAATCACACAAGCCTTCTTACACTACTTTTGAAGCTCAAGATAGAGAGATGGAAGAAATCTGGGCTTAGCTGGAGAGATATTTATACATAGGCGAAGAGGCTAGACAGATTGAAGCTGCCAGAGAAAGGATTCATATGGCAGATCTTGAAGCCCTAAGGCTGAGAACATAGAAAGAAGCAAGTCAGAGGATCCCGTCTAAGGCTGACATTCCCTACAGATACAGGAAGTTCAGAAAGTCTTCGGATCTGAAGACCTACAGATGGCCGAGAACAAACGAATGGATGCCGGTAGAATTCACGTAAAGATGGGAAGCGCTGAAAATTGAATTCATCAAAAGAAACTACTTCTGGAGTTTCTGGTCAGATAAGCGCAAGGCAGAAGCATATATTAAATACATAATGATCGCTGACTTAGACATGTACGCTAGATTGCAGAAAGCTGTAAAAGAAAATGTCAAAGTCAGAGTCCCAGATCCTAGAATTCTGCCACCCCCACGAAGACTGGATGTATCTATTCATTTCGGCGTAATTGAGAAAGAAGTGAAGTACGCTGCTGAAGCAAAATTCCTTGATGAAGATGAGCCAGCGGACTTTGCTGAGATAATGAAGCTGCGGAAGAACATTTATCGGATGTATGGAGTGCCCCTTCCCAAAGATTCAGCTCAAGAATTCAAGGACAGGATTAGTCACTTCAAGTGATGTTCAACTTCTTTATTTCCTGTATGTTTTAGTCTAGCAGAGATGTATATGTACTGATTTCCTTATTTATATATATGATATCTCTGTTTGGCTTTGACAATATCTTATTGTCTAAATAAGCCGTGTTTGTCTTATGCTTAACACTCAGAATTACTAAAGTGATTACTAACTCACACACTCACTAATTCTTTGTCAGTAGCCGCTTTGATTCTGATAGACTAGTTGTTTCCTTGAAAGGGGAAATTGTTAAGACAGGGAGAAATGCTTAGTCTCTATATTCTGACTCTCTGCCCTGCTCCCTTCAGTAGTCTAGAACTTGAAGAACAACTCCACTGATCCTACTTGTAATATTGTAAGGAGCTCTGTTTCTGACAAGTTTAGTGTTAGTTTGCATAGATGTTGTTAGGTTTTGGCATCATCAAATAGGGGGAAATTGTTGGGTGATGATTCTCTCCTCAGCACTGTTGCATATAGTGAGAAATGATTCTGTCTTCTGTACTGACATATACTCAGTAGCCTTCTGCTCTGAACGAGTCTATGAAGATTTGAAGATCCCAAAACCCTATCTTGATCGGTGAACCATTACTTTATATTTGTGTTTGTCTCTGAGGTTTCAGACTCAGTAGACACTCTGCTCTGGTTCAGGCGTTCAGTAGCTTTTCAGTCTCAGCACCAGAAGTAGAAGACTCAGCAATACTGGACTCAGCAGGAGGAGTACACTGAAAGGAGTCAGTGGAACTGAACTCAGCAGGAGTAGTTCACTATACTCAGAGCTGATCTTCAGTAGAGCCAACTCAGCATGGTCACTACTGAATCAGCGATCAGACTCAGCAATGGCCAGACTGTCTTTTGAACTGTCAGATCTTTTAAAAGTCAATCAGTATAGTCAAATACGAGGATAAGAGAAGTCAGCTTCAGATCTCCTCGAAGTCTGTTCCGTCTCAACCACTTTCCAAACCTCGGCAAATGACAAGCAGACACCTGTCCTACACCTACTAAAGCTGCAAGTCAACAACTTTCTGAAAAAGGAGGGAAAGGACACTGTCACTCTACTTCAAAAGAGCCGTTAGCTACCAAAAGAGAGAGATAAAGGGATCATCGTCTCCAACGGATCTTTCCTAATCTCTTCTCTATAAATAGAGGGATAAATCAAAATTTTAAGCACACAAGACTAACGAGAAAACGAACGACACATAGCGAGCATTCAAACGAGCTAATCCGAAAAGCCCAAGTCTTCCGCAAGAAGTTCGAAGAATATATCTCTGGCAAAAGACTACATTCTAGCTCTTAGGGAACCAAGCTTAAATCCTTACATACAAGCCTCTAGTATCCAAACGACGTTACACGAACCCATAGCTAAACTCAGCTGTTCATCGTTCTAGAAGCTACCTTCTTGTTCCCTATCCCTCTAACCTAAGCTCAATAGAACATATCCATAGCTTAGACGAAGGAGTTCATATTTGAACTTAATCCTTATTGTAAAAGGACTCCTTCATAGTTGGAGAGTTTGTCAAACACTTCAGTTTGATAACCGTGTAAACTGAGACTTGCTCAGACCAATTAATATGTCCCTTGAGAGTGAAAGCACGAAAGTTTTTGGAAAAGAAAAAAAGGGAGTTGGTTTTAAAAGAGAAGGAGAGAAACGGACGCAGGAACATTCAGGAAATCTTCATCAACTCCTTTTGGGGAAGAAAACCATCAGCATCATGGGGAGAATCGAGACAATCTTTTGATGAGATTGGACATTAAGATTGAGAAGTCTTTTTATCCTTTCTTTTAAATTTTTGTACTCGAATTCTCTCTTGTTTTATCGACTATGTTTTGTGGCTAATTCCCTTCACTAGGGATTAGGTTGTTTATGATTATGAATGATATTTAATCTTTATTGATTTTAGTTCTTCATCCTTTTCTTAATTCTACTACCTTGTTTAATTCACATGTATGTGCCTGATCAACATATATATGATATTTGTGATTGATTTCTTATAACCCTTGAGATTGCTCCGCGCAATGGATAGTAGGATATGCCCGAGAATAGTTATCAGAGTAGGCTAATAAGGGTATAACATGTTCAACACCTAGGATTGTAATGGGTTCGTTTAATTTCTATATCACGAAAGTAGGTATATCATTTATACGAGCACGTCTTATTCGAATCGAGAGATTTTTTAAGATACGTTAGAGTGCATGATGTATGATAGTTGAAGAACATAATTAATAGGTTAATTGGATTTCTAATCATAGCCCGACATTCCTAGTTCATTGTCATTTACATTTATCTAATTTTAGTGTTTTAGATTTAATCATATAAAACATTGGTTTACTTGTTTTATGTTATTGGAATAATTGAAATAGAAGTGTTACTGTCTCTGTGGATCGACCTTGGTACTCTAGGATTTAATACTACAATAGGATTACATTCGTACACTTGCGAATAAAATTCATATCAAGTTTTTGGCGCCGTAGCCGGAGATGGTGTTTATTTTTCTACTTGTGTTATTCTAATAATTTTTATTTTAGTTTGTATCTGTTTATATATTGTTTCAATCTATTCATTTACTCAGTTAATGACCTGATCTCAAAAGGAGCTTAACTTATTTTGGATTCAGAGATCAAGAAGACTTGCAAAAGAAACAACAAAGCTAAGAAACTGTGGAAGATAAACTTGCAAGAATCACCTTCTCAAGGATTGGGTTCGGACATCACATAATCTGAAATGGAAATTGAAGCAGAGCTAGTTGTTCCAATGGCAGGAAGGCAGGAAAATAATAATGGAGGTGGAGAAGATCCACCACCAGCTATGCGCCTTCGCGATATTCAGAGGCCTGTTATTGCAGCCAACCCTCATTGCATTAGGCTGAGTACGAGAGCCCGAAATTATGAGTTGAAGAATCTGCATTTTAACAAACTCCCAATTTTCTATGGATTGGCGAATGAAGATCCCTTGGCATTCATTAGGGAATTCTTTGCTATTCTACAAACCTTTCCATTGAGTGACTTAACTGAGGAGGAGTTGAAGATGCGTTGTGTCCCTTATTGCTTAAAGGATAGGGAGAATACTTGGTTCCTTGGTTTGGAGAAAGAATCATTATCTACTCAGGATGAAGTTTATGATGTGTTCATTTCACGATATTATTCATCTCAAAAGACCAATGATAACAGAAACAAGATCTACACATTACACAAGTCGTAGGAGAGCCTCTTCATGAAGCATGGGAGTGATATAAGGCACTTATTACTCAATGTCCACATCATCAATTCTATGACGCATTACTTGTGCGGTAATTCTATGATGGGCTAACTGAGATCACTCAACAGCGTGTGGATCTAAGTGCTGGTGGTTTTATAGGAAACAAGACGGCCGATGAGATGAATAATATTTTCAAAGAGCTAGCTGAAGGTTCAATGCAGAAAGCTATTCGAGGACAAAAAGCTCCGATTAATGAAGTTAATGAAATCAATACATCAATTTTCAACAATTTAACCACTCAAATGGCAGAAATGGGCAAGAAGTTGCAGAACATGCAAATCATGATGCAGACACCAACACAACCACTTCAGGAACAAGCAAATGATTATATGATGGGGCCTCCAACAAATCACAGTCAGCAAGAAGAACAAAATAATTCTTTTTATGATGATGTATGTTATGCTGGTCCTTATGGGGGAGGACATCCAGTACCACTTTTGCAAAAGAATAACCCATATTCTGCTACTTATAATCCGAGTTGGACGAATCACCCAAATTTTTCATGGAGTCAACAAGGGAGTAGTTCACAACCTCATGGATTTCATTACAATCAGCAAAGAGCAGCTCCATAAGCTCCACCTCCACAGCCTCCTCAACAGAAAAAGCTAACATAGGAGGAAACACTGATTGAAGTGCTCAAAAACCAACAATTTGCCTTAGACGAGTGAAGGCAATTGAACAAGAATATTGAGCATCAAATGGGTCAGATTGCGAAGGGACCATGGAAAGCTTCCAAGTAATACTGAGATAAATCCTAAAGAGGCTAAAGCCATCTCCTGTTGTTCCTGTAAGATACTTAATGATCCGGTGGTCAAGGCACATGTGGTGCCTAATTTGGATGAAAAAGTTGAGGGAAATCTTGATGAGGAAGTACAAGTGCCTATCTCTACAGAGGAAAAGGCAAGGCTTGACAACATACCAGAGGTGAATGCTTATGTCCCTCCTATTCCTTTTCCTTCCCGTTTGAAGAAAAAGTCTGATGAAGGAAGATATCAGAAATTTTTGGAGATGTTTAAAAAGCTACATGTCAATATCCCTTTTGCCGAGGCTATAGCAAACATGCCTTCTTATGCTAAATTCTTGAAGGATTTATTGTGCAACAAAGAAAAACTACAAGAATTTGCTACAGTTCCTATGTCTAGGCAATGTTCGGCTATAGTTCAGAATCCTTTAGCATTAAAGAGAGCAGATCCAGGTAGCTTCACGGTACCGTGCTATATTGAGTATATTTTAGTGGCTAAATGTTTATGTGATCTTGGTTCTGCTATCAATTTAATGCCTCTCTCGTTTTTCTTGAAGTTGAAATATGTTGAATTAGTGCCAACTAATGTAGTACTTCAATTAGCGGATCATTCTCTACAATATCCAGCTGGAATGATAGAGGATATGGTGGTCAAGGTCGGAAAATTTTATCTTCCTGCAAATTTTATTATCTTGGATATGGAGGAAGATGTCAACACTCCAATCATATTTATGCGAACTTTCTTAGTTACTGGAGGAACAAATATTGACATGGTAACCAGTCTATTGACTCTCAGAGTTGGGGGAGAGAAGTAGGAATTTCAAGTTTCTAAAGCTATAAAGAATCATTCTGTATATTCTTCATGTTGTCGAGTGGATGCCGTTGATTTATGTGCTTTAGAGTGTGACACATCCTTCTCCCCATCTGATGTGTACGAGAAGGTAATTGCTAGAAGTTTGGATGATTCTACGTTAGATGATCAATGTTTAGATGCAGTGAAGTTTTTAGAAGGTCAAGGAGATCTTCCCTTGAAGAGGAGTGCCCACATTGAATTAGTGAATGCCACTGAATAAACACCACATCCGAAATCGGAACCCAAGCAATTACCGACTTACTTGAAGTATGCATTTTTGGGTCCAGATGAGACATATCATGTGATTATATCTTCTTCTTTGAGTACGGCGGAGACTAATTTATTGCTAGGATGTCTCGAGACCACAAACAAGCTAGTGCTTGGAGTATTTCTAATATTAAAGGATTTAGTCCATCAGTGGTCATGCATAAAATTCTCATGGAGGATAATGTTCGGTCTTCAGTTGAACATCAACGCTGGTTGAATCCTAACATGACAGAAGTGGTCCAGAAGGAGGTAATCAAATTACTTGATGTTGGGATCATTTATCCTATATCTGATTGTGCTTGGGTGAGTCCTGTTCAAGTTGTTCCAAAGAAGGGTGGTATGATAGTGGTAAAGAATGATAAGGATGAATTGATATCCACTCGCACTACCACGGGTCGGAGAGTTTGTATTGATTATCGAAAGCTTAATGCAGCCACAAGAAAGGATCATTTTCCTTTACCCTTTCTTGAGCAAATTTTGGAGCGCTTATCCGGTCACCAATTCTATTGTTTTCTTGATGGCTATTCCGGGTACAATCAGATTGTTGTAATCCCCGATGATCAAGAAAAGACCACTTTTACTTGTCCAAATGGTACATTCGCATATCGAAGGATGCCCTTTTAACTTTGTAATACACTAGCCTCCTTTCAACGGTGCATGATGGCTGTCTTTTTAGACATGGTCGAAGATATCATAAGGTATTTATGGATGATTTTTCAGTTTATAGTGCTTCTTTTGATGCATGTTTGAAGAACTTAAACCGTGTTTTGGAAAGATGTGAAGAATCAAATTTGGTACTAAATTGGATGAAATGTCATTTCATGGTAAGAGAAGGGATTGTGTTAGGTCATAAGGTATCTGAAAAAGGGATAGAGGTGGATAAAGCAAAAGTTGAGGTAATTGAGAAGTTACCACCTCCTACTTTCATTAGAGGAGTTCGAAGCTTTCTTGGACATGCTGGGTTTTATTGTCGATTTATCAAAGATTTTTCCAAGATTGTGATACCTCTATGTGATTTGCTTGCAAAGGATGTGAAGTTTGTATTTACTCAAGAATGTCTTCAGGCTTTTAATACAGTTAAGAAGGAACCCACATCTGCACCTATTATCACTGCACCGGATTGGAGTTTGCCATTCGAGATGATGTGTGATGCTAGTGATTATGCAATTGGGGCTGTCTTGGGCCAAAAGAAAGATAAGCGATTACATGTGATTTAATATGCTAGTAAAGTCATGAATGGTGCTCAAATCAATTACACCACAACAGAGAAGGAATTACTAGCTATAGTGTTTGCCTTTGAGAAATTTCGATCTTATCTTCTTGGTTCTAAGGGTATTGTTTATACTGACCACTTTGCTATCAAGTTTTTGACGTCAAAGAAAGATGCTAAGCCGAGGTTAATCCGTTGGCTCTTATTGCTTCAAGAATTTGACGAGGAAATTCAAGATAAAAAGGGTACGATAAATTCTGTTGCAGATCACTTATCTCGGTTGGAAGGTGTGGACATGAATGATGATATTCCTATTCATGATCAATTTCCTGATGAGCAACTTATGGCAATTCACACACATATTGCTCCATGGTTTGCCGATTATGTCAATTTTATAGCCTCGAATGTCATTCCTTATGATTGGTCTTTTACTCAGCGAAAGAAGTTTTTCTCTGAAGTGAACCTTTATATGTGGGATGATCCATTATTATTACGGAGATGTGCTGATGGTATTGTTCGTACATGTATAGCGGAGGAGGAGATGAGGCCGATTTTGGAGCATTGTTACTTTTATGCTTGTGGAGGTCACCCTGGTCCTGATAGAACTGTAGGTAAGGTTCTTCAATCGGGTTTCTTTTGGCCTACCTTATTCAAGGACGCTTGAAGTTTTGTTATGTCTTGTGATCGTTTTCAAAGAACATGGAATATTGTTCGTCGTTATGAACTGCCTCAAGTGGGAATCCTTGAAGTTGAACCATTGGACTTGTCGGGGCTGGACTTCATGGGTCCATTTCTACCATCATATGGTATGTTGTACATTTTTTTAGCAGTTGATTATGTCACCAAGTGGATGAAAGCAGTGGCTCTAGCATACAACACTAGTAAGAGTGTTGTTAAATTTCTCAAGAAGTTCATTTTTACAAGGTTTGGAGTTCCTCGAGCTATCCTTAGTGACCATGGAGTTCATTTTGATAACGCACAGTTCAAGTCTTTGTTGAGTAAGTATGGTGTGAAGTACCGAATGGGAACCACTTATCATCCCCAAACAAGTGGTCAAGTTGAAGTTTCTAATCCAGAGATCAAGCAAAACTTAGGAAAAACTGTGAATTCTTCTCGAAAGGATTGGTCATGGAAGTTGGATGATGTTCTATGGGCATATAGAACTGCTTTCAAGACACCGATATGAATGTCCCCTTACCGCTTAGTTTTTGGGAAGTCTTGCCGCTTACCGGTTGAGTTGGAGCATCGTGCTTATTGGGTTGTAAAGACATTTAATTATGATCTTAAATCTCCCGGTGAAAAGCGAATCTGACAATTGAATGAATTGGAGGAGATTCGTTGTGATTCCTATGAGAATTCCCGCAATTACTAGGAAAGAGCTAAAGCATGGAATGATCATCATATTTCTAGAAGGGAATTTCAAGTTGGCCAAAAGGTTCTACTCTTCAATTCTTGCCTGAAGTTATTTCCTAGAAAACTCAAATCTCGATGGTTCGGTCCTTTTGTTGTTACTCGGGTTGGATCTCAAGCTGGAATTGAAATCTCAAAGGAGGGGCAGACACCATTTATGGTGAATGGTCAACATCTGAAATTGTAGTTAGAGATTGCGGATGCTTGAAAGATCGAGTCCTTCTGCCTCTTCCAGGCAAATTTATCTCTTCTGGCCTGCTGTTCAGCTCGTTGGGCAGCTAACAGCTCCGGACAATCGTACTGATAATGTCCATTTTTCTTGAAGTTGTAGCACATAGAGACTCTGCCACCCTTTTTAAATGTGTCATTTAATGGACTGGCAGTAGGCTCCGTATTCCTGCATTCAGGAGAAAGTTTAGATTTTTCCCTTTTATGATTATCTTTCTTACCAGAAGAAGAATCTTTGTGGTATTTCTTCAGCTTTCTGACTCTTTCCTTCTCCCTTTGATACTTTAGAGATAGAAGCGCGTGTCGTTCAGTAAGAGGAGTCTTAATGGATTTTGGTATTGACGTGGCAACTGACTTGCTTGGTGAACCGGAGCTAGCTTCAGAAGTGCTGACTGCTGCTTTAAAAGCATGGTCGATTGGAGTGTCAGCTAGAGCACTAGCACACCATTGGGGTAGACTGTGCTCGAACTCCTCCATCTTTAATTCTGAAAATATAACATCAGGAGTTAAAGCATTAAGATCAGAGCGACGCAAATAAGTAGCAAAAGGAAGCCACTTCAGTCCAGGCAGCGCTCTCAGGATATTGGTGTTCATCTCTCAGGATATTCCCCAGCCCCTTGATACATTGATCTGATTTATAAATCTGACGCTAAGCTCGTCAATGGATTGACTGTGCTTCATGGCGAATGTCTCAAACTTTTGAAGCTCCAACTCGAGCTTATTTTCTTTGATCTACGGAGTCCCTTGGTTCAGTACAACTGGGGTATCCCAAAGTTCTTTCACCATTCTACAGTCTTGCACTCTCCTGAGGTGAGAATCACTAAACGTCGTCAGGATTGCATTCTGCGCCACTCGATCAAGGTTGTGCAATTTCTTCTCTTCAGGTGTGAAGGGGACTTTATCTTCGGGAACCTTTGCCCCAGTCTGTGCTCCTACACCTCCCACAGTAGTAAATTCGATGTTGTCGATCATAGGAATGATTATTCCTGTCTCGAGGACATTAATCATGCTGTCATGCAACGATGTAAGGTGCGCCTCCATTCTGACGCGCTATACCATATAATTCTCAACAGAGAACATAGGTACCATCCGAATACCTGACATATCAGACATTTTAAGCAGATAGTATAAGGATGAATGAAGAGATGCTCCTACAGTGAAAACGTTTTTCTTGATCTGTTCGAGTAGAAAATAAGTTTTCAAAATGATGATCAAAAGAACACCGCTCTTCTACCAATTGTTGGTCCAGAGACGAGTATCAGGTGTATGTGTGTGTGTGTGGGGGGGGTTATACACCTGAGTCCAAGTTTTTCCTCAAACGCGAAGGTCAGTCTTGTACTGAGTTTTTGCTACTAACGGGTTCAGTGCCAGTTAAGCCTTCTGATCACGGGGCAGAGTGATTCAGCAACTGAATTCTTTCTACTGAATGATGTCAGTACTGAGAAATTTAGTAGCAGAATATAGTGCGGATTAGTGTGGGGCCCATTTTAATTTCGTCTCTTTGAAAAACGTTTTATGCAAACCAAAACTGTTTTGACTAGTGCAGTTTTAAAGTCAGTTTTATTGAAGGTATGATTTTGTAAAAATTTAAACACAGATGCAATAAAACAGTAAATGACACGAGCAGTTTTTAACATGGTTCGAATACGCAAAATCCTACATCCATGGTCCTGCAAAGTAGGAGGTCTTGTTGATTTATCTTAGTAAGCCTCAGCAAGGTTTCGGTGCACTGGACAAAGCCTTCTAAGTTATAGTCCTTAGCGACTTTACAGATTCAAACCGGAGTTAGACTGTTTTCTCCAACAATAAAGGAGTTCTTACTATAAGAACGTTTCACTAAAAGTGAGCTCCTTCGAAGGTTCTAAGCTAAGATATTACAATGAAGGCTTAGATAGAGAAGGGGAGTAAGGGTTCTATAGAGAGAGGAACTAAGAAGGATCTTCAAAAAGAGCAAGTTCTTCACTGTGTATGGCTTTGAGTTCGCTAGAGATTATTTGCTTGAAAGCTTGTGTGCCCGGTTGGTTGTCTTTCTGCTTGAAGACTCTTCTCTATTTATAGTTGTGACCTAGACATAGATCCATCGGAGAGGACTATGCCACGTGCCATAAGACTCTAAGGAAAATTGTCATATACTTTCGAAATGTCGCCGCAGAGTGGTTGGCTTTCTATGCATGAGAGCAACTTTTGTGTCAGAGTAGGTAAGCTCTGCTTGCTTCTCATTGGTCGAGGTATTGCGGTAGGTGAGACTTGTCAGACATCATTCTTCCAGCTGAGTTGACTTCCTCTGAACCTCGGATACTAAGTATCCTCTGCTGACATTCGACTGATAAAGGTCAGGCTGTCGATTTCCTTATACGGCCTGCAACTAAGTTGTAGCTCTTTCAGTAGATCAAGGCTTATCAAACTGAGTTTTCTTTCTGAGTCTGGTGAAAGATGATCTTCTACTGAGTGCTTTCAGCTTCTGACTCGAAGATAATCAACTAAGCTCTTCATTCATTCAGTAGATCAAGGAAGATCGTACTGAGTCTTCTTCTGAGCGCTGAAGGATGATCTTCTACTGAGCGCTTTGACTCTGAAGAATAGTGAGCTCTACTAAACCGATGACTTGGGGTTCTGAAACTTTAACTTCTCTACTAAAGTTTAGTCCAACAATATACCCCTTACAGGAATTAGACAAAATAATCTATGAAGATCAAAGAGGTCTAGCCTATTACATCAGTCAGTTCATCACACACTGGGGTTAAGATAGGGGTTTTTGGATCTTCAATTCCTCATAACAATACAGTTTAGTATCCCTACAATTTCCCCCCATGTTCCTGACTCATATTACATATAATCATCTGACAGTAATTTATATACATTTTACTATTCCCTCTATTAGATGAGTTATGCAGAAACATCTACTGAGTCAAGTCTTATGTGTCCCCCTAACAATGGTCTACTTGACCACTCCAAAAGCCAAGAAACTTAAGTTGAAAATGCCAGACGAGGAGATCGCCTATGATGAAAAGCTAGCGCGAGAACTTCAAGAACAAGAAGAAGGGAAGAAGAAAAAGGCCAAGAAAGGCATACAAATCAGATCTCCAGTTCCTACCAGAACCAGATCTGTGATGCCCAGGTACTCCAGTTGAGCTTCTGCTCAAATCCTTAAGTCCAACGAAGCTAAGAAGAAGCCTAAAGCTTCTAAGTCCAAGTCAGTTGGACCTAGTGATTCATAAGTTTGACAGACTATCCCCTCCACTGAACTTTCGAAGAAGCAAGAAGCTGAGATGAAGTAGATATGGTATGCCTGTGAAAGAGGCTTAGATATCACTGTTGAGGCCAGAAAAGTACAAGCTGGAGAAAGATGCCAGAGAGTGAATCCCCGAAAAGGACAAAAGCATTCCCACCACTTCCAAATATTTTAGAAGAAGGGAACAAGGAAACAACATCAAAAGAGTTATCTTTCCAAGGACTGATGAATGGGTGCCCTTTAAGGATCTATTCATGAATCGACAACTATAAATAGAGAAGAGTCTTCATATAGAAAGACAACACAAGGAACCAAGCACTCAAGCAAACACACTCTAGCGAACTCAAAACCAAACACAACGAAGAACTTGCTCATTTGAAAGGTCATCTTAGTTCTTCTCTCTAAATATCCTTTAGTTCCCCTTATCTAACCTAAGAGTGCTTATTGTAATATCATTAGCTTAGAACCTCGAAGGAGTTCATCTTTGTGAGATGTTCTTATTGTAAAAACTCCTTCATAGTTAGAGAAACTCAAACCTTCACGGTTGAGATTGTAAAGTCACTACGACTACAAGTAGATATCTGTCCAGCGTACAGATTAACTGATACTTGCTAAGTATTAGCAAACAAGAACGTATTTGTCTAGTAAACAAATCGACTGAGGCTTCCTCATTATAAGCTAATCAAGAAATCCTGCTTTGTTTAGGACAGCGGACGTAGGATCCAGCGTATCCAAACCACTTTAAAAACTGCTTCTGTTGATTTACTGTTGCATTGATAAATGTTCACAATGCATAAAACTGACTTTAAATCAAACAACATAAAACGGGTTTTCAACTGAGACAAACATATATTTTGGGCCAACACTTCCGCACACAATTTTCGACAATGAACTACTGTTCACTGACATAAGTTAGTAGACTGTACTCAGTAGAGGACTCTCTGCCCACGCGATTTAGAAATCTTAACTGGCGACTGACTTGTTCATTAGCAATATTCAGTCCTATTGACTTTCGCATTCTGAGAAATAATTTGTCTTCATGTGTATTCACCCCCCCATACACCTGAGGCTCGTCTCTGGACCAACACTAGGCAGCAACCTTATTTCGTGTTTTCAAAGAAACAACAGTCAGTAGCAACGTAAACTACTGAAGCTGAGTATATGGCTGTCGGAAGTTGCTTTGCCCAAATCCTATAACTTCGACAACAACTAAAAGATTACGATTCCAATCAAGATGAATCGTCCATCTACTGAGACAATAACAGTGCTATTGTAATTACTCAGAATCCAGTTCTCCATATGAGATGCTAGCATGTGGATATCAGACACCACTTCATTAGAGATCATGTCGAAAAGAAAGTTACCGAAATGGAGAAAATCCACACTGAAAAACAAAGCACCGATATACAGTACTCGTACTAATTGAGATAAACGATATTATCAAGAACAACAGAGTTTGGTCCCATCTTGTGATGGCCTTCAGGTAGCCTGAAAAACAAAGCACCGATATACATGGAGCCTATCTTCGATGCTCTGAGTGCATCAGGCCTCAAGACGTTCCAGACTAGGCAAACTCACGTTTGCCTACTAAGGCAGGTGGCAAAGTTCATCTACAATTTACACCGTGAAGAAGACAATGTTATGGACATATGTTTCATCACATATTAAGAGGAAGAGAAGCCCCAAATATGGAAACCATAAGTTGCCCTTATCGAAGTATAAAACCATCTGATACATAGCTTCAACCTACCGAACGACGACATCTCACCCATTTGTTACAAGGAAACATCTATCAATACATATCTTCACCGTTTTTGTGGTGGTAGAATGTAAGTTTCAGAGTCGCATTTGCGAAGAATCAACTCATACCAAAGTACAGAGTACTGGCGTGTATTGTCTCACACATCCTGACCAGTTCAGCAGGACCCTTCAATCAACTATCTAAGGTCAAGCTTCAGATCATGATGGCTATCATGGACAAAGAAAGAATTAACTAGGTATTGTTCTTCACGAGTGAATTTAATGCTTAGGCTTAGAAATTTATAGACTCAGATGGAGTACTTAAGCTCATATCAGTCGGCAAGTTACTATATGGAAGCCGAGTATCCATCATGATCACAGATTCCTGGAAAGGAAATGTCACCTTTAATGACTTTAATTCTTCAATCCGAAACACATGAAGTTTCAAACAAAGGCAGCAACTGAGAAATCAATTGGGCATGGTGTGGTAGATAAACGCTCAATACTAGTGACTCAGACATCACGGCATGAGCCCTCTAAGAAGAGGAAATTAATCAAGCAGGATGACACTACTGTGACTGTCATTGAGCATATCGAAATACAGGTCTCAGAGTTTGGCAAGAAAGAGGCCACTTTGAATGAGAAAGTCAAGAAGATTGACTCTGAATAGACCAGTCTGAACCATAAACTAGAACAGACGCTCCAATGACTGAAGTGTTAGAGAATCTACCGAACACTATTGAAGCTGCTAAGAATAGAGCCCTTGAAGAAATTGTTAAACAGATACCAGAGATCCTTGATTATTCGGATCTGGTAGATAAGCGTGTAGGGCTAGGGTTCAAATGCGTCTGCTATTCCTGGATTGGGATATCCTGGATGAGACGATCAACCTAAGAATTGTCCCTACATTAATGTCCAAAGAACAACAATAAAGGATGGAATTAGGCTATGGGGAGCCAGTTGATATCGCGTCCATGGACACTATAAGGTCTACTATGCTCTTACTTCTGAGTCTGAAAGAAGAAACTGAATTTCCTAATCAATAGTAGCAGACTCAAGATGACAAAGTTGAACCTGACAAGGACTCAGCACCCCAGAATGCAAACCAGGGATGATATGCTGAGGGACAATTTCCCATTGATCACGATAATGCCCCTCCATCGCCTCCATCTGGTGCCATCAAAGCTGCAACTACTTCTTCCAAAAAGCAATCAATCACATGTACTAAGGAGAGACTCAGTGAATCTCGTCATCAAGCTAAAGATATTACATAAGTCTCTGCAAAGAGCATAAACAAGAGCCTAAAACGTCAAGGACACAAGAACCAACTTCTCGCGAAGGAGGTTCATATTAAGTTGTCCCAATAAACCAAGGTACAAACTGAGAAGCTCGGTGCCCTGACCACTAAAGTAAACAGGGCAGTACTCTACCAACTCCAGATACTGATATGATCCTCTAAACAACAATAGATGCTTAGAAGAAAGAGCTCACAACTCAGTTCCAACATATAATTGAGGAACAAGCCAAATCGTTCACTAAGAAGATGTTTGTAGCTATGACGGAGCTTGTAAGAATCACAGAAGAGCGAAATAAATTCACAACAAGAAGAGTGTATCTGGCACTGACTGAACAAGCAACCTCTCTGATAAGAGGGAAATCTTTACGTCTTCTAGATGACTCCCTCAAGAAGCACTCAATAGATAAAGACGAGTTTCTGAAAGTCATTAGAACTGAGCATGATAAAGAATGGGCAAATCCTATACCAGTGTCGTTTCTAATGTTGAGGCCAGAGTCAACACAGTTCAGAATTCTATTGTGTCCCTTTTACATCAGGTGACCGCCCTTTCAACCCTTATATCAAAGTTTGATTATGCCCAAAAGGGTGAAGGTATTTATAAAGGGAAGATTGAGGATATCAAGGAAGAAGATCTAGCAATCATTAATGATCTTCCACATCAGAATAAGGGGGAAGGAGAGAAGGAAATAGAAGAGTGGCCAATGATCTTTTCAGTAGGTGGTGGATTAGGGGAAGGATCCTCAGCTCAGGCCGCAGCTATTGATGAAATAGCTAAGTTTGTGGATGAGCCATAAGAAGAAGATGAGCCAGTACGCTCAGCAGCAAAAGTCAAGATACATGCTAACAGATCTCTTACTCCACCGCCAAAATTCAAAACTTCCGATGAGCAATATGCATATGGCAAAGCAATGGATGAAAGATTACAAGCTAAGGAAGATGCTCTAGATGCTAAGAAGAAAAGTCAGAAGAAGCATGTAATGATTACAACAGCTGTATCAAAGAAAGCTAGAACTCTTATTCTGAGGCAAACAAGAGCTAAGGCTGCCAAAGCCAAAGAAGATAAAGCAAAGGAAGCTGGAAAATCTCAAGCACCTGAATCGTAGGTCAAGGGCTCAGAAGATGAAACAGAGAATCTTCCTGAACAACACATTCCTTTGACCACATTATCTAAGACTATAACTAGGGATCTGTTAGGAGAACGGACCGACTAAGGCTTGCTCGGTATAATAAATACAAGACATCCTGCCTTGTTCTGGAAAGTGGACGTAGGATCTTGCGTATCTGAACCACTTTAAAAACTGTCTATGCAATACTATTTCATTTTTTTGCTTTTCACCCTGCGTAAAACTAATTTTCTAAAATTCGTAAGCCAGATTAACAGTAAAGTAGAATACACGCACAAGCATAACTTGAAACATTTTCAGTAATAACATTTTTCAAACAAAAGATGATAAAATTGGGCCTACCCATTCCGCATATTCATCTATTGAATCTACTATAGACTACCTGAAGTCAGTAGACAATGTTCAGTTTATTGAATCACTCTTCCCACGTGACCTGAAAGTTAACTTGGCGAGCTGAATTCTTCTGTGAACAAACTTAATACTATACTGACATTAGCGTTTGAGTCGAAACTTGAACTCAGGTGTATTCAATCCCCCCCCCCTCACACACCTGAACACTCGTCTCTAGACAAACAATTGGAATCAGAGCGTTGTTCTTCTGATCACCATTTTCTGAATTCAGTGGCCTACTCAGGCAGATCCTGAAAACGTTTTAACTGCATCTGCATTTCTTTCATTGGATCTAATAATGATAATCTCGTTGAGAAATATGCCC
Organism: Lavandula angustifolia; assembly: GCA_028984105.1. Taxonomy (NCBI): domain Eukaryota; kingdom Viridiplantae; phylum Streptophyta; class Magnoliopsida; order Lamiales; family Lamiaceae; genus Lavandula; species Lavandula angustifolia. The sequence goes on along the minus strand of CM054806.1, from coordinate 17,799,553 downwards.
TTTTAGCTTTAAAGTATCATAAGGAGAAGGACAAACTCAGGAAGATGAAGAGAGTTTCCAAGAAATCTTATGGTAAGAAAGATAACTATAAATAGAAAGAAGAGTCTAACTCTTAAACTCAATGCAGGAACACTAAAACTACTGCCAATACAAGGAATGATACATACAAAAGAGAAGGCAGAAGCTCGACGTGTTATAACTGCAAAAAGACAAGATATAAGACATATCTAGAAGAAAAGACAGAACCAGTACGAGTGTCTAGAACTCTCAGCTACTGAATGGGCTGAACGACAGGTCGGGAGAGAAAAATTTGCCAGAAAGAGGTAGGCCTGCATTGCCGGAGAACTCTCTGATTGCACCAGTGAATAAGAAATGTTCATGATCTCATCGGAAGATGAAGCTGTATTCATGGTAATCGAAACTGAAGAAGAAACTAAACTATGTCTGATGGCCGGAGAAGAGCCTGAGGTAAACTCTAATTTCAATATAAATCCCTTTTCACCTGGCACACACGACACTACACTGTTGCAGGGGAACCTCTAGATGTGGTTCTAGCCTACGGAGATCTCCTAGAAGAACAGAAGACCACTAAGTCCAGTAAGATACTTCAGGAGCTGGAACTCCTACGAGCTGAAAATCATAGACTTTCCCTGAAACGCCAGGTGTCTACTAAGTCAGAAGGACTTGTTTTGAGACAAAAGGAAGAGATTAATTCTCTAATGACCAAGTCTTAATAGCGAGAAGGTTAAATTTCAGTTTTGAACAATGATATTTTCTAAGAAAGATACTGAAATTGCAAGTCTAAATCAAAAGCTTACACAAGTCAAGGCTGACTACGAAACACTAAGGCAAAGTGATGGGTTTTGGAGAACCTTAATGACTGAGCATTACCTTGGCAAAAGAAAATCTTGAGATGATGCTACGAACTCAAAGACCAGCATTCACTATGGGAGGACTTGGATACACTCATGAGACATCAATTTCAACGAATAAAAGCTCAGAAAAGCTGATAGAGAGGTTTGTTCAAGGGGAAACAGAATAAGGAGAACCTACCCAACCACATGTCAAGAACAAAAAGAAGATGAAAGCACCTCAGCCGAAATATCAGCAGATGACCAGTGATTCAAGCCCCGGAACACCCAGATCAAACTCAAGGGTAATCAAGAAGGTCGGGTGGGCTGAACATTATAAGCAACCCATTAGACTCATCCAACATACTACAGATCATACTACTATGAGCTGAAAGTAAGAAGGAGTCCCAAGGTTGAGATGAAGAAGAAGAGGACTCCTAAAACTCAGTTAATCAAGAGGTCAGCATCTCCGAATTCAGTAGTGAGCTTTGTTGACAACAAGGGAAAGAAGTTATCTGAAACCACCAAGGTTGTCAGACAGATTTAGTTTCCAAAAATGACTAACATCTGAGGATCCAACCTGAACCTAAAGGGTACCTAAATTTGCTTTTGTTTTGCATATGCATATGGACCCTTGGATAGTGGATAGTGGATGATCAAGACACATGCCATACCAGAAGAATCTCCTGACCTGCTACGTACAACAAGAAAGGCCCAGAGTTGAGTTTGCTGACAAGTCCAAAGGATACACAAGGGACGTCGAACACTGAAAATCGGAACTGACATAGTTCCTAGAGTAACATATATTGAAGGACTTCAACATAATCTCCTTTCAGTCAGTTAATTATGTGATAATTCTAATAGAGTCATTTTTTACGCGAGTTTCTGTGATATTCTTGATAAATCAACGGGGATAACCATGTTATCAGGATCACAGAGAAATAATATCTATGTTGCTGATTGGAATACTGCTGACCCTGAAGCTTGCTTGCTTGCACAGACTAAGTCATCTGACAAAACAGCATGGTTGTTGCATAAAATACTCAGTCACCTGAACTTCAAAGCAATGAACAAGCTAGCAAGAGACTCAAGTGTCAGAGGACTGCCCAATGAAGTATACAAATGACACAAGAATTGTGAAACGTGCTTGAAGGGAAAGCAGACAAAGTCTAGCAATCCACCTATTCCTTCACCTTCAACTGATTGAATCCTTCAGCTAGTCCACATGGATTTATTCAAGCCAATCACTCCAGTGAAAATCAGAGACAAGAAGTATGGTCTCGTGGTTATAGTGGTTATAGATGACTATTCGAGATATATGTGGGTAATCTTCATCCCCAATAAGTCTGACGCCAAAACTAAAATGTCAAAATTACCGAAAAAGACTCAACGTAGAAAAGGATATCCAAATTCAGAGAATACGGTCAGACCGAGGCACATAATTTCTTAACTCTATGATCAAAGAGTACTGCGAAGCTAAGGGAATTCAGTACATGACGCCAACAGCGCAAACGCATCAGTAGAACGACCTTGTTGAATGAAATAACTAAACACTCAATGAAGCAGCAAGAACGTTATTCACAGACTCTGGACTACAATCAATGTTTTGGGCTGACGCTACTAACACAGCCTGCTACACTCAGAACCGCTCTCTACTAACACAAGTGCACCTAAAAACACCATATGAATTAGTGAAAGGGAGAACACCGTCTATTTGGCATTTCCATATCTTTGGTTCTCCTTGCTTTATTCACAATAGTGGAAAGGGTAAGTTAAAGGTCTTTGACAGCAAGTTAGACCAAGGAGTTTTCTTAGAATAATCCAGGATCAATAAAGCCTTCAGGGTCTTAACTACTGAACAGTTTGCATGGAGGAAAGCCAACGAGTTTGTTATTGAAGACTGGCATCAGGACTCAAAGAAAGATATTGACAGTGTCGGCAGCAAGCTATAAGATGTGAACTTAAAAATGTAATGCAGAAACGATCCAACATTGTTAGGATGATGATTCAGATGATGAAGAATAAACCAATACTCTCGCAATAAATAATATAGCTGAACTGGTTGATTCCACTGAATAGAATCAATCCCAGTTAAATCAGGTCAATGAAGAAACTCTAGTGGTAGTTGAGACCAACACTGAGAATAACACCTCAAGGAACTAATGATGTTCCTGAGCTTAATGCCCCTAAACTCGGTGATTCAGTAGACCCCAATCTTGTTACTGAGGTTCTTCAGACTCAGAATAGTACTCTGTGCAGAAGTAACTTCATAAGAAGAAATGAGAAAAATATGTTCATGGCTCGATGCTCACTCTTCTGATCTTATTATCAGTGAGCCAATAGCTAGTGTAAAGAAAAGATCCAGATTCCGTCAAGGAGAAAGTGCCTTATACTCCTACTTCTTGTCTAAAGAAGATTAACCTCAGAATATAGAGGACGCACTGAATGATGCTGAATGGATTATTGCCATGCAAGAAGAGTTGAACCAGTTCAACAAAAATGAAGTTTGAGAGCTTGTCGGTAGACCTAAATATCAACACGTCAATGGAACTAAGTGGGTCTTCAAAAACAAGCGAGATGAAAACATCATTGTTAGGAACAGAGCTAGACTAATTGCCAAAGGATACTGTCATATATTTTGATGAAACATTTGCCCCAGTCGCAAGATTGTAAGCCATTCGACTAATCCTAGCTTATGCAACACATCACCGCCTCAAAGTATATCAGATGGATGTCAAGTTAGCTTTCTGGAACGGCGTAGTAAGGAAGAAATCTTTGTAGAACAACCACCAGGCTTTTAGTAGGGACATGGCTTAAAACAAGCACTAGGACTTGGTACAATACCCTTTCATAATTTCTACTTCATAAAGTTTTGTAGAAGGGAACAATTGATTGCACTCTATTCAGCATCAAGTCAGAAGATGACATTCTACTCGTGCACATCTATGTGGACGACATTATCTTCGGATCTAGAAATTTGACCATGTGTTAGCAATTCGAGAAGATGCTGAAAGAGAAGTTTGATATGTCTATGATGGGAGAGATGAATTATTTCCTTGGACTTCAAGTTAAACAAACTGAGAAAGGAATTTGCATCAATCAATTAATGTATACAAGAGATCTTGTCAAGAAGTTTGGTTGTGATTCTAGGAAACCAGTCAAGATTCCCATGAATACGAATATGAAAATTGATCTTGAAAAAGAGGTTGCATCTATTAACTCTACTGATTATAGGGCTATTATTGGATCTTAATTATACTTAGCTGCTAGTAGACCTGACATAACTTATGCTGTAGGTGTATGCGTAAGATTTCAGGTGGATCCCAGAAGTCATCTTGACTCAGTAAAGAAGATCCTCCAATAGCTAAATGGAACACCTGACATGGGGTTATAGTATCCTGCTGATGATAATTTTTAATTAACTGGATACTCTGAAGGTGATTATGCAGGTTACAGAATCAACATAAAATCAACATCAGGAACTTGTCAGTACCTAGCCAACAAGTTCATATCGTGGTTTTCAAAGACACAACACTCAGTAGTGACGTCCACTACTAAAGCTGAATATATGGCTGCTGGAAGCTGTTGCGCCCAAATCTTATGGCTTCGACAACAACTGAGAGATTATGGTATCGATCTAGATGAAGTGACAATCTACTACGATAATACTAGTGTTATTACAATCATTTAGAATCCAGTTCTTCATACGAGATGCAAGCACGTGGACATCCGACATCACCTCATCAGAGATCATGTCGAGAAAAGGTTATCAGGATGGAGAAAATTCATACTGACGAGCAAAGGGCTGATATACTGACTAAACCTCTAGCTGAGACCAAATTCAGAGAACTCTCAGTGGAACTAGGTCTTTTGGATCCTACTGATATTGTTTAGTAAGATGATCCAGGAAGTATTCAGTAAGGGGGAATGCATACAGAAGTACTGATCACACTCAGTATCTACAAGTGGTATCAGCTGACTACTATATTCATCTGACAGGTGTCTTACTCAGTACTTAATACTCAGCACATGCATCGCATTTATTTCCCGCTGTTAATTCATAAAGGATGTCTTTAATAAAATTATTTTCATTAAAAGCATGACATTCCATATATTGAATGTGGCACATTTATTAATGCATCTCACCTTACTTTATTAACAATTGATACATAGGTCGAGAATATAGGCGGTATAATAATCATTACTGTTAATAATAAGAAATTTCAACCGTTTAATTTAAAAGTAATATCACATCTGAACTATCTGCTGAAACACCGTTCACATTTGTATCTCTCATTTAAAATAAAATCTCATTTCCACCATTATCGAAATGTGCATACTTATATTTTCATTCGACTACTATAACATTCAACCACTGAATATTCGATAAATTCCTAATCCTATTTTGAATATATTGACTTACTCTATTTTCAAGTGCTAACATCTGTTTTACAGAATCTCTACAATGGCGTCACCATCAGCAAACACAGTACTTGTTCCATCAAACATGGAGGAGATCCTGATGAACCACATAGTCTGTTTTGAACCACTCATGGCTTTCAAAAAGTATTGAATAACTTGCATGGAGCAGATTTACGATGCCTTGTCTTCATCCGGGCTTGAGATCTTTCTCACAAGGCGGCCCCACTTTTGGCTGCCCAGACAAGACACGGAGTTCTACTACAACCTACAACGTGATGAGTACAACATCAAGGATATATCATGTATCACCTTTCAGAAGCAGGTTTCTCCGAATGTAAAGGAGCTGACGATTGCTCCACTGGATATTCAGGAGCGACTTATTCAGAGTTTTAACCTATCAAACGATGGCATATCTCCTATTGGATATAATGAGACAGAAATCAACAAGTATCTTCGCCGCTTCACTGGCAAGAAGCTTATTGAGTTCAAAGTTGTTTTCGTCAAAAATCAGCTGCTACCTAAGTACATGGGTCTTGCCTACATCATATCTCATATCCTGAAAAGCTCAGCAGGATCTTTTGACCAGTTATCTAGGATAACAACAATTGATGATGGTGATTATGGATGGGGTCAAAGTAAATAGGGTAGAATTCTTCGTGAATGAATTCAATGCCCAAGCAAAGAAATTCATAGCTACTGATGGTAATATGACACTCTCTCCTATTGGCAAACTACTTTATGGGAGCAGGGATTCTATCATGATTGAAGATGAATGCGCTGGAAATGTTATCTTCGTATATTATAAAATGATCGACCTGAAGATCGTTAAATTTCAAATCCGAGCCGCAGTTGAAAAGTAATTGGACGTGGTGTAAACAATAAGCGTTCAACACCAGCCACTCAACACCACGTCCAGAGCCATCTAAGAAGAGAAATCTATTAAAGAAGACTACAACACCTGTGATCCCAGTGGAACAGGTTGATATTCAGGACTCAGAGTCTTGCAAGGAAGATATCACTCTGAAAGACAAGGTTAAGAGAATCAACTCAGAAGAGACTCAGTCAGAACTACACATCAGAATAGATGCTCAGCTGACTGGTGTCTTAGAGTCTGAAGATAAACTACCCAAAACTATTCATCGAACAAAGAATAGATCATTCGAAGAGATTGCTGAACAAATTCTTGAATTACCAGATCACTCAGATCTAGTGGATATAGCCGTAAGGGCAAGGTTCCAGATGCGTCTGAGATTGCTAGCATGGGATTGGGACTGTCCAAGTACTGATGTCAGAAGAACAAGAATTACACTATGAGATAGGATATGGGGAGCGAGCAGACATTGCCTCAATGGAGACCTTCACTCCATAATGTTACTTCTTATGAGTGGGCGCAGTGGCACTGAAGTCTAGATTCAGCCACAAGCTCAGAATGATGATGAACCTGATAAGGATTCATCACCTATGGACACAGACAAGGGAGGATCTACTGAGGGAAAATCTCCTAGTGAACACGATGATGCACCACCTCCACGTCCTTCATCTGGTGTAACTATTCCTACATCTTCCCAGCTAAAATTGATCACCGCGACAGAGGAGAGGCTCAATGAATTGAGCTATCAGTTTGAAGAGATATCTGATGTTTTTGCTAAATTAATAAATAAAAGCCTGAAGCACCAAGGCCACAAGAACAAACTCTTAGCCAAAAACGATCATATCAAATGGTCACAACACAGTAAGGCTTAGACTGAGAAACTTAATACCTTAACTACTGAAGTCCAGAGGGTTAGCACTCCAATCACTCCGGATACTGACACTATCCTTTTCGTGGCGCTCGAAGCAAAGAAGACTGATCTAACAACACAATTTTAGCAGATCATCGAAACTCAAGCAAAATTATATATTGAGAAACGATCTATTGTTGCATTTGATATGCTGAAAGTCGTTGAAGAGTGCAACAAATTCGTATCAGACAGTGTCTCTATGGCATTGACTGAACAAGCAAATGCTAGCCAAATAATTTAAGAAGAGGATGTCAAACTCGTGGACGACTGCCTCAAGAAAAATGAAGCTGCTAAATCTAAACTGCTAAAGATTATCAGGGCTGAACACACAGTGAATGGGAGAAATATACAGACGCGATATCTGATGTGGATTCCAGAGTTAATACTGTTCAGAAAGCAGTAGAGACACTTCAAAGCAAGGTAACTACCCCCTCCACCTTGATATCAAAATTTGTTGATGCCAAAAAGGGGGAATGAAGTAGCAGGGACATGCTGAACGAGATCAAAACTAAAGATGTCCGTACAGATGAAAGAACCCTTCAATAGGATAAGGGAGAAGGAAATAAGGGAGAAGGTGAGCAGAGATAAGGAGAAGGAAATAAGGGAGAAGGTCAGCAGAGATAAGGAGAAGGAAACTAGAAAGGCAAATAGTTCCTTATGCCTCAGCTACTGGTGGATTAGGAGAAGGATCCTTAGCACACACAGCAATTGAGGAGATAGCCAAATTCGCAGACAAGCATATTGATGAAAATGAACCTATACGCTCAGCTACTAAAAGCAAAAGAGCAGTTGCACGCTCTCCTACATCTCCACCTCCTCCACCTAAGTTTAAGAGCTCCTAGGAACAACAAGAGTATGATAGAAAATATGTTGAGAAGCTCGCTGCTGAAGAAGAAGCTCTAGCTGCGAAAATGAAACTTGAGCGGAAACCAATAAGAGTATCTGCAGCTGTGCGTGAGAGAAAAATATCTATCATCCCTAGGCAAACACGAGACAAGGCAACGAAAGCCAAAGAAGGAGAAGATAAAGAAGTTAAGACTCAGAAGTCCAAATCAGAAGACAAACATTAAGAGGCTGAAGAAGAGCCTACATCTGAAGAACATGTATCCACAACTAAGCATCAAAAGAACAACCAGCTGAATAGAAACGGCTATAGGGCGCATACAATAGAGGCCTGGACATATCTGCTGAAGCCAAACAGATCAATAGAGCAAGAGATAGACTACATCAAGCTGATCTTAAGGCTCTCAGAGAAAGAACTGGGAAAGAGGCATGGGAACAAATTTCGTAGAAAGACAGAGAGATTCCCACAAAACTATTCTAGACCCTCGTACTGACAATTGTATACTGTGGAAGCTAAACCAAAGATGGGAAGGCATCAAAATAGACTTTATGAAGAGCTTCTACATCTGGCAATTATTGAAATCAGCAGATCCTGATCAGATTTTCAAAGAATATCTTATCATCTACGAATTGGATCTCTATACTGAAGTTCAGACTATCCTAAACGCTAAGGGCATTCCACTCAAAGCACCAGCTTCAAAACTCTTCCTCCTCCAAGGACATCAGAACAAAATATTTGCATGAGATCGAGGACGAGATCTTTTTTGCAATGGAAAGGAAGTCTCTAAGTCTGACTGAACAAGAAGATCAAGTTGCATCAAGAACATAAAAAATAACATCTTCAAAGCATATGTCCTTGAACCACCAGAAGCGAAAGCAGCAGCTTTCAACGCCAAGCTTCAGAAATTCAAGAAGAGCAGCTGATAAGTTTCAGGTTTTGCTTATGTTTTTTATAGTGATAGAAATATTTTCGTATTTGTACTCTCTTATCAATTAATGAAATTTATTACATTTTGGCCGAGACAACTACTTATTGTCACAGTGATTATCTTTTTTGTGTTTCAACACTACTGATCACCTAGGTGATCAACAGACTCACACTTTACTTATTACATTCTCTCTTTTGTGTTATTTCCCGTGTTTCATAGTTTGATCTTTTTTAGATGGAAATTATGTTGTAATGGTTGTTATCATCAAATAGGGAAAAATTGTAAGGAAATGATTCCAAGTATTATAAGATTTGAATATCCCAAAACCCCTAGCTGAAGGATGAACCATATATTGTAATAGATTAGTTGAGTTCAGCATGTTAGAAACTCAGTAGGCTAGCAAGAGTTCATTGCTTGATAAGCTTAGTAGCATAGAACTTTTTCAGCTGAACGGACTCAACACTAGAGAGGCAGTATGGTTAGTCAGACCTAGTGAATGTATGGACAGGTATCGACATGAAGCTGAACTTTTCAGAAGAATGTCAATAGAAGATAACTCAGTTAAAGTGTCCAAGGAATCAGAGGAAGTCAACTCAGTATCTACTTTGGAGTTTGAACAAGCCTCAACCACCATTCAACCTCGACCAATGAGGAGCTGCCATCACTGTACTTGCACTGACATAAAGCTGCCCACAAGATAGAAAAAGAGAGAATCACTACAGTAATGTTCAAGTTTGAAGATGACCGTTTTCCTTGTGTTTTCTACACATGTCTAGGTCCCATCCAAAGGATCTTTTCATGATTCAACACTATATATAGAGATCGAGCTTGAAATATTGAAGACACCAGGCGCACCAAGATTTCAAGCATTCAACCTCTAGCGAATGCAAAGCTTATCCAGTGAAGGACTTAGTGCTTAGATAGAACATCTAATTTAGTTCTTCTCTCTAGAGATACCTTGTTCCCAATCTCTATTCTACGCCACCATTGTTAGATCATGCGCTTAGAAACTAAAGGAGTTCATATTCCTTGAACTGTTCTTATTATAAGAACTCCTTCTTAGTTAGAGAAACTCAAACCCTTTGTTTGAAACCTTGTAAAGTCACTAAGACTATAATTAGAGATTCATCCGATGAACGGATCGGCTGAGGCATGCTCAATATAATAAATACAAGACATCCTACCTTGTTCAGGACAGTGGACGTAGGATCTTGCGTATCTAAACCACTTTAAAATATGCATGTACATTTACTATTTCATTGTTCTACTGTTCACTCTGCACAAAATTGATTTGCTAAAATTCATATGTCAGATTTTCACTGAAGCTGAATATATGCACAAGCATAACTTGAACTGTTTTCAATAATAACGTTTTCTGAACAAAATAAAATCAGACTTAAACATTCCGCACTTATTCATATACTGAATCCAGTGTAGACTAATTGAAGTCAGTTGACAGTGTTTGGTATATTGAATCACTCTGCCCACGCGATTTGAAAGTTAACTTGGCGAGCTGAATTGGTTGGTCCGGAGATGAGTATCACATGTAGAGGGGGGGTTAATACACCTGAGTCCAAGTTTTTCCTCAAACGCGAAGTTCAGTCTTGTACTGAGTTTTGCTACTGAACGAATTCAATTGCCAGTTAAGCCTTCTGATCGCGAGGCAGAGTGATTCAACAATTGAACTCTTTGTAATCACTGAGGTCAGTACTGAGAAATTCAGTAGGGGAATAGCGTGCAGAATAGTGTAGGCCCGGTTTAATTTTGTCTCTAAGAAAAATGTTTTACGCAAACCAAAACAGTTTTGGCTAGTGCAGTCTCAAGTCTGTTTTATCGAAAGTATGATTTCGCAAACAGTTTAAACACAAATGCAATAAAACAGTAAATGACACTAGCAGTTTTTAACGTGGTTCAGATACACTAGATCCTACATCCACGGTCCTGCAGAACAGGAGGCCTTGTTAATTTATCTGAGCCAGCCTCATCAAGGTTTCTGTGCACCGGACAAAGCCTTCTAAGTTATAGTCCTTAGTGAATTTACTGATTCAAACCAGATTTTTAAGGTTTTCTCCAACAATGAAGGAGTACTTACAATAAGAACGTTTCACTAAAAGTGAAGTTCTTCGAAGGTTCTAAGCTTAAGATATTACAATGAAGGCTTACATAGAGAAGGGGAACTAAAGGATCTCTAGAGAGAAGAACTAAAATGATCTTCAAATGAGCAAGTTCTTCGTTGTGTTTGGCTTTGAGTTCGCTAGAGTATGTTCACTTGAAAGCTTGTGTTCCCGGTGTCTTTCTGCTTGAAGACTCTTCTCTATTTATAGTTGTGACCTAGGCATAGATCCGTTGGAGAGGAAGATGCCACGTGCCACAAGACTCCAAGGAAACTGGCCATATAAATATGAATTGTCTCCACAGAGTGGTTGGGTATCTGTGCATGAGAGCAGTTTTTGTGTCAGAGTAGGTAAGCTTCGCTTGCTTCTCATTAGTCGAGGTGTGGCGGTGGTTGAGACTTGTCAGACTTCAGTCTTCTAGCTCAGTTGACTTTCTCTGAACCTCGGACTTAAGTATCCTCTGCTGACATCCGACTGATTAAGGTCAAGCTATCAATTTTCCTCGTACGGTCTGCAACTAAGTTGCAGCTCTATTCAGTAGATCAAGGCTGATCCTACTGAGTCTTCTATCTGAGTTGGCTGAAGGATGATCTTCTACTGAGTGCTTTCAACTTTTGACTTGAAGACATGCAACTTAGCTCTTCTATCATTCAGTAGATCAGGGATGATCGTACTGAGTCTTCCATCTGAGTCTGTTGAAGGGTCATCTTCTACTGAGTCCTTTCACCGACTGACTCTGAAGACAACTAAGCTCTACTGAACCAATGACTTGGGGTTCTGGAACTTTAACTTTTCTACTAAAGTTATTTCCAACATTTTACCCCTTATAGGACTTAGACAAAATAATATATGAAGATCAAAATAGGTCAAGCCTATTACATCATAACGGTTCATCACACACAGGGGTTTTGGGATCGTCAATTCATTATAACAAATGTATTTTAGTATCCCTATAATTTTCTCATAATCCTGTCTCATATTATACAATATTCTCTATTAGATGAGTTATGCAGAAATATTTACTGAGTCATGTCCTATGTATTCCCCCAACAATGGTCTACTTGACCACTGACTCATATCCCTACAGAATCCTTCAGTAAGCAAACTCAGTAGTATACTGTGTTGGTCCTGACACGTGGTTCAGGTGTAGGGGGGGGGGGGGGGGGGGGGGGGGGTGAATACACCTGAATACAAATTTCTCTCAAACGCGAAGTCAGCTCTAGCTGAGTTTGCTACTAAACTGAGTCAGATAGCCAAATATACATCAGATCGCGTTGGCATAAAAGTCTTCTACTGAGTTCAGCTCTACTGACTTAAGTCAGTCGAACAGTCATTCAATATCAGAATGTGTGTGGAAGTATAGGCCCTATAACACGTCTCGGTTAGAAAACACCGGTTTTTTGTGCTGAGTTTTGTGAAATACAGTTTGTATGCAGTATGATCAGTTAAATAAAACAGTAAATCAACACAACAATTTTTAAAGTGGTTCGGACACGCTGGGTCCTACGTCTACCGTCCTGACCAATGCAGGATACTTGTTATATTTATACTGAGCAAGTCTCAGTTGGTCTGTTCACTGGACTGACGCAAACCTTGAAATTTATACTGAGCAAGTTCTCAGTGATCTGTGCGCGAGACAGATTCTCTACTTATAGTCGTAGTGACTTTTACAAAGGGTTCAAACTTGAAGAGTTTGAGTCTTCTCCAACTAAGAGGAAGTTCTTACAAATAAGAACGATTTCACAAGAATGTGAACTTCCTCGAGGTTTCTAAGCTAAAGATATTACAATGAGCTTGCTTAGATATGAGAAGGGGAACAAGATAAAACTCTAAGTGACGAACTAAATGTGTTCTTCAATGGACGCTAGTTCTTCACTGGATTATGCTTGAGATTGCTAAGAGTTTTGTGCTTAGAAAGCTTGGGTTCCCGGGGTCGTCTCTGCATGGCGACTTCTCTTATTTATAGGCGTCGATGGTGAATAGATCCGTTGGAGGCGGCTCTAGACACGTGTCGATGTGACAAGGAAAATGGCTCCTTTAATTTGAACGTTGTCGAGTAGGTACACTGTAGAGATTCCTCTCTTTTTCAGTTTCAGGGCAGCTTTTGTCAGAGTAGATGGTCGTTGTCGGCTCCTTATTGGTCGCGGTAGATTGGTAGTTGAGATTTGTCAAACATCAAGGTTGACTTCCTCTGAATCCTCAGACCTGCAACTGAAGTGTCTTTCCTACTGACGTTCTTCTGAGCATTCAGCGCATGGGTATGAATTCCTGGGCTGATTCAGCTGGAGGTTGCTGTCCAACTGACTTCTTCGATCCCGAGTTCTTCAGCTGAGTGAGGTCTTGTACTGAATCCTGCAACTACTGAACTCTGTCCTATTGAGTTCTAACAACTGAACTCGGCTAGACAATATGAAGGTACAATATTCAGCTACGGTTTTGGGATCTATCAAATCTATCCAAATCTATCAAGACTATCTGATCTATAGATTCCTCTACTGAATCCTTATCCCAACAATTTCCCCATATTTGATGATGCCAAAACCTATTACATCTTCTATCACAGAAAACATGCTAAGGTTAAGACTAATAGCTACTGAACATAATATCTATTACAAGGGAAAGCTCCAGTCAACGAATACAGCTGACTAAGATAAAGAAAAAAATGTGAATCAAAGCAGTCACAAGTAAAGAGTATTAGAAGAAACTTATGATCATGAGGTTATGTATCAGAGCCAAACTATGACAGTTAAGGATATCTGAATGTATCAGAGCTGTGGCTACAGTTAACATATTTATAGCATGCTGACATGTATCAGAATTTCAGATCAGAACAAGTTCAGCACAAGGTTGATACAAATATTCTAGGTTCGGAATAGATCATATAGTAGCTAATCATCAAATGTAAATTCAGCATTTATCAGTTATCTCCCTAAGATGCAAGTTCCCCCTAAGAAACAATTACCCCCTTGTTTCTCACTTTTTATATCAAATCATGAAGGTGTTCTTCCTCCTAAGTATAAGCAATTAATCATAGAAGAGCATAGTTAATCAGTAGGAAAAGATTCTAAGGCAGATAAGCATATAAGTCACATAGATCAGATAAGATAAGTTAGAAGCTGATCACTGAAGTGATCAGTTGTGCTGAAAAGTAAAGAAAAACCTTAAAGAGAATAAGTTATTGTCAGGGCCAAAATGTGATATTGTCATATATGATAGAGATTTACATTACAATGACAAACAATCACTAGAAGCTAGACTAGAGAGACAGAATAAGCTGGGCTTCTGTTTCTTGAACTGCTGCATCCTTGCCCGGAAATCTGCTGACTTCTTCTCTGGGAGCTCAATGCCATAGCTCTTGTAGACACGCTTCCTCAAGGCATTGATCGCAGCTACGTCTTCTTCTATGTCATCTCTCAGACCTCTACTGTATACAACATTCTCGATTTCTTCTTCTATCTCCTTTTTGCAAAGATTGCCTTCATGCGTCATAGGAGGAGGTAGAGTCCGAAAGGGAGGTGCCTTTAGGGGTTTACCCATCTGGTCAAGCAGAGTCTGAATCTCAGCTAGGAGGGCAGGATTCATGTGGGTCAGTAGATCTTTGAAATAAGAATTTTGATCAGAAGAAGGATTTACATCACCAATCCTCCACACATGGAATCTCTTGAGGAATTCCACCTTTATTTGCTCCCATTGCTGATTGAGCTTGAGAGGCACCCGGTCGTTAGTTCTATTGTAGACAATGCGCTTCACCTGACTCAAGGGCTCTCTGCTCCTGAAGAAGCAGGAGGTACGAGGGATACTCCTATCCTTCACCGGTACCCTCTCCCTGGCTTCTTTCTCGATCTGCAATCTGAGGGCTTCTACGTCAGCCAGGCGAATTCTCTCTCGTGCTGCACTGATCTTCCTAGCCTCAACTTTCCTGTCCAAAGCCCTCTCCATTGTGTCCCAGATCTCTTTCATCTCCTGTTCTTGCTCTTTGAAAGGGACATAGGAGGGAACATGAGGTTGTTCCTCTGACTCAGCAGGCGATTGTGATTTGGAGTTAGAACCTAAAGCTCCACCCGGCTTGTTAGTCTTGGACTTCTGCGACTGCTGAGCTCTTGTTTGCTGAGCTCTAGCCACTGCTGCTCTAGCTGCTGCTGCTGATCGAGTTTGCTTAGAACGCGGAGAACAAACTGGACTCCTTTCTTCTTAGCAGCAGGCTTATGCTTAGCCTCTACTTCAGCTAGTTCCCTCACGACCTGTTCATCGAAAGCTATATGTTCTTCTCGCGAGTGGAACTTGAGCTTCTTCTAAGCTTTGGGAGGGATAGGGTCATCAATCACTTTGCCCTTACCTTTGATATCTTGCTCAGATGCGGGAGGAGGTGTGCCTTCTACAGGCAGATTTTCAAGATAAGTTGTTACCTCCGCCACCGCTTGCTCAGTAGCTCCTTAAGCTAGCAGCACAATGGCATTCTCAGCTGTTGAGCTCGGTCCGCCCTGCTACTGTTGATCTTCAACCTTTAGAATTGATTTGAGCTGAGCAGCTCTCGACCCTTCCCCCTTTTTGGCATCATCTAGGAGGGTGGCCAGGGCAATGACCTTTTCGGTCAATTCAGCTACGGAGTCCTTGACCGAGGACATTCCTGTAGCGATGTCAGTAGCGACATTAGTGTAAGACTCCCACCTACTCTCATGCGCTCGATCAATGGCCATCAGTAGTGCATCTTTTGACTTGTCGAATTTGGTGAGGTAGTCTTGCACAATGGTAGACGCATTCTCCTCGATCGTCTTACAGGAGGCATGCTGCTGAGTCAGTGCCTTGGTTACACTGTCAGCTGTAAACGTGTATTGCTCCTCTGCCGCTTTCCGGACACGACCTGTTACATCCGCCACTTCCTTAGAAAAGGATTTAGCTAAGGACTGTAAGATTGTCTGGAACTGAGCGTTCAGGTCGGTCTTTTGAGCAGCCATTACCTTCGTGAGGATCTCATCGTTATTTACAGCAGTTGGGGTGTTGATCCTCTACACTTCAATTGTTAAACCGGTCAGCGACTTTGTCTGTGCCTCCGTGAACTTGCTCCATGTCTTGCTCACATCATCGACGAGGTTTCTGTTCTTATATGCCTATCGCTTTATGGACTCTGTAGAGATGTCCTTGATATCAGCAGATTGATATCTGCGCTTCAGAGGCTGAGATGAGGACTGAGTCCGAACGATCGCACCTGATGAAGACGGTGGTGGTGGCTGATCGTCCTTGGGTGTGTTGCCTTCAGCAGATCCACCCATATCTTCATCAGCTCCTTGAGTCCGTTTGTGTAGGAGCATCAGCATCACTGCACGAAGATCCTCCAGCGAGGAGATGTCAGCTGGCTCCTCGTAGCCAATCTCCTCCTTTAGAGTTTGCTCCTCCTCGAGCAAGGTGGATAGGGACCTGACCCTAATGGTCTCCTCCAATAGGTCCCACTCCAGAAATTGGATCCGCATCTGCGTCTGTGCGCGGATCCCGATGTCTATCAGATCAGGGTACGACCCGATCTCTGGTATCTCTTCAGCTACCTCGTCTGAGGCCTTCAGACGGACGTTGAGTACTGAAAGAGGTACTGAGGAAACCTCCGTTGTTTGGATGTCAGCCTGAGTGTTCGGCTGAGTTTCCTCACTGAAGACTGTCTGAACCTTGTCTGTTATAGTGATGTCGTGCTTGCCAGACCCTGAGTCCTCTATAGAGATAGGAGAGGAGGGTGGCACTTCTGAGATAGGCTTCTTCAGCGTCTTTGGTCTCTTCGCCTGAATGGGAGCCGGGGACTGAGCGATCTCCCTAGGACGCTTAGTAGCTGGTCCCTTCCCAATTGATTTCTCGGCTGAGGCAGCCATTGTGAACTTCATCAATTTCACATCGAAGTAGAATGAATTTGCGAATGAGATATTCTGGGGCAGCTCATCTTCAATCATAATGGAGGCCTTCGTTCCATAGAGCAGCTTCCCCTTCTGGACTAGCTGTATTCCTTCCTTGGCATCTACGAATTTCTGCGACTAGGCCCTGAACTCAGCTTGGAAGAATGCATTCCAAATTACTTTGGCTGCTTCCACTATAGCCATCATCATCTGGACGTGAATTCGACTGAGTTGGTCGTACGAGCCTGCAGAACTCGTCAAAATGTAGTTGACCACGTACGCCAACCTACAGTATTCAGGCAGTAGCTGGCTCTTCGGGAATGCTACCTTGAACACGTAGTCCGAAAGGCCGCTGAAACGGCAGAGATATTGGTTGATATCCGCTTCCTTGTAGTGAGCGACTGAAGACCCTTCATCGACAAGGCCAAAGCTGGCATGAAGGCTCTTCGAGATATCAATCTCAGTAGCCCTGTCCTTCCACTGGTTGGCGATGACCACTCTCTTCACAATGACTGAAGCGATGTCATTGGAGTCGTCATCTTCGCGGTAGTTGAGGAAGAATTCCGCGACCTGACGAGGAAGAAGATGGCGCGGAGAACGCGAGAGGATCGGAAGCAGACCCTACCTCTCCAAGGCGTCCAAGATAGGCGCCATGCAATCTACCCCACATGTTCTCACCGATAGAACGGGTTCGAACCAAACTCTCTTCCCGGGTAAAAAGTCTTCCATATCGATGGGAATGATGACGTCTGTGATCGGAGTCAAAGCCATTGTATGTAATTGAAATCTGGAAGAACAAATATTAGTACTTTGAAAAGAGATACAGTTACAGATTCAGTATAAGAATATCTTACCGAAGAAGGAATGCTAAAAATAAATAGATGTAAAAAATGCAAGTATTGAGTAAATTGCAGAGCACTAGTTCTTCCATAATGGCGGAAAAGTAAGGCAGGTTAGAGAAGAGTGGAAGTATATACTAAGATTTGAATGTAAGGCGGTTTCAGCTGAGCGGCTGAGATTAATCAGGTTTAAAATAGTGAACGACTCAGATTAAAAGTTATAATAGGTTATGATTATTGTGCCGCTTATAATCTCGCCTACTTATCTCTAACGCCAAAGAGGTAAGGTGATAAGACATGCATTTAATGCGCCGCAGTCAGGTTTATAGAATGTTGTGTATTTAATGACAACGACATAGTCAGTGCAATACGATGAACATTAATGGTGGGAAATAAATGCTATGACATGCTGAATCACCAAAAGCTAAATTTAATACTCGTAACCTGTCAGCTGAACATCGTAATCAGCTGATACCACATTTCACGAATGATGTGTATTCAGCTGTACTGAATGTGGGTTCCCCTGTTGGTCCCGAGATAAGCGTTCAGGTGTAGAGGGGGGATGAATACACCTGAAAACTTCCTCAACTTAAACGCAAACAGTCCTTTTCAGGAGAGTGTGTTGGGTGATGATTCAGTCCCCATCAACAGCACAAAATGTTGGGAAATGATTCAGTCTTCTCAGTTGATAATTGACTCAGTAGCCTTGTGCTTTGAAAACATACTGAAGATTTGAAGATCCCAGAACACTATCTTGATTGATGAACCATTCAGTTGTAATCTATTTTGGTGTTGTCTATGAGGTTTCAAACTCAGCAGACACTCTGCATCTGGTTCAGGCGCTCAGTAGATTACCTGCCTCAGCACCAGAAGTAGAAGACTCAGTGATACTGGACTCAGCAGGAGCAGTATACTGAAAGGAGTCAGTGGAACTGAACTCAGCAGAGTAGTTCACTGAACTCAGAGCTGATCTTCAGCAGAGCTGCATCAGTAGGAGCATGCTACAGAATCAGAGATCAGACTCAGCAACGGCCAGACAGTCTTCTGACTGTCAGATTCTCTAAAGTCAAATCAGCAGAGTCAATATGAGGAAGAGAGAAGTCAGCTTCAGATCTCCTTGAAGTCTGTTCTGTCTCAACCACTTTTCTGAACCTCGACCAATGACAAGCAACCACCTGTTCTATATCTGTTAAAGCTGCAAGTCAACAACTTTCCAGAAATGGAGGGAAAGGATACTGCTACCATACTTCGAAAGAGCCGTTAGCTACCCAAAAGAGAGAGACAAAGGATCGTCGTCTCCAACGGATCTATCCTAATCTCTGCTCAAAAAATAGAGGGATAAAATCAAATTGAAGCTCACCTAGAACACGAGAAACCAAGAACACACAGAGCATTCAAGAGCAACTCGATAAAGCTTAAGTCTTCCGCAAGTAATTTGAAGAGACAATATCCGGCGAAAGACTACATTTCTGCTCATAGGGAACCCAGCTGAATTAGAATTATACAGCCTCTAGTATCCAAGCGACGATACACGAACCCAAAGCCTATACTCAGGCGTTCGTCGATCTAGAAGCCAATTTCTTGTTCCCTATCCCTCTAACCTAAGCTCAACCGTTTAAATCTATAGCTTAGACGAAGGAGTTCACTTCCGAACTGATCCTTACTGTAAAGGACTCCTTCACTGTTGGAGAGTTTTTCAAACACTTAGTTTGATACCTTGTAAACTGAGACTTTCTCAGTATAAATCTCAAGACCAGTGTTTGTCCTGTGTACAAACCGACTGAGATTATCTCAGTATAATACATAGCCTCCTGATCTTTCGGGACAGTGGATGTAGGATTGTTGGATCCGAACCACTTTAAAAATCGTTGTGTTCTGTGTTCTTTATTTTACTATTGCATTGATTTACTGTGCATGCTGAAAATATCTTTCAAATCATTCAACTGAGTTTCAACAAACTTAATCGACTGCACTAATCTACTGAAACTGTTTTGATAAAAAGTTTTCCTAACTCAACTGAATTTGGGCGTACACATTTCCGCACCACTGAACTCTATTCTGAACGGTACTGTATTCTGACTCCATTCAGATAGCAGGCCTCAGTAGAGTCAGTCACTCTGCCGCACGATTCAGAACAACTTATCTGGTCTGCTAAATTCATTCAGTACACCACTTTTATGAAAAGGACTGTTCGCATTTTTAGTTTAGAAATCTGTGTTCAGGTGTATTCACCCCCCCCCCCATGAACGTTCTCTCGGGATCAACAATTGGTATCAGAGCAAGAGTTCTTTAAGACTCTTGTTATTCTAAAACTGGTCTACTTGAACGGATCCGAAAAAATGTTTTCACTGCATATCATTCTTCATTCTTATTATTATCTCTCATGTCTAATATGTCAGGAATCAGGATGGTGTCCATGTTCTCAGTAGAGAACTATGGTGTATGGCGGGTCAGAATGGAGGCACATCTGACCTCTCTCCACGATAGCATGACAGAGGTTCTGGAGGACGGACCTATCGTTCCTATGGTCGATAGCGTCGTAGCTCAGGATCCAACACAAGGAGGAGGTATGGTGAACGGGAAGAAGATCCCCAAAAATAGAAGTCTCTTCACCCCTGAGGAGAAGAAGCTTCACAACTTAGACCGCGTCGCCAGAAACGCCATACTGACCACTTTGAGCGATTCTTATCTCGGAAGAGTTCAGGACTGCAAGTCCACGAAAGAACTCTGGGATGCTCTAGCGCTACAGAGTCGGGGGACTCAAAAGATCAAAGCGAACAAACTCACGCTGGAACTTCAGAAGCTGGAGAGATTGTCTCTCAGGCCTGGTGACACCATTGAAGATCTTAACATCAGATTTACGGATCTGATGAACTCTATCAATGAGCTGGGAAAGACATTCTCCAACCGAGTGATTAATCTCAAGATTTTGAGGGCACTGCCAGACGGTCACTGGACTCCCTTTGCTACTCAAATCGAACTTGCTTTCAAAGCATTAGTCAGCACAGTAGCTCCAGCGTCTAGCAAGGCTGAACCTTCACTCAGTGACATACAAGAAGGAAATATAGCAAGAAGTACGCGCTGCTTGCCATGAAGTATCAGAAAGCTCTCAAGAGTCGTCAGAGACTCTAAGGGTAAGAATGAATATACACCTAAGCGCACTCCTGACTCGCATACTTCTGAATAAAGGAAACAAGATGACTCAGCTCAGTCAAAAGACAGTGAGAGCAAAGAAGAAAGAGTCACAACCTGCTACAACTGCAAGAAGCTAGGACACTATCAATATGACTGTCCTGAGCTCAGCACTGCTGAAAGAGCCGCACGCAAAGCAAGAAGGGAGAAGTTCATCAAGAAGCGACAACCATATATTGCCGGTGAACTCTCAGACGACTCAGATGAAGTCGATTCCTTCATGGATTCATCAAACGATGAAGCAGCTTTCATGGCCATAGAGCTTGAAACTGAAGAAGATGCTGAAAAGTGTCTCATGGCAGGAGAAGAGGATGAGGTAAACTCTCATGCACCATTTAATTCCTCTTCACACTGCACGCACGACACTATTTTAGGTGCAGATGAGAATCTGGACGTCGCGACTGCATACGAAGAACTACTCACGAGCAGATTCAGATGAGTCTGTAGCTCAGTAAGACTCTTCAGGAGTTGGATACCCTGAAAGTGGAGAATCAGAGACTTTCTCAGGAGAGTCAGGCTGCTACTGAGTCAGAAGGACTTGTGTTGAGACTCGGGGAGGAGATAAACTCTCTGATGGCCAAGTCTCAGCATCAAGAAGATCAGATCTCAGTATTGACCAAAGACTTGACTCAGAAAGATACTGAATTGAGTCTACTGAAGCAAGAGTTGTCAGGACTTCAGACCGAGCATGAACTGCTGAAGAAGAGTGATGATGTCTAGAGGAACTTGATGATAGAGCGGTACATGGGCGCTGAAAAGAAGCTTGAAGCTATACTAGCAAGCAACAAGCCCAAGCATTGTAAGGAAGGACTTGGATTCAGCCATGGAGCCTCCTCATCTGCCCCCGAATGCTCAGAAAATCGGCTAGCTGATAGGTTTGTTCAAGGGGAGACCATCAATGCAGACATATTGAACCCCCTAGCCAAGAACAAACAGAAGATGAAAGCACCTCATCCTAGTTATCAGCACTCTGACAAAAAGATCAGCACCAGATCACCCCAGTTCAGTCAAGGGGGAACCAGCAAAGCAAAATGGGCTGATCAGTATGGACCTCCGCAGCTGACTCATCCAGCTGAGTATGGGTCATATTACTATGATTCTATAGTCAGGAGAGGATCCAAAAGTCAGAAAAAGAGGAAGAAATCCGTACAGAAGGCAAAGGTCAGCAGTCCACCCACTCAGAAGATCAGGACTCCTGAACCTGAAAAGCCTCAGAAGTCAGCACCGACCAGTCCAGTGGTCAAATATGTTGACAAAAGTGGAAAGAAACTATCTGAGACCACCAGGGTCGTGAGATAGATTTGGGTTTCCAAAACTAACCACTAAGGACCCAAAATCAAAAATAAAGGGTACCTAAATATAATTCTATTTTGCAGTTGCACAAGGACCCTTGGTATGTGGACAACGGATGCTCAAGACACATGACGTACCAAAAGGACTTGCTGAAGAATTATACTACTAAAGAAGGACCCCGAATCGAGTTTGGAGACAACGCAAAAGAGGCTATACCAGAGGCTACGAAACACTCAGCATTGGAACAACAGTTCCAAGAGTATCATATGTTGAAGGACTTTAGTATAATCTTCTCTCTGTTAGTCAATTTTGTGATAACTCGAATAGAGTGATTTTTTATGTTGGTTTCTGTGATGTCATTGATAAATCTACAGGGAAAACAGTGTTATCAGGTTCGCGCAAAAAGAATATCTATGTAGCTGACTGGAACTCAGCTGAACCTGAAGCTTGTTTGTTGGCGAAGAATGACAACAGAATGGGATGGCTCTGGCACAGAAGACTTAGCCATCTCAACTTCAAGACGCTCAACAAATTAGCTAGAAACACTCTAGCAAGAGGACTGCCGAATGAAGTATTCAGCAAAGACACTCAGTGTGAAGCATGTCTGAAGGGAAAGCAAACAAAGAATCAAAATCCGCCTGTTCCATCCCCTTCCACTGATGGGAAAGCAAACTATTGAAGTCAAGCAGATGTCCATCCGTGAAGCTCTGCAGAGAAGCTTCAATCTACGAAACGAAGGATTCTCCACCGTTGCATACAAGGATGATTTGATGGATGAATACCTGACTGAATTCTGTGGGAAGCCGACGACCTTCAGAGCCGCATTTCCCGAAAATGCCATGCTCCCAAAATACCGAGCTCTACCCTACGTCGTGACTCAGCTGCTGACGAGTAAGACTGGCTCCTTCGATCAAGTCTCTAGGCCGAAAATCCAGCTGATGATGGCCATACATGACAGAGCGAATATAAATTGGACTGAATTCTTCCTTAAAGAATTCATGACGCAGTCAGCCAAGTTTGACAAGACAACCAGACGACTGAGCGTCAAAGGGAAGCTTCTGTATGGTCTGAAGCTTTCCGTAATGATCGAAGACTTCTGTGAATCGGACAGCATCACCTTCGCTGACAAGCAGTAACTCCTAAAACGCCAACCAAGAGGCTGAAGAAAGTCAGTGAGGTTGTGCCGGAGGCAGAGCCTGAGGCTGTGGTTGCTAAGCCTCCTCTGCAGCTGAGGGATGAAACAGAGTCATCCGAGCATATACAGTCAGTGGAGAAGGCCGTCTCCACTGAGCGTGAAGAACCAGTGGACGAAGGGGTCCAAGCTGAAGAAGTACAAACTCTAGAGAGCTCCTTGGATGTTCCACCTCTCAGCAGCATACCGTCTGCTGAGAAGCAGGCGTCTCCTATTGAAGTAGAAGACTCGGAGACCGCCTAAGAATCAGAATCGATCGGGATGGAGGCCTCTGCTCTCAAATCAAGAGCGTCCCGAGAGATAGCTGAAGTGATTCCGGAGATCGCCAGCCACAACGACCTTGTACTACTTGCAAGGCAGGTGAGGCTCCATACGCTGATAAGATTCCAGGAGTGGCACAACTTGAAAAGACTCATCATCCACCACTCCTGCGAACAGCTTCATGAAGAGGAGCTACTGATCAGGGGGAAGATTGGCCACTCAGAGCCATCTGACCTCGGTACACTTGAAGACCTGAGGGCAGCAATGCTGAATGATAGACATCCAGTCTCAGCATCTGCGTCCTCAGATGGGTTTGACCCCGACGGTCAGGACCCACCCCGTGATTCAGGCCCTGAGAAGCCTAATGAGGGATCTCAACTTGACAAGGGTGCTCCTACATCAACTGCTGATCCGCCGCTCAACATCCTTGGTCCAGGACAGTCGGCGGCTGGTACTTCAAAGGCAGCTGAACCTTCTCAGCTCCTTCTTGAGTCTGCTTTCGAACTAGCGCCCAGCCCGAAGAGCCGACGATCAAAAATAGTGTCCAGGGCGATGAGGAATCAAGGCACACAAAACCGTCTACTTGCCCGCACCGTCCACAAAACGTGGAGGCAAACCACTGAAGCTCAAAGTGCAGAACTACAGGGACTCAGAACTGCAATTCATACATCTCCAGTCCCTGACTTCTCCAGCATTCTGATGAATGCACTTGCTGCACAGAAAGCTGACTTTGAGGAACACCTGAAGACGATTCAGGCTGGCCAAGCTAAATTGCTCGAAGACTATAAGGCCGCACAGACAACACATACTGAATCCGTCACCGCTATCTCTCAAGCCGCTGACCTCAGACTCCAAAACATTCAGAAGGCGATTGAAGAGAAAGTGGAGACACAGCTGAAAGAATTTCAGGCAGCAACCGATCTCTCTCACAAGAAATATAGCACTCAACTCACAGATGAGAGGAACGAGTTGCATGAGAAGCTGACAGAGCTGCACAATACACTAGACAATCTATCAGCAGCTTATAAAAGCCTAGAAAGAAAGGTGTTAGTTCCACCCCTTACCTGATTTGCTGATGCCAAAAAGGGGGAAGGAATAATAGAAAAAGGATGTTGGTCCGGAGACAAATATCTGGTGTAGAGGGGGGGGTGAATACACCTGAGTACAGTTTCTTTTTCTCGATGAAGGTCAGCTGAAGCTGTTAGTTGCAAGCGATGAACGAAGTGCCAAATACAACCTTCGATCGCGGGTCGAGAGTGGGTCGGCTACGAGCTCTCCCTGCCGACTTTTGTCGGTGCCCGAAACTCAGTCGAAGACTTTAGCGTGCGGATAAGTGTGGGGCCCGGAGTTTGTCTCTTTTTGAAAACGTGTTTTCACAAATTAAGTTATTTTGGCTGTGTGACTTTTGAAATACGTTTTATGCAAACTTATGATTTTCAAAGGTTTGTATGCAATAAAACAGTAAAGAACACAAGCAATATAACGTGGTTCGGATACGCAAGATCCTACGTCCACGGTCCTTGAAGGCATGATCGAACTGTGTGTCAGCTGGAGCACTGGAGCACTTTTGAGGTAGACTATACTCAAATTCCTCCGTCTTTAATTCTGAAAATATAACATCAGGAGTTAAAGCATTAAGATCAGAGCGACGTAAATAAGTAGCAAAAGGAAGCCACTTCTGTCGAGGTAGCCCTCTTATGATCTTTGTGTTCATCTCTTTGTTTGAGAACACTTTTCCCAGCCCGTTTATCACATTGACTTGATTCGTAAATCTGATGCTCAGCTCGTCAATGGTTTCACTGGGCTCCATCGCAAAGGCTTTGAACTTCTGAAGCTCTAATTCGAGCTTGTTTTCTTTGATCTGAGGAGTTCCTTGGCTTAGTACAGCCAGGGCGTCCCAAATTTCCTTCGCCGTTTTGCAATCCTGCACTCTCCCGAGATGTGAGTCACTGAGCGTTGTCAGTATAGCATTTCGTGCGACTCGGTCGAGGTTATGCAGTTTTTTCTCTTCAGGCGTGAAGGCAGATTTGTCCTTGGGAATCTTCAGACCGATTCGAGCTCCTTCACCTTCCACATCAGCGAACTGAATGCTGTCTATCATTAGAATGATGGGTCCGGTCTCTAGTACGTCAGTCATGCTATCGTGCAGCGACGTAAGGTGTGCCTCCATTCTTACACGCCATATCGTGAAGTTCTCTATCGAGAACATCGGCACCATCCTGATAATTGACATGTCAGACATTATGCGTATGAGTATAAGGATGAATGAAGAGATGCCTTGTGCAGAGAAAACGTTTTCAGGATCTGTTCGAGAAGACCAGTAATACAGACAGGTGATCAGTAGAACACCGTGTGCTCTGATACCAATTGTTGGTCCGGAGACAAATATCAGGTGTAGAGGGGGGGGGGGTGAATACACCTGAGTACAGTTTCTTTTTCTCGATGAAGGTCAGCTGAAGCTGTTAGTTGCAACTGATGAACAGTGCCAAATACAACCTTCGATCGCGGGTCGAGTGGGTCGGCCTACGAGCTCTCCCTGCGACTTTTGTCGGTGCCTCGAAACTCGATCGAAGACTTTAGCCTGGGGATAAGTGTGGGGCCCGGAGTTTGTCTCTTTTTGAAAACGTGTTTTCGCAAATTAAGTTCTTTTGGTTATGCGACTTTTGAAATATGTTTTATGCAAACTTATGATTTTCAAAGGTTTGTATGCAATAAAACAGTAAAGAACACAAGCAATATAACGTGGTTCGTATACGCAAGATCCTACATCCACGGTCCTGAACAAGGCAGGATAACTTGTTGATTAATCTGAGCAAGTCTCAGCAAGGAAACTGTGCATAGGACAGATCCTTCTAAGTTATAGTCCTTAGCGACTTTACAATTCAAACCTAAGTTCGAAAGGGAGCGAAACAATCTCCAACAAAGAAGGAGTTCTTTCAATAAGAACAATTCACTAGGTGTGAACTCCTTCGAATCTAAGCTATAAATATGGCAATGAGCTTAGGTAGAGAAGAAAGGGATCTAAAGACTCTAGAGAGAAGAACCACAAAATATTCTAATAAATGCAGATTCTTCGCTGGATGTTCTGATAAGTTTGCTAGAGTGTTTGAGAGCTTGAGCGATTTTCCCTTTTGAATTTCGTTGTTCCGTGTTTCGTGTTTGGTCTTGTGTGTTTCACGTGTGGAACTTCAAATTCTTCTCTATTTATAGCTGTGAGCTATGGCATATGTCCGTTGGAGATGACGATGCCACGTGTCACAAGCTTCCAAAGAAAACGGCCATAAATTCGAACTTGTTGCGAAGCGGGGCGATTAATTACGTACATGAGAGCGGCTTTCTTTGCGGGGGAGCGAGTAAGGCGTTGTTGGCTTCTCATTGGTCGAGGTTTGTGGTTGGTGAGAATGTCGAGTTGACCGTTCAAACAACCTCGTATGATCTTCTCGCTGAACTTTCGAAAAGACTTAAGTAGGCTGGGGTCGCTTTACGTCGGATACTGATGAGCTGCAAAGTCTCTGTCTTCTTCGGCCGAGTCGGGCGACAAGGAATGTAGCTTCCGAGTAGGTCAGTTGGCGGCTACGAAGGTACTGGGCTTGCATGAGTTCTTCTGCGATGACTTATCGGCTCTTTGGGTTGGCCTCTATTGAGGTCTACTCGGTGATCTTGTCTTTCTTCTGCGAGGTCTAGTCAGTGGCCGGCGAAGAACGCATAGCGATTACACCGATGACGTGGGGTTCCGAAAAGTTTCTTCGACAGAAGATCAGTTCGACAATTACCCCGTACAGGACTTAGACAAAAATATTAAAAACATTACATCAAGTCTAACCTATACATCAGCTAATCCTAACGACACACTATACTACTGATATCAGCTCGGTTTTGGGATCTTCAATTCCATAGTACTACTATGATTTCTCCCAATTTTCTTTTAACCACGAACAGCTGAGTATCATCTACTGACTCATATCCAACAATTTCCCCCTAATTGATGATGCCAAAACCTCTACTTCTAAATTCTAAACGAAAAACATTTTATAAGGTATGCTGACCTACTGACAACAATTTCCCCCTTAATTTATCTGAGGAAAACAAACTGATATGATAACTTCAAAACATCAGTAGGTGAGAGATAGGCAAAATCAGAGAAACTGATAGTGTGAGTGTGTGTCAGATCACTTAGTGATCAGTTGTGAAAACACAAAGCAAAATGCTGTAAGACAATGAGTAATTGTCTGTCAAGCAATAGGAACGATAATATATATGATCAGGAAATTACAAGTTCCTATTACTATTACAAAAGAGTAGAGAGAAATACTACTAACGCCTGAAGCCTTGAGTACGCTTTTTGAAATCAGCAGATCTGTCGACAGGAGGTTCCAGACCATAGTATAAATAGATTCTCTTCCTCAGCATCAGGATATCCTCAAAGTCTTCAGCAAGGTCGACACTCAGGTCGAAATGAGATGCTGCAGCTCTAATCTCATCCTCTATTTCCTTCGTGTATAGAACTCCGCGCGCAGTTCTAGGAGGTGCAATGCGCCTGAAAGTTGGAGCTCTAAAAGGAATGTTTTCTCTCTTCATGATCTCCAGAAGTTGTTCCCTAAGCTCAGAATTGTAATTAAACATGAACTCGTCAAAAGCTTGTTCGATAGACTGCTCACGAGGATAGAATTCCCATAGATAGTAGCCTTTGATGAATTCCTTTTTGAGTTCTTCCCATTGATCATTGACTAGAGCCGGTACCCATTTATCGATATGAAGAAGCTCGGGTCCTTCTTGACATAAGGAGCTCTTACGTACCTTGATCCTCGTGGGATTTGCCTTACGGGATCAGTGCGGCTTTTGAGATAGGCTAATCATCTTAGCCATATCAGCCATTCTCTTCTTCTCTCGGAGAGCCGCTACCCTACAGTCTCCTTTTCTAAGGTTTAGGCCTTGCAGCGTGGCTTCCCAAGTGGCTCTATCTTACGCTTCTGCTCGGGTGTAAGATGAGTCCGATAATGACTACGAGCAAGAGCTTGACTGCGCAAAGTAGGAAGAGTTTACCGCAAAGTCCTCCCGAGCCTTCTTTTTCTCCTCTTCCACCGACTCTCCCTTCTTCTTACCTCTCGCCCTTAACAACTTTGCCCTTAGGCTTCTTAGCAAGTTGGGCTTCTTCCAGCTGACACTCATGGTCCAGCTTATCCTGAAGTTGTTGGGCTACCCGGAGGTCGAAGGCCTCTTGTTCCGCTTTTGATTTGAATTTACGGACGGGGGAGGAAGCATGAGAAATATCAGTAGCAGTGTCCTTCCCCGGCCTCTGCGGAGGAGCCTGTTGCTCTTCTTCTGACTCTTGCTCAATGAAATGAGCAACTTCTTCTATGTGAGCTGCAGAAGATGAGATGGGGGTAGGATGTAGGGGATATTCAAGTAGTAGAACCCCCAGATACGCTTGGGCTGCGGAGGGTCCTTTCTCCCGAACACCTTCCCCCCCGAGCGGTGAGGGTTCTTCCCCCCCGAGGAACTGTGGAGGGTCCTTCCTCCTGAACCCTTCCTTCCAAGATCTGGACTTTCACCGTATCCGATTCAGGTTCATCTTTCATAATACATTCCCCCTTTTTGGCATCATCTGCCTTAGAGAGTTGGGTGCGGATGGCTTGAATGTCTCTTTCCACATTGTGGACTGAATCCTTAATATGAGAAGCTGTGGATTCGAAGTCCTTGACGAGATCGCAGTATAATTCCCAGTCTTTTTCCTGATCAGCTCTAGATGTTTTAAGCTGTGCAGCTGACTCCTGACGGAGTTTCAGCAGAGCTTGATCCTGCGATTCTTTCATTTCTTTCTGAATAAGTTTCAGAGCATCTGCCTGTTGGGTAATAGCTTTCTGAAGGCTAGAGGTGGCAATATTATTCTTCTCATCAATTTCGAGCTTAATAGTTTCAAGAGCTTGAGTCAGCTGCTCTGAAAAGATCGTCTGCTGATTCTGGAGCAACTGCTGACTCTGAGCTTCTAAATTGATTTTCTGAGCGGCTAAGGCAGCCTCAATTATCTCCTGAAAATTTGGTTGAGGAGGAGCTTCTGGAGTTTTTTAGATGCCAGCGGCTAGTCTGTCTAAGCTCACTGTCTGAGCCTTAGTGTACTTTGTCCATTTCAGATGGACGTCCTTAGCCAATAGTCTGTTCTTCTCTCCTTGATGTCTAATGGCTTTGTTAATAGACTTCGAGGACACGGAACCGATAGGCTGAGTCTGGTAAGAACTGGTTCCGAGCCTCTGCTCAGAAAACGTGAGGAGCTGCTCCCGACTGTACTTCGGAGCACCTTGAGTATCACCTGATGTATCAGGATATGGAGATTTGCTCTTCTCACGGGGAGTTGAACCCTCAGCAGAGCCTCCCAACTCTGTATCCTTGGGTGTCTGATCCTTCCTCTGATCATCATCATCATCATTGTTCTTATTATCATCCTTATCAGCAGGAGGAGATGGGGGCGGAGGAGTATCACCAGGAACTGACTCTAGCAAGCTTAGAAGATAAAGCATAGCGGCTCTCAGATCTTCGAGAGTAGCCAAGTCAGTTGGCTCTCCGTACCCTATGACTTCTTGTAATTTCTGCTCCTCATCGAGCAAGTTGATGACTGAGTGGGTTTTGATTATCTCTGCTCGAATATCCCAACTCAGAAATCTCAGTAGCATTTGAACCCTTACCCTGAGAGCTATGTCGACTAAGTCTGAGTGCCCAGCAATCTCAGGAATATGATCGTGTACTTCAGCTGTGGCACGGAGACGAGTGGAATGAATAGTTGTCCACTCAGTCGGAGTCTCCTCAGTCGGTTCCCTAACATCCGACTGAGTCTCTTCAGAGCTGATGACCTGGACCTTATCTTTGAGGGTCGCACCCTCAATGCCAGTATCAGAGTACAAAATTTGCTCTTCTTGTGTGTGAGGAGGAGCTTGTTCAATGACAGTGAGAGGCTGAGCAGCTGAGACCTCAGCTGGTCTGGGCTTAGTTAGCCTCCTCCTCTTAGGTACTTCAGTATGAGGGGGCATAGCAGATGCAGCTCTCTTCGGCTCAGCCGGCCCTTTCCTGATAGATTTCTCAGTCGCTGCTTTTGTTTTGAACTTAATCAATTTCATGTCAAAGAATTTTGAGTCAGCGAACAATGAGTGCCTTTGAACAGAGCTCTCAATGAGGACTGACATCTTAGTCCCATAAAGTAATTTGCCCACACTGGCTAACTTCCTCTCTCCAATGGGTAAGGTAGTGAATTTCTGGGCTTGGGCCTTCATCTCAGAAACGTAATAATCGGCCCAGTTCACTTCAATTTCGTCGTCGATCGCTATCATCAGCTGAATTCTTGGTTTGGACAGTTGATCGTATGATCTAGCTGAGCTAGTCAGTATGTGAGAGACTATGTAGGCTAGTCCTCTATATTAGGGGAGCAAAAGGTTCTTCGGCAAAGCTGTCTTGAACGAGATGTCAGTTCGTCCGCAAAACTTATGGACATACTCATTTATCTCTTTCTCCTTGTACCCGATGGGAGAAATACCGGAGTCTGGAAGGTCGAACGTCAGCACCAAGGCGTCCCTGACGTTGAAGACTCACTGTGTAGAATCCCAACAATTCTGATCAACTTCTTTCATGTAGGCGAAAGAGATTCTTCGCCTCCAGACGCAAGCGACTTTCAGTTGAAATACACCTTTGCCACTTGCCTTGGCAGATACGATCTCGGGTGTTTCGTTACCAACTCCTGAAGACCAAAATGCTCCAGAACATCAAAGACCGGCTCCAAATAGGAAATATCTACTTGACGGAAAGCCAAAGTCGGTTCAAACTGAATCCTAGAGGACATAATCTCCTCAATGTTCTCAGGAGTCTGAACTGTTGCCATTGAAATCTACAAAACAACTTGTTATCACTTGAAAATAGAGTAAGTTAGTAAGTATTAAGCAGGTTTCAATACATTACCGAATACTAAAGAGCTTGAGGAGAATGCAAATGCGAGGCAGTTTGAGAAGATTTTGAGAAAACTGAAACGCTCGAAGATAGCTCTTAAGTTGTAAATGGCGAAAAGTGAGGAAAGGATAGAAGATGAAAGATTTTATATATAACGTCTGATTATAAGTTTTGATCCTACGATCCAATTTTAATCTTTCAAATCTTATGGACGGCTGAGATTGAATGTTATAAAAGGAATGATTACCAAAGCCGCCTATAACATAGACTTACGTAATAAAGGTAAGTGAGAAGACATGCATTAAATGCGCGACAGACAACATTAATTACTCAGTTATTCGAATGAGAAGGTTTCCTACTAACCTTTCCTTAAACTATTAATGGCGGAAAATAAATGCACATTAACTGCTGACTTCGTGCGACTAATATAGTAAATGCAAACATGCTTCTAAAAAGAAATTAAGTATATGATAC
Organism: Lavandula angustifolia; assembly: GCA_028984105.1. NCBI lineage: Eukaryota > Viridiplantae > Streptophyta > Magnoliopsida > Lamiales > Lamiaceae > Lavandula > Lavandula angustifolia. The sequence continues at coordinate 17,767,557 of CM054806.1, read as the reverse complement.
TACGCAAACCTCTTCAGTTGAACTTTCGATCAGCTGGTTACCGTTATATCGCAGGAGGATGGTTGAAGTACTGATAAGCGTGTTCCCCCCTTGCGTATGCAGGTGTGATTCTTCCTCTTGAATCATCATACGGAATCTCTGATCCGTCGATCTGGTTCCATCTACTGATACCAAATGTTGCCAATTGTCTCCATAAGCTGCTATCAGTAGTTGCCTTCTACTGATGCATTTCAGTAGGATCCAGTAGACCTAGCTCAACTGATAATTCTCTGAATCTGTTCTCAGCTAGTGGTTTGGTCAGTATGTCTGCCCTTTACTTGTCAGTATGAATTTTCTCCATTCTGATATCCTTCTTCTCGACATGGTCTCTGATGAAGTGGTGTCGGATATCCACATGCTTGCATCTCGTATGTAGAACTGGGTTCTGAGTTATGGCAGTAGCACTTGTGGAGTCACAGTAGATGGGCACTTCATTCTGAGTGATACCATAATCTCTCAGTTGTTGTCGAAGCCAAAGGATTTGGGCATAGCAACTTCCAGCAGCCATGTACTCAGCTTCAGTAGTGGACGTTGCTACTGAGTGCTGTTTCTTTGAGAACCAAAATATCAGCCTGCTGTCTAGGAACTGACACGTTCTGGAAGTTGACTTACGATCTATCCTGCATCCTGCATAATCAGCATCAGAATAACCTGTCAGTATTAGATTATCATCAGCAGGATACCATAACCCAGCATAAGGTGTTCCTCGTAGATATCGCAGAATCTTCTTTGCTGAGTCTAAATGACTTCGCTTGGGATCCACTTGAAATCTTGCGCATACACCTACAGCATAAGTTATATCAGGTCGGCTAGCTGTAAAATATAACAAAAAACCAATAATAGCTCTATAATCAGTAGAGTTAACAGAAGCTCCCTCTTTGTCTAGATCGATTTTAAAATTTGTGTTCATGGGGATTTTAACTGGCTTACTGGAGTCGTAGCCGAATCTCTTGAGAAGATCTCGAGTGTATTTGGCTTGATTGATGAAGATTCCTTCAGGTGATTGCTTCACTTGAAATCCAAGGAAATAATTCATCTCTCCCATCATGGACATCTCGAATTTCTCTTCCATCATCTTCTCGAACTGCTGACATATGATCTCGTTTCTGCAGCCGAAAATGATGTCGTCCACGTAGATTTACACCAGTAGGATGTCATCTCCTGACTTTATGTTGAATAGGGTGCGATCTACTGTCCCCTTCTGAAAACCTTTCTGAAGTAGAAAGTCTGATAGGGTATCATACCAAACACTGGGTGCTTGTTTTAACCCATACAGAGCTTTCCTAAGTCTCGTACACTCGATGTCCTCGCTGAAAGCCGGGCGGTTGTTCCACGTAGACTTCTTCCTTCGATCACGCCCGTTCGAAAAAGCTGACTTTACATCCATCCGATAGACTTTGAAGCCTTGATGTGTTGCATAAGCTAGGAATAGACGAATGGCTTCCAATCTAGCGGCCCGGAGCGAATGTTTCATCAAAATCAATTCCTTCTGCCTGACTGTATCCCTTTGCAACTAGTCGTGCTTTATTTCTGACAATGACGTTGTTTTCATCTTGCTTGTTTTTGAAGCCCACTTAGTACCAATCACGTGCTGATGTCTAGGTCTGTCTACAAGCTCCCAAACTTCGTTTCGGACGAACTGGTTCAGCTCTTCTTGCATGGCGATGATCCAGTCAGCATCATTATGTGCGTCCTCTATCGATTGAGGTTCTTCTGTAGACAAGAAACAAGAATATAGTGAGCTTTTGCCTTGATTTAATCTCGATCTTGTTCTTATCGTCGCTGACGGATCTCCTATTATGAGATCTGAAGAGTGAGCATCTAGCCAAGATCGTTTGAGTCTGGCTTCTTCTTTTGATACAACTTCTGCAGAATCAGTGGGAGTATTAGGCATTTCAGTAGTACTGTTCTGAGATTGCAGTATTTCAGTAAGAAGATTAGGATCTACTGAGTTTCCAGGTTCAGGGGCATTTAGCTCAGGAACATTAATCGTTCCCCCTGAATTTATATTCTTAATAGAGGTCTCAGTTACCACGGGGGCTTCCTCATCGACCGATGTTACCTGTTGTTGATTCTGTTCAGTAGAATCAACTAGGTCAGCTACATCGACAGTTGGTTGAGTCTGGGTTTGTTCATCGTCTGACTCATCAACCCAACAATGCTGGATCTTTTCAGCTTTATCAGTAAGTCCGAGATCCTGTAGCTTGCTGCTGACATTATCAGTATTTGTCTCTATATCTTTCCAGTTCTCAGTAACAAATTCATCAAAAACAACATGAGGGCTTTCCTCCACACAAAGAGTCCGATAGTTAAAGACTCTGAAGGCTTTACTGACTCGAGAGTATCCTAAGAAAACTCCTTGATCAGATTTGCTATCAAAGACCTTCACCGATCTTTCCCGTTATTGTGGATAAAGCAAGGACGGCCAAAAATATGGAAATGAGATATAGAAGGAATTCTCCCTTTCCATAATTCATATGGTGTCTTCATGTGTTCTTGAGTGAGCGGTGAGCGGTTACGAGTATAGCGAGGCGGTGTCGGTAGCATCGGCCCGTAACTTCGAGGGTAGTCCGAGTCTGCGAGGATAGTTCTTGCTTTGCTTCTTTAAGTGTTCTCGTTCTTTCGTTCGGCAAGTCCGTTCGGTCGAGGGGTGCGCGCGGCTGATGTCTCGTGTTTAATTCCCTCTTTATCGCAAAGACGTCTTAACTACCGAGTTTAGAAACTCTGTTCCTCCGTCCGAGCGAATTCTTTGAATCTTGATGTCCTTTTCCACACCGAGCTTCTTCGGCCAGATTGGGCAACTCGGTTTGAACATCGACTTATTGGCGATGAAGATAACCCAAGTATATCTCGAATAGTCGTCAATAACGACGAGGGCATACTTCTTGCCTCTTATAGTCACTGGAGAGACTGGCCCGAATAGGTCCATGTGCTGCAGCTGAAGGATTCCATCAGTGGAAGGTGACGGAATAGGTGGATTGCTATTCTTTGTTTGCTTTCCCTTCAGACATGCTTCACAGTTTCTATCTTTGATAAACGATTCGTTGGGCAGTCCTCTGACTTTGGAGTTCTTGGCTAGCTTGTTCATGGTCTTGAAGTTCAGGTGGCTGAGTCTTTTATGCCATAGCCATCCTGACTTGTCACCAAATTTTGTCTGTGCGAGTAAGCAAGCCTCAGGTTCTGCGGTTTTCCAGTTTGCAACATAGATGTTCTTCCTCCACGAACCTGATAACACTGTTTTCCCTGTAGATTTGTCAACATTATCACAGAAGCCAGCGTCAAAGATAACTCTGTTAAGATTATCACAGAATTGACTGACAGAAAGGAGATTATGTTGAAGTCCTTCAACATATGTTACTCTTGGAACCGAGCGGCCCCAATGTTCGGTGTTCCGTATCCCCTTGTGTAGCCTTTTGAGTTGTCACCAAACTCAGTGCGGGACCATCTTCTTGTATGTAGTTGGTCGGCGAGGCTCTTCTAATACGTCATGTGTCTTGAGCGGCCGCTCCACCACTATCCATGGGTCCTTATGCACTCGCAAAACGAAGCATCTTTAGGTACCCTTTGGTTCGGTTGGGTCCTTACTTGGTTAGTGGGTGATTTCGGAACCCAAATCTGTCTCGGGACCTTAGAAGTCTGAGACCTCTTCTTCTGAACCTTGTCAGCTTTCTTCTCCACAGGACTTGGAAATACTGACTTTCTGCTGATGATTTTGGGTTCAGGCGCTTTCTTCTTCTGAGTCTTTGCGCTTCTCCCGACCCCCGGGCTCATAATAGTACGAGCCGTGCCGAGCCGGGTGCTCATACTGATGGCTCCTTGTATCTGTTACGCCCATCTCGACCTTCTTGGTTCCCCCCCCGAGTTTGATCTCGATGTCCTGGGGTTGGAACCTTTGGTCAGTTGTTTGTTGCTGCTTGGCTGAGGTGCGATTACTTTCTGCTTGTTCTTCGCCTGAGGTGTGGTGTCAGCAACTTGCACCTTTCCTCTGACGAACCTATCAGCCAGCGTTGCTGAGCTTTTGGAGGTAGAAGCTTCGTGAATATAGCCAAGGCCTTCTTTCACAGCAGTTGGCCGTTGTGCTCTGAGCATGCTTTCTAGCTTCTCCTTAGCTCCCAGGTATTGTTCAGTCATCAGTCCTCTCCAGACCTCATCACTTCTCCTGAGAGAATCATAGTCCTTCTATACGTCTAAGAGTTTCTGACTGAGTTGGGCTATTTCAGTCTCTTTCTCCGAATTGTCCTTGGTCAAGACTGAGATCTGAGTCTCTTGAAGCTGAGACTTAGTCATAAGAGATTCGATCTCTTCGTTGAGTCTCGCAACTAGATCCACTGACTCAGTAGAGACCTGACAATCAGAAGAAAGTCTCTGATTCTCAGCCTTTACCTGTTCAAGTTCCTGGATGGTTCTGCTGAATTCTCTGCTCAGCTGAATTTGTTCCACTAGCAGGTCGTCATATGCTTGTAATACGTCCAGAGGATCATCCGAGACCGAGCAAGTATCGTGTGTGTTGTGTGAAGAGGAGGTTATATTAAGTTTAGAATTTACCTCAGCCTCTTCTCCGGCAATCAGACAGTGTTCAGCTGATTCCTCAGGAACCGTCTCTCCGACTTCAACAGCTACGAAAGCAGCTTCGTCCTCAGAAGAGTACATGAATGTATCCTCTTCAATTGAGTTGTCGGATATCTCTCTGGCTATATAGACCTGCCTTTTCTGGGCAAATTTGTCTCTTCGGCTCGCCGTTACGCTCTTTGAGCGGTCGAGAGTTCGGGACGATCGTGCGATAGTGTCCCTCCTTCTCTCAGTTGTAGCATGTTGATGCTTTGCTGCTGCTTTTTCCAGCTGAGTCTTTTGATGGACTAGCAGCAGGTTCTGTTTTCGTGCATTCAGTAGAAGGATTAGACTCTTCCCTTCTCTGATAATCTTTCTTACCTGAGGGAGAATCTCTGTGGTATTTCTTCAGCTTTCTGACTCTCTCCTTTTCTCTTTGGTATTTGAGAGCCATCAGTGCGAGTTGGTCAGTAGCAGATATTTCAGAGGTCTTTGTATCTGCAGCAGCTACTGCCTTGGTGGAAGAAATATTTTTGCCTCCAGTTTTGCTGACTGTTGCCTTGAAGGCATGATCGAACTGTGTGTCAGCTGGAGCACTGGAGCACTTTTGAGGTAGACTATACTCAAATTCCTCCGTCTTTAATTCTGAAAATATAACATCAGGAGTTAGAGCATTAAGATCAGAGCGACGTAAATAAGTAGCAAAAGGAAGCCACTTCTGTCGTGGTAGCGCTCTTATGATCTTTGTGTTCATCTCTTTGTTTGAGAACACTTTTCCCAGCCCGTTTATCACATTGACTTGATTCGTAAATCTGACGCTCAGCTCGTCAATAGTTTCACTGGGCTCCATCGCAAAGGCTTCGAACTTCTGAAGCTCTAATTCGAGCTTGTTTTCTTTGATCTGAGGAGTTCCTTGGCTTAGTACAGCCAGGGCGTCCCAAATTTCCTTCGCCGTTTTGCAATCCTGCACCCACCCGAGATGTGAGTCACTGAGCGTTGTCAGTATAGCATTTCGTGCGACTCGGTCAAGGTTATGCTGAAGCGTTATCTAGAGGAACTATTTCTGGAGGTTCTGGGCTGAGATTAGACGGCTCAGTTCATTATGTAGTGATACAGAAAGAAGTGAAGGACGCTGTTGAAGCAAAATTCTTAGATGAAGAAGACCCAGCTGACTTCGCTGAGATATTGAAGCTTACCGGATGTATGGACTGCCTCTTCCTGAAACTCAATCAAAGGACTTCAAAGTAGGATTAAGCAGTTCAGATGACTATCTTTCTTCTTTATCTCCTTGTATCTTTCTTTTGAACTTCTTAGTATAATAGATGATGTAACTGTACTGAATACTTTCAATATATATAAAACATCTCTGTTTTGGCTTTGACAATTCCTTATTATCTGAATAGCCTTGTTTGTTTATGCTTAACACTCAGAATCACTGAAGTAATTACTGACTCACACACTCACTGTTGTTACTTATTGTCAGTTTTTTGCTTAGATAGATTCTGGTAGATTGCTTAGTAGTTGGGGAATATGTTGTTAGAAAGGGGGAAAATGTTGATTAGATTATGTATAGGTTCTGATTTTCTGCCCTGATCCCCTCAGTAGTCTAGGACTTGAAGAACAACTCCACTGATCCTACTTGTAATATTTGTAAGGAGCTCTGTTTCTGATAAGTCATCGTGTTAGGTTGTTAGGTTTTGGCATCATCAAATAGGGGGAAAATGTGGGGTGATGATTCAGTCCCCAGCAACAGCACAAAATGTTGGGAAATGATTCAGTCTTCTCAGTAGCCTTGTGCTCTGAAAACGTACTGAAGATTCGAAGATCCCAAAACCCTATCTTGATTGATGAACCATTCAGTTGTAATCTATTTTGGTGTTGTCTCTGAGGTTTCAGACTCAGCAGACACTCTGCATCTGGTTCAGGCGCTCAGTAGATTACCTGCCTCGATGTACAGTAGGAAGACTCGATATCTTGGACTCGGCGGGAGCAGATATGCGAAAGGAGTCAGTGGAACTGAACTCAGCAGGAGTAGTTCACTGAACTCAGAGCTGATCTTCAGTAGAGCCGAATCAGCAGGAGCATGCTACTGAATCAGAGATCAAACTCAGCAACAGCCAGACAGTCTTCTGACTGTCAGATTCTCTAAAGTCAAATCAGCAGAGTCAATACGAGGATGAGAGAAGTCAGCTTTAGATCTCCTTGAAGTCTGTTATGTCTCAACCACTTTTCTGAACCTCGACCAATGACAAGCAGCCACCTGTCCTATATCTGTTAAAGCTGCAAGTCAACAACTTTCCACAAATAGAGGGAGAGGACACTGCTACCATACTTCGAAAGAGCCGTTAGCTACCCAAAAGAGAGAGGCAAAGGATCGTCGTCTCCAACGGATCTATCCTAATCTCAGCTTTATAAATAGAGGGATAAAATCAAATTGAAGCTCACCTAGAACACGAGAAACCAAGAACACACAGAGCATTCAAGAGCAACTCGAAAAAGCTTAAGTCTTCTGCAAGTAAGTCGAAGAGATAATCTCTGGCGAAAAACTACATTTATGCTCATAGGGAACCAAGCTGAATTAGAATTATATAGCCTCTAGTATCCAAGCGACGATACACGAACCCAAAGCCTATACTCAGGTGTTCGTCGCTCTAGAAGCCAATTTCTTGTTCCCTATCCCTCTAACCTAAGCTCAACCGTGTAAATCTATAGCTTAGACAAAGGAGTTCACTTCCGAACTGATCCTTACTATAAAGGACTCCTTCACTGTTGGAGAGTTTTTCAAACACTTAGTTTGATACCTTGTAAACTGAGACTTGCTCAGTATAAATCTCAAGACTAGTGTTTGTCCTGTGTACAAACCGACTGAGACTATCTCAGTATAATATATAGCCTCCTGATCTTTCGGGACAGTGGACGTAGGATTGTTGGATCCGAACCACTTTAAAAATCGTTGTGTTCTGTGTTCTTTATTTTACTGTTGCATTGATTTACTGTGTATACTGAAAATATCTTTCAAATCATTCAACTGAGTTTCAGCAAACTTAATCGACTGCACTAATCTACTGAAAATGTTTTGATAAAAACGTTTTCCTAACTCAACTGAAATTGGGCCTACACATTTCCGCACCACTGAACTCTATTCTGAATGGTGCTGAATTCTGACTCCAGTCAGTTAGCAGGCCTCAGTAGAGTCAGTCACTCTGCCGCGCGATTCAGAACAACTTATCTGGTCTGCTGAATTCATTCAGTACGACACTTTCCTGTAAATGACTATTCACGTTTTAAGTTGAGAAATCTGTTTTCAGGTGTATTCACCCCCCCCTCTACACCTGAACGTACTCTCGGGACCAACAGAGTGTCTTGCTGAGCAGGTTCAGTAGACAAAATAAGTTGTTCTGAATCGCGTGGGATAGTGATTGACTATACTGAGGCCTGCTAGCTGACTGAAATCAGAATTCAGCACCGTTCAGTAAAAGTTCAGTAGAGTGCGGAAATGTGTAGGCCCAATTCAGTTGAGTTAGAAAACGTTTTTAGTAAAACTGTTTAAGTATATTAGTGCAATCTTTTAAGCTTTGCTGAAACACAGTTGAATGATTTTGAAAGATATTTTTAGTATGAACATAAATCAATGCAACAGTAAAACAGAGCACACAGAACACAACGATTTTAAAGTGGTTCCGATATCAAACAATCCTACGTCCACTGTCCCGAAAAGATCAGGAGGCTATTTTATTAAACTGAGTTAGTCTCAGTCGGTTTGTGCACTGGATAAACACTGGTCTTAGTGATTATACTGACCAAGTCTCAGTTTACAAGATATTAAACTAAAGCGTTTGACAAACTCTCCAACTATGAAGGAGTTCTTTACAATAAAGAAAAATTCAAGGATGAACTCCTTCGATCTAAGCTGTGGATAGGTTCAGCTGAGCTTAGGTTAGAGGGAAGGGAATGAGAATGAGGCTTCTAGAGCGACGAACAGTGACGTATAAACTCTGGGTTCGTGTTCAATCGCTTGGATACTAGATGCTTTGAATCTGATTCAGCTTGGTTCCCTCAGAGCAAGAATGTCTCCTTTCGCGTGGAATAATTCTCTGACGAACTTGTGGAAGGCTTAAGTTGATTTGAAGTTGCTCGTAATTGCTCTTGTGTTCTTCGTATGTGCCGTGAGCTTTGATTTGAATTCTTCCCTCTATTTATAGAGAAGAGACATGGAAAGATCCGTTGGAGACGATGATTCATGAGTCACTCCTTTTTGGGTAGCTAACGGCTCTTTCAAGGAAGCTTGGCAGAGTCTTTTCCCTCCATTTCTGGAAATATGTTGACTTGCAGCTTTAATCAGAAAGTAGACAGCTGGCTGGTCGTAGGGGTGTGCATAAAAACCGTCCAACCGCCTACGCCCGCTTGACCCGCCCGTTGGAAACCGTAACCGCCGGTTAATTTTTCTCAAAATTAACCGCGGTTCAATTTTTTAGCAAACTGCCATTGAGCGGGTGGGTCGCGGTTTGCCGGTGGCGGTTAACCGACCCGCCCGCCACCCTAATTTTTTTCTTTTCTAATATTAATCTTAGATATATGACTCAACAAAATGGCATTTCAAAATTTATTTTCCATATGAATGTGCCATAGTGCCGTGAATCTTAAAATATACTATCATACTCATTTCATTTGAAGTTATATACATTGTATGATTTGGATTTTTTTTTTGTGGTACACCAAAGTGTTGTCTCCTACTTCATGTTTAAAACAAATAATTGTCGTAGTAGGTTTTTTTTCCTTCTAACTAAATCAACTTACAAAATTCGTCAATGTCGCTATAGATAATAAATAATTAAGTAGTTAGGATATCTAATTATTTGATCCGCAAAACCGCCCGCAACCGTCCGCAAACCGCCCCACCCGACCCCCAACGGTTTGGAAAAAAATGAAACCGCCACGGTTTGTAAATTCATAAAACCGCCTATGTGTAGATCGGTTAATTTTTATGCTCGAACCCGCCCGAACCCGCCCGCGCAGACCCCTAGCTGGTCGTCATTGGTCGAGGCTGTAGAAAGTAGGTGAGACAAACCGACTTCAAGGCAGATCTGAAGCTGACTTCTCTGTATCTCGTATGACTCTACTGATTTGACTTATGAGATTACTGACAGTCAAGAGACTGTCTGGCCGTTGCTGAGTCTGATCTATGTTCAGTAGCATACTCCTACTGAGTCTAGCTCTACTGAAGATCAACTCTGAGTTCAGTGAACTGCTCCTGCTGATTCCAGTTCTACTAAATATGAAAACCTCTCAGTATGCTGCTCCTGCTGAGTCCAGCACCATTGAGTCTTCTCTTCATGGTACTGAATCTGATAGTCTACTGAAGGGTCAGCAGACAGAACTGAGCGCCTGAACCATGCCGAAAGAATGTCTACTGAGTCTGAAACTCTCAGAGACAAAGGCAAAAACAATTATAACTAAATGGTTCACCAAACAAAGTAGGGTTTTGGGATCATTCAAATCTATTAGCACTAAGCAACTGAATCATCTCCCAAAATCCCCCTTACTCAGTACTCCTCCAGATCATCTACTAAATCGTATCAGTGGGATCCAAAAGACCTAGTTCTATTGAGAGATCATTGGATCTGGTCTCATCTAGAGGTATGGTCAGGATATCATCTCTTTGCTTGTCAGTGTGGATCTTCTCCATTTTGATATCCTTTTTCTCGAAATGATCTCTGATGAAGTGATGACAAATATCCACGTGCTTGCATCTTGTATGTAGAACTGGATTCTGAGTGATTGCAATAACACTGGTACTGTCACAGTAGATCGGCACTTCATCTTGATGTATGTCGTAGTCTCTCAGCTGTTGTCAAAGCCATAATATCTGTGCGCAATAGCTGCCGACAGCCATATATTCAGCTTCAGTAGTGGACGTTGCTACTAAGTGCTGTTTCTTTGAAAACCACGAGATGAGCTTGCTACCGAGGAACTGACAAGTTCCTAAGGTTGACTTTCTGTCGATTCGGCAACCTGCATAGTCAACATCAGAATAACCAGTTAGTTCAAGTTTATCATTAGTTGGATACCATAATCCAACATCAGGTGTTCCCTTCAGGTAACGAAGAATTCTCTTCGCTGAATCGATATGACTCTTCTTGGGATTCGCCCGAAATCGCACGCATATACCTACAGCATAAGTTATATCAGGTCTGCTAGCTGTAAGATATAATAAAGAACCAATAATAGCACGATAGTCAGTAGAGTTAACAGATACTCCCTCTTGTCAAGATCAATCTTGAGATTTGTGTTCATGGGTATCTTGACTGACTTGCTGGATTCGCAGTCGAATTTCTTGATAAGATCTCTAGTATATTTTGCTTGATTAATGTATATTCCCTTCTTTGATTGCTTGACTTGAAGTCCAAGGAAGTAATTCATCTCTCCCATCATCGACATTTCAAATTTCTCTTTCATCATCTGCTCAAATTTCTGACACATAGTCAGATTTCTTGATCCAAAGATGATGTCGTCTACGTAGATCTGCACCAGTAGGATGTCTTCACCTGACTTGATACTGAATAGGGCGCGATCTACTATTCCTTTTTTAAATCCTTTCTGAAGTAGAAAGTCTGAGAGGGTATCGTACCAAGCCCTGGGTGCTTGTTTTAACCCATACAAAGCTTTCTTAAGTCTGTAAACCTGATGTCCCTGTTGAAAGCCGGGCGGTTGTTCAACGTAGACTTCTTCCTTCAGTACGCCGTTCAAGAAAGCTAACTTCACATCCATTTCATAGACTGTGAACTGATGATGTGTTGCATAGGCTAGGAATAGACGAATAGCTTCCAATCTGGCGACTGGGGCGAATGTTTCGTCAAAGTCTATTCCTTCTGACTGACAATATCCTTTGGCAATGAGTCGAGCTTTGTTCCTGAAGATGACGTTGTTTTCATCACGCTTGTTCTTGAAGACCCACTTCGTTCCTATCACGTGTTGATGTCGAGGTCTGTCAACAAGCTTCCATACATCGTTTCGCGTGAATTAGTTCAACTCTTCTTGAATGGTGGTGATCTAATCAGCATCATTCAACGCGTGCTCAATAGTCTGAGGTTCTTCAGTTAACAAGAAGAATGAATACAAGGCACTTTCTCCTTGACAGAATTTGGATCGTGGCTTGACGCTAGTTGAAGGATCTCCTATGATAAAATCAGAAGAGTGAGCATCAAGCCATGAGCGACGACATCTTGTTACTTCATCTGGAATTGTTTCAGTACAAACAGTAGGAGTATTAGGAATTTCAGTAGTACTCTTCTGTGTCTGAAGTAATTCAGTAACAAGGGTTGGATCTATTGAGTCACCAGGTTCAGGGGCATTCAGCTCAGGAACATCAGAAGTTCCCCCTGAGTTGTTATTCTCAGTAGAGGTCTCAGTTACCATATCAATTTCCTCATCGACCACAATTACCTGGGATTAATTCTGTTTGTTAGAGTCAATCTCCTCAGCTACATTGCTTGTCGGGTGCTAAAGATCATCGTCTGAATCATTATCCCAACACAGCTGGATCTTTTCAGTATTGTCTTTTAAGCTTAGATCATGTAGCTTGCTTCTAACCTCTTCATCTTCTGGCTGAGAGTTTGACTTCCTGTACTCAGAAATAAATTCATCAAATACAACATGGGGGCTTTCCTCCACGCAAAGGGTCCGGTAGTTAAAAACCCTGAAAGCTTTGCTGACCTTGGAATATCCTAAGAAGACTCCTAGGTCTGACTTACTTTCAAAGACCTTTAACTGGTCCTTTCCATTATTGTGGATAAAGCACAGACAACCAAGGATATGAAAATGCGAAATAGGAGGAATTCTCCTTTTCCACAACTCATAAGGCGTCTTCATGTGCATCTGAGTCAGTAGTGAACGGTTCTGAGTGTAGCAAGCTGTGTCAGTAGCTTCTGGCCAGAACTTCAACGGAAGATCTAAGCCTGCGAGTAGCGTCCTTGCTGCTTCTTTAAGTGTTCTGTTCTTTCTTCCAGCAAGTTCGTTCTGCTGAGGCGTGCATGCAGCTGATGTCTCATGTTCAATGCCTTTAGCCTCACAGAATTCTCTTACCATTGAGTTCAGAAACTCAGTTCCATGATCTGAGCATATCTTCTGAATCTGGATATCCTTTTCGATGCTCTGCCGCTTCAGTAGTTTCGGCAGCTCAACTTTGACGTCATACTTGTTGGCGATGAATATCACCCAAGTATATCTCGAATAGTCATCAACGACCACAAGAGTATACTTCTTTCCTCTGATCATCACTGGATTGACTGGCCCCAATAAATCCATGTGCAGCAGCTGAATGATTCCATCAGTGGAAGGCGACGGAATAGGTGGGTTGCTTGACTTTCTTTGCTTTCCCTTCAGACATACTTCACAATTCTTGTGTCTCTTGAATACTTCGTTGGGCAGTCCTTTGACTTTAGCATCGCGAGCTAGCTTGTTCATTGTTTTGAAGTTCAGATGACTCAGTCGTCTATGCCACAGCCATGCTGTTTTGTCATCTGACCCCGTGTGTGCTAGCAGGCAAACTTCAAGGTCAGTGGTATTCCATTAAGCTTAATATATGTTTCTTCGCCGCGACCCTGATAACACAGTTTTTCCTGTAGATTTGTCAAGAACATCACAAAAACCTGCGTTAAAAGTCACTTTATTGGAGTTATCGCAGAATTGAGTGATAGAAAGGAGATTATGTTGAAGTCCTTCAACATAAGATACCCTAGGAACTACTGCAGTTCCTATTTTTAGTGTTCCGTATCCCCTTGTGTAGCCTTTGGAGTTGTCACCGAACTCAATTTTGGCTCCATCTTGCTTAACATAGTCGGTCAGTAGACTCTTCTGATGTGTCATGTGTCTTAAGCATCCACTGTCGACAATCCAAGGGTCCTGTTGCACCTGCAAAACAAAAATAGATTCAGGTACCCTTTGGGTTCAGCTTGGGTCCTTAATGGTTAGATTTTAGGATCTAAACATGTCTAACAGCCCTGGTGGCTTCAGACTTCATCTTGCCCTTATTGTCAGTAGTCTGCTCCACTGAACTCGGAGTAGCTGACTTCTTAGTCTGTTGTGGTTCATCTTTCTTCTTCTTCTTCTGAACCTTAGGGTCTTTGACTCTTGGCTCATAGTAATATGATCCATACTGAGCTGAGTGAGTCAGTAGTTGGTGGTCATACTGTTCAGCCCACCTGACCTTCTTGGTTCCCCCTGAGTCTGACCTTGGTGTCTTAGGGCTTGTACCATGGGTCACTTTCCTGTTGCTAGACTGAGGTGCTAGTATCTTCTGCTTATTCTTTGCCTGAGGGGATGTGTAATCAGCTTGTTGAGTTTTCCCCTGGATAAACCTATCAGTCAGCTTATTGGAGCTCTTCTGTCCTGAAGTGGAGGCTTCATATGTGTAGCCAAGTCCTTTGGTGGCATGTAGCCTCTGTGCTCGTAGAAGCTTCTCCAACTTCTCCTTTGCTCCAATATATTGCTCTTTCATCAAGCTTCTCCACACTTCATCACTTTTCCTCAGAGCTTCATGCTCAGATTTGGCTTGTGCGAGAGTTTCCTTGAGATTAGCAATTTAAGTCTCTTTCTCAGAGATCTCTTTGGTCAGCACTGAGATATGTGCTTCTTGATCATGAGACTTAGTCATCAGAGAATTAATCTCTTCCTTCAGTCTCTGAACAAGTCCTTCAGACTCAGTAGAGTCCTGACTTCTCATTGAAAGTCTCTGATTTTCTGCTTTCAGGATTTCCATCTCCTGAATGGTCTTGCTGAACTACTGGCTCATTTGAATCTGCTCTTCAAGCAAATCTTCGTATGCGAGAACCAGATCTAGAGGTTCTTCTGAAACAGAGCTTGTGTCATGTGTGCCAGGTGAAGAGACACATATAATGGGTTTAGAATTTACCTCATCCTCTTCTCCGGCCATTAGACATGGTTCAGCTTCTTCAGTCTCGATTGCCTTGAATGCAGCATCATCGTCGGACGATTCCATGAATAGTTCCTCGTCACTTGAGTAATCGGACAACTCTCCAGCTAGGTAGGCTTGCCTCTTTTCACGAACTTTTTGCGTCTGGCTTGCCTTTCAGCTCTTTCTACTGTTGAGAGTTTAGGACATTCATACTGGTAGTGTCCTGGTTTCTTGCAGTTGTAGCATGCTGAGGTTCTGCCTTCCCTTCTGGATGTATCCTTATGTTCCACTAGGGCGGCTTCAGCATTCTTGCAATCAGGTAGAGATTTAGATTCGCTATTCGAGCAATGATTATCTCTCTTACCTTGAAATTTCTGGGAAGCCTTTTTCATCTTCCGTCTGAACATGTCCTTCTCCTTCTGGTATTTCACCGCGTGGAGAGCATACTTCTCAGCCAAGTTGTCAGCAGTGGGTATGGTCTCTGAACTTCTTGCTGACTGGCTTGTTGTAGAGGGACTTGCTCCGGAGTGCTGGCTGATGCCTTATAAGCATGATCCATTGGTACTTCAGCTTCAGCACCGGGGGTGTGTGGGAGATTGAACTCGAACTTCTCTGCTTTAAGTTCTGAAAAGATATAATCAGGAGTAACAGAATTCAAGTCAGTTCTCCTCATACACGAAGCAAAAGAATACCACTTGGGCCTGCTAAGAGCCCGTAGAATTTTGGTGTTGGTCTCCTTGTTGCTGAATATCTTCCCCAGTCCGTTGATGATGTTGATTTGATTCGTAAATCGCGCATTGAAATCATCTATGGACTCCCCTGGAAGCATAGTGAATGCCTAGAGTTTCTGCAGCTCCAACTCCAGTTTATTTTTTTTAATCTATGGAGATCTTTGGCTCAGCACTGCGAGAGCATCCCATAGATCCTTAGTTGTCTTGCAGTCGAGCACCCTCCCGAGATAAGAGTTACTGAGTGTCATCAGTATAGCATTGCGAGCGACTAGGTCGAGGTTGTGCAGTTTCTTCTCTTCAAGAGTGAAGAGACTCTTGTCCTTTGCAACTTTACGTCCGGTTCTGGCACCTCCTGCTCTGTCAACTATGAGTTCGACTGAGTCGACCATCGAAACAATGGGGCCTTTCTCCAAAACTTCGGTCATGTTGTCGTGCAGCGAAGTCAGATGTGCCTCCTTCCTAACGCGCCATATCGCATATTTTTCAGTAGAGAACATTGGCACAGTCCTAATACCTGAAATATCAGCCATTGAAGAATAGAAGGTATAGGATGCTATGAAGAAATGCATGAGGCAGAGAAAACGGTTTTTCTAGGATCTTTGTTCGAGATAGACCAGTTTCAGAGAACAATGATCAATTAAGAACACTGAAGCTCTGATACCAATTGTTGGTCCTGAGACGTGGTTCAGGTGTGTGGGGGGGGGGGGGGGGTGAATACACCTGAGTACAAATTTCTCTCAAACGCAAAGTCAGCTCTAACTGAGTTTGCTACTGAACTGAGTCAGATAGCCAAATATACTTCAGATCACGCGGGCAGAAAAGTCTTCTATTGAGTTCAGCTCTATTGACTTAAGTCAGTCGAACAGTCGTTCAGTATCGGAGTGTGTGCATAAGTGTAGGCCCTATAAAACATCTTTGTTAGAAAATACCAGTTTTTGTGCTGAGTTTTTTGAAATACAGTTTGTATGCAGTATGATCAGTTTAATAAAACATTAATTCAACACAATGATTTTTAAAGTGGTTCGGACACGCTAAGTCCTACGTCCACTGTCCTGACCAAAGCAGGATACTTATAATATTTATACTGAGCAAGTCTCAGTTGGTATGTTCACTGGACAGACGCGAACCTTGAAATTTATACTGAGAAAGTTCTTAGTGATCTGTGCGCGAGACAGATTATCTACTTATAGTCATAGTGACTTTTACAAAGGGTTCAAACTCGAAGAGTTTGAGTCTTCTCCAACTAAGAGGAAGTTCTTACAAATAAGAACGATTTCACAAAAATGTGAACTTCCTCGAGGTTTCTAAGCTAAAGATATTACAATGAGCTTGCTTAGATAAGAGAAGGGGAACAAGATAAAACTCTAAGTGACGAACTAAAGGTGTTCTTCAATGGACGCTATTTTGTCACTGGATTCTGCTTGAGATTGCTAAGAGTTTGTGCGTAGAAAGCTTGGGTTCCCGGTGTCGTCTCTACATGGCGACTTCTCTTATCTTATTTATAGGCGTCGATGGTGAATAGATCCGTTGGAGGGGGCTCTAGAAACGTGTCGATGCGACAAAGAAATTGGCTCCTTTAATTTGAACGTTGTCGAGTAGGTACACTGTAGAGATTCCTCTCTTTTCAGTTTCAGAGCAGCTTTTGTCAGAGTAAATGATCGGTGTCGGCTCCTTATTGGACGAGGTCGATTGGTAGTTGAGATTTGTCAAACATCAAGGTTGACTTCCTCTGAATCCTCGGACCTAGAACTGAAGTGTCTTTCCTACTGACGTTCTTCTGAGCATTCAGTGCATGGGCACAAATTCCTAGGCAGATTCAGCTGGAGGTTGTTGTCCAACTGACTTCTTCGATCCTGTGTTCTTTAGCTGAGTGAGGTCTTCTACTGAATCCTGCGGCTACTGAACTCTGTCCTACTGTGTTCTAACAACTGAACTCGGCTAGACAATATGAAGGTACAATATTCAGCTAGGGTTTTGGGATCTATCAAATCTATCCAAATCTATCAAGACTATCAGATCTATAGATTCATCTACTGAATCCTTATCCCAAGATACTGACTTTCGCGCTTTAGTCAAAACTTGAACTCATGTGTATTCACCCCTCCCTCTACACCTAAAGACTCATCTGTGGACCAATAGAGCAACTGATTAGTCTTAGATCATTGTTGTTATAGTGATAGCATATATCTCTACTGAATTCTGATGACAGCTTTAGAGGCATACAATATAGCCCTTACAGCGCAGTTTTAGAAGCTTATCGAAGAACAGGAGAAGGTCTTTACGGAGAAGCTGAATGTTGTTGTAACTAAGCTTACGAGAGTTACCGACGAGTGCAATAAGTTCAAAAAAGCTAGTGTTTCCAAGGCACTGACTGAATAGCCCAATGTAGTTTGGTTGATACAAGGAGAGACTTCACGTATTCGCACTGAACCTCTTAACAAACATGCATCAAAGAAAGCTGAACTCTTGCAACTCATTCAAGCAAAACACCACCAACACTAGAAAGAGTACAGAGATGCATTCTCAGATGTAGATGCCAGAGTCGGAACACTTCAGAATGCAATCAACACTCTCACAGACAAGATCACTATCCTATCTTCCCGATTGCACAAGTTAGATGATGCTAAAAAGGGGGAAGGAAGTAGTAAGGACACACTGAATGAGATCAAAGTTGAAGATGTCCTTACAACTGAAAGGACCCTTCAACAGGATAAGGGGGAAGGATATAAGGGGGGATGTCAGCAGCGAAAAGGAGAAACGGAGAAGCAACAAGAAAGGTAGATAGTTCCTCATACCTCAGCTACTGGTGGATTAGGAGAAGGATTCTCAACATAAGCAGTGATAGAAGAAATAACTCAGTTCGCCAATGAACCGATTGAAGAAGATGAGCCTATACACTCTGTTAGTAAAGGCAAGAAATGAGCTCCACCATCTCCATCAAAGCCACCCAAATTCAAAAGTTCGGGTGAACAAGAAGCATATAATAGGAAATTTTCTGAAGAGTTGGTTGCTGAAAAAGAAGCTAAAGCTGAAGAAAAGAAATTAAAGAAGAAGCCGATAACGGTTGTTGCAGCTATACCTAAGAGAACCAGGTATGTCATCCTTAGGCAGACAAGAGCTAAGGCAGCAAAAGCTAAAGAAGGAAAAGAAAAAGAAGTTCAAATATCAAAAACTTCAAAGGCTAAAGATTGAGAGGCCGAAGAAGAGCCTATACCTGAGGAACATGCGACTACGACGAAGCTATCTAAAGAACAACTGGCTGAACAGAAAGCTCTAGGGGATGCTTGTGAAAGAGGCTTAGACATAATTGCAGAAGCTAGAAAGATCAACGAAGCAGGAGAACCATTACACTCAGCTAATCTTCAAGCTCTCAGGGAAAGGACAGAGAAAGAAGCAAGAGAACGAACTCAACAGAAAGATAGAGATATTCAAACAACATCTAAACTCTTCAGACGAGGAGGTCAGAAGAATCACCTCAAGCAAACTTTACACCCTCGTACCGATAGTTGTATATCATGGAAGCTGAACAAGAGATGGGAAGACATAAAGATAGATTTTATCAAGAGCTTGTATGTCTGGCAATCATTGAAGAAATCAGCAGATCCCGATCAACTATACAAATAATATCTTATCATCTATGAATCGGATCTCTATGTTGAAGTTCAAACTATTCTAGACGCTAAGGAAATTCCTCTCAGAGCACCCGCATTCAAAGTTCTTCCTCCACCAAGAATAGTAAAAGGAAATACTTGCATGAAGGGGATAGAGGACAAGATCTCCTTTATTGTTGTGAGATGATTCATCAGTAGATTGTTTAGAAGATTTGGCTGATCCCAAAACCCTAATTTGATTAGTGAACCATTCCTTTGTATTTGTAACGCCTTGGTCTCTGAAAGTTTCAGACTCAGTAGTCTTGCCTTCAACATGGTCCTAGGCTTAGAAGCTCTATCTGCTGAACCTTCATAGACTATTCGCCTCAGTACCATGGAGTGAATACTCAGTAGTGCTGGACTCAGCAGGAGCAGCATACTAAGAGGTGTTAAGATTCAGTAGTGTTGGACTCAGCAGGAGCAGCATACTGAAAGAGTCAGTAGAACTGGACTCAGCAGGAGCAGTTTACTGAACTCAGAGTTAACCTTCAGTAGAGTTGAACTCAGTAGGAGTATACTACCGAACCGCTGGTCAGACTCAACAACGGCCTGACAGTTTCCTTGACTGTTAGTGGTCTTTAAAGTTAAATCAGTAGAGTTGTCCTAGGTCGTACACATTAGAGAAGTCAGCTTCAATATCTGCCATGAAGTTTGAATGCCTCAACAACTTTCTACACCTCGACCAATGACAAGCAGCCAGCTGTCAAAGTACTGGTAAGAAGCTGCAAGTCAACCACTTTCCTAAAAAAGATAGTAGACTCTGCACGATTTCAAAAGAGCCGTTAGCTACCCAAAGAGAGTGACACGTGGACAGTTCCTCTCCAACGGATCTATCCATAACTTACCTTTATAGATAGAGGGAAAATCAA
The DNA here is from genome assembly GCA_028984105.1 of Lavandula angustifolia. Lineage (NCBI taxonomy): Eukaryota > Viridiplantae > Streptophyta > Magnoliopsida > Lamiales > Lamiaceae > Lavandula > Lavandula angustifolia. The sequence continues at coordinate 17,747,807 of CM054806.1, read as the reverse complement.
ATCGAAGAATGCACGGAACATACGAGCATTAAACGAAAAAGAACACAACTTTCATGAAGAACCGAAGAGAAAACAACCCAACGCGAATGGCATTCATACTGCTCTAAGGAACCAAGCTTCATAGAATCAAAGCCTCTAGCATCCAAGTAAAAGAACACGAACCCAGAGAGTTTATTCCTTATTATTCTTCACTCTAGAAGCCCTTTCTTGTTCCTTTTCCCTCTAACCTAAGCTCAACTGAAATTATCTATAGCTTATAACCGAAGGAGTTCATATTTTGAAATGTTCTAATTGTAAAGAACTCCTTCATCGTTAGAGAATCGTTCAAACACTTTTGTTTGATCTTTGTAAACTGAGACTTGCTCAGTATAATCACAAGGCCGTGTTTGTCCAGTGTACAAACCAACTGAGACTAACTTTGTATAAATAAAATAGCCTCCTGATCTCTTCAAGACAGTGGACGTAGGGTTTTGGATATCCGAACCACTTTAAAAGTCGCTGTGTATTTTACTGTTGCATTGATTTACTGTTCATTCTGAAAACCGTTTACAAAATCATTCAACAGAGTTTTCAGTAAAAAGCTTAACTGAGTGCACTAATCTTCTGAAACAGTTTTCATTAATAAAATTTTCAAACTCAACTGAATTGGGCCTACACTATTCCGCACGCTACTGAACTCTTACTGAACGGTACTGAATTCTGACATCAGTTAGCTAGCATGCCTCTGTATAGTTAGTCACTCTGTCCACGCGATCCAGAACAGCTTGCCTGGTCTACTGAATTCTTTCAGTAGACAAACCTCCGTAATCAGACTGTTAGCGTTCAAGTTTGAGAAAAAGTTTTCATGTGTATTCAGCCTCCCCCCCCCCCTCTACACCTGAACGTTTGACTCGGGACCAATAATTGGTATCAGAGCAGGAGTTCTTTAAGACTCCTGTTATCTGAAACTAGTATACTCGAACGGATCCATGAAAATATTTTCACTGCATATCATTCTACATTCATATTATTACCTAACATGTCTGATATGTCAGGAATCAAGATGGTACACATGTTCTCAGTAGAGAACTACGGGGTATGGCGGGTCAGAATGGAAGCACATCTGACTTCCCTCCACGATAGCACGACAGAAGTCTTGGAAGATGGACCTATCGTACCCATGCTCGATAGTGTTGACTTTAAGGAACCTGCACCAGGAGGAACAGTGACCGGGAAGAAGGTGCCAAAAGATAGAAGCCTCTTCACTCTAGAAGAAAAGAAGCTTCCCAACCTTGACCGGGTAGCCAGAAATGCCATTTTAACCACGCTGAGGACTGCAAGTTAGCAAAGGAACTCTGGGATGCTCTAGCGCTACTGAGTCGGAGGACTCAGAAGATCAAAGCCAACAAGTTAGCACTGGAACTCCAGAAGCTGGAGAGACTGTCACTCATGCCCGACGACACGATTGAAGATCTCAATGTCAGATTTATGGATCTGATGAACACAATCAATAGACTGGGATAGACGTTCTCCAACCGAGAGATGAATCTCAAGATATTGAGAGCATTGCCAGACGGACATTGGACTCCATTCGCTATATTACTTAGACATTCCGATCTTGATATTGTTTCTCCTGATCATAAATTTTCAGAATTAAAAGCCGAAGAGTTCGAGTTTGGTCTACCGCAGAGGAAGCAGAGAGCTGAAGCTGACACTCAAACAGATCATGCCTTTAAAGCAACAGTCAGCACAACAACTTTAATTTCTAGTAAAACTGAACCTTCAACAAGCGAATTACAAGAAGGGAGCCTAACTAAGCGATATGCATTGCTTGCGATCAAGTATCAGAAGGAGAAGGAGCGGCGCAGAAAACTGTCCAGAGTCGTCAGAGACTCAAAGAGTAAGTCTGACTTCTCACCAAAACGCACTCCTGACTTACAAACTTTTGAATGCAGGAAACAAGAGGATTCTGCACAGTCGAAAGACAATGAGAACAGAGAAAGCAGAGTCACCTCCTACTACAACTGCAAGAAACCAGGACACTACTAGTACGACTGTCCTGAGCTCAGTACAGCTGAAAGAGTTGCAAGAAAAGCTCGAAGGGAGAAGTTCATCAAGAAGCGAAAAGCCTATATTGTTGGTGAACTCTCAGACGATTCAGAAGAAGTCGACTCCATCATGAATTCATCATATGATGAAGCCGCCTTCATGGCTAAAGAGCTTGAAGAAGATACAGAAAAGTGTCTGATGGCAGGAGAAGAGGATGAGGTAAACTCTCCAGAACCATTTAACTCTTCTTCACAATACACACAAGACACTATTTTAGGTGCAGGACGTCGCGATCACCTATGAAGAATTAGATTCAGATGAGTCTGCAGCTCAGCAAGACTCTTTAGGAGTTGAATGCCCTGAAAGTGGAAGATTAGAGACTTTCTCAGGAGAGTCAGGTTGCTACTAAGTCGGAAGGACTTGTTATGAGACTCAGGGAGGAGATTAACTCTCTTATGGCCAAGTCTTAGCAACAAGAATATCTGATTTCAGTACTGACTAAGGACTTGACTCAGAAAGAGACTGAATTGAGTCAGTTAAAGCAGAAGTTCTCAGGACTTCAGACCGAGCACGAAACTTTGAAAAAGAGTGATGATGTCTAGAGAAACCTGATGACAGAGCGTTACATGGGAACTAAGATAAAACTATATGCAATGCTAGCCAACAACAAGCCTAAGCACTACAAGTAAGGACTCGGGTTCAGCCACGAAGCCTCCACATCTGCTTCCACATGCTTAGAGAATTGGCTAACTGATAGGTTTGTTCAAGGGGAAATGATTAATGCTGAATCACTGAACCCCCTAGCAAAGAACAAGCAAAAGATGAAAGCACCTCATCCTATCTATCAGAGAACTCACCAGACGTTCAGTTCAAAATTACCCCAGCTCAGTCAAGGGGGGACCAGTAGAGTCAAATGGGCTGATCAGTATGGACCTCCACAGCTGATACATCCTGCTCAGTATGGTTCATATTATAATGATCATATAGTCAGAAAGGGTTCCAAGAGTCAGAAGAAGAAGAAAAAGGTCGTTCAGAAGGCTAAGGTCAGCAGTCCACCAACTCAGAAGATCAGGACTCCTGAACCGATAAAGCCTCAAAAGTCAACTTCACCCAGCCCAGCGGTGAAATACGTTGACAAAAGTGGAAAGAAATTGGCTAAGACCACCAGGGTCGTTAGACAGACTTGAGTTTCCAAAACAAACGCTTAAGGACCCAAAATCAAAAATGAAGGGTACTGAATATAATTCTGTTTTGCAGGTGCACAGGGACCCATGGTACATGGACAGCAGATGCCCAAGACACATGACGTACCAGAGGAGTCTACTGAAGGATTATATCACAAAAGAAGGACCCCGAATCGAGTTTGGAGATAATGCAAAAGGCTATACCAGAGGCTACGGAACACTCAACATTGGAACCACCACAGTTCCAAGAGAATCATTGGTTGAAGGACTTCAACATAATCTTCTATCTGTTACTCAATTTTGTGATAACTCGAATAGAGTGATTTTAGACATTGGTTTCTGTGATGTTATTGGGGAAACAGTGTTATCAGGTTCGCGCAAAAAGAACATATACATTGCTGACTGGAATTCAGCACAACCTGAAGCATGCTTGCTAGCGAAGAACGATAACAGAACGGGGTGGCTTTGGCACAGAAGACTCAGCCATCTCAACTTCAAAACACTCAGTGCGAGGCATGCCTGAAGGGAAAACAAACAAAGAAACAAAATCCACCAGTTCCATCACCTCCACAAATGGAATCCTTAAGCTCCTCCACATGGACTTGTTCGGACCAGTCTCTCATGTGACGATCAGAGGCAAAAAGTATGCATTAGTGGTCATTGATGACTACTCGCGCTACACATGGGTCATATTTATTGCCAATAAGTCTGATGTCAAAACAGAGTTGCCTACGCTTCAGAAAAGGCTCAGTGTCGAGAAGAACACCAAAATCAGAAAAATTCGTTCAGACAGAGGAACAGAGTTCCTGAATGCGATGGTTAAAGAGTTCTGCGATACTGAAGGAATAGAGCATGAGACGTCTGCTACATGCACGCCTTAACAAAATGGGATTGCTGAGAGGAAAAACAGAACACTCAAAGAATCAACAAGAACCCTGCTCGTAAATTTAGGACTTCCATCAAAATTCTGGGCAGAAGCTACTGATACTGCATGTTACACTCAGAACCAATCTCTACTGACAAAGCAACATCAGAAGACACCATATGAACTATGGAACGGAAGGAAGCCTCTCATATCTCATTTCCATATTTTTGGGTGTTCGTGCTTTATCCACAATAATGGAAAGGATCATTTAAAGACATTTGATAGCAAGTCAGACCAGGGAGTTTTCTTAGGATACTCCCGGGGCAGCAAAGCCTTCAGAGTTTTTAACTACCGGACCCTTTGCGTGGAAGAAAGCCCTCATGTTGTTTTTAATGAGTTTGCTACGGAGAACAGGAGCATAAACTCAATTTTAGAATCTGAGGACATCAGTAAGCAGCTCTGGGATCTAAGCTTAAAGGAAAATGTTGAAAAGATCCAGCTCTATCGGGATGATGAATCAGAAGAGGTAATGAAGTCAAGACTACAGAATCACAGCTAGCAGCGAACGTAGCTGAACATATTGATTCTACTGAACAGAATCAATCCCAGGTAACTCAGGTCGATGAAGAAACCAATATGGTAACTGATACCTCTACTGAGAATAACAACTCAGGGGGAACTAATAATGTTCTTGAGCTAAATACCCCTAAACCTGGTGACTCAGTAGACCCAACTCTTGTCACTGAATTGCTTCAATCTCAGAATAGTACAATTGAAATGCCAGACTCACCTACTATCTGTGTTGAACCAATTCTAGATGAAGGGGCAAGACGTCGTCGATCGTGGCTGGATGCTCACTCTTCTGATCTCATTATTGGAGATCCTTCAGCATGTGTTAAGACAAGATCCATATTTTGTCAAGCAGAAAGCGCCTTATATTCCTGTTTCTTGTCTACTGAAGAACCTCAATCAATTGAGGATGCACTGAAAGATGCTGACTGGATCACTACCATGCAAGAGGAGCTGAATCAGTTCACTCGAAATGACGTCTGAGACCTTATTGATAGACCCCGACATTAACATGTGATCGGAACCAAATGGGTCTTCAAGAACAAGCGCGACGAAAACAACGTCATAGTAAGGAACAAAGCTAGACTCATGGCAAAAGGCTACTATGAAGCCGAAGGGATAGATTTCGACGAAACGTTTGCTTTAGTTGCAAGATTGGAGGGAATCAGATTATTCCTTCCCTACGCAACACATCAATGCTTTAGAGTATAACAAATGGATGTGAAGTCAGCGTTCCTGAACGGCGTACTGAAAGAAGAAATCTATGTAGAACAGTCTCCCGGCTTTCAGCAGGGACATCAAGTGTTTAGACTCAGAAAGGCTCTGTATGGGTTAAAACAAGCACCCAGGGCTTGGTACGATACCCTGTCTGAGTTTCTTCTTCAGAAACGTTTTCAGAAGGGCACCGTGGATCGCACTCTATTCAGCGTTCGTCTAGGCGATGATATCTTACTAGTGCAGATCTACGCAGATGATATTATCTTCAGTTCAAAGAATGTTATCATGTGTTAGCAGTTCGAGAAAATGATGAAGGATAAATTCGAGTGTCAATGATGGGAGAGATGAATTATTTTCTTGGATTTCAGGTCAAACAATCAGAAAAGGGAACGTTCATCAATCAAGGCAAATACACTCGAGACCTCATCAAAAAGTTCGATTGTACATCCGGCAAACCATTCAAGATCCCGATGAATACGAACATGAAAATAGATCTTGACAAAGAGGGAGTATCAGTAGACCACACTGAATTTCGTGTAATTATTTGTTCTTTATTATATCTTACTGCTACTAGAACTGACATAACTTATGTTGTAGGTGTCTGCGCTCGATTTCAGGCGAATCCTAAGCAAAGCCATATGGACTCAGCAAAGAAGATTCTCCGCTATCTTAGAGGAACACTTGACATGGGTTTATGGTATCAAGCATATGATAATAATGAACTAACTGGTCATTTTGATGCTAACTACCCAGGTTGCAGGATTGACCGAAAATCAACCTCAGGAACTTCTCAGTTCCTCGGCAGTAAGCTCATTTCATGGTTCTCCAAGAAACAGCATTCAGTAGTGACGTCAACTACTGAAGCTGAATACATGGCTGTCGGAAGCTACTGTGCCCAAATTCTTTAGCTGAGACAGCAGCTACGAGACCATGACATCATTCATAATGAAGTGCCGATCTTTTGCGACTTCTCCAATGCCATTGCAATCACTTAGAACCCTGTTCTCCATACTAGATGAAAGCACGTGGACATCAGACACCACTTCATTCGTGTCCATGTCGAAAATAAGGATATCAGGATGGCGAAGATCCATACTGATCATCAAAGGGCCAACATACTGACCAAACCTCTAGCTGAAGTCAGATTCATGCTGGACCCTACTGACTCAAGTCAGTAAGTGGATTCAGGACAGAGAAGCATTTAGCAAGGGGGAATGCCTACTCTCGGCATTAGACTCGTTTAGTACACGGTGATTCAGGAACCAACTGCACGTGGTATCAGCTGAATACAATGTTCAGCTGACAGGTTTGCGTATCTGATATCTCGATTTTATACCCCTCGAATTCACCCAGTTCTGACGCTCATCTTTTCCAAGTTGATGATGTTCTGTGCGCAGAAATGTATATTTTCAGCAGGTTTATGGTCCGGAGATGAGGTGGCGGTTCGAAGCTAAGTTGGAGATATTTTGGCAGTTTTTGGAGATAAAACGGGATTTAGATCGAGAAGGAAAGATTTGCTAAAGATTTGGAGCTTGAAGATATTATAGGGCTGGAGTTATACAAGGAAAAGGAGTATTGAAGATCAAGGTTCAAAAGATTTGCCCTAGATATCTTTCCTTTGGCGGATCAAGTTCGAAATCTATATAAAGGGGCTGGAGACGAACATATAAGACATCAATCTCTCGCTGCTTCATTAGTTTAGTTTCATCTTCAGCCATCTCGTTCTTAGTCCCGTAGTTTAGATTTTAATTTCAGCACAAGCTTTCAAACACTTTATTATTTTTGTAGTTTAATTTAGTTTTCAGCTTTTAAAGAATTCAGCACTTGTTTTAGATTCAGTAGTTACATTTAGCTTGCCCGTTCAGATTCAGTACTTCCATTCAGTTCAACAGTTTAAGTTTTTCAGCATTCGTTCAGATTCAGTACTTCCGTTCAGTTCGGTATTCAGTTTTACATTCAGTACTTTAAATTCAGTTTATGCATTTAGTATTGCGCACTTTACTTTCTGTTCTTACTATATTCGTTTTACTTAGCTTGTCCAAGTTAATAATGAGTAGCTAAACTTTTTAGGGCTTCGGCGATGGTGGCGAATATGAGATACAAACTTTGTGAGATCTAATTGTTCGTAGTAATTAAAGACTAGGGTTTCAACTTAATTCGGGGCAGAAAGATTTAATTAGATTAACTTAAACCTGATCAATTTAGGTTATGAAGATTAGTGCCAGATTGTTCAACAACTTAGGTGGCGAAGCTATCGTAACGGTAGTCGAATTAAGGAGGTTAATCATCTATGTCAGCTTGTCCAACAACGGTAGAGATTAAAATTGGGTTCCTTCCTCGTAATGCTATCTAAACATTAAATCTAGGTTTGTTCAACAAGCTAGGTTGTGGTTAGGTTAGGGAGTAGTGGAAATTTGTTCAACAAGCCATTACCGACTAAGTAAGTAGGAATTGGGATATGTACGTGTCCAACACTGTATCCTATAACTGGTTGATCTTAGGAATTAATTAAATCTATACATCGATGATCGAAGTAGTTGTCTCATACAAGTTACCCAAAGCCGAGTCTGCCTTTCTCTACTTGTTTATTTCCATCTACTTTCCTGTTATTTACTTTTCTTTGCCTAGGTAGTAAACCCAAAATTTATGCGTGGTGGCATCACCAAAACTCTTATCAAAAGGATAAATATTATTGATTTTCACTGTTCCCTGAGTTCAACCATGTTCTATACTAATTATAAAATTCTAAGTGTGTGCAGGAATTTTATTTGGTGTGAAAACAGCGACCACCAAATTGGCGCCGTTGCCGGGGGACGGTGTTTCTAATTAATCATGTTTACCTTTTGATCTTTCGTGCTTTAACTAGTTTATGAGCAGGTCTTCCAACCCGAACCTCGTATTTGATTCTGAGATCGAAAGAACCGCAAGGAGGCTAAGGAAGGAGACAAAGCTGCAACAACGGCAAGCTGCGCGAGCGGAGACACTTCGTCTGGCCAAGCAGAAGCTGACTCTGAAGACGTTCTGCTTAGCCTAGCAGAACTCTTTTCTGAAGAAAAATTCGAGACTGAACTCGAGAATATGGCCGACGATTCGAATAATCTGAGGCTAGATCAGTTTGGAAGGCATGGTGGTGAAGATCTTCCAACACCAATCCAAATTGACGGGCTCACTGAGCCGATTGAGATCAAGTATGGGCTTATCCAAGCTCTACCAAAGTTTCATGGAATGAAGAATGAAGATCCATTCCGCTTTCTGAATGAGTTCGTGAGATTCTGCAATGCTCAAAAGAATTCGCATGGAACAAAGGAACAATTCAAACTATCTGCTTTTCCATTTGCTCTCACGGACCATGCAGGAAACTGGTTCACAAGTCTACCAGCAAACTCAATCAGTACTTGGACAGAGATGAGACAAATATTTCTGGATTGCTACTTTCCAGTTACAAAGACCAATGCCTTGCGCAAGTAGATCTTTGGAGTCCAACAGGAGTTTGATGAAACACTAAATGGATATTGGACTCGATACAAAGCTCTCATCGAAAGCTGTCCAAATCATAATTTTTCCAAGGGAGATTTCCTGACCTACTTTTATCAAGGAATGACAATCACTACAAAGAATCTTGTCAATTCATCAAGTGGAGGAAATTTCTCTAGTTGCAGAGTCAATGATGCCGAGAAGATTATTCAAGAATTGTCTAATGCAACTAAGGATTATGGAGAAGTTCGTATCATAAAAAGATCTGCAAATTCAGCTTATCCCATAGATCTGGAGACCAAGCTGGATACTAGTATAGAAAGGATTGATAATCGTTTTGAGAAGCTGGAAAGGATGATAGACTCAAAGTTGGAGAAGCTGATGCACTCTATGTTGGAAAAAACATCCTCAGTCAGCTCGGCTGAACAAATATATGGAGCGTGTGGACAGTCTGGACACACCTCATTGCAATGTAACACCCAAGCAAACCATGCTGAAGATTGCAACGTGATTGGGAACTGGAACAACAACCAGCAGAAAAGAGATCCTTACTCCAACACCTACAATCCTGGATGGAAGGATCATCCAAATCTGAAGTGGGATATTCATCCCAAGCCGCAGTTTGCCCAGCATCAACCGCAGATGTTCCACCAACAGCCACAACAACAAGTCTATCACCCTCCTAATCAAAGGACTTACCCAACAAATCCACCGCTTTTGCCTCCACCTACCCAAGCAAAGCCTGGGAAGACCATTGAAGAAATTCTAACTGAGATGGCTATCTCACAACAAACAATGCAGCAGAGTATTCTGACTCATAATGAAGCTATCCTGAACATCCAAAATTCACAGAAGGAGCAGAAAATTGGACTAGATAACTTGGCCGGACAGATAGGGCAGCTATCTGCCTCAATCAATGAGATTTGAGGGAACCAAGGAAAGCTACCTTCTCAAGTCCAGATTAATCCAAAGAATGCTAGCCATGTTACTCTGAGAAGTGGAAGAGATCTTCCGGATCCGCCAAGCAGGACACCAAAGAAGGCTGAAGAAAACGGCACAGCTACCACTGTCGATTTGCCCATGCCCAGTATCCCTGAGTCATCAAACTCAAAGAAAGACAAGGGGAAAGTCAATGAAGAGGAAGAAGGAAAGAAGCAGGTTGTCCAAGAAGAGATACTGATCGACTCATCATTTCCACAAGCATTGGTGCGGAAACAAAAGCCCACGGAGCAGACACTGGATTACATGTCTATCTTTGGCAAGCTGGAAGTCAATTTGCCATTTCTTCATGCTATCAAGATTCTGCATCTTGGGAAGTTTTTGAAAGAGTTCATTGCTGGAAAGACAAGCAAAAATGGAAAAATTGTGGTAAACAAAAATGTCTCAGCATGTATTCGAAATATGCTTCCCGAGAAATGTCATGATCCAGGTATGTTTAACTTGCCCTGTTTGATTGGAACTAAGATGATCCCAAAAGCCCTTTGTGATTTAGGAGCCTCAGTCAATGTGATGCCTTTATCTGTGTTTAATAGCTTAGTTGGGGTTGAGTTAACCAATACTAAAGTTGTTATTCAATTTGCTGACCGATCATGCATATCCCCTAAAGGCCTTCTAGAAAATGTTCTTGTTAAAATCCATGATTTCGTATATCCTGCGGATTTTTCTGTGATTAACACTTGCGAGGGAAAGAAGGGAACTTCGGGAGTTTTGCTAGGTCGACCTTTTCTTAAAACGGCTAAAGCATTAATTGATGTTTGTAAGGGTACTATCTGTTTGGACTATCATGGTGAGAAGTTTACTTATAGTTTTGATGATGCTATGAAAAAACCCCTTGATTGTGAAAATGCTTATTCTATTGACGTTATTGAGCCTCTTGTCCAAGAACATCTTGAGACGACATTAATGCAGGATAAGTTAGAGTTAGCATTGACACAAAGCCTCTCTGAGATGGATGTCCAAGGTATGCTAGATGAAGAAGTAAAGGAAGCCATCCTATCTTTATATGCAGTTCCAGAAGTCGTTATCTCCAGTAGCGGCATCTGCTTACCCAAGCAGAATGTGGAAGAGAGACCAGTGCCATCACATGTCAGACCGCCCGTTCTGGAACTTAAGAAGCTGCCAGCCAATTTAAAGTATGCTTACCTTGGCCAAGATAAAACTCTTCCTGTGATTATCAGCAGTGAATTATCAAAAGAGCAAGTAGAGCGATTGGTTGAAATTCTGAAAAAACATACTCGAGCTATTGGTTGGACATTGGCCGATATCACCGGAATCAATCCGGATGTTTGTATGCATTACATCCTATTGGAGCCGGATAGTAAGCCAAGCCGAGACCCACAAAGGAAGTTAAATCCCAACGTGCGTGAAGTTGTTTTGAAGGAGATTTTAAAGTTGCTCGATTTGGGAATTATCTATCCGATCTCGGACAGCAAATGGGTCAGCCCGGTACATGTTGTACCAAAGAAATGAGGTTTTCAAGTCGTTGAGAATGAAAACAATGAGTTGGTTCCAATGAGGTTAGTAACCGGATGGAGAATGTGCATTGACTATAGGAAATTAATCATGGAAACAAGAAAGGATTATTTTCCTTTACCGTTCATTGATGAGATGCTTGAGGGACTTGCCGGTCAATCCTATTTTTGTTTTCTTGATGGATATAGTGGATGCTTTCAAATTTATGTCAACAAGGATGATCAAGAGAAGACCACCGTCACATGTCCGTTTGGCACTTATGCTTATCGTCGCATGCCTTTTGGATTGTGCAACGCTCCCGGAACTTTCCAACGTTGCATGATGAGTATTTTCTCTGATCTCATTGAAAAATGCATCAAAGTATTTATGGACGATTTCACCGTCTATGGAGATTCTTTCAATCGATATCTCAGAAATCTAGATGTGGTTCTAAGAAGATGCGTGGAGAAGAACTTGGTTCTTAATTACGAAAAGTGCCATTTCATGGTAAGGGAAGGAATTGTTCTTAGCCATATAATATCCGAAAGAGGTATCCAAGTTGATAAGGCGAAGGTTGATTTAATTGCCAACTGCCGTATCCAACAAATATCAAGGAGATTCGAGGATTTTTAGGCCATGCTGGACTTTACCGAAGATTCATTCGGGACTTCGCCAAGACCGTTCAACCTTTAACAAGGTTACTTCAGCAAGACGTTCCGTTTGTCCTAGCTGATGACTGCAAGAAAGCTTTCGACATTCTCAAGGAAAAATTGGTCACAGCTCCTATCATGCAAGCTCCGAATTGGAAAATTCCATTTGAGCTTATGTGTGATGCAAGTGACTACGCTGTTGGAGCTGTCCTTGCCCAAAAGAATGTAAAGGATAGTCATGCTATATACTATGCCTCAAAGACGCTCAATCCAGCCCAATGCAAAGGAGCTACTCGCTATTGTTTTTGCCTTCGACAAGTTCCGCTCATATCTGCTTGGGTCAAAGGTGATCGTCTACACTGATCATGCTGCCGTGAAGTATCTACTCGCAAAGAAGGAGACTAAACCACGTCTTATACGTTGGATTTTGCTACTGCAAGAATTTGATTGGGAAGTGCGAGATAAGAAAGGAGCTGAAAATAATGTAGCTGATCATTTGAGTCGTTTAGTTCATCCAAAAGATGCTGAACCAATCAAGGAACAATTTCCAGAAGAACATCTCTATTATTCTGTTATCCCAGATGCTGACAACTTGGCCAAGCCATCTGAAGAAAACTCTACTATCAGCTTGTCCAAGTGGAAGTACGAAACTGAGGTAGAATGTTATGCAATTGAAGGAAAATATGGTGAAACTCCGTGGTATGCCAACATTGTAAATTATCTCACTTCAAGGAGGCTGCCACCAGACTTTACCATGTGCCAGAATGTTAGAAATCTTTATATAGTCTCCGGAATTATGACGAACTACTAGAAAAACTAAATTTTCATTGTATTTCTTTAATAACATTGGCCAAGTAAACTTACTTTATACCTTAAATCAAAGAAGTTTGAAATTTGCTTATTGATTATGTTTTTGACTGAACAATTAAGGTAGAATTGTGATGACTTGATCTTTATTTAGCACTTTTTTAGTAGTTAATGTTGGACGAAAGAAGCAAAGGGTATTAAGTAACGTTGAATGGTAGGAAGTTTACCACACTTTGCTGGAGAAAAGGGTAAACGGTAAAAGTAAAGAAGAACACGACAAATGGATGAAAAGAAATGTTTAATATGGAATATTCACAAGAGAACTCCATTAGACTCAAATGTGGATGTTTCGTCAAGGAAGAGAAAGAACTGTGGCCGGAAACGAATTGAGGTAGATTAAATTAGGGTGCAGCAAATAGGGTTGCATCAACCGATAGCCTTAACATCTCTTTCTAATGCTCTAGAAGTTAACTACTCCCAGTTGTATAGTCTTTTAAAACAAGGTGTACTCCATCGTAACTTAACTGCAATCAAGCTACATTTGAAAGACAAAATTAAAAATCTTAACAAAAGTAATACGTAAGCCACGGCTCCTCCCAAATTTGATGATGAAGTGTAACACCCTAATTTTCATAACTTAACAATGGACACTACTTCATACTTAACATGCATATTTCAATTCTTTAAAAATATTTTCAAGGAAAAGAATCATTACAAAACTCAGGTTTTTTTCATACTCAGCGGAGGTCTTAAATAAAAATTTACTAAGTCTAACATTTAAAAAAGAAACAAAGAAAAGTTCATAAACTAAAATCAATAATTTAAATTCGATAAATTATCCTCGTGGCCATCACCACCAACACCTCTACGTATCGGTCGTGTCATTTCCTGAAAAATGCTAAAATGATAGGGATGAATACGATTACTTAGTGGGGAACACATTTATCCAAACTATAGATTATATCAAATATAAGCATGAATAACTAGATCATGTAACATGAACTTGTAATTTAGCCACATAGACCACATAAACTTGTAATTTGGCTACACAAAACTTGTATTTTGGCCACACAGACCACCTATACTTGTATGTTGGCCATGCAGACAACTTGAACTTTGTAATTTGGCCACACGACCACATGAACTTGTAATTTTGCCACGCAGACCACTTTCTTACTTGTCGGTCGTCAAAATAAGAAATGTAGAATACAACATATAATAAAGATAAACGAAATATTCCCCACCTTAACCTTGACTTCAACAAAATAATGAATATCAATGTTTTAAGTCCTCCACGCCGATCCTATACATGAAAAATTTATCTTAATGACTCTACATGGAATGTCATGCATGCATCAACAATTTCAATAATTCATAAATAGAAATAGATCTAATAAATCAAATAATGTATATTATACATAATCTACTTATTAGCATGAAATTTTAATGGTTTCACATAGTAATAAAATTAAGTATATTAAACATAATCTTACTTCTATTGAAAAGCAATTAATGAAATCATAAAAGTTTTGTTCTAAAAATTATAGATCTCTAACATGAATAGCATATTACATATTACATCACAATAAAATTTATCATGATCAAGAATTCAATTAATAGTAACATGAAAACTTTTGTTTTTCAATCTACATGCATGTTGACAAAAGATTTGGCACAAGAAAGAAACAAATTAACAAATCAATAGTAAGCGTAACCTAAAAATTCTATATTTTTAACATGAATGACCTAACATATAATATATCCCATTAAAATTCAGCATGATCGAAAAAAACATAAGGAAAAAAAGAAGAATAATTTTCCTATCAAGCTCATGGACATGCTGTCGAAAACTGGAAAGTTACAATAACAATTTTTTAAAATTACTTTTGTACTTGTAAAATTATACAAAACTAATAGAGTTTACTAGACATACCTAATAAGACTCTCTTAAATTTTGACGACGTTATGATGATGGAAAGATGTGTAAATAATTCTTAAAACAATTAGTAGATATGCTAATAGATTTTTCGAAAAATTCTATGACTCTATTATGGTCGACTAAGGGGGTATTTATAGGCCTATAAATAATTATCTAGAGATCACTAGTCATAAAAGGTATCAAATATATTTTATCCATAATTTTTTCGTACTTATATGTTGGTCCCGAGTCAAACGTTCAGGTGTAGGAGGGGGGGGGGGGAGGGGAATACACCTGAAAACTTTTTCCTCAAACTCAAAACACAATCAGTCCGTTTCATGGAAGATGTCTGCTGAATAGATTCATTAGACCAGATAAGCTGAACTTGATCGTGCAGACAGAGTGACTGACTCAGCTGAGGTCTGCTAGCTGACTGATGTCAGAATTCAGTACCGTTCAGTAGAGGGTCAGTATCGTGCGGAATAGTGTAGGCCAGATTTAGTTTGATTACGAAAACATTGATTATAAAAACCATTTCAGTTGATTAGTGCACTTAGTTAAACTTGTACTGAAACTCTGTTGAATGATTTTATAAACAGTTTTCTGAATGAACGGTGAATCAATGCAACAGTAAAGAGACACAGATTTTTAAAGTGGTTCGGATATCAACAATCCTACGTCCACTGTCCTAAAATAATCAGGAGACTATTTTATTATACTGAGTTAGTCTCAGTCGGTTTGTACGCAGGACAAACACAGTCTTGAAGATTATACTGAGCAAGGCTCAGTTTACAAACTCAAACAATAAAGTTTGAAGGTTTTCTCGAACAGTGAAGGAGTTCTTATCTCTAAAGACAGGTCAGTAAGTGAACTCCTACGGGTTCTAAGATATGGATATGAACGATGAGCTTAGGTTAGAGGAGGGGAACAAGAATACGCTTCTAGAATGAAGAACAGTGAGGAATATTCTCTCTGGGTTCGTGTTCTTCACTTGGACGCTAGAGGCTTTAATTCGTTGAAGGCTTGTGTTCCCTTGAGCAGTTGAGTGCTTTTCACGGAAGGTTGTTTCTCTTCAGTACGTCGCAGAAAGCTTTGTTCGTTTGGGTACTTGCTCGTTAATTGCTCGTGTCTCTTGGTTTTGGTCGGTCGTTACTCTGCATGTAGACATCTCCTCTATTTATAGCATTCGATTGGGAAATAGATCCCTTGGAGTGGGTCCTGCCACGTGTCGAAATGACTACTTTAATTTGAAAATTGCGGTAGGTGCACTGTAGAGATACGCCTCTATTTCAGTCTCGGAGCAGCTTTTGTCAGAGCAGGTAAGGCGCTG
Source organism: Lavandula angustifolia (assembly GCA_028984105.1). NCBI lineage: Eukaryota > Viridiplantae > Streptophyta > Magnoliopsida > Lamiales > Lamiaceae > Lavandula > Lavandula angustifolia. Next base: position 17,731,813 of record CM054806.1, on the reverse strand, counting down.
TCGGCTCCTTATTGGTCAAGGTAGAGTGTTAGGTGAGGTTGGTCAAACGTCAAGAGATGACTCCCTCTGAAGCCTCGGACCTTCAACTGAGTTGACTTCCTACTTATAGTCTTGTGGAAAATCAGAATGTGCATCCCGGATTCCTTTGCAGATTCGGTTGCTGAACTTCAGTGCAACTGACTTCTTCGATACTGAGTCCATCTAGCTGAGCAGGAGATCTTCTACTGAACGAACGCTGCAGCTACTGAACTCTTTCCTACTGAGTTCCTAACAACAAAACTCATACTAAGCTATTACATTATCGAAGGTTCATCATTCAGCTAGGGTTTTGAGATCTTCAAATCTTTCTACTGAATCTCATCCCGACATTATATCAATTAGATATAATTTAGTTTATCACTTCCTACATAAGAGATTCTATCATGAGAGATTAGGATATGGATAAACGCAATTAGATTTGATCCTAAAACATGTATATCACACATACTATATATATATATATCAATTATAAACCATAATCTATAATTATCTCCTAATAATTTATTACAAATATAAAAGATTATATCATTTCATTAATACTAGTATGTTTAGGAAATCCGAAATAAATAAATATTATTTTTGTCTCATAATTCTAACATGAATTATATATCAACAATAAACAATATAATCATTATATTATATAAATAAACACATTCAAAATCCAAAATAAATTTACATAACAAAAATGATTTAATGAAAAATAAGATAGATGTTTTAATTTTTATTTTAATTTCTAAGGCGCCACTTATGGAACTAAAATACTTGATAACATCCATGAATATATATGCAATGCATTTTATATTGAAAATTTCTGGGTATTACATGAAGGGAGGATGGTTCTTTCGGAAAAAATTGGATGTTGGCCAATTTTTGACAGAAATACCAGTCCAAAGAAGTAGAAAAAAAAGACAAGCTGGAGCAATTACATCATTTAAGAGGAAGAATTTGGAAACATTTTGACTGAAATGTTATTCCAGCTATTATTGAGAAATGACTCTTTATCTTAATGTGGAAAAACTATTTACATTTGGCAAGACAATGCTAAGACATATGTTCCTCCTACGGACCCGTAGTTTCTAGCTGCAGCTTCACAAAGTGGGTTGTTTTTAGGGAATGGTTCGAGTGGAGTAGACCGGAACAACTTAGTGAAAAGCTCGAATTCATGAAAGATTACTAAAATAGCTTGATACAAAGAAAGATCGACGACACCAACTTGTTCATTTATTTGAATACAATTTGTCTTATTTAATTTTAAATGTATTATTCCCTGTAGCTCATTTATTTTCCGGTAATTCAAAAAACCTTTGGCAGAAGAATCTTCATCATGTTACGCATAAACTGATCATTGGAGCAAGTTTTTGGTTCATCAACAATCGACTTCTGTTCTAATTTTGCAGCAGTCACTAAATGAAGAACCATAGAAAAAAAAAATCACAAAATTTAATCCAACAGAGTAAATGAATAATAGTAAATATGAAATTATCATACATGAAGATTAATGAACATCATTTTCAACATCTGAATCTGATACATACACCTTTGTGTTGGATGATTCTGCCCAATCTCTAATCTTCAAAGCAATTGATTCAACATCTTTCCAACGTATCATCGTCTTCGTAAGTAATTTCATGAATTCGTCGACATCAGATTCACCAAATTGAATAAAGTTAGAATAATGATTTTTCGAATTCGACTTTGAAACAATATTATGGTTCAATCCATGAATCCAAAAGGGAAAAAATGAGTAGAGTAGGAGTGAATTGAAGAAAGGAAGAACAAAATATATAAATTTATTTAAAAGAGAGAACAAAATAAACTAAAGTACCTACCATGGAAAATAAGAGAGATTAGATATAGAACGACACTGATATTTTGAATAACTAAAAAACTTAACCGACGCATATAAAAAATATGGAGTATTTTGAAAAAAACATCGTTTATTTAGGAGAACTGTCAATTATTTCGAATAAAAGTGTCATTTGAAAATTACAGGTAGTACAAGTACATCAGAAATCATCCCCCTTTGCAGAATATATTAGGAGCATACGTATACAAAATTGGATGTAATTCAATAAAGAACACACAAAAATCAATAGGAACAATGAGAACACCAAAATTTAAATGGAAAACATCCTTCAATGTGAAGAGAACCTAAATTAGAACAAACACTTATGACAAAAAAAAAACTGCAGATTTCTAGGTCTAGATATATGTTAATTCTTGAAGATTGACAAATATTCCAACAGACTATAGATTAGTGAGAGGAGAGTGAGATTTTCTAATATGCTGGTATGCTTTTACTCTTTTTTCTTCTATGTGAAAACATTTCCATTAGCAGACAAACTTTCTCTCATTCAAAATCAACAAAAAATTCTCGTTTGCAAACAACTCCACTTTCTCCAATTCAAAATTAACACAAAATTTTATAATTCTCAAAACGCAGTACGAGCCTGCCGAAATATTCTCCAATTCCTCGGCTTCCGAGAACGTGCATGACAAAAGATTATCTTTGTTGCGATCTGCGAGGAAGAGTTTCGCTAGCAGAACTTGAATACTCGATTCAATTTGTCTCCGCCGGCTAAACGACGTCTGCCGATGGCTGATGTTGACAAAATTTTTCAGATTTGTATGAGAGAGGCGAGAGAGGAGAGAGGGAGGCAGACTGTATGAGAGCGACGCTGGAAAAAAATGTCATGTAAGAATAGTGTTTTTTTTTTGTAAGAAGTTAAAGTCGGGTTAAATGGGTCAGAAATTAAATCTGTGCGACTAGGTTGCAGGTACAACCGACGCACGGAAGTCCAACCCTTAGTATATCAATATTTTTACAAATATTTTTTTTATTATATTAAAAACTATAAAACTAATCAAAGTCAATAATTAATATATTGCGTAAGATAATCCGCGCAAGCACGGAATAAGGAAGCGCTAGTATATTCCAAAAGTGACATTATCTTCTGTAAATATACGGATTTGAACTACCCAACCCCCAACTCTCACCCTACCGAAAAATACAAAGATAAGAAATAAAATATTTATAGTTTTGACCTCGACTTAGCCAAACACATGCCAGAAGGATTCCAAATCATATGCACACACATTTGGTGCAACAACTTCCAACAACCAAATAAAAATTAAAAAAAAAAAAAACACAATATTTGGCGTGCTTAACTAGAAACATGGTTAAGTTATATATAGCTACTCCCCAAATCAGCACTGTGATTGTAATGTATAATTTAAACTCAAGTGATATAAATGATTGTGATTGGTACACAAACATGGCCAGCTAAGAAATAACAGGAGCTCCTCAACTTCCCTTGTAGTTTAAAAATGTAAATATTAAAAATCCCTAGCTAGCTCTGTCCTGTCTTTATTTATCTTTTTCAATGGCTGCCAAATTCTTTTGTCTGCAATGAGTATTAGAATCTATGTTGTCATCTTGTTCTTCTGGGCTCTGCTAACTGCTGTCACCCCGACGCTTGTTCGATTAGCTGCTTCTGCTAATCTATACTCAAGATTGGACGGTATGAACTCTTTAGTTATCAGTCTAGCTATCAGTTTTTATGTCTTCTGATCCTTCTCTCGAAACTATGGATGCAGGTGGAGGCGGGAAAGGAGGGAAGTTATTGTTGCCGAGAAAGGTACTTGCTGAAGCAATAGTCTCGGCGGCAGAACCAACGGCAGTGCAAGGCGGTGGTTTTGGCAACCAAGATATGTTTTTAGATGAGATGAGGAGCTTCTTTGATCGGAGTCGAAGCAGAAAAATGACTTCTTAGGAAAATTTGTGTTGCAATTTGTGGCTTGTATTCCAGGTTAACTGATGGAATCACCTGCCTTGGTTGTAAATAATACTCATCCATACAAGGTTTGATTTGGGTCATCATTTAATGTTTGCAAGAATTATCATCAAAACAAGGATGCAAAATTAAATTATGTTTTCTAACTTCATTGTTGCACTTACCATCTTAATGAATAATCCAAGTATTCTAGGTTAGGGGTACCGGCGATCTCGTGTTGCTCCCCTTTTGGCCTCCTCAACATCTCCATCTTTCTTCATTAATCATGTATGTTTGTCCCTTTGGAGTTGGTTTAGCAGTTATGTGGTTGTCATATAAAAGGCCAAAAGACATAAATTCGAATCCCACGTGTGAGCATGTCACGTAAGATCAACCTAGTTGTGGATTACGCTAAACGATATTCTTGTGTTGTTTCTTTTTATCTCAATGCTAGAATAAGTTGTCTTGTGACCAATAAAACATGATTAATTGAGATGCAATAATAAAAATAGTAAATTTACATAGTATGTAGATCAAATTGCAATTACAAATTAGAATTATAATCAAATTGCTTTAGGCCGTTTACCGGTATCAATAATTGACAATTCGAACAATTTCTTTGAATTTACCTCAATTAAAGAATCTATAATACTGTGGAAAAATATTCTTCCCTTTACAAAGAGAAGAGATAAACTAGTTATTGAAAAAGAAAATTAAATTTTTGTGCCTGGGATTAGTGGCACAGTGTTTCTGGATGCAATTACTGAATACAACTATTCAAGTTAGCTAGACTGTGAATGAAATTCTCGTGATTAGGCCTCAAACTTTTCTGATCAAGTATCCATCACGATCAGTTCTCTTCCAGTTTTAAACTACCATTCGCTGGCACAATTTGAAATATATACATCATAAGTTTTAAGAATAAAAAAGTCCCATGTAATTTTTGAAACAAGAGTTACAAATCATTCTAGAAGTGATGGTAATGATAAATGATCTGAACAGACCATTGAATGTCAACACGTAGTCGAAAATAATTTTATCCTTCAAACTGAAGCACCCATTTTCCTTCCTTTTTACTCATGCAAGTAACCATAATTATATGTATAAAAAAAGTAACCAACATTATGAGAAAGATTAAGATTTAGGGGTGTGAAATCATTTTCCCTCACACTCCCACAATATACATGTTGCATCCAATATCTAGATTTAGGGGTGTGAAATCAGAAAGGGGGGGGGGGGAATACATGATAGTACAAATATCCAAATCTTCCTAGAAAGATGAGTATAGAAACACAAGTAGGATCAACTCGAGGTACGGTAAGGTCATATCCGGAACCCAGCCTGCATATAATAAAAATATTATTTTTTTGTTAATTTATGTACTTTTTATTAATCCAGAGATGAGTCTTCAGGTGTGGGGCGGGGGCAGGGGTGGGGGCAGAGGGTGGTGGTGGGGGGGGGGGAGAATAAACCTGAGTCCAAGTTCAAACTCAAACATGGAAGTCAGTCTTCTACTAAATCTGCTTACTGAATAATTCAACTCGCCAAATTATCTTTCTGATTGTGTGGGCAGAGTGGTTCAGGATGCTGAACACTATGATGATTCATTTCTGCACCTAGTTATTTATGACTGGAAGTTGTCTTAATTGGCCAATTAGGGCACTTGCAGTGGCGAAATTGCAGGTTTTTAGGTGCTGACGTGCCGAGTGACTAGAATGCAATTTGGCACGTGTTCGATGATGAAATAAGCGCGGGATTTGCTGGCTTGGACATGGATTTCGAAAGAGGGAAGTTCTTGATCATATTTGAGATAGATAAGTAAAGATTTGTTTTCCATATCTATCCAAATCCCTTATCATGAAAGGATTTGACCTAACTCAGGTATCAAGAAAGAGAGCTTATAAAAGGTGAGAAGGGAGCACGAAAATCACAAGCTTTACACGCCTCATACCCGCTCCACATCCGTTCCTTCTCCATTTAAGAAACCCTAATTCCCGTTCGATTGTTCGATCAAGACCAGAGCCCGTTCCAACTTAGTTTATTCCGCTCGAAGTTGAGAAGAGAAGATACACTTTTAACTTCAGTTTTATGTTTCGAAGTTGAAGACTTGCGTTATAATTTCCGTTCGTTTCATTTCGTTCGAGTAGGAGAGATAGAATTCAAGTTTGATACTCTTGTTTCGTTTTAATTCCAGTATTTCAGTTTAGTTTCGTAGGTTTTCATATTCTGCAATTTCGTGTTTTATTACTTTAAGTTTCGAGCATGTTAGATCTAGGCTTACACATATTTTCTTTCCTGTTCTACGAACTATCTTGTTTGCACAACCAAGACGTCTGCATGAGTAGCTAAGTTTTTAAAGGTCCGACGGGATGTGAAACACACACGATACATGAGACTTAGGTGCTAATAATTAATCAAAGGGGTTTTGGGTTAATTCTGAATCAATTAATCTGGCTGGTAATTTAGGCTTGATCACCCTAGGTTGCGCAGTTTGTAGTTAACTTAGTACTTCCATCATTTCTTGTGGAACAAGGCTAGGTAAGTAGCAAAGTTATTCGTAAGAATAATTGGGTTAAACCGGTAGGAAACTATTAGATGCTCAACATACGAGTAGGCTCCCTTAGTTCGATAAATCTGTTTGGTTATTAAATCTATTGATTGCCCAACAACGTAGGTTGTAACTAGATTAGGGAAGTAGTCGTTTTGATGCCCAACATGGCGGCTACCGATTAAGTAAATAGGAGTGAGGATCATGCAGTTTAAGTTACGATGATCTATAACTAGTTGTTTCACGAGATTAATTCATATTGTGTGCCGATGATTGTAATAAATAAGTGTGTGGAATATTCTCTTGAACCTGTCTCTTAATTGCCTAGTTCATACACTTTTCATTTCATTTCAGTTTTTAATCATTCCCAGTTTAGTAAACTCAAATCTTGCGTGGTTGCTAACCAAAATCCTAAATAAGTAGGAAAATATTGTATCTAGTCCTCTGTTCTATGTGTTCGATACCCTGTAGACTATACTGAATTAATTATCAGATTTTGCAGAATTATTTGGTGCAATACAACGATCACCACACTGCAGTAAACTCAATACTAGAAGTTATGAGGAAAGCATAGGGCCGATTTTATGGTCTGTTTTTTAAAAACGTTTTTACTGAAACATTTCAGTTTTATTTATGTGTATATTCAAGTTTTACTGAAATTCCAGACTCATGAATTTTGCAAATTAATTTTCTGTAAGATGAACAGTTAACCAGTGAAATAGTTAAAGACACACATTGTTTTTAAAGTGTTTTGGATACGCAAGATACTACGTCTACTATAATGAATTACTAGGAGGTCTTGAATTAATTATTGTGAGTGAGTCTCAATCGATCCGTTCACTGGACAGATCACTAGTTATAGTCCTACCGACTTTACAAGGAGTTCAAACACAAGGTTTGAGATTCTCCAACTGAGAAGGTGTTCTTAAAACAAAAATAGTTGAAGATATGAACTCCTTCGATGTCTAACCGTATGATCTCTAACGAGGTTATCATAGAATAGAGAATGAGAACTAGAATACTCTCGAGAGAAGAACTGTTTAAGGTATCTATCTATAAAGTTCGTTGTTGAATTTCCTTTGAGATTGCTAAAGCTTTGAATTCGAGAATGGTTGGTGTTCCCGGTGTCTTCAACGATTAAAGATCGATATCCTTTTATAGTCTGACTCATGGAAAGATCCGTTGGAGAGAACTTAGTTACATGTCAAAAAAGACAGAAAAACGAACATCTCAAATTTGAATGCTCTTGTAGAGATTCTCTCTTATTAAGTCTTGAGGACAACTTTATGTCAGTGCAAGTATAGTGTTGGAAGCTCCTCATTTGCTAGGGTTGAATGGTAGGTGAGGCTTGTTCAATCTCCAAGATAGATGATGAGTTGACTTCCTCTGATACCTCAGACACTTTAAGTGAGTTGACATCAACTGATATTCTTTTGAGAGTTTATGTTTGTAGGTCGATTCCTTATGTACTGATGTCCAACACACATGTAGGGATATGAGCCAGTAGTCAAGTCGACCATTGTTAGGGAGTTAGATAGGACATGACTCAGTAGATGTTTCTACATAACTCATCTAATAGAATGAATTGTAAAATATGTAGAGACTACTGACAGAGGAAGATTTTATAATATGAGTCAGGATTATGGGGGAAATTGTAGGGATACTGAACTACATTGTTATGAGGAACTAAAGATCCCAAAACCCTTGTCCTAACCCCTGTGTGTGATGAACCGTTATGATGTAATAGGCTAGACATAGATTATTTTATCTATTTCCTGTAAGGGGTAAAATGTTGGACTAAACTTCAGTAGAGAAGTTAAAGTTCCAGAACCCCAAGTCATCAGTTCAGTAAAGCTCAGTAGTCTTCAGAGTCAGTCACTGGAAGCACTCAGCAGAAGATCACCCTTCAGCAGACTCAGAGAGAAGACTCAGTACGATCATCCTTGATCTACTGAATGAGAGAAGAGCTCACTTGATTGTCTTCAAGTCAAAATCTGAAAGCACTCAGTAGAAGATGTCTCTTCAGCTGACTCAGAAAGAAGACTCCGTAGGATCAGTCGTGATCTACTGAAGGAGCTGCAACTCAGTTGCACACTGTACAAGGAAAATCGACAGCCTGACCTTTATCAATCGAATGTCAGCAGATAAATACTTAGTGTCCGAGGTTCAGAGAAAGTCAACTCAACTTGAAGATTGAAGTCTGACAAGTTTCAACCACCACCACACCTCGACCAATGAGAAGCAAGCAAAAATTACCTGCTCTAACACAAAAGTTGCTCTCATGCACAGAAAGCCAACCACTCTGCGGCGACATTCAAAATTATATTTGCGCTTTTATTGGAGTCTTGTGACACGTGGCATCATCCTTTCCAACGGATCTATGCCTGAGTCACAACAATATAAAGAGATCGTCCACAACAACAAAATGTCTAGAACACAACAGACCAACGAGGAACAGAAAAGCAAGAACTCAAGAACACATTCTTCTTGCACTCTAGCAAGCTCACTGCCACATCCAGCGAAGAACTAGATTTCTTAGAAATATATTTGTAGTTCTTCTCTCTAGAGTTATTCCTATATCTCTTTTCTAAGTCTTCATTGTAATATCTTAATCTTAGAACCTTCGAAGGAGTTCACTTTTATTGAAACATTCTTATTGTAAGAATTCCTTCATTGTTAGAGAAGACCTTCAAACTTTGGTTTGAATCTGTCAAGTCGCTAAGGACTATAACTTAGAAGGTTCTGTCCAGTTCACAGATACCTTGCTGAGGCTTGCTCAGAAAAATCAAAAAGACCTCTTGTTATTTTGGTGGTCATTTTTGAAAACTTATTGATATACTCGAACATATCCTGAGAAACGTTTTCACTGAACGAGCATCTCTTCTTTCATCCTTATACTATCTGCTTAAAATGTCTGATAAGTCATGTATTTGGATGGTACCTATGTTCTTTGCAGAGAACTATACAGTATGACGCGTCAGAATGGAGGCGCAACTTACATCGCTGCATGACAGCATGACTGATCTCCTCGAGGTAGGATCAATCATTCCCATGATCGACAACATCGAATTTGCTGCTGTGGGAGGTGTAGGAGCATAGACTGGGGTGAAGGTTCCCAAATATAAAGCCTCCTTCACGCATGAAGAGAAGAAATTGCACAACATGGACCGAGTTGCGCGGAATGCAATCCTGACTACGCTCAGTGATTCACACCTCGGTAGATTGCAAAACTTTAAGACAGCGAAAGAGCTTTGGAATGCCCAGGCTATACTGAGCTTAGGAACCCCACAGATCAAAGAATACAGGCTTGAGTTGGAGCTTTAAAAGTTCGAAACATTCGCCATGCAGCTAAGTGAATCCATTGATGAGCTTAGCGTCAAGTTCAGAAATCAGATCAATGTGATCAACGGATTGGGGAAGACGTTCACCAACAAAGAGATGAACACCAAGATCCTGAGAGCGCTACCTCGACTGAAGTGGCTTCCTTTTGCTACTTATTTATGTCGCTTTGATCTTAGTGCTTTAACTCCTGTGTTATATTTTCAAAACTAAAGACAAAGGAGTTCGAGCACAGTCTACCCCAATGTGTGCAAGCGCTCCAGCTGACACTCCAATCGATCATGCTTTTAAAGCAACAGTCAGCACATATGGAGGTCAGAACTTGCAAGGGACTCAAAAGTTCAGCAAGCAAGAGACTCAAAACTTGCAAGGGACTCAAAAGTCAGAGGACTGCCCAACGAAGTATTCAGTCGAGATAGAAATTGTGAAGCATGAATGAAGGGAAAGCAGATAATATCAAGCAATCCACTAATTTCATCACCGTCCACTGATGGAATGCTTTAGCTACTGCACATGAACCTTTTTGGGCTAGTCACTCCAGTGACTATAAGAAGCAAGAAGTATGCCCTCATCATTATTGACGATTATTCAAGATATACGTGGGTCATCTTCATAGACAACAAATCTGATGTCAAGATTGAGTTACCTAAACTGCTGAAGAAACTCAGTGTGGAAAAAGACATTAAGATTCAGAGGATATGCTAGGATCGAGGGACTGAATTTCTCAACTCAATCATTAAGGAGTACTGCGCTACTGAGGGTATTCAGCACGGGACTTTAGCAGCTCGCACACCTCAGTAGAACGGTCTTGCTGAACGAAAGAACATAACGTTGAAAGAAGCAGCTAGAACGCTCCTAATAGGCTCCGGATTACCCTCGAAGTTCTGGGACGATGCTACTAACACCACCTATTACACTCAAAACCGTTCACTGCTGACAAAACAACACATGAAGAGACCATATGAAGTTTGGAAAGGGAGAATTCTTTCTATTTCTCATTTCCATATCTTTGGCTGTCCTTGCTTTATCTATAATAATGGAAAGGATCAGTAAAATATCTTGGATAGACAATATGATCAAGGAGTGTTCTTAGGATACTCCCGAGTCAGTAAAGCCTTCAGGGTCTTTAACTACCGGACCCTTTGCGTGGAGGAAAGCCCTTATGTTGTTTTTAACGAGATTGTTACTGAGGACAGGAAATCGAATGAGATAAATACTGAAGATGTCAGCAGCAAGCTACATGTTCTCAAGTTGTATGATAAAACTGAAAAGATCCAGCATTGTTGGGATGACGAGTCAGATGAAGAAACTCAGACCCATCCCATAGGCAATGTAGCTGGCCTGGTTGACTCTACTGAATAGAATCAACATCAGGTAACACTGGCCGATGAGGAAGCCCCAGTGGTAACTGAGACCTCTACTAAGAATAACAATTTAGGGGAAACGAATAATGTTCCTAAGAAAAATGCCCCTAAACCTAGGAACTTAGTAGATCCTAACCTTCTAACTGAATTGCTTCAGTCGCAGAACAACACTACTGAAAAGCCTAACACTCCTGTTGACTGTACAGAAGTAATTTTAGAAGAAGAGACCAAGCGTAGACGACCATGGCTAGATGCTTAGTCTTCTGATCTCATCATAGGAGATCGTTCAACAAGTGTAAAGACAAGATCCAGATTATGTTAAGGAGAAAGCGCTTTATACTCTTGTTTCTTGTCTACAGAAGAACATCAGTCGATAGAGGATGCACTTAATGATGCTGACTAGATCATAGCAATGCAAGAGGAGCTGAACCAGCTCATCAGAAACGAGGTCTGGGAGCTTGTTGATAGACCTAAACACCAACACGTGAAAGGAACTTAGTGGGTCTTCAAGAACAAGCGTGATGAAAACAACGTCATAGTAAGAAACAGAGCTCGACTTGTTGCCAAGGGATACTGTCAAGCAGAGGGGATAGATTCTGATGAAACATTCACTCCAGTTTCAAGATTGGAGGCCATTCGTGTACTCCTAGCCTATGCAATGCATCAAGGATTTAAAGTATATCAAATGGATGTAAAGTCAGAATTTCTCAACAGCGTACTAAAGGAAGAAGTCTACATGGAACAACCTCCCGAGTTTAAGTAGGGACATCAGGTTTATAGACTAAGAAAGGCTCTGTATGGGTTAAAACAAGCAGACAGGACTTGGTATGATACCCTATCAGACTTTCTACTTCAGAAAGGTTTCAAAAGGGGACAGTAGATCGCACTCTGTTCAGCATCAAGTCAGAAGATGACATTCTACTGGTGTAGATCTACGTGAACGACATCATCAAACCTGACCATGTGTTAACTATTTGAAAAGACGACGAAGGAGAAGTTCGAGATGTCAATGATGGGGGAGATGAACTACTTCATTAGTTTTCAAGTAAAACAATCTCAGAAAGGAACGTTCATCAACCAAGCCAAATACACTCGAGACCTCCTAAAAATATTTGGCTGTGAATTGAGCAAGCTAGTCAAGATCCCGATGACTACAAATTTTAAAATTGATTTCGACAAAGAGGGAGCTTTTGTTATATTATTGGTTTTTTATTATATTTAACACCAAGCAAACTTGACATAACTTATGTTGTAGGTATATGTGCTATATTTCAGGCGAATCCCAAGCGAAGTCATCTAGACTCAGCAAAGAAGATTCTGCGATACCTGAAGGGAACACCTGACGCAGGGTTATGGTATCCTGCTGATGATAATCTTATTTTAATTGACGCTGATTATGAAGGATGCAGGATAGATCGAAAGTCAACTTCTAGAACTTGTCAGTTCCGAGGCAGTAAGCTCATATAATGGTTCTCCAAGAAACAAAATTCAGTAGCGACGTCCACTATTGAAGCTGAGTATATGGCTGCCGGAAGTTGTTGTGCCCTGATCATTTGGCTTCGATAACAACTGCGTGATTATGGTATTTTAAGATGAAGTGCCCATCTACTATAACTCCACCAGTGCGATTGCAATCACTCAGAACCTAGTTCTTCAAATAATATGTAAGCATGTGGATATCCGACACCACTTCATCCGAGACCATATCGAGAAGAAGGATATCAAGATGGAGAAAATCCATAGTAATAGGCAAAGGGCGGACATACTGATCAAGCCGCTGGCTGAGAACAAGTAGATCCTCCTGATTTGCATTTGGTAACAGCTGACTATAATATTCAGCTGAAAGGTTTGAATATTAAATTTAGTATTCATACTCAGTGGCATGCTTTGCAGTTAATTGATCAGTAGTATACATTCAGTGACATGAATCACATTTATTTCTTGCCATTATTTCTTAAGGATACGTTCAGTAAATCTGTTTTCATTAAAAGCACGATATCCTAAGAACTGACTGTAGCGCATTTAATGCATGTCATCTCACCTTACTCCAAATATGAAAATCTTACATAGGTCGAGATTATAGGCGGCTAGGTAATCATTCCAGTTATAACATTTAATCCAATCCGTCTATAATAAAGCGAGATTAAATCGTAACCGTCAAATCTGAAAACCGCTTGGTATTCTAATCTACATAATCTCTCGCTTATCTCTCTCACCTTCATTTTCGCCATTGCCGATCTTAAGAGCTTTGAATAGAAACTGCAACTAAGACATCTATCTCTCTCAAGCTCTTAAATCTTCGGTAAATTTTTAATCTCTTGTCTGCAAAAAATGACTTACTCCATTTTCAAGTGCTTACAAGTTTTTTGTAAATTCTAGAGAAAATGGCATCTCTCTCAAGCATCGTTCGGACTCCTGCGGACATCAACGAGATTATCCAGAGTAGAATCTACTTCGAGCCAACCATAAAGTTCCACAAATCGGAACTGCCATACATGGAGGATATTTATTCTGCTCTTTAGGCGTCTTGTCTGAAGACGCTTCTGACGAAGCAACCTCATGAAGACACTTCGGAACTGCCATACGTTGAACTCTACTTCAAGATGCGTCAAGTGGAGGGAACATACGCAGAGGTGACTGATGTATGGTACATGAAAGAGGTATCTCCGCACACGTGGGAGGAGAGTGACGTCGACATCAACATTCTCAAAGGGCTGAAGACAGTGTTCGGCCTTCCTGACTATGGCATCTCTGCAACTGCATACAAAGAAGCCAAGATTCATGATTACATAAGGCGATTCTTCGGGAGAGATGATATATCCTTCAAAGCTGCATTTCCGAAGAGTCAACTCCTGCTAGAATTCAGAGGCTTGGCTTACGTTGTTATCCACATTCTCAATAACGCGGCTGATTCTTTTGACAAGCTGTCCAAACTTAGACTCCAAATCATGATGGCGATTATGGATGGAGCTAAGGTGAAATGAGCTCAGTTCTTTCTTTCTGAACTGAAGGCTCAGTCGCAGAATTTTGTTAGTGGAGAAGCAGGAGAGAGAAGACTATCTCCCATATGCAAACTTCTCTACGGGACTAAGATTTCAGCACTGATAGAAGCATCAGTGTCTTCAAAAGCGTCGTTCGAATTCATGAAATACTTTGACAAGAAACTAATCAAGTTCACGACAAGGACCGCTGCTGAAAAGTCCATCAGTCATGGAGCTACATGAAAAAGGCCTTCTACTGAATTGCCTCCACGTACCGAACAGCCTAAGAGAAAGAAGATGACAAAGAAGGAAGCTTCTAAGGCTGATTTTCCACCTCCTCCTTAGGTGGAAAAACCATATTAGACTCAGACAGAGGCATTGAAGGTGCAACAATTAAAGATAAAGTCCAAAGAGGCAGTATTGAAGATACTCAGTTGGAGTACAAAGCTGAACCAACTACTGAGGTATCTTCAAAGATACCAACAACTGTTCAGCTGACCAGACTTAGAGCTTAATTCAAAGTCGCCGAACAGATCCCTGAGATTGCCAACTATCAAGATTTGATGGATGTAGCTGTCAGGGCAAGGACTCAGATGCTGCTAAGATTCCTTAACTGGGATATTATTGAAGAAAAAATCCAGCAGTACTCTATACCCAAGCTCTTAGCAGAGGAGCAGTAGATGCAGTCTGAGATAGGGTTTGGAGAACCCTTAGACATTGCATATTTTGAGGACTTAAGACCAGTCATTTTGTATTTGCTGGAGCTGAAGTTTGCCTCCTCTCCTGCCAAGGGTCCCTCGCCTACTGACGACCCAGAGGGTTATGACTCAGCACCCATAGATGCAGAGCAGAGGGCAATACTCCCAGCGAGAAGGGCGATTCATCACCACCACCTCCTGCATCTGGTGCTGCCCCTGTTGCGTCTTCTTCAAACATCAACAACTCGCTGCCTCTGAGCAAAGGATCGGTAGCTCGTCTTATCAGATCAAGCAAATTACTACCGTATCCTATAGGAGCATCAACAGAGCTATCAGGAAGCAAGGAGAGAAAAATCGTCTCCTAGCTAAGGATGTGCACCTAAAGTGGGCACAGTACACGAAAGCTCAAACTGAGCGGCCTGATGCCCTCACTGGAGAAGTTAAGAAGATCTCTGATGCTCCAACGCCAAATACTCAGGAGATCATCCAGACTACTCTAGGAGCTAAGAAGCAGGACTTGGCCACTCAGTGCCAGCAGTCGCTTGAAGCTCAAGCCAAGCAATTATCAGAGCAATTGACAGTTGCACTGGCTGAAGTCCAGCAGACGGTGGATGAGAGAAACAAAGCTGCATCAACCAGTGTGGCTAAAGCTCTTGAAACTCAAGCCAGAGTTTTGAAACTCATCCAATAGGACTTCCAAGGGTTACTTGACGCATCTCTTCTGCAGCATAGAACTCAAGCTCAAACCCTGATCTAGGAGATTCGAAGTGATCAAGAAAGGGATTGGGACAAATACTGCGATGCTGTCGGGGACCTCGACTCCTCCATTTCCCATATTTGAACCTCTCTCTTCAGCCTACATGATGACATAGTTGCTTTCAAAACCCTACTGACCTCGGCTGATGATTCCAAAAAGGGTGAAGTAATTGGAGTAGATAAGAGGATTTGGGAAGAGATGGAAGGAGAAGCTAAGGACGGGGAACAGAAAAAGGAGGAATATATCATAGATATTGAGGAGTTCATTGAGTCCATCTCCCCCTCCCCTCAATCCAACAAGAAGAAAAGGCTAAGGAAAAAGTCACCACTGAAGGCTATGAAAAGCCTCAGGAGAACATAAAGCAGCTGACAGTGCAGGCTGGAGGATCAGGAAAAGGATCCTCAGCTCAGGCATATATAGATGAGATAAACAATTTCATCGAGGGCATAGAGGATGTTGGGTGATGATTCTATCCTCAGCACTGTAATACTTAGTGGGAAATGAATATATCTTCCGTACTGATACGCGCTCAGTAGGCTTATGCTCTGAGTGAATCTATGAAGATTTGAAGATCCCAAAACCCTATCTTGATTGGTGAACCATTTCGTTGTAATTGTTTTCGTCTCAGAGGGTTCAGACTCAGTAGACACTCTGCTCTGGTTCAGGCGTTCAGTAGATTATCAGCCTCAGCACCAGAAGTAGAAGACTCGTGAGATCTTGGACTCAGCGGGAGCAAGATATCGAATAGAGTCAGTAGAACTGAACTCAGCAGGAGTAGTTCACTGTACTCAGAGCTGATCTTCAGTAAAACCATCTCAGCGTATTTGCTACTGAATCGAAGATCAGAATCAGCAATGGCCAGACAGTCTTCTGAATTGTCAGATCTTTTGAATGACAATCAACATAGTCAAATACGAGGAAGAGAGAAGTCAACTTCAGTATGCCTCAAAGTTTGTTCTGTCTCAACTGCTTTGTAAACCTCGACGAATGACAAGCAGACACCTGTCCTATACCTACTAAAGCTGCAAGTCAACAACCTTCCAGAAAAGGAGGGAAAGGACACTGTCACCATATTTCAAAAAGAGCCGTTAGCTACCAAAAGAGTGAGATAAAGGGATCATCGTCTCCAACGGATCTTTCATAATCTCTTCTCTATAAATTGAGGGATGATTCAAGATTTGAAGCTCACAACGAAAACACGAGAACGCATACAAGCAAGAGAACGAACACACGAGCATTCAAACGAGCAAAACCGAAAAGCCCTAAGTCTTCCGCAAGAACTCGAAGAACATTTCTCCGGCAAAAGACTACAATCTAGCTCTTAGGGAACCAAGTTGAACCGATATACAAAGCCTCTAGTATCCAAACGACGTTACACGAACTTAAAGCTTAACTCAGTTGTTAGTCGTTCTAGAAGCAACACTCTCGTTCCCTATCCCTCTAAACCTAAGCTCAACCGATTATATCCATAGCTTAGACGAAGGAGTTCATCCTTGAACCTGATCCTTATTGAAAAAGGACTCCTTCATAGTTGGAGAGTTAGTCAAACGCTTTAGTTTGATACCTTTGTAAACTGAGACTTGCTCAGTATAAATTTCAAGACGCGGCTTTGTCCTGTGTACAAGCTGACTGAGACTAACTCAGTATAATAAATAGCCTCCTGATCTTTCGGGACAGTGGACGTAGGATCCTGTGTATCCGAACCACTTTAAAAATCTCTGTGTCTCTCGCTTGTTCTCTTATTTACTGTTGCATTGATTTTAACTGTTCATACTGAAAATTATCCTTTAAAATCATACAACTAAGTTTCAGCGATCTTAACTGCTTATTCTTCTGAACTGAAACTGTTTTGATAAAACGTTTTCCACTCAACTATTTTGGGCCTACAAATTTCCGCACCACTGAACTCTAACTGAAGATACTGAATTCTGACTCAGTCAGTTAGCAAGTCTCAGTAGAGTCTGTATCTCTTTGCCTAACACGATTCGAGCAATATGCAGTTCCGCCGAATTCATTCGATGCGACACCATCCCGAATAGGACATTCGTGTTTCAAGTTGAGAAATCGGTTTCAGGTGTATTCACCCCCTCCCCCCCCCCTCTACACCTGAACGTGCTCTCGGGACCAAAAATTGGTATCAGAGCAGGAGTTCTATAAGACTCTTGTTATCTTGAAATTGGTCTACTTGAACGGATCTGGAAAAACGTTTTCACTGCATATCATTCTACACTCATATCATTATTCATCATGACTGGTATGTCAGGTATAAGGATGGTACCCATGTTCTCAGTAGAGAACTATGGTGTATGGCGGGTCAGAATGGAGGCTCATCTGACCTCCCTTCACGACAGCATGACCGAAGTACTTGAGGAAGGACCTATCGTTCCTATGATAGATAGTGTCGTAACTCAGGATCAAACAGCTGGAGGAGGATTGGTGACGTGAAAGAAGATTCCCAAGGACAGAAGTCTCTTCACCCCTGAGGAGAAGAAACTTCATAACTTAGACCGAGTCGCCAGGAATGCCATACTAACCACCTTAAGTGATTCTTATCTCGGCAGGGTTCAGGAATGCAAGACAGCTAAGGAACTCTGGGATACTCTAGCGCTACTGAGTCGGGGGACTCAGAAGATCAAAGCCAACAAACTTGCGTTGGAACTCCAAAAGCTGGAGAGTTTGTCTCTCATGCCCGGAGACACCATAGAAGATCTCAGCGCCAGATTCACGAATCTGATGAACTCTATCAACGGGCTGGGAAAGACATTCTCCAACCGAGAAATGAATCTCAAAATACTGAGGGCACTGCCAGACGGTCATTGGACTCCTTTTGCTACATTATTACGATATTCTGACTTAGATATTGTTACTCCTGACGATATTTTTTCAGAACTTCAAGCAGAGGAATTCGAGTTTGACAGACCTCAACGAAAGCAGCGAGCTGAAGCTGACACCAAAATTGACCATGCCTTCAAAGCATCAGTCAGCACAGCGTCTCCTGCGTCGATTAAGACTGAACCTTCACTCAACGACATACAAGAAGGAAGTCTCGCTCAGAAGTACGCACTGCTTGCCGTAAAATATCAGAAGGAAAAGGAGCGGCGCAGTAAAGTGATTAAAGCCTATCGAGAATCGAAAGGTAAGTCTGAATACACGCCTAAACGCACTCCTGACTCGCATACTTCTGAATGCCGAAAGAGGGATGACTCAGCTCCATCAAAAGACAGCGAAAGCAAAGAAGAAAGAGTCATTTCCTGCTACAACTGCAAGAATCCAGGACACTATCAGTATGACTGTCCTGAGCTCAGTAGTGCTGAACGAGCCGCACGAAAAGCAAGGAGAGAGAAATTCGCCAAGAAGAGACAAGCATACATAGCTGGTGAACTCTCAGAAGACTCAGAAGAAGTCAACTCCTTCATGGATTCATCCGATGATGAAGCAGCTTTCATGGCCCTAGAGCTTGAAGCTGAAGAAACTGCTGAAATGTTTCTAATGGCAGGAGAAGAGGATGAGGTAAACTCTCATGAACTATTTAACTCTCCTTCACACTGCACACACGACACTATTTCAGGAGCAGACGAGAATCTGGACATCAGTACAGCATATGAAGAACTTCTAGACGAACAGATTCAAATGAGTCTGCAGCCCAGTAAGACTCTTCAGGAGTTGGATACCCTGAGAGTGGAGAATCAGAGACTTTCTCAGGAGAGTCAGGTTGCTACTGATTCTGAAGGACTTGTGTTGAGACTCAGGGAGGAGGTAAACTCTCTGATGGCCAAGTCTCAGCATCAAGAAGATCAGATCTCAGTTCTGACCAAAGACTTAACTCAGAAAGATATTGAACTGAGTCTACTGAAGCAACAACTATAAGGACTTCAGACCGAGCACGATACACTAAAGAAAAGTGATGATGTTTGGAGGAACCTAATGACTGAGCGGTACATGGGCGCTAAAAAGAAGCTGGAGGCTATGCTAGCAAGCAACAAGCCCAAGCACTGCAAAGAAGGACTTGGTTTCAGCCAGGGTGCTTCCTCATTTGCCCCCGTACACTCAGAAGTGCGACTTGCTGATAGGTTTGTTCGAGGGGAGACAATCAATGCAAACATACTGAATCCTCTAGCCAAGAACAAACAAAAGATGAAGGCACCTCATCCTACACATCAGCATTCTGGCCAAAAGATCAGCACCAAAACACCCCAGTTCAGTCAAGGGGGAACCAGCAAGCCGAAGTGGGCTGATCAGCATGGACCTCCTCAGCTGACATGTCCTGCTCAGTATGGGTCATACTATTATGATCCTATAGTCAAAAAAGGATCCAAGAGTCAGAAGAAGAAGAAAATCGCACAAAAGGCAAAGGTCAGCAGTCCACCAACTCAGAAGATCCGGACTCCTGAACCAGAAAAGCCTAAGAAGTCAGTATCGACCAGTCCAGTGGTCAAATACATTGACTCAAGTGGAAAGAAGTTGTCTGAAACCACCAGGGTCGTAAGACAAATATGGGTTACTTAAACTAACATCTAAGGACCAAAAATCAAAATAAAGGGTACCTAAATATAATTCTATTTTGCAGGTGCACAAAGACATATAGTATGTGGACAGCGGATGCTCACGACACATGACATATCAAAAGAGTCTGCTGAAGAATTATATCCCTGAAGAAGGACCCAGAATTGAGTTTGGAGACAATGCTAAAGGCTACACAAGAGGATTTGGAACACTCAGCATTGGAACTGCCAAAGTTCCAAGAGTATCATATGTTGAAGGACTTCAGCACAACCTTTTCTCTGTTAGTCAATTTTGTGATAACTCGAATAGAGTGATATTTGACGCTGGTTTCTGTGATGTCATTGATAAATCCACACGGAAAACAGTGTTATCAGGTTCGCGCATGAAGAATATCTATGTAGCTGACTGGAACTCAGCTGAACCTGAAGCTTGTTTGTTAGCGAAGAACGACAACCTAACGGGGTGGCTGTGGCACAGGAGACTCAGCCATCTCAACTTCAAGACGCTCAACAAACTAGCAGGAAACACTCTAGCAAGAGGACTGCCGAATGAAGTATTCAGCAAAGACACTCAGTGTGAAGCATGTCTGAAGGGAAAGCAAACAAGGAATCAAAATCCACCTGTTCCATCTCCTTCCACTGATGGAATCCTTTAGCTGCTACATATGGATTTGTTCGGTCCAGTCTCTCCAGTGACGACCAGAGGCAAGAAATATGCTTTAGTGGTCATCGATGACTACTCGCGCTATACTTGGGTCATATTCATTGCCAACAAGTCTGACGTCAAAACAGAGTTACCAAGGCTTCTGAAAAGGCTCAGTGTCGAGAAGAACACCAAAATTGTCAAAATCCGTTATGACATAGGAATTGAGTTCCTTAATTCTATGATGGAGGAGTTCTGCAATGCAGAAGGAATAGAGCATGAGACATCGGCTGCTCGCACACCTCAGCAAAATGGAGTTGTTGAAC
Organism: Lavandula angustifolia; assembly: GCA_028984105.1. NCBI lineage: Eukaryota > Viridiplantae > Streptophyta > Magnoliopsida > Lamiales > Lamiaceae > Lavandula > Lavandula angustifolia. The sequence goes on along the minus strand of CM054806.1, from coordinate 17,710,843 downwards.
GAAAGAACAGAACTCTCAAAGAAGCAGCTAGAACTCTACTCGTAGACTCAGGACTCCCAGCCAAATTCTGGGCAGAAGCCACTGATACTGCTTGTTACACTCAGAACCGATCTCTACTGACAAAGCAACATAAGAGAACACCATATGAACTATGGAATGGCAGGAAACCTTCTCTATCCTATTTCCATATTTTTGGGTGCTCGTGCTTTATCCACAATAATGGGAAAGATCAGCTGAAAACTTTTGATAGCAAGTTAAATCAGGGAGTATTCTTAGGATACTCTCGGGTCAGCAAAGCTTTCAGAGTATTCAACTATCGAACTCTTTGCGTGGAGGAAAGCCCTCATGTTGTTTTAAATGAGTTTGCTACTGAAGACAGGAGCAATAACTCTAATTCTGAATCTGAGGACATCAGTAAGCAGCTACAGGATCTAAGCCTAAAAGATAAAGTCGAAAAGGTCCAGCTTTGTTGGGATGATGATTCAGATGAGGAAACTGAAGAAGAGTCTACTGAATGTCAACCAGCAGTAAATGTAGCTGAGCCGATTGATTCTCCTGAACATAATCAATCCCAGGCAACTCAGGTCGATGAAGAAACCCCAGAGGTAACTAAGACCACTACTGAGAATAACAACTCAGGGGGAACATCTATTAATGTTCCTGAGTTGAATGCCCCTGAACCTGGTGACTCAGTAGATCACACTCTCATTACTGAAATGCTTCAATCTCAGAATAGTACAACTAAAATGCCTAACTCGCCTACAATCTGTGTTGAACAAATTTCAGATGAAGAACTGAAATATCGTAGATCGTGGCTGGATGCTCACACTGCTGATCTGATTATTGGAGATCCCTCAGCAAGAGTAAAGACAGGATCCAGATTCTGTCAAGGAGAAAGCGCCTTATATTCCTGCTTCTTGTCTACTGACGAACCTCAGACGATTGAGGATGCACTGAAAGATGCTGACTAGATCATAGCTATGCAGGAGGAGCTGAATTAGTTCACGAGAAACGACATTTGGGAGCTTGTTGATAGACCCCGGCATCAACATGTTATTGGAATGAAATGGGTCTTCAAGAACAAGCAGGATGAAAACAACTTCATAGTAAGGAACAAAGCAAGACTCGTGGCAAAAGGCTACTGTCAAGCTGAGGGAATAGATTTCGATGAGACTTTCGCTCCAGTTGCAAGATTGGAGGCAATTAGACTATTCCCGGCCTACGCAACACATCAAAGATTCAGAGTCTATCAAATGGATGTGAAGTCTGCGTTCCTGAACGGCGTACTGAAAGAAGAAGTCTCCGTGGAACAATCGCCCGGCTTTCAGCAGGGACATTAGGTTTATAGACTCAGAAAGGCTCTGTATGGGTTAAAACAAGCACCCAGGGCTTGGTACGATACCCTATCTGAGTTTCTTCTTCAGAAAGGTTTTCAGAAAGGCACGATGAGACCGCACTCTATTCAGCATTCGACTGGAAGACGATCTACTACTTGTGCAGATCTATGTAGATGACATTATATTTGGATCTAAGAATGTCATCATGTGCCAACAATTTGAAAAGATGATAAGGACAAATTTGAGATGTCAATAATGGGAGAAATGAACTACTTCCTCGGTTTCCAAGTCAAACAATCTGAAAAAGGGACGTTCATTAATCAAGGCAAATACACTCGAGACCTCATCAAAAGATTCGGTTGCACATCCGGCAAACCTTTCAAGATCCCGATGAACACAAACATGAAAATTGATCTTGATAAGGAGGGAGTATCAGTAGACCAAACTGAATTTCGTGCTAAAATTGGTTCTTTATTATATTTAACAGCTACTCGTCCTGACATAACTTATGATGTAGGTGTCTGTGCTCGATTTCAGGCGAATCCAAAGCATAGTCACATGGACTCAGCAAAGAAGATTCTCTGCTATCTCAGAGGAACACCTGACATGGGTTTATGGTATCCAGCTGATGATAATATAGAACTAACTGGTTACTCTGATGCTGACTATGCAGGGTGTAGAATTGACCGAAAGTCAACTTCAGGAACGTGTCAGTTGCTTGGCAGTAAACTGATCTCATGGTTTTCAAAAAAACAGCACTCAGTAGCCACGTCAACTACTGAAGCTGAATACATGGCTGCCGGAAGTTCCTGTGCCCAAATCCTTTGGCTGAGACAGCAGCTACGAGACTATGACGTCATTCAGAATGAAGTGCCAATCTTCTGCGACAGTACCGGTGCCATTGCAATCACTCAGAACCCTGTACTTCACACAAGATGCAAGCACGTGGACATCAGACATCACTTCATTCGTGACCATGTCGAAAAGAAGGATATCAGGATGGAAAAGATCCATACTGACCATCAAAGGGCTGATATACTGACCAAGCCTCTAGCTGAATCCAGATTCAGAGAACTTTCAGTAGAGCTAGGTCTGCTGGACCCTACTGACTACAGTCAGTAAGAGGTTTCAGGAGAGGAGCATTCAGTAAGGGGGAATGTTCACTCTCAGTACAGAGTAAATTCAGTACGTAGAGACTCAGCAACCATCTACACGAGGTATCAGCTGACTACAATGTTCAGCTGACAGGTTTGCGTATCTCTACTCAGTAGTAACTAATAGAACTGTAATATGCATTTATTGCTCAGAATCAGCATCGTATTTAATATCTCAAGGATTGTCATTTAATATTAATGACTTACATTTAATGCACGACATTCCATGCATAAGTATGTTGAACTCTGCCACGCATTTAATGCATGTCGTATCATAGTTACTACTTAGGCAAGTTACAAGTGCTTTTGACTTAGGCGGCTTTGTGATCATTACCTATAATATACTATTTAATCTTGATCGTTCATCTCATAAAGCAAGTTTAAACTCGGCCATTGATCGATAACTGTTCATCTTCACATAGATATATATTTTCGATCATATCTTAGAAACCGCCATTAGCATACTTTACTCCGAAAAATCTGAGATCTTTCTAGCAAACCCTACTTGCATATTTCTTAAACGCTCAGTTTTTCATTGGTATGATTATTAGATCTGTCACGATAACCTTCTTTTTTCAGCATCGGTATACTAACTGTTTTATCAAACTCGATACTGATAAATTTTTCTTGTGACAGATATAATGGCGAGTTCAAACGTCTCTATAACCGCTCCCTCAAACATGAAGGAGATTCTTGAAAAAGACCGTGTCTGGTGTGAACCAATCATGGAGTTCGGTGCGTGTGATCTGGACTACATGGAAGAGATCTTCGACGCTCTTCGGGCATCTGGACTGGAGGGATTTCTCTCCAAGAAGCCGACGTTCTTCCTTCCCAGACAGGTTGCTGAGATCTACCTAAACTTCGACTCAGTAGCTGGCGACGTCATTGGGAGATTCACTGTCCATACAATCGGCGAAGCTGCTTTGCAGATAAAGCAGATGTCAGTTAAAGAAGCTCTGAGGATAAGCTTCAACCTACCGTCTGAAGGTGTCAGCACCGTTGGGTACAACGATGATATGGTGGACGACTACCTATCGATATTCTGCGGGAAGCCCACTGCGTTCAGAGCTGCCTTCCCTAAGAACGTAATGTTGCCTCAGTACCGCGCACTAGCGTACATTGTTACGCAGCTGCTGACGAGCCAAGCTGGCTCATTCGATCAAGTCTCGAGGCCCAAGATACAACTGATGATGGCAATTTATGACCAAGTCAAGATCAACTGGACTAAATTCTTTCTCCGTGATGCGAAATTTGACAAAGCCTCCTACAGACTGAGCGCGAAAGGCAAGCTTCTGTATGGTCTGAAGCTGTCAGTAATGATTGAGGACTTCTGCGGAGATGACCAAATTACGTACAGCGACAAGGCTAATTTTAACGTGAAGAAGGTCAGGTTCCAAAACAGGGCAGCAGCCCTTCATCAGATAGGGACAGGGCCCTCAGCTCAGCAGACGACGCCTCAGAAGACCACGCCAACTAAGAAGCGGTCTCCTCAAGGCAAAATTCCTAAGGCACTAGCGAAGCAACTGAGGAAATCTATTCCCGTCGTGCATACTGAAACAGAGGCAGTACCGGAGGCCACTGCTGAAGTCCCAGAGGCCACTGCTGAACAGACTCAACAACCAATGCAGCTGGTTGATGAGTCAGAGTCCTCAGAAAAGACTCAGTCAGTGGAGAGGGCCGTCTCCACTGAACAGGCAGTAGAAGTGGACCAATGGGTTCCAACTGAAGCAGTCCAGAGTGGTGACCTGGTAACCCTGGACAGCCCCCTTCACGTTCCACCACTCAGCAGTCTACCTTCTGATGGGAAATAGACGTCTCCGATAGATATTGAAGATTCGAAGACGGCGTCTGAACAGGAATCTGTCGGAATGGAAGCTTCAGCTATCCTATCTTAAGCATTCCGGGAGATTACTGAGCATATACCGGAGATTTCTAGCCACCCTGATCTGCTGACTATTGCCAAACAGGCCAGACTCCATATGCTTCTGAGGTTCCAGGAGTGGCCCAATCAGCTACGCCTCATTCTTCACTACACCTACGAGCAACTGCATGAAGAGGAGCTGATCATAAGGCGGCAGATAGGTTAGTCACAGCCTGCTGACCTTGGCACTCTAGAGGACCTAAGGGAAGCAATGTTGGCCCTGCTGAATGACCGTCAGCAGGTCGCTGGCTCAGCTCCTTCAGATGGGTCTGACCCTGATGGTCAGGACCCACCCCGTGATTCAGGCCCTGAGAAGCCTGATGAGGGAACTCACCAGGACAAGGATACCTCTACTCAGACTGAGCTTCCTCTCACAATCCTTGCTCCTGAGAAGTTGGCGGCTGGTACTTCTGAACAACTCTTGCTTGAATCTAAGTTCGAAGTAGCGCCCAGCCCCAAAGGCCGACGATCCAAGGCAATGGCGAAGGCTCTTAGAAGCCAAGGGACACAGAACCGTGCCCTTGCCAAAGCAGTCCACAAAGTGTGGAAAGAGATCGCCTGCCACCTGGCGCAGAGATTCAGGGGCTGAGGACCTCAGTAACATCATCAGCCGCCCCTGATATCTCCACCATTATATCTGAAGCGCTGGCTAAGCAGAGAACTAAATTCGAGGTTCAGCTAAGAGAGATTCAGGAAGGCCAGAATCAACTATTTGACAAATTCAAGGCCACCCAAAACTCTCATACTGAATCTATCACAACCATATCCCAGGCCCATGAGCTCAGACTCAACTCTATCCAGACGGCCTTGGAAGATAAGGTTGAGGCCAAGCTCAACGAGTTCAAGGCCGCAGCTGACCATTCTCACAAATTATACAAGGATGAACTGATTACTAAGAAGAATGAGCTGCACGAGGCGCTGACTAAAATCCACTCCAGACTTAATGAGTTGTCAGCCTCGTACAAAAGCCTGAACACCAAGGTACTAGCTCCTACCCCGGTTGGAATTGTTGATGCCAAAAAGGGGGAAAAGAAGTCCCAGACAACTGTACCTAAGAAATCCTAGGAGGATAAATCTAAGGGGGAAGAGAAAGCTCAAAAGACCAAGGAGCAGCTACTGAAGTCTTCGAAGAAGACAAGGTTAGTAGAAGGAGCAAGCTCAGTTCAGACAACTGCTCCTACTGAACTGACTGGTGAGGCCCAGGGTGTCTCAGTTGGAATCTCAGCAGGGACTGGGCCAAGTGGCTCAGGATCCAGGGAACAAGCAACTCAGGCAACCCAAACTCCTCTAGACATAATCAAAGAGGTTGCTGAGTATGCTGAGGAGGAGGATTCTGAAGAGGAATAGGCACCTCTCCCACTTCCAGTTGAAGGAAAAGGTAAGAAGATCTTAAAACTCCCCACCCCTCCCTCCAAGAAGACTAAGAGGTATATCAGTAAGGAGGAGGAGGCTCAGATAGCAGCCGATGAAAGGTTGGCTAGGGAGATAGCCGAAGCTGAAGCAGCCAACAAGCCTAAAGCGAAAACTGTAAAAGGAAAGACAAAGGCTCCAGCTCGCGGCGGAAAGAAGTCAACAACGACTAGGTTGCCTCCCAGAAAGCTGATACTTCAAGATGATGATGATAGGGAGCAGCAACAACAGTAGAAGGACACTGAGAAGCAGGGTACGTCCAAAGAAAAATCAAGTACCCCTGCTGACTCAGAAGATCAGTCACCTCACAAGCCCTCCTACACAAGTTCAAAAGAACAGGATGCTGAGATAGTAGCCATCTTTGCTCAGATGGATCGGTACCTGTACAGAGGAGAAGAGGCGAGACAGATTGAAGCTGCCAGAGAGAGAATCCATATGGCAGACTTAGAAGCACTCAGAGTCCGAACTGAACAAGAAGCCAGACTGAGGGTTCCTTCCAAAGCTGGCATTCCATACAGATATAGGAAGTTTAGGAAACCAACAGATCTGAAGATACATAAATGGCCAAGGACTGATGAGTGGATGCCAGCTCAGTACACTCAGAGATGGGAGTCACTGAAGATAGAGTTCATCAAGAGGAATTATTTCTGGAGATTCTGGTAAGACAAGGCAAAGGTTGATGCCTATGTTGAATGGATGATGAGGACTGAACCTGACTTGTATGTCTACATGCAGAATGCTGTGAAAGAGAATATTGAAGTCCGAGTCCCTGAACCCAAAATTCTGCCACCACCAAGAAGACTTGATGATTCTATTCACTATGGTGTGATTGAAAAAGAAGTAAAGGATGCTGCCAGAGCCAGATCTCTCGAAGAAGACGAGCCAGCAGACTTTGCTAAATTTCTGAAGTTGAGGAAGTTTACCTACAGGATGTATGGACTGCCCCTTCTCGAGACTCAATCGCAAGATTTCAAGGATAGGATCGAGCAGTACAAGCGCTCCTAGATATTAGATTCTTCTTTAACTTTCCTAGCTTAGAAAGAGATGTAATGTACTAAACTTTCTCACATTATATATATATATATATATATCTCTTTTGGCTTCGACAATATCTTATTGTCTATATAAGCCATGTTCTGTTTTATACTTAACACGCAGAATCACTGAAGTGATTACTGACTCACACACTCACTGTGTATATTCTTTGTCAGTAGCTGCTGAGATTCTGATAGACTAGTTATTGTGATATAAAGGGAAATTGCTTCCTTGTAATAAGGGAAATTGTTAAGACATGGATATGCTTAGTCTCTATATTTTGACTCCCTACTCTGCTCCCTTCAGTAATCTAGAACTTGAAGAACAACTCCGCTGAACCTACTTGTAGAATTGTAAGGAGCTCTGTTTCTGAGTAGTTTAGTGTTAGTTAGCATAGATGGTGTTAGGTTTTGACATCATCAAATAGGGGGAAACTGTTGGGTGATGATTCTATCCTCATCACTGTAATACTTAGTGGGAAATAATTCTATCTTCCGTACTGATACGCGCTCAGTAGGCTTATGCTCTGAGTGAATCTATGAAGATTTGAAGATCCCAAAACCCTATCTTGATTGGTGAACCATTTCGTTGTAATTGTTTTTGTCTCTGAGGGTTCAGACTCAGTAGACACTCTGCTCTGGTTCAGGCGTTCAGTAGATTATCAGCCTCAGCACCAGATGTAGAAGACTCGGTAGATACTGGACTCAGCAGGAGCAGTATACAGAATAGAGTCAGTATAACTGAACTCAGCAGGAGTAGTTCACTGTACTCAGAGCTGATCTTCACTAAAGCCATCTCAGCATATTTGCTATTGAATCGAAGATCAGACTCAGCAACGGCCAGACAGTCTTCTGAACTTTCAGATCTTTTGAATGACAATCAGCATAGTCAAATACGAGGAAGAGAGAAGTCAACTTCAGTATGCCTCGAAGTTTGTTCTGTCTCAACTGCTTTGTAAACCTCGATGAATGACAAGCAGACACAAGTCCTATACCTACTAAAGCTGCAAGTCAACAACCTTCCAGAAAAGGAGGGAAAGGACACTGTCACCATATTTCAAAAGGAGCCGTTAGCTAGCAAAAGAGTGAGATAAAGGGATCATCATCTCCAACGGATCTTTCCTAATCTCTGCTCTATAAATAGAGGGATGATTCAAGATTTGAAGCTCACAACGAAAACACGAGAATGCATACAAGCAAGAGAACGAACACACGAGCATTCAAACGAGCAAAGCCGAAAAGTCCTAAGTCTTTCGCAAGAACTCAAAGAACACTTCTCCAGCGAAAGACTACAATCTAGCTCTTAGGGAACCAAGTTGAACCGATATACAAAGCCTCTAGTGTGCAAACGACGTTACACGAACTTAAAGCTTAACTCAGTTGTTCGTCGTTCTAGAAGCAACACTCTCTCGTTCCCTATCCCTCTAACCCTAAGCTCAACCGATTATATCCATAGCTTAGACGAAGGAGTTCATCCTTGAATCTGATCCTTATTGTAAAAGGACTCCTTCATAGTTGGAGAGTTAGTCAAACGCTTCAGTTTGATACCTTTGTAAACTGAGACTTGCTCAGTATAAATTTCAAGACGCGTCTTTGTCCTGTGTACAAGCTGACTGAGACTAACTCAGTATAATAAATAGCCTTCTGATCTTTCGGGACAGTGGACGTAGGATCATGTGTATCCGAACCACTTTAAAAATCTCTGTGTCTCTCGCTTGTTCTCTTATTTACTGTTGCATTGATTTTAACTGTTCATACTGAAAATTATCCTTTAAAATCATACAACTAAGTTTCAGTGATCTTAACTGCTTATTCTTCTGAACTGAAACAGTTTTGATAAAATGTTTTCCACTCAACTGTTTTGGGCCTACACATTTCCGCACCACTGAACTCCAACTGAAGATACGGATTCCGACTCGGTCGGTTAGCGTGTCTCAGTAGAGTCAGTATCTCTTTGCCTAACACGATTCAGAACAGCTGTCTGGTCTACTGAATTCATTCAGTACGATACCATCCTGAATAGGACTGTTCGTGTTTCAAGTTGAGAAATCGGTTTTAGGTGTATTCACCACCCCCCCCCCCCCCTCTACACCTGAACGTGCTCTCGGGACCAACAGAGGATATTGAGCAGCCGCTGAAGAGGCATAGCAAGGAAACAGCTACTAAAAGCTCCCCCCCTCCATTACATAAGTTCAAATCGAGAAAAGAACAAGAGGCGCATGACGAACTTGTTGCTAAGCAGCTGCAGGCTCAGCAGGATCAGGAAGCCAGACTCGAAGAATAGGCCAAAATTAAAAGAAAGCTAAAAGTCCATGTGGCCAGGTTGTCAAGGACTCAGGCTCAACGGAAGAAAATTCAGCTGAGGCCAACACCTCCTAAAAAGACTCAACAGAAGCCTACTGAAAACTTAGCTTCTGAGTCTACTGAAGAGTCCAGTAATGACAACCTGCCACTATCTGAAAGGCTAAAGAAGAAAACTCCTAAGCTTACAACGAAATAACTTGCTGAGGAGAAAGCCATGTGGGACGCAGTAGATATGGGCCTTGACTTCAGAGCCAGAGAATAGCTGACAGCTGAAGTCAGAGAGAGACTGAGAAAAGCTGAACTGGTAGAGCATAACGCAAGAACTGAAAAAGCAGCCAGGGAAGCAGTTCCAGTGAAAAACAGAGAGATCCCAATGACTTCCAACTTCTATAGACGCGGTGGGCAGAAGCCACATCTCCGAAAAACTCAATTCCGCCACGTAGACAAATGGATCCCGTGGAACCTGAACGAGGAATAGGAGGGTCAGAAAGAGGACATCTTCATGGGCTATTATGTATGGCATTGCTACCCAAGTGACGTTCCGGTAGTCAAACTGTTCGATCAATTCTTATACAACTACGACCCAACTTCTAAGCTCAGATCAAATTTCTTCGATAGAAGGAAAGAATATCACTAACAGCGTCTCTATACCGTCAACTGACCCCTCTCAGGACTCTTGAAGGCGCCATCTACACGAAGGAGATAGAGGAAGAGGTGAAGATAGCCATGCTACGCAATGATCTTTCCTCTCGAACACAATAAGATCTTCCACATATCAAGCGTCTCAGGGAAGCGATCTACAGATCTTATGGGCATAAGTCTGCTGACTTCAAATCCAGAATTCAGAAGATCAGATCTCAGCAGTAGCCGACTCAGACTATCTTTCAGTCTTTGCCTTTCTCTCTCCTTTCTCTCTCTGTAGTGTAGTACTGATTGTAACTGTAAACATTCTCTATCAATATAAATCAGTGTTTCACTGAAGTGGTCAACACACTACTTACTAATCCTAAATTTCTTCTGATGTGCATTTGAGTAGCTGTTAACCTGGGCTGTATTTCTTTTAGTTATTTATAACTTAGATTTGTGGTTAGTAGTTTAGAGCTTAGTGGTTTTGGCATCATCAATTAGGGGGATATTGTAGGGATATGAGTCAGTGGTCAAGTAGACCATTGTTAGGGGGATACATAGGACACATGACTTAGTAGAAGTTTTTGCATAACTTATCTAATAGAAGGAATGGTAAAATATGTAGAGACTACTGATAGAGGAATATTTTATAATATGAGTCAGGATTATGGGGGAAATTGTAGGGATACGGAACTACATTGTTATGACGAATTGAATATCCTAAAACCCCTGTCCTAACCCCTGTGTGTGATGAACCATTATGATGTAATATACTAGACCTGCTTTGATCGTCATAGATTATTTTTTCTAAGTCCTGTAAGGGGTAAAATGTTGGACTAAACTTTAGTAGAGAAGTTAAAGTTCCAGAACCCGATGTCATCGGTTCAGTATAGCTCAGTAATCTTCAGAGTCGGTCACTGGAAGCACTCAGCAGAAGATCACACGTCAGCAGACTCAAAGAGAAGACTAAGTACGATCATCCTTGATCTACTGAATGAGATAAGAGCTTAGTTGATTGTCTTCGACTCAGAATATGAAAGCACTCAGTAGAAATATCTCTTCAGCTGACTCAGAAAGAAGACTTCGTACGATCATTATTGATCTATAGAAGGAGCTACAACTTAGTTGCAGACCGTACAAGGAAAATCGACAGTCTGACCTTTATGAGTCGGATGTCAGCAGAGAAATACTTAGTGTCCGAGGTTCAGAGAAAGTCAACTCAGCTAGAAGACTGAAGTCTGACAGATCTCAACCAGCACCACACCTCAACCAATGAGAAGCAAGAGAAGCTTACCTACTCTGACACAAAAACTGCTCTCATGCATAGAAATTCAATCAGTCTGCGGCGACATTCAAAATTATATAGTCGTTTTCCTTAGAGTCTTGTAAAATGTGGCATTGTCCTCTCCAATGGATCTATGCTTGGGTCCCAACTATATAAAGAGATCATCCACAACAACAAAATGTATATAACACAATAGACCAACGAGGAACAGACAAACTGGAACTCAAGAACACAATCTTATTGCACTCTACCGAGCTCACTGCTACATGCAATGAAGAACTAGATTTCTTATAAATATCTTTGTAGTACTTCTCTCTAGAGTTGTTCCTCAACCTCTTTTTTAAGCATTTATTATAATATCTTAATTTTAGAACCTTCGAAGGAGTTCACTTTTAGTGAAACGTTCTTATTGTAAGAACTCCTTCATTGTTGGAGAAAACCTTTAAACTCCGGTTTGAATCTTTGAAGTCACTAAGGACTATAACTTAGAAGGTTCTGTCCAGTGCACAGAAACCATGCTGAGGCTTGCTCAAATAAATCAATAAGACCTCCTATTCTGCAGGACCGTGGATGTAGGATCTTGCGTATCCGAACCACGTTAAAAAATGCTCCTGTCCTTTACTATTTTATTGCATCTGTGTTTAAATTGTTTGCAAAATCATACTTTCGATAAAACAAACTTGAAATACACTAGCCAAAACTGTTTTGGTTTGCATAAAACGTTTTTCAAAGAGTCAAAATTAAACAGGGCCTACACTATTCCACACGCTATTTTCCTACTGAATTTCTCAGTACTGACCTCAGTCAGGAGAAAGACTTCAGTTGTTAAATCACTCTGCCCCGCGATCAGAAGGTTTAACTGGCACTGAACCCGTTCAATAGCAAAACTCAGTACAAGACTGACCTTCGCATTTGAGGAAAAACTTGGACTCTTTTAGCTGGAATCCGTTCATGGTTGCCAAAAATCGCACAAGGATCGTTTCCCCTAAATCAATTGAGTGAATCGCAGATCGAAAAGAGGCAATTTTGGGCGACGGAGTTCGCCGACGAGGAGCTGCGGAATTGAGCTACTCCAGGTCGTAACGGCAGCGATTGGCGGCTATTCTTCTCAACCCAGAAGTCTATGAGACGTCTGGAAGGGACAGGGATGACGGAGGAGGGCAGACGAAGCGGCGGCTGCCGTACGCAGGCGACGGGCGCAGACAGCGCGCAGCCGCGCGCGCTCCTTATGTTATTTCAGCGACGGCGCTGGCCAAGGACGAGTGGCGAGGCCACGACCGACCCCCCCCCCACCTCCTATCGACGGCTGGCTGCGGTGCGACCAGGCGCGGCGGTGGTGCAATTCTGGCTTGAAGAAGTTTGCTGACGTCAGCCCTTGTGTGTGCTGTCGTCTGCCCTAGCTGACATGGCGTATTGGTGACGTGCGCAGATAGTTTTTCGTGACAGTTTTGCAGTTCAATTTCTGGATCAAGATTTCGAAGACTTGTATTTGTTTGGGCAATGTAATAGATATGATTTATCTGTGTTTTTACCCGATAACGATGTTTTTATTTCCTATTTGCGCATGTAAATAAGATTTAATTCGTTTTAAAGCATGTTTATTTTTTGCCAGCACGTTTTATTATGTGCGCTTATAAATTGCATGCTTTAGAAATTATGTGATGATGCATGATTCATAACAAACCTTTTGAATAAAAAGACTAAGCTATTTTAAATTAAGCGTTTAATTAGATTCCATTAATTTGGATATTAAACACTTAATCGGACCTCCATTTAATTGAACTCTACATAGAAGTAGTAAGATTATGTGAGTAAACGTCCACATGCGTGACTTGCTTGCATCTTTGAGCTACGAGTTTTGTGAGATGAGTTTTACAAAATAATATTTAATTATTATTGAATTGTGGGAGCGAAGCCGTAAACGTCCACCTGCGTGGCTTGCGTGCCTTGTAAACACAAGTACTCTAGAAGGTAATAATTAAGTAGGATGGCCAATTAGATTAAATTGAAGGCGGCATGGTTCGAGTAAGTATGTCAATTTTGAGAATTTGATTCTATTTTGGTCAAATTAATGGTCAATGCTTAGATGCCATCGCAGGTATAATTCACTTCCCTCGAAGTCCCTTCCTACGTTTTAATAGTGACATAGTCCAAAATATCGAACTATTAATTCCATTCGTCTTAAGAACCTAAGCGTGAATTGGAATTAAAGAGCTATGTAAATAGCTTGGTTTAGGGTTACGCTAGTAAATGTCCACCTGCGTGGCTTACGAGTGGAATTCCTAGAGTTGTTCGAGGTTTTTGATATGATTGTTTTTACCAAAGGTTACAACGATTATTAATTACAAATTATGTGCAAATTTAAATTTCTTACATGCTTTAAATTTTAAATATTTTTCAGATATGTATGTTCAAGCTGTCATTAACGATCTTATGAGCCGACCCTTAAACGGTCCAATCAACTCTAAAGAGTGGAAGAGAAACCTTACACTATTGTTCCAATCTGAGAAAATTATGTAGGTGAGATAAGGGAATATGAGAAGTGGGTGGAGGACAATGACAAGACTCATTTTTTCATTTTATCCACTATGGTTAATTCTCTTGCTTTACAGCATGAAAACACGCCCCATGTGGGAGTAATATGGGATTCCATGGTTGAAAATTTTTGTGAGACCAATAGATATAAGAGATTTCATCTCTTGAGGTAGGTTAGGACCTGCACTGGGCGAAGGTGCATCCGTGCAGGATCATATTTTATATATGACCGAGCTGCTAGATCAGCTTGCAAAAGTTGGTGGTATCTTGGAGCTTGAGATCAAGATGGATATCATTCTGCATTCACTACCTAAGCCATACGATAATTTTTGCCTAAATGTAATGATGTCAAAGAAGAACTACACTCTGGATGAACTTTCGAGTGAGTTAATCACTGCAGAAGGAATCATGGGACAGACTAAAGATAAGGGACCCAAGTCTTGAACACTACTAGCAGCTCAAGGAACACTCCGAAAGGTGGATTCCAGAAAAAGGGCAAGAAGGCTATGAACGTCAAGAAGAGTAGTGGGAGCACGAAGTTAGCACCTACCGAAGCGGTTCAAAAACCTAAAGGGAAGTGTTTCAAGTGTGGTAAGGTTGGATATTGGAAGACTAAATGTCCCAACTTCAAGGCAAAACAGAAAGGTACACGTATCGCCTTAATAACTGAAATTGTTCTTGTTTTCGCATCTACCCATGAATGGCTAGTAGATTTCGGAGCAACTGACCATGTTTGTTACACCTTGCAAGGGTTTCTGCAGAAAAGGATTATGACTGATGGCAGGTTGTGGTTTCCATGGGTAATAGATCACGAGTTCCGGCTATTGTCATAGGAGATTTAAAATTATCTGTTTTATACTCTAGTTTAGTATTGAGAGATATTTTATTGGTGCCTGAGTTTAGGCGAAAAAATATTTCTGTTTCAAAACTTTTTATTGTGGAAGGTTATAGATCTATTTTTGATGATCAAATTTTGATTTCGAAAGGTAAAGATCTTATCTACAATAGGCCTTTAAATAGATCTCTATAAACTATTACGTCTAATCCATGTGCGTCTGTTAATGTTGCTTCCTCATCATCAAATCCTGAGAAGAGGAAAGAATCTTCTAAGGTAAACCAAAATTATATGTGGCACTGAAGACTAGGTCACATCAATCTAAATATGATCCAAAGGTTGGTGAAATATGGATCATTGGAGTCTCTCCAAGTTGAACCATTTCCAACTTGTGAAACCTGCTTGGAGGGAAAGATGGTGACTATGCCTTTTAAGGAAAAAGGTTATAGAGCCACACAAGTACTAAGTTTTATTCATTTTGACTTGTGTGGACCCATGTATACACAAGCTCGTGGAGGGTATGAGTACTTCGTCACATTTACCGACGATTACTCGAGGTATGGATATATTAACCTACTTTGCCACAAGTCAGATTGCTTCGAAACCTTTAAGGAATTCAAAGCTGAAGTGGAGAACAAGTTAGGTAAAGAAATCAAAACCCTGTGATCTAATCATGGTGGGGAATACCTATCCAACGAGTTCAAGGACTACTTGATAGAATGTGGGATTACATCCCAGCTGACAGCACCGAGCACACCACTGCAGAATGGTGTGTCAGAAAAAAAAACCGAACACTCTTAGAGATGGTTCGGTCTATGATGAGTTACGCAACATTGCCGATTTCCTTTTGGGGATATGCCTTACAAACTGCAGCATATTTACTGAACCGTGTGCCATCCAAGTCGGTTAACATAACTTCGGTCGAGTTATGGAGTGGGCACAAGCCCACTATGCACCACATAATGATTTGGGGGTGTCCTTCTTATGTGTTGAAAAAATAGACCGACAAGTTGGAGCTACGTTCAGAGGTTATGATGTGTATAGGATATCCGAAGGAAACGAAGGGTGGTTATTTTTATGATCCTAATAAACAGAAGATCGTTGTTAGCACCAACGCTCGGTCCTTAGAGGAGGATTATATTAGTAATCACAAGTCTCGAGTCGAGATCATCCTTGAGGAATTACAAGGTGATCGAGATCCACTCACAGAGATAGTTGTGAAAGATAGAGCTCCACGAGCAACTACACAGTCTGTTAACACAACTCCTGACACTCTTCGACGTGGTGGGAGGGTGATATTTACACCTTATTGGTATATGATCCCTGGGGAGACGTCTGATCATCTCCCGGTAGATGAACAAGACACCATAGATCACGGAACTACCTGAGGGCTGCAAAGCTATTGGTAGTGAGTATACAAGAGAAAGAGAGGATCGAATGGAGAGATTATGGCATTTAAGGCCAGGTTAGTAGCGAAGCGTTTTACCCAGAAAGAAGATAACGATTATGAAGAGACCTTCTCGCCCGTAGCAATGATCAAGTCCATTAGGATTCTCCTTGCCATAGTAGCTCACTTGAACCTAGAGATCTGACAAATGGATTTCAAGACCGCATCCTAAAAGGTCACCTTGAAAAAGGTAGAGACATCTACATGAAATAACCAGATGGTTATGTGAAGAAGGGCGAAGAGCATGTAGTTTGGAAGCTTATGAAGTCCATTTATAGATTTAAACAAGCCTCCCGGTTATGGCACCAACATTTTGATGAGGTGGTCAAATCCTATGGTTTGTATCATGTCCTAACGCGGTGTGCATGTACTGTATCTGTGATAACGGACCAGTGGTGTTTCTTGCACTTTACGTAGACGACATCCTTCTCATTGGCAACAATATTGAAGTGCTATCAGACGTAAAGACGTGGTTATCCGAGCAGTTTCAAATTGAGGACTTAGGTGAAGCTGTTTACATCCTTGGGATCAAGGTTATCCGAGATCGCCAGAAAAAGGATGTTAAGCTTATCACAAGCATCCTACATTGACACTGTTATTGCTCGTTTTAGCATGCAAAATGCCAAGAGAGGTTCAGTACCTTTCAGACATGGCATTTTTCTATCAAAGAATCAGTACCCTAAAACACCTGAAGAGATAGAATGAGGCTATGTTGGTCCCGAGAGTACGTTCAGGTGTAGGGGGGGTGAATACACCTGAATACACCCTGGGCCCCGAGAGCCGCTTGTTCCCCCTGAATTATTATTCTCAGTAGAGGTCTCAGTTACCACTTGGGTTTTTTCATCGACCTGAGTTACCTGGGATTGACTATGTTCAGTAAAGTCAATCTGTTCAGCTACTTCTGCTGCTGGCTGAGATTCAGTAGACTTGTCTTCAGTTTCTTTATCTGAATCATCATCCCAACATAGCTGGATCTTTTCAACTTTCTCTTTTAAGCTCAGATCCTGTAGCTGCTTACTGATATCCTCAGATTCAGGTTTAGAGTTTCTGCTCCTATCTTCAGTAGCAAACTCATTAAAAACAACATGAGGGCTTTCCTCCATGCAAAGGGTCCGATAGTTAAAGACTCTGAAGGCTTTGCTGACCCGGGAGTATCCTAAGAACACTCCCTGATCTGACTTGCTTTCAAAAGTCTTCAGCTGATCTTTCCCATTATTGAGGATAAAGCACGAACACCCAAAATATGGAGATAAGCTAATGAAGGCTTCCTGCCGTTCCATAATTCATATGGTGTCTTCTTATGCTGCTTTGTTACTAGAGATCTATTCTGAGTATAACATGCAGTATCAGTAGCTTCTGCCCAGAATTTGGTTGGAAGTCCTGAGTCTGCAAGCAGGGTTGTTGCTGCTTCTTTGAGTGTTCGATTCTTTCTTTCAGCAACTCCATTTTGTTGAGGCGTGCGCGTGGTAGACGTCTCATCCTCTATGCCTTCTGCTTTGCAGAACTCCTCCACCATAAAATTCAGGAGCTCAGTTCCTCTGTCTGAACGTATCTTGATGATCTTGGTGCTCTTTTCGACACTGAGCCTTTTCAGAAGCCTTGGTAACTCTGTTTTGACGTCAGACTTATTGGCAATAAATATGACCCATGTGTAGCGCGAGTAGCCATCAATGACTACTAATGCATACTTCTTGCCTTTGATCGTCACCGGAGAGATTGGACCGAACAAACCCATATATAGCAGCTGAAGGATTCCATTAGTGGAAGGAGATGGAATAGGTGGATTTTGATTCCTTGTTTTCTTTCCCTTCAGACATGCTTCACACTGAGTGTCTTTGCTGAATACTTCATTCGGCAGTCCTCTTGCTAGAGTGTTTCTAGCTAATTTGTTGAGCATCTTGAAGTTGAGATGACTGAGTCTTCTGTGCCAGAGCCACCCCGTTCTGTTCTTATTCTTCGCCAATAAACAAGCTTCAGGTTCAGTTGAGTTCCAGTCAGCTACATAGATATTCTTTTTGCGTGAACCTGACAACACTGTTTTCCCTGTAGATTTATCAATGACATCACAGAAACCAGCGTCAAAAATCACTCTATTCGAGTTATCACAAAATTGACTAATAGAGAGAAGATTATGCTGAAGTCCCTCAACATATGATACTCTTGGAACTGTTGATGTTCCAATGTTGAGTGTTCCGTAGCCTCTGGTATAGCCTTTTGCGTTGTCTCCAAACTCGATTCGGGGTCCTTCTTCAGTAGTATAATTCTTCAGTAGGTCCTTTTGGTACATCATGTGTCTTGAGCAACCGCTGTCCACATACCAAGGGTCCTTGTGCACCTGCAAAACAGAATTATATTTAGGTACCCTTTATTTTTGATTTTGGGTCCTCAGATGTCAGTTTTGGAAACCCAAATCTGTCTCACGAACTTGGTGGTCTCACACCGTTTCTTTCCACTTTTGTCAACATATTTGACCACTGGACTGGTCGATGCTGACTTCTGAGGCTTTTCAGGTTCAGGAGTCTTGATCTTCTGAATGAGTGGACTGCTGACCTTTGCCTTCTGTACGGCTTTCTTCTTCTTCTTCTGACATTTGGATCCTCTCCTGACTATAGGATCATAGTAATATGACCCATACTGGGCTGGATGAGTCAGCTGCGGAGGTCCATACTGATCAGCCCATTTTGCTTTGCTGGTTCCCCCTTGACTGAACTGGGGTGATCTGGTGTTGATCTTCTTGTCAAAGTGCTGATAACTAGGATGAGGTACCTTCATCTTCTGTTTGTTCTTGGGTAGGGGGTGCATATCTCTGCATTGATGGTCTCCCCTTGAACAAACCTATCAGCTAACCGGTTTTCTGAGTGTACGGGGGCAGATGAGGAGGCCCCATGGCTGAATCCAAGTCCCTCCTTACAATGCTTGGGCTTGTTGCTTGCTATCATAGCTTCAAGCTTCTTTTGAGCGCCCATGTACTGCTCTGTCATCAAGTTCCTCCAGACATCATTACTTTTCTTTAGTAGTTCATGCTCAGTCTGAAGTCCTGACAACTCTTGCTTCAGTAGACTCAGTTCAATATCTTTCTGAGTCAAGTCATTGGTCAGTACTAAGATCTGATCTTCTTGATGCTGAGACTTGACCATCAAAGAGTTTATCTCCTCCCTAAGTCTCAACACAAGTCCTTCTGACTCAGTAGCAACCTGACTTTCCTGAGAAAGTCTCTGATTCTCCACTTTCAGGGTATCCAACTCTTGAAGAGTCTTACTAAGCTACAGACTCATCTGAATCTGCTCGTTGAGTAGTTCTTTGTATGCAATCGCGACGTCCAGATTCTCATCTGCACTTGAAATGGTGTCGTGTGTGCAGTGTGAAGAGGAATTAAATGGTGTGTGAGAGTTTACCTCATCCTCTTCTCCTGCCTTGAGACACTTTTCAGCGTCTTCTTCAGCTTCAAGCTCTATGGCCATGAATGTTGCTTCATCATCTGATGAATCCATGAAGGAATTGATTTCATCTAAGTCGTCTGAGAGTTCACCAACAATATATGCTTGTCGCTTCTTGATGAACTTCTCCCTTCTTGCTTTGCGTGCTGCTCTTTCAGCAGTGCTGAGCTCAGGACAGTTATACTGATAGTGTCCTGGCTTCTTGCAGGTATAGCAGGTTATGACTCTTTCTTCCTTGCTTGCACTGTCTTTCGACTGAGTTCAGTCATTCTGTTTCCTGCATTCAGAAGTATGTGAGTCAGGAGTGCGCTTAGGTGTATATGCAGTCTTACCCTTAGAGTCTCTGACGACTCTTGAGAGCTTTCTGCACTTCTCCTTCTCCTTCTGATACTTCACGGCAAGCAGTGCGTACTTCTTGGCTAGATTTCCTTCTTGTATGTCAGTGAGTGAAGGTTCAGCCTCGCTAGACACCGGAGCTGTTGTGCTGACTGATGCTTTAAAGGCATGGTTAACTTGGGTGTCAGCTTCAGCTTGCTACTTCCTTTGAGGTAAGCCAAACTCGAACTCCTCCACTTTAAGTTCTAAACAGATATGGTCAGGAGTAACAATATCTAAATCAGAATGACGCAATAAAGTAGCAAAGGGAGTCCAGTGACCGTCTGGCAGTAGCCTCAAAATCTTGAGATTCATCTCTCGGTTGGAGAATGTCTTTCCCAGCCCGTTGATAGAGTTCATCAGATCCGTAAATCTGACGTTAAGATCTTCAATGGTGTCACCAGGCATGAGAGACAATCTCTCCAGCTTCTGAAGTTCCAGCGCGAGTTTATTTGCTTTGATCTTCTGAGTCCCCCGACTCCAGTAGTGTTAGAGTATCCCAGAGTTGTTTTGCGGATTTGCAGCCCTAAACTCTTCCGAGATAAGAATTGCTCATAGTGGTCAGTGTGGCGTTTTTGGCGACGCGGTCTAAGTTGTGAAGTTTCTTCTCCTTAGGGGTGAAGAGACTTCTGTCTTTCAGGATCTTCTTCCCGGTCACCATACCTCCTCCTTGTGCTGGATCCTGAGCTACGACGCTATCGACCATTGGAACGATAGGTCCGTCCTCCAGATCCCCTGTCATGCTATCATGGAGGGAGGTCAGATGTGCCTCCATTCTGACCCGCCATACACCATAGTTCTCTACTGAGAACATGGGTACCATTCTGATTCCTGACATATCAGACATGATAGATAATGATATGAATGAAGAATGATATGCCGTCAAAATGTTTTCCGGATCCGTTCAAGTAGACAAATTTCAGAATAACAAGAGTCTTAGAGAACTCCAACTCTGATACCAATTGTTGGTCCCGAGAGTACGTTCATGTGTAGATGGCGGGGGGGGGTGAATACACCTGAAACCGATTTCTCAACTTAAAACGCGAACAGTCCTTTTCAGGAGAATATCGTACTGAACGAGTTCAACAGACCAGATAAGTTGTTATGAATCGTGTGGCAGAGTGACTGACTCTACTGAGACCTGCTAGCTGACTTAGAGTTAGAATTCAGTACCGTTCAGATAGAGTTCAGTAGTGCGGAAATGTGTAGGCCCAAATTCAGTTGATTTAGGAAAATGTTTTTTATCAAAATAGTTTCAGTAGATTAGTGCAGTCGATTAAGTTTTCTGAAACTCAGTTGAATGATTTTAAATATAATTTCAGTATGCACAGTAAATCAATGCAACAGTAAAATAAAGAACACAGAACACAACGATTTTTAAAGTGGTTCGGATCCAACAATCCTACATCCACTGTTCCGAAAGATCAGGAGGCTATGTATTATACTGAGATAGTCTCAGTCGGTTTGTATACTGGACAAACACTGGTCTTGAAATTTATACTGAGCAAGTCTTAGTTTACAAGGTATCAAACTAAGTGTTTGAAAAACTCTCCAACAGTGAAGGAGTCCTTTGCAATAAGGATCAGTTCAGAAGTGAACTCCTTCGTCTACGCTATAGATATAAACGGTTGAGCTTAGGTTAGAGGGATAGGGAACAAGAAAGTGGCTTCTAGAGCGACGAACGGCTAACTATAAACTTTGGGTTCGTGTTCAGTCGCTTGGATACTAGAGGCTGTATGATTCTTATTCAGCTTGGTTCCCTATGAGCAGATGTGTAGTCTTTCGCCGAAGATTGTCTCTTCTAACTTCTTGCGGAAGACTTAAGCGTTTATGAATTGCTCTTTGAATGCTCTGAGTTCGTTTGTGTTCTCGTGTATGCTCGTAAGCTTCAATTTGATTTTATCCCTCTATTTATAGAGCAGAGATTAGGATAGATCCATTGCAGACGACGATCCTTTGTCTCTCTCTTTTGGGTAGCTAACGGCTCTTTCGAAGTATGGTAGCAGTGTCCTTTCCCTCCATTTCTGGAAAGTTGTTGACTTGCAGCTTTAACAAATATAGGACAGGTGGCTGCTTGTCATTGGTCGAGGTTCAGAAAAGTGGTTGAGACATAACAAACTTCAAGGAGATCTGAAGCTGACTTCTCTCTTCCTCGTATTGACTCTGCTGATTTGACTTTAGAGAATCTGACAGTCAGAAGAATGTCTGGCCGTTGCTGAGTCTGATCTCTGATTCAGTTGCATGCTCCTGCTGAGTCGGCTCTACTGTAGATCAGCTCTGAGTTCAGTGAACTACTCCTGCTGAGTTCAGTTCCACTGACTCCTTTCGCATATCTTGCTCTCGCCGAGTCCAAGATCACTGAGTCTTCTACTTCTGGTACTGAGGTAGGTAATCAACTGAGTGCCTGAACCAGATGCAGAGTGTCTACTTAGTCTGAAACCTCAGGCTCAAACGTTCTGTCTGCTGAGCCTTAGTAGACTATCCGCCTCAGTACCATGGTATGAAGACTCAGTAGTACTGTACTCAGCAGGAGCAGCTTACTGAGAGGTGTTCAGAGTCAGTAGTGCTGGACTCAGCAGGAGCAGCATACTGAAAGAGTTAGTAGAACTGGACTCAACAGGCGCAGTTTACTGAACTCAGAGTCGACCTTCAGTAGAGTTGGACTCAGCAGCAGTATACTACTGAACCCCTGGTCAGACTTAGCAACGGCCTGACAGTTTCCTTAACTATCAGTGGTCTTCAAAGTTAAATCAGTAGAGTTGTCTGAGGTCGTACACATTAGTGAAGTCAGCTTCAGTATATGCCTTGAACTTTGAATGTCTCAACAACTGTCTACACTTAGACCAATGACAAGCAGCCAGCTGTCAAAATACTGGTAAAAAGCTACAAGTCAACAACTTTCCTGAAAAAGAGAGTAGACTCTGCACAATTTCCAAAGAGTCGTTAGTTACCCAAAGAGAGTGACATGTGGACAGTTCGTATCCAATGGATCTATCCATAGCTCACCTCTATAAATAGAGGAAAAATTAAATCGAAGAATATACAGAAATTAGCGAGCATTAAACGAACAAGAACACAGCATTAAACGGTTTCATTAAATTCACGACATTCTATGCTATGTTTGTTGAACTATGCTTTGCATTAAATGCATGTCATATGAACTTACTCCTATAAGCTATTAACAACTGGACTTGACTTAGGCGGCATGTTTACTCATTGCTTATTATAATATTAAATCTTCACCGTCCACCAATCAAAGAGGGATTAAACCTAAATCGTCGATCTTCAAACGTCCCATCTTCAAATCATATATATCAACGTATCTATCCTTATACTGCCATTTTTGCTCTGCATAAACCTTGAATTCTCTGAAAACCATAAGCTTTCAACCTTTTTGCTTTAGTATTTGCAAATTTTCAGAGATTTCTACGGTAATTTTATATTCTATAGCACTCATACTGATGTAGTATATCTCCAAGTCCTAATAATTGTTTTTGCAGATTAAAATATGGAGATATTCAACAAGATCATACCTGTTAACGTGGTGGAAATCCTAGAGAAGGATCGAGTTTGGTGCGAGCCCATTATGGAATTCGACTCCAGCGGTCTGGAGATGTTAGAGAATGCGTTTGATGCTCTCAGAGCATCGGGGCTAGAGAGGTTCTTGTCGAAGAAGCTAGCATATTTATTTCCGTGTCAGATTTCAGAGTTCTACCTCAACTCTGAGGAAGTGGATGGGGATTTGTTTGGAGGTTTCACTGTCTATCTTGTTTTTGACCCTTGGAAAGCAGATCCAGTGGTCAGACGGATGTCAGTACGGCAAGCGTTAGAACGGAGTTTTCAGTTGCTCAACAGTGGCGTGAACCTTGCAGGATATAAGGATGACCTTCTTGACGAGAATCTCGCAATCTTCTATGGGGAGCCGACCACATTCAGAGCAGCATTTCCGAAGAATTGCATGCTCCCACATTAAAGGGCCTTAACGTACGTTGTTACGCAGATATTGATGAGCCAGGCCGGCTCATTTGATCAGGTGCCCAGGCCAAAGCTACAGATGATGATGGCCATATATGACCGAGCCAAAATCAATTGGACAGAATTCTTCCTTAAAGAATTCCAGACGTAGTCAGCAAAGTTCGACCAATCTACTTTTCATCTTCATGCCAAGGGCAAGCTCCTTTATGGGATGAAGTCGTCAGTGATGATAGAATACTTCTGTGGAGATGATAATGTCACTTATGCTGACAAGGGCTACTTCAATCCTAAAAAGATAAGGTTCCACAGCCACGCTAGTGAGCTGCATCAAATAGGCACTGGTGATGCTGAAGAAGGGAAAGGGAAGAGGAAGGCCCCTACTCCCATTAAAAAGGGTGCTACCCATCCGAAGAAGCAGAAGAAAGCTTTTGAGACGGCAGTGGTAGTAGCCCCTTTTAGACTAAGAGATGATTCAGATTCTGCTGAGAAGACAGTTAGGAATGGTTGTATCTGCAAAGAAGGCAGCCTCCTCAGTTGAAAAAGAGGCTTCAGCAGAACAGAGGACTGCTCCTGAAATCACAACTCCTGCAAAGCTGAAAACAATACAACACCTTGTCGATTCCTCTCAGCGCAAATATGGTGAAGATCTCATAACTGAGAGGAATGACCTACATGAGAAGTTTTCTACACCACCAATATCGGGAAAGGGAAAGAAACCACTGAAGGTTCCTACACCACTAAAGAAGTCCCTGAAATGATACATCAGCCCAGCCGAACAAGCTCAGATAGAAACTGACGAGTAGCTGGCAAGAGAGCTGGCTGAGGCTGAGGCAACACACAAGACGAAGAAGGCTCAAACAAAGGCCAGGACTAAGGTTCCTGTTTGGAAACCAACAAAGAGGCCTCCTGTCAGAAAACTCATTCTCAGCGATGAAGCTGAGAAAGAGAAGGAGAAGGAGAAGGAAGCTGAGAAGACAGCTACTGAATCTAAGCAGCTGCAAGGATAAAAGAAAAGAGTTGAGCCGACGATTGATGAGATGATAAACTTCAGCATAATGGCCTTGTAGAAAAGAGCAGAATACTATCAGCTGGAAGAATACTATCAGCTGGAGGAATTTAGACGGCAAGAAGCTTTAGCAAAAGAGAATGCTGCTAAAGAAGCCAGAGAAGCACAAAGGCTGAAGCCAAGACCTCCTCTGCCGAAGGACAGGGACATTCCATATAAGTACAGAAGAGGTTGCAGACCCAATGATCAGAAGATGCATAGGTGGCCTCGAGTCGACAAATGGATGCCCTATGAAAAGACTCAGCATTGGGAGACTCTTAAAGCTGAATTCATCAAGAGCTACTATGTCTGGCAATTTTGGCCAGAATCTCATAAGGACGATGCCTTTGCTGATTGGCTTTTCAAGTGTGATCCAGAGATCTACAATATAGTCGAGAAAGCCATTGAAGATAAAGTCGATGTTCAGATACTGGCTTTCAGGCCACTGCCCCCACCTCAGAACCTAGACGGATCTCTTTACACTGGTGTGATTGAAGGAGAAGTCAGAAGAGCAGTCTTAGCTCTGGATCTTGATCCTAACGATTATGAAGACTATCAGAAGATTCAGAAGCTCAGTATAGACACCTTCAAGTTGCATGGACTCCCTCTGCTCGAAGAGAAATCGAAAGACTTTAAGGAAAGGATTCAACACTTCAGGAGATAGTCTTGTTAGGTCCTCTTTGTTTTGATTTTCATAGTATAGCAAGAGATGTATCTGTACTGAACTTTTCTCTCATATATATATATATATATATACATCTTTGTTGATTGGCTGTTGATTGGCCTGACAATCTCTTCTTCTCTCCATGGCCTATTTTGTTTAATTTAACACTCAGAATCACCTAAGTGATTACTGACTCACACACTCACCGCTTCTCTGTGTTTGTATGTTTTTGCTCGGTTTGATTGATGTCTAGGAGGAATTTGTGTTGAGACAATGTTCTTTAATGAGATATTCTGTACACTCCCAACAGTCCTCAGTAGATTAGAAACTAGATGTACAACTCCACTAATTCTTCTTGTAATATTTGTAAGGAGTTTTGTACCTGATAGTTTATAGTGTTAGCTGACAGTGCTAGGTTTTGACAACATCAAATAGGGAAAATTGTTAGGAGAAGATTCAGCAGTAGACTATTTAGAAGATTTGGCTGATCCCAGAACCCTAATTTGATTGGTGAACCGTTCCTTTGTATTCAGTAACGCCTTGGTCTCTGAGAGTTTCATACTCAGTTGACTTGCCTTCAGCATGGTCCAGGCTCAGAAGTTCTGTCATACTCAGTAGGCATGATCATGTGCATCTTAGCCCTCTTATTTTTAGAGTGGTCTTATCTGTTTCAGGTGTTGAGATGTAAACTGAGATGGAAGCACATTGGCAGGGAGAGTTTACGGAAGTTTTACAACATATAATCTTATTTATACTTTATGCTTGTTCTTAAGGGGAGTTAGTTTCCTTTTTATGTTTTTCATACACATGTTTATATCATTATAGGGTCCATAAGTATCTTACATATTTTGTGATAAAGGAAATTAGTAAGGGGAGATTGCTGCTGTTTATTTTCTAATGAATATCAAATGTGCTTACATCAGTTCTTACATCTTGTGTTGTTCTAATTTTCTTTATTACAAAATATGTCAGAGATTTTTCTTGTCCTTGATTATTTCAGGAAACGATGTGGGAATTCGGGAGATATCATGAAAGACACTATCTGGAAGGATCTAAACAAGGAAAGCATGTGGCAATTGAAAAGAACTTCATGAATGCTGGAGTGTTGGATAAAATAACCGCTCACTACCACTCTTCGCATAACTGTCCGCTACATTCTCTGAAAACTGCTAACATCTCCCCTGATTGTGGAAAATTGCAACTGATCATGTAACACGAGCTCCCACACTCTGTTAAAGATGGAAAAATGTCTAGATGAACTTGCGCACCTCAAGATAATTTGTTTGATCTACAAGAGTCTACCATTTGTATTGAGTGTTTACGCATCCCTACTAACATTACAATATATACAAGAGCTTGAGCTTAGTGGATTTGTTTTGGTTTCCCTCATGGTAACACCCTGAGGGTTATAATTTATAACATCCACAGAAAAAGTAAATCACTCCCTCGTGCGTTCAGTTTCTCCTCTCGTTCGTAGGTGTCTTCTCATACGTGGTCTTTAATCGTGGGTGGTGACGAGCAAAATTGTTCAAATCATCGATTCTGGAGTTCAAATCTTCCATATTACTTTCATTCTTCCTGTGATCACGCAATTTTGAGGACAATTTTGAGGTCAATTTCTCCATCACTATTGGGAGATGATTCAGTAGAAGATTTGACTGATCCCAAAACCCTACGTTGATTGGTGAACCATTCCCTTGTAAAAGCTAACATCTTTATCTTTGAGTGTTGCAGACTCAGTAGAGTCGTCTTCAGCATGGTTCCGGCTCAGTTGTTCCATCTGATGTCCATCCGTAGACTATCCGCCGCAGTGTCATGGGGTGAAGATTCAGTATGGTTGGACTCAGCAGGAGCAACATACTGAAAGGTGTTCAGGAGTCAGTACAACTGGACTCAGCAAGAGCAGTTTATTAAACTCAGAGTCGATCTTCAGTAGAGTTGAACTCAGCAGGAGTATACTACTGAACCTATGGGTTAGACTCAGTAACGGCTTGTCAGTTGCTTAACTGATATTGGACTTCAAAGTCAGATTCAGTAGAGTTGTATGAGGTCGTACATTTGAGAAAGGACAGCTTCAGCATCAACCTTGAAGTCCGAATCTCTCAATCAGTTTTCTGTACCTCGACAAATGAGAAGCATCCAGCTGGCAAAGTATCCGACAAAAGCTGCAAGTCAACCACTTTCTGCAAAGAAGCGGACTCTACAGAATTCAAAGGAAAGGAGTCGTTTGCTACCAATATAGAGTGAGACGTGGACTGTTTTGTCTCCAATGGATCTATCCATGCTCACTACTATAAATAGAGGGAAGGTCGTGATTCTTGAAGTCGCACTACACGATCACATTAGCGACCATACGGGAACTCACACATTCAAAGATTTAAAGCTCTAGAATAATTAGCGAATACTCAGCTGAAGAACACGAACCCGGAGTTGATTATTCCTCTCTGTTCTTCGTTCTAGAAGCCTCTCTCGTTCCCACCCTCTAACATCATGCTCATTGTAATATATATAGCTTAAATCGAAGGAGTTCATTGAATTGTTCTTAGCGTTAAGAACTCCTTCATAGTTGGAGATACATTCAAACAATTTTGTTTGACCCTGTAAACTGAGACTTGCTCGGTATAATGACACGTAAAAGTTTGTTCTGCATACAAACTAACTGAGACTAACTCAGTATAATAAAATAGTGTCCTGTTTTGTTCGGCACGAGTTGGTGTAGGATCTTTCGTATCCGAACCACTTTAAAAATTGTTGTGTTGTTTTATTATTGCATGATATAACTGTTCAGATTGCAAAATATCTTTACAAAATCATACAACTGCTATTTCAGTATCAAAGCAAAAATATCGCACTAATCCACTGAACAACTTTATTAAACAAATGTTTTCGAAAAAAACTAAATCGAGCCTACACATTTCCGCACGCTACTAAACCTCTGCTGAATGGTTCTAAATTATTACATCAGTTAGCAAGAAGACCTCAGTCCTGTCAGTCATTCTATCCGCGTGATCAAGATCAGCTTACTTGGTCTGCTGAATCTATTCAGAAGACATCTTCCGTGAAACGGACTGATCGTGTTTTGAGTTTGAGAAAAAGGTTTTCAGGTGTATTCACCCCCCCTACACTTGAAACTTTGACTCGGGACCAACAATTGGTATTAGAGCCTGAGTTCTTTTGACTCTAGTTTTCTGAAACTGGTATACTCGAACTGATCCTTTTTGAAAATGTTTTTCACAGCATAACATCTCTTCATTCATCCTTAACCCCTTATTTTTAATATGTCTGATATGTTAGGGATCCGGATGGTACCCATGTTCTCGGTAGAGAACTATAGCGTATGACGAGTCAGAATGGAGGCCCACTTGACCTCACTACACGACAGCATGTCTGATGTGCTGTAAATCGGTCCAACCATTCCTATGATTAAAAGTGTTAAATACAAGGAGGAAGGTGGAGCCAAGACAGGGGAGATGGTCGCCAAAGACAAATCTGAATACATGCTGGAAGAGAAGAAGCTTCACAATCTAGATAGAGTTGCTCGTAATTCTATCTAACAACTCTCAATGATTCTTATCTAGGCAGGGTTCAGGACTTCAAGTCGGCGAAGGAACTCTGGGATGTGCTGGCATTACTCAGTCGGGGGACTCAGAAGATAAAGAACAACAAACTAACGCTAGAGCTGCAGAAGCTTGAGAGACTCACCCTCATGCCCAATCAGAAGATTGAAGATCTAAACGACAAATTTACCAAGATCACGAATACAATCAACGAACTAGGGAAGATACTCTCTAACAGTGAGATGAACATGAAGATACTGCGGGCGCTGCCTGAAGGACGATGGAGTTCATTCGCCACGTATCTTCGACACTCTGACCTTGATTCTGTTTCTACTGATCATATTTTCTCTGAATTAAAGGCAGAGGAGTTAGAGTTCAGTCTACCTCACAAGATAAGGGATGGAGCTGACACCCCACATGATCATGCTCTAAAGGCATCAATCAGCACTCCACAAGCAGAAATGAGCAACCAGACTACGTCAACAAGCCCAGTCTCGATCCCTACTAAAGGAACCTTGGCTGAACAATATGTTCGGCTGGCCCTTAAATACCAAAGAGAGAAGGATAGGAGGATCAAACTGAAGAAATCCTACCAGAAATCCCGAGGTATGAATCATCTTCTAAAGGAGATCATAAATCGGAAATCTCTGAATACAGGAATGAAGAATCTGCTTCGAAACCTGAAAAGTCAGAATCGAAACCAAGCAGACCTTCTTCATGTTACAACTGTAAGAAGGATGGGCACTACCAATATGAGTGTCCAGAGCTGAGTGCAGTTGAAAGAGCTGTGCGACAAACTCGAAGAGAAAAGTTTTCCAAAAACCGCCAAGCTTTCATTGCTGGAGAGCTTTCAGATGACTCAGAAGAGGCGGAAAACTTCATGGACTCATCAGATGATGAAGTCTCATTCATCGCGGTAGAAGTCGAAGAAAATGAGAAGTGTCTCATGGCTGTTGAAGGGGATGAGGTAAACTCTTATGCTATTAACATACCCTCTTCACCATGAACACACAACACATTATCTATTGCAGGTGATCATCCATAATCTGCACTGTGCTACGAAGCGTTATTAGACAAGCAGATCAAGATGAGTTTAGATTTCAGTTAGACCCTTCAGGAGATGGACCTCCTGAGAGCCGAGAATGAGAGACTTTCTAAGTCTAGTCAGGACGGTCCTGAGTTGGCTCAGCTTGCCAAGAGACTAAAAGAGGAGAAAGATTCTTTGATGACCCAGTCTCAGCAGCAAGAAGTATTGATCTCAGCGCTGACCAAGGACTTGGCGATGAAAGTCACTGAACTAAGTCTACTGAAGAAGGAATATTCAGAACTACAGACACAGTACGAAACTCTCAAGAAGAGTGATGAAGTCTGGAAAGTTCTGATGACCGACAGGTTTCTTGGAGCAGAAAAGAAGCTCGAAGCCATACTCACAAGTGAAAGGCATGTAACCCATAATGAAGGGTTAAGCTACAATACTTATGATGCTTCGACCTCAGCTCTACAAGATTCAGCAGCAAAGCTTACTGATAGGTTTGTCAAGGGTGTACTGAATTGTCAGAACTCCAGAAACCTTTAATAAAAGGCAAACAAAGGGTAAATGTACCTCATTCCACCTATCAGAAGTCTAGCAAATCTCGCTTACAACCTCCCAGTCAGAAGTAAGGGGGAACTTCAGTGAGATGGGAAGATCAACACGGGCCTCAGAGTCTGACTCACCCAGCTCAGTACGGAAGTTACTATTACGAGCCAGTAGTCAAGAAGGTGCCAAAGGTCCAGACCAAAGCAGCTGAATCAGCGCAGAAAGTTAAGAGTCCAGCTAAGCAGAAGATCAGGACTGCTGAACCTCTGAAGAAGGAGTCAACACCACTTAGTCCAACAGTGACGTATGTTCATGGGTCAGGAAGGAAGCTGTCTGAGACTACAAAACTAGTCAGGTTGGTTTTTATTGCGAAACCACTAACTCCGAAGGACCCAAATGAAATATAAAAGGTACCTATGTGTAATTTTTTTTGCAGGTACAAAAAGACCTATGGTACGTGGATAGAGGATGTTCTAGACATATGATGTACTAGAAAACACTGCTGATAGATTATATCGCTGAAGATGGACACAGGACAGAGTTTGGCGGTAATGTTAAAGGCTACACGAGAGGATATGGAACACTGAATATTGGAACCACCTTAGTTCAAAAAGTATCTTATGTTGAAGGGCTCCAACATAAGCTCCTATCTGCTAGTCAATTTTTTGATAACAACAAAAAAGTGATATTTGACATTGATTTTTGTGATGTATTAGACAAATCTACAGGTAAAACAGTGTTATCAGGAAACACGGAAGAAGAACATTTATGTTGCTAATTGGAAAACTGTAGAGCCTGAAGCTTGTTTGATAGCACGGAACGAAGACAGAACTGAGTAGCTGTGGCACAGAAGACTCAGCCATCTTAACTTTAAGGTGCTGAACAAACTAGCTAATGGATCTCTTGTTAGGGGACTGCCCAAGCGGGCATTCAAAAAGGAAGAAGAATGTGAAGCATGTGTGAAAGGAAAGCAAAAAAAGAAAAACCATCTACTCACGGGATCCTTCAGCTCCTTCACATGGACCTTTTTGGGACAGTTTCTCCTATGATGATCAGAGGGAACAAGTACACATTGGTGGTTATCTACTGACGGGATCCTTCAGCTCCAGATATACGTGGGTACTTTTTATCGCCAACAAGTCTAACGTCAAGACAGCGTTACCGAGGCTACAAAAGAGACTCAGTATCGAGAAGGACATCTAAATTAAGAAGATCAATTCCGACGGAGGTATTGAGTTTCTGAACTCAATGGTTAAGGAGTTCTACGACACTGAAGGAATCGAACATGATACGTCTGTTACACGCACGCCTCAGCAGAATGGTCTAGCTGAGCGAAAGAAAAGAACACTAAAAGAAGTAGCAAGGACCTTAATCATAGACTCTGGATTGCCACTGAAGTTCTGGGCAGAAGACACAAACACGGCATGCTACACTCATAATCGATCTTTACTAACAAAGAAGCACATGAAGACGCCTTATGAATTATGGAGCGGGAGAATTCCTTCTATATCTTATTTTCATATATTAGGTTGTTTTTGCTTCATCCATAATAATGGAAATGATCAGTTGAGAACTTTTGAAAGCTAATCAGACCAAGGAGTGTTCTTAGGATACTCCACGGTCGGTAAGGCATTCAGAGTTTTCAACCTCCGGACCCTTTGCATGGAGGAAAGTCCTCATGATGTTTTTAACGAGTTTGCTACTGAGAACAGGAACAGAATCAACTCAGATTATGAAGATGTAAGCCAGAAGCTACAGAATCTGAACGTAAACGAAGATCCTGAAATGATTCACAAGTGTTGGGATGATGATTCAGTAGAAGAAGATACTCAGAATCAACCCACACTGAATGTAGCTAAGAAGATTGATTCTACAGTACAGAATCAATCCCAGGTATTGGTCAATGAAGATACCCAAGTCGGTACTGAGACCACAACTGAATGCACCAACTCAGGGGGAACAAATGATGTTCTTGAACCTAACACCCCTGTAGTGGACTATTCATCAGAAGCTCAACTTGTCACTGAACTTCTTTAGTTCCAAAACAGTACTATTGAAATGCCTAATACTCTTACTATTTGCACTGAATCTATTTCAGAAGAAGAGACAAGGAAACGACATTCTTGGTTAGATACTCACTCTGCTAAGCTTAACATTGGTGACCCAGAGCTACTCTCAGACAAGGCGAGATGCGTTGTACTCCTGCTTCCTGCCTACTGAAGAACCTCACAACATTTAGGAGGCACTGAACTATGCTGACTGGATTATAGCTATGCAAGAGGAGCTGAACTAGTTCGTTCACAATGAGGTTTGGGAGCTTGTTGACAGACCCTGACACCAACATGTCATATGTACAAAATGGATCTTCAAGGACAAGCGGGATGAAAACAACGTCATAGTCAGAAACAAGGCTCGATTAGTTGCTGAAGGCTAATATCAAGTTGAGGGAATAGACTTCGATGAAACATTTTCCCCAGTTGCAAGACTGGAAGCTATTCGTCTTTTCCTCGCCTACGCCTCACATTAGAGATTCAAGGTTTATCAAATGGATGTGAAGTATGCATTTCTGAATGGCGTACTGAAGGAAGAAGTATACGTAGAGCAGCCTCCCAACTTTCAGCAGGGACATCAAGTATACAGACTCAGGAAAGCACTATATGGGTTAAATCAAGCACCTAGGGCTTGGTACGGTACCTGTCAGATTTCCTCCTTCAGAAAGGTTTTCGCAAAGGCACCGTAGATCGAACACTATTCAGCATTCGACTGAATGATGACATAATTCTAGTGCAAGTCTACGTAGATGACATCATCTTTGGATATCAGAATGTGACCATGTGTCAAAAGTTTGAGAAGATGATGAAAGATAAGTTTGAGATGTCTATGATGGGCGAGATGAACTTCTTTCTTGGACTCCAAGTCAAACAAATAGACAGAAGGATATTCATCAATCAAGCCAAATATACGAAGGAACTTATCAAGAAATTTGAATGCGAGTTTAGCAAATCAATCAGAATCCCTATGAACACAAACTTCCAGATTGATCTAGACAAATAGGGAGTATCAATAGCCTCTACTGATTATCGTGCTTTAATGTGTTCATTATTATATCTAACTGCTAGTCGACCTGACATAACTTATGTTGTAGGTGTCTGTGCTCAATTTTAGGCGAATCCTAAGCTAAGCCATATGGAGTCAGCAAAAAAGATTCTCCGCTATCTCAAAGACACACCTGACAGAGGGTTATGGTATCCAGCAGATGATAATTTTGAATTAGCTGGTTGTACTGATGTTGACTATGCAGGTTGTAGGCTCGACCGAAAATCAACTTCAGGAATGTGTCAGTTCCTCGATAGCAAGCTGATTTAATGGTTCTTCAAGAAAAAACATTTAGTAGCCACATCCACTACTAAAGCTGAATACATGGTTGCCGGAAGTTCTTACGCCCAGATCATTTGGCTTCGACAGCAATTGCGCGACTACGATGTAATTCAGAATGAAGTGCCGATCTACTGTGATAGTACCAGTGTTTTTTTCCATCTTGCAGAAACCTATTCTACATACAAGATGCAAGCACGTGGACATTCGACACCACTTCATTCGCGATCATGTTGAGAAGAAGGATGTCAGATTGGAAAAGATCCACACTGACATACAAAGGGCTGTTATTTTGGCCAAGCCTCTAGTTGAAGCTAGATTCAGAGATCTTTCAGTAGAGCTCGGTCTCCTGGAACCTACTAACTTCACTCAGTAAGCGTTTCAGAAGGAGTACCCTCAGTTAGGGGAACACTCATTCTACACTGAATTCGTTCAGTTTCGAGATTCAGCAACAAACTACACATGGTATCAGCTGACTACTATGTTCAGCTGACAGGTTTATTGATATAAAGTGTTATTCTATGATATTCAAAAAAAAATTTGGGAAATTCCTGAAGTTGTTGTATCACCCCAAAGCTGCCGATTATGATGGATATGTCATTGAAAACATAGAGTTTGCATGGAAGAATGATAGAACAAATGTTGATTGCGGTGTATTTCTAATGAATCATATGAAAAATTTTGTACGGGTGCCTTATGAGTGTGAGGATTTGTTGCATGTATGATTTCATAAGTTTTGTTGTTGTATCTGCTTATTTCTAAAAATTTAACTAACGTAATTTTTTTTCGTGCTTTATATTACTAGGTTGGTCGAAGAAGAATGTTTCGAGCAAAATATTGCACAAGGATTATTTTTTCAAGTTCCAATAAGTTAATGTAAGCTGATCAGGCGCCAGTTCGAAAATTTGTTTCAAAATCATGATTTCTGGGAGTAGATTGTTGAAGAATTGTTTCTTTAGTTTTGTTCGATCCATTTGAATATTAATGATGTAGCTTTTAAGATTTGTTGGAACGGGTTTATTTTCTAGTGTCAATTGTATGTGATATTAGTGTTAATCTTAATCTTTGACCGTGTTAGTTGTTAGTTGTTTAGTAACAGTGTCAATTATGTTCAATAAATGTGTCAATTATGTTCAAGAAAAGTGTCAATGTTTGTATTTTTTATAGGGCTTGCATGAGATATTCCTTCTTTTGCATAATATTATTTGTGTTTCATTTGTCTTCAATAAACTTGTCAATTTGTGTTTTAGTGAAAATTACATTGTTTGCAATTTGTTCAAGAAAAGTGTCAATTATGTTCAATTAAAGTGTCAATCGTGTTCAAGAAAAGTGTTCAAGAATAGAGTGTCAATTCTCTCCACGGTACGTGTCAGTGTTGATAAAAGAATGTGTCAATGATATAATAGAAACAACGAGCGTGTTAGTTGTAATAGTGTTGGTCCCTAGAGTAAACGTTCAGGTGTAGAGGGGCGAGGGGGGTGAATACACCAGAAAATCGATTTCTCAACTTTAAACGCGAACAGTCCTTTTCAGGAAAATGTCGTACTGAACAAATTCAGCAGACCAAATAAGCTAATCTGAATCGCGTGGAAGTGTGACTGACTTTACTGAGGCCTGCTAGCTGACTAGAGTCAGAATTCAGTACCGTTCAGATAAAGTTCAGTAGTGCGGAAATGTGTAGGCCCAAATTCAATTGAGTTAGGAAAACATTTTTTTAATAAAATAGTTTCAGTATGTTAGTGCAGTCGATTAAGCTTGCTGAAACTCAGTTGAATGATCTTAAAGATATTTTCAGTATGCACAGTAATCAATGTAACAGTAAATAATGAACACAGAACACATGCGATTTTTAAAGTGGTTCGGATCCAACAATCCTACATCCACTGTCCCGAAAGAGCAGGAGGCTATGTATTACACTGAGATAGCCTCAGTCAGTTTGTACTCTGGACAAACACTGGTCTTGAGATTTATACTGAGCAAGTCTCAGTTTACAAGGTATCAAACTAAGTGTTTGAAAAACTCTCCAACTGTGAAGGAGTCATTTATAATAAGGATCAGTTCGACGATTAACTCCTTCGTCTAAGCTATAGATATGAACATCTAAGCTTAGGTTAGAGGGATAGGGAATGAGAAAGTGGCTTCTAGAGCGACGAACGGCTAAGTATAGACTTGGGTTCGTGTTCAGTCGCTTGGATACTAGAGGCTATATAATTCTTGTTCAGCATGGTTCCCTATGAGCAGGTATGTCGTCTTTCGCCGGAGGTTACTTCTTCGAACTACTTACGGAAGACTTAAGACGTTTGTGAGTTGCTCTTTCATTGCTCTGTGTTTGCAGTTCGCTTGTGTGCTCGTGAGCTTCAATTTGAATTGTACGCCTCTATTTATAGAGTAGAGGCAAGGATAGATCCGTTGGAGACGACGATCCTTGTGTCTCTCTCTTTTGGGTAGCTAACGGCTCTTTCAAAGTATGGTTGCAGTGTCCTTTCCCTCCATTTCTGGATAGTTGTTGACTTGCAGCTTTAATCAGAATAGCGACAGCTGGCTGCTTTTCATTGGTCGAGGTTCAGGAAAGTAGGTGAGACAGAACAGACTTCAAGGAGATCTGAAGCTGACTTCTCTCTTCCTCGTATTGACTCTGCTGATTTGACTTTAGAGAATCCTGACAGTCAGAACATTGTCCAGCCGATGTTGAGTCTGATCTTTATTCAGTAGCATGCTTCTGCTGAGTCGGCTCTACTGAAGATCAACTCTGAGTTCAGTGAACTACTCTTGCTGAGTTCAGTTCCCATCGATTCCTTTCGATATACTTCTCTCGTTGAGTCCAAGATCACGCAGTCTTCAACTTCGTGCAGGCGAGCGGTAATCTACTGAGCTCCTGAACTAGATGAAGAGTGTCTACTGAGTCTGAATCCTCAAAGACAGAACACAACATAATACAACTGAATGGTTCATCAATCAAGATAGGGTAATGGGATCTTCAAATCTTCAGTAAATGTTCAGAGCACAGGGCTACTGAGTTATGTCTTAACTGATTGTGAGAAGACTGAATCATCTCCCAACATTTTCCCCCTATTTGATGATGCCAAAACCTAACACTATGACTTATCAGAAACAGAGCTCCTTACAAGTATTACGAGTAGAATCAGTGGAGTTGTTCTTCAAGTCCTAAACGACTGAGGGAATCAGGGAAGAAATATCAGAACCTATACAGAAAACTAATCAGCAATTTCCCCCTTTCTAACAACATTTCCCCCATCCAAGCAATCTATCATAACAGAGTCTAACTAAGTAAAAACTGACAGAATATAACATTACTCAGTGAGTGTGTGAGTTAGTAATCACTTGAGTGATTATGTGTGTTAAGCATAAAAACAAACAAGGCCATATAGACAATAAGGAATTGTCAGGGCCAATAACAATGATGTTTTATATATGTAGAATTGTCAGTACATGTACATCAACTGCTATTCTAAGGAGAGACAGAATAGAAAATGCAAGAAACACAGAAGCTAACAATCATCTGAACTGCTTAATCCTTTCTTTGAAGTCCTTTGATTTAGATTCAGGAAGGGGCAGTCCATACATTCTATATGTGATCTTCCTCAGCTTCAGTATCTCTGCAAAGTCAGCTGCATCATCTTCTTCTAAGCATTTGGCTTCAGCAGCATCTTTGATCTCTTTCTCAATAACTACATAGTGAACAGAGCCATCTAATTTCAGTGGGGGCGGCACGATTCTTGGTGCTGGAACTCTGACATCAATCTTGTCTACAATGGCCTTCTGAACTCTGGCAAATATTTCTACGTCGGTCCTCAGAAGCCATTCAGCAAAGGCGACAGTTTTGTGCTTTTCAGGCCAGTACCTCCAGAAGTAATATCTCTTTACGTAATCAGCCTTCAGTGACTCCCACCTCTGAGTTCTTTCCCATGGCATCCATTCATCAACTCTTGGCCATCTGTGGAGTTTGAGATCAGTAGGTTTCCTGAATCTTCTGTATCTGTAAGGAATGTCTGCCTTTTTCAGAAATCCTCTGACTTGCTTCTTTTTCAGCTTTCAGCCTCAGAGCTTCGAAGTCTGCTAGTTTGAGCCTTTCTCTAGCTGCTTCTATCTGTCTTGCTTCTTCTCCTCTGTACAGATACCTCTCCATCTGAACCCAAATCTCTTGCATTTCCAGATCTTATTCCTTCGACGGGACATAGGAGGGTACATGAGGTTCTTCTTCTGAATCAGCAGGAGTTGTTAATTTTTCTTTTGAAGTGCCCTGCTAACCAGTTGTCTGCTGCTATTCCTTTTCTATTTCCTTATCTGCCTCATCCCTCAGTTTCAGAGTTCTGGGAGGCAGTCTGGGTCCAGTCTTTCTTCCACCTGCTGGAGCCTTAGTTTTGCCTTTGGCTGGCTTCTTCTTTGGCTTGTTAGCAGCCTCAACCTCAGCAATTTCTCGGGCTAATTTTTCGTCGGCAGTAATCTGAGCTTCTTTCTCCAGAGTAACATACCTCTTAGGTCCTTTGTTTTTAGAGGGAGCGGTTGGAAGCGTCAGAATTTTCTTACCTTTGCCGGCAACTAGAGGAGGCAGAGGAACCTCTTCCTCCTCTGACTCCTCTTTTGCGTACTCAGCAACCTCCTTGATTATGTCAGATGGTGTTTGGGTTGCCTGAGTAGCAAAGTCTTTGGGTCCTGAGCCACTTGGGCCGGTCTCAGCAGACACTACATGGCCTGCTGCTGAGACACCCTGGGCCTCGCCAGACTGAGTTGAGGGACCAGTGGGAGCAGTTGGCTGACTCTGAGTTACTCCTACCACTGTCCTCACTCCTTTCGGTACCTTCAGTACCTTTCCTTCTAGTATCTTTCATTTTCCTTCCCCCTTTTTGGCATCAACAAATACGCCAGGGGTGGGAACAGATACCTTTTTGTCCAGACTTTTGTAAGCTGCTGCTAAATCGTCCAAAGCATATTACAGCTTAGTCAGTCGTTCATGCAGCTCGTTCCTCTCTTCAGTGAGTCGATCGTTGTATTTCTTGTGAGAGGCGTCTGCTGCTGTCTGGATCTCATGCAACTGCTAATCCACTCTCTCTTCTATTGCCTTCTGAATAGATTGGAGCTTGAGGTTTGAGGCCTGAGAGATGGAGGAGACTGATTCAGTATGAGTTGTCTGTGCGGCCTTATAATCTTCAAGAAGTTTGGCTTGGCCAGCCTGAATCATCTTCCGTTGCTCATCGAAGTCGGCTCTTTGGGTGGCGAGTGCGTCGGTCAGGATACTGGAGAAATCAGGGACAGGTGTGTTCTGAATGATTGTCCTGAGTCCCTTAAGTTGAGCACTCTGAGCCTGAGTGGTCTGCCTCCATGTCTTGTGGACGGCGCGGGCAAGGAGTCGATTCTGAGTCCCTTGAGTCCTCAGGGCCCTGGCCACTGACTTCGAGCGTCGGCTTCTCGAGTTGGGCGCTACCTCGAAGGCAGATTCAAGTAGCAGCTGAGAAGGTTCTGCTGACTTCGAGGTACCAGTCGCCGACTGTCCTGGACCAAGGATGCTGAGAGGCGGTTCAACAGTAGATGTGGGAGCATCCTTGTCCAGTTGAATTCCCTCATCAGGCTTCTCAGGGCCTGAATCACGGGGTGGGTCCTGACCATCGGGGTCAGACCCATCTGAGGGTGCCGATGCTGAAATGGGTTAGCGGTCGTTCAGCATGGCTAGCATGGCAGCCCTCAAGTCTTCTAAGGAGCAGACGTCGGATGGCTCTGAGTAGCCAATCTTGCTTCTTATCAGTAGCTCCTCCTCGTGGAGCTGTTCACAGGAGTGGTGTTTGATTAATCGGTTCAGATTGTTCAACTCTTGGAACCGGATCAGCATGTGGAGCCTAGCCTGCCTTGCCAGTAGAATGAGATCAGTATGGCTGGCTATCTTTGGGATCCTTTCAGCAATTTCTCGAGAGGCTCTAGATTGGAGAGCTGAAGCGTCATCCCGATTGACTCTGACTCAGAAGCGGTCTCCGAATCTTCAACTTCTATGGGAGACGGCTGCTTCTCAGCAGAAGGTATGCTGCTCAGTGATGGAATATCTAAGGGGCTCTGAGAGGTTGGAATAGATTCAGCTTGGACCCCTTGGTCCACTGTCTCGCCTCGTTCAGTGGAGACGGCCTTCTCCACTGACGGAGTCTTCTCGGATGACTCAGATTTATCCCTCAACTGCAGAGGTGGTTAAGCAACCACGACCTCTGGCACTACCTCCGGTACGACCTCACTGACTTTCTTCAGCCTCTTGGTCGGAGTTTTCAGAGTAGATTTAGGAGGGGACCTCTTCTTAGTGGGAGTAGAGGTCTTCTGAGCTCTGGACTTAGGATCAGCAGGCCCTGATCCAATCTGTTGTAGGGCCACTGCCCTGCTCTGGAACCGGACCTTCTTTGGGTTGAAGTATTGCTTGTCAGCAAAGGTGATGTTGTCCATCCCGCAGAAGTCCTCTATCATCACTGATAACTTCAATCCATATAACAGTTTTCCCTTCACAGCAAGGCGAAAACTTTTCTTATCGAACTTGGCAGACTGCGTCATGAATTCTTTCAGGAAGAATTCGGTCCAGTTGATCTTTGCACGATCATGTATGGCCATCATAAGCTGAAGCTTCGGCCTTGACACCTGATCAAAGGACCCGGCCTGACTCGTCAGCAACTGAGTCACTATGTAGGCCAGCGCTCTGTACTGAGGAAGCATGGCATTCTTCAGGAATGCTACTCTGAACGTGGTAGGCTTCCCACAGAATTCTGACAAGTACTCGTCCATCGGGTCTTCTTTGTATGCTACGGTGCTGAATCCCTCACTGGGGAGTTGGAAGCTTCTTTAAAGGGCTTCTCTGATCGACATCTGCTTGATTTTAGTAATAGCACGGGAGGGGTCTCAAACAGAATGAACGATGTAACGGCATCGGATGTCCCCATCAACTGATTCTGAGTTCAGATAGAGATCAGCTATCTGGCGCGGGAGGAAAAAGGATGGCTTCCTTGACAGAAATCCTTTGAGGCCAGTCTCTCTGAGAGCGTAGAATATTTCCTCCATGTAGTCGAGTTCACAAACATCGAACTCCATCATGGGCTTGCACCAGACTCGATCCTATTCCAGGATCTCTTGTATATCATTAGGAACGACTACTTGAGTTCCTGTCATATTCAGTAATCTGCAAGAACAATAGATCAGTATTGAATAAAAAAAATTATTGAAATTAACATATACGATACTGAATGATCATGAAAACTTTACCAAAGATTTTTTTGAGATTTTTTAAAATAGGGTTACAAGGAGGCAAGGATTTTCTCAGAAAAGCTAGGGTTCGAAAATATGCAGAGTAGAAATGGTGGTTTATAAACAATGAACGTGTATATATATGTTAAAGAAGATGAACAGTTAATTATCCACAGTTCAGTTTGAATTAGCTTTTTGAGATGGACGGCCAGGATTTGATTTTATAAAATAGGCAATGATCAATTTAGCCGCCTAAGTCAAAATACAGTTGTAAATAGCCAAAGAAGTAACTTGCTACGACATGCATTAAATGCGCCGCAGAGTTCAGCATACTTTACATAGAATGTCGTGTATTTAATGTAAACCGTTATATTAAATGACATTTTCTAAGGCACTGAATACGAAGCTGAATCTGAGTCATAAATGCACATAATGTTTCATTGGCTACTGAGTAGAGATACGCAAACCTGTCAGTTGAATATCGTAGTCAGCTGATACCTCGTGTAGATGGTTGCTGAGTCTCTACGTACTGAATTTACTTAGTACTGAGAGTGGATATTCCCCCTTGCTGAATGCTCCTCTCCTGAATCAACTTACTGACTGGAGTCAGTAGGGTGCAGCAGACCTAGCTCTACTGAAAGTTCTCTGAATCTGGCTTCAGCTAGAGGCTTGGTCAGTATATCTGCTCTTTGGTGGTCAGTATGGATCTTTTCCATCCTAATATCCTTCTTTTCGACATGATCACGAATGAAGTGGTGTCTGATGTCCACGTGCTTACATCTCGTATGAAGTAAAGGATTCTGAGTGATTGCAATTGCACTGGTACTGTCGCAGAAGATCGGCACTTCATTCTGAATAACATCATAGTAACGTAGCTGCTGTCTCAGCCAAAGGATTTGGGTGCAGCAACATCCGGCAGCCATATATTCAGCTTTAGTAGTTGACGTCGCTACTGAGTGCTGTTTCTTTGAAAACCGTAAAATCAGCTTACTGCCAAGGAACTGACACGTTCCAGAAATTGACTTTTGGTCAGTTCTACATCCTGCATAGTCAGCATCACAATAACCAATTTTTTTAATATTATCATCAGCTAGATACCATACCCATATCAGGTGTTCCTCTCAGATAGCGGAGAATCTTCTTTGCTGAGTCCATATGACTCTACTTAGGATTCACCTGAAATCGAGCGCAGACACCTACAACATAAGTTATGTTAGGACGAGTAGCTGTTAAGTATAATAATGAACCAATAATAGCACGAAATTCAGTATGGTCTACTAATACTCCCTCTTTATGAAGATCGATTTTCATGTTCGTATTCATCGGGATCTTGATTGGTTTGCCGGATGTACAACCGAATTTCTTGATGATGTCTTGAGTGTATTTACCTTGATTGATGAACGTTCCCTTCTCAGATTGTTTGACTTGAAACCCGAGGAAATAGTTCATCTCTCCCATTATTGACATCTCGAACTTGTCCTTCATCATTTTCTCAAACTACTGACACATAATGACGTTCTTTGATCCAAAGATTATGTCATCATCATAGATGTGCACAAGTAGGATGTCGTCTTCCAGTTGAATGCTAAATAATGTGCGGTCTACTGTGCCTTTCTGAAGAAGAAACTCAGATAGGGTATTGTACCAAGGCCTGGGTGCTTGTTTTAACCCATACAGAGCCTTTCTAAGTCTGTAGACCTAATGTCCATGCTGAAAGCCAGGAGGCTGTTCTACATAGACTTCTTCTTTCAGTACGCCATTCAGGAACGCAGACTTCACATCCATTTGATAAACTCTAAATCTCTGATGTGTTGCGTAGGCTAGGAATTGCCTGATTGCCTCCAATCTTGCAACTGGAGCGAACATTTCGTCGAAATCTACCCCTTCAGCTTGACAGTAGCCTTTTGCCTCTAGTCTTGCTTTGTTCCTTACTATAACGTTGTTTTCATCTCGCTTGTTTTTGAAGACCCATTTAGTTCCGATCACATGTTGACGCCGGGGTCTATCAACAAGCTCCCAAACTTCATTTCTCGTGAACTGATTCAGCTCATCCTGCATTGCTATGATCCAATCAGCGTCCTTAAGTGCATCCTCAACTGACTGAGGTTCTTCAGTAGACAAG
Source organism: Lavandula angustifolia (assembly GCA_028984105.1). Classification (NCBI taxonomy): domain Eukaryota; kingdom Viridiplantae; phylum Streptophyta; class Magnoliopsida; order Lamiales; family Lamiaceae; genus Lavandula; species Lavandula angustifolia. The sequence continues at coordinate 17,667,598 of CM054806.1, read as the reverse complement.
AAGCAGGAATATAAAGCGCTTTCTCCCTGACAGAATCTTGATCTTGTCTTTACGCTTGCTGAAGGATCTCCAATAATTAAATCAGAAGTGTGAGCGTCTAGCCACGATCTACGATGTTTCAGCTCTTCATCTGAAATTTTTTCAACAAAGATAGTAGGTGAGTTAGGCATTTCAGTTGTACTATTCTGAGATTGAAGTAATTCAGTTATAAGAGTATGATCTACTGAGTCACCAGGTTCAGGGGCATTTAGCTCTGGAACATCATTTGTTCCCCCTGAATTATTATCCTCAGTAGAGGTCTCAGTTACCACTTGGGTTTCTTCATTGTCCTGAGTTACCTGGGATAGACTCTGTTCAGTAGAGTCAATCAGTTCAGCTACTTCTACTGCTGGTTGAGATTCAGTAGACTTGTCTTCAGTTTCTTCATCTGAATCATCATCCCAACATAGCTGGATCTTTTCAACTTTATCTTTTAAGCTCTGATCCTGTAACTGCTTACTGATGTTCTTAGATTCAGGTTTAGAGTTCCTGCTCCTATCTTCAGTAGCAAACTCATTAAAAACAACGTGAGACCTTTTCTCCACGCAAAGGGTCCGATAGTTAAAGACTCTAAAGGCTTTGCTGACCCAGGAGTATCCTAAGAAGACTCCCTGGTCTGACTTGCTATCAAAAGTCTTCAACTGATCCTTCCCATTATTGTGGATAAAGCACGAACACCCAAAAATATGAAAATAAGATAAAGAAGGCTTCTTGCCGTTCCATAATTCATATGGTGTCTTCTTATGCTGCTTTGTCAATAAAGATCTATTCTGAGTATAACATGCAGTATCAGTAGCTTCTGCCCAGAATTTGGTTGGGAGTCCTGAGTCTGCAAGCAGGGTTCTTTCTGCTTCTTTGAGTGTTCGATTCTTCCGTTCAGCAACCCAATTTTGTTGAGGCGTGCGCACAGCAGACGTCTCATGCTCTATGCCTTCTGCTTTGCAGAACTCCTCCACCATAGAATTCAGGAACTCAGTTCCTCTGTCTGAACGTATCTTGATGATCTTGTTGTTCTTCTCGACACTGAGCTTTTTCAAAAGCGTTGGTAACTCTGTTTTGATGTCAGACTTGTTGGCAATAAATATGACCCATGTGTAGCGCGAATAGTCATCAATGACCACTAAAGTATAATTCTTGCCTCTGATCGTCACCGGAGAGACAGGACCGAACAAATCCATATGTAGGAGCTAAAGGATTCCGTCAGTGGAAGGAGATAGAACAAGAGGATTTTGATTCCATGTTTGCTTTCCCTTCAGACATGCTTCACATTGAGTGTCTTTGCTGAATACTTCATTCGTCAGTCCTCTTGCTAGAGTGTTTCTAGCTAATTTGTTCAGCATCTTGAAATTGAGATGGCTGAGTCTCCTGTGCCAGAGCCAACCCGTTCTGTTGTCGTTCTTGGCTAACAAACAAGCTTCAGGTTTAGCTGAGTTCCAGTCAGCTACATAGATATTCTTTTTGCGCGAACCTGACAACACTGTTTTCCCTGTAGATTTATCAATGATATCATAAAAACCAGCGTAAAAAATCACTCTATTCGAGTTATCACAAAATTGACTAACAGAGAGAAGATTATGCTGAAGTCCTTCAACATATGATACTCTTGGAACTATTGCGGTTCCAATGCTGAGTGTTCCATAGCCTTTGGTATAGCCTTTTGCGTTGTCTCCAAACTCGATTCGGTGTCCTTCAGTAGTATAATTCTTCAGTAGGTCCTTTTGGTATGTCATATATCTTGAGCATCCGTTGTCCACATACCAAGGGTCCTTGTGCACCTGCAAAAAAGAATTATATTTAGGTACCCTTTATTTTTTATTTTGGGTCCTTAGATGTTAGTTTTGGAAACTCAGATCTGTCTTACGACCCTAGTGGTCTCAGACAGTTTCTTCCCACTTTGATCAACATATTCGATCCTGATCTTCTGAGTAGGTGGACTGCTGACCTTTGCCTTCTGTACAACTTTCTTTTTCTTCTTCTGACTTTTAGGTCCTCTCCTGACTATAGGATCATAGTAATATGACCCATACTGGGCTGAATGTGTCAGCTGCGGAGGTCCATGCTGATCAACCCACTTTGCTTTGTTGGTTCCCCCTTGACTGAACTGGGGTGATTTGGTGCTGATCTTCTTGTCAGAATGCTGAAAACTAGGATGAGGTTCCTTCATCTTTTGTTTGTTCTTGGCTAGGGGGTTCAGAATCTCTGCATTGATGGTCTCCCCTTGAACAAATCTATCAGCTAGCCGGTTTTCTGAGCGTACGGAGGCAGATGAGGAGGCTCCATGGCTGAATCCAAGTCCCTCCTTGCAGTGCTTAGGCTTGTTGCTTGCTAGCTTCTCCTCAAGCTTCTTTTCAGCGCCCATATACCACTCTGTCATCAAGTTTCTCCAGACATCATCACTTTTCTTCAGCAGTTCATGCTCGGTCTGAAGTCCTGACAACTCTTGCTTCAGTAGACTCAGTTCAGTATCTTTCTGAGTCAAGTCATTGGTCGATCGAGATCTGATTTTCTTGATGCTGAGACTTGGCCATCAGAGAGTTTATCTCCTCCCTGAGTCTCAACACAAGTCCTTCTGACTCAGTAGCAACCTGACTCTCCTGAGAAAGTCTCTGATTCTCGACTTTCAGGGTATCCAACTCCAGAAGAGTCTTACTGAGCTGCAGACTCATCTAAATCTGCTCGTCGAGTAGTTCTTCGTATGCGATCGCGACGTCCAGATTCTCATCTGCACCTGAAATAGTGTCGTATGTGTAGTGTGAAGAGGAGTTAAATGGAACGTGAGAGTTTACCTCATCCTCTTCTCCTGCCATGAGACACTTTTCAGCATCTTCTTCACCTTCAAGCTCTAAGGCCATGAATGTCGCTTCATCGTCTGATGAATCCATGAAGGAGTCGACTTCATCTGAGTCTTCTGAGAGTTCACCGGCAATATAAGCTTGTCGCTTCTTGATGAACTTCTCCCTTCGAGCTTTGTGTGCTGCTCTTTCAACAGTACTGAGCTTAGGACAGTCGTACTGATAGAGTCATGGCTTCTTGTAGTTATAACAGGTTGTGACTCTTTCTTCTTTGCTTTCGCTGTCTTTCGACTGAGCTGAGTCCTCCTATTTTTAGCATTCAGAAGTATGTGAGTGAGGAGTGTGCTTAGGTGTATATTCAGTCTTACCCTTGGAGTCTCTGACAACTTTTGAGAGCTTCTTGCGCCTCTCCTTCTCTTTCTGATACTTCACGGCAAGCAGCGCGTACTTCTCTGCCAAGTTTCCTTCTTGTATGTCACTGAGTGAAAGTTCAGCCTTGCTAGACGCCGGAGCTGTTGTGCTGACTGATGCTTTAAAAGCATGGTCGACTTGGGTGTCAGCTTTAGCTCGCTGCTTCCTTTAAGGTAGACCAAACTCGAACTCCTCAGCTTTAAGCTCTGAAAAGATATGGTCAAGAGTAAGAATATCTAAATCAGAATGACGCAATAAAGTAGCAAAGGGAGTCAGTGATTGTCTGGCAGTGCCCTTAAAATCTTGAGATTCATCTCTCGGTTGGAGAATGTCTTTCCCAGCCCATTGATAGAGTTCATCAGATCCGTGAATCTGACGTTGAGATCTTTAATGGAGTCACCAGGCACGAGAGACAATCTCTCCAGCTTCTGAAGTTCCAGCGCGAGTTTGTTTGCTTTGTTCTTCTGAGTTCCCCGACTCAGTAGCGCTAGAGCATCCCAGAGTTCCTTTGCGGACTTGCAGTCCTAAACTCTTCCGAGATAAGAATCGCTCAGAGTGGTCAGTATGGCGTTTCTGGCGACTCGGTCTAAGTTGTGAAGCTTCTTCTCCTCAGGGGTGAAGAGACTTCTATCTTTATGGATCTTCTTCCCGGTCACCATTCCTCCTCCTTGGGCTGGGTCATGAGCTATGACACTATCAACCATTGGAACGATAGGTTCGTCCTCTAGAACCTCTATCATGCTGTTGTGGAGGGAGGTCAGATGTGCCTCCATTCTGACCCGCCATACTCCATAGTTCTCTACTGAGAACATGGGTACCATCCTGATTCCTAACATATCAGACATAGTGAATAATGATATGATTGAAGAATGATATGTAGTGAAAAAGTTTTCCAGATCCGTTCAAGTAGACCCGTTTCAGAATAACAAGAGTCTTAGAGAACTCCTTCTCTGATACCAATTGTTGGTCCTGAGAGTAAACATTCAGGTGTAGAGGGGGGTGAATACACCTGAAAACCGATTTCTCAACTTTAAACGCGAACAGTCCTTTTGAGGAAGATGTCGTACTGAACAAAATTCAGCAGACCAAATAAGCTGTTCTAAATCATGTGGCAGAGTGACTGACTTTACTGAGGCCTGCTAGCTGACTAGAGTCAGAATTCAGTACCATTCAGATAAAGTTCAGTAGTGCGGAAATGTGTAGGCCCAAATTCAGTTGAGTAAGGAAAACATTTTTTTTAATAAAACAGTTTCAGTATGTTAGTGCAGTCGATTAAGCTTGCTGAAACTCAGTTGAATGATTTTAAAGATATTTTCTATATGCACAGTAATTAATGCAACAGTAAATAACGAACACAGAACACATGCGATTTTTAAAGTGGTTCGGATCCAACAATCCTACGTCCACTGTCCCGAAAGATTAGGAGGCTATGTATTATACTGAGATAGTCTCAGTCGGTTTGTACACTGGACAAATACTGGTCTTGAGATTTATACTGAGCAAGTCTCAGTTTACAAGGTATCAAACTAAGTGTTTGAAAAACTCTCCAACTGTGAAGGAGTCCTTTACAATAAGGATAAGTTCGGCTATGAACTCCTTCATCTAAGCTATAGATATGAACAGCTGAGCTTATGTTAGAGGGATAGGGAACGAGAAAGTGGCTTCTAGAGCGACGAGCGGCTAAGTATAGACTTGGGTTCGTGTTCAGTCGCTTGGATACTAGAGGCTATATAATTCTGGTTCAGCTTGGTTCCCTATGAGCAGGTATGTCGTCTTTCGCCGGAGGTTACTTCTTCGAACTACTTGCGGAAGACTTAAGACGTTTGTAAGTTGCTCTTTGAATGCTCTGTGTTTGCAATTCGCTTGTGTGCTCGTGAGCTTCAATTTGAATTGTATCCCTTTATTTATAGAGTAGAGGCAAGGATAGATCCATTGGAGACGACGATCCTTGTGTCTCTCTCTTTTGGGTAGCTAATGGCTCTTTCAAAGTATGGTTGCAGTGTCCTTTCCCTCTATTTCTGGAAAATTGTTAACTTGCAGCTTTAATCAGAATAGGGACAGCTGGCTGCTTGTCATTGGTCGAGGTTCAGGAAAGTAGGTGAGACAGAACAGACTTCAAGGAGATCTGAAGCTGACTTCTCTCTTCCTTGTATTGACTCTACTGATTTGACTTTAGAGAATCCTGACAGTTAGAACATTATCCAGCCGCAGTTGAGTCTGATCTTTATTCAGTAGCATGCTCCTGCTGAGTCGGCTCTACTGAATATCAACTCTGAGTTCAGTGAACTACTCCTGCTGAGTTAAGTTCCACTGACTCCTTTCAGTATACTGCTCCTGCTAAGTCTAGTATCACTGAGTCTTCTACTTCTGGTACTGAGGCAGGTAATCTACTGAGCGCCTGAACCAGATGAAGAGTATCTACTGAGTGTAAAACCTCAGAGACAGAACAAAACATATTACAACTGAATGGTTCATCAGTCAAGATAGGGTATTGGGATCTTCAAATCTCCAGTGAATGTTCAGAGCACAGGGCTACTTAGTTATGTATCAACTGATTATGAGAAGACTGAATCATCTCCCAACAAATAGGCATATATCAAAGGATTAATAATTGTTGAGGAAAGTCTCAATTCAACTAACATAATGTGTCAATTGTGTATGCGGTGCGTGTCACTTGAAAGTATCAATTCAACTAATATAATGTGTAAATCATGATTAGAGAAAGTGTCAATTATTGATAAAAGAAAGTGTCATTTATAAAAACATAATGTATCAATTATGATAACAAAAAGTGTCAGTCATAGTACATAAAAGTGTCATTTGTTACCTAAAACAATCTTGGATTAGGAGTTTTGGTACCAAACTCCTTTGTTGGTTTTGAAGTTGAAGTATCTCTTAATGTTCTCCTCTTCAGCTTCTTTGTTTCTATATTACCCTTTATCCTTTGTTGTTTTCTCCCTTTTGTGACTGCATGAGATGGATCAAAGACTTGATTTGATGAACTTGAAATAGCAATGCCATTAATGGATTTTTCCTTTGCTGCAATCAATACATTGACATTCGAAATCACATTATTAATCTCATCTTTGACAGTACTACGCATCTCCTCACTTTCTTGTGGTTTTAGAACCAGATTATTACATTTTCTCATCAATTGGCTTCTCCAAGAGCTCTTTTGAAACTTTTCAGAAGTACTATTTGTCTGGTCAGCTTTATCCCATACCTCTTGCTTGGCAAATTTTGTCCATCTTTTCTTGATGTAACAATTTGGTATTTGAGTCACACAATGGACATGTATTATTCTCAAACAATGATAGCATAATAGTCCACATTCTTCAAATCTTTTGCAGGAGCAGCCGACCAAAGATCCGAAAGCATAAAAACTGACATATTGATGCTTACTGCTACTCTCATTAGTAACCTGAGAAATCTTCACACCATCTTCCTCACATATAAACTGGAATGTAGTGGAAATCGATGTTAAGAACTCCTTCTCAAAATTTTTAAAAATTGTAAGAGTATATACCTCAAAATCATGCTTGAGAATTCCCGACAATGCCAAGCAAGATACAGGGCGGGCTATGGAACATTGGAATTCATCCTTTTATCCGTTACTTCTCCATTGTTCAATTGTTCTAAGAAAGATTTTATAGAAATCATTCAAACTAGTTGTCTTTTTTGCAGCAAGTCCCAATGCATTATTCGTGCTCTCACTTCTTTGTGAAGATAAGATCCCGGCGGAGAAAAAGTCCTTGTTATAAGCAGTGCTCTATTTTTTCTCTGAGTCGATACAACCTCCCAAACCATTCTTGATCTTGCAACCCAGAGGATGAAACCATTGTGTTCCAACAATCCTCAAACTCATCTTCATTTGAATAGTCCGTCAAACATATGCTAATTGTGTCGATGAATTCCTTATCAGATTTCAATCTTACAAATCTGTTTATTGCATTTTGATACAAATGCCATATATAAATTCTATGCTTTGCTGTTGGGAACACCTTCTCTAATCTATTTGCACTGGCTTTGTCCTGATCCGTGAAAATACTAACTGGACTTTTATTCCCCATCGACATTTTGAACACATCAAACAACCATGCAAAAGACTTATCTTGCTCATTCGATATAAATACACATCCAAACATAACATTTTTGTAATGGTTATTCAACCCAAAAAAGGTGCACAAATCAAGTTGTAACTATTAGTTCTATACATGGTGTCAAAAATAAGGACGTCTCCATATACCATATAGTCTTCTTTCATCATGGAGTCTCTCCAAAATACATTACTGAACCTACCATCATCATCAAGCCTCACACAGAAAAAGAAGTCTGGGTCTTTAGCATTTTGTTGGTGGAGAATGTTGATCAAACTCTGTGCATCGCCACCTTCTACTACTAACATTTTCAGTTGGTTCACAAAGTTCAAATGATCCTTCTTGGTATGACCAAGGACTTGCTCACCTCCTGCATCTTGGGACATGAATTGGAATGTGTCTATAGCCCTTATCCCAGATGAGATCATATCTTCAATAAGTGCAGCCTTCTCACTTGTAATTGTCTGTTCTGAATGATGCATGTAACTCAATTCTTTCCTATAGAGTGTATGATTGTGTTCCGTGATATGTTGAGTAACTTCATACATTGCATCATCCGTCAGTTTGATTTTCAACATAACTTTACAATTCGTGCAGGTTATGTACTTTCTAGAACTCTTTTCTTTACCACCCAAAGAAGCAGATGCATTGCTTCGCACTCCTTGAGATGAGCAGACAAATAGTGGACAGCGGCTCCTCGAGACACATGACATACCAAAAGAGTCTGCTGACCAACTATGTACAAGAAGATGGTCCCATAATTGAGTTTGGTGACAACTCAAAAGGCTACACAAGGGGATATGGAACGCTGAACATTGGGACTACTTCAGTTCCAAGAGTAACATATGTTGAAGGACTTCAACATAATCTCCTTTCAGTCAGTCAATTCTGTGACAATCTAAATAGAGTAATATTTGACGCTGGTTTCTGTGATATTGTTGATAAATCTACAGGGAAAACAGTGTTATCAGGTTCGCGAAAGAAGAATATCTACGTTGCAAACTGGAAAACTGCAGAACCTGAGGCGTGCTTACTCGCACAGACTAAATCTAGTGACAAGACAGGATGGTTGTGGCACAAGTGTCTTAGCCACCTGAACTTGAAGACTATGAACAAGCTCGTCAAGAACTCTAAAGTCAGAGGACTGCCCAACGAATCGTTTATCAAAGATAGAAACTGTGAAGTATGCTTGAAGGGAAAGCAGACAAAGAGTAGCAATCTACCTATTCCGTCACCTTCCACTGATGGAATCCTTCAGCTGCTACACATGGACTTATTCGGGCCAATTTCTCCAGTGACTATAAGAGGCAATAAGTATGCCCTCGTCGTTATTGACGACTACTCGAGATATACATGGGTCATCTTCATAGCCAACAAATCTGATGTAATGACTGAGTTGCCCAAACTACTGAAAAAGCTCAGTGTGGAAAAGGACATCAAGATACAAAGAATTCGCTCAGACAGAGGAACAAAATTTCTCAACTCAGTCGTTAAAGAGTACTGCGATAAAGAGGGAATTCAGCACGAAACATCAGCAGCTCGCACCCCTCAGCAGAACGGACTTGCTGAACGCAAAAACAGAACACTTAAAGAAGCAGCAAGAACGCTCCTAGCAGACTCTGGACTACCCTCAAAGTTCTGGGCAGATGCTACTGGCACCGCCTGCTACACTCAGAATCGCTCACTGCTTACACAGCAACACATGAAGACACCATACGAATTATGGAAAGGGAGAATTCCTTCTATTTCTCATTTTCATAACTTTAGCTGTCCTTGCTTTATCCACAATAACGGGAAAGATCGGTTGAAGGTCTTTGATAGCAAATCTGATCAAGGAGTATTCTTAGGATACTCTCGAGTTAGTAAAGCCTTCAGAGTCTTTCACTATCGGACTCTTTGCGTGGAGGAAAGCCCTCATGTGGTATTTGATGAGTTTGTTAGTGAGAACAAGAAAACTACAAAGACAAATACTGAATATGTCAGCAGCAAGCTACAGGATCTCGTACTAAACGACAAAGCTGAAAAGATCCAGCATTGTTGGGATTATGAGTCAGACGATGAAGAAATTCAGACTCAGCCAACAAGCGATGTAGCTGACCTGGTTGATTCTACGGAACAGAATCAACAACAGGTAACAACGGTCGATGAGGAAGCCCCAGTGGTAACTGAGACCTCTACTGAGAACATGTTGGTCCGGAGACGAAAAGTCAGGTGTAGAGGGGGGGGGGGGTGAATACACCTGAGCTCTGTTTCTTTTTCTCAGTGAAGGTCAGTGAAGGCGATGTTTGCAATCGATGAACAGTGCCAAGTAAGCCTTCGATCACTGGGGTCAAAGTGAGTCGGCTTCGAGCTCTTCTGCCGACCGATGTCGGTATTACGAAACTCGGTCGGAGACCGTAGTGCGGATAAGTGTTAGGCCCGAGTCGTCTCTTTTGAAAACGCGTTTTTGCAAGTTAAATCTTTTGGTCGTGCACTTTATAAAATACGTTTTATGCAAACTTATGATTTTCAAGTCGGTTGAATGCAATGCAATAAAACAAGAATGAACACAAGCGATTTAACGTGGTTCGGATACGCAAGATCCTACGTCCACGGTCCCGAACAAGGCAGGAGAACTTGTTGATTATTCCCGAGCAAGCCTCGGCGGGGATACTGTGCACCGGACGGTTCCCTCTAAGTTATAGTCCTTAGCGACTTTACAATCCAAACCTAAGTTTAGAAGGGAGGGAATATTCTCCAAGCGAGAAGGAGTTCTTACAACAAGAACAATTCACTAAATGTGAACTCCTTCGGATCTAAGCTATGAATCTAGCAATGAGCTTAGTCTAGAGAAGATAGGGATCAAAGTGCTCTAGAGAGATGAACTACAAGAAGTGTTCTATGAAAACTAGTTCGTCTCTGGATAAGCTTGAAGGTTCTAGAGCGTTGTGAGCTTGAATGATATCCCTTGATTTCGCGTATATTCCTCTCGCTCGAAATCTTCAAATCCTTCTCTATTTATAGTTGTGAGTTGTGACATATGTCCGTTGGAGACGACGATGCCACGTGTCACAAGCGTCCAAAGAAAACGGCCACTATTCAACTTTGTTGCGAGCGGGCGCTTAATGCGCTCGTTCATGAGAGCAACTTTCTTGTGTAGAGTAGGTAAGCGTTGTCGGCTTCTCATTGGTCGAGGTTTGTAGTTGGTGAGTGTCGAGTTGACCGTTCAAACTACCTCGTATGTCTTCTCGCCGAACATTTGAAGGGACTTTAAGTGCTTTGGGTCGCTTTACGTCGGATACGATACTCGAAAGTCTGTCTTCTTCGGTCGAGTCGTCCGACCGATAAAGTGAGCTTCGATAGTCGGTTGGTCGATCGCGAAGGTATACTTGCTTCACTTGGTTCTTCTACCGATGACCATCGGCTTGTAGAGAATGCTTCTACCGAGGTCCGGTCGGCTGATGCGGGATCTTCAACCGAGTTTGATATCAGGCCGCGACGAAGAATGCAAGCGATTACACCGATGACGTGGGGTTACGAAAAGTATCTTCACCGAAGATCGGTTCAACAACTACCCCTTACAGGACTTAGACAAAAATAATAAGCATTACATCACGTCTAACCTATACATCAGCTAATCCTATCGACACACTAATCTACTGATATCAGCTCGGTTTTGGGATCTTCAATTCCATAGTATTACTATGATTTCCCCAATTTCTTTTAACCCTAGAACACGTGAGTATCAATCTACCGACTCATATCCAACAATTTCCCCCTAATTGATGATGCCAAAACCTCTATACTCTAATATCTATTAAAGATATTGTCCTACTGACAACAATTTCCCCCTTAAAGCATCTGAGGAAAAACTGATAATAGTAAATGAACTCCGGCGGGTGAGAGAAAGGCAAGATCGGAGAAACGATGTGAGTGTGTGTCGATCACTTGGTGATCGGTAGTGTAAACACAAAGTAAAAGGCCGAAAGACAATGAGTAATTGTCTAGCAAGCGAGGAACCGATATATATATCAAGAATTACGAGTTCCTATGCTATTACAAAAGATGAGAGAAAAATCACTCGCTGCTTGCTTCTTGAACTTCTCGTTTTCTTCTTGAAGTCGGTGGATTTTTCCTCGGGAGGATCCGTGTAATAGTATTTATACACTCTAGCTCGAATCTCCCGGATCTCCAAGTTATCATCCGGCCTTTCCGGGAGCGAGGCTCGGGCGTAGGCGGCTTCCTCCACTTCTCTTTCTATGTCCTTAGTGCTCGGCAGTCCACTAGCAAGTCTCGGCGGTGGAATACGTCGGAAAGTCGGGGCACGGAAGGTTACATTCTCGTGATTCCATGACTTGCTTCAGCCGTTCACGGAATTCAACATTAAATCTTGTAATCAACTCCTCAAAGAGCTGATCGGTGGGCGATCAAGTGGGTAAATGCGCCATACGTAGTAGCCTTTGATAAAAGTTTCTTTCAATCTCTCCCAATGTTCATTCATATCAGCCGGCACCCACTTATCCACATGCTTTGAATCGGTTGTTGCTTGATGTGGGGGCCCCCGATGAACTTAGATCCTCTCGGGATGTGCCTTTTTGGATCGGGCCTTTGGTTTATCGAGATAGGCTTTTCATTCTTGCCGGTCGGCCATCCTTTTCTTCTCACGGAGAGCGGCCGCTCTAGTGTCTCCTCGTCCGAGACTCGGTCCTTGCGGCGTCGCCTCCCGTGTCGTTTGATCTTACGCTATCCGCTCAGTGTAAGAGTAGATATGGGAATACTCGAGCAAGAGCTTTGATTTCAGTCGGAAGAGCCTTAGCAAATTCTTCTTGGGCTTTCTTCTTTTGCTCTTCGACCGTATTAATGACCTTTCTCTTTCCTTTGCCCCCGACGCCTTTGCCCTTAGGCTTTTTATTTGCCGGTGCTGCCTCCTCTAGCCGACACTCCCGGTCCAAACTTGTCTTGCAGCTCTTGGGCTATTCCGAGGTCGAATGCCTCTTGCTCCGCTTTTGATTTAAACTTCTTGATCGGGGAGGAAGGAGTAGTGGATTCGATAGCGATTTCCTTCCCCGACCTCTCGCGGCGGCTTTTGAGACTCTTCTTCTTCATCGGCTCTTCAAGGAATTGAGCGATTTCGTCTATGTGCACAGCCGAAGAGGAGATGGGGGTGGCTTGTAGTGGGAAATCAAGGAGAAGGACCTCGGTAGATGTACCTTTCGATTAGTTGGTCCCGCCTCCCGAGCCTGTTCCCCCGAATCTCTGCGGCCGAGGGCTCTGCTGCCGAGGAGGGTCCCGCCTCCCGAGCCTTGTCCCTCAAGGATCCGGACGTCACCGTATCCGTATCGGGTTCATCTTTCACAATATCTTCCCCCTTTTTGGCATCGGCAATATTCGCCGTGGAGGTGCGGATAGCTTTTACGTCTCGCTCCAGTTGTGCATGTAATCTTTGATCCGGGTAATCGTGTCATCAAAATCACCGACCAAGTTGCGGTAGTTTTCCCAGGTCTTTCTCTCGATCGGCTCTAGATTTCTTCAATCGAGCGGCCGACTCTCGACGGAGTTTCGGCAGAGCTTGATCATTTGATTCTCGTCATTTCTTTACGAATGGCTTTTAAGGCCTCGGCTGTTGCTTGATGGCCGTTTTGAAGAGAGGTGGTTGCTATCTTGTTTCTCTCATCAATGAAGCCTTGTATTGTTTTCATCGCTTGAGTCATTTGCTCCGAGAAAGTTTTATGCTTTGAGTGGCAAGCATTAGCCGACTCGTGTCTGTTAAATCGGCCTTTTGAGCACTTAGGGCCTGCTCAACTATCTCCTTGAAATCTGGCTGAGAAGCCTCTTTAGGGGTGGAGATGTCGGCGGCCAACTTATTTAGAGCTTCGTTCTGAGCCTTGGTGTACTTCTCCCATTTGAAATGAACATCTTTGGCTAGGAGTCGATTTTTCTCACCTTGGCGTTTGATAGCCCTATTGACAGAACGTGAGGACACGGAACCGATGGGTTGTATCTGATAAGAGCTGGTTCCGAGCCTCTGCTCAGAGAACGAGATCAACTGCTCCCTACTGTACTTCGGAGCAGTTGTAGCCTCACCCGATGTGACAATGGGTGGTGTTGGGCTCTTCTCTTGGGGAGTTTGTCCCTCTGCAGATTCTCCCTAGTCTGCTTCCTTGGGTTTGCCATCCATCTCCTCATCTTGATCATCATTATCGCCTTTATCAGAAGGTGAAGATGGGGGCGGAGCTGTTTCAGTCGGAGCTCTCAAGCTCAGTAAATAGAGCATTGCAGCTCTCAAATCTTCGAAAGACGCCACATCAGCTGGCTCTCCGAATCCAATCTTGGCTTGGAGCTCTTGCTCCTCCGTCGCAGCTCATCCGGTGACTGCTTGGGATTTGGCAAAGTCAATAAGAATGTCCCAAGGTCAGAAACCTTAAGAGCATCTCGAGCTCTTGTCCTTATTGCTATTTCAACCAGATTTGCGTGCTCAGGCAATTTCCGGTATCTCTAGCCGAATCTCAGCTGCAGACGCAATCGAGTGGTGTCGGTTGTTGTCCACTCAGCAGAGGTTCGGGTGACGGTTCCCTCTTGTCGGACTCTGTTCCCTCGTAGCTGATCACTTGGACTTTGTCCTTGATCGTCGCTCCCTCGATTCCGATATCTAAATCGAGTAGTTGCTCCTCTTGAATAGAAGGAGGAGCCGGCTCAATAATGGTAAGTGGTGCGAGCCACCGTGACCTCAAGCAGGTCGATTCTTAGCCAACCTCCTCTTCTTTGGTACTTGGACGAGTTGGGGGCAGAGCGACGCCGCTCTCTTCGGTTCAGAGTGGCCCCTTGCCAATTGACTTTTCTGCTCCGGCCTTTGTCATAAATTTGATAGACTTCTTGTCAAAGTACTTGGAGTCCTCAAAGGCCGAGTTCTCAACAGTGAGTTCCTCCGAACTATGCATTCTATCGAAACCGAACATCTTTGTTCCGAATAGAAGTTTACCCACACCGGCTATCCTCCTCTCGCCGAGTGGGTAATGTGGTGAACTTCTGAGCCTGTGCCTTCATCTGAGTAGTATAATACTCGGCCCAGTTCACTTCAACTCCATCGTCTATTGCCATCATCAGCTGAATCCTAGGTTTGGACAGTTGATCATATGATCCAGCTGAACTTGTCAGAATGTGCGATACCACGTAAGCTAGACCTCTGTACTGAGGTAGCAACATATTCCTCGGTAAAGCTATTTTGAACGCCACATCCTTGCGTCCACAGAATTTCTGCACATATGCATTGATCTCCTTCTCCTTGTATCCAATCGGAGAAATGCCGGAGTTGGGAAGATCGAAAGAGAGAGCTAGAGCATCTTGAATATCGAAGGTAAGAACAATTGACTCCCACTCATCTTGATCGACTTCCTTCTGATAAGAGAAGGATGATTCCTCTCCTCCCGACGCTAGAGATTTCCAGTTGAAATAAACTTCAGCGACCTGTCGAGGGAGAAAAGCACGGGGGTGCTTCGAAACCAGCATCTCCAACCCTGAACGCTCCAAAGCGTCAAACACGGGTTCAAGGAAAGAGATCTCCACTTGGCGGAAGGCCAAGGTAGGTTCAAACAGAATCCTGGAGGCTACAATCTCCTCAATGTTGTCTGGAGTTTGAACGTTCGCCATTGAAATCTGCAAAACAACATATTAGCACTTGAAAATAGAGTAAGTTAGTAGTTGCTAGCAGACATCTGATACATTACCGTGAAATGGAGCTTGAAAAGAGATATAGCAATGCAGTTAGAATGAGGATGTAAGGAAGGAAACTGAATCGCTAAGAAAAAGCTCTAAGATATGAGAATGGCGAAAAGTGAGGAGTTGATAGAAGATGAAAGATTTTGTATATTGAGTTTGATCTTTAGTTTGAATCGCACGGTTCAAATTTAATCTTTCAAAATCAAGGGGCGGCTAAGATTAAATGTTATAAAAGAATGATTACAATAGCCGCCAAAAATATAGATATACGTAATAAAGCTAATGGAGAAGACATGCATTAAATGCGCGACAGAGCATTAATTACTCAGGCGAGGAGTCCTGCTGACCTTTCCTCAAACCTTAAACATAATAAATGGTAAGGAATAAATGCTCCTAGGCAACTGAATGCAAGCGACTGATGCATTAAATGCGGCATGCTTCTGAACAAATTAAGTAACGATACTACGCAAACCTCTTCAGCTGAACTTATCAGCTGGTTACCATCATTTATCAGGAGGATGGTTGTGCTGATGACCATGTTCTCCCTTGTGTACAGTGTGCATCTCCCAACTGAGTCACTGTACTAAGTTTTCTGACCTGTCATGCTGATTCCATACTGATACACATTGTTGTTAAGTATATTATTATCAGTAGTCGGCTTCTACCGACTTGTCTCGGTAGGATCTAGCGGACCTAGCTCAACCGATAGTTCTCCGAACTCGTTCTCGGCTAGTGGTTTGGTCGGTATATCCGCCCTTTGCTTGTCGGTATGGATTTTCTCCATCCCGATGTCCTTCTTTTCGACATGGTCTCCGATGAAGTGGTGTCGAATGTCCACGTGCTTGCATCCGGTATGTAGAACCGGGTTCCGAGTTATAGCTATTGCCTTTGGTGGAGTCACGGTAGATGGGCACTTCATCCCGAGTTATACCATAATCTCTCAATTGTTGTCGAAGCCAAAGGATGCCGGGCACAAGCAACTTCCTCGCAGCCCATGTACTCGGCTTCGGTAGTGGACGTAGCTGCGAGTGCTTTGTTTCTTTGAAAACCACGATATCGGCTTGCTGCCTAGGAACTGACATGTTCCGGAAGTTGATTTTCGATCTATCCTGCATCCTGCATAATCGGCATCAGAATAACTCTGTCAGTATTAGATTATCATCAGCAGGATACCATAACCCAGCATTAGGTGTTCCTCTTAGATATCGCAGAATCTTCTTCGCCGAGTCTAGATGACTTCGCTTGGGATTCGCCTCGAAATCTTGTGCATACACCTACAAGCATAAGTTATGTCGGTCGGCTAGCTATTAAATAAAGTAAAGAACCAATAATAGCTCTATAATCGGTAGAGTTAACGAAGCTCCCTCTTTGTCTAGATCGATTTTAAAGTTCGTGTTCATGGGGATCTTGACTGGTTTGCTGGAATCACATACGAATCTTTTGAGAAGATCTCGAGTGTATTTGGCTTGATTGATGAAGATTCCTTCAGCTGATTGTTTTACTTGAAATCCAAGGAAATAATTCATCTCTCCCATCATGGACATCTCGAATTTCTCCTTCATCATCTTCTCGAGCCGCCGACATATAACTTCGTTTACGCGCCCGAAAATGATGTCGTCCACATAGATTTGCACCAATAGAATGTCATCTTCCGACTTTATGCTTTGAATAGGGTGCGATCTACCGTCCCCTTTTGAAAACCTTTCAAAGTAGAAAGTCCGATAGGGTATCATACCAAGCCCCGGGTGCTTGTTTTAACCCATATAGAGCTTTCCTAAGTCTCGTACACTCGATGTCCCTGCCGAAAGCCGGGCGGTTGTTCCACGTAGACTTCTTCCTTCGATGCGCCGTTCGTAAAAGCTGACTTCACATCCATCTCGATATACCTTAAATCTCCGATGTGTTGCATAAGCTAGGAAAAGACGAATGGCTTCCAATCGGCGACCGGAGCAAATGTTTCATCAAAGTCAATTCCTCTCGCCCGATCGTATCCTTTAGCAACTAGTCGAGCTTTATTTCCGACAATGACGTTGTTTTCATCTCGCTTGTTCTTGAAGACCCACTTAGTTCCAATCACGTGCCGATGTCCAGGTTCCGTCGACAAGCTCCCAAACTTCATTTCGACGAACCGGTTCAGCTCTTCTTGCATAGCAATGACCCGGTCGAGCATCTTTAAGTGCGTCCTCTATCGATCGAGGTTCTTACTTAGACGAGAAAACAAGAGTAAAGTGAGCTTTCTCCTTGATTTAATCTTGATCTCGTCCTTATAGTTGCTTGATGGATCTCCAATGATAAGATCTCGAAGAATGAGCATCGAGCCACGAACGCCCGATTCGGGCTTCTTCTTCGATACCACTTCGCACGACCGTAGGTGTATTAGGCATTTCGTAGTACTGTTTTGTTTTGTGACCGTAGTAATTCGGTAAGAAGGTTAGGATCTACCGAGTTTCCGTGTTCGGGGGCATTCAGCTCGGGAACATTAATGGTTCCCCCCGAGTTTATATTCTCGGTAGAGGTCTCGGTTACCACGGGGGCTTCCTCATCGACCGAAGTTACCCGTTGTTGATTCTCGTTCGATAGAATCAACTAGGTTAGCTACATTGCTTGTTGGGCCGAGTCCGAATTTCTTCATCTTCCGACTCATCATCCCAACAATGCTTTGGATCTTTTCGCTTTGTCATTTAGTTCGAGATCCCGTAGCTTGCTGCCGACATCCTCGAACTTGACTTTGTATCTTTCCCCGTTCTCGGTAACAAATTCATCAAAAACAACATGAGGGCTTTCCTCCACGCAAAGAGTTCGATAGTTAAAAACTCAAAGGCTTTATCGACTCGGGAGTATCCTAAGAATACTCCTTGATCAGATTTGCTATCAAAGACCTTCAACTGATCTTTCCCATTGTTGTGGATAAAGCAAGGACAGTAGAAAACATGAAAATGAGAAATAGAAGGAATTCTCCCTTTCCACGGTTCGTATGGCGTCTTCATGTGTTGCTTGTGTCGGTAGTGATCGATTCCGAGTGTAACAAGCGGTGTCGGTAGCATCGGCCCAAAACTTTGAGGGTAGTCCAGAATCTGCGAGGAGCGTTCTTGCTGCTTCTTTGAGAGTTCCCGTTCTTTCGTTCAAGCAAGTCCGTTCTGCGAGGGGTGCGCGCAGCCGATGTCTCGTGCTGAATTCCCTCTTTATCGCAAGTATGTCTTAACTACCGAGTTTAGAAACTCTGTTCCTCCGTCTCGAGCGTATCTTCTTAATCTTGATGTCCTTTTCCACACCGAGTTTCTTCAGAGATTAGGTAACTCGGTCCGAACATCGATTTGTTGGCGATGAAGATGACCCAAGTATATCTCGAGAAGTCGTCTATGACGACGAGGGCATACTTCTTGCCTCTTATAGTCACTTGGAGAGACGGCCCGAATAAGTCCATGTGAAGCGGTACCAAGGATTCCATCGGTGGAAGGTGACGGAATAGGTGGATTGCTACTCTTTGTTTGCTTTCCCTTCGTGCACGCTTCACAATTTCTCGTCTTTGATAAACGATTCGTTGGGCGGTCCTCGACTTTAGAGTTCTTGACAAGCTTGTTCATGGTCTTGAAGTTCAGGTGGCCGAGTCTCTTGTGCCATAGCCACCGACTTGTTACCCGATTTAGTACGTGCGAGCAAGCAAGCCTCGGGTTCTCGCGGTATTCCAGGTTTGCAACATAGATGTTCTTCCTCCGCGAACCCGATAACACCGTTTTCCCCGTAGATTTGTCAACAATATCACGTAAAACCAGCGTCAAAGATTACTCGTTAAGATTATCACGAATTGATCGATCGAAAGGAGATTATGTTGAAGTCCTTCAACATATGTTACTCTTGAACCGTGGCGGTCCCAATGTTCGGCGTTCCGTATCCCCTTGTGTAGCCTTTGGAATTGTCACCGAATTCAGCTCGGGACCATCTTCTTGTACGTAGTTGGTCGGCGGAGCTCTTCCGGTAGGTCATGTGTCTCGAGCAGCCGCTGTCCACTATCCACGGGTCCTTATGCACTTGCAAAACAGAGGCATTTTTAGGTACCCTTTGGTTCAGTTGGGTCCTTACAGGTTAGTGGGTGATTTCGGAACCCAGATCTGTCTCGGGACCTTAGAAGTTCCAGACTTCTTCTTCTGAACCTTATCAGCTTTCTTCTCCACAGGACTTGGAGATACTGACTTTCTGCTGATAATTTTGGGTTCAGGAGCTCTCTTCTTCTGAGTCTTAGCGCTTCTCCTGACCCTGGGCTCATAGTAGTACGAGCCGTCATCGTGCCGGGTGCTCATACGATAGCTCCTTGTGCTGTTACGCCCATCCGACCTTCTTGATTCCCCCCCGAATTTGATCGCGGTGTCCCGGGGCCTGGAACCTTTGGTCAGCTGCTTGTTGCTACTCGGTTGAGGTGTAATTATTTTCTGTTTGTTTTTCGCCTGAGGTGTGGTGTCAGCAGCTTGCACCTTTCCTCTGACGAACCTATCAGCCAGGGTTGCTGAGCTTTTGGAGGTAGAAGCTTCGTGGGTATAGCCTAGACCTTCTTTCACAGAAGTTGACCGTTGTGCTCTAAGCATGCTTTCAAGCTTCTCCTTAGCTCCCAGGTATTGTTCGGTCCATCAATCCTCTCCGGACTTCGTCACTCCTTCTGAGTAAGTCATAGTCATTCTGCACGTCTGTGAGCTTCTGACTGAGCTTGGCTATTTCAGTCTCTTTCTCAGAATTGTCCTTGGTCAGAACTGAGATCTGAGTCTCTTGAAGATGAGACTTAGTCATGAGAGATTCAATCTCTTCCTTGAGTCTCACAACTAGATCCACTGACTCAGTAGAGACCTGACAATCAGAAGAAAGTCTCTGATTCTCAGCCTTTACCTGTTCAAGTTCCTCGGATGGTTCTGCTTGAACTCTCTGCTCAGCGAATCTTTTCCTCTAGCGATCATCGTAGGCTTGTACCACATCTAGAGGATCATCTCGTGACCGAGCACGTGTCTTGTGTGCTATGTGAAGAAGAGGTAATAATGCGTTTAGAATTTACCTCGGCCTCTTCTCCGGCCATCGACGCAGTATTCGGCCGACTCATCGAGAACTGTCTCTGCGACCTCAACCGCGACGAACGCGGCTTCGTCTTCGAAGAATACATGAATGTATCCTCCTCAATTGAGTTATCGGATATCTCTCCGGCTATATAGGCTGCCGTCTCTCGGCGAATTTCTTTCTCTCCGGCTCGCCGTTCCGCTCTTTGAGCACGGTGAGAGTTCGGGACAATCGTATCGATAGTGTCCCTCCTTCTTGCGGTTGTAGCGGGTAGATGTTCTGCTTTGCTCTTACCAAATGAGTCTTTAGATGGACCGGCGACAGACTCCGATTTCCCGCATTCGGTAGAAGGATTAGATTCTTCTTTCTTATGATAGTCTTTCTTACCCGAGGAAGAATCTCGGTTGTATTTCCTCGGCTTTCGACTCTCTCCTTTTCCCTCTCGATATTTGAGAGCCATCGGTGCTAGGCCGGTCGTGGCCTGAAGTCTCGAAGACTTTGCTACCGATGTGGCCACAGCTTTGCTTGAGGAAATAGGCTTGGCTCCGTATTGCCGACTGTTGCCTTGAAGGCGTGGTCGAATCGTATGTCACTTGGAGCGCTTAAGCACTTTTGGGGTAGGCTATGCTCGAATTCCTCCGATTTTAATTACGAAAATATAACATCGGGAGTTAGAGCATTTAGATCGGAGCGACGTAAATAAGTAGCAAATGGAAGCCACTTACGTCTGGGGCAACGCTCTCAAGATCTTGGTGTTCATCTCCTTGTTGGTGAACGACCTCCCCAACCCATTGATAACATTGACTTGATTGGTGAATCGACACTCGGCTCGTCAATGGTTTCGATAGAGGCTCCATTGCAAAGGCGTCGAACTTCGAAGCTCTAGCTCGAGCTTGTTCTCTTTGATCCGAGGGGTTCCATGGCTCGGTACAGCCCAAGGCGTCCCATAGCTCTTTCGCCGTTTTGCAATCTTGTACCCTTCCGAGATGTGAGTCACCGAGCGTAGTCGGTATGGCATTACGTGCAACTCGGTCAAGGTTGTGCAACTTCTTTTCTTCGGGCGTGAAGGCGGATTTGTCTTTGGGAACCTTAGCACCGGTTTGTGCTCCCACGCCTCCTCCGAAGCAAAAATACTACGCCGTCGATCATGGGAATGATCGGTCCCGACTCTAGGACATCTGACATGCTGTCGTGGAGTGACGTTAGGTGTGCCTCCATACGTACGCGCCATACCGTGTAGTTCTCTATTGAGAACATCGGCACCATCCTAATACCGACATATCCAGACATTGTAAGAGTAAGAGTATAAGGATGCTGAGAAGATGCTTATGCAGTGAAAACGGTTTTCGTGGATCGGTTCGAGAGGACCGGGATTTCGAACCGGCGATCGGTTGAACACCGAAAGCTCGATACCAATTGTTGGTCCGGAGACGAAAAGTCAGGTGTAGAGGGGGGGGGTGAATACACCTGAGCTCTGTTTCTTTTTCTTAGTGAAGGTCAGCTGAAGCTGATGTTTGCAACTGATGAACAGTGCCAAGTAAGCCTTCGATCACTGGGGTCAAAGTGAGTCAGCTTCTGAGCTCTTCTACTGATTGATGTCAGTATTACGAAACTCAGTCGGAGACTGTAGTGCGGATAAGTGTTAGGCCCGGAGTCGTCTCTTTTGAAAACGCGTTTTTGCAAGTTAAATCTTTTGGCGGTGCACTTTATAAAATACGTTTTATGCAAACTTATGATTTTCAAGTCAGTTGAATGCAATGCAATAAAACAGTAAATGAACACAAGCGATTTAACGTGGTTCGGATACGCAAGATCCTACGTCCACGGTCCTGAACAAGGCAGGAGAACTTGTTGATTATTCTGAGCAAGCCTCAGCAGGGATACTGTGCACTGGACAGTTCCCTCTAAGTTATAGTCCTTAGCGACTTTACAATCCAAACCTAAGTTTAGAAGGGAGGGAATATTCTCCAACTGAGAAGGAGTTCTTACAACAAGAACAATTCACTAAATGTGAACTCCTTCGGATCTAAGCTATGAATCTAGCAATGAGCTTAGTCTAGAGAAGATAGGGATCAAAGTGCTCTAGAGAGATGAACTACAAGAAGTGTTCTATGAAAACTAGTTCGTCTCTGGATAAGCTTGAAGGTTCTAGAGCGTTGTGAGCTTGAATGATATCCCTTGATTTCGCGTATATTCCTCTGCTCGAAATCTTCAAATCCTTCTCTATTTATAGTTGTGAGTTGTGACATATGTCCGTTGGAGACGACGATGCCACGTGTCACAAGCGTCCAAAGAAAACGGCCAATATTCAACTTTGTTGCAGCAGGGCAGTTAATGCACTGTTCATGAGAGCAGCTTTACTGTGTAGAGTAGGTAAGCGTTGTCGACTTCTCATTGGTCGAGGTTTGTAGTTGGTGAGTGTCAGAGTTGACCGTTCAAACTACCTCGTATGTCTTCTCGCCGAACATTTGAAGGGACTTTAAGTCTTTGGGTCGCTTCTACGTCGGATACGGACTCGAAAGTCTGTCTTCTTCGGTCGAGTCGTCCGACCGATAAAGTGAGCTTCGATAGTCGGTTGGTTGATCGCGAAGGTATACTGCTTGCACCTGGTTCTTCTACCGATGACCATCGGCTTGTAGAGAATGCTTCTGCGAGGTCCGGTCGGTCGATGCGGGATCTTCAACCGAGTTTGATATCACCGCCGACGAAGAATGCAAGCGATTACACTGATGACGTGGGGTTCTGAAAAGTATCTTCAGCTGAAGATCAGTTCAACAACTACCCCTTACAGGACTTAGACAAAAATAATAAGCATTACATCACGTCTAACCTATACATCAGCTAATCCTATCGACACACTAATCTACTGATATCAGCTCGGTTTTGGGATCTTCAATTCCATAGTATTACTATGATTTCCCCCAATTTCTTTTAACCCTAGAACAGCTGAGTATCAATCTACTGACTCATATCCAACAGAACATAAACTCAGGGGGAACAAATATTGTTCCTGAGCTAAATGCCCCTGAACCTGGAAACACAGTAGATCCTAACCTTCTTACTGAACTACTGCAATCACAGAACAGTACAACTGAAATGCCTAACACACCGACTGACTGTGCAGAAGTAGTGTCAGAAGAAGAAGCCAGACTCAGACGTTTATGGCTTAACGCTCATTCTTCAGATCTTATTATAGGAGATCCATCAGCAACCATAAGGACAAGATCTAGATTAAGTCATGGAGAAAGCTCACTCTACTCTTATTTCTTGTCCACAGAAGAACCTCAGTCAATAGAGGACGCACTCAATGATGCTGACTGGATCATCGCTATACAAGAAGAGCTGAACCAGTTCTATAGAAACGAAGTTTGGGAGCTTGTTGACAGACCTAGACATCAGCACGTGATTGGTACTAAGTGAGTCTTCAAAAACAAGCGTGATGAAAACAACGTCATTGTCAGAAATAAAGCTCGACTAGTTGCCAAGGGATACTGTCAAGTGGAAGGAATCGACTTTGATGAAACATTCGCTCCAGTCGCCAGATTGGAAGCCATTCGTCTATTCCTAGCTTACGCAACGCATCAAGGATTCAAAGTATATCAGATGGATGTAAAGTCAGCTTTTCTAAACGACGTGCTGAAGGAAGAAGTCTACGTGGAACAACCGCCCGGCTTTCAGCAGGGACATCAGGTGTATAGACTTCGGAAAGCTCTGTATGGGTTAAAACAAGCACCCAGGGCTTGGTACGATACCCTATCAGACTTTCTACTTCAGAAAGGTTTTTAGAAGGGGACAGTAGATCGCACCCTGTTCAACATAAAGTCAGGAGATGACATCCTACTGATGCAAATCTACCTGGACGACATCATTGTCGGTTGCAGAAACGTGACTATATGTCAACAATTCGAGAAAATGATGAAGGAGAAATTCGAGATGTCTATGATGGGAGAGATGAACTATTTCCTTGGATTTCAAGTAAAGCAATCACCTGAAGGAATTTTCATCAATCAAGCCAAGTACACTCGAGATCTTCTGAAAAGATTCGGCTGCAACTCAAGCAAGCCAGTCAAAATCCCCATGAATACTAATTTCAAAATCAATCTAGATAAAGAGAGAGCTTCTGTTAACTCTACTGATTATAGAGCTATTATTGGCTCTTTATTATATTTAACAGCTAGCCGACCTGATATAACTTATGTTGTATGTGTATGTGCAAGATTTCAAGCGGATCCCAAGCGAAGTCATCTAGACTCAGCGAAGAAGATTCTGCGATATCTAAGAGGAACACCTGACGCAGGGTTATGGTATCCTGCTGATGATAATCTTATACTGACAGGTTATTCTGATGCTGATTATGCAGGATGTAGGATAGATCGAAAGTCAACTTCTGGAACGTGTCAGTTCCTAGGCAGCAAGCTAATATCATGGTTTTCTAAGAAGCAGCATTCAGTAGCAACGTCCACTACGGAAGCTGAGTACATGGCTGTTGGAAGTTGTTGTGCCCAGATCTTTTGGCTTCGACAGCAACTGAGAGACTATGGTATAATTCAGGATGAAGTGCCCATCTACTGTGACTCCACCAGTGCTAATGCAATAACTCAGAATCCAGTTCTCCATACGAGATGCAAGCACGTGGATATTCGACACCACTTCATCAGAGACCATGTCGAGAAGAAGGATATCAGAATGGAGAAAATCCATACTGACAAGCAAAGGGCAGACATACTAACCAAACCACTAGCTGAGAACAGATTCAGAGAATTATCAGTTGAGCTAGGTCTACTGGATCCTACTGAATCATGTCAGTAGAAGCACAACAATTGACATCAGAAGAAACCAACTACTGATGACAACAATTTGTATCAAGTGTAAGGATCAGTATGACAGGTTAGAAGACTCAGTACAATGATTAAGTCGGGAGAATCAAACTGTACACGGTTAGGGGGAACGTGGTCATCAGCACATCAACCATCCTCCTAAGTCTAAACGATAACCAGCTGATCATAAAATTTCAGCTGAAGAGGTTTGCGTAGTATTACATACATAATTTTATCAGAAGCATGTTCGCATTTATTATCTCAGTCGCTTGCATTCAGTAGTTAATGAGCATTTATTTCCCGCCATTATTTTTTAAGGATAAGTCAGTAGGAAACCGTTCTCATTTAAAATGACTTAGTCTTTAAGGCTGCCTGCAGCGCATTTAATGAATGTCTTTTCACTTACCCTAACTGTGCATAATCCTACGTGGGTCTATGGTAGAGGCGGCTTGTGTAATCATTCCTCTTATAACATCTAATCTCAGCCGTCAATAAAAAGTGAGAGATTAAACCCCAGCCGTCAGATCTAAACGGTTTGATACGCATGATCTTTTAAAATGTTTCATCTTCTACCCTCCGTCTTACTTCTCGCCATTTACGAACACTTAGAGCTTTTCTATCTGCGATTCAATTTCTCAAATTAATTGCTTTGCATCTGCTTATCTCAAAGCTCTAAATCATTCGGTAATATGTTAAATCTTGCTTAAAACTCATACTAACTTACTCTATTTTCAAGTGCTAACGAGTTTTTCGCAGATTCTCATGGCGACGGTTCAGACACCCACCAACATCGATGAGATCATCCTTTCTCGCATCTAGTTTGAACCAACGATGGCTCTACGCCAAGTGGATATTTCGTATATGGAGCCCGTCTTTGAGGCTCTTGAAGGTTCTTGACTAGACCTGCTTGTCTCTAAGCAACCGAGAGCTTACTTGCCCAGACAAGTCGCCGAGGTCTACTACAACTGGAGATCCCTAGATACAGGGGTAGAGGAATCCACCTTCGCGTACATAAAGGAAGTTGTTCCTCAATCGTGGGATGCGAGTGAGCACATCATCAACATCAGAGACGCTCTGGAATTAGCATTCGATCTTCCGGCCAGTGGAGTCTCCCCTGTTGGATATAAGGAGAAGGAGATCAACTCCTATGTCCAGAAATTCTGTGGAAGAAAAGATGTTGCCTTCAAGACGGCTCTGCCCAAGAATTAGCTGCTACCAGAATATCGAGGGCTCGCTTATATTGTCTGACACATCCTCACGAGCTCAGCCGATTCTTATGATCAGCTTTCTAAGCCCCGCATTCAGCTGATGATGATCATAGATGATGGAGTCCAAGTCAATTGGACTGACTATTACGTAGCCGAGCTTAAGGCTCAGGCTCAGAAGTTCGCATCCTCACCCACTGGAGAGAGGAGACTAATTAGTGTGGGAAAGCTGTTGTATGGAACAAAGATGTCCATACTGATTGAGCAGTCAGTCTCGAGGAGCTCAGCCTTTGCTGACTCCAGATATTTCGGCAGCAAGCTCATCAAATTCAAGACGCGAGCCGCTGCTGAGAAATCCATCGGGCGAGGGCCGCCTGAGCAGAAAAGAGTCACTTCAGACTTGCCCCCTCGCTCTGACCCGCGTAAGAGGAAGAGGCTCAGCAAACCTGGACCTTCTGAGGTGCCAGCTAAACTTGCCTCCCCTCCACCCACTCAGGAGGAGCCACCCCTTGACGCGGACACAGGCATCGAATGTGCCACGTTGAAAGATAAGGTCCAGCGAATCAGCTCCTCAGAGACTCAGTCGGACAATGTCGGACCGACTGAGGAAGTCTCCTCTGAGTGGACCACGATGCATTCCACCCGTCTCCACGCTACTGGAGAGATTCATGCTCAGATTCCTGAGATAGCTGAGCACCTGGACTTGGTGGATATTGCCATAAGGGCTAGGACACAGATGCTGCTGAGATTCCTCAGCTGGGATATACTTGAAGATCTAATCAGATCTCAGTCAGCTCTGTCCCTACTTACCGAGGAGCAGGACTTACAATCAGCGATAGGGTTCGGGGAACCAGCTGATTTAGCTTCTTTCGAAGACCTACGTGCTGCTATGCTATATCTCCTTAGCCTGAGATCCGCAGCACCAGAGCACAACCCTTCGCCTCCATCTCATCATGGTAATGACGATGATAACAATAATGATGATGATGACATGGATCAGGCGCCACCCAAGGAAGCAGATTTGGGAGGATCTGCTGAGGGTAACACTCCTCGCGAACAGGGCCCCTCACCACCACCCTCCACATCAGGTGAAGCCCTGGTTTCCTCGAAGCCAAGTCGAGCGCAACAGCTCATGACATCTGAGCAGAGGCTCGGAACCAGCAGTTATCAGATTAAACCAATCGGTTCTGTGTCCTCCAAGTCGGTAAACAAAGCCATCCGGCGATAGGGAGACAACAGGCGGAGGCCCTGAAGCTCATCCAGAAATAGATCATAGAATCTCATGATCAGTCTCTGCTGAAACTCCGACAAGAGTCAGCCGCTCAACTCAGAATATTTAGAGATGATCAGGAGAAGCAATGGGATCAATACTGCGATGCAGTAAAAGACTTCGAATCCACCGCCACCCTCATCAAGAATCTAATCTTTAATTTGGATAAGGAGGTAACTGCCATCCGCACTCACCTCTCCCTGGCTGATGATGCCAAAAAGGGGTAAAAAGTTGAGGAAGAAGCCGAGGTACATGTACAGGCTGAGGCGGATCAGGCTGTGGTGGAGAAAGTCCCAGAAGTCCAAGTGATTAGTAAGGGGGAAGCTAATCAGGGGGGAGGTTCAGCTATTCAGGCTGTAACCAGCTCAGTACCCCAGGGGGAAGGTTCAGCTACTCAGCCGGGAACCGGTTCAAGATAGCACTCTCTCCGAGTATGTCCAAGTCCCGAAAGTCCAAACCATCGCGATCGAGCCAAGAATCGATTCATCTGCTCAGCATATCGAGGACATCGCTCGATTCCTCGATCAGGAGGACGAAGACGAGCAACACCACCGCCACCGCAAAGGCCGGGGAAAGAGATTACAACTGAAGTCACTCCATCTTCCCCGACGCCTAAATTCAAATCAAAAGCGGAGTAGGAGGCATATGATCAACAAGTTGCTCAGAAGCTTCAAGATCAACTGGATCAGGAGCATCAGATTGAAGAAGCGAAGAAGGCTAAGAAGCCTAGAAAACTAATTGGCAAGATCGCCAAAGGAAAGGCTAAGCAGATAATGGATGAACAGCAGAAGAAAGCTCAGGACAAGCTAGCCAAAGCATCCACTGTTGCAGTCCAGTCCCTAGCTCAGAGTTCTTATACTCCTACTCTAACACCTGAGCAAGAGGCCGAGGACAAAGCCACCTGGGAAGCCACGCTGAAGGGATTAAATCTCCGAAGGGAGATGCTAGATCAGCGGCTCTCAGAGAGAAGAAAAGATTGGCTGACCTGGCTAAGATCATTCAACTAACAGATAAGATAGCTAGTGAGCCAGTAGTAGACTGGAAGAGGCAAATCCTAAGGTCCTACAGGAAAGGAGCGCCCAAACCGCCTTACATCAAGAAGGCTCCTATTCCTCATGTAGACAAGTGGGTGCCAGTCGAACTGAACGAGCAGTGGGAGGAACTCAAAGAAGAATTTATCAGGGGATATTATGTGTGGGGTTTCTATCCATCTGGGATACCAGCTGATCATTTCTTTGAAGAATTTATTCATCAATACAATGCCCAGCTGAGAGACCAGCTCCTACAGATTATGGAAAGAGAGAAGATACCCCTTAGAGCTCCAGCATTCAGACGCATCCCTCCTCCTTGGACTACTCGTGGTGTGCTATGCACGAAGGAGATAGAAGATGAGATCGAAGCAGTAGCTTACCATCATGATCTAAGTTCTGATATTCCTGCTGATCTCGAGGAAATCCAGACGTTGCGTGCAAGGATTTACAAATATTATGGCCTGGATCCTCCTGCTGACAGATCTGAAGACTTCAAGAAGAAGACCCAGAGATTCAGACGTTAGCTATAGTCTTCTCATCCCCTGTATAGAGATAGGAACCATGTAATCATCATTTCATATATATCAGTTCCTATTTCTAGCCAGACAATTACTCATTGTCTTACGGCTTTGATTGTGTTTTCGCTATCACAACTGATCACTGAAGTGATCTGACACACACTCATATAACCGTTTCTCTGATTTTGCCCCTCTCAACTGCTGAACTTAACGAAGTTAACTGATTCAGTTTTTACTGAAGTCTATCTATGTCAGTAGTTTAGCATCATTTCTTTAAATTTTTATAGAGGTTTTGGCATCATCAATTAGGGGGAAA
Source organism: Lavandula angustifolia (assembly GCA_028984105.1). Classification (NCBI taxonomy): domain Eukaryota; kingdom Viridiplantae; phylum Streptophyta; class Magnoliopsida; order Lamiales; family Lamiaceae; genus Lavandula; species Lavandula angustifolia. The sequence goes on along the minus strand of CM054806.1, from coordinate 17,638,370 downwards.
TTGTTGGGTTATGAGTCAGTAGATGATACTCAGCTATTAGTGGTTAAAATAATATTGGGGGAAATCATAGTAGTACTATGGAATTGAAGATCCCAAAACCCAGCTGATATCAGTAGTGTAGTGTCTTGATAAGATTAGCTGATGTATAGGTTAGACTTTTTGTATTGTTTATCCTTTTTGTCTAAATCCTGTACGGGGTAAATTGTTGGATTGATCTTCTGTCGAAGTTACTCTCAAGAACCCCACGTCATTAGTGTAATAGCTTGCGTTCTTCAGTCAGCAGCTGATCTTTACCTTCAGTAGAAGACAGCTCATCAACTGATAAACATCAGCAGAAGAACTTCATGCAAGCTCAGTACCTTCGCAGTCATCAGCTGACCTTACTCTGGAGATATATCCTTGTCAGCCGACTCAGACGGAGAAGACAGAGACTGTCCTAAGTCTACTGTGTCCGACAGAAAACGACCCAGCCGCAAAAGTCATTTCGAAGTTCAGTAGAAGATCATACGAGGTTGAGGAATAGTCAACTCTGATCACTGACACATTCTCACCTACCACAGACCTCGACCAATGAGAAGCCGACAACGCTTTACATGCTCTGACCAACTAAAGCTGCTCTCATGTACAGTGTCAACTGCCCTGCTGCAACAATTCGAAAAATATGGACGTTTTCTTTGGAAGCTTGTGACACGTGGCATCGTCTTCTCCAACGGACATATGCCTGCTCACAACTATAAATAGAAAAGAAAACCAAGCTCCACGCATGGGATACACAAGGGAAAACGCTCAAGCTCACGAACAACTCTAGTAAACTTAAAGATCATTCAAGAGAAGAACTTGCCTTCATAGAATATTTCTAGTTCTTCTCTCTAGAGTTCTTTAGATCCCTTCTTCTCTAGCTAAGCTCATTGCCAAATTTATAGCTTAGAATTTCGAAGGAGTTCACTTTCTGTGAATTGTTCTTATTGTAAGAACTCCTTCCTAGTTGGAGATTATCCCCTCCCCTTCAAACTTCGGTTTGAATTGTAAAGTCGCTAAGGACTATAACTTAGAAGGGTCTGTTCAGTGCACAGATTCCTTGCTGAGGCTTGCTCAGATAAATCAACAAGTTCTCCTGTTCATCAGGATCGTGGACGTAGGATCTTGCGTATCCGAACCACGTTAAATTGCTTGTGTTATTTACTGTTTTATTGCATAGCATACAAACTGATTAAAAATCATTTATTTGCATAAAACGTATTTTCAAAGCGCACTAGTCAAAAGACTTTTATTTGCGAAATCGCATTTTCAAACTGAGACGAATCTCCGGGCCCTACACTCTTATCCGCACAAAGTCTCCGACTGAGTTTCAAGTACTGACAAAAGTCAGTAGGAGAGCTCAGTAGTTGGCTACACTTCTGACCCGTGATCGAAGGTTACTATCTGACACTGTTCATCAGTCGTAACCTACAGCTCAACTGTCCTTCACGTTCTGAGAAAAGAAACTGTGATCAGGTGTATTCACCCCCCCCCCTCTACACCTGACTATAGTCTCCGGACCAACACATTTAATATTTTTTCCTTTCTACCTTGTGAATCATTTGTCACTATATATTATTTATTCACAACTTGAATATCATCACAATTATTGTGGATGTTTTCCAGATTCTGCAAGGAGTTTCAATTGCAACGAGGTATAGTATTCTTTCTGCGTACGTGTCATTCATAATAAAGAAACGTGTCAATTATCATTACAAAGAGTGTGAATTTGATTTTACCACAAACAAATTAACATAATAATCATACCAAGTTTACTGCACAGAGCACTTGATGAACAACAACCAGAAACATTTTAAAGGTACGTTTTACTCTTCCTGAAGCAAAATGTGAATTATATTAAAATATCGTGTCAATTATTAACATAGAAGTTGTGACTTGAATTCAATAGCAATACAAAACTTCATCAACAAAATTGGAGCAGCACAACAACCAGAGAACATTAATTAAAGTGTCAATTCTTAAAAATAGAGTGCTATTACCTTCAATACTGGATGCAATTTCTAATTCAAATTCCATTTTAGATTTTCGATTCAAATTAAGAAATTTGATACCAAACTTGATGCCTAGCATCGCTTGAAACAAATTCGACGAAATTCGTGGTGAATTTCGTTGAAATTCACCACGTTTCCACGCCGCCGTGGAATTCCTCCATCATGACTGCGCCACCGTAGAATTGCTCCACCACACAGATAATTAGCAGTGCCTCTACTCCGCCTTCACGCGACATGGCGATCGAAATCGTATGAATCGAATGCCTCTTCTTTAATAAATGTCGCGGCGGGGTGTTTTAGAGCTGACGTTTAATTTTTTATTTTTTTTAATAAAATAGAAAATCGAGTCAAACCGGGTCCAACCGGGTCAAAATTAAAAATTGGATCATGTTGCGTGTGCAACATGATGTACACTAGTCCAACTCATTTTTAAAGTGTTCAATCACACGAACAAAGAGAAACTAAATCATGCATTTAAAATAAACAAAAAATAAATAATATGTATCCTTCATATTTTAGTAAAATAAGCAATTATTTAATACTTTAAATTAAGTCATTAAATATTAAATAAATGATTATTAGCAGAAGTATTCGTTAACATTTTAAATCAAATTAAGCAACTACAGAAAATAATAAAGATTTGGAACACCAAAAGCAAAAAACGACTTGTTCAAAATATTAAAAATGCTCTATCATCCATACCTCTTATTGAAGGCTTTCAACATCATAATCTTCACTTTTATTTTTAATTGATTCAATATTTCCATATATTCTTGAAGAAATCCTTTGATTTTTTAGTGGAGAGAATTGTCCCTTTGGAGCTTGGTTGGTGGCATTTTTCAATCCTTTGCATTTCGAGTATTATTTCATCCAGACGCTATCCTACATCTTTCTTTAAAATTGTAATCGAACCAGGCACCCACAAACAAATTGATGCCAATTTATCAGTGGTTTCCAGCTCAAAAAGCTACGCGTGAAAAGGAAAACCATTACACAAAAAAAGAATTGCTTTACTTTAATAGTGGTACAACATCAATATTTCTTGCTACCACGTCCATTGCTTCATGAACTGGCATCTCTCTCATTACTATCAATGATTATAGGACCACTTCCCAAAAGGGCCTTTTGAGAGTTTCATCTCAACCAGCAACTTCAATTTCAGTATAATAGTCGTCACAATAGAGTAAGAACATTCCATTTTCATAAACAGAGGGAAAAAGGCAGTTTGGAATTAAGTTTATTTCTCAAGAGCTTACATGTGAAATGTACGAGGAGATTGTAAACAAACCAGAGTAGCATCATTGCACAACTATTACAACATAACAGAGTTCATTAATAAAAGGACACGGAGATATGAATGTAAGCTCTGAATAGAAGCCGATCACATGCACATCTTATATATCACACAAAGTGAGAGAGATACTCCTCGACGGTGGTGTATTTCACATCCGGATAGAGCTCAGAAGCCTCAACTCCAAACGAGGGATCGATTGTAAAGTAGGTCTGGTCGCCCTTTATGAAAATGGAGTGGTTGATGGCTAGTATGATGTTCACAGGAATTGGTGATTCTGCATTATAATTAATTAAACAAATTTAATCAAATGGAAAGGGGATATATATATATATATAAGCAGATGAACATGAAGTGACCTTGGATATTCTTGAGGAGAAGTTCCTCAGGAATGTAGTCTTTTTCAAGAGTTTTGCCAATTTTCTTCTCCCACAAGGCAACAAGCTCATTGAACGAGTATATGTTGTTAGCAGGCTTGATGTAGACAATCTTGTTCAGCGTTCTTGGGTCGTCCACAGCTTTGATGGTGTATGTGCCAATGTCATGCTCTTCGTTGAAAACAGCTAAATTAAATGTACAAAGACTACTCAGTCATATTATAGTCTATTAAATTTCATGAGGCTAAAGTAATTGTGTTATGATGTGGGATATCCCACATCGACTCCACACGTAAGTGTGGAGTGGTATATAAGTGAGTGTCAATCATTTCCCTACAACCATGGTTTTGGGGAGAGTTAGGGCTCCTTGCTTGACTCTGGTCGTGGTTCACCGTCGCTTGACACCGAAGAACCGTGTTCACGCGACTGGAAAGCGTCTATCAACGCGGTTAGCTGGGCTTCCAATTTATCAAACCGTCCTCGCGTCACCCTCCTTTCTTCTGATAGAACACCCAAGGCGTCTTCGATTCCCGTCAATTTCGTCTCCACATTGTTCAATCGCGACTCCATATCCCCAGTTCAAGTGTTAACCATACCGAACCCCCTGAATTTCCACGTTCACCGCACGCACCATTGTTAGGGATACAAGCAAGGAGCCCTAACTCTCCCCAAAACCATGGTTGTAGGGAAAGGATTGACACTCACTTATATACCACTCCACACTTGCGTGTGGAGTCGATGTGGGATATCCCACATCATAACAGTGGAGTGGATGGGGGATATCCCACATCATAACAAATTGCATCAAACAAAATAATGGTAGGAAGAATTAGATCACATGCCTTTTTTTAAAGTGAATGATTATGTGTAAGAGTTTGGATGATGATGTGAAGTATTCAATGTAAAGTGATGCGCCTTAAAGTTGTTCGATCAATAAGAAATAACAAAATGTGTGCTTAATACCACATTTATATACAATAAGCATTTTTATCTTAATAACCGTGCCGAATAGAATGAATGCCAAGTCGAATAGGACGAAGTGTACTTTTTTTTGCCATGAGAATACATGCTTACATTTGAATATGTTGTTATTAGATAATGGCTCGAATTATGTTGATATTAACTTATATGGGGAAGTACTACCAAAAGGGTCTGCACTTGTTTTTCATTCTAGGCTCATCTCTATTTTTGTTTTAGACTTGGTGTGCACGACGGGGGTGAAAGTTCGTATTGGAAGGGTTATTCATACCGCTAGGATTAGGATTATATCTTGTATTTGTTATCTTAAACAATAGATGGTATGTAAGTCTTGAAAGTGAAATAATGGATGGGTTACCTTTAGCATTTCCGTCACCGTAGATGACAACTTTGTCCCTGGGCGGAGGGGGAGCAAAGGCACCGGGCTGCGCCAGCGTTGGAAGTGAATAGCCGGCAAAGTAGTTGGCGGAGACGTAGGTGTAGGGAATGCCCTCCGCCTCAATAGCTCTGCGGATTTTGGCCTTCGCTTCAAAAGTAGATTTGGCGGGTTCCACTGCACGCGTGCGATCCACATCATTTCCAAATTCTGAAGGGAAGAACCTCTGAAACATGGAAAGGAAAAGAGATAATGTAATCAAACCAATACGTATTCAAATATATCAAAACCATATACAAACCTTCACGTTTCCTGCTTCTTTAATGGCGGCAATGATCTTATCTTGATCGCCCAGCTGCATCTGCCCCACTGCAGATATGACAACATCCACTTGTTTTATAGCTTTAACCAAACTCTCATGGTCGTACAAATCTCCCTGGACAATTCCCATATAACAGAAGTCACAATTTGCTTTAACAGTTGCATAAAGATATGTATGTACATACTTACAATGACAAGGGTGACACCGGAATTCTTGAATCCCTCAACGAGTTGGGCTTTGGCAGGATCGGATATGGCGGTCTCTCTCACCAAAGCAGAGGTGGGGTGGCCCGATTTAGCGCTCGCTTCCACGATGAATTTACCGATGTATCCTGTTCCACCAATCACCAGAATCTTGCTTTTCTCTGCCATTTTTTTCTTTTTTAGTTCTCTTCCTTCTGAAATAGAAGGGATATATATATTTAACTAGAGTTGGGCAGCGCGTATATATATGGAAACAACCGCACCTAAGGATTTAGGCAACTAACCTGTCATGCTTAAAATATACCATTCATTAAGGGGCGGTGTTTGGAGTAGCTGAAACTTATTGATAAGAGGTGAAAGTAATTTATTTAAAAATCAGTTAGTGTTTGGAAATAAGTGTTGAAAGTAGGGAAAATAGTGTTTGAGAATGCTGCTGATAAAAATAATTTATTGTTACTTTTTAAAAGAAATGGGCAAATTGGCAAAAATAGTCATCAAACTTCGCATTTTTGCGAATTTTGTCATCACACAATTTTTTTTTGTTTTTTTGACCCTCAACTCCTTGTTTTTGCGATTTTAGTCCTACCGTTAGATTTTCCGTCAATTTTAACGGTAATTCAATTTTAATTATAAAAAAATAAAAAATTTAAAGGGCAAAATCGGAATTTTTATTTATATGGACCAAAATTGCTAATGAAAAATTATTTGGTACCTATTTAGCAAAATTAAATAGTTTAAGGACTGATTTCACAAGTTTTAGACAAATAAGCTAATTGATTCGTATCGACGTGATTTTGCATTAAATTTTTGATTTTTCATATAACTTTATTGCTTCGTATCAAATATAAGCTAACGAAGACTTCGTACCAATATAAACAACATTTAATTCGAAATGCAAAATATTGCTGTGAATCAACCATTAAAAAATAAAGTTATTATCACCCAAATTTTTTTACTTCAAACTAATAATTTAGAGCATAATATTTACTTCAAAATAACATGAATATGAGGAAAATATGTGTCAGTTCGTATTTTACGATGAATAATATGTTATAAAAAATATTTAATTTTTTATGAATAATAGAATACGAGGAAAATATATATCAGTTCGTAAATAACATAAAATATTAGTTTTATTTGCAAATACTATAATAAGCCAAAAAAACTACTGCAAACAAGGTTAGTCTCGTATTCACATTCTCTGCATAGAACTGCCATGACGAATCCCCAACACCACCACCCACCATTGAAGGCCGTAACCATAACTCACGTCCGCTATCAGCGCGATGATCAGCTCGGCCATTTCCTCGCCTGGATCTACCTCGTCCCCATGTTCATCAGCTTCAGCGGATTCATCTCCCACTTCCTCTTCCGCTGCGAGCTCTAGGGAATATTCTTCGCCATCGGCCTCCTTCGCAATTCGTCAGCGAGCGCATCAATTGCGGATTCGCAATTCTCCTCGTATTCTAGTTATTTTGAAGTAAATATTATGCGCTACATGGTTATTTTGAAGTAAAATTTTTGGGTGATAATAACTTTGTTTTTTAATGATAAATTACAATATATATTTTGCATTTCGAATTAAATGTTGTTTATATTGGTACGAAATCTTCTATAGCTTATATTTGATACGAAGCAATAAAGTTATATGAAAAATCGAAAATTTAATGCAAAATCTCGTCGATACGAAACAATTAGCATATTTGTCTAAAATTTGTGAAATCAATCCTTAAACTGTTTTATTTTGCTAAATAGGTCCCAAATCATTTTTTATTTGCAATTTTGGTCCGTGCAAATAAAAATTCCGATTTTGCCCTTTTGATTTTATATTTTTTTTAAAAAATTGAATTAACGGTTAAATTGACGAAAAATCTGACGGTAGGACTAAAATCGCAAAAACAAAGAGTTGAGGGTAAAAAAACAAAAAAAAAGAAGTTTGAGGACAAAATTCACAAAAACGCGAAGTTTGAGGACTATTTTTGTCAATTTGCCAAAGAAATGTATGTTTTGCCCTTAATGTTACCAAATGATTATTATTTATAATAAATAATAAAATTCAAAAATTATTGTTATTCAATATTTATTTTTGCTCTATCATTTCAATCTAATACAATAAAATACTAAATTAATCTAAATATTACATATATTATAAAATTATATCATAATAGAGAGAAGAATTGTGATTTCAGCATTTACGGGAAGGACATTGTGATTTGTGAAGAATTGAGAGAGAGAGAAGAAAAGAGACGCGACTGGATTGTGATAAAAATGAATTCTCACAAGTACTAGGGTTAGGATATTTCTGGAATTAGGTAAAATTATTAAGGGTAATTTGGTCTCAAAAAAACATAAGCAATAAGCTGAAAACTAGAAGCTGGGGTAGAGCAACTTCAACTGTTCTCTATTTTCGACCAAATTTTAGAGAATTTCAGCTTTAAGCTAGGAGTCCCAAACACCCCAACACTAGTTTAAAGCTGAAAACAGCTTTCAATAAGCTGTTCCAAATACCCACTAAAACTTACCTTACACCGAAAAAAATTCGGTGCTTTCAATTTTTTGTTGAGAAGGGCACTACTAGATTTTTATTGATTTGCCACAGATTTTCCCGTCTCTATACGATCAAATTTTGTCGAGAACCAAGTGATGGATTAGTGACTGAAATTATCCGTCAGAATATGGTTGTCGCTAATATTCCTCGGCGAAAATGAGTCTATCGCTAACTTTCTAAATGCATTTTTGAGACGGAAATTTCATCGTTGAAGCTACGTCGTGAAAATCAATCGTCACTTCTGTCAATATTTGGGCAACAAAATTCTCCGTCGATAAATTATTTGATCCGTAGCGATAGATTTTCTCCCAACATACAATATGAAGTTCGGAATTTCTCATTTTTACTAAGAGATGCTTATTATTTGCTATTTTGATTGATATTTGTATGGTGCAAACTGGTATGTAAGAGTGAATAATTGGGATGAAGGGAATATAAGAAGGAAATTGAAGGTATGGTAATGATGTCAGATCTGAAATCATAGTTTAGAAAAATGTGTGTACAAATTGTGGTGGATATTCACGCTGCCATATGAATCTAGCAGTATGTTTGTCACAATCATGTCTAGTTACTTGAACTTCAATCAATATATAATGACGAATTTGGACGTAATTGCGGTCGAATTCGTGCTACCTACAAACTTCATTCATTTGATTTAATCATTACGTTAGTTGGTCTGTCAATGAACTTTACCTGCTAAACTTCATTTATAAATTTGAGTGACGTGCAAATATAACCAATTTAGAATTAATAAAATTTAAATATGATTAAGAATTTGTAAAAATGTGTCCATACTCATTCTCTTAATTTTTTCTTCCAAAAATTAGTCTACATATTAGCTGTCTTGTTGCAGGCCTAGAATTTTCTCTCTTCTCTCGATTTTAAATTGGGGAAATGCCTAAATATAACCAAATAAAATAATAAAGTAATTTAAATAACCACATTCTTAAAAATATATTGAAAATAACCACTTTTGAGACTTTTGAGGAAAGTTGTAAATACTTACTACATGTTCAACTTTAAAAAAAAAATTAAAAAAAAATTCATCCTAGTAGTTAACTAAAGGAGCGTTCGAAAGAAAGAAACTATCTTGATGATTTTGAATTCTTTTATTGTTTTACACAAGGTTTTAATAGGGGTATGTAAACAATTTAGTTAAAGTTAATTATATAATTTATTATAGAAGTTAATTAGTCAACTATCAAGCATGGAGTAGTTTTGTCCATTAAATGTAATTTAATTTTTTTAATTAAGTTGCAATTAATTTGATTCAGACTTTAATTCTATTAACACAATTAATGTTAACACCAACAATATCAATTTTTTCTATATATTTGAACTTTTCCTTTTGTATCTTCACACTCAAATGAAATTGATCTTCTTCTTCTATTACAGCACAGAAAATAGAGTACGAAATATGTATCTGGTATATTTTTCTATTTCATATTTTTATTTCTCGAATTTTTGAAGTAGTATGCTACTATAATTTAGGAACTATTAAGATATGCTCTAATCTTATGCTAATATCGCTTCTAAAACTTAGGAATAATTATGATTTGTACATTATTTAGTACGGTTAGATTGGCCTTAGATTACTAATAAAGTAGCTATTTCGGATTCATGAAAAATAATGAAAAGAAATATCTTGAAATATGTTATACCTTATACGCTTATACTGCAACTAATATTTTTAATGCAAGAATAAACACAGACTTCACTTTAAGGAAATCTTTTTAGCTTCAATTAGCATTTATCGACTTGAAAGGAAAAAAAAAAGGCATTGTTGGTAAGTAGTGAATTACTTGTGCCGGAAAATTTGCTTGTTCATGTAATCCACTACTTGTGCCGGAAAATTTGCTTGTTCATGTAATTCTTATTTCACAAGAATTAAATAAACTAAAAAGAATTATTGATTCATACGAAATAATACTTTACAATATTTTTTTTAAAAATATCTTAATTATAAAAGTAAAATATTTTAATTTTTCTCTCTCCTTATATCAATATCAATATTATTATTAAGCTAGTCAACTATGGCCCACCTATTTTCTCAGAAGTTGAACAAATCATTTCAACACTTTTATATTTCATAGAAAAGTTAAAAAAGTGGTTATTTTCATAACATTTTTAAAAGTGTGGTTAAAAACTTTAGAAAGTTACTGACGAGTTTTTTATATTTACTCCTTTTGCAGTTGGTGCAAAAGGAGTAAGTATACTGACGAGTTGTATAAAATTTATTTATATGGTGTACTTTTACCGAGATTGTTGAAGATTTTATCATATTTATGTTCATTAGTATATGGTTTTACTTATTTACATATCTTTGTAATAATGTACATTTTCTATTTTGGGATGTTCCAATTGTATTGTCCACTTTTTATATCACAAATTAATTATTATACATAACATTTTTATGGAATCATAACTTTATAAAAGTCTACACACAATTAAGAAATTTATTTAAAAACCGCACAAAAAGTAAAGTGCACAAGATAATTGGGATGGAGGTAATTTTTTTATGGAAATTGAAGGTATGGTAATGATGTTAGATCTGAAATCATGGTTTAGAAAAATGTATTTGGACAAACTGTGGTGGATATTCACGCTGCAATATGAATCTAGCAGTATATCTGTCACAATTATGTCTAATTACAATTTGGACGTAATTGCGGTCGAATTCGGGGTACCTACAAACTTCATTCATTTGATTTAATCATTACGTCAGTTGTCTGTCAATGAACTTTACCTGCTAAACTTTATTTATCAATGTGGTAATATACTCTGGTGGCCAATTTCGCAAAAAAAAAAAAAACAAATGTAGCCAACGTTTAAAACAAAACACATATATAGCCATTTTGTCCTTATACGGCGCAGGGCTGATGGAGGGGCCGATAGTGGTGTCAATCGGCCCTTCATCGGCCCTCAGAAAACATTCGCTTTCAACAAATTATATGGTTTAAGGGCCGATTTATGGCCGAATTAATGTCAATCGGCCCCCAGTCGGCCGATGTTATAAAAAGGCATAAACTTAGGGCCGATGTACAGCGGGCGTCATCGGCCTAGGCATCGGCCCTGACCCTTACGAAACCGTTCAGTGTAACGGCCGAAGATTTTGACCGTTTATTCAGTGTAACGGCTTCTTAATCTGACCGTTGATTCACCCAGGGCCGATATTAAGTCATCGGCCCCTATATCAGCCCCACCATCGGCCCCGAGTGCCAATAATGAAGGGCCGATAGAATTTAACCGTTTGGCCGATATTTTTCTGAAAAATTACTTCTCCCACAATTCGACCCTCGCCGCCGCCGTTAACCGCCGTCGCTCGCTTTATTCGCCGCCGCCGTTAATCTGAAGAATATCATGTCTTCCGGTGAATTTGAAGTTAGTAAAATTATTCCATGAATTGTAATTGTGATTGTAGTTAATTCAAGGATGAAATTTAGGTTGGGTTTACATTGACATGTCAATTTATTGATGAAATTGTGGAGAAGTTGGAGAGATTATCGTGTTTAATTTCTGCAAATGTATGAAACTGGGGCCGATTTGGGGGCCGATTGGAGGGCCGATGAATATAGACGTCTTCGGCCCTGCCTAGGCCGTGCCGAGTTGATTCGGCCATCGGCCCTGGCCCCGTTGCCGAATATAATTCGGCCTTGTCTGGCCGAGTTGATTCGGCCATCGGCCCCGGCATCGAATTGAAATCGGCCTTGGAGAATTCGGTCTCTTTGGCTGCGCCCCTCGGCTGCCCCGGCCGAATTCGGCCGAATTCGGCCTTGATTAGATTGGGGTATAATTCGGCCTTCATTAGGCCGTCGGCCCCGTCTTGCCGAAGATAAGTCGGCCGAATTCATCCTTGATTCGATTGGGGCAGAATTCGGCCTTGATGAGATTGGGGCCGAATTCGGCCTTCATTCGGCCGTCGGCCACGTCTTGCCGAAGAGAAGTCCAAGGCCGAATAGAATTCGGCCTTTGAGGTTTCGGCCGTCGGCCCTCGGCTGGCCGAATAATCATCGGCCCCGATTGGCCGAATACTCTTCGGCCTCGGCTCGTAATATTAAAATTGGCCCCTTTCATCGGCCCTTATTATCTGTTTCGAAAAATAATTGATTTTTCGAAAAATCTTGCAGCCCGCTTATATCCGACTACTGGTTAGACAAAAGACCCCTAAAGTCACGACATATTGGAGAGATAGCCTACCCGAACTACTACAAAAGACTCTTTCTAAACGTGGGGGTAATGACCTAATTAGTAGGTTTATAGACGAACAATTTGGACATTTGCTCGCTTGGAGGAAGGGCAAGAGTTCGATCATAGCTTTGCATCAGTTGATGTGCTATGAGGTGCCGGCACCGTCCGGGGAGGCCCGTTTTCACATATCCGGACGGGAGATTCGATTTTCGCAGTACGAGTATGCACTCGTAACCGGCTTATTTTTTGGCGCATCTACCTTCGATACGACGGCAGCTCGTGCCCCTGAAGAGTCTGGAGTGTACATGAGAGTGACAAACGGGAATCCAGTAATAGGAGGCGAGCTACTAAATTTATGGAAAAATGAGAAGCTCGGCAACCTCTCAGACGACGATTATTTGAAGGTGGCCAATGTCTTGGCCCTAATGTGTTTTTTCTTCGCACCTGCCGACACGAAGAAGGTCGAGACTTGGATGTGGGTTCTTGCTGATAATATAGATGCGTGGAAGGATTTTCCATGGGGAGCATACACGTATAATGCTCTCTTGCACTACATGAGCTTCGTGCCGAAGGAAGTCGAAGCAGTTAAATCGAAGTATAATATTTATGGTCCAGTTTGGTCTCTTCAGGTACAAATTTCCGATTTTATAATTTTTTTTTATTTTATATTTTATAGTTGTACTGATCTTTAATCGTATTGTAGATCTGGGCCTATGAGGCGATACCAGATTTGGCCAGTCTGTGTGTACGCCTTATTAATGACGGTGGTATGCCCCGATGTGTGAAATGGGTATTTGTCACGCCACCAGATACGGAATGGATTTGTTTTTTTGCCTTGCCGGTAAGTAACATCTTAAATATTTATGAACTTTTACGGAACGGATTATAACCTATTTCTTAAACTTTTCGAACAGATGGAAACACCACCCCTTCAGAGTCTTACGCCCACTCCCGAGGAGCAGCATTCGGAATACTGGAGACGGGTGATAGGAGATAATCCTATCGGTGTGGAGTTTCATAGACCGGCTGCCGTACATCGGAGAGTAGTTGTTGAAGAGGGCACTGTACGGGATCCTCCGCCGGCAGCACAAAAGAAAAAATCGACGAAGAAACGTGCACCGGCGGAGGGGTCATCTGGGCCTCGGAGGGATGAAGATTGGGTCATCTCGAGCCTTGCATGGCTGAGATTGCGTGTCTCTCGGCCGCGGACGAGAAAATCATGTATCGGCCTAGGGGCCGATACTGAACTGGATATTTATCGGCCCCACTACCATCGGCCCCGAGCCTTGCATGGCCGAGATTGCGTGTCTCTCGGCCGCGGCCGAGAAAATCATGTATCGGCCTAGGGGCCGATAATGAACCGAATATTTATCGGCCCCACTACCATCGGCCCCGAGCCTTGCATGGTCGAGAATGCGTGTCTCTCGGCCGCGGCCGAGAAAATCATGTATCGGCCTAGGGGCCGATACTGAACCAAATATTTATCGCCCCCACTACCATCGGCCCCGAGCCTTGCATTGCCGAGATTGCGTGTCTCTCAGCCGCGGCCGAGAAAATCATGTATCGGCCTAGGGGCCGATATTGAACCGAATATATATCGGCCCCACTACTATCGGCCCCGAGCCATGCATGGCCGAGATTGCGTGTGTCTTGGACGCGGCCGAAAAAATCATGTATCGGCCTTGGGGCCGATAATCAACCGACTATTTATCGGCCCCACTACCATCGGCCCCGAGCCTTGCATGGCCGAGGCCGACAAAATCGGTAATTGTGTCTCTCGGCCGAGGCCGAGAAAATAAGGGTTTCGGCCCTATGGGGTGTCGGCCGATTAGGGCCGATGTGTTCAGCACCATCGGTCCTTTAGGGTTTCGGCCTTTTTTCCTACCTAATAATTTGATCAGTGACAAAAAACTTTAATCGATCAGTGACAATAAAATTAAAGCGATCATTGAGCAATAAATTAAGTCATTCCAGATACAGGGCATCTCCTCCTTGTGTGACCTTCTTCTCCACAGTTACCACATTTTTTTCCTACGACGCGTACCAGATGTACTAGCTTCTGCTCCTGAAGGACGACGGCTGTTTCTCGGCCGTCCGGCTTGCCGCATAATTATTGGTGGAAGAACAACCATGTCCTCTATTTCCGGTGGGACACCCCACTCATTTCGAGGAGGCACGGGATTAACCACTCCGGCATATATTGCCTTCCATGTCGCCGTCGTATAATAATCATTAATATGATTGTACAAATTTTCCCTGCGATGATACAAAACAGCGACAACGTGACTACACGGCAACAAGTCAATTTGCCAGACGCCGCATTCACACATTTCGTCTAGAAGATTGACCCTCCACTGTCGATCACCTGCGTCGACCTTGTACTTGTGGTTAGTGACCTGCGTAACTGTAAGCCTTCGAGGCAGTTCTACTTCGTTCCGCATCCTCAACTCAGAAGCCTCCGTCAACGGATTGTTTCTGGAACTTGCTTTTACCCGTCGTGTATCGAACCACGACTCTATCATATGACGGATTGCCTCGAGCATAGCTAAAATTGGTAGTCGTCTAGCCTCCATCAGTCGAGAATTTATTGACTCGGCAGCATTCGAAGTCAGTAGACTGTAACGACCACCTTTACTGAAAAGTCGGGACCACTTTTCCGATCCGATTTCCATCAGCTTTTCGTAAATAGCAGGTTTTCCCTCACGGATCGCGTTCATAGCGTCATGGAATTCTGTTGCCCGATAAGCATAAGCTGCTCGATAAAATGATCGGATAACCCACTCACCGTGCCTCGCAAGCTTATTCGATAAATGATAGTAACAGAGCCCGTGTTGTGCGTCTGGGAAAACCACTCTTACCGCATTCGCTATGCTTTTATGTTGGTCTGAAACAATCACTAAACTGTCATCCGTTGGAAATGCGGCTCTCAGTCGCATCATAAACCACATCTACGAAACATCATTTTCAATGGGACCTACACCAAAAGCGAGAGGGAATATTTGCTCGTTCGCATCAAAAGTAGCTGCGACGAATAATATTCCCTTGTTTCTCCCTTTTAAATGGGTGCCGTCCACCACAATAACCTTCCGGAGGCTGCCTAACCAAGGGGCACGCGATACTCCAAGCGCCATAAATAAATGTCGGAAACGACCATCCTCACCGACATCAAGATCCGTATAAGTTCCCGGATTTGTTTGTTCCAACAAATGCAGATATTTTGGCAGTTTGCTAAACGAATCAGCATGTCCGCCGTAAATCATCGATATAGCTGCGTTGCGCGCTCGGAGGGCAACACCGTACGTTGCTTGTATTCCAAATTTATCCAACAAATCGGCTTGAATATCAGCCGGTTTCATTAACTTGCTTTGACGACGCATTTTACGTGCTATATAAGCAGCGACAGCCTTGGACCTCACATTTCGTTCACCAAGTCCGGATAAATCAGTTGTACAATTGTGGTCCGCAACCCACTTAACAACCTCCCAACGCGTCTGACCTCTACAGTATGCCCGTAGCTCGAATGGACAATCAGCACTTCTTCTGCATAAATATTCCAAACGGGATGCACTAGAACGTTGCACTCTGAAATCCGCACCGGTTTCCAAATGGAATAGAGCCACAGCAGCATAAAGATCGTCTTTCGAGCTAAACATCAATCCCGCTTGCAGACTTCCGTCTACAACAGTTATCGAGTTCTGCGACGCTATCGAATCGATACATCAAGGGGAATAACGAGAAGTAGCCGGTTGCTTACTGCTTCTGTGTTGTCGTATACAGTCTCGTCATTTGTTCGAGAACGATTGACTGGAACTAGCAAAGACATAAGTTGACTTACGCCACCCTCCCTCCGAATCCATGCAGCAAAATCTTGTAACGAACAATTATTCAAGGTAGAAGGAATATCTTCATCATCATAATCATCAGATGATGAGTCCAAGTCCGCCTCACCATCTGTATCCGTCTCCACACGAGTATTGTTTTGGGGAGCCCACCCTCCATCATTACTTCTACTTCCTTGCCCCGTAAACCAATTAGAACCCCCGAAATTAGAATTATCTTCGGGAAATTGATTCGGATTCGGAACAACAAATTGAGGATTTTGCACTTCAGGATACACAACAAACACAATCGGCTCTACGTCGATAGAGCACAGTCGCATAAGATCATCATCATGGCCCATAATGGCCTTCATCATTTGGCCGGTTCGTCGGGAAGCAACAGTATAATAAATGAAGTAGTTGAAAGGAAGGGAATAAGCAGCGAGCCACCACTCAATATTTTGTCGAAGACATTCGAGAGAAATATTGTTTGAAGGAATGTAAACAATGAACTCATGCCCACCGACGTAATTCGACTCTGCATTGAATTGGCCGTTCAATTTCACAATAATTGAACGAAAATCGGTCATTTTTGTCAACTATAATTTGAAGATTTGAGAAGAAAAGAACTGGAATGATGTTTTTTTTTATAGAACCAAATCGCCCATCCTACGTCTTATAAAGAAATTTCTGAAAATTTTCACGTGAAATCTGCAACTGTACTATGCTTTACGACAATAGGCCCTGATCGCCTCTGATCGGCCCTATTCGGCCCACCACAATCGGCCCCGGTCTGTGTGCATGTGAAATGTCGGAACCGACTAGTCAATTCAGCAGATAAAGGTATCGAAACCAAGTGTATCGGCCCGACATCGGCCCCAATCGGCCCGGTATCGGCCCTACTGCAAGCATTAAAGTCATGCAGTGTCTTGTCAAATCATTCTCCAAGGAGGGCGTAAGGGCCGATGAGGGACAGATTGATTTCCACCTTCGGCCCTGGTTCGGCCCTTCGTCGGCCGATTGATTCATCGGCCCTCGTTCGCCCATCGGCCGATTTATTTCGTCCTATGGCATATAGGGCCGATTCACAGTAATTCGGCCATAAATCTGCCCCGCCACCATATAAGTTGAACAAGTCAACTGTTTTCATCAGGGCCGATTTAGGGCCGATTGACACCCCCATCGGCCCCGCCATCGGCCCTGCGCCGTATAAGGACAAAATGGCTATATATGTGTTTTCTTTTAAACGTTGGCTACATTTGTATTTGTGCCGATACTGTGTGGCTACAGCTGGCTTTGCCTCTTTATCAATTTGGGTGACGTGCAAATATAATCAATTTAGAATTAAGAAGATTCAAATATGATCAAGAATTTGTAAAAATGTGTCCATACTCATTCTCTTAATTTTTTTTTCCAAAAATTAGTCTACATATTAGCTGTCTTGTTGCAGGCCTAAATTTTCTCTCTTCTCTCGATTTTATACTTACTCCTTTCACAGGTGGTGCAGTCAACTTTTTAACCAAGTGTGGCATAAATGTTTTGTAGCATAAATGATTTGGTTTAACTCTGATTTTGGCAATGCATAGTGTGTTCTCCAACGCTAGTAGCAGCAATATATATATATATATATATATATATATATATTTATTTATTTATAAAAGATGGATCTTTAAGGAATACATCCTTAATGAAGGAACTAGGAATAATATCTATCCATTTATTTTGTATAATCAAAGGATAAGATCTAATCTTGTAAGATATAGATTAT
Source organism: Lavandula angustifolia (assembly GCA_028984105.1). NCBI lineage: Eukaryota > Viridiplantae > Streptophyta > Magnoliopsida > Lamiales > Lamiaceae > Lavandula > Lavandula angustifolia. Next base: position 17,620,471 of record CM054806.1, on the reverse strand, counting down.
TAATGTTATGGAAACAAAAAGGCAATAAAATCAAAAATTAAATTTAGAATCATTCTCTCCACCAATATCTCTCGCTCCCAACCTCCATTCTATTTTATTTCCATTCTCTCTCTCTTGTCTCACTTCTCTCTCACGTTAAACCAGAAAATCTGATTTGTGTCGACGTCCCTCAATCAACACCAACACCGCGTCGCGCCGCCCTTCAATCGACGACAACGCCGCCGCCATACACGGTCACCCTCTATTTTGCCTTTCTTCTCGTCCAGAGACGGCACCTGCGACAAATTTGGGAGCAGATAATTGAAACTCAGATTTGCGCCCCTCGATCGACAACAATATGGTGCCGCGTCGCCCCTCAACCGACAACGACACCACGTCGCCGTCATACTCCGTTCCTCCCTCGATTTTGGCTTGAAGGAAATCGCCGACCAAAACATTTCGTTGTTCTTCACTCTTCCCTCACATAGAGATTTGTGGACATATTCATGAAAATTTAGAGTGTTCACTGGAGATTGATTATGTGAAAATTAAAGGCATATGGTAGGGAGGAGAATTTCTTGAATTTTCTATTCATTCTCTTTTAATTATTTGAAGCCATTTGTTCTCCTAATTTTTTTTAATATTTTTTCTATGCTTATGGCCGAGGAGAAATTTCACAAATCTCATAAATTAAAGGCATTGATATAGATTTGCATGTTTATGGAGATTTGATTATAAAGAAATTTGGGTGTTCTTGGAGATTTGATTTTTACTGTTACTTAGGTGTTAATTGATTCAATTCTTGAATTGAATTTCTGGGTGATTTGATTTTACTGGATATTGTAATCAGCAATTGATTGTTATTTAGCTTACTAGAAGTAGATTGCAGTCTAAGATTTAAGTTTGTCGAATTAAGTGCATAAAAAATACGAATAAAGTGCACAAAGATCACGAATTAAGTGCATAAAAATTACGAATAAAGTGCATAAAGATTACGAATTAAGTGCATAATAATTACGAATAAAGTGCATAAATAATTCGGTATGGAATGAGAGCTTCTTCGGAGGAATAGGTAGATGAAGAAAAAGAACCAAAAGTCGTTTTCTATCTCTTCAAATAAAATTAAATGATTGATATGATTCACCATACCAATTATTAAAATGAAAAAACTGAATAGAATAAGAAAAAAAGAAATCAAATGACTTATATTGTAACACCCTTACTCAGTTACATGTAATAACATCCCACATGATCATTATTATTTATTTATCAACTATCATTTATTACTGAACATAGCTATTAGGATCACATAAATATTTACATACATGTCAACACTTTATCTATAACAAAACACATTTTTATAATACAATATCAAGTATTCAAAAGATGTTGTTAATATGCTCTAGAACCAGCCGACCGACCTTTGATCCATAATGCAAAACTCTATATAGACTCCAGTCACTTCCAACAAAATCTATAAAAAAAATATTGCATTTGGTGAGTTGCAATCTCAATAAGTATAATTCAGTAACCAATTATTTAACACCAATGCAAGAACATATAAAATCCATATCACAAATCAGTAAATATGAAGCATCCATCATTAACACGTAGAACACATTCACTCTACATCATTTATAAATAATATAACACGTTGTCAATAATCGCATCATATAATAAGTCCATCTCGATTCCAACCATGAAAATGCACGTGTTTTCCATTTTCATTATCTGTTAGGGTCCAACTAATACCAAGAGAATCATGATCACGAAAATGGCCATGGCACTGTGTAATCATATATCATATATCCGTAGGAGTTCAATGAACTCAAGTGCCCGTACAAGACTCTGTCATCCAGATACACTGGAAGATTCTTTAACACATGGCTCAAGGTCATTAGTGGCCATAACAGTATCCTTTAGTCTCTGATGAATGCATATCATGTGCTCATGTATCATTTTCATCATCAAACAACCAGAAATTCACAATTTCGTATGTATAACACATTATCTTCAAATAAGCCGTCAAACAACCATGTAAATTCATTCAATAATTATTAATCACAATATCATAGTGATCAAATAATAATTTATCAAATTATACTTACCACGATACTTCCACTCCAACCTTTCTCCTCCAACGGCCCTCCTCGGTCGGTTTATCGATGTTGTTACCTATTCACATATAAGTGCATAACCAAGTTGATAAACATGAATCAAAATATTTAGTATCATGTATGCCCTGATATTACCCCATATTGCAAGTGATTCTTCTAATTATTCCCAAGTTTCAAGCCTAATACATTTTTAGAATTTTACTCAATTTTCTGCATGACCAACCCTCCTTATATTGAACATAACTTTCTGTATAAATATCTTATAAGTATGAATCAAATTTCTCTGGAAACCTAACTTCAATATCTACAAATTTCATGTTTTACAGAACCTCAAAATCCAAACCTAAATGGGTTAAAAAATCGCATTACAGTCACATATGCAAGCTGGCAGGAATCCAGAACACTCTTCTGGATTTCGACCTTAACTCCCTCTATAGACGTTATATAACTATAATTCCAAATCTCAGAGAAAGCTAACACAAATAACTAAACCATTTATGTTTTAGTAAACTTAATATTCGGCGTGCAAGTTAGTGAAAATCACCAAACACAGCAGCTTAAGACAGCTGCCCAGAACAGATTTGGTTCCTGAATACTTATAGTTTCTTGTTCATTTTGGCATACTAATACTTGTCTAAATCCTCTGAAAATTTAACCACAACTAGTACACATATAATAGATGATATTCATGTTTGGAACCCTTCATGAAACCCGAAACACGTAGGCAAAACAATCCTATTCTTACAGCACAACAAATCTGGAGCTAAGAGATGAGTTCCCTTACCTTTGTCTTGATTGTCTTGCTTTTTCTTTCAAAGACACCCTCCTAATTCGTCTCCCCTGTTTTTAGGTGTCTAAGAGGTGTAAAAATGAGGTAAGGAGGTGGTGGAAAGAAGCCTTAATGCCTAAGAAAGGTGAGGTGTTTATCAACTCCAAGCATGAGGTGTAAAGGGAGCTTCTAGAAAACCTACTTTCCTTGCAACTTAATTTCGACCTATTACCCTATTTTACACCATATACACACTATATTCATACATGTTAAACATCATTTAAACACAATCTAATCCCATACGTAATTTAAAGCTCGATTCCTTCGTTCGAACTACGACGCGTTTCTTCTAGTTTGGTTTTCAATGAAAATACCTATAATTCAAAAGAATTTTCATCAAAACATATAAAACCTAAATCATACACCTCCATTTATAATATTACAAGGGTTTCAATCTATATCCTCTCATTAGCTTGATGTATTACTTAAATTGTCAAAACAGATTTAATCAAGCAACTAAACTTCACTAATTCCTCATGCACTCTTACGTTATAATCAAAGATTAAGAATGCATGAAATGATGAATATGGACATATAATTATGCATGAAATGTCAGGTTGTGACATATATACTCTTAATGAAGTCAAATATAGGATTTAAAGTTAAAAGCATCTCCTTCAATCTGGACCACACAACTTTTAAATGAAAGGAGAAGATGTGTTCTTAGTTCCTTCGTTAAGAAGGTGTTCCTTATAGAACTCTCTCATATATATATATATATATATATATATATATATATATATATATATATATATACCTTGCTTTATTGTAGAAAATGTATGTACTATATATAAAGAGACACTTGCTCATATATTTTGAAGTAGCAAAACATAACATGAGATAAAGAGTAATAGAAAAAAAATTGCAGCTAAGATCCAAAAGTTGTTGGGATGAACATAAAATATTGGGATATATTTATATGATAGTATTTGGAGATCCCAAAGCCCCTAGCTAAATGATGAACCTTCAATATTGTAATAGCTAGTTTGAGTTCAGCTGTTAGAACTCAACAAGCTAGAGTTCAGTAGCTGTAGATTCAGTAGAAGACTCTGCACTCAGCTCAAGGACTCAGTATCAAAGAAGTCAGTTGATCTGTCTATCACCAACTGAGTCTGCAAAAGAAATCGAGCCAGCGACTGAAGTGTTCAGACGGATGTCGATAGAGGACAATTTGGCGACGGTCCGAGGATTAGAGGAAGTCAACTCAGTGTACTTTGAGTTTGAACAAGCCTTACCAACTCTCATGTACCTCGACCAATAAGGAGCCGACATCGCCTTACCTGCTCTGCCATAAAGTTGCTCCTAGCCGGAAAAAGAGGAAATCTCTACAGTGCCTCTACTCAACATTCAAATTTCTTATGACCGTTTTTCTTGTCTTATTCGACACGTAGCTAGACCCTCTCCAACGAATCTATTCACAAATCGAAGACTATAAATAGAGAAGGTCTTCATGCAGAAGAAGTACCAGGAACAAAAGCGAACAAAGCTCAAGAACTCTATCGAACCTTCAAGCGATATAAAACAAAGAACTTGCTCATAGATTAGATATCTTTTTAGTTCTTCTTTCTACAGAATTATTGTTCCCTTTCTCTATCTAAGCGTGCGTATTGTAAGATCAATAGATTAGAACCTCGAAGGAGTTCATATCTTTTGAACTGTTCTTTCTTGTAAGAACTCCTTCACAGTTGGAGAAAGTAACCTTAAACGGTTAAATTGTAAAGTCACTACGACTACAAGTAGATATCTGTCAAGTGCACAGATAACTGAGACTTGCTCAGTATAAGCAAACAAGTTAAATCTTTCATGTGAACAGATCACTGAGACTTTCTCAGTGTAAATAATACAAGTTATCCTACTTAGCTCAGGACAGTGGACATATGACCCATTGTTTGCCGAACCACTTTAAAAATCGTTGTGTTATTTTTTATTTTAACTCTTGCATTGTGTTGGGTGATGATTCTATCCTCAGCAGTATTAGATGTAGTGGGAAATGATTCTATCTTCTTTACTGACCGATACACAGTAGCCTTGTGCTCTGAATTAGTCTGAAGATTTGAAGATCCCAAAACCCTATCTTGATCGGTGAACCTTTAAGTTGTAAACCTGTTTTTGTCTCTGAGGTTTCAGACTCAGTAGACCCTCTGCTCTGGTTCAGGCATTCAGTTGCTTATCCGCCTCAGCACCAGAAGTAGAAGACTCAGTAAATACTGGACTCAGTAGGAGCAAGATATCGAAAGGAGTCGGTGAACCGAACTCGGCGGAGTAGTTCACTGTACTCAGAGTTGATCTTCAGTAAATCAGACTCAGCAGGAGTTCTCTACTGAATCAAAGATCAGACTCAGCAACGGCCAGATAGTCGTCTGAACTGTCAGATCTTTCAAAGACAATCACCATAGTCAAGTACGAGGAAGAGAGAAGTCAGCTTCAAATCTCCTTGAATTCTGTTCTGTCTCAACCACTTTCTGAACCTCGACCAATGACAAGCAGACACCTGTCCTACACCTACTAAAGCTGCAAGTCAACAACTTTCCGGAAAAGAGGGAAAAGACTCTGCAAATGCTACAAAAGAGCCGTTAGCTACCCAAAAGAGAGAGACAAAGGATCATCATCTCCAACGGATCTTTCCTAGTCTCTTCTCTATAAATAGAGGGATAAATCAAATTTGAAGCTCACGAAAAAACGAGTGCGAACATACGAGAAACGAAAGAAAAAGAAAAACCGCATACACAGAGCATTCAAACGAGCAAACTCGAAAAGCCTAAGTTCTCCGCAAGAAGTTCGAAGAATTCATCTCCGGTGAAGAACTATATTCTAGCTCTTAGGGAACCAAGCTGAATTGTTAAATACAGCCTCTAGTATCCAAACGACGATACACGAACCCAAAGTCATACTCAGTTGTTCGGCGTTCTAGAAGCCACTTCATTGTTCCCTATCCCTCTAGCCTAAGCTCAATAGAATATATCCATAGCTTAGACGAAGGAGTTCATCTTTGAACTGTTCTTTATTGTAAAGAACTCCTTCATAGTTGGAGAGTTTTTCAAACACTCGGTTTGATAACCTTGTAAACTGAGACTTGGTCAGTATAAATCTCAAGACCAGAGTTTATCCAGCGTACAAACCAACTGAGACTACCTTAGTATAATAAATAGCTTCCTGATTATTCGGGATAGTGGACGTAGGATTTTTGTGTCCGAACCACTTTAAAAATCTCTGTGTCTCGTATTCTTTTTCACTGTTGCATTGATTTAACTGTTCATACTGAAAAGCCTTCTTAAATCATTCAACTGAGTTTCAGCGAACTTAACTGATTGCACTAATCTACTGAAATTATTTTATTAAAAACGTTTTCCAACTCAACTGAATTGGGCCTACACTATTCCGCACCACTGAACTCTATCTGCAAGATACTGAATTCTGACTCTCAGTCAGCTAGTAGATCTCAGTAGAGTCAGTCACTTTACCAACACGATTCAGAACACCTTATCTGGTCTGCTGAACCTGTTCAGCAAGACATTATCCTGAAAAGGACTGTTCGTGTTTAAGTTGAGAAATCAGTTTTTAGGTGTATTCACCCCCCCCCTCAACACCTGAACATGCTCTCGGGACCAACACATTGATATACTGTTCATTCAGCATCCAACTGAGTTTTAATCAAACTTGCACAAAATTGGTTTTCAACAAAGACGCATATTTTAAAAGGGCTTACACTTCCGCACACAACTCTTCTACTGAACTACTGTTCCCTAACATAAGTCGGAAGGACTGTACTCAGTAGGATAATATTCAGCCCACGCGATCGAGAAAGTATATATTGCCAACTGACTAGTTCAGTAGCATTTTCGCGTTCAGAGTTTGAATTTTCATTCAGGTGTATTCACCCCCCCCTCCCCCCACACCTGAACCGCGTCTCTAGGACCAACAATCGGTATCAGAGCGGTGTTCTTCTAAGATCATCATTATCTGTTTGCTGGTCTTAACTCGAACATATCCTTGAAAACCGTTTTCACTGCACTTGCATATCTCTTCACAACATCCTATACCATACTCTACATCATGTCTGACTTTTCAGGTATCAGGACTGTACCCATGTTTTCGGCACCAAACTATGCGGTATGGAGGGTGAGGATGGATGCTCATCTTACATCGCTGCATTACAGCATGACCGATGTTCTTGAAAAGGGTCCTATTGTTCCTATGATTGACAACATCGAAATTGTAGTAGAAGGAGCAGCAGGCACAAGACCAGGCTCGAAGGTCCCCAAGGACAAGCGCCTCTTCACACCTTAAGAGAGGAAGTTGCACAACCTAGACCGAGTTGCACGTAATGCAATACTAACTACTCTTAGTGACTCGTATCTTGGCAGGGTTCATGAATGCAAGACAGCGAAGGAGCAATGGGATGCTCTAGCTGTGCTGAGCCAAGGAACTCTGCAGATAAAAGAGACTAAACTGGAGTTATAGCTACAAAAGCTAGAAGCATTCACTATGCTTCTAGGAGAGTCCATTGATGATTTTAGTGTCAGATTCACCAATCAAATAAACATCATCAACGGACTGGGGAAGACATTTAGCAACAAGGAGACCAACACCAAGATCTTACGGGCTCTTAGCAAGCCCAAGTGGTACTCTTTTACTACATGTTTGAGGAGAACTAATCTGAACTCTATTACTCCTGATTATATCTTTTCAGAGTTAAGGGCAGAGGAGTTCGAGTTCAATCTCCCACACACCCCAGGTGCTGAGACTAAAGTGCCAATGGATCAAGCTTATAAGGCATCAGTTAGCACACCCGGAGCAAGTCCCTCAAGCGCAAGTCAGTCAGTTGGAAGCTCAATGACTATACCCTCTGCTGACAACTTAGCTAAGAAATATGCTCTCCTCGCGGTGAAATAGCAAAAGGAGAAGGACAAATTCCGGAGAATGAAGATGAAGAAATCTTCAAAATATCAAGGTAAGAGAGATAATAGTCACTCGAAAAGTGAAAGTAAACCTCTACCTGATTGTAGGAATACTGAAGTGGCTCCCACTGGATATATTGATACACCTAGAAGGGAAGCCAGGAGTTAAGTATGCGACAACTGCAAGAAACAAGGACATTTTCAGTATGAATGTCCAGAACTCTTAGCAGCTAAACGAGTTGAAAAGCAAGCTCGATATGACAAATTTGTCATAAGAAATCAAGCCTACATAGCTGGAGAGTTATCTGACTGCTCAAGCGATGAAGAGCTTTTCATGGAATTATCCGACGATGATGTTGCGTTCGTCGCTATTGAAGCAGAAGACACTGAACTCTGTCTCATGGCCGGAGAAGAGGCTGAGGTAAATTCTGAACTTAATATATGCCCCTCTTCACCGTGCACACCCGACATGAGCTCAATTGCAGGTGAACCGCTAGATGTGGTTCTTGCATACGAAGATCTGCTCGAAGAACAGATCCAGATAAGCCAACAGTTCTGCAAGACTATTCACGAGATAGAACTCCTAAAAGCTGAAAATCAGAGACTTTCAATCAGAGGTCAGGACTCTACTGAGTCTGAAGAACTTGTGCTGAGACAGAAGGAAGAGATTAATTCTCTGATGACTAAGTCTCAACATCACGTGGTGATGTCTAGGTCTGTCTACAAGCATCCATACGTTATTTCTAATTAACTGGATGAGCTCTTCTAGCATGGTGGTGATCCAGTCAGCATCATTCAGCGGATTCTCAATAGTCTGAGGCTCTTCAGTAGATAAGAAGCAGGAGTATAAAACACTTTCTCCCTAACATAATTTGGATCTTGTCTTGAAACTAGCTGAAGGATCTCCGATTATTAGGTCTGAGCTATGAGCATATAACCATGAACGACGGTGTCTTGTTACTTCATCTGAAATTGATTCAACACAGATAGTAGGAGTGTGAGGAATTTTAGTTGTACTATTCTGTAATTGAAGTAATTTAGTAACAAGATTAGGTTCTACTGAGTCACCAGGTTCACGGGTATTCAGATTAGGAACATTAGTAGTCCCCCCTGAGTTGTTATTCTTAGTAGAGGTCTCAGTTACCACTGGGGTTTCTTCATCGACCCGAATTACCTGGGATTGATTATGTTCAGTAGAATCAATCTCCTCAACTACATTGTTTGTTGGTTGATTCTGGATTTCTTCGTCTGAATCATCATCCCAACAATGCTGGATCTTTTTGATTTTATTTTTTAAGATTAGATCTTGTAGCTTGATCCTGACCTCTTTAGCTACTTGCTGAGAGTTTGACTTCCTGTCTTCAAAAGTAAATTCATCAAATACCACATGAGGGCTTTCTTCCACGCAAAGGGTCCGGTAGTTCAAGACCCTGAAAGCTTTACTGACCCTGGAGTATCCTAAGAATACTCCCTGGTCTGACTTGCTATCAAAGACCTTTAACTGGTCCTTTCCGTTATTATGGATAAAGCACGCACAACCAAAAATATGAAAATTAGAGATAGAAGGAGTTCTCCCTTTCCATAATTTGTATGATGTCATCATATGCATTTGAGTCAGTAGAGATCTGTTCTGTGTGTAGCAGACAGTGTCAGTAGCTTATGCCCAGAACTTCATTGGTAGACCTGAGTCTGCGAGTAATGTCCTTGCTGCTCTTTAAGTGTTCTATTTTTCCTTTCAGCAAGACCATTCTGCTGAGGCGTACGTGCCGCTGAGGTCTCGTGTTGAATGCCTTCAGCTGCATAGTAGTCCTTCATTATTGAGTTCAGAAACTCTGTTCCACGGTCTGGGCGTATTCTCTTAATCTTGATATCCTTCTCGATACTTAGCCATTTCAGCAGTTTTGTTAGTTCAGTTTTGACGTCAGATTTATTAGCGATGAAAATCACCCATGTTTATCTTTAATAGTCATCATTGACTACAAGAGCATATTTATTTCCTCTGATCATCACTGGATTGACTGGCCCAAAGAGATCCATGTGAAGCAGCTGAAGTATCCCATTCGTGGAAGGTGACGGGATAGGCGGATTGCTTGGCTTTGTTTGCTTCCCCTTCAAGCATGCCTCGCAATTCTTGTGTCTTTTGAAAACTACGTTGGGCAGTCCTCTGACTTTAGCATCCCTTGCTAGCTTGTTCATTGTCTTGAAGTTCAGATGGCTCAGTCGTCTGTGCCATAACCATGAAGTTCTCTCATCTGACTTCGTGTGTGCTCGCGGGCATTCTTTAGGTTCGGCGGTATTTCATTCTGCATAGTAGATATTTCTTCCCTGCGACCCTGATAACACATATTTAGTAGAAGGGTTCAGCTAGGGTTTTAGGGATCTTCAAGTCTACAAAATATTGTTCTACTAAATCTCATCCCAACACTAATCTTCTGCTTAGCTGGACTCTTAACCTTCTGAGCTGATTCAGTTGCTTTCATTTGGACCTTTGGTGCCTTCTTGACTACTGGCTCGTAATACTAACTTCCGTACTGAGCTGGGTGAGTCAGAGTCAGAGGCCCATCTCACTGAGGTTCCCCCTTGCTTTTGACTGGGAGGTTGTGAGCGAGATCTGTCAGACTTCTGATAGGTGGGATGAGGTACATTCACCTTTTGCTTGCCTTTTGTCAAAGGTTTATGGAGTTTTGACCGTTCAGTACACCCTTTGACAAACCTATCAGTAAGCTTCGCTGCTGAATCCTATGGAGCTGAGGACGAAGCATCATAGGTATTATAGCCTAACCCTTCCATATGGGTTACCGGACTTTGACTTGTGAGCATGGCTTCAAGCTTCTTCTCTGCTCCAAGAAATCTGTCGGTCATCAGAACTTTCCAGATTTCATCACTCTTCTTAAGAGTTTCGTACTGTGCCTGTAGTTTTGAGTGTTCCTTCTTCAGTTGACCTAGTTCGGTGATGTTTGTCACCAAGTCCTTGGTTAGTGCTGAGATCAGTCCATCTTGCTGCTCAGATTGGGTCATCAGAGATTAATTCTCCTCTTTCAGTCTCTTGGCAAGCAGAGCCAACTCAGTACCATCCTGACTAGACTTAGAAATTCTCTCATTCTCAGCTCTCAGGAAATCCATCTCCTGAAGGCTCTGACTGAAATCCAGACTCATCTTGATCTGCTCGTGTAATAGGGCTTCGTAGCACAGTTCAGATTCAGGATGATCACCTGCAGTAGAGTGTGTATTGTGTGTGCATAGTGAAGAGAGTATATCATTAGAATAGGAGTTAACCTCATCCGCTTCTCCAGCCATGAGACACATCTCATTATCTTCAACCTCTATTATGATGAATGAGACTTCATCATCTGATGAGTCCATGAAGTTCTCTAGCTCTTCAGAGTCATCTGAGAGCTCTCCTACAATGAATGCTTGGCGCTTCTTAGAGAACTTCTCTCTTCGAGCTTGTCGCACAGCTCTTTCAGCTGCACTCAGCTCTGGACACTCATACTGATAGTGCCCATCTGTTGGTCCCGAGATAAATGTTCAGGTGTAGAGGGGGGAGGGGGGTGAATACACCTGAAAAAATTCTCAGCTTAAAACGCGAATAGTCCTTTTCAGGTAGATGCCGTACTGAACAGGTTCAGTAGACCAGATAAGCTGTTCTGAATCTCGTGGCAGAGTGATTGACTCACTGAGGCCTGCTAGCTGATTTAGGTCAGAATTCAGTACCGTTCAGTAGAGTGTGGAAATGTGTAGGCCCAGTTCAGTTTGAGTTAGAAAACGTTTTTAGGAAAACTGTTTCAGTATATTAGTGCAGTCTATTAAGCTTTGTTGAAACACAGTTGAATGATTTAAAATATATTTTCAGTATGAACAGTAATCAATGCAACAGTAAACAAAAAAAGCACACAGAACACAAGCAATTTTAAAGTGGTTCGGATCCAACAATTCTACGTCCACTGTCCCGAAAAGATCAGGAGGCTATTTTATTATACTAAGTTAGTCTCTGTCGGTTTGTGCACTGGACAAACACTGGTCTAGAGATTTATACTGAGCAAGTCTTAGTTTACAAGCTATCAAACTGAAGTGTTTGACAAACTCTCCAACTATGAAGGAGTTCTTTACAATAAAGAATAGTTCAAGGATGAATTCCTTCGATCTAAGCTATAGATATGGTCTGTTGAGCTTAGGTTAGAGGGAAGGGAACGAGAAAGTGGCTTCTAGAGCGACGAATGGTAAAGTATACACTTTGGGTTCGTATTCAGTCGGTTGGATACTAGAGGCTTAGAGTCTGATTCAACTCGGTTCCCTTTGAGCAAGTATGTCGCCTTTTCGCTTGGAATAGCTCTTTGAAGATCTTGCAGAAAGCTTTAAGTCGATTCTGAGTTGCTCATAATTGCTCGTGAGTTCTTGATTTCTAGGTGAGCTTTGATTTGAATTCTTCCCTCTATTTATAGATGAGAGGCATGGAAAGATCCATTGGAGACGATGATCCATGTGTCTCTCTCTTTTGGGTAGTTAACGACTCTTTCAAAGAATGGTGGCAGAGTTCTTGCCCTCCATTTCCGGAAAAAGTGTTGACTTGCAGCTTTAATCAGAAAGTAGACAGCTAGTTGCTTGTCATTGGTCGAGGCTGAAGAAAGTAGGTGAGACAAACAAACTTCAAGACAGATCTGAAGCTGACTTCTCTATACCTCGTATGACTCTGCTGATTTGACTTATAAGATCTCTAACAGTCAGGAGACGGTTTGGCCGTGCTGAGTCTGATCCATGTTCAGTAGCATACTCCTGCTGAGTCCAGTTCCACTAACTCCTTTCAGTATGCTGCTCCTACTGAGTCAAGCACTACTGAGTCTTCATCTCATGGTACTGAGGCTGATAGTCTACTGAAGAATCAGTAGACAGAACTAAACACCTGAACCTTGTAGGAAGGATGCCTACTGAGTCTGAAACTCTCAGTAACAGATACAAAACAAATACAAATGAATGGTTCATCAATCAAAGTAGGGTTTTGGGATCATTCAAATCTACTGAGCACTAGGCTACTGAATCATCTCCCAACAATTTCCCCCTATTTGATGATGCCAAAACCTAACACTATAAACTGTTAGAAACAGACTCCTTACAAATATTACAAGTAGAATCAATGGAGTGGTTCATCAAGTTCTTTACTACTAAGGGAAGGTGCAGGGAAGAAAGTATCAGAACCTATACAGAATCCTAACAACAATTTCCCCCTTTAATAAACCTCATACAATAAGTTCCCTCAAGCTTCTAACGAAAACAAATCTATCTGCTAAGTAAAAACAGACAGACACAAATATCAGCATTTAGTGTGTGAGTCAGTAATACCTTAGGTGATTCTGAGTGTTAAGCATAAATAAACAAGGCCATGAAGACAATAAGATATTGTCGGGCCGAACAACAATGATGTTTTATAGATAAGTGAATATTCAGTACAATACATCACATGCTATTCTAGAAAACAACAACAAGATACAGAGAAGCTAACTATCTCCTGAACTGCTGGGTCCGCGCTTTGAAATCTCTTGACTTCTCTTCAGGGAACGACAATCTATACATTCAGAAAGTATCTCTCCTGAGCTTTTGTATCTTCAGCACATCATCAGGATCAGCTTCATCAAGATTCAAGGGTATGACCGCATTGCTGACTTCTGTTGGGATTTTGTATACTGGAAGCACTTTTTATGCTTGTATACAATGTGTTTTTGTCCTTACCACTGTTTTATTCTCCTATCTGATAAATATGTATATTTGCACATGTTATCCTTTATCTTGTATAAAAGTTAGATTTGTGTGGTGTGTCGGGTATCACAGAAGACAACACAAATTGGTTGAACTGACAAGATATAAACAAGCAACACAATTGAGACAACTTAAGGATGAAGTTGTCGGTTTAAGCCGCAGCTTTAGATAAGAAGTGGCTTGTCTTAGTCGCTTGTCTTTACTGGTACACTTAAGGTGGTGTATTGAAGGATCACGGTGAGATGTGTTCTCCTAACCGACCTTAGTGGAGAACCAAGATCTCGGTGACTTAGCCGATCTTAAGCTTGGTAAGACTTCATCGAGTGCATTTGGCTATCTATCACTTTGACCTACTATGGTGAACGTCCAATGAGCGACCGGATCTACGTATCTTGGGTGTTAGTAGTTATTTGTGGCTCAGCCGGTTGTCCGTATCTTGCATCCGTATCCTAGTAAAATGGGTTGATAATATCCCCCCGAGGAACTCGAAAGGATTAGCACACTAAACCCGGCCGGTTGATTAAGTTCAGGTGTGTTAATAAGGTCGAGTGGTACTACTCGAGAATACAAGATGTTAATTAATTTAAGCAACAAGAAGCTTAATTAATTAACGGATATTTCTATCTTAAATACGGAGATCGATTAAGTCTAAAATACAAGCCCTTGCTCAAATTGGGATAAAGGGGTAAGTCAACACGGATTCTCTAGTGGAATGAATCGTGTTAATTAATTAATTTTGCTCGGGCCGAGCATGGATAATTAATTAATTGGAGGCCCAGCTTTATTTCTTGTATTGGATCCCTGATCTGGCCCAATTAGTTGCCTAGTAATTTATTATCTCTCAGAATTCATTATTAATGGATTAATGTATTTTACATTATTTAATAATATTATTTATCTGGAATTAATTGGCTGGGTCAATTAATTGATAAATATTAGTAGCCCAATAAATTAATTAATTATATTATGGGCTGATTTAATAGAAGCCCATTGGATTATAATTAAATTAATGGGCTACAAATATATTAATATTATATAGGTTTTTGAAGCCTATATATATTAGTATTCTGTTCAGAAACTCACACAATTGATTCATAAAAATCGAGAGTGGCGTGAGTTTATAGAGAGAGAATAAATTTATTTTCTTCAGATCTCTGACCACCCAGAGGGAGAAAAAGGCCGGGACACAGATCAGAAGATCTGACACAGGAGCAACAATCGGAGCCGCGACAACACACAAGGAGGAAGGTAGCCTTACTGTAAACCCTATTATTCCTTCAACTTCTCCTTCTATAACTCCAACATGCAGTGATCCATCAAGCTTCTGTGGAGGGGGTAGAGGTCTAGGAACTAGAACTCTGACATCAATCTTCTCAGCTAAGGCTTTCTAGACTCTGGCATAGATTTTAGGGTCGCTCACCAGAAGCCATTCAGCAAAGGCTGTAACTTTGTCCATGTCAGGCCAGTACCTCCAGATGAAGTACCTCTTGATAAATTCTGCTTTGAGCGTTTCCCACCTCTAAGTCCGCTCCCATGGAATCCACATGTCAATTCTTGGCCATCTGTGAATCTTGAGATCAGTAGGCTTCTTAGCTCGTCTGTACTTATATGGAATTTCAGCTTTGTCAGGTACCATCTCTCTTGCCTCTTTCTCTGTCCTGAGTCTTAATGCTTCAAGGTCAGCAAGCCTGAGCTTCTCTACGACTTTGCTGATTTGTCTAACTTCAGCACCTCTGTCTAGAGCTCTGTCCATCGCGTCCCATATCTCTTTCATCTCCTGTTCTTGTGCTTTAGAAGGGACATACGACGGAACATGCTCTTCTTCTTCTGACTCAGCAGGTGTTTGAGATTTTGACTTAGTTCCACCCTGCTGACCAGTCTGCTGATGCTGCTGCTGTTCCTTCTCTTTTTCCTTAACGGCCTCATCGTCCTGCCCCTTTGGACCTTAGTTTTGCCCTTAGCAGGAGCTTTCTTGGGCTTATTAGCAGCCTCTGCCTCAACAATCTCCCTGGCGAGCTTCTCATTAGCCTCGATCTGAGATCTCTCCTCAGGGCTTATGAACCTCTTAGCTCCTTTCTTCAGTAGGGTTGGGAGTTTCAGCACTTTCTTCCCTTCACATGGCACCGGAGGAGGCAGAGGAGTTTCCTCCTCATCAGAATCCTCCTCGATAAAGTCAGCAATCGCCTTGATAATTTCACAAGGAGTTTGGGTTGCTGAGTCTTTTGGTCCTGAGCCGCTTGGGCCGGTCTCAACAGGCTCTACATCTCCTGCTGCTGAGACACCCTGGGCCTGACCCGTGACTTGGGGTTCAGTGGGAGCAGATTGGCGTCCAGGTGCTCCCCTTACTGATCTAGTTCCCCTCGGTGCCTTCAGTATTCTTTCCCTTTCCCCCTTTTTGGCATTATCAACTGAGCCAAGGGTAAGTATTGGAATCTTCTTGTTCAGACTTTTGTAAGCAGTGGCCAGCTGATCCAAAGCTGTCTGCATTTTCTCGAGGCGGAGGTGGAGCTCATTCCTTTCTTCAACAAGTTCAACGCCATATTTCTTTTGGGAAGAGTCCACCACGGTCTGAATTGCTTGCAACTTATTGTCCATCTTATCTTCTAGAGTCTTCTGAATATTTTGAAGTCTAAGTTCTGAGGCCTGACTCATTGAGGAGATGGATTCAACATGGGCTGACTGGGCTGCCTTAAAATCTTCAAGAAGTATCTTTGGAGCAGCCTCCATCAGTTATTGTTGCTTCTCGAACTCTGCTCGCTGAATGGATAGTGCATCTGTGAGGATAGTAGAGAAGTCCGGAGCTAGTGTGTTCTGAATTGAAGTTCTGAGCTCCTTCATCTCCTCACTATGAGCCAGAGTCGACTGCTTCCACGTCTTGTGGACCGCCTTGGCCAGAAGTCTGTTCTGAGCACCTTGAATTCTGAGTGCCTTGGCCACAGTCTTCGATCGTCGGGTCTTAGGGTTGGGCGCTACCTCGAATGCAGACCCCATCTGAAGCTGTACTGGGTCCGCGGTCTGAGAGGTACCAGCCGCCGACTTTACTGGAGGGAGGATGCTAAGTGGAACTTCAGCAGTTGAGGGTTGGACACCCTCCTCCAGTTGAGATCCCTCAACAGGCTTGTTAGGGCCTGAATCACTGGGCGGGTCTTTATCATCAGGATCGGACCCATCTGAAGGCGCGGCTGTTGTAGATGGGACTCTATCATTCACTAAGGCCAGCATCACCGCCCTTAAATCCTCTAAGGAGCAGAGGTCCGCAGGCTCTGAATAGCCTATCTTCTCGCGGATTAGAAGCTCCTCTTCATGAAGCTGTTCGCAGGTGTGGTGTTGGATCAGTCTGTTCAGAGTTGACTATGCCTGGAACATTATCAGTGTGTGAAGTCTGGCCTGCCTGGCTAAAGTAACCAAGTCAGAATGACTTGATATTTCTGGAATGGCCTCTGAGACTTCTCGGGAGGCTCTGGTTTGAAGAGCTGAGGCCTCCATCCTGATTGTCTCGGCTTCAGAAGCGGTCTTCGAATCTTCAACTTCTATCGAAGTCATCTCTTTCTCAGCAGATGGGATACTGTTGAGAGGTGGAATATCCAGTGGGGTCTGAGTAGTAAGAGTAGCAGGCTCAGCATCGGACCCTTGTTCCACTGTCTGTCCCTTGTCAACTGAAACTGTCTTCTCTGCTGAGACAGTTTTCTTAGAAGACTCTCCCTCATCACGCAGTCTGAATGGAGGGACGACTACTGCCTTAGAGACCATCTTCTGCTTCTTCGACGGTGTCTTCTGAGCATTCTTGGGAGGCGACCTCTTCAAGGTCGGAGTATAAGACTTCTTAGATCCTTTCTTGGGCTCAGCAGGCCCTGCTCCATTTTGCTGAAGGGCTGCTGCCCTACTGTGGAATCTGACCTTCTTAGGGTTGAAGTACCCTTTGTCAGCATAGACGTGGTGGTCAGCACCACAGAAGTCTTCAATCATCACTGTCAGCTTCATCCCGTAAAGAAGCTTCCCTTTGATAGTGAGACTTTTAGTGGTTTTATCAAACTTCGCAGCCTGAGTCATGAATTCTTTAAGAAAGAATTCTGTCCAGTTGACCTGCGCTCTGTCATATATCGCCATCATCATTTGCAGCTTAGGCCTGGACACTTGATCAAAAGATCCCGCTTGGCTAGTCAGTATCTGAGTGACTATATACGCCAGTGCCCTATACTGTGGCAGCATCGAGTTCTTCGGAAAGGCATCCCTAAAAGACATATGGGCTCACCGCAGAATATTTCCAAGTACTCGTCTAGCATATCATCTTTATATCCCGTAATGCTGATGCCGGTGCTGGGCAGTTGAAAGCTCCGCTGAAGAGCTTCTCGGATAGACATCTATTTGATCTCGGAGTCAGCACGGGTAGGGTCTATGACATGATGAATGATAAACCGACCACTAATATCTCCATCTACGGATTCAGAATTCAGATATAATTCTGAAACTTTTCTCGGAAGGAAGAAGGCTGGCTTCCTCGAGAGAAATCTTTCCAGTCCTGACGCCCTCAGCGCCTCAATGATATCCTCCATGAAGTCCAACTCGCAGGCATCAAATTCTATGATTGGCTCACACCAAACACGGTCCTTCTCTAGAATATCCACGATGTTGTCCGGAATAATGACTGAAACATTCTTTGTTGCCATGATTGTGATCTGTAAGATAAGATATCAGTATCGAAGAAATGTATTACAAAGAAATACGAGATACTGAATATGCATGTAAGTTTACCGAAGTAATTTATGAGTAGTTATAAGAGTAGTTTGCAAATAGCAGATGCTTTTCTCAGAAAATTCTAGGGCAGAGCAAAAATGGCGGTTTTCAATCTTTGAATGTGTTTTATATGATTAAGAAGATGAATAATTTTACATCCACGGTTCACTTTAAATCTGCTTTATGAGATGGACGACTAAGATTTAATGTTATAAAATAGGTAATGATCAAAATAGCCGCCTAAGTCAAATTACAGTTGTATATAGCCAAAGAAGTAACTTGATTAGACATGCATTTAATGCGCCGCAGAGTTCAACATACTTAGCATAGAATGTCGTGTATTAAATGTAAACCGTTATATTAAATGACATTTTCTAAGGCATTGAATACGAAGCTGAATCTGAATCATTAATGCATAAAATATTCTATTGGCTACTGAGTAGATATATGCAAACCTGTCAGTTGAACATCGTAGTCAGCTGATACCTCGTGTAGATGGTTTCTGAATCTCCATGTACTGAATGAGTTCAGTACTGAGAGTGAACATTCCTCCTTGCTGAATGCTCCTCTCTTGAATCCACTTACTGACTGGAGTCAGTAGGGTCCAGTAGACCTAGCTCTACTGAAAGTTCTCTAAATCTTGCTTCAGCTAGAGGCTTGGTCAAAATATCGGCCCTTTGATGGTCAGTATGGATCTTCTCCTTCCTGATATCCTTCTTTTCGACATGATCACGAATGAAGTGGTGCCTGATGTCCACGTGCTTGCATCTAGTATGAAGTACTGAGTGATTGCAATTGCACTGGAGCTGTCGCAAAAGTTCGGTACTTCATTCTGAATGACGTCATAGTCGCGTAGCTGCTGTCCCAGTCAAAGGATTTGGGCGCATCAACTTCTGGCAGCCATGTATTCAGCTTCAGTAGTTGACGTCGCTACTGAATGCTATTTCTTTGAAAACCATGAGATCAACTTACAGCCAAGGAACTGACAAGTTCCAGAAGTTGACTTTCGGTCAATCCTACATCCTGCATAGTTAGCATCAGAATAACCAGTTAGTTCAATATTATCATCTACTGAATACCATAAATCCATGTCAGGTGTTCCTCTGAGATAGCGGAGAATCTTCTTTACTGAGTCCATATGGCTCTTAGGATTCGCCTGAAATCGAGTGCAGACACCTACAATATAAGTTATGTCAGGTCGAGTAGCAGTTAGATATAATAATGAACCAATAATAGCACGAAATTCAGTATGGTCTACTAATACTCCCTCTTTATCAATATCGATTTTCATATTTGTGTTCATCGAGATCTTGATAGGTTTGCCGGATGTGCAACCGAACTTCTTGATGAGGTCTCGAGTGTATTTGCCTTGATTGATGAATGTTCCCTTCTCAGATTATTTGACTTGAAAACCGAGGAAATAATTCATCTCTCCCATCACCGACATCTTGAACTTATCCTTTATCATTTTCTCAAACTGCTGACACATGATGACATTCTTTGAACCGAATATAATGTCATTTACGTAGATCTGCACAAGTGATATGTCATCCTCCAGTCGAATGTTGAATATTGTGTGGTCTATTGTGCCCTTCTGAAAACCTTTCTGAAGAAGAAACTCAGATAGGGTATCGTACCAAGCCCTGGGTGCTTGTTTTAACCCATACAGAGCCTTTCTGAGTCTATAAATCAGATGTACCTGCTGAAAGCCGGGAGGCTATTCTACATAGACTTCTTCTTTCAGCACGCCGTTCAGGAACACAAGCTTCACATCCATTTGATAAACTCTGAAGCGTTGCTGTATTGCGTAGGCTAGGAATAGTCTGATTACCTCCAGTCTTGCAACTGGAGCGAAAGTTTCGTCGAAATCTATTCTTTTGGCTTGACAGTAGCCTTTTTGCCACGAGTCTAGCTTTGTTCCTTACTATGACGTTGTTTTCATCTCGCTTGTTCTTGAAGACCTATTTAGTTCCAATCACATGTTGAAGTTAGGGTCTGTCAACAAGCTCCCATACTTCGTTTCTCGCGAACTTGTTCAACTCCTTCTGTATAGCTATAATCCAATCAACATCCTTAAGAGCGTCCTCAACTGACTGAGGTTCTTCAGTAGACAAGAAGTAGGAATATAATGCGCTTTCTCCCTGACAGAATCCGGATCTTGTCTTTACACTAGCTGAAGGATCTCCAATAATTAAGTTAGAGTGTGAGCGTCCAGCCACGATCGATGATGTTTCAACTCTTCATCTGAAATTTGTTCAACACAGATAGTAGGTGAGTTAGGCATTTCAGTTGTACTATTCTGAGATTGAAGTAATTCAGTTACGAGAGTCGGGTCTACTGAGTCACCAGGTTCAGGGGCATTCAGCTTAGGAACTTCATTTGTTCCCCCTAAATTATTATCCTCAATAGAGGTCTCAGTTACCACTTGGGTTTCTTCATCGACCTGAGTTACCTGGGATTGACTCTGTTCAGTAGAGTCAATCTGTTCAACTACTTCGGTTGTTGGCTGAGATTCAGTAGTCTTATCTTCAACTTCCTCTTCTGAATCATCACCCCAACACAGCTGGATCTTTTTAACTTTGTCTTTTAAGCTCAGATCCTGTAGCTGCTTACTGATGTCCTCAGATTCTGATTTTGAGTTTCTGCTCTTGTCTTTAGTAGCAAACTCATTAAAAACAACATGAGGGCTTTCCTCCACACAAAGCGTCCGGTAGTTAAAAAGTCTTTCCATAATCCTTTCCTCCATTAGAAACAACATGAGTTTCTGACCCGGTCTGACTTGCTATCAAAAGTCTTTAACTAATCCTTTCCATTATTGTGGATAAAGCACGAATACCCAAAAATATGGAAATAAGATAAGAATGGCTTCCTACCGTTCCATAATTCATATGGTGTCTTCTGATGCAGCTTAGTCAGTAGAGATCTGTTCTGAGTGTAACATGCAGTGTCAGTTGCTTCTGCCCAGAATTTTGATGGGAGTCTTGAGTCAGCGAGCAGGGTTCTTGCTGCTTTTTTGAGTGTTCTGTTCTTTCTTTCAGCAATCCCATTTGGTTGACGCGTGCGCGCGGCAGACGTCTCATGCTCTATGCCTTCAGCTTTGCCGAACTCTTCCACCATCGAATTCAGGAACTCAGTTCCTCTGTCTGAACGTATCTTTATAATTTTGGTGTTCTTCTCGACACTGAGCTTCTTCAGAAGCGCAGGCAACTCTGTTTTGACGTCAGATTTGTTGGCAATAAATATGACCCTTGTGTGGCGCGAGTAGTCATCAATGACCACTAAAGCATACTTTTTGCCTCTGATCGTCACTGGAGAGACTGGACCGAATAAATCCATACGTAGCAGCTGAAGGATTCCATCAGTGGAAGGCGATGGAACATGCGGGTTTTGCTTCTTTGTTTGCTTTCCCTTCAGACATGCTTCACACTGAGTGTCTTTGCTGAATACTTCATTCGGCAGTCCTCTTGCTTGAGCGTTTCTGGCTAGCTTGTTGAGCGTCTTGAAATTAAGATGGCTGAGTCTTCTGTGCCAGAGCCACCCTATTATGTTATCGTTCTTCACTAGTAAGTAAGCTTCAGGTTCAGCTGAGTTCCAGTCAGCTACATAGATATTCTTTTTGCGCGAACCTGATAACACTATTTTCCTTGTAGATTTATCAATGACATCACAGAAACAAGCGTAAAAAATCACTCTATTCGTGTTATCACAAAATTAACTAACAGAGAGAAGATTATGTTGAAGTTCTTCAACATATGATACTCTTGGAACTGTGGCGGTTCCAATGCTGAGTGTTCCATAGCCTCTGGTATAGCCTTTTGCATTGTCTCCAAACTCGATTCTGGCTCCTTCTTCAGTAGTATAATTCTTCAGTAGGTCCTTCTGGTATGTCATGTGTCTTGAGCATCCGCTGTCCACATACCAAGGGTCCTTGTGCACCTGCAAAATAGAATTATATTCAAGTACCCTTTATTTTTGATTTTGGGTCCTTAGATGTTAGTTTTGGAAACCCAAATATGTCTCAGGACCGTTGTGGTCTCAGACAGTTTCTTTCCACTCTGATCAACATACTTGACCACTGGACTAGTCAATGCTGATTTATGAGGTTTCACTGGTTCAGGAGTCCTGATCTTCTGAGTTGGTGGACTGTTGACCTTAGTCTTCTGAACGACTTTCTTCTTCCTTTTCTGACTTCTGGATCCTCTCCTGACTATAGGATCATAGTAGTATGACCCATACTGAGCTGGATGTGTCAGCTATGGAGGTCCATACTGATCAGCCCACTTAACTCTGTTGGTTCCCCCTTGACTGAGCTGGGGTGATTTTGAGCTAATTTTCTTGTCAGAATGCTGATAGCTAGGATGAGGTGCTTTCATCTTCTGTTTGTTCTTTGCTAGGGGGTTCAGGATTTCAGCATTAATAGTCTCCCATTGAACAAACCTATCAGCTAGCCAGTTCTCTGAGCATACTGGGGCAGATGAGGAGGCTCCATGGCTGAACCCGAGTCCTTCCTTGCAGTGCTTAGGCTTGTTGCTGGCTAGCATTGCCTAATGCTTTTTTTCAGCACCCATGTACCTGATAACTCTTGCTTCAGTAGACTCAATTCAGTATCCTTCTAAGTCAAGTCATTGGTCAGTACTGAGATCTGATCTTCTTGATGCTGAGACTTGGTCATTAGAGAAATGATCTCCTCTCTGAGTCTCAACACAAGTCCTTCTGACTCAGTAGTAACCTGACTCTCTTGACAAAGTCTCTGATTTTTCACTTTCAGGGTATCCAACTCCTGAAGAGTCTTACTGAGCTGCAGGCTCATCTGAATCTGCTCATCTAATAGTTCTTCATACGCGATTGAGATATCCAGATTCTCTTCTGCACCTGAAATAGTGTCGTGTGTGAAGTGTGAAGAGGAGTTAAATGGAGCGTGAGAGTTTACCTCATCCTCTTCTCCTGCCATATGACACTTCTCAGCATCTTCTTCAAGCTCTACGGCCATGAATGTCGCTTCATCGTCTGATAAATCCATGAAGGAGTCGACTTCATCAGAGTCGTCTGAGAGTTCACTTGCAATATATACTTAACGCTTCTTGATGAACTTCTCCCTTCCAGCTTTACGTGCTGCTCTCTCAGCAGTACTGAGCTTAGGACAGTCATATTGGTAGTGTCCTGGCTTCTTGCAGTTGTAACAGGTGGTGACTCTATCTTCTTTGCTCTCATTGTCTTTCAACTGAGCCGAGTCCTCCTGTTTCCTGCAATCAGAAGTATGTGATTTAGGAGTGCGCTTGCGTGTATATTCTGACTTACCCTTTGAGTCTCTGACAACTCTAGAGAGTTTTCTGTACCTCTCCTTCTCCTTCTCCTTCTGATACTTCACGACAAGCATTGCATATTTCTTAGTGAGGTTTCCTTCTTGTAGATCACTGAGTGAAGGTTCTGCCTTGCTAGATGCAGGAGCTGCAGTGCTGACTGATGCTTTGAAAGCATGGTCGATTTGAGTGTCAGCTTCAGCTCGCTGATTCCTTTGCGGTAGCCCGAACTCGAACTCCTTAGCTTTTAATTCTGAAAAGATATGAACAGGAGAAACAATATCAAGGTCAGAATGTCTCAGCAATGTAGCAAATGGAGTCCAATGTCCGTACGACAGTGCTCTCAATATTTTGAGATTCCTTTCTCGGTTGGAGAAAGTCTTCCCAAGCCCGTTGATGGTTTTCATCAGATTCGTAAATCTGACGTTAAGATCTTCAATGGTGTCGCTAGGCATGAGAGACAGTCTGTCTAGCTTCTGAAGCTCCAGCACTAGTTTGTTCGCCTTGATCTTCTAAGTCCCCCGACTCAGTATCGCTAGAGCATCCCAGAGTTGCTTCGCGAACTTGTAGTCCTGAACTCTTCCGAGGTAGGAATCACTCAGGGTGGTCAGTATGGCGTTTCTGGAAACCCGGTCCAGATTGTGAAGCTTCTTCTCCTCAGGGGTGAATATGCTTCTATCTTTAGGGATCTTCTTCCCGGTTACCATGCCACCTCCTTGTGCTGGATCCTGGGTTTCGACAGTATCAATCATAGGAATGGTAGGTCCATCTTCCAGTACCTCTGTCATGCTGTCGTGGAGGGAAGTCAGATGTGCTTCCATTCTGACTCGCCATACCCCGTAGTTCTCTACTGAGAACATGAGTACCATCCTGATTCCTGACATATCAGACATTGTAGATTGTGATATGAATGAAGAATGATATGCAGTGAAAACGTTTTTTTGGATCCTTTCAAGTAGACCAATTTCAAAAAACAAGAGTCTTAGAGAACTCCTCCTCTGATACCAATTGTTGGTCCCGAGATAAACGTTCAGGTGTAGAGGGGGGGTGAATACACCTGAAAACTTTCTCAGCTTAAAATGCTGAACAGTCCTTTTCAGGAAGATGCCGTACTGAACAGGTTCAGTAGACCAGATAAGTTGTTCTGAATCTCGTGGCAGAGTGACTGACTTCACTGAGGCCTGCTAGCTGACTTAGGTCAGAATTCAGTACCATTCAGTAGAAGTTCAGTAAAGTGCGGAAATGTGTAGGCCCAATTCACTTTGAGTTAGAAAACACATTTAGGAAAATTGTTTCAGTATATTAGTGCAGTCTATTAAGCTTTGTTGAAAAACAGTTGAATGATTTGAAAGATATTTTCAGTATGAACAATAATAAATGCACCAATAAACAAAAAAAAGCACACAGAACACAAGCGATTTTAAAGTGGTTCGGATCCAGCAATCATACGTCCACTGTCCCGAAAAGATCAGGAGGCTATTTTATTATACTGACTTAGTCTCTGTCGGTGTGTGCAATGGACAAACACTGGTCTTGATATTTATACTTAGCAAGTCTCAGTTTACAAGGTATCAAACTGAAGTGTTTGACATACTCTCCAACTATGAAGGACTTCTTTACAATAAAGAATAGTTCAAGGATGAACTCCTTTGATCTAAGCTATAGATATGGTCTGTTGAGCTTAGGTTAGAGGGAATGGAACGAGAAAGTGGCTTCTAGAGCGACGAACGGTAAAGTATAAACTCTAGGTTCGTATTCAGTCGCTTGGATACTAGAGGCTTAAAGTCTGATTCAGCTCGGTTCCCTTTGAGCAAATATGTTGCCTTTCGCTTGGAATAGCTCTTTGAAGATCTTGCGGAAAGCTTTAAGTCTATTCTAAGTTGCTCGTAATTGCTCGCGTGTTCTTGATTTCTAGGTGTGCTTTGATTTGAATTCTTCCCTCTATTTATAGATGAGAGGCATGGAAATATCTATTGGAGACGATGATCCATGTGCCTCTCTCTTTTGGGTAGCTAATGGCTCTTTCAAAGAATGGTGGCAGAGTCCTTTCCCTCCATTTCCGGAAAAGTGTTAACTTGCAGCTTTAATCTGAAAGTAGATAGCTAGCTGCTTGTCATTGGTCGAGGCTGAAGAAAGTAGGTGAGACAAACAGACTTCAAGTCAGATCAGAAGCTGACTCCTGTATACCTCGTATGACTCTACTGATTTTAGTTATAAGATCTCTAACAGTCAGGCGACTGTCTGGCCGTTGCTGAGTCTAATCCATGTTCAGTAGCATACTCCTACTGTTTAGCTCTACTGAAGTTCAACTCTGAGTTCAGTGAACTGCTCCTACTCAGTCCAGCACTACTGAGTCTTCTTCTCATGGTACAGAAGCTGATAGTCTACTGAAAAATCAGCAGACAAAACTGAACGCCTGAACCATGTAGGAAGGATGTCTACAGAGTCTGAAACTCTCAGAGACAGATACAAAACAAATACAAGTGAATGGTTCATCAATTAAAGTAGGGTTTTGGGATCATTCCAATCTACTGAGCACTAGGCTACTGAATCATCTCCCAACAGCATCTTTCTTACAGTTGTAGAATGAAGAAGGTCTGCTTGATCTTGGTTCTGACTTTTCGGGCTTCGAAGCAGATTCTTCATTCCGACAATCAGAGAGTTTCTGGTTATGATCTTCTTTAGAAGGTGATTCATACTTACCTCGGGATTTTTGGTAGGATTTCTTCAGTTTAATCCTCCTATCCTCCTCTCTCTAATATTTAAGGGTCAGTAGAGCATAGCGTTTAACCAAGGTTCCTTCCGTAGGAATTGAGACTGAGCTTGTTGACAATGTCTGGTTGCTTACTGCTGCTTGTGGAGTGCTGACTAATACATTTAGGGCATGATCATGTGAGGTGTCAGCTCCATCCCTTATCTTGTGAGGTAGATTGAACTCTAACTCCTCTGCCTTCCATTCAGAAAAGATATGGTCAATAGAAACAGAATCAAGGTCAGAGTGTCGAAGATACGTAGCGAATGAACTCCATCATCCTTTCAGGCAATGCCCGCAGTATCTTAAGGTTTATCTCACTATTCGAGAGCGTCTTCCCTAGCCCGTTAATTGAATTCATGATCTTGGTGAATCTGTCGTTTAGATCTTCAATCTTCTCATTGGGCATGAGGGTGAGCCTCTCAAGCTTCTGAAGCTCCAGCGTTAGTTTGTTGTTCTTTATCTTCTGAGAATCCCAACTCAGTAACGCCAGCGCATCCTGGAGTTCCTTCGCGGACTTGCAGTCCTGAACCCTGTCTAAATAAGAATTGTGAAGCTTTATCTATATTGTGAAGCTTCTTATATATTGTTGTTAGAATAGCATTACGAGAAACTCTATCTATATTGTGAAGCTTCTTCTCTTCCGGCGTGTATTCAGATTTGTCTTTGGCGACCATCTCCCCTGTCTCGTCTCCACCTTCCTTGATGAATTTGACACTATTAATCATATTAATGATTGGACCAATTTCTAGCACATCAGACATGCTGTCGTGTAGTGAGGTCATATGTGCCTCCACCCTCCCGCGCCATACTCCATAGTTCTCTACTCAGAACATGGGTACCATCCAGATCCCTGATATATCATACATAGCAGTATAATGGATTATGGATGTATGAAGAGATGTTACGCTGTGAAAAATGTTTTCAAAAAGATCAGTTCGAGTAGACCAGTTTCAGAAAACAAGAGTCAAAAGAACCCCTGCTGTGATACCAATTGTTGGTCCCGAGTCAAACGTTTAGGTGTAGAGGGGGGTGAATACACCTAAAACCTCTTTCTCAAACTTAGAAGGCAAACAGTCCGCTTAACGGAAGATGTCTACTGAATGGATTCAGTAGACCAGATGATGAGTGGTTTTTATACCATCTCATCGTGTTCTTTTTAAGCTTATTTACATCATTTTCTATTCATTTTTAGCTTTTGTTGTGTTTGGAATCGTATACTTTCGATAGTTTTTGGTTTTAAACGTTTCTCGCGCGTTTTGAGCATATTTGGTGGTATTTAGCACCAAAATGAAAGAAACAATGACCATTGATGCATTGTTTGCAAAGATGGAGTTGTTTGGATGAAGAATGAAGATGATTTGAAGTCGGATGTTGAAGAAACCGTATTTCGGAGCTCTTGTAACAAGGCAGTTAGTAAATCGCGTGGTATACGGATCTAATGATCTTAGAATCAGATCTCCATGGTCCACATCATATTTCTATGTGTTAGGAACATTGTGGCAAAGTTTTGTGGCCATCCAACGGCCAACAAATGAGATATAACGTTTTTTCCAAAACGCGACAGTGCAAGAAATTGTGTTCGGCCAAAGCACGCGTACCGCGGTCTGCGTTTTGTGCTGGACTGCGGTCAGCTATGTTCTGACTCAAAAATTAAGATTTTCGTGGGGTCGGACCGCGGGCCGCGTCTGTTTTTTCCCAAATACATCTTTTCTCGGCCCGTAACGTATGTAAACCCTTCTGGACTTCTTTCCTACAAACCACACACCCTAATTAAGACCTTTTCCACCCTCCAAAGCAGAGGAACACCTAAGGCATCCCTCTGTTGAAGATTCAGGGCGAAGAATGAAGACTACGACCGAAGAACCAAGTGCAAGGATCAATCTACGAGGTTCTAAGTTGTATACTACTATCTTAGTTTTGTTTAGGGTTTTTTATAGTTATTTCTATGAATACTTTTTGCATATCCTGTGATTGTTTTCCTACGAATATGAGTGGCTAAATCCCCTTGTGTGGGTGTTTAGCAGGATCTACGTTTTTGATGAATTGATTCAAACCCTAGTTTTTCAATGAATGAATTATTTTGTTTCTTAATTGTTGAGTCTGCTTTTGATTTCTCTATGATTCTTTAATGTGACTGGCCATCATCCTAGATAATTACAGAGAATATAGGGAATAGATAATACGGCGCATCTTACCCGGTTATTTATTTAGACCTGCAATTAAGTGTCTAGATTGTCGCCATTGGTTTGGGATAGTTTAGATGGTTCCTTAAATCATTGAGCATGATACGATCCTTAGGTTCATGATATGTCACTTGATTGACCCTTAGGATTATAAGTTAGAGATCTCCCGCCATCATATGGAATCCCTAGAGCCTTAGTGGATGAACCAACAAAATAAATTCATAAATGCTACCTAGAGAATGGGAATAAATCGATCATCTTAGGCATCGTGATTGTTAAACCTCCGCAGTCTTCATCAATCTCGAAACCACACCCATTAACCTACTTCGCTTTGCTCTTACTTATTTTTCTACTTTCTTGCTATTTTAACTCCATAGTTTAGAATAAACCAAACCCAGTTTAGGACCAAGTAGATAGTGAAATAATTAGTGTTGGGAGATGATTCAGTCTTCTCACAATCGGTTGAGAGATAACTCAGTAGCCCAGTGCTCTGAATATTTGCTGAAGATTTGAAGATCCCAAAACCCTACTTTGAGTGATGAACCATTCAGTTGTAATATGTTCTGTTTTGTCTCTAAGGTTTAAGACTCAGTAGACACTCTTCATTTAGTTCAGGCACTCAGTAGATTATCAGCCTTTGTACCCGAAGAAGACGACTCAGTGATACTGGACTCAGCAGGAGCAGTATGCTGAAAGGAGTCAGTAGAACTGAACTCAGCAGGAGTAGTTCACTGAACTCAGAACTGATCTTCAGTAGAGCCGACTCAGTAGAAGCATGCTACTGAATTTAGATCAGACTCAGCAACGGCTAGACAATCTTCCAAACTGTCAGAATTTACTAACTCTAAATCAGCAGAGTCATACGAGGAAGAGAGAAGTCAGCTTCAGATCTACCTTGAAGACTATTCTGTCTCACCTACCTTCCTTAACCTCGACCTATGACGAGCGGCCAGCTGTCATATTCTGATTAAAGTTGCATGTCAACAACTTTCCAGAAATGGAGGGAAAGGACACTGCAACCATACTTTGAAAGAGCCGTTAGCTACCCAAAAGAGAGAGACACAAGGATCGTCGTCTCCAACGGATCTGTCCTTGCCTCTACTCTATAAATAGAGGGATACAATTCAAATTGAAGCTCACCCATGACACAGACAGAACACAAGAGCATTCACGAGCAACTAAAAACGTTCTAAGTCTTCCGCAACAAGTTCGAAGAGTAATCTCCGGCGAAAGACGACATACTCGCTCATAGGGAACCAAGCTGAACTATAATTATAAAGCCTATAGTATCCAAGCGACTGAACACGAATCTAAGTCTTTACTTAACCGTTCGTCACTCTAGAAGCCACTTTCTCGTTCCCTATCCCTCTAACCTAAGCTCAGCTGATCATATCCATAGTTTAGACGAAGGAGTTCATATCTGAACTGATCCTTATTGTAAAGGACTCCTTCATAGTTGGAGAATTTTTCAAACACTTAGTTTGATACTCTGTAAACTGAGACTTGCTCAGTATAAATCTTAAGACCAGTGTTTGTCCAGTGTACAAACTGACTGAGACTATCTCAGTATAATACATAACCTCCTGATCATTCGGGACAGTGGACGTAGGATTGTTGGATCCGAACCACTTTAAAAACTGCCTGTGTTCTGTGTTCGTTTTTCTGTTTTAACTATTGCATTGATTACTGTTCATACTGGAAGTATTTCTAAAATCATTCAACTGAGTTTCAGCAAGCTTAATCGATTGCACTAATATACTGAAACTGTTTTATTAAAAATGTTTTCTAAACTCAACTGAATTTGGGCCTACACTTTTCCGCACTACTGAACTTCTGCTGAACGGTACTGAATTCTGACTCCAGCCAGCTAGCAGACCTTAGAGAAGTCAGTCACTCTGCCACGCGATTAAGAATAGCTTATTTTGTCTACTGAACTTGTTCAGTACGACACTCTCCTGAAACGGACTGTTCGCGTTTAAAGTTGAGAAATCAGTTTTCAGGTGTATTCACCCCCCCTCTACACCTGAACGTTTATTCTCGGGACCAACAATTGGTATCAGAGCGGGAGTTCTCTAAGACTCTTGTTATTCTGAAACTGGTCTACTTGAACGGATCCAGAAAACGTTTTCACTGCATATCATTCTTCATTCAAATCATTATCTACTATGTCTGATATGTCAGGAATCAGGATGGTACCCATGTTCTCAGTAGAGAACTATGGAGTATGGCGGGTCATAATGGAGGCACATCTGACCTCCCTCCATGATAGCATGACAGAGGTACTAGAGGACGGACCTATCGTTCCAATGATTGATAGTGTCGTAGCTCAGGACTCAGCATAAGGAGGAGGAATGGTGACCGGGAAGAAGATCCCTAAAGACAGAAGTCTCTTCACCCCAAAGGAGAAGAAGCTTCACAACTTACACCGGGTCGCCAGAAACGCCATACTGACCACTCTGAGCGATTCTCATCTCGGGAGAGTTCAGGACTGCAAGTCCGCCAAGGAACTCTGGGATGCTCTAGCGCTACTGAGTCGGGGGACTCAAAAGATCAAAGTGAACAAGCTGGCGCTGGAACTTTAGAAGCTGGAGAAACTATCTCTCAGGTACTCCATTGAAGATCTCAATGTCAGATTCATGGATATGATGAATTCTATCAACGGACTGGGAAAGACATTCTCCAACCGAGAGATGAAACTCAAGATTTTGAGGGCACTGCCAGACGGTCAATGGACTCCCTTTGCTACTTTATTGCGACATTCTTATTTAGATGTTACTCCTGAACATATCTTTTCAGAACTTAAAGCTGAGGAGTTCGAGTTTGGCGTACCTCAACGGAAGCAGCGAGCTGAAGCTGACACCCAAATCGACCATGCCTTCAAAGCATCAGTCAGCACAACAACTCCAACCTCTAGCAGGGCTGAACCTTCACTCAGTGACTTACAAGAAGGAAATCTGGCTAAGAAGTACGCGCTGCTTGTCGTGAAGTATCAAAAGGAGAAGGAGAGGCGCAGAAAGCTCTCAAGAGTCGTCAGAGACTCCAATGGTAAGACTGAATATACACCTAGGCGCACTCTTGACTCACATACTTCTGAATGCAGGAAACAGGAGGACTTAGCTCAGTCGAAAGACAACGAAAGAAAAGAAGAGAGAGTCACTACCTTCTACAACTACAAGAAGCCAGGACTTTATCAATATGATTTTATTGAGCTCAGTACTGCTGAGAGAGCAGCACGCAAAGCTCGAAGGGAGAAGTTCATCAAGAAACGATAAGCATACATTGCTGGTGAACTCTCAAACGACTCAGATGAAGTCGACTCCTTCATGGATTCATCCGACGATGAAGCGGCATTCATGGCCGTAGAGCTTGTGGAAGACGCTGAAAAGTGTCTCATGGCAGGAGAATAGGATGAGGTAAACTCTCACGCTCCACTTAACTCCTCTTCACACTGCACACACGACACTATTTTAGGTGCAGATGAGAATCTGGACGTCGCGATCGCATATGAAGAACTACTCGACGAGCAGATTCAGATGAGTCTGCAACTAAGTAAGACTCTTCAGGAGTTGGATACCCTGAAAGTGGAGAATCAGAGACATTCTCAGGAGAGTCAGGTTGCTACTGAGTCAGAAGGACTTATGTTGAGACTTAGGAAGGAGATAAACTCTCTGATGGCCAAGTCTCAGCATCAAGAAAATCTGATCTCAGTACTGACCAATGACTTGACTCAGAAAGATACCGAACTTAGTCTACTGAAGCAAGAGTTGTCAGGACTTCAGACCGAGCATGAACTGCTGAAGAAAAGTGTCTGGAGAAACCTGATGACAGAGCGGTATATAGGCGCTGAAAAGAAGCTTGAGGCGAAACTAGCAAGCAACAAGCCTAAGCACTACAAGGAGGGACTTGGATTCAGCCATGGATCCTCCTCATCTGCCTCCGTATGCTCAGAAAACCGGCTAGCTGATAGATTTGTTCAAGGGGAGACCTTCAATGCAGAGATTCTGAACCCCCTAGCCAAGAACAAACAAAAGATGAAGGCACCTCATCCCAGCTATCAGCATTCTGACAAGAAGATCAGTGCCAAATCACCCCATTTCAGTCACGGGGGAACCAACAAAGCTAAGTGGGCTGATCAGTATGGACCTTCGCAGCTGACGCATCCAGCTCAATATGGGTCATACTACCATGATCCTATAGTCAGGAGAGGACCTAAAAGTCAGAAGAAGAAAAAGAAAGCCGTGCAAAAGGCAAAGGTCAGCAGTCCAGCCACTCAGAAGATCAGGACTCCTGAACCTGTAAAGCCTCAGAAGTCAGCATCGACCAGTCCAGTGGTCAAATATGTTGATCAAAGTGGGAAAAACTGTCTGAGACCACCAGGGTCGTAAGACAGATCTGGGTTTCCAAAACTAACATCTAAGGACCCAGAAAAAAATAAATAAAGGGTACCTAAATAAAATTCTTTTTTGCAGGTGCACAAGGACCCTTGGTATGTGGACAATGGTTACTCAAGATATATGACAAAGCAAAAGGACCTACTGAAGAATTATACTACTGAAGAAGGACCCTAAATCGAGTTTGGAGACAACACAAAAGGCTATACCAGAGGCTATGGAACACTCAGCATTGGAACCGCAATAGTTCCAAGAGTATCATATGTTGAAGGACTTCAGCATAATCTTCTCTCTGTTAGTCAATTTTGTGATAACTCGAATAGAGTGATTTTTGATGCTGGTTTCTGTGATATCATTGATAAATCTACAGGGAAAACAATGTTGTCAGGTTCACGCAAAAAGAATATCTATGTAGTTGACTGGAACTCAGCTAAACCTGGAGCTTGTTTGTTAGCCAAGAACGACAACAGAACGGGTTGGCTCTGGCACAGAATCAACTTCAAGACGCTCAACAATCTAGCTAGAAACACTCTAGCAAGAGGACTGCCGAATGAAGTATTCAACAAAGACACTCAGTGTGAGGCATGCCTGAAGGGAAAGCAAACAAGGAATCAAAATCCTCCTGTTCCATCTCCTTCCACTGATGGAATCCTTCAGCTGCTATATATGGATTTATTCGGTCCAATCTCTCCGGTGACGATCAGAGGCAAGAAGTATGCTTTAGTGGTCATTGATGACTACTCGCGCTACACATGGGTCATATTTATTACCAATAAGTCTGACGTCAAAACAGAGTTACCAACGCTTCTGAAAAAGCTCAGTGTCGAGAAGAACACTAAGATCATCAAGATACGTTCAGACAGAGGAACTGAGTTCCTTAACTCGATGGTGGAAGAGTTCTGCAAAGCTCAAGGCATAGAGCATGAGACGTCTGCCGCGCGCACACCTCAACAAAATGGGGTTGCTGAAAGGAAGAATAGAACACTAAAAGAAGCAGCAAGAAGCCTGCTCGCAGACTCAGGACTCCCAACCAAATTCAGGGCAGAAGCTATTGACACTGCATGTTACACTCAGAACAGATCTCTACTGACAAAGCAGCATAAGAAGACACCATACGAATTATGGAACGGCAGGAAGCCTTCTTTATCTTATTTCCATATTTTTGAGTGTTTGTGCTTTATCCACAATAATGGGAAGGATTAGTTGAAGACTTTTGATAGCAAGTCAGACCATAGAGTCTTCTTAGGATACTCCCGGGTCAGCAAAGCCTTCAGAGTCTTTAACTATCGAACCCTTTGCGTGGAGGAAAGCCCTCATGTTGTTTTTAATGAGTTTGCTACTGAAGACAGGAGCAGGAACTCTAAACCAGAATCTGAGGACATCAGTAAGCAGTTATAGGATCTGATCTTGAAAGATAAAGTTAAAAAGATCCAGCTGTGTTGGGATGATGATTCAGATGAAGAAACTGAAGATAAATCTACTGAATCTCAGCCAGCAGCAGAAGTAGCTGAATTGATTGACTCTACCGAACAGAGTCAATCCCAGATAACATAGGTCGATGAAGAAACCCAAATGGTAACTGAGACCTCTACTGAGAATAATAATTCAGGGGGAACCAATGAAGTTCCTGAGCTAAATGCCCCTGAACCTGGTGACTCAGTAGATCATACTCTCGTAATTGAATTGCTTCAATCTCAGAATATTATAACTTAAATGCCTAACTCACCTACTATCTGTGTTGAACAAATTAAAGATGAAGAGTTGAAACATCGTAGATCGTGGCTGGACGCTCACACTTCTAATTTAATTATTGGAGATCCTTCAGCAAGCGTAAAGACAAGATCCAGATTCTGTCAGTGAGAAAGTGCATTATATTCATGCTTCTTGTCTACTGAAGAACCTCAGTCGGTTGAGGATGCATTTAAGGACGCTGATTGGATCATAGCCATGCAGGAGGAGCTGAATCAGTTCATGAGAAACGAAGTATGGGAGCTTGTTGACAGACCCCGACATCAACATGTGATTGGAACTAAATGGGTCTTCAAGAACAAGCGAGATGAAAACAATGTTATAGTAAGGAACAAAGCAAGACTTGTGGCAAAAGGCTACTGTCAAGCTGAAGGAATAGATTTCGACGAAACTTTCGCTCCAGTTGCAAGATTGGAGGCAATCAGACTATTCCTTGCCTACGCAACACATCAGAGATTCAGAGTTTATCAAATAGATGTGAAGTCTGCGTTCCTGAACGGCGTGCTGAAAGAAGAAGTCTATGTAGAACAACCTCCCGGCTTTCAGCAGGAACATCAGGTTTACAGACTCAGAAAGGCTCTGTATGGTTAAAACAAGCACCCAGTGCCTGGTACGATACCCTGTCTGAGTTTCTTCTTCAGAAAGGTTTTCAGAAGGGCACAGTAGACCGCACATTATTCAGCATTCGACTGGAAGACGATATCCTACTTGTGCAGATCTACGTAGACGACATAATCTTCGGATCAAAGAACGTCATCATGTGTCAGCAGTTTGAGAAAATGATGAAGGACAAATTCGAGATGTCAATGATGGGAGAAATGAACTATTTTCTCGGTTTTCAAGTCAAACAATGCAAGAAGGGAACGTTCATCAATCAAGGCAAATACACTCGAGACCTCATCAAGAAGTTTGGTTGCACATCCGGCAAACCAATCAAGATCCCGATGAACACGAACATGAAAATCGATCCTGATAAAGAGGGAGTATCAGTAGACCATACTGAATTTCGTGCTATTATTGGTTCATTATTATATCTAACAGCTACTCGACCTGGCATAACTTATGTTGTAGGTGTCTGAGCTCTATTTAAGGCGAATCCTAAGCAGAGTCATATGGACTCAGCAAAGAAGATTCTCTGCTATCTCAGAGGAACACCTGACATGGGTTTATGGTATCCAGCTGATGATAATATTGAACTAACTGGTTATTCTAATGCTGACTATGCAGGATATAGAATTGACCGAAAGTAAACTTCTGGAACATGTCAGTTCCTTGGCAGTAAGCTGATTTCATGGTTTTCAAAGAAACAGCATTCAGTAGCGACGTCAACTACTGAAGCTGAATATATGGCAGCCGGAAGTTGCTGCGCCCAAATCCTTTGGCTGAGACAGCAGCTACGCGACTATGATGTCATTCAGAATGAAGTGCCAATCTTCTGCGACAGCACCAGTGCAATTGCAATCACTCAGAATCCTGTACTTCACACAAGATGCAAGCACGTGGTCATCAGACACCACTTCATTCGTGATCATGTCGAAAAGAAGGATATCAGGATGGAAAAGATCCATACTGACCACCAAAGGGCAGATATTCAGACCAAGCCTCTAGCTGAAGCCAGATTCAGAGAACTTTCTGTAGAGCTAGGTCTGCTGGACCCTACTTACTCCAGTCAGTTAGTGGATTCAGGAGAGAAGCATTCAGCATGGGGGAAATGTTCACTCTCAGCACTGAGTAAAATCAGTACGTAGAGACTCAATAACTATCTACACGAGGTATCAGCTGACTACGATGTTCAGCTGACAGGTTTGCGTATCTCTACTCAGTAGCCAATGACATATTCTGTGCATTTATTACTCAGATTCAGCTTCGTATTCAATGCCTTAGAAAATGTCATTTAGTATAACGGTTTACATTTAATACACGACATTCTATGTAAAATATGCTGAACTCTGCGACGCATTTAATGCATGTCGTATCAAGTTACTTCTTTGGCTATTTACAACTGTATTTTGACTTAGGCGGCTAAAATGTTCATTTCCTATTTTATAACATTAAATCCTAGCCGTCTATCTTAAAAGCTATTTCAAACTGAACCGTGGATTTATTAACTGTTCATCTTCTCTAACATATATAAACACGTTCAAAGTTAGAAACCGCCATTTTTACTCTGCATATTTTCGAACCCTAGTTTTCTGAGAAAAAGCTTTGCCTCCTTGCAAACCCGTTTTCAAAACTCGCAGAAACTCTTTGGTAAACTTTTCATGATCATTCAGTATCGTATATGATAATTTCAATATTTTTCGTTCGATACTGAGTTCTTGTTCTTGCAGATCACTGAATATGGCAGGAAGAGATGTTATCGCTCCAGTGAACATGAAAGAGAGCCTCGAGAAAGATCGTGTTTGGTTCGAGCCGATGATGGAGTTTGACGCATGCGATCTAGATTTCGTGGAGGAAATCTTTGATTCGCTGAGGGCGACTTGGTCTGGAGAAGTTCCTATCTAGGAAGCCATCATACTTCCTCCTTCGCCAGATAGCTGAACTGTATCTGAACTCCGAGTCAGCCGAAGGGGACATCCGATGCAGATGTGTCACCCATATTCTTGGAGACCCCGCTCGCGTCGTTCCTGAGATCAAGCATATATCTATCAAGGAAGCACTTCAGCGAAGCTTCCAACTTTCGAGCGAAGGATTTATAATAGCGGGCTATAAAGACGATCTCATGGATGAGTATCTGGAAGTATTCTGCGGGAAGCCAACAACATTCAGAGCAGCCTTCCCAAAGAGTGTTATGCTTCCTCAGTATAGAGCCCTCGCATACATAGTGACTCAGATACTGACGAGTCAGGCCAGCTCGTTCGACTAAGTATCGAGATCGAAGATTCAGCTTATGATGGCCATTCACGATCATGCTAAGATCAACTGGGCTGAATTCTTCCTGAAGGAGTTTACGACTCAGGCTGGCAAATTCGATCGTTCAGACAACTGCCTGTCAGTGAAGGGAAAACTATTATACGGGACAAAGCTATCTGTCATGATAGAGGACCTCTGCGGAGTTGATAATGTGGTGTACGCTGACAAGTTATACTTCAACCGGAAGAAAGTCAGATTCCAGAGCAGGGCAGCGGCCCTTCAGCAGATTGGGTCAGGGGCTGCTGATCCCAAGACCGGCACTCAGAAGACCTCCACCCCCATGAAGAAGAGGTCCCCTCCAAAGTCTACTCCAAAGGCTCTGACCAAGAGACTGAAGAAAGTCAGTGAGGTCGTACCAATGGTAGTTTCTAAACTAACTCTGCAGCTGAGGGACGAGTCTGAATCCTCAGAGAAGACTCCATTAGTGGAAAAGGCCGTCTCCACTGAACGAGCCGAGACAGTGGACCGAGGGGTCGAAGCTGAACAGATCCCTGCGATTGAGAGCCCCTTAGACGTTGCTCTACTGAGCAGCGTTCCGTCTGCTGAGAAGCAACCGTCTCCCATCGAAGTAGAAGATTCTGAGACGGCTTCTGAATCAGAATCAATCGGGATAGAGGCTTCCGCTCTACAATCAAGAGCCTCCCGAGAGATTGCTGAATGAATTCCGGAGATAGCCAGCCACACTGATCTCATCATACTGGCAAGGCAGGCTATGCTCCACATGCTGATCAGATTCCAGGAGTTGTCTACTCTGAACAGATTAATCAAACACCACTCTTGCGAACAGCTCCACGAGGAAGAGCTGATGATAAGGAACAAAATTGGCTACTCAGAGCCATCTAACCTATGTTCCTTGGAAGATTTGAGGGCTGCCATGCTAGCCTTGCTGAATAATCGACAACCTGTTTCAGCAACGGCACCCTCAGACGGGTCTGACCCCGATGGTCAGTACCCACCCCGTGATTCAGGCCCTGAGAAGCCTGATGAGGGAACTTAACTGGACAAGGATGCAACCACCTCTACCGTTGAACCTCCTCTCAGCATCCTTGGACCAGGTCAGTTGGAGGCTGGTACCTCGAAGTTAGCAGAACCCGCTCAACTCTTACTTGAATCTGCTTTCGAGGTAGCACCCAGCCCTAGAAGCCGACGTTCGAAGTCAGTGGCCAGGGCCCTGAGGAGTCAAGGAACGCAGAACAGACTCCTCGCCCGCGCCGTCCATAAGACATGGAGGCAGACCGCTCAGGCTCAGAGTGCGGAGATCAAGGGGCTTAAAATGATGATTCAGAACACGCCTGCTCCTGATTTCTCCAATATACCGAATGAAGCACTTGTCACTCAACGAGCCGACTTCGAAGAGCAACTGAAGTTGATTCAGGCTGGCCAAGCAAAGCTTCTGGAAGAATACAAGGCCGCCCAGTCAGCTCACACTGCATCTGTCTCTTCCATTTCTCAGGCCTCCGAACTCAGAATCAAAAATATTCAGAAGGCCATGGAAGACAGAGTGGATAAAAAGTTGCAAGATTTCCAGACAGCAGCCGACGCCTCTCATGAGAAATACAGCGAACAACTTACTGAAGAGAGAAACGAACTGCATGAATGATTCACAAAGCTGCAGTACGCCTTGGATGATCTGTCTGCAGCATATACAAGTCTGGATAAGAATGTACTAGTCCCACCCCTGGCGTATATGCTGATGCCAAAAAGGGGGAAGGTAAGCTGAAGATTACAGAAGGGAAGGTACTGAGAGTACCAAGAGGAATGAGGACAATGGCCGGAGCAACTCAGAGTCAGCAAACTGCTCCCACTGGTCCATCTACTCAGTCTGGCGAGGCCCAGGGTGTCTCAGTAGCAGGCGATGTAGTGTCTGCTGAGACTAGCCCAAGCGGCTCAGGACCCAAGGACTCTGCTACTCAAGCAACCCAAACTCCAAGTGACATAATCAAGGAGATTGTTGTGTACGCAGAAGAGGAGTTAGAAGAGGAAGAGGCCCCTCTACCTCCTCCAGTTGCCGGAAAAGGCAAGAAGATACTGAATCTTCCAACTCCTCCTTCTAAAAAGAAAGGACCTAAAAGATACATCACTCCGAAGGAAGAAGCTCAGATTGCTGCGGATGAAAAACTTGCAAGAGAAACTGCCGAGGCTGAGGCTGCCAATAAGCCAAAGAAAAATCCAGCCAAAGGCAAGACCAAAGCTCCAGCAGGTGGTAGAAAATCTGGTTCAAGACTGCCTCCAAGAACATTAAAGCTGAGTGACGAGGCAGACAAAGAAAAAGAAAAGAAGCAGTAGCAGCAGCAGACAACTGGTCAGCAGGGTACTTCAAAGGTAAAATTATCTACTCCTGCTGATTCAGAAGAAGAAGTTCATGTACCCTCCTATGTCCCCTCGAAGAGTCAAGAGCTTGAAATGCAAGAAATTTGGGATCAGATGGAGAGGTATCTCTACAGAGGAGCAGAAGCAAGGCAAATAGAAGCAGTGAGAGAAAGGCTCAGATTGGCAGACTTAGAAGCTCTGAGGCTGAAAGCTGAGAAGGAAGCTAGCCAAAGGATTCCTGAGAAGGCAGATATTCCATACAAGTACAGAAGACTCAGGAAGCCTACTGACCTGAAAATTCACAGATGGCCCAGAGTGGATGAATAGATGCCATGGGAAAGAACTTAAAGGTGAGAGTCACTAAAGGCAAATTACATCAAGAGATACTATTTCTGGAGATACTGGCCTGAGAGGCACAAGTCTATCGCATTTGCTGAATGGCTTCTGAACACCGACCCAGAGATATTTGCCAGAGTTCAGAAGGCCATAGCAGATAAAATCGATTTCAGAGTCCCAGCTCCAAGGATCATGCCTCCCCCACTGAAACTAGATAACTCTGTTCACTATAGAGTAATTGAGAAGGAGATTAAAGATACTGCTCAAGCAAGGCACTTGGATGAAGATGAGCCTACTGATTTGCCAGAGATACAGAAGCTGAGGAAGATCACTTACAGGATGCCACTTCCTGAATCAAAATCAAAGGACTTCAAAGACAGGATTCAACAGTTCAGATGATAAATAGCTTTTGTATTTCTCTTATGTTCTGTTTTCTTAGAATAGCAGCTGATGTATCTGTACTGACCATTCATTATATATAAAACATCACTTTTGTTCGGCCCTGATAATTCCTTCTTGTCTATATGGCCTTGTTTGTCTTTATGCTTAACACACAAAATCACTCAAGTGATTACTAACTCACACACTCACTGAATATATATATATTTATCCTGTCAGTTTTTACATTGTTAGATTCTGATCTGTTAGATTGCTTTTAGATGGGGGAAAATGTTGTTAGACAGGGAGAAATTGTTGTTTAGTTCTTTGTATATGCTCTGATATTTCTTCCCTGATTCCCTCAGTAGTCTAGGACTTAAGGAACAACTCTACTGATTCTACTTGTAATACTTGTAAGGAGCTCTGTTTCGGATAGTCATAGTGTTAGGTTTTGGCATTATCAAATAGGGGGAAAATGTTGGGAGATGATTCAGTCTTCTCACAATCGGTTGAGAGATAACTCAGTAGCCCAGTGCTCTGAATATTTGCTGAAGATTTGAAGATCCCAAAACCCTACTTTGAGTAATGAACCATTCAGTTGTAATATGTTCTGTTTTGCCTCTGAGGTTTCAGACTCAGTAGACACTCTTCCTTTGGTTTAGGCGCTCAGTAGATTATCAGCCTTTGTACCAGAAGAAGACGACTCAGCGATACTGGACTCAGCAGGAGCAGTATGCTGAAAGGAGTCAGTAGAACTGAACTCAGTAGGAGTAGTTCACTGAACTCAGAACTGAACTTCAGTAGAGCCGACTCAGTAGAAACATGCTACTGAATTTAGATCAGACTCAGCAACGGCTGGACAGTCTTCCAAACTGTCAGAATTTACTAACTCTAAATCAGCAGATTCATACGAAGAAGAGAGAAGTCAGCTTCAGATCTACTTTGAAGACTATTCTGTCTCACCTACTTTCCTTAATCTCGACCAATGACGAGCGGCCAGCTGTCATATTCTGATTAAAGCTGCAAGTCAACAACTTTCCAGAAATGGAGGGAAAGGGCACTGCAACCATACTTTGAAGGAGTCGTTAGCTTTCCAAAAGAGAGAGACACAAGGATCGTCGTCTCCAACGGATCTATCCTTGCCTCTACTCTATAATAGAGGGATACAATTCAAATTGCAGCTCAACCATGACACAGACCGAACACAAGAGAATTCACGAGCAACTAAAAACGTTATAAGTCTTCCGCAAGAAGTTCGAAGAGTAATCTCCGGTGAAAGACGACATACTCGCTCACAGGGAACCAGCTGAACCAGAATTATAAAGCCTCTAATATCCAACCGACTGAACACGAACCTAAGTCTTTACTTAACCGTTCATCGCTCTAGAAGCCACTTTCTCGTTCCCTATCCCTCTAACCTAAGCTCAGCTGATCATATCCATAGCTTAGGCGAAGGATTTCATATCTAAACTGATCCTTATTGTAAAGGACTCCTTCATAGTTGGAGAGTTTTTCAAACACTTAGTTTGACACCCTGTAAACTGAGACTTGCTCAGTATAAATCTCAAGACCAGTGTTTGTCCAGCGTACAAACCAACTGAGACTATCTCAGTATAATACATAGCCTCCTGATCATTCGGGACAGTGGACGTAGGATTGTTGGATCCGAACCACTTTAAAAATTGCATGTGTTCTGTGTTTGTTTTTCTGTTTTAACTGTTGCATTGATTACTATTCATACTGGAAATATTTCTAAAATCATTCAACTGAGTTTCAGCAAGCTTAATCGATTGCACTAACATACTGAAATTGTTTTATTAAAAATGTTTTCTAAACTCAACTGAATTTGGGCTTACACTTTTTCGCACTACTGAACTTCTGCTGAACGGTACTAAATTCTGACTCCAGTCAGCTAGCAGACATCAGAGAAGTCAGTCACTCTGCCACGCGATCCAGAACAGCTTATTTGGTCTACTGAACTTGTTCAGTACGACACTCTCCTGAAAAGGACTGTTCGCGTTTAAAGTTGAGAAATCGGTTTTCAGATGTATTCACCCCCCCCCCTCTACACCTGAACGTTTATTCTCGGGACCAACAATTAGGATAGTTAAATCCCAATTGAGTCCTTGTGAGATTGACCTCAGGAGTTGCTAGATTAGGTATTACACCAATTCGTGCACTTGCGAGAATTATAATTTGTTCATCAAGTTTTTGGCGCCGTCGGGGACTCAGTCATTTTGGTTATTCTTTTTGCTAGCTCTTTATTTGTTTATAAGTTTGTTTCTATTTCTTTCGATTTTTTTTCGTGTGTCAAATCTTACTATTTGAGTTTTCTGTAGGTTTATGCATGGTAGAAGGTCGCAACATCCAGAACCTGCGCCTTTTATCGATAACATACACAGAGTGGGGACTCGCTTTACGAGGAAAGAACCGTAAGAAAAAATTAAAATGGAGCAAATTGGGAATAATCCTGAACTAATGAAGTTGCAGGGAGACTACACAAGGCCGATACTTGGAGCCAATACCACCTGTATCGTCTTAGAAGAAACAACAAGGAATTATGATCTGAAGCCCATCTACTATCATATTCAACCATCTTTCTATGGGCTAGCAACTGAAGATCCTCTTGCTCATATGAGGGAGTTTTATGCTACATTGGGGACTCTTCCTCTCAGCGGGCTCACTACTGATCAATTGAGAAGACGATTGTTTCCGTACACTCTGAAGGATAAGGCTAAGAATTGGTCGAACACACTGCCTGCTGATTCTTTCCGGACAATGGAGGACGTTTTCAAAGCATTCACTAAGCGATACTACTCCCGAAGCAAGAGCCGCGAGTTGAGACAGCAGATTGCTACTTTCTCTCAGTTTGACAATGATACATATCATGAAGCTTGGGATAGATTCAAGGGACTCCTCATCCAATACCCACATCATAATTACCAAGTCGCGATGCTGAATGAGTTCTTCTACAATGAATTGCTCTTGCCGTGTCAGATTATGGTTGAAAACATGGCTCTCGGAGGAATTCTTGCACTGACCCCAAGTGCATCGCATGAGCTTTTTGAGACGTTGAAGGCTCATTCTGTAGAAAAGAAGTCCGAGTGTGAGACAACGTGGAACGCCGGATGTGTGGGCTGCGTATGCGGATGATACTATTAAAGAGCTTCAACTACTTAGACAAGAAATCAAGGAGCTCAAGCGGACACAAGTACAAGCCCCAAAGATTGGCGAGGTCTGTACCATTTGTGATGATCCACAACACTCAACTGCCCAATGCCAGTTTAATATCATCCATAGCCAATTTCAAGAAGAAGAAGCTAACTGGGGACAAGGCATAGGACATTAGGAATGGGAGGAGATAAAGCAATATCAAAGGCCGCACCAAAAATTTATCTATAAGCAGCAAGGGTACAATCCCAACTATAAGAGTTACCAGAATTATGGAGGAAGGAATACCACTCAGCAGCAGAACTTTGGAGGCACATCATGTTCTCGCCCTCAGCCAAAGATTGAGGAAGCTGAACATAATTCTATTGCCATCTTGTAAGACACCTTAAACCCCTTTATGAAGAGTTCTAGGGAGAAAATGGAGACACTCACCACTTCTGTCAAGAATGTGGAAGCAACTTCCAAAAATTTGGGGACTCAACTTGGCCAGGTAGCACGAGAAGTCGCTTTTCTTAAAATGCAACAAGGGGAGCTACCTGGACAAACACAACAAGCAAAGTCTCTCCACGTATTAAGGAACATCAAGGAGATTGAAAATCCAGGTTATATTCCTGAAGACTCACCCCTTGAGGAAAAAATCAAGTAGGATGGCCTAGTCGAAGAGGATGAGGAAGCCTTGAATGAACAAGATAAAGGGAAAAAGAAGGATCTTGCAGAAAAACCCGCTTTACACAAGACGAG
Organism: Lavandula angustifolia; assembly: GCA_028984105.1. Taxonomy (NCBI): domain Eukaryota; kingdom Viridiplantae; phylum Streptophyta; class Magnoliopsida; order Lamiales; family Lamiaceae; genus Lavandula; species Lavandula angustifolia. Next base: position 17,575,936 of record CM054806.1, on the reverse strand, counting down.
TAACCCATACAAGCTTCCCCCACCATTTCCCGAGCATCTGAAAGGAAGCAAGAAAGATAAGCAATTCTCTACCCTTTTCAATATGCTTTCTAAGGTTAACATCAATCTTCCCCTTTTAGACCTTATAAAGAATGTGCCAAGTTATGCGAAGTTCTTCAAAGAGCTTAGCACAAACAAGAGGAACTATGAGGAGGTGACACGTGCATTGACACCACAATCTATAAGTGCATTGGTTGGTGTACCTCATTTACCACGCAAGATGGACCCAGGTAGTTTTCTGATCTCAATCTCCATGGGGACTGATAGAGTTCTTCGAGGAATGTTGGATTTGGGGGCTAGTATCAACCTTATGCCATACTTATTGTACAAGTAGTTGGGTATTCAAGGATTAAAACCTACATCCATGAGAGTGAAACTTGCTGATAGGTCTATTAAAAGTCCTAGGGGAGTGGTAGAGGATATTTTAGTTCAAGTTGATAAGTTCATTGTTCTTGTTGATTTTGTGATTCTTGATATGGAAGATGTCTCACTTAGGGATCAGGAGCATTTGATACTTCTAGGCCGACCTTTTATGTCCACTACCAATTCGATCATCATTGTGCGTGATAGGAAGATGACGATGGAAGTCCTCGCGGAGTGCTTAGAGATTGCTGTGTTGGATTGTTCTGCTATTCCTTCTGCTTACTCTATTGACATGGTGTATTTTGTTGACCCTTGTGACCCGATAGTACAGGACTCTTATTTACTGGAATTGACAAAAGACAAGTTGGAAGCTGCTTTAACTCTTGCCACTAACCATGAATTCCTCGCAGATGAGGACAAAAAGTATCTTAAGCAGTTGGAAGATGGTTTTGATGCTAGTGGTGGAATTGAATCTAGCAAAGCCTTGGAGCTTCCTACCAGTGGAAAGAAAGTTGAACCACTTCTGCCAGTTCTAGAGCTCAAGAAGCTACCGAAGAGCCTCAAGTATGTCTTTTTGGGGGAGGGTGATACGCATCCGGTTATCATCTCCTCCAGCTTAATCCCATTCCAAGAATCTAAGGTAGTGAGTGTACTTCGCGAGCATAAGGAAGCCATTGGATGGAGCATGTTTGATATCAATAGAATAAGTCCGGTGAGATGCATGCACAAGATCGTTTTGGAGGATAATACCAAAGCAGTGCGGCAACCTCAACGACGACTTAATCCAACAATGTAAGAGGTGGTGAAGAAGGAAGTGATCAGGATGCTGAACCATGGTATGAACTATCCTATATCTGACTGCAAGTGGGTTAGTCCAGTCCATGTGGTTACTAAGAAATCCAGCATAACTGTTGTTAGGAATGACAAGGGTGAATTGGTGCCAACTAGAATGACCACCGGGTGACGGATGTGCATAGACTACCGCAGATTGAATGTTGTCACCAAGAAGGACCATTTTCCTCTTCCTTTTAGATCAAATGTTGGAAAGACTAACCGGTCACGAGTATTATTGTTTTCTTGATGGTCTTTCAGGTTTTTATTAGATTCCGATTGTTCCCGAAGATCAAGAGAAGACAACACTCACTTGCCCATTTGGAACTGTCGCATATAGGAAGATGCTTTTTGGGCTTTGCAATGCCCCCGCTACTTTTCAGAGATGCATGCTCTCCATCTTCTCCGACATGGGCGAAGAATTCATTGAGGTCTTCATGGATGACTTTTCTATTTTTGGGCATTCTTTTGATGATTGTCTGAATAAGTTGACTCTAGTTCTTAATAGGTGTATTGAATGCAATTTGACCCTTAGTTGGGAAAAGAGTCATTTCATGGTTACATAAGGAATTGTGCTTGGGCATGTGATTTCTAAGAGGGGGATAGAGGTAGATAAGGCAAAGATTGATTTAATAGTTAAGCTTCCTCCTCCTACCTCGGTGAAGGAAGTTAGGGGATTTCTTGGGCATGCAGGTTTTTATAGGAGATTTATACAAGGGTTTTCTGAATTATGTCGTCCTCTGAATAAGCTTTTGTCCAAAGATGTTCTATTTGAGTTTGATGATGCATGATTGTCTGCTTTTAATACTCTTAAGGAAAGGCTTACTTCTGCTCCTATTGTAGTTGGTCCTAATTGGTATTTACCTTTTGAGCTTATGTGTGATACATCAAACTATGCTATAGGAGCTATTTTAGGACAAAAAGTGGATGATAGACTTCGTGTTATTTACTATGCTAGTCGCACACTTGATTCTACACAAGTCAATTATACCACTACTGAAAAAGAGTTCTTTGATGTTGTGTTTGCTCTTGACAAGTTTCGATCTTACTTGGTAGGAACTAAAGTTATTGTGCACACTGATCATTCTGCCTTGAAATTTCTTCTCACCAAAACTGATGCAAAACCTAGACTGCTTAGGTGGATCTTATTGTTGCAAGAGTTTGATGTTGAAGTTGAGGATAAGAAGGGTCGAGATAATATTGATGCTGATCACTTGTCTAGATTGCCTGCTAGTTTTATTCCACAGGATTCTACTGTGCATATAAATGATTCTTTTCCTGATGAGCAATTATTTGCAATTTCCCGCGAGCTATGACATGCTGACATTGTTAAGTACTTGGCGAGTAGGATATTGTGTACTGACCTTTCTTGGCAGGAAAAGAAGAGATCTGAATCTTCATGCAGGGCATGCTTTTGGGATGATCCTTACTTGTTCCGGGTGTGCAACGATCAAATAATTCGGAGATGTGTTCTTGAGGATGAGCATTTGAGTATACTCTCCCATTATCATGAAGGGGTCGGACCGCGGTCTGTGATTTATGCGGGACCGCGGTCCAGTGTTTTCGGCCGCAAAAATCATTGAGTCAGAAGGGGTCGGACCGCGGTCCACATTTTATGCGGGACCGTGGTTCCCTGTTGTCGGCATCATCCGTTTCGAGTCAGCAAGGGTCGGACCACGGTCCGCGTCACTTCCAAGCCCAGGTACATTTTTTTTTCTTTAAAACTGCCTCTGCTCCCCTCTTTTCTTTTCTCCCTCTCGTTTTCTCCTCTCCACAAGCACTCCTTCTTCCCCAACAACATAAACACTCACAATTATACTCTCCACTCCACATCTCCAAGTTTCTCTACCATAATTGTGTCGGATTTGTCTCTTCAACATCCATCCAAGGTAAGGTTTCTCACCCAAATTTGAATTTTCTTCAAGTTCTTATGCAATTTTCGAATTTCTTCTCTTTTGTTCAGTTTATTTGGGAGGTTTGATAGATTTTCATGTTGATTTGTGAAGTGTTGATATATGGGGCCGATTTGTGTTCTTGATTTGTAGTATTAAGCTTGTTTCTTCATATGCCTACCAAGTGTTCGCTTAAATGCTCCAATGACTGAATTCACTTCAAATTCGAAATTTCATGGTTCCTTGGGTTGTTGAGAGGAATGATGCATGCTAGATTTGGGTTAGGACTTGATCTAAACTTTGAAGAAACTTGTTTGCCTGAATTCCTATCAAATGCTTGTGGAAATGCTCTCATACTTGTTCATATGCTTGACTAGGTTCTTTCATTCCATGAATGCTCTCATACTTAATTCAAGCTCTTTTTATGCTTATTCCATATATGTGGTTACTTGCACCTTGGCTTGTGGGTTACTACTTGATTGTGCTTGGTAATTTAGTCTATCATTGTAGGTTTCCTTGCATGCCAGAGGATTTATTTCCTTACACACTTTACGCCTAGTAGCCTGATTGGTTTGGGGGAGTGTTGGGAGATGATTCAGTAGCCTAGTGCTCAGTAGATTTGTTTGTTTTAGACTCAGTAGACATCCTTCCTATATGGTTCAGGCGTTCAGTTCTGTCTGCTGATTCTTCAGCAGACTATCAGCCTCAGTACTATGTGAAGAAGACTCAGTAGTACTGGACTCAGCAGGAGCAGTATACTAAAAGGAGTCAGTGGAACTAAACTCAGCAAGAGTAGTTCACTGAACTCCGAGTTGATCTTTAGTAGAGCTAAACTCAGCAAGAGTATGCTACTGAACATAGATCAGACTGAGCAACGGCTAGACAATCTTCCGACTGTCAAGAGATCTCATTAGTCAAATCAGCAAAGTCATACGAGGTATAGAGAAGTCAGCTTCAGATCTACCTTGAAGTCTGTTTGTCTCACCTACTTTCTTCAGCCTCGACCAATGACAAGCAGCCAACAGTCTACTTTCTAATTAAAGCTGCAAGTCAACATCTTTCCGGAAACGGAGGGAAAGGACTCAGTCACCATACTTTGGAAGAGCCGTTAGCTACCCAAAAGAGAGAGACACATGGATCGTCGTCTCGAACGGGTCTTTCCATGTCTCTCATCTATAAATAGAGGGAAGATTTCAAATCGAAGCTCACCTAGAAAATGAAGAACACACGAGCATTTACGAGCAACTCAGAATCGACTTAGAGCTTTCCGCAAGATCTTCAAAGAGCTATTCCAAGCGAAAGGCGACATACTTGCTCAAAGGGAACCGAGCTGAATCAGATCATAAGCCTCTAGTATCCAAGTGACTGAATACGAACACAGAGTTTATACTTAACCGTTCGTCGCTCTAGAAGCCACTTTCTCGTTCCCTTCCCTCTAACCTAAGCGCAACAGACCATATCTATAGCTTAGAATGAAGGAGTTCATCCCTGAACTGTTCTTTATTGTAAAGAACTCCTTCATAGTTGGAGAGTTTGTCAAACACATAAGTTTGATACCTTGTAAACTGAGACTTGCTCAGTAGAAATCTCAAAACCAGTGTTTGTCCAGTGCACAAACCGAGTGAGATTAACTCAGTATAATAAAATAGCCTCCTGATCTTTTTGGGACAGTGGACGTAGGATTGTTGGATGCGAACCACTTTAAAATCGCTTGTGTTCTGTGTGGTTTCTTTACTATTGCATTGATTATAGTTCATACTGAAAATATCTTTCAAATCATTCAACTGTGTTTCAGCAAAGCTTAAAAGATTGCACTAATATACTGAAAAAGTTTTCCTAAAAACATTTTCTAACTCAACTGAATTTGAGCCTACACATTTCCGCACTCTACTGAACTTGTAGTAAACGATACTGAATTCTGACCTAAGTCAGCTAGCAGGCCTTAGTGAAGTCAGTCACTCTGCCACGCAATTCAGAACAGCTTATCTGGTCTACTGAACTTGTTCAGTACGACATCTTCTAGAAAAGGACTGTTCGCGCTTTAAGTTGAGAAAGTTTTCAGGTGTATTCACCCCCCTCTACACCTGAACGTTTATCTCGGGACCAACAATTGGTATCAGAGCAGGAGTTCTTTAAGACTCTTATTTTCTGAAACTGGTCTACTTGAACGGATCCAGAAAAAATTTTCACTGCATATCATTCTTCATTCATATCAAAATTTTCCATGTCTGATATGTCAGAAATCAGGATGGTACACATGTTCTCAGTAGAGAACTACGGGGTATGGCGAGTCAGAATGGAAACTCATATGAGTTCCCTCCACGATAGGATGACAGAGGTATTGGAAGACAGACCTATCGTTCCTACGATTGATAGTGTCGAAACCCAGGATCCTGCACAAGGAGGTGGCATGGTAACCGGAAAGAAGATCCCCAAAGATAGAAGTCTCTTCACTCCTGAATAGAAGAAGCTTCACCAGTTAGATCGGGTTTCCAGAAATGCCATACTGACAACTCTGAGTGATTCCTATCTCAGAAGAGTTTAGGACTGCAAGTCCGCAAAGGAACTCTAGGATGCTCTAGTGCTACTGAGTTGGGGGACTCAGAAGAACAAAGCAAACAAACTGGTGCAGGAACTTCAGAAGCTGGAGAGACTGTCTCTCATGCCTAGCGACACCATTGAAGGTCTTAATGTCAGATTTACGGATCTGATGAACACCATCAATGGGCTGGGAAAGATATTCTCCAACCGAGAAATGAATCTCAAGATATTGAGAGCACTGCCGGACGGACATTGGACTCCATTCACTACTTTGCTGAGACATTCTGACCTTGATATTGTTTCACCTGATCATATCTGTTCAGAAATAAAAGCTGAGAAGTTCGAGTTCGGCCTACCCCAAAGGAAGCAGCGAGCTGAAGCTGACACTCAAATCGACCATGGTTTCAAAGCATCAGTCAGCACAGCGTCTCCCGCATCTAGCAAGGCATTACTTTCACTCAGTGATCTAAAAGAAGGAAACCTACCTAAGAAATACGCACTGCTTGCCGTGAAGTATAAGAAGGAGAAGGAGAGGCGAGGAAAACTCTCTAGAGTCGTCAAAAACTCAAAGGGTAAGTTTGAATATACACCCAAGCGCACTCCTGAATCGCATACTTCTGATTGCAGGAAACAGGAGGACTCAGCACAGTCAAATGACAGTAAGAGCAAAGAAGATAGAGTCACCACCTGCTACAACTGCAAGAAGTCAGGACACTATCAATACGACAGTCCTGAGCTCAGTACTGCTGAGAGAGCAGCACGTAAAGCTCGAAGGGAGAAGTTCATCAAGAAGCGTCAAGCATATATTACCGGTGAACTCTCAGACGACTCAGATGAAGTCGACTCCTTCATGGATTCATCAGATGATGAAGCGACATTCATGGTCGTAGAGCTTGAAGAATATGCTGAAAAGTGTCTTATGGCAGGAGAAAAGGATGAGGTAAACTCTCACGCTCCATTCAACTCCTCTTCAAACTGCACACACGACACTATTTCAGGTGTAGAAGAGAATCTGGATATCTCGATCGCGTATGAAGAACTATTAGAAGAACAGATTCAGATGAGCCTGCAGCTCAGTAAGACTCTTCAGGAGTTGGATACCCTGAAAGTGCAGAATCAGAGATTTTTTGAGGAGAGTCAGGTTGCTACTAAGTCAGAAGGACTTGTGTTGAGACTCAGAGTGGAGATTAACTCTCTGATGGCCAAGTCTCAGCATCAAGAAGATCAGATCTCAGTACTGAGTAATGACTTGACTCAAAAAGATACTGAACTGAGTCTACTGAAGCAAAAGTTGTTAGGACTTCAGACCGAGCTTGAAATGCTTAAGAAAAGTGATGATGTCTGGAGGAATCTGATGACAGAGCGATACATGGGCGCTGAAAAGAAGCTTGAGGCAAGGCTAGCCAACAACAAGCCTAAGCACTGCAAGGAGGGACTTGGATTCAGTCATGGAGCCTCCTCATCTGCCCCCGTACGCTCAGAGAACCGGCTGGCTGTTAGGTTTGTTCAAGGGTAGACTATTAATGCCGAGATCCTAAATCCCCTAGCAAAGAACAAACAGAAGATGAAGGCACCTTATCCCAGCTATCAACATTCTGACAAGAAGATAAACTCTAAATCACCCCAGCTCAGTCAAGGGGGAACCAACAGTGTTAAATGGGCTGATCAGTATGGACCTCCACAGCTGACACATCCAGCTCAGTATGTGTCATATTACTATAATTCTATAGTCAGAAGAGAGCCTAAAAGTAAGAAATGAAAGAAGAAGGCCATTCAGAAGGCAAAGGTCAGCAGTCCACCAATTCAGAAGATTAGGACTCCTAAACCTGTGACGCCTCAGAAGTCAGCATCGACCAGTCCAGTGGTCAAGTATGTTGATCAAAGTGGAAAGAAACTGTCTGAGACCACCAGGGTCATGAGATAGATTTGGGTTTCCAAAGCTAACAACTAAGGACCCAAAATAAAAAATAAAGGGTACCTTAATATAATTCTGTTTTGCTGGTGCACAAGGACCCTTGGTATGTGGACAGCGGATGCTCAAGACATATGACATACCAGAAGGACCTACTGAAGAATTATACTACTGAAGAAGGACCCATAATCGAGTTTGGAGATAATGCAAAAGGCTATACCAGAGGCTATGGAACACTCAGCAATGGAACCGCCACAGTTCCAAGAGTATCATATGTTGAAGGGCTTTAGCATAATCTTCTCTCTGTTACTAAATTTTTTGATAACTCGAATAAAGTGATTTTTTACGCTAGTTTCTGTGAAGTCATTGATAAATCTACAAGGAAAATAGTGTTATCAGGTTCGCGCAAAAAGAATATCTATATAGCTGACTGGAACTCACCTGAACCTGAAGCTTGCTTGTTAGCAGAGAACGATAGCAGAATGAGGTGGCTCTAGCACAGAGAACTCAGCCATCTCAACTTCAAGACGCTCAACAAGCTAGCTAGAAATGCTTTAGCAAGAGGACTGCCGAATCAAGTATTCAGCAAAGACACTCAGTGTGAAGCATGTCTGAAGGGAAAACAAACAAAGAAGCAAAATCCGCCCGTTCCATCGCCTTCCACTGATGGAATCCTTCAGCTACTACATATGGATTTATTCGGTCCAGTCTCTCCAGTGATGATCAGAGGCAAAAAGTATGCTTTAGTTGTCATTGACGACTACTCGTGCTATACATGGGTCATATTTATTGCCAACAAGTCTGACGTCAAAACAGAGTTGCCTACGCTTCTGAAAAAGCACAGTGTCGAGAAGAACACCAAGATTATAAAGATACGTTCAAACAGAGGAATTGAGTTCCAGAATTTGATGGTGGAGGAGTTCTACAAAGCTGAAGGCATAGAGCATGAAACATCTGCTGCACGCACGCCTCAACAAAACAGGGTTGCTGAAAGGAAGAATAGAACGCTCAAAGAAGCAGCAAGAACCCTGCTCGCAGACTTAGGACTCCCATCCAAATTCTAGGCAGAAGCAACTGACACTTCATGTTACACTCATAATAGATCTCTATAGATTAAGCAGCATTAGAAGACACCATATGAATTATGGAACGACAGGAAGCCTTTCTTATCTTATTTCCATATTTTTGGGTGTTCGTGCTTTATCCACAATAGCAAGGACCAATTAAAGACTTTTGATAGCAAGTCAGACCAGAGAGTCTTCTTAGGATACTCTCGGGTCAGCAAAGCCTTCAGAGTTTTTAACTACCGGACCCTTGCGTGGAGGAAAGCCCTCATGTTGTTTTTTATGAGTTTGCTACTGAAGACAGGAACAGAAACTCAAAATCAGAATTTGAGGACATCAGTAAGCAGCTACAAGATCTGAGCCTAAAACATAAACTTGAAAACATCCAGCTGTGTTGGGATGATGATTCAGAAGAGGAAAATGAATGTAAGACTACTAAATCTCAGCCAGTAGCTGAAGTAGCTGAACAGATTGACTCAACTGAACATACTCAATCCCAAGTAATTCAGCTGGATGAAGAAACCCCAGTGGTAACTGAGACCTCTACTGAGGATAATAATTCAGGGGGAACAAATGAAGTGCCTGAGCTGAATGCCCCTGAACGTGGTGACTCAGTAGACCCAACTCTCGTAACTGAATTACTTCAATCTCAGAATAGTACAATTGAAATGCCTAACTCACCTAATATCTGTGTTGAACAAATCTCAGATGAAGAGTTGAAATAGCGTCGATCCTGGCTGGACGACGCTCACACTTCTGACTTGATTATTGGAGAACCTTCAGATAGTGTAAAGACAAGATCCAGATTTTGTCAGGGAGAAAGCGCATTATATTCCTGCTTCTTGTCTACTGAAGAACCTCAGTCAGTTGAGGACGCTCTTAAGGATGCTGATTGGATCATAGCTATGCAAGAGGAGCTGAACCAGTTCACGAGAAACATGTGATCGGAACTAAATGGGTCTTCAAGAACAAGAGAGATGAAAACAACGTCATACTAAGGAACAAAGCAAGACTCGTGGCAAAAGGCTACTGTCAAGCCGAAGGGATAGATTTCGACGAAACTTTCGCTCCAGTTGCAAGATTGGAGGCAATTAGACTATTCCTAGCCTACGCAACACATCAACACTTCAAAGTCTGTCAAATGGATGTGAAGTCTGTGTTCCTGAACGACGTACTAAAAGAACAAGTCTATGTAGAACAGCCTCCCAGCTTTCAGTAGGGACACCAGGTTTATAGACTCAGAAAGGCTCTGTATAGGTTAAAACAAGCACCCAGGGCTTGGTACAATACCCTGTCTGAGTTTCTTCTTCAGGCAGGTTATCAGAAGGACACAGTAGACCACACATTATTCAGCATTCGACTGGAGAACGACATCTTACTTGTGCAGATCAACGTAGATGACATTATATTCGGCTCAAAGAACGTCATCACGTGTCAGTAGTTTGAGAAAAAGATGAAGGATAAGTTCGAGATGTCGATGATGGGAGAGATGAATTATTTCCTCGGTTTTCAAGTCAAACAATATGAGAAGGGAATATTCATCAATCAAGGCAAATACACTCGAGACCTCATCAAGAAATTCGGTTGCACATCCGGCAAACTAATCAAGATCCTGATGAACATGAATATGAAAATCGATATTGATAAGGAGGGAGTATCAGTAGACCATACTTAATTTCGTGCTGTTATTGGTTCACTATTATATCTAATTGCTACTCGACCTGACATAACTTATGCTGTAGGTGTCTGCGCTCGATTTCGGGTGAATCCTAAGCAGAGCCATATGGACTCAGCAAAGAAGATTCTCCTCTATCTTAGAGGAACACTTGACATGGGTTTATGGTATCGAACAGATGATAATATTGAACTAACTGGTTATTCTGATGCTGACTATTGAGGATGTAGGATTGACCGAAAGTCAACTTCTGGAACTTGTCAGTTCCTTTGTAGTAAGTTGATCTCATGGTTTTCAAAGAAATAGCATTCAGTAGCGACGTCAACTACTGAAGCTGAATACATGGCTGCCGGAAGTTGCTGCGCCCAAATCCTTTGGTTGAGACAGCAGCTACGCGACTATGACGTCATTCAGAATGAAGTGCCGATCTTTTGCGACAGCTCCAGTGCGATTGCAATCACTCAGAACCCTGTACTTCATACTAAATGCAAGAACGTGGACATTAGGCACCACTTCATTCATGATCATTTCGAAAAAAAGGATATCAGGATGGAGAAGATCCATACTGACCATCAAAGGGCCGATATTCTGACCAAGCCTCTAGCTGAAGCAAGATTTAGAGAACTTTCAGTAGAGCTAGGTCTGCTGGACCCTACTGACCCTAGTCAGTAAGTGGTTTCAGGAGAGGAGCATTCAGCAAGGGGGAATTTTCACTCTCAGTACTGAACTTATTCAGTACATGGAGATTCAGAAACCATCTACACGAGGTATCAACTGACTACGATGTTCAGCTGACAGGTTTGCGTATCTCTACTCACTAGCCAATGAAATATTCTATGCATTAATGATTCAGATTCAGCTTCGTGTTCAATGCCTTAGAAAATGTCATTTAATATAATGGTTTACATTTAACACACGACATTCTATGATAAGTATGTTGAACTATGCGGCGCATTAAATGCGTGTCTAATCAAGTTACTTCTTTGGCAATATACAACTGTAATTTGACTTAGGCGGCTACGTTGATCATTACCTATTTTATAACATTAAATCTTAGCCGTCCATCTCACCAAGCAGATTTAAAGTGAACTGTTGATTAAAAACTATTCATCTTCTTGATCATATAAAACACGTTCAAAGATAGAAAAACCGCCATTTTCGCTCTGCATCTTTCAACCCTCAAAATCTCTGAGAAAAAACATCTACTCTTTGCAAACATCTTTTATAACTTTTCAAAAATTACTTCGGTAAATTTCATGAATAATCAGTATCTCGTAGATTTCTTGGTAATATTTCTTCGATACTGATATTTTCTCTTGCAGATCAAAATCATGGCAGCAAGGGACGTCATTGTTCCAGTCAACATGGTAGAGATCCTTGAAAAGGACCGTGTATGGTGCGAGCCAATCATGGAATTCGACGCCTACGAGCTGGACTTCATGGAATAGATATTTGAGGCGTTGAGGGCGTCTGGTATGGAAGCTTTTCTCTCGAGGAAGCCTGCTTTCTTCCTTCCAAGACATATTTCATAACTCGATCTGAATTCTGAATCAGTAGACGGTGACATTAGGGGTAGATTCATCATCCATAATAGATTAGGGTTTATTTCTATCGTTATCGGGCTAATTTCGTATTTGGGCTGATCCCGTTGAAATGTTTTTCTCGTGAGAAAATCCACGGGTAGTTGATAGGACCTATTTGTTATGTGATTGTACTATTTTTGTACTGTATTCTGGTCCAGGAGGTAGAAAAACAAAATGAAGACGAACCCAATTTTTTGCCGAAAACCCTAGTTTTCTAGGGTTCAGCCACACCTTGCGGCGGCGATTCCCAGCACATCCGGGTGTCCTATCGGTGATCGGCTTGAACCTTTGGATTCCTCGTCTTATGAGCTTCGCGTCGATAGGTCGTAATTGATGTCTGAATTTTGCTGCTCGTCAAGAATTCATACCGGCGAATCGTTTGAAATTCGGGAAATTGAGGAACTAATCTCGGCCGGAATCCGTTACACGATGGTTGTGAGTGTTCCAATTACATTTCCCCTCTTTCAATTGATCGAACAGCGGATCGGAGAGGATGAATTTCGAGCGGAAAAACTCGCCGGCGACGGGATACGGTATCCACTTGATTCCGTCGCAGCGGCAACAGATCTGGGCAGTTCAACGCATCCTAGAGGTATGACGATGAGAGGGAGGCTGGAAGAGGACGGACGCGGCGGCAGAAGGCGGCGGGCTGCGTGGACGGCGGCTCCTAGTTCGCCGTCGTCCGGCGCGTCCCAGGGTGCCGACGGCCGGTAGAGAAACCGCCTGAATCGACGGCGGCGGCGACGGCGACATGAACTTGTTGAAGAGGATGCTGATGTGGCATGCCACTTCAGCCTTTGCTGACCTTGCTGACACGTGTCCGCCACGTGGCAGACGCCCTGATGACGTGGCAGTGATGCAGTTTGTGATTTAGTTTCCAGATTCGAAGATTTTAAAGATCGAAGAGCTGTATTTTTGTCGGACTATGTAATAGTTAGGAATTACGTGTTTTAGAACCCGATAACGACGTTTTAAATTTCCCATTTGCGCATTTATTAATTATTATGCTTTAGCATGCGGTTATGTGATTAATTGCCCTTAGAAAAGTATGTAAATATGATTTATGCCGTTATTAAGCATGTTTTAATTTTCGCGAGCACGTTCTGTTATGTGCATTTAGAAATTGCATGCTTTAGGAATTATGTGATGATGCATGATTCGTAACAAACCTTTTGAATAAAAAGACTAAGCAACTTTAAATTAAATGTTTAATTAGATTCCATTAATTTGGATATTAAACACTTAATTGGACCTCCATTAATTGGACTCTACACAAAAGTAGTAAGATTGTGTGAGTAAACGTCCACCTGCGTGGCTTGCTTGTATCTTTCAGCTACAAGTTTTAAGAGATGAGTTTTCCAAAACAATATTTGATTATTATTGAGTAGTGGGAGCGAAGCCGTAAGCGTCCACCTACGTGACTTGCTTGCCTAGTAAACATGAGAACTCTAGAATAATATAATTAAATAGGATGGCTAATTAGATCAAATTGAATGCGGCATGGTTCGAGTAAGCATGTCAATTTCGAGAATTTGATTCTATTTTGGTCAAATTAATGGTCAATGTTTAGATGTCACCGCATTTACAATTCACTTCCCTCGAAGTCCCTTCCTGCGTTTTAATAGTGACATGATCCAGAATATCGAACTATTAATTCCATTTGTCTTAAGAACCGAGATGCGGATTGGAATTAAAGAGCTAGGTAAATAGCTTGGTTTAGGGTTACGCTAGTAAACGTCCACCCGCGTGGGTTGCTTGTGGAATTCCTAGAGTTGTTCTATGTTTTTAACATCATTGTTTTTCAAAATGTTACAATGACCGTTAATTACGAATTATGTGCAATTTTAAATTTTTCTTACATGCTTTATTTTTAAATATTTTTCAGATATGTATGTTCAAGCTGTTGTTAATGGTCTTTTGAGCCGACCTTTAAAGGGTATTGACAACTATAAAGAGTGGAGGAGAAACCTTACACTAATGTTCCAAAATGAGAAAATCTTGTATGTTCTCAGTACCCCTGAGCCTGAACTCCTAAAAGAAGGGGCTACTGGGGAGCAGATAAGGGAATCTGAAAAGTGGTTAGAGGATATTGACAAGACTCGTTTTGTCATTCTATCCACTATGGTTGATTCTCTTGGCTTCACAGTATAAAAACACGCCCCATGCGGGAGTGACATGGGATTCCATGGATGAAAAATTCGGTGAGAACTATAGATCTCAGACATTTCATCTCCTGAGGAAGGTTACTACCTGCAAAATGGCTGAAGGTGCATCCGTGCAGGATCATGTTTTAAATATGATGGAGCTGCTAGATCGACTTGCAAATGTTGGTGGTGTCTTGGATCTTGGCATCAAGATAGATATAATTCTATATTTGTTGGTCCCAAGATAAACGTTCAGGTGTAGAGGGGGGGGAGGGTGAATACACCTGAAAACTTTCTCAACTTAAACAATTTCAGGAAGATGTCGTACTGAACAATTTCAGTACACCAGATAAGTTGTTTTGTATCGCGTGGCAGAGTGACTGACTTCACTGAGGCCTGCTAGTTGACTTAGGTCAGAATTCAGTACCGTTCCGTAGAAGTTCAGTAGAGTGCGGAAATGTGTTGGCCCAAATTCAGTTGAGTTAGAAAATGTTTTTAGGAAAACTGTTTTAATATATTAGTGCAATCTTTTAAGCTTTGCTGAAACACAGTTGAATGATTTGAAAGACATTTTCAATATGAACAGTAATCAATGCAACAGTAAATAAAACACACAGAACACAAGCGATTGTAATGTGGTTCGGATCTAATAATCCTACGTCCACTGTCCCAAAAAGATCAGGAGGCTATTTTATTATACTGAGTTAGTCTCAGTCGGTTTGTGCACTGGACAAACACTGGTCTTGAGATTTATACTGAGCAAGTCTCAGTTTACAAGGTGTCAAACTGAAGTGTTTGACAAACTCTCCAACTATGAAGGAGTTCTTTACAATAAAGAACATTTCAGGGATGAACTCCTTCGATCTAAGCTATAGATATGGTCTGCTGAGCTTAGGTTAGAGGGAAGGGAACGAAAAAGTGGCTTCTAGAGCGACGAACGGTAAAGTATAAACTCTGGGTTCGTATTCAATCGCTTGGATACTAGAGGCTTATAGTCTGATTCAGCTCGGTTCCCTTTGAGCAAATATGTCGCCTTTCGCTTGGAATAACTCTTTGAAGATCTTGCGGAAAGCATTAAGTCGATTCTAAGTTGCTCATAAATGCTCGTGCGTTCTTGTATTTGTCGTTAGCTTTGATTTGAAATCTTCCCTCTATTTATAGATGAGAGGCATAGAAAGATCCGTTGGAGACGATGATCCATGTGTCTCTCTCTTTTGGGTAGCTAACGACTCTTTCAAAGTATGGTGGCAGAGTCATTTCCCTACATTTCCAGAAAGATGTTGACTTGCAACTTTAATAAAAAAGTAGACAGCTGACCGCTTGTCATTGGTCGAGGCTGAAAAAGTAGGTGAGACAAAAAGACTTCAAGGCAGATCTGAAGCTGACTTCTCTATACCTCGTATGACTCTGCTGTTTTGACTTATAATATCTCTAACAGTTAGAAGACTGTCTGGCCGTTGCTGAGTCTGATCTATGTTCAGTAGCATACTCTTGCTGAGTCTAGCTCTACTGAAGATCAACTCTGAGTTCAATGAACTACTCCTGCTGAGTTCAGTTCCACTGAATCCTTTCAGTATGCTGCTCCTGCTGAGTCCAGCACTACTGAGTCGTCTTCTCATGGTACTGAGGCTTATAGTCTATTGAAGAGTCAGCAGACAGAACTGAACGCCTGAACCACGTAGGAAGGACGTCTACTGAGTCTGAAACTCGCAGAGACAGAACAAAACAAATACAACTCAATGGTTCATCAATCAAAGTAGGGTTTTGGGATCATTCAAATCTATTGAGCACTAGGCTCCTGAATCATCTCACAACAATTTCCCCCTATTTGATGATGCCAAAACCTAACACTACAAACTGTCAGAAATAAACTCCTTACAAATATTACAAGTAGAGTCAGTGGAGTTGTTTTTCAAGTTCTATACTACTGAGGGAAGGTACAGGGAAGAAATATCAGAACTTATACAGAAATCTAACAACAATTTCCCCCTTTTAACCTCATAGAGTAAGTTCCCTCAAGCATCTAAAGAAAACAGATCTATTAGCTACGTAAAAAACAGATAGACACAAATATCAGCAGTGAGTGTGTGAGTCAGTAATCACTTAGGTGATTCTGAGTGTTAAGCATAAATAAACAAGGCTATGAAGACAATAAGATATTGTCGGGCCGAACAACAATGATATTTTATAGATATGAGAATATTCAGTACAGTATATCATCTGCTATTCTAGAAAATAAAAATAAGATACAGAGAAACTAACTATCTGTCTTCTGAACTGTTGGATCCGCGCTTTGAAATCTCTTGACTTTTCTTCGGGCAACAACAATCCAAACATTCTGAACGTGTCTCTTCTGAGCTTTTGTATCTTCAGCATATCATCAGGATCAGCTTCATCAAGATTAAGGGCTATGACTGAACTGCTGACTTCTCCTTCTATGACTCCCACGTGCAGTGATCCATCGAGCTTCTGTGGAGGGGGCAGAGGTTTGGGGACTGGGACTCTGACATCAATCTTCTCAGCTAAGGCTTTTTGGACTCTGGCATATATTTCAGGGTCGCTCACCAGGAGGCATTCAGCAAAGGCTATAGCTTTGTGCATGTCCGGCCAGTATCTCCAGATAAAATACGTCTAGATAAATTCAGCTTTGAGCGTTTCCCACCTCTGAGTCCGGTCCCATAGCATACATGTGTCAATTCTAGGCCATCTGTGATTCTTGATATCAGTAGGCTTCCTGCTCCTTCTGTATTTATACGGAATTTCAGCTTTGTCAGGAATCCTCTCTCTTGCCTCTTTCTCTGTCATGAGTCTTAGAGCTTCTAGATCTGCAAGTGTAAGCCTTTCTCTGGCTTTGCTCATCTGTATGGCTTCAGCACCTCTGTCTAGATACCTGTCCATCATGTCCCATATTTCTTTCATCTCTTGTTCTTGGGCTTTAGAGGGGACATATGATGGAACATGCTCTTCTTCTTCATCTGACTCAGTAAGGGTTTGAGATTTGGACTTAGTTCCACCCTGCTGACCAGTCTGCTGCTGCTGTTGTTCCTTCTCTTTTTCTTTATCGGCCTCATCACCGATTTTTAGGTTCCTAGGGGGTGGCCTTGTTCCAGGCTTCCTTCCCCCTTGTACTTTGGTTTTGCCCTTAGCAGGAGCTTTCTTGGGCTTATTAGCAGCCTCTGCCTCAGCAATCTCCCTGGCTAGCTTCTCCTTAGCTTTGATATGAGCTCTCTCCTCAGGGCTTGTAAACCCCTTAGCTCCTTTCTTCGGTGGGGTTGGGAGTTTCAAAACTTTCTTCCCTTTACCTGCCACCGGAGGAGGCAGAGGAGTTTCCTCCTCATCAGAATCCTCCTCAGTAAAATCAGCAACCTCCTTAATGAGTTCTAGAAGGGTTTCGGTTGCTGAGTCCTTAGGTCCTGAGCCGCTTGGGCCGGTCTCAGTAGACTCTACATCTCTCGCTGCTGAGACACCCTGGGCCTGACCTGTACCTTAGGGTACAGTGGGAGCAGATTGGTGTCTAGGCGCTCCCCTGACTGACCTAGTTCCCCTTGGTGCCTTTGGTATACTATCCCTTTCCCCCTTTTTAGCATCATCAACTGAACCAAGGGTAGGGACCTGCACCTTATTCATACCTGTGTATGCAGAGGCTAGCTTATCCAAGGCTGTCTGCAGCTTTTCGAGGCTTTCGTGGAGTTCATTCCTCTCTTCAGTAAGTTCATCTCCATATGTCTTATGGGAGGTCTCCACCACGATTTGAATTTCTTGCAACTTATTATCCATCTGTTCTTCTAGAGCCTTCTGAATATTCTGAAGTCTGAGTTCTGATGCCTGACTCATGGAAGAGATGGATTCAGCATGGGCTGACTGGGCTGCTTTAAAATCTTAAAGAAGTTTCTTCTGAGCAGCTTCCATCAGTTTCTGTTGCTTCTTGTACTTGGCTCGCTCAGTGGATAGAGCATCTGTCAGTATAGTAGAGAAATTCGGAGCTAGAGTGTTCTGAATTGAGGTTCGGAGCTCCTTCATCTCCTCACTTTGAGCCCAGTTGACTATTTCCACGTCTTGTGGACAGCCCTGGCCAGAAGTCGGTTTTAAGCACCTTGCTGCTGAGTGCCTTGGCCACAGTCTTTGAACATCGGGTCTTTGGGTTGGGCGCTACCTCAAATGCAGACCCCAGCAGAAGCTGTACAGGGTCCGTGGCCTGAGAGGTACCAGCCGCCGACTGACCTGGAGGGAGGATGCTGAGTGGGATTTCAGCAGTAGTTGGTGGTGCACCCTCCTCTAGTTGAGATCCCTCAACAGGCTTCTCAGGGCCTGAATTATGGGGCGGGTCCTGATCATCAGGATCGGACCCATCGGAAGGCGCGGCTGCTGAAGTGGGGACTCTATCGTTCAGCAAGGCTAGTATATCCGCCCTTAGCTCTTCCATGGAGCAGAGATCCACAGGCTCTGAGTAGCCTATCTTCTCATGGATCAGAAGTTCCTCTTCATTAAGCTGTTCGCAGGAGTGGTGTTGGATCAGTCTGTTCAGAGTTGACCACGCCTCGAACCGTATCTGTGTGTGAAGCCTGGCCTGCTTGGCTAGAACAACCAAGTCAGAATGACCTGATATCTCTGGAATGGCCTTTGAGACTTCTCGGGAGGCTCTGGATTGAAGAGTTGAGGCCTCCATCCCGATTGTCTCGGCTTCAGAAGCCGTCTCCGAGTCTTCAACTTCTATCGGAGACATCTCTTTCTTAGCAGACGGGATGCTGCTGAGGGCTGGAATATCGAGTGGGGTCTAAGTGATAGGAGTAGTAGGCTCATCTCCTGACCCTTGTTCCACTGTCTCTCCCTTTTCAGTGGAGACTGCCTTCTCCAGTGAGACAGTCTTCTCAGAAGATTCTGCCTCATCTCGTAGTTGGAAGGGAGGTACAACTACTGTATTGGAGACCGTCTTCTGCTTCTTTGACGGTGTGTTCTGAGCAGTCATAGGTGGTAACCTCTTCTTGGTCGGAGTAGAGGTTTTCTTAGAGCCTTTCTTGGGCTCAGCAGGCCCTGATCCAATTTGCTAAAGGGCTGCTGGCCTGCTCTGAAATCTGACCTGCTTAGGGTTGAAGTACCCTTTGTCAGCATAGACATGGTGGTCAGGACCACAAAAATCTTCAATCATAACTGTCAGCTTCATCCCGTAAAGAAGCTTGCCCTTGACAGTTAGATTGCCTGCAGCCTTATCAAACTTTGCATCCAGGGTCATGAATTCTTTGAGGAAGAATTCGGTCCAGTTGACTTGGGCTCTGACATAGATAGCCATCATCATTTGCAATTTGGGTCTGGACACCTGATCGAATGACCCTGCCTGGCTAGTCAAGATCTGAGTGACTATGTATGCCAGTGCTCTGTACTTAGGCAGCATCGCATTCTTCGGGAAAGCAGCCCTGAACGACATAGGCTCGCCACAGAAGATCTCCAGGTATTTGTCCATAAGGTCATCCTTATATCCAGTAATGCTGATGCCTGTGCTAGGCAGCTGAAAGCTCCGTTGAAGAGCTTCTCTGATATACATCTGCTTGATCTTGAAGTCAGCACGGGCAGGGTCTATGACATGATGAATGATGAACCGACCCCTAATATCTCCGTTAATGGATTCAGAATTTAGATATAACTCTGAAACTTATCTCGGAAGGAAGAAGGCTGGCTTCCTTGAGAGAAAACCTTCTAGACCTGACGCCCTCAAAGATCTCCTCCATGTAATCCAACTCACATGCGTCAAATTCCATGATTGGCTCACACCAAACACGATCCTTTTCAAGGATCTCCACGATGTTAGCTGGAATAGTTATTGCGACGTTGTTTGCTAACATGATTGTAATCTGCAAAATAAGATATCAGTATCGAAAGAAAAATATTGTAGCGAAGTACGTGATACTGAATATGCATGAAATTTACCGAAGCAATTTCTGAGAAGTTATAAGAGTTGTTTGCAAATGGTAGATGCTTTTCTCAGAAAATTCTAGGGTTTGAAAGTTGCAGAGCGAAAATGGCGATTTTTCTATCTTTGAACGTGTTTTATATGATCAAGAAGATGAACAGTTTTTCATCCACGGTTCAGTTTGAATCCGCTTGATGAGATGGACGACGAAGATTTAATGTTATAAAATAGTTAATGATCAAAATAGCCGCCTAAGTCAAATTACAGTTGTATATAGCCAAAGAAGTAACTTGATTAGACATGCATTTAATGCGCCGCAGAGTTCAGCATACTTAGCATAGAATGTCGTGTATTAAATGTAAACCGTTATATTAAATGACATTTTCTAAGGCATTGAATACGAATTTGAATCTGAATCATTAATGCATAAAATATTTCATTGGCTACTGAGTAGAGATACGCAAACCTGTTAGCTGAACATCGTAGTCAACTGATACCTCGTGTAGATGGTTTCTGAATCTCCATGTACTGAATAAGTTCAGTACTGAGAGTGAAAATCCCCCCTTGCTGAATGGTCCTCTCCTGAAACCACTTACTGACTAGGGTCAGTAGGGTCCAGCAGACCTAGCTCTACTGAAAGTTCTCTAAATCTTGCTTCAGCTAGAGGCTTGGTCAGAATATCGGCCGTTTGATGGTTAGTATGGATCTTCTCCATCTTGATATCCTTTTTTTCGACATGATCATGAATGAAGTGGTGCTTGATGTCCACGTTCCTGCATCTAGTATGAAGTACAGGGTTCTGAGTGATTGCAATCGCACTTGAGCTATCGTAAAAGATCGGCACTTCATTCTGAATGACGTCATAGTCACGTAGCTGCTGTCTCAACCAAAGGATTTGGGGGCAACAACTTCCGGCAGCCATGTATTTAGCTTCAGTAGTTGACGTCGCGCTACTGAATGTTGTTTCTTTGAAAACCATGAGATCAGCTTACTGCAAAGGAACTGACAAGTTCCAGAAGTTGACTTTCGGTCAATCCTACATCCTCAATAGTCAGCATCAGAATAACCAGTTAGTTCAATATTATCATCTGCTAGATACCATAAACCCATGTCAAGTGTTCCTCTAAGATAGAGGAGAATCTTCTTTGTTGAGTCCATATGGCTCTGCTTAGGATTCGCCCGAAATCGAGCGCAGACACCTACAGCATAAGTTATGTCAGGTCGAGTAGCAATTAGATATAATAGTGAACCAATAATAGCACAAAATTAAGTATGGTCTACTGATACTCCCTCCTTATCAATATCGATTTTCATATTCATGTTCATCAGGATCTTGATTAGTTTGCCGGATGTGCAACCGAATTTCTTGATGAGGTCTCGAGTGTATTTGCCTTGATTGATGAATGTTCCCTTCTCATATTGTTTGACTTGAAAACCGAGGAAATAATTCATCTCTCCCATCATCGACATCTCGAACTTATCCTTCATCTTTTTCTCAAACTGCTGACACGTGATGACGTTCTTTGAGCCGAATATAATGTCATCTACGTTGATCTGCACAAGTAAGATGTCGTTCTCCAGTCGAATGCTGAATAATGTGTGGTCTACTGTGTCCTTCTGATAACATGTCTGAAGAAGAAACTCAGACAGGGTATTGTACAAAGCCCTGGGTGCTTGTTTTAACCCATACAGAGCCTTTCTGAGTCTATAAACCTGATATCCCTGCTGAAAGCCGGGAGGCTGTTCTACATAGACTTCTTCTTTTAGTACGCCATTCAGGAACGCAGACTTCACATCCATTTGACAGACTTTGAAGCATTGATGTGTTGCGTAGGCTAAGAATTGTCTGATTGCCTCCAATCTTGCAACTGGAGCGAAAGTTTCGTTGAAATCTATTCCTTCGGCTTGACAGTAGCCTTTTTCCATGAGTCTTGCTTTGTTCCTTATTATGACGTTGTTTTCATCTCGCTTGTTCTTGAAGACTCATTTAGTTCCGATCACATGTTGATGTCGGGCTCCCATACTTTTTTTCTCGTGAACTGGTTCAGCTCCTCTTGCATAGCTATGATCCAATCAGCATCCTTAAGTGCGTCCTCAACTGACTGAGGTTCTTCAGTAGACAAGAAGCAGGAATATAATACGCTTTCTCCCTGACAGAATCTGGATCTTTTCTTCACACTAGCTGAAGGATCTCTAATAATCAAGTCAGAAGTGTGAGCGTCCAGCTATGATCGACGATGTTTAAACTCTTCATCTGAAATTTGTTCAACACAGATAGTAGGTGAGTTAGGCATTTCAGTTGTACTATTCTGAGATTGAATTAATTCAGTTATGAGAGTTGGGTCTGCTGAGTCACCAGGTTCAGGGGCATTCAGCTCAGGAACTTCATTTGTTCCCCGTGAATTATTATCCTCAGTAGAGGTCTCAGTTACCACTTGGGTTTCTTCGTCGACCTGAGTTACCTGGGATTGACTCTGTTCAGTAGAGTCAATCTGTTCATCTACTTCTGCTGCTGGCTGAGATTCAGTAGTCTTAGCTTCAATTTCCTCTTTTGAATCATCATCCCAACACAGCTGGATCTTTTCAACTTTATCTTTTAGGCTCAGATCCTGTAGCTTCTTACTGATGTCCTCAGATTCTGATTTTGAGTTTCTGCTCATGTCTTCAGTAGCAAACTCATTAAAAAAACATGAGGGCTTTCCTCCACGCAAAGGGTCCGGTAGTTAAAAACTCTGAAGGCTTTGCTGACCCGGGAGTATCCTAAGAAGACTCCCTGGTCTGACTTGCTATCAAAAGTCTTTAACTGATCCTTTCCATTATTTTAGATAAAGCACGAACACCCAAAAATATGGAAATAAGATATGAAAGGCTTCCTGCCGTTCCATAATTCAAATGGTACCTTCTTTTGCTGCTTAGTCAGTAGAGATCTATTCTGAGTGTACCATGCAGTGTCAGTTGCGTCTACCCAGAATTTGGATGGGAGTCTTGAGTCTGCGAGCAGGGTTCTTGCTGCTTCTTTGAGTGTTCTGTTCTTCCTTTCAGCAACCCCATTTTGTTGAGGCGTGCGCGCGGCAGACGTCTCATGCTCAATTCCTTCAGCTTTGCAGAACTCTTCCACCATCGAATTCAGGAACACAGTTCCTCTGTCTGAACGTATCTTTATAATTTTGGTGTTCTACTCGACACTGAGCTTTTTCAGAAGCGCAGGCAACTCTGTTTTGACGTCAGACTTGTTGGCAATAAATATGACCCATGTGTAGCGTGAGTAATCATCAATGACCACTAAAGCATACTTCTTGCCTCTGATCGTCACTGGAGAGACTGGACCAAATCAATCCATATGTAGCAGCTGAAGGATTCCATCAGTGGAAGGCGATGGAATATGTGGATTTTGCTTCTTCGCTTGCTTTCCCTTCAGACATGCTTCACACTGAGTGTCTTTGCTGAATACTTCATTCGGCAGTCCTCTTGCTAGAGCGTTTATAGCTAGCTTCTTGAGCGTCTTGAAGTTGAGATGACTGAGTCTTCTGTGCCAGAGCCACCCTGTTCTGTTATCGTTCTTCGCTAACAAGCAAGCTTCAGGTTCAGCTGAGTTCCAGTCAGCTACATAGATATTCTTTTTGCGCAAACCTGATAAAACTGTTTTCCCTGTAGATTTATCCATGACATCACAGAAACCAGCGTAAAAAATCACACTATTCGAGTTGTCACAAAATTGACTAACAGAGAGAGGATTATGCTGAAGTCCTTCAACATCTGATACTCTTGGAACTGTGGCGATTCCAATGTTGAGTGTTCCATAGCCTCTGGTATAGCCTTTTGCGTTGTCTCCAAAATCGATTCTGGATCCTTCTTCAGTAGTATAATTCTTCAGTAGGGCCTTCTGGTATGTCATGTGTCTTGAGCATCCGTTGTCCACATACCAAGGGTCCTTGTGCACCTGCAAAATAGAATTATATTCAGGTACCCTTTATTTTTTATTTTGGGTCCTTAGATGTTAGTTTTGGTAACCCAAATCTGTCTTACGACCCTTGCGGTCACAGACAGCTTCTTTCCACTCTGATCAACATATTTGACCACTAGACAGGTCGATGCTGAACTCTGAGGCTTCACTAGTTCAGGAGTCCTGATCTTCTGAATTGGTGGACTGCTGACCTTAGCCTTCTGATCGGTTTTCTTCTTCCTTTTCTGACTTTTGGATCGTCTCCTGACTATAGGATCATAGTAATATGACCCATACTGAGCTGGATGTGTCAGCTGTGGAGGTCCATACTGATCAGCCCACTTAACCCTGTTGGTTCCCCCTTGACTGAGCTGGGGTGATTTTGAGCTAATCATCTTGTCAGAATGTTGATAGCTAATCTTCTATTTGTTCTTTGCTAGGGGGTTCAGGATCTTAGCATTGATAGTCTCCCCTTGAACAAATCTATCAGCTAACTGGTTCTCTGTGCGTACGGGGGCAGATAAGGTGGCTCCATGACTGAATCCAAGTCCCTCCTTGCAGTGTTTTGGCTTGTTGCTGGCTAGCATTGCCTCAAGCTTCTTTTCAGCGCCCATATACCGCTCTGTCATCATATTCCTTCATACATCATCACTCTTCTTAAGCATTTCATGCTGGATCTGAAGTTCTGACAACTCTTGCTTCAGTAGACTCAGTTCAGTATCTTTCTGAGTCAAGTCATTGGTCAGTACTGAGATCTGATCTTCTTGATGCTTAGACTTGGTCATCAGAGAGTTAATCTCCTCTCTGAGTCTCAACACAAGTCCTTCTGACTCATTAGCAACCTGACTCTCCTTAGAAAGTCTCTGCTTCTCCACTTTCAGGGTATCCAACTCCTGAAGAGTCTTACTGAGCTGCAGGCTCATCTGAATCTTCTCGTCTAATAGTTCTTCATACGCGATCGAGATATCCATATTTTCTTCTGCGCCTGAAATAGTGTCGTGTGTGCAGTGTGAAGAGGAGTTAAATGGAGCATGAGAGTTTACCCCATCCTCTTCTCCTGCCATAAGACACTTTTCAGCATCTTCTTCAATCTCTATGGCCATGAATGCCGCTTCATCATCTGATGAATCCATGAAGGAGTCGACTTCATCTGAGTCGTTTGAGAGTTTACCAGCAATGTATGCTTGACGCTTCTTGATGAACTTCTCCCTTCGAGCTTTACGTGCTGCTCTCTCAGCAGTACTGAGCTTACGGCAGTCGTATCGACGGTGTCATGGCTTTTTGCAGTTGTAGCAGGTGGTGACTCTATCTTCTTTGCTCTTACTGTCTTTCGACTGAGCTGAGTCCTCTTGTTTCCTGCAATCAAAAGTATGTGATCTAGGAGTGCGCTTGGGTGTATATTCTAACTTACCCTTTGAGTCTCTGACGACTCTAGAGACTTTTCTGCGCCTCTCCTTCTCCTTCTGATACTTCACGGCAAGTAGTGCGTATTTCTTAGCTAGGTTTCCTTCTTGTAGATCACTGAGTTAAGGTTCTGCCTTGCTAGACGCGGGAGCCACTGTCCTGATTGATGCTTTGAAAGTATGGTCGATTTGAGTGTCAGCTTCAACTCGCTGCTTCCTTTGGGATAGGTCAAACTCAAACTCCTCAGCTTTTAATTCTAAAAAGATATGATCAGGAGAAATAATATCAAGATCAGAATGTCTCAACAATGTAGCGAATGGAGTCCAATGTCCATCCGATAGTGCTCTCAATATCTTGAGATTCATTTCTCGGTTGGAGAATGTCTTCTCAAGCCCGTTGATAGTGTTCATCGGATCCGTAAATCTGATGTTAAGATCTTCAGTGGTGTCGGCAGGCATGAGAGACAGTCTTTCCAACTTCTGAAGTTCCAACGCCAGTTTCTTCGCCTTGATCTTCTGAGTTCCCCGACTCAGTAGCGCTAGAGCATCCCAGAGTTCTTTCGCGGACTTGGAGTCCTGAACTCTTCCGAGATAGGAATCACTCCAGGTGGTCAGTATGGTATTTTTGGCAACCCGATCTAAGTTGTGAAGCATCTTCTCTTCAGGAGTGAAGAGGCTTCTATCTTTGGGGATCGTCTTTTCGGTCACCATGCCACCTCCTTGTGTTGTATCCTGGGTTTCGACACTATCAATCATAGGAACAATAGGTCCGTCTTCCAATACTTCTGTCATGCTGTCGTGGAGGGAAGTCAGATGAGCTTCCATTCTGACTCGCCATACCCCGTAGTTCTCTACTGAGAACATGGGTACCATCCTGATTCCTGATATATCAGACATTGTAAACTGTGATATGAATGAAGAATGATATGCAGTGAAAACGTTTTCTGGATCCGTTCAAGTAGACCAGTTTCAGAAAACAAGAGTCTTAGGGAACTCCTGCTCTGATACCAATTATTGGTCCCGAGATAAACGTTCAGGTGTAGGGGGGGGGGTGAATACACCTAAAAACTTTCTCAACTTAAAACGCGAACAGTCCTTTTCAGGAAGATGCCGTACTGAACAGTTTCTGTAGACCAGATAAGTTGTTCTGAATCGCGTGGCAGAGTGACTGACTTCATTGAGGCCTGCTAGCTGACTAAGGTCAGAATTCAGTACCGTTTAGTAGAAGTTCATTAGAGTGCGGAAATGTGTAGGCCCAATTTAGTTGAGTTAGAAAATGTTTTTAGGAAAACTGTTCACTACCTAAGTCAAAGAAAGAATTTCCGCCTAAATGTAGTGATGTCAAAGAAAAACTACACTCTGAATGAACTTTCAAGTGAGTTAATTACTACAGAAGGAATCATGGGTCAGACTAAAGGTAAGGGAACCCAAATCTTGAACACTACTAGCAGCTCAAGGCAAAATAGAAAGGTACACGCATCGCCTTAGTAACTGAAACTGTTCTTGTTTCCGCATCTACCCATGAATGGGTAGTAGATTTCGGAGCAACTGATCATGTTTGTTACACCTTGCAGGGGTTTGTGCAGAAAAGGGTTCTGGCTGATGGTGAGGTGGTGGTTTCCATGGGTAATGGATCGAGAATTCCAGCCGTTTCCATAGGAGATTTACATTTATCTGTTTTAGACTCTAGTTTAGTATTGAGAGATGTTTTTATTGGTGCCTGAGTTTAGGCGAAACATTATTTCCGTTTCAAAACTTTTTATTGTGGATGGTTATAGATCTGTTTTTGATGATTAAATTTTGATTTCAAAAGGTAAAGATCTTATCTGCAATGGGTCTTTAAATGAATCTCTATATACTATTCCGTCTAATCCATGTACATCTGTTAATGTTGCTTCCTCATCATCAAATCCTAAGAAGAGGAAAGAATCTTCTAAGGTCAACCAAACTTTTCTATGGCACTTAAGACTAGGTCACATCAATCTAAATAGGATCCAAAGGTCGGTAAAATATGGACCATTGGAGTCTCTCCAAGTTGAACCATTTTCAACTTGCGAATCCTGCTTGGAAGGTAAGATGGTGACTAGGCCTTTTAAGGCAAAGGGTTATAGAGCCACAGAAGTATTAAGTTTGATACATTCTAACTTGTGTGGGCCTATGTCTACACAAGCTCGTGGAGGGTATGAGTACTTCGTTACATTTACTGATGATTACTCGAGGTATGGATATGTTTACCTTCTTCGCCACAAGTCGGACTGCTTTGAAACCTTTAAGGAATTCAAGCCAGAAGTGGAGAAGAAGTTAGGTGAAGAAATCAAAACACTGCGATCTGATCGTGGTGGGGAATACCTATCCAATGAGTTCAAGGACTACTTAACAGAATGTGGGATTACATCCCAACTGACAGCACCGGGCACGCCTCAGACAAATTGGTGTGTCAGAGAGAAGGAACCGAACTCTCTTAGAGATGGTTCGGTCCATGATGAGTTATACAACTTTGCCAGTTTCCTTTTGGGGATATGCCCTAGAGACTGCAGCATACTTGCCGAACCGTGTGCCATCCAAGTCGGTTAACATGACTCCAATCAAGTTGTGGAGCGGGCACAAGCCCAGTATACACCACATAAAGATTTGGGGATGTCCTACTTATGTGTTGAATAAACAGGCCGACAAGCTGGATCCACGTTCAGAGGTTATGCTGTTTATAGAATATCCGAAGGAAACGAATGGTGGTTATTTTTATGATCCTAAAGAACAGAAGATCGTTCTCAGCACCAACGCTTGATTCTTAGGGAGGATTATATTAGTAACCATAAGTCTCGAGTCAAGATCATCCTTTAGGAATTACAAGGTGATCGAGATCCACTCAAAGATCCAATAGTGCAAGATAGAGCTCCACGAGCAACTACAAAATCTATTAACACAGCTCCTGACACTCTTCGACGTAGTGGGAGGGTGATATTTACACCTGATCGGTATATGTTCATTGGGGAGACGTATGTCAATCTCCCGACAGATAAACAAGATACCGTGGATCCCTAGACTTACAACGAAGCAGTGGGAGATGTAGATGCAGATTCATGGCGAATCGCCATGGACTCGGAATTTAAGTCCATAACTGATATGGATGTATACGAGATCACTGAACTACTTGAGGGCTGCAAGGCCATTGGTAGTAAGTGGGTATACAAGAGAAAGAGAGGACCGAATGGAGATATCATGGCATTTAAGGCCAGGCTAGTGGCGAAGGGTTTTACCCAGAAAGTCGGTATCGATTATGAAGAGACCTTCTCGCCCGTATTAATGATCAAGTCTATTAGGATTCTCCTTGCCATAGCAGCTCAAATGAAACCTTGAGATCTAGCAAATGGATGTCAAGACCGCATTCCTAAATGGTCACCTTGAAAAAGGTAGAGACATCTATATGAAACAACCAGATGGTTATGTGAAGGAGGGCGAAGAGCATCTAGTTTGGAAGCTTAAGAAGTCTATTTATGGACTTAAGCAAGCTTCTCGGTTATAGCACCAGCGTTTTAACGAGGTAGTCAAATCCTATGGTTTTGTATCCTGTCCTAACGAGGTGTGCGTGTACCGTATCTGTGTTAATAGAACAGTGGTGTTTCTTGCACTTTACGTAGATGACATCCTTCTCATTGGAAACAATGTTAAAGTGTTATCAGATGTAAAGACATGGTTATCCGAGCAGATTCAAATGAAGGACTTAGGTGAAGCTGCTTATATCCTTGGGATCAAGGTTTTCTGAGATTGCCAGAAAAGGAAGTTGAGCTTAACACAAGCGTCCTACATTGATACTGTTATTGGTCATTTTAGCATGCGAAATGCCAAGAAAGGTTCAATACCTTTCAGATATGGCATTTTTCTATTTAAGAATCAGTGCCTAAAACGCCTGAAGAGATAGAAAGTATGAGGCTAGTACCATATGCTTCCGCTGTCGGTAGTTAAATGTATGCAATGCTTTGTACGAGACTAGATATCTCATATGTTGTAGTCATGATCTCAAGATATCAGTCTAATCCTGGACAAGCGCACTGGACTGCGGTGAAAAATATTCTCAAGTACCATAAACGGACTAGGGATTATAGAACTGTTTACCAGTCATACAGTCTAGTTCCTTTGGGTTATACGAACTCGGATTTTCAGGCTGACAGAGATGAGGAGAAGTCGACCTCAGGCCATGTGTTTACCTTGGGAGGTGGAGCCATTTCATTGAGGAGTGCAAAGCAGAAATGCATTGCGGACTCAACCATGGAAGCAGAGTATGTGGCTGCTTCAGAAGCTTCGAAAGAGGCAGTTTGGCTCAAGAGTTTTCTTCTAGATCTTGTTATTGTTCAGAATTTGCCTAAGGCAATCACGATTTATTGTGATAATGCGGGTGCAGTGGCAAATTCTAAGGAACCTAGATCTCACAATGCGTCTAAACACATACACAGGAAGTACCACATGATACGAGAATTCGTAAATCGAGGCGACGTACTCATAGAAAAGATCGGAACTGAAGACAACCTGGATGATCCATTCACAAAGAGCTTACCAATTCCAGCTTCTGAGAAGCATGTTCGTGACTTAGGAGTGGTAGAGATGCCCCCCACTTAGGACTGCAGAAACTTTTGTGTAACTGGGAGTAGAGTGATAGATAGGATATATAGCTAAATACTTGTTTGTACCTAGAACTGACACATTGTATACTAAAAGTTTGCTTTAGTATAAGTGGGAGAATTGATGGGATTTTGTGTACTGGAAGCAGTTTTTATGCTTGTATACAATGTGTTTTTGTCCTTACCACTATTTTATTCTCCTATCTGATATATATAAATATTTGCACATGTTATCCTTTATCTTGTATAAAAGTTAGATTTGTGCAGTGTGTCGGGTATCACAAAAGATAACACTAATTGGTTGAATTGACAAGATATAAACAGTTATCACAACTAAGACAACTTAAGGATAAGTTGTTGGTTTAAGCTGCGGTTTAAATAATAATTGGCTTGTCTTAGCTGCTTGAGTTTATTGGTACACTTAAGGTGGTTTATTAATGGATCACAGTGAGATATGTTCGCCTAACTGACCTTAGTGGAGAACCAAGATCTCGGTGACTTAGCTGGTCTTAAGCTTGTTAATACTTCAGCTAAGTGCATTTGACTATCTATCACTTTGACCTACTATGGTGAACGTCATCGCGACCGGATCTACATATCTTGGGTTCTAGTAGTCATTTGTGGCTCAAGTTGGTTGTCTGTATCTTGCAACCGTATCCTAGTAAAAAGGGTTGATAATATCCCCTAAGGAACTCGAAAGGATTACCACACTAAACCCGACCGGTTGATTAAGTTTAAATGTGTTAATAAGGTCGAGTGGTACTACTCAAGAATATAAGATGTTAATTAATTTAAGCTGTCAGTGAACTTAATTAATTAACGGATATTTCTATCTTAATACGGAGATCGATTAAGTCTAAAATACAAGTCATTGCTCAATTTGGGATAAAGGGGTAAGTCAACACGGATTCTCTACTGGAATGAATCTGTGTTTATTAATTAATTTTGCTTTGGGTTGAGCATAGATAATTAATTAATTTGAGGCCCTGCTTTATTTCTTATATTAGATCCCTGATCTGGCCCAATTAGTTGTCTAGTTAATTATTGTCTCTCAGAAATCATTATTAATAGATTAATGTGATTTTTCATTATTTAATAATGTTATTTATTTGGAATTAATTGGTCAGACCAATTAATTGATAAATATTAGTAGCCCAATGGATTAATTAATTATATTATGGGTTATGTGGAAGTCCATTAGGAATATAATTAAATTAATGGACTACAAATATTAATATTATATTGGAATTTGAAGCCTATATATATATATTAGTATTTTGTTCATAAACAGAACATACACATATAATTTCATACACGTACGGTGTGAGAATCAGGAAGACAGTATGTTGGTCCCGAGAGTACGTTCAGGCGTAGGGGGGGGGGTGAAAACACCTGAAAACCGATTTCTCAACTTAAACACGAACAGTCCTTTTCAGGATAGTGTCGTACTGAACAAGTTCAGCAGACCAGATAATCTGTTCTGAATCCTGTGGCAGAGTGACTGATTCTACTGAGACCTGCTAGTTGACTTGGAGTCAGAATTCAGTATCTTTCAGATAGAGTTCAGTAGTGCGGAATTGTGTAGGCCCAAATTCAGTTGAGTTTGGAAAACGTTTTTATCAAAACAGTTTCAGTAGATTAGTGCAGTCTGTTAAGTTTGCTGAAACTCAATTGAATGATTTGAAAGATATTTTCAGTATGAACAGTAAATCAATGCAACAGTAAAAACAGAACACAAAACTCAGAGATTTTTAAAGTGGTTCGGATCCAACAATCCTACGTCCACTGTCCCGAAAGATCAGGAAGCTATGTATTATACTGAGATAGTCTCAGTTGGTTTGTACACTGGACAAACACTGGTCTTGAGATTTATACTGAGCAAGTCTCAGTTTACAAGGTTATCAAACTAAGTGTTTGAAAAACTCTCCAACAGTGAAGGAGTCCTTTACAATAAGGATCAGTTCAGAAGTGAACTCCTTCGTCTAAGCTATGGATTTAGTCTATTAATCTTAGGTTAGAGGGATAGGGAACAAGGATGTGGCTTCTAGAACGACGAACAACTGAGTCTAAGCTTTGGGTTCGTGTAACGTCGTTTGGATACTAGAGGCTGTATTAATCGATTCAGCTCGATTCCCTAAGAGCAGAAGTGTAGTCTTTCGCCAGAGATTGTTTCTTCGAACTTCTTGCGAAAGACTTATTCTTTTTCGAATTTGCTCATTTGAATGCTCTATGTGTTCTCTCGTGTATGCGAAGGTTCGGTGAGCTTCAAATTTGATTTATCCCTCTATTTAAAGAGAAGAGATTAGGATAGATCCGTTGGAGACGACGATCCTTTGTCTCTCTCTTTTGGGTAGCTAACGGTCTTTTGAAGTATGGTGGCAGTGTCCTTTCCCTCCATTTCTGGAAAGTTGTTGACTTGCAGCTTTAATAGATATAGGATACGTGGTTGCTTGTCATTGGTCGAGGTTCAGGAAGTAGTTGAGACAGAACAGACTTCAAGGAGATCTAAAGCTGACTTCTCACTTCCTCGTATTGACACTGCTGATTTGACTTTTAAAGATCCTGACAGTCAAGAGACTGTCTGGCCGTTGCTGAGTCTGATCTCTGATTCAGTAGCATGCTCCTGCTGAGTCGGCTCTACTGTAGATCAGCTCTGAGTTCAGTGAACTACTCATGCTGAGTTCAGTTCCACTGACTCCTTTCGCATATCTTGCTCTCGCCGAGTCCAAGATATGCTGAGTCTTCTACTTCTGGTGCTGAGGCAGATAAACTACTGAATGCCTGAACCAGAGCAGAGTGTCTGCTGAGTCTGAAACCTCAGAGAGCAAAAACAGATTACAACGAAAAGGTTCACCAATCAATATAGGGTTTTGGGATCTTCAAATCTTCAGTAAACGTTCAGAGCACAGGGCTACTGAGTTATCTTATCAGCTGGGAAGACTGGATCATTTCCCAACATTTCCAACATTGCTGAGGATAGAACCATCACCCAACACAGTAATCTTATTTCTTCAGTTCTCTGATCACCCAGAGGAAGAAAAAGGTCGGGACACAGATCAGAAGATCTGATACATGAGCAACAATCAGAGCTGCAACAACATACATAGGAGGAAGGTATATCGTTCTTATCTTCTATTTTCCTTCAATCAGAACGTCTCAAATAAGTAGTAAATGATACCACTTAGGCAAAGTTAAAGCCCATAAGATCGTAGTGTTCATCTCCTTGTTGGTAACCATCTTTCAAAGCCCGTTGATGACATTATTCTGATTTTTGAATCTTGAACTGAAGTCATCAATTGCTTCTCCTGGAATCATGCAGAATGCTTCGAAATTATGTAGCTCCAGTTCTAGCTTGTTTTCTTTGATCAGCGGAGTTCCCTGACTTACCACAACCAGAGCATCCCACAATTCCTTTGTAGTCTTGCAGTCGTGCACCCTTCCGTTATGAGTCACTGAGCGTTGTCAGTATAACATTTCGTACGACTCGGTCAAGGTTGTGCGACTTTCTTTCCTCTAGAGTGAAGATGCTTTTATCCTTCGCAACCTTTTCTCCAGTCCTACCACCTATTCCTCTAACAGCTGAAAGTTCAACACTGTCAATCATGGGATTGATAAGTCCTTTTTCAGAACTTCCATCATGCAATCATGTAATGATGTCAGCTACGCCTCCATTCTTACTCGCTATACCGCATAATTCTCGACTGAGAACATGGGTACCATCCTTATACCCGACATGTCAGACATTGTGGAAATATAGTATATAATGTAACGGAAGAAATACACATGCAGTGAAAAA
The DNA here is from genome assembly GCA_028984105.1 of Lavandula angustifolia. Classification (NCBI taxonomy): domain Eukaryota; kingdom Viridiplantae; phylum Streptophyta; class Magnoliopsida; order Lamiales; family Lamiaceae; genus Lavandula; species Lavandula angustifolia. Next base: position 17,542,229 of record CM054806.1, on the reverse strand, counting down.
CATTTTTCTGGATCTATTTCGAGTAGACCACTGTATTTAGAAGACGACGATCAGAACACCGCTTTGATACCAATTGTTGGTCTAGAGACGAGTCTTAAAGTATAGAGGGGGAGGGTGTGAAAACACCTGAGTCCAAGTTTCGACTCAAATGCGAAAGTCAGTATACTTCTGAGTTGGCTAGGTGAAGGATTTTGCTCGACATGTTAACTTTCAGATCGCGTGGATAGAGTAATTCAATATACCGAACACTGTCTACTGACTTCTTTATCTACTGACTTCTTCATAAAAGTTCAAATCCATGTGGATTCCTTTGTAAACATATTTAGTAGGTCTTGTTTGACCATACTAAGTCTCCAGTGTTAAGTCCGTCGAGCTGAAAAAGTTATATGCTACTGAGCCTATCAGCTATGAACGCTAGTTAGCCTATTGAGTTCCTAACATGCTGAACTCAACTACGCTATTACAGAGTATGGTCCATCTCTCATATAGGTGTTTTGAGATCTTCAAATCTTATCATACTGAATCATATCCCAACACTTAGAAATTAAAGGGGTTCAGTTTCTGAACTATTCTTATTTTAAGAACTCAATCTAGTTGGAAATCTACTAAAACCCTATGGGTTTGAAACTTATAAAGTCAATTAGGACTATAGCTAAGTCCAAGTCTGTTCTTCATAAGTGACTTCAGTAAAAGACTGAGCTTTGCGTTTGAGTTAAAACTTGGACTCAGATATATTCACCTCCCAACACTTGAAAAATTGTCTCTAAACCGATTTCTTTTATTATCGAAAAGTAAGTCAATTACAAGGTAATCACCCTATCTATACTAAGGGACAAAAGAGGAAGTGAAAACAACGAACATAACAGATTCTCCATTCAAAACACACATAAAGCATTGAGCTAACAAACACACGTTTATTAGTTATTACTCAGGGCCGTGATCTGGATGTATTTTTAGATGAAACTGCTAGAACTTGTATGTTCAATAACTTGAGGTAGTAAGAAGCAAGACTTATAATGCTTGTTAATCACATAGCAGTCCATATCTAAGTGCTTCGTGCACTCATGAGACACGGGATTCTTGGTGATATGAATCCCAACAAGATTGTCACAATATAAAAAAATAGGAAAAGGGACAAAAATCTGGAAATCCTTCAAGGGATAACTAACCCAAAAAAGTTCTAGAACCGTAGAACCTATGGATCTATACTTAGCATCCGCAGTAAAGACAAACACGGTGCTGTGCTTCTTACAGTGCCAAGAGAGAAGAGAACTTCCCAACAAAACACAAAAGCAGTGATCGAACGACGAGTCTCCACACAAGTTCCCCAATCAGCATCACTATAGGCTTCAAGTTTAAGGAAAGGAAAAATACCAAGTGAAGGGAATCCCTTTAGGTCTTTGAGAACATGCATGGCTGCATTCTAGTGGTTAGTACGAGGCCTATTAATGTTTTAGCTCAACTACAGAGTAGCATGACTCAAATTAGGTCGAGTAAGATTAAGATATAATATATATCCAACAAGATACATGTAGGGTTCTAGATCATCAAGCGAAAGATATACTTCCATACTAATGAAATACTGAGCTATACCGAAGTCTTTGATAGTAAAGTTCTGGTGCAGGTAGGCCTTAAGAGAATTAATAATATCTAGATTTGGACTAGCCAATAAAATATCATCAACATAGATAAGTAAGCCCACAAAGGTCGCCAGGACCCATGGTGAAGAGATAATGATAATGTAAAGAATGTGCACAACCAAAAGTAGAAACATCTGTGCAAAACTCATGGTTCGATTCTCGAGAGGCTTGCTTTAGCCCATAGAGACTTTTAACCAATCGAGAAACCTGATCGGGGGAAGCTCTAGTAAAACATTGAGGGGGTTACATGCAAATCTCATTAGTCAAAATGACATGTAGGAAGGCATTATTCACATCAATTTGGTGAAGATGCCAAGAAAATTGGTCATTCGAAGAAGCTAGTGTAAGAGACTCAACAGGAGGTGAAACTTCCTCAATGGGAGAAGGAGAGACCACCTATGTACTGGGAGGAGTCAGGACCTCAATTATAAAAGGAAAAGGAGAATCAACAAGTAAGGGAGAAACTGAGTGCTCTAAAACAAGAGTAGGAACAAACTCATCTGTAGGAGGAGAGGAGTCAGCTGCTATGTCATTAGGAAAATTGGTAGGGAAAATAGAACATCATTTGAAGTGTGTATAGAGTATGTATTGCTTTTAGTTCATGGCCAATCCAAAGAGAATGCATTTAGACTACGGGGTGAAACTCATGTCTATCTGGTAGAGTATTAACTATATACAAAAGGTGGTCAAAAGGCTTAGGAAAGGATACAGAAGGAACTTTATTATAGAGAACAAAATATGGTGTATTCTAGTCCAGAATTGGGATAGGAATCTAATTAAGAATCCAGGTGGCTGTCAAAATTGAATATGGCCAAAATTTATCAAGAAGCTTACTGAACATCAAAGCACGAGCTACTTTCAGCAATGATCAATTTTTGAACTCAACTGTGCCATCTTGCTGAGGTGTATAAGCACAACTCCTTAGCTACAAAATGCCTTGATTCTAAAACTTGACCTTGCGAACTTTCTTATCAAACTGTGTAGAGACCATGTTAATAAATGATTGAAGTAGAGAAGGAACTTGCTGCTTGCTGCTCAACGAGAAAGTCCAAGTGCACCAACTATGGTCTTCAACGATGGTGAGAGTGAAAGGTGTATTGCCCACATACTCAACATTATATGGCCCCCAAACATCCACATGAATGAGATCACAAAGATGTTCACTTCTATGGTTCAAGGTAGGAAAGGGATTTCAACATTTCTTAGCCCTGTGACAAACCTCATAAGATCTGAGAATAGATTGTGCATCAGCAGTACGAAGAGGCGTGATCTTTGGTATATGTTTCAAAGCCTGATGAGAAGCATGACCAATTTAAATGTATGCTACAGAATAAGAGTCTCAATAAGTAAATGGGTAATGTGATTAAGGGTTCGGAAAGAACCATCCAGAATAGTAAGTCATCATATTGCTTTAGCCATTCCACTAGGTGATCATCACACAACCTCTAAGTTGTGTGAATTCAGGAACCAGAAAGCTTCCTCAAGAAATAACTCTGAGGTGACATAAACCTTTCCACATCTATAAATCAGTACTGTAGCACCATTAGACAAATATTGATACTGCGGCACAATCATGAGTTTCACATCAGACATTAACTCTTCATTGTAACACACATGATGACTAGCTCCTGAATCCATAACCACAAATCTCACTTAGTAAGATCTCTATACACTCTAAAAGCATAATGCTTACCCAGAATATTTAGTGGGTGTATTATACTCCTTCTATAGCTGGAGCAGAACTAGCACTATCAATAAATATTGCTCCCTTTAATTGAACAAAAGATTGTTCATAATACTGGATCAAAGCAGCTTGAGAAGGCATAGTTGCTCCTCCACTCAACTCACCAATAGAATCACTATGAGTGATAGATGTACATGCAGTTTTCATTTAGTCTCTAACAGCTTTTTAAACCAATCCGACACACAATTGAGCTAGAACTACTTAGACTTCTCATGCCCTGTACCTACACAATGTAGACTTTTCAATTTTTTTCTTTCCTCCCTGGTCAACGTTGGCTTGAAAACAATGCTCCTGTCCTTAGGATTATCTTGTATAGAACATTTATAACCAACATTTATGGTTGTAACGCTCCTAGAAGTTTGATTTGTACTATGAGCAGAAGCCTTTCTCTTGTCTTCATCTTCTTCTTCTGAAGAGGCATAAACCTTACTCATGGTAGGCAAAGAAAAATCTGACTACTCACATTCTCATTTGATGCATTTAACCCAAGTAGAAATTGCATTAGTTTTTCTTCTTCAGTCATCTCACAAATCTTACTAACAATACCACAACCACACAATCCACAAATGCAGGTGGGATAAGGCATCATTAGCTTCAGCTCATCCCATAGTAAACTCAAAGTATTATAATACAACATAACATTTTGAGTTGCTTGTGTAAAAGCAGACAAAGGATTCTTAAGTTTCGTAATGATAAGAAAAGTTTTCATATAAGCAAACGCATCACATAAATCCTTACAAATAGTATTGATAATCCAGATAAACACAATATAATCAGCTTGAATCCATACATGATAAAAGTCAGAGATCATAGGAGGCTCTCATAGAGTACCGCCAATAAAGGCTGAGCTTCAAGAGCTCGCTGCATAGCTTTGCTCCAAAGGTAATAGATAGATCTAGTCATAGTAATTTAAATGATATTCACTCCAGCGTGATTGTGTGGATTGAGCTCACAAACATCACACTCGAGAAGCATGACGAGCATGCAGATTTTCAGGCTGATTCATTGTTGGAGCTCCAATAAGGTGAAGTTTGCACCGATGTTTTTGGGATCTGGAACAAATTTTTTATTAGGCATACCTTTAGAACCAAGTCCAAGCTCATCATTGAGCAGAGCAGTCCATTGAGTAGATCACTTCTTGAAAAGAAATGATATGTACAAAAGAAGTTTTGAGTAAATATTCATTCATTTTTGTTGTGTTGATCTCACGAAACAATAAACCCCTATTTATAAAACTAATGAAGCAACCTACAAGGAAAGATAAAAAACCTAATTGTGGAAAATATACAACTACAAAAGATTTCAAACAAATCAAGCGATATACTCAGATCTAAACCGACTGAAAATATATCTTAACCAAAGATAGATATGTCACGTCCAATATACCCCCCCCCCCCAAGATGTAGCTTGTAGATCCTGAATGCCCAGCTTACACAAGAACGAATCAACAGAAGCTTTCCCGAGGGCCTTAATAAATATGTCAGCAAGGTGAGTCGAAGTAGGAACATAAGACGGGTTACAACTCGTAGTTACCATGAATAAAATGACATTCGGCTTCAATGTGTTTCGTCCATTCATGAAACAATAAATTTTGAGCAATATGCAATGCCAATTGACTATCATAATATATGGGGATACTTGTAGGGTGCGATACCTCCAAGTCCGAATATAATTGTTTCAACCATTTGAGCTCACACATCACAGCTACCAAAGCTCAATATTTGGCTTCCGCCGAAGACCGTGACACTGTATGTTGCTTCTTCATTTTCTAAGAGATGAGAGACCCACCCAAAGTTACGAACCAGCCAGTGACAAATATCTAAGTAAGAGGGCAGCTAGCCCAATAAGAATCGAACCAGCCCTCAAGAGTCAAATTTGTGCTTTTGAGTAAGATTCCTTGACCGGGATTCTTCTTCAAGTAACGCACCAGGCATAGGGTAGCTGCCTAATGTTCTTCTCTTGGAACCTTCATAAATTATGAGAGGATGTGGGTTGAGTAAGTGAGATTAGGACGCGTCACGGATAAATTCATCAATCAACCAATCAAAAGTCGATAAGGCGTCGGATCGGCTAGAAATGCACATGTAGTGAGAGCTAAACCATGTTGTTGTTCCATGGGAAAACCAGGGGGCTTCGAGCCGAGAAGACTAGTTTCACTAACAATCTTAAGGGCGTACTTTCGCTGACACAAAGAGAAGCCTTTGTGACCTCGTGCCACCTCTTGCCCCAAAATATATTTAAGAACACCCAACTCTTTCATGCGGAAACATTGACCAAGACAAGACTTAAACGCGGCAAGTTCACCTTTATCATTCGCCCACAATGATCATATCTGTTGGGATCTTGTATAATGGAATAAATTTTATGCATGTATACAATCTATTCTTCCTTTCCACTTTTTTATTCTCTAATCAGATATATATATTTGCACATGCTTAATCATTATCTTGTATCAAAGTTAGATTGTGTAGTGTGTTGTAGACCAGAGAAGACTACATAATTGATTGAACTAAAAAGATATAAACAGTTATCACAGCTGAGACAACTTTAGGATAAGTTATCGATTTAAGCTGCAGTTTAGATAAGAAGTTGCTTATCTTGTATCAATCTATTCTTCCTTTCCACTTTTTTATTCTCTAATCTGATATATATATTTGCACATGCTTAATCATTATCTTGTATCAAAGTTAGATTGTGTAGTGTGTTGTAGACCAGAGAAGACTACATAATTGATTGAACTAAAAAGATATAAACAGTTATCACAGCTGAGCCGAGAAGACTAGTTTCACTAACAATCTTAAGGGCGTACTTTCGCTGACACAAAGAGAAGCCTTTGTGACCTCGTGCCACCTCTTGCCCCAAAATATATTTAAGAACACCCAACTCTTTCATGCGGAAACATTGACCAAGACAAGACTTAAACGCGGCAAGTTCACCTTTATCATTCGCCCACAATGATCATATCTGTTGGGATCTTGTATAATGGAATAAATTTTATGCATGTATACAATCTATTCTTCCTTTCCACTTTTTTATTCTCTAATCTGATATATATATTTGCACATGCTTAATCATTATCTTGTATCAAAGTTAGATTGTGTAGTGTGTTGTAGACCAGAGAAGACTACATAATTGATTGAACTAAAAAGATATAAACAGTTATCACAGCTGAGACAACTTTAGGATAAGTTATCGATTTAAGCTGCAGTTTAGATAAGAAGTTGCTTATCTTGACTGCTTGTCTATATTGGTACACTAAAGGTGGTGCATTGATGGATCACAGTAAGATGTGTACTCATGTCTGACCTTAGTGCAGAACCACTAGAGAAGAATCAAGATCTTGGTGACTTAGTTAGCCTTAAGCTTGATAAGACTTCAGCTGAGTACATTTGGCTAGCTATCACTTTGACCTACTATGGTGAATGTTATCGCGACATGATCTACGTATCTTGGGTATTAGTAGTTATTTGTGGCTCGGGCTGATTGTCTGTTTCTTGCAAGCGTATCCTTGTAAAATAGATTGATATTATCCCCTAAGGAGCACGTAAGGATTAGCCTACTAAACTCGACCGGTTGATTAATTTCAGGTGTGTTAATAAGGCCGAGTGCTATTACTCATTAATATAATAAGATGTTAATTAATTTAAGCTGACAGTGAGCTTAATTAAATAACGGATATTTCTATCTTAATTATGGGGATCGATTTAAGTCTAAAATATAAGCCTATACTCAAATTGGGATAAAGGGGTAAGTCAGCACGGATTTTATAGTCGAATGAATCCGTGTTTATTAATTAATTTTGGTATGGGCTGAGCATAAATATTAGTTGATTTGAGGCCCTACTTAACTTCTTTTATTAAAACCCCGAACTAGCCCAATTAGTTGACCATTTATTTATTGTCTCCCAAGAATCATTATTAATTGATTAATATTTTTTGCATTATTTAGTAATGTTATTTATTTGGACTTAATTGATTTGACCAATTATTTGATAGATATATATAGCCCAATTAATTTACTAATTGTACTATGGGCTTGTTGTTAAGAAGTCCATTAGAAATATAATTAATTAACGAGTTGCAGGTACAAGAATAAATATCGCATTTCAACGTGATATTATTACTTCCATTATCACACACCTAACACGGGTGAGAGAGAGAATAAAAAAATTCTTCAGTTATCTGAACACGCGGAGGAAGAAAAGGGTTGAGACACAGATCAGAAGGTCTGATCAGGAGCGATAATCAGAGCTACTAAAACATACGAAGGAGGCACGTATAATTTCTTCCCTTCAGTTTGGTATCACAGCCTGATTAAGGCTCTGATTATTGCTTTTTAGGATTAGGCCTTTTATTTGTCGTTGTCGGGTTGTTTTCGTGTTTAGGGTGGCCTGCGTGCTAATGTTTTAACACTTTGTACATTTTTCTCATGAGAAAATCTAAGAGTAGATGTTAGGGCCAATGTGCTTTATTTGTACTGTAATTTTTGTCCGAGAGGCACGAAAATCAAGGTGGAGGCAGAAACCCTAAATCTGCTGAAACCTTAAAATACAAGGGTTCCACCGCCACTTGCAACGGCGAGCCACGTCTGGCGTCCTTCGGCCAAGCGGGTTGCGTTGTTTGATTTGTATTGCCATGAGCTTCGCGTCGATATATCGTATGGGGTCATCCGACCTCGAATGCGACCGAAATCGATGTCGAAAGTTGACTGCTCTAATTCATATTTTTCCCGCGATAAGTTAAAACTGCAAGGAAATTGATGGACGATTTCGGATGGAATCCGTTCATGGTATCCATAAATCATCCAAGCTTCGTTTCCCTTAAATCAATTTAACAAAATCACGACTCGGAGAGGGCGAATTTGGGCGGCGGAGCTTGCCAGTAATGAGTTGCATATTTACGCAGTAATAGGTCGCGCCGGCGGTTCCAGGTGGTTGTTGTTCATGGCCCATCATGACTTGGAGCGATACTGATCCCGAATACGGGCAGAGGTGGAAGTGCGATGAGTAGAGCCGGCGATGAAAAAACAGCAACTGCTCGTCGCGCGGGCACATTTTTAGGCCACTCACGGTTACAGCGTGGCGTGGCTGTGGCCAGAGAGCCCCCCAGGTGTCGCGGAGACCCACTGCAGGCGGAAGAGCGAGGTCGGCGGCGGACAGGCGCGACAGTGCTGATTCTTGCAACAAGTTGAAGGGCTAATGTCAGCCCTTGTTCTGGTAACATCAGCCCTTGCAGACTAGGCATTACACGTGGCTACCATGTGTCTGACACAAAAGTGGTAAATTATGTTAGTAAACGTCCACATGTTTGGCTTGCTTGCATATTTGAGCTACATGTTTTGTGAGATGAGTTTTCCAAAACAATATTATTATTGAGTAGTGGGAGCAAAGCCTAAACGTCTACCTGAATGGTTTAGGTGGCTAGTAAACACGAGTACTTTAGAAGAGAATACTTAAATATGTTGGCTAATTAGATGAAATTGAATGCGGCATGGTTCTCGTAAGTATGTCAATTTTGAGAATTGATTCTAATTTGGTCAAATTAAAGGTCAATGCGTAGATATCACCTCGGGTACATTTCACTTCCCTCGAAGTCCTTTCCCGCATTTTAATCTTACTAGTGACATGGTCCAGAATATCGAACTATTAATTTCATTCGCCTTAAGAACTTAGGCGTGGATTGGAGTTAAAGAACTAGGTAAATAGCTTGGTCTAGGGTTACACTAGTAAACGTCCACCTGCGTAGCTTATGAGTGGATTTTCCTGGGGTTGTTCGAGGTTCTTAATATCATTGTTTTTTTAAAAGGTTACAATGATATTAATTAGGAATTATGTGCAAATATAAGTTTCTTACATGCTTTCAAATTTTATATTTCAAATATGACTGTTCAAGTGATTCTTTTAGGTTTTACCAACAAAACCCTAACGGGTCACGAAAATTTAAAGTGGAAGAGAAAACTTACCCTCGTACTTCAAGCCGAAAAGCCCATTTATGTCCTACATACTGATAAGCCAAAAGTTCTGAGGGATCAGGCTACCCCAGAATACAGGGATGCACATGAGAAGTGGATAGATGATAACACGAAGGCTCGTGCAGCACTTCTTTCAACTATGTGCAATACCCTAGCAGCTGAGTAAGAAGGTATGCCTCATGCTAGATTGATAGAGCCATCCATCTTGGAGAAATTCGGAGAGACGGATATAGGTCAATCCAACATCATCTATTGAAGGATGTCATGAATTGTCACATGCACGAAGGTGGGTCCGTGCATGATCAAGTTTTACGCATCACACTCACCAAAGTGGATGATATTCTTAGCCATGATAGGCTTATGAGAATATCCGCCTCAATGCAGTTATGCCGAAAAGGGAGTATACTCTTAATGAGATCTCAAATGAGTTGATTACTGTTGCGGAAATAACGGGACAAGGCAAAGGGAAAGGCACCCTTTTTTGAACACTTCCTCTAGCTCAAGGAATTCTCCGAAGGGTAGAAACCAGAAAAAGGGCAAGAAAGGGAAGAACTTCAAGAAGGGTAGTGGAAGTACGAAGTTAGCACCTACTGAAGGAAGTTCAAAACCCAAAGGTAAAAGGAAGTACTTGAAGTGCGGTAATGTTGGACATTGGAAGATTGAAGGTTCATATTCAAGGCAAAACAGAAAGGTACAAGTATTGCTCAAGGTACTATAACTGAAACTATTCTAATGACCTCATCTACCTGGGAATAGGTTGTAGATTTAGGGGCAATTGATCATGTTTGTTACACCTTGCAGGGGTTCTAACAGAAAAGGCAACTGAGTGATGGCGAGGTGGCAGTCTCCATGGGCAATGGTTTGAGATTTCCAACTATTGCAATTGAAGACTTACATTTATCAGTTTTAAACACTCTTTTAGTTTTAAAAGATACTTTATTAGTAACTGATTTTAGGCTAAATATTGTTTATGTTTCAAATCTCTTTCTTGTAGATGGTTTGAGATCTATTTTTGAAGATATTACATCTATTTCAAAAGGCAATGATCTTATCTGAAATGAGCCTTTTAATGGTTCTCTTTACACGATAATGTATGTTGGTCCCGAGATAAACGTTCAGGTGTAGGGGGGGGGAGGGGGTGAATACACCTGAAAACTTTCCCTCAACTTAAAACGCGAACAGTCCCTTTCAGGAAGATGTCGTACTGAACAGGTTCAGTAGACCAGATAAGCTGTTCTGAATCGCGTGGCAGAGTGACTGACTTCACTGAGGCCTACTAGCTGACTTAGGTCAGAATTCAGTACCGTTCAACTGAAGTTCAGTAGAGTGCGGAAATGTGTAGGCCCAAATTCAGTTAAGTTAGAATACGTTTTTAAGAAAACTGTTTCAGTATATTAGTGCATTCTTTTAAGTTTTGCTGAAACATAGTTGAATGATTTTGAAAGATATTTTCAGTATGAACAATGATCAATGCAATAGTAAAAACAGAGCACACAGAACACAAGCAATTTTAAAGTGGTTCGGATACAACAATCCTACGATTACTATCCCGAAAAGATCAGGAGGCTATTTGATTATACTGAGTCAGTCTCAGTCGGTTTGTGCACTGGACAAACACTGGCCTTGAGATTTATACTGAGCAAGTCTCAGTTTACAAGGTATCAAACTTAAGTGTTTGACAAACTCTCCAATTATGAAGGAGTCCTTTACAATAAGGATCAGTTCAAGGATGAACTCCTTCGTTCTAAGCTATAGATATGGTCTGCTGAGCCTAGGTTAGAGGGAAGGGAATGAGAAAGTGGCTTCTAGAGCGACGAACATTTAAGTATAAACTCTGGGTTCGTATTCAGTCGCTTGGATACTAGAGGCTTATGATCTGATTCAGCTCGGTTCCCTTTGAGCAAGTATGTCACCTTTCGCTTGGAATAACTCTTTGAAGTTCTTGTAGAAAGCTTAAGTCGATTTTGAGTTGCTCGTGAATGCTCGTGTGTTCTTGTATGTGTCATGAGCTTCGATTTGAAATCTTCCCTCTATTTGTAGAGCAGAGACATGGATAGATCTGTTGGACACGACGATCTATGTGTCTCTCTCTTTTGGGTAGCTAACGGCTCTTTCAAAGTATGGTGACAGAGTCCTTTCCCTCCATTTCTGGAAAGATGTTGACTTGCAGCTTTAATCAGAAAGCAGACAGCTGGCTGCTTGTCATTGGTCGAGGCTGAAGAAAGTAGGTGAGACAAACAGACTTCAAGGTAGATCTGAAGCTGACTTCTCTGTACCTCGTATGACTCTGCTGATTTGACTTATGAGTTCTCCTAACAGTCATAAGAGTGTCTGGCCGTTGCTGAGTCTGATCTATGTTCAGTAGCATACTCCTGCTGAGTTCAGCTCTATTGAAGATCAACTCTGAGTTCAGTGAACTACTCCTGTTGAGTTCAGTTCCACTGACTCCTTTCAGTATACTGCTCCTGCTGAGTCCAGTACTACTAAGTCTTCTTCTTATGGTACTGAGGCTGGTAGTCTGCTGAAGAACCAGCGGATAGAACTGAACGCCTGAACCATGTCGAAGGGTGTCTACTGAGTCTGAAACTCTCAGAGACAGAAAAAACATATACAACTGAATGGTTTATCAGTCAAAGAAAAGGAAAGAATCTTCGAAAACTAATCATCTCCCATTATTCTGTTAATGTTACTTCCTCACCTCAAATTCCAAGAAAAGGAAAGAATCTTTGAAAACTAATCAAACTTATCTATGACATCTATGACTAGATCACATCAATCTGAATAGGATCTAAAGGTTGGTGAAATATGGATCTTGGTGGGAGATGATTCAGTTGTTGTTTAGTTGTTAATCATTTGGATGATCCTAAAACCCTATGTTGATTGGTGAATCATTCCCTTGTATTGTAACGCCTTGTCTTTGAGTTTTTCAGACTCAGCAGACTCATCTTCAGCATGGTTCCGGCTCAGTAGTTCCGTCTACTGTTCTTCAGTAAACAATCCGCCGCAGTGCCATGGAGTGAAGATTCAGTAGTGCTGGACTCAGCAGGAGTAGCATGCTGAAAGGTGTTCAAGAGTCAATAGAACTGGACTCAGCAGGAGCAGTTTACTGGACTCAGAGTCTTGACCTTCAGTAGAGTTGAACTCAGCAGGAGTACACTATTGAATCTATAGGTCAGACTCAGCAACGGCCTGTCAGTTTCTTTAACTGATAGTGGACTTCAATGTCATTCCAGTAGAGTGGTCCGAGGTCGTACAACTGAGAAAAGTCAGTTTCAGTATCAACCTTGAAGTCTGCAAGTGTGTCAACCACTTTGTATACCTCGACCAATGACAAGCAACCAGCTGGCAAGTCTCCGACATAAAGCTGCAAGTCAACCTCTTTCCCGAAAAGTGAGGGGACTCTATAGAATTCGAAAGAAGCCGTTTGCTACCTAGTTATAGAGTGATGTGTGAACAGTTTGTCTCCAACGGATCTATTCACACTCGCCTATAAATAGAGGGAATGTTGTGATCTTCAAAGTCGCACTACACGATCACATAAGCGACCATACGAGAACTCAAGCATTCAAGAATCAAGCTCTAGAACACTCTTCGTTTATTCAAGTGAAGTTCACGAACCTAGAGTTGATATATCCTCTTTGTTCTTCACTCTAGAAGACTTTCTAGTTCTCTCCCTCTAACATTAAGCTCATTGTAAAATTCATAGCTTAAACCAAAGTAGTTCAATCTTTGAACTGTTCTTATCGTTAAGAACTCCTTCATAGTCGGAGATACATTCAAACATTCTTGTTTGACACTGTAAACTGAGACTTGCTCAGTATAATCTCAAGTAAAAGTTTGTCCAATGTAAAAACTAACTGATACTAACTCAGTATAATAAAATAGAGTCCTGTGTTATTAAGGACGAGTGGACGTAGGATCTTGCCTATCTGAACTACTTTAAAAACTGCTGTGTTGTTTATTTGTTGCTTTGGTTAACTGCTCATGCTGAAAATATTCTTGCAAAAATCATACAACTGAATTTTTGTTAAATGCTAAAACATCGCCCTAGTCTACTGAACGAATTTAATAAAGAAACGTTTTCTATACAAATTGAATCGGGCGTACACTATTCCGCACGCTACTGAACCTCTGCTGAATGGTTCTGAATTCTTACATCAGTCAACTAGCAGACCTCAGTACTGTCAGTCAGTCTATCCGCGCGATCAAGATCAGCTTGCTTGGTCTACTGAATCAGTTCAGTAGACATCTTTCGTGCAACGGATTGATCGCCTTTTGAGTTTGAGAAAAAGGTTTTCAGGTGTATTCACCCCCTCTCTATACCTGAACCTTTGACTCGGGACCTACAATTGGTATAAGAGTAGAAGTTCTTTTGACTCTTGTTTTCTGAATCTAGTCTACTCGAACTGATCCCTTTGAAAACGTTTTTCACAGCATAACATCTCTTCATTCATCCTTAACCCCTTATTTACAAAATGTCTGATATGTTAGGGATCCGGATGGTACCCATGTTCTCAGTAGAGAACTGTGGAGTATGGCAAGTCAGAATGGAGGCGCATCTGATCTCACTATCCGACAGCATATGTGATGTGCTGAAAATCGGCCCTATCATTCCTATGATAAATAGTGTAAAATTCATAAAGGAAGGTGGAGTTGAGACAGGGGAGATGGTGCCTAAAGACAAATCTGAATATACATCTGAAGAGAAGAAGCTTCATAATCTAGATAGAGATGCTCGTAATGTTATTCTAACAACTCTTAGTGATTCTTATCTAGGCAGGGTTCAGGACTACAAGTCCGCGAAGAAACTCTGGGATGCGCTGGCGTTACTGAGTCGGGGGACCCAGAAGATAAACAACAACAAACTAACGTTGGAGCTCCAGAAGCTTGAGAGGCTCACCCTCATGCCTAATGAGAAGATTGAAGATCTGAACGACAGATTCACCAAGATCATGAATTCAATTAATGGGCTAGGGAAGACGCTCTCAAACAGTGAGATGAACCTGAAGATACTATGGGCACTACCAGAAGGACGATGTAGTTCATTTGCCACGTATCTTCGACACTCTGACCTTGATTCTGTTTCTATTGACCATATATTTTATGAATTGAATGCAGAAGAGTTAGAGCTCAGTCTACCTCACAAGATAAGGGATGGAGCTGAAACCTCACATGATCTTACCCTAAAGGCATCAGTCAGTACTCCACAAGTAGCAGTGGGCAACCAGACTACGTCGACAAGCTCAGCCCAGATTCCTACTGAAGGAACCTTGGTTGAACGCTATGCTCTGCTGGCCCTTAAATACCAGAGAGAAAAGGACAGAAGGATCAAACTGAAGAAATCCTACCAGAAATCCCAAGGTAAGTATGAATCCCCTTCTAAAGGAGATCATAACTCGAAACACTCTGAATGCAGGAATGAAGAATCTGCTTTTAAACCTGAAAAGTTAGAATCAAAACCAAGCAGACCTTCTTCATGTTACAACTGCAAGAAGGATGGGCACAACCAATATGAGTGTCCAGAGTTGTGTGCAGCTGAAAGAGCTGTGTGACAAGCTCGAAGAGAGAAGTTTGCCAAAAAGCGCCAAGCATTCATTGCTGGAGAGCTTTCAGATGACTCAGAGGAGGCCGAAAATTTCTTGGACTCATCAGATGATGAAGTCTCATTCATCGCAGTAGATATTGAAGAAAATGAGAAGTGTCTCATGGCTGGAGAAGCGGATGAGGTAAACTATTATGCTATTGATATACCCTCTTCACCATACACACACAATACACAATCTACTGCAGGTGATCATCCTGGATCTGCACTATGCTATGAAGCCCTATTAGACGAGCAGATCAAGATGAGTTTGGACTTCAATCAGACCCTTCAGGAGATGGACCTTTTGGGAGCGGAAAATGAGAAACTTTCCAAGTCCAGTCAGGACTCTACTAAGTTGGTTCAGCTTGCCAAGAGACTGGAAGAGGAGAATGATTCTTTGATGGCCCAGTCTCAGCAGCAAGAAGGACTGATCTCAGTACTGACCAAAGAGTTGGCGAAGAAAGTCAGTGAACTGGGTCTACTAAAGAAGGAACATTTAGAATTACAGACACAGTACGAAACTCTCAAGAAGAATGATGAGGTCTGGAAAGTTCTAATGACTGACAAATTCCTTGGACTAGAGAAGAAGCTCGAAGCCATGCTCACAAGTCAGAGACCTGTAACCCATATGGAAGGGTTAGGTTACACTTTTGAAGCTTCGACCTCTACCCCACAGAATTCAGCAGCAAAGCTTGCTAATACGTTTGTCAAAGGGTGTAGTGAACGTTTAGAACCCCAGAAACCTTTGACAAAAGGAAAGAAAAAGGTGAATGTACCTCATCCCACCTATCAAAAATCTGGCAGATCTCGCTCACAACCTCCCAGTCAGAAACAAGGGGAAATTCAGTGAGATGGACAGATCAACATAGGCCTCAGATCTTGACTCACCCTGCTCAGTACGGACGCTACTATTATGAGCCAGTAGTCAAGAAGAAAGCTACTGAATCAACTTAGAAGGTTAAGAGTCCAACTAAGCAGAAGATCAGGACTGCTGAACCTCTGAAGCAGAAAGAGTCAACACCACTGAGTCCAACAGTGAAGTATGTTGACGGGTCAGGACAGAAGCTGTCTGAGACTACTAAAGTAGTCAGGCAGATTTGGATTGCTAAACCACTAGCTCCTCAGGACCTAAAAGAAACATAAAGGGTGCCTAAGTGTAATTTTCTATTTTGCAGGTACAAAAAGACCCATGGTACGTGGACAGCGGATGTTCAAGACATATGACGTACTAGAAGACACTGCCGACAAATTACATCACTGAAGATGGACCCAGGATAGAATTTGGTGACAATGCCAAAGGCTACACGAGAGGATACGAAACATTGAATATTGGAACCACCGCAGTTCTAAAAGTGTCTTATGTTGAAGGGCTCCAACATAACCTCATCTCTGTTAGTCAATTTTGTGATAACAATAAAATAGTGATATTTGACACTGATTTTTGTGAAGTATTAGATAAATCTACAGGTAAAACATTGTTATCAGGAACACGGAAGAAGGACATCTACGTGGCTGATTGGGAATCCATGGAGCCTAAAGCTTGTTTGATAGCACGAAACGAAGACAGAACTAAGTGGCTGTGCCACAGAAGGCTTAGTCATCTCAATTTTAATGTGCTAAACAAACTTGCGAATGAATCTCTTGTCAGGAGACTGCCCAAATGAGCATTCAAAAAGGAAGAAAAATGTGAAGCATGTCTGAAAGGAGAGCAATTATTCAATTCTGTCACCATCTACTGACGGAATCCTTCAGCTTCTTCACATGGACATTTCTGGGCCACTTTCTCCTATGATGATCAGAGGGAAGAAGTACACGCTGGTGGTGATCAATGACTATTCTAGATAGACGTGGGTACTTTTTATACCCAACAAATCTGACATCAAGACAGCTTTGCTGAGGCTACTAAAGAGACTCAGTGTTGAGAAGGACACCAATATTAAGAAGATTCGTTCTGATTGCGGTACTGAGTTTTTGAACTCATTGGTAAAAGAATTCTGCGATATTGAAGGAATAGAACATGAGACATCTGCTGCACGCACGCCTAAACAGAACAGAACACTGAAAGAAGCAGCAAGGACCTTAATCGCAGACTCCGATTTGCCACTGAAGTTCTTGGTAGAAGACACGAGCACAGCATGCTACACTCAGAATCGCTCTTAACTGACAAAGAAGTATAAGAAGACACCTTATGAATTATGGAACGGGAGAATTCCTTCTATATCTTATTTCCATATATTCGGCTGTTCTTGTTTCATTCACAATAATGGAAAGGATCAGTTGAAAACTTTAGAAAGCAAATCGGACCAAGGAGTATTCTTAGGATACTCCACGGGCAGTAAATCTTTCAGAGTTTTCAACCTCCGGACTCTTTGCATGGAGGAAAGTCCTCATGTTGTTTTTAACGTGTTTTCTACTAAGAACAGGAATAGAAGCAACTTACATTCTGAAGATGTAAGCCAGAAGCTAGAGAATCTTAAACGAAGACTCAGAAAAGACTCACCAGTGTCGGGATGATGATTTAGCAGAAGAAGATATTCAGAATCAACCCACACTGAAGGTAGCTGAGAAGATTAAATGTACAGTACATAATCAATCCCAGGTAATGGTCAATGAAGATACCAAAATTAGTACTGAGACCACAACTGAATGCACCAACTCAGGGGGAACAAATGATGTTCTTGAACATAACACCCCTGTAGTGGACTTTCATCACAACCTCCACTTGTCATTGAACTTCTTCAGTCTCAAAACAGTACTACTGAAATGCCTAATACTCTTACTGTTTGCACTGAATCTATTTCAGAAGAAGAGACAAGGAAATGACGTTCATGGTTAGATACTCACTCTGCTGAGCTGATTATTGGTGACCCTTCAACAGGCGTTCATAATAGAGCTAATCTGAGACAAGGCGAGAGTGCACTATACTCGTGTTTATTGTCTACTGAAGAACCTTAGAATATTGAGGTGGCACTGAACGATGCTGACTGGATTATAGCCATGCAAGAGGAGCTAAACCAGTTCGTTCGTAATGAGGTTTGGGAGCTTGTTGACAAACCCCGACACCAACATTTCATAGGAATCAAATGGGTCTTCAAGAACAAGCGAGATGAAAACAACATTATAGTCAGAAACAAGTCAGAAACAAGGCTTGATTAGTCGCGACAGGCTACTGTCAAGCTGAGGGAATAGACTTTGAAGAAACAATTTCCCCAGTTGCAAGACTGGAAGCTATTCGTCTTTTCCTTGCATACGCCTTACAACAGAGATTCAAAGTCTATCAGATAGATGTGAAGTGTGCATTTCTAAACGGCGTACTGAAGGAAGTATTATACGTGGAGCAGGCTCCCGGTTTTCAGCAGGGACATCAAGTATACAGACTTAGGAAAGCACTGTACGGGTTAAAATAAGCACCAAGGGCTTGGTACGATACCTTGTCAGATTTTGTCCTTTAGAAAGGTTTTTGCAAAGGTACGGTAGGCCGAACACTATTCTGCATTCGACTGAATGATGACATACTCTTAGTGCCAGTCTACGTAGATGACATCATCTTCGGTTCTTAGAATGTGACCTTGTGTCAAAGATTTGAGAAGATGATGAAGAATAAGTTTGAGATGTCAATGATGGGCGAGATGAATTTCTTTTTTGGACTTCAAGTCAAACAAACTGAAAGAGGGATCTTCATCAATCAAGCCAAATATAAGGAACTTATCAAGAAATTCATATGCGAGTTCAGCAAACAGTCAGAATCCCTATGAACACAAACTTCCAGATTGATCTAGACAAAGATGGAGTATTAGTAGCCTCTACTGATTATCGTGCTTTAATTGGTTTAGTATTATATCTAACTACTAGTCGACCTGACATAACTTATGTTGTAGGTGTTTGTGCTCGATTTCAGGCGAATCCTAAGCTGAGCCATATTGAGTCAGCAAAGAAGATTCTTCGATATCTAAAAGGCACGCCTGACAGAGGGTTATGGTATCCAGCAGATGATAATTTTGAATTAACTAGCTATACTGATGTTAACTATGCAGGTTGCAGGATCGACCGAAAATCAACTTCAGGAACATGTCAGTTCCTTGCTAGCAAGCTGATTTCATGGTTTTCCAAGAAACAACATTCAGTAGCCACATCCACTATTGAAGCTGAATATATGACGGCCGGAAGTTGTTGCACTCAGATCCTTTGGCTTCAACAGCAATTGTGCGACAACGACGTATTTCAGAATGAAGTGCCGATCTACTATAACAGTACAAGTGCTATTGCCATCTCACATAATCCTATTCTACATACAAGATGCAAGCAGGTCGACATTCAACACCACTTCATTCGCGATCATGTCGAGAAGAAGGACGTCAGATTGGAGAAGATCCACACTGACATTCAGAGAGCTGATATACTGACCAAGCCTCTCGCTGAAGCTAGATTCAGAGATCTTTCAGTAGAGCCCGGTCTCCTAGAACCTACTGACTTTACTCAGTAAGTGTTTCAGATGGAGTACCCTCAGTAAGGGGGGAATACTCATCCTACACTGAATTCGTTCAGTTTCGAGATTCAGCAACCAACTAAACAAGGTATCAGCTGACAACGATGTTTAGCTGACAGGTCTGCATATCTCTTTCAGTAGTCAACTCAACATAATTTAAAAAGATGTTTTCTGTCATAAAGAGGTTCAGCATAGCACTTAATTCTTTAAAGAATGTTATTAATTAAAATCGTTTTCATTTATTACACGACATTCTATGCTCATTTTTCTAAACTCTGCTTTGCATTTAATGCGAGTCATATCACCTTACTACTAAACAGATATATTTGTCTGAGATTTGACCAGGCGGCATGGTCATCATTACTCTTTTTATATTATAAAATTGTAACCATCCACTGAAAAAGCGGGATTTAATCCCAACCGTCGATTAAAAATGTTTCATATTCAAATAAAACTATATATCAACGTAATCTTCTTCAACTTGCCATATTCGCCATTACCGTTTCTGAATATTCCTTAAGAGCTCTCTGCAATCATAGCATCCTTACTTGCTTTCACATATTTCAGAGTTCATCTTACGGTAAAACTTATTCTCTAAAGCATGTATTGACTAATTCTAGTTTCAAGTGCTAATCATCTTTTTTGTAGATAGTCATGACGAACCTACATGTTGTTTCTCCGGCTGATATTGTTGACATATTAGAGAAGGATAGGGTTTGGTTTGAGCCCGTTATGGAGTTTGACTCCAGTGGCTTGGACTTTCTGGAGGAGATATATGATGCCCTGTGGGCATCTGTCTTGCAGTTGTTTCTATCGAAGAAACCCTCGTACTTATGGCTCATCAGATTGCCGAACTTTATCTCAACTTATAGGAGGAAGATGAAGACGTGGTTGGAACATTCAAGGTTCATGATTCAGAATCCAACCAGGGCAGCTCCATTTATAAAGAAGATCTCTCGGAAGCAATCTCTTATCAGTAGCTTCAGACTCCCTTTAGACGGCATCAATCCTGCTGGATACAAGGACGACGTGTTAGACGACTACCTGACACTGTTTTTCGGGAAGCCTACAACGTTCAGAGCTGCATTTCCCAAGAGCAGCATGCTTTCGCAATGCAGGACCTTGGCGTATATCGTAACGCAAATCTTGACATGCCAGGCCGGCTCATTCGATCAGGTATCTAGGCCTAAACTTTAGATGATGATGGCCATATATGATAGAGCGCAAATCAACTGGATCAATGTATTCATCGAGGAGTTTCAGGAGTAAGCGATGAAGTTCGATCGGTCAACTCGTCGACTGAGTGCTAAGGGCAAGTTATTATATGGCATGAAGTTGTCCGTATTGATCGAACACTTCTGTGGATCTGATCCAATCACATATGCTGACAAGGAGTTTTTCAATACTAAGAAGATTAGATTTCACAACCAAGCCAGCTCATTGCAGCAGATTGGTGTTGGTGCCGGAGAGGGTAAGGGCAGAGGAAAGCCCAGACCACACCCCTCAGTAGAAGAAGAAGGCTTCAGTAGAGAACGCCTTGGTAGTAACCCCTACTGTCCCTCAGTTGTGTGATGAGGACACTTAGTCAGGAGACAAGGCTAATTCAGAAGAGAAGGAAAATTCTCCGGAGAAGGAGGCCTCAGCAGAGAAGGCACCTTCAGTAGAACAAGAAGGTTCATTGGAAGAGGGGACCTCACCTCATGTCACTACTCCAACTTCCCTATCTCCACTAGACATACAACCACTCAACAGCCTGCCTTCTGCTGAAAAAGATCAGTCTCCTATCGATGTGGATAAGTTGGAGACTGACACTAAAGTTGAGACACTTGGGTTCGAGCTTTCCTTGCTTGAATCCAAAGTTGCCCAAGATCTCTCTAAGAACATTCCTGATCAGTGATTCTAACTTGGTCGACATTGCCGCAGGGCAAGGCTTCAGATGCTCATCAGATTCCGGGACTAGATCACCCTTGCTCAGATGATCAGATTCAGGTCTGCGGAGATTCTGAATACCGACGAGCTACAGCTTCTTCCGCTGATAGGCTATGAAGAGCCTACTGAGGTTAGCTCAGTCGATGACCTTAGGGCGGCCATGTTGCACTTACTTGGAGATAGATATCCTACTTCAGAGGCTGTCCCTATGGAAGGTTCAGCACGTCAAGACCACCCAGTGATGCAGGAACTGAGAAACCTGCTGAGGGTACTCAACAGGAGCAGGAGGGAGCACAACCTTCTGATGATTTCTCTCACTCCTACTGACCCAGAACAGCTGCTGCTGGGTCAGCTTACGAGGTTGGCTTTGTTGCAAAGTGCCGAAAGTCGAAGGCGGTAGCCAAGGCACTTCTGAAGCAGGGGACTCAGAATCATCTCCTTGCCAGAAACGTTCACAAGATATGGCGTAAGGCTACTGCAGCTCAGTGCGAGAAAGTCAGGGCACTGAATACTTCCATTCAGAGCCTCCCTCCTATCCCTGACTTCAGCTCGATCATTACTAATACACTCACTGTACAGAGAGCTGAATTCGACAATCAGCAAGCGTCAGTTCAGAAGCTATAGAAGGATGCCCAAGCTTCTATTCTTGATTCCTTCAAGGCAACTCAGACTGAGCTTCAGAACCAGATCTCTCAGCACACTCAGGCTCACGAGTAGAGAATCAAAGCACTTCAAGATGAGTGTGAGTTGAAGATCAACGGAAAGCTGACGAAGATGGAAGAACTGGTAGGTCAGTCTCAGCGGAATTACGCTGATGAACTTATAACTGAGAGGAACGATCTACACCAGAAGTTCGAAAATCTTCAAAAGACCTTGGATGAGCTATCCTGTTCTTATCACACGCTAAGCTCCAAGGCAGTTACACTTCCCACCCCGACCCCATTGGATGATGCCAAAAAAGGGAAAGATCCAAGACTGAAAAACCTATAAGTAAGGGGGAAAGATCGAAAGGGAAGAAGTAGCTCGGGTTATGGCCCATGGTGTCTCAGCAGGGTATGTAGCACCTGAGACAGACCCAAGCGGCTCTGAACCAAAAGAGGTTGAAACCGGTACTTCTGAACCTCCACAGAAGTATATTGAAGAAGTGGATGTATTTCTAGAGGAGTCAAATGTTGAAGAAACTCTTCTGCCTCACCTGTATCTGGGAAAGGGAAATCGATTCTGAAAATTCCACCCCGTCCCTCAAGATACATTAGCCCAGCTGAGCAAGCATAAATTGATGTTGATGAGAAACTTGCTCAGGAGATAGCTGAGGCTGAGGCTGCAAACAAGCCTAAGAAGGCCCCTGCAAAGGCTAGGACGAAGGTGCCTGCCAGAAAGCCAATTCAGAGGCAGGTGGTCAGAAAGCTCTCTCTCCAACATGATGCTGACAAAGAACAAGAAAAGGAGAGAGAAGCTTAAAAGAAACTGGCTGATGAATCCAAGCAAACAATGAAGAAGCTAGTGAGCCTACTATCGATGAGATGATCAACTTCAGCATTCGAGCTCTAGACAGAAGAGATGAATGGCATCAGTTCGAAGAGATCAGAAGGCAATGGGCTCTAGCTAAAGAGAAGGTGGCTGAAGAAGCAAGAGAAGCTGAGAGAATGAAGCCTAGGCCACCTCCACCGAAGGACAGGGACATACCAACATCATCTAAATTCTTCAGACGGGGTCCAGACCTAATGATCAGAAAATACACAGATGGCCTCGTGTTGATGACTGGATGACCTGGGAAAGGACTCAGGCTTGGGAGATGATCAAAGCTGAGTTCATCAAAAGATACTACGTATGGCAGCTTTGGCCCGACTCCGGCAAAGCTAAGATGTTTGTTGATTGGATAGAGAGGAATGATCCTGAGATATATCAGATAGTTCAGAAAGCCCTTGATGCTAATATTGGTGTAAGGACTCCGGCTTTCAGCACTCTCCCCCACGACAAAAGGTTGATGGATCCCTCTACACAACCGTGATTGAGAAGGAAGCTAGGAAAGCAGCTAAAGCTCGTAATCTTGAACCTACTGATCCAGAAGATATTCCACAGATTCAGAAGCTGAGACGAGACACATTTAAAATTTATGGACTTCCACTGCCCGAGGAGAAATCTAATGATTTCAAGGCAATGATTCAGCGTTTTAAATTTATTAGGAAGTAGTAGTAGAGTTGAACTCAACAGGAGTAGACTCACCAACGGCCTGTCAGTTTCTTTAACTGACAGTGGACTTTAATGTCATTCCAGTAGAGTGGTCCAAGGTCGTACAACTGAGAAAAGTCAGCTTCAGCATCAACCTTAAAGTCTGCAAGTGTCTCAACCACTTTGTGTACCTTGACCAATGACAAGCAGCCATCTGGCAAGTCTCCGACATAAACCTGCAAGTCAACCTCTTTCTTAAAAAGTGAGGGGACTCTATAGAATTCGAAAAGAAGCCGTTTGCTACCTAGTTATAGAGTGACGTGCGAACAGGTTGTCTCCATCTATTCACACTCGCCTATAAATAGAGCGAAGGTCGTGATCTTCAAAGTCGCACTACACGATAACATAAGCGACCATACGAGAACTTAAGCATTCAAGAATCAAGCTCTAGAACACTCATCGTTCATTCAAGTGAAGTTCACGAACCAGAGTTGATATATCCTCTTTGTTCTTCACTCTAGAAGCCTTTCTAGTTCTCACCCTCTAACATTAAGCTCATTGTAATATTCATAGCTTAAACCGAAGGAGTTCAATCTTTGAACTGTTCTTATCGTTAAGAACTCCTTCATAGTTGGAGATACATTCACACATTCTTGTTTGACCCTATAAACTAAGACTTGGTCAGTATAATCTCAAGTAAAAGGTTGTCCAGCATACAAACTAACTAAGAGTAACTCAGTATAATAAAATAGTATCATGTGTTGTTAAGGACGAGTGGATGTTGGATTTTGCGTATCCGAACTACTTTAAAAACTGTTATAGTCTTTATTTGTTGCATTGGTTAACTGTTCATACTGAAAATATTCTTGCAAAAATCATACAACTGAATTTATGTTAAAAGCTAAAACATCGCACTAATCTACTGAACGGATTTAATACACAAATGTTTTCTATACAAACTGAATCGGGCCTACACTATTCCGCACGCTACTGAACCTCTACTGAATGATTCTGAATTCTGACAACAGTTAGACATCTTATGTGAAACAGGCTGATCGCCTTTTGAGTTTGAGAAAAAGATTCGCTTGCTTGGTGTATTCACCCCCCCCCCCTCTACACCTTAACGTTTGACTCGGGACCAACAGATCTTTGGAGTCTCTCCAAGTGGAACCACTTCTAACCAGCGAATTATGCTTGGAATGAAAGATGGTGGCTAGGTCTTTTAAGACAAAGGGTTATAGAGCCACATAAGCACTAAGTTTGATTCATTCTGACTTGTATGGACCTTTGTCTAGAAATGCTCATGGAGGGTATGAGTACTTCGTTACATTTATTAACGATTACTCGAGGTATGGATATGTTTACCTTATTTTACACAAGTCGGATTATTTCGAAACCTTAAGGAATCCAAAGTAGAAGTGTAGATTAAGTTAGGTAAAGAAATAAAAACACTGCGATCTGATCGTGGTGGGGGATAAACTATCCAACGAGTTCAAGGATTACTTGACAGAATGTGGGATTACATCCCAACTGACAGTACCGAGCACACCTACTTTTTCGTAAATTAGTAGACACTAATTTTTTTATGGGACCCACAATTTTACATACTTTTACACATAACTAACAACTTTTCTTAAAAGTCGTGCCGAAAAGAAAATGGATAAGAATATTGGGATGGAGGGAGTACACAGTTGCATATCAGCGACGTTATTGGGTTAGACCCAACTTTGCCGATATGCGTGATTTTTTCATCGGTGATACATCATTAAACTTAGACTGTAATAAACTAGCAAGATTTTGAAAAATAACATTATCT
Organism: Lavandula angustifolia; assembly: GCA_028984105.1. Lineage (NCBI taxonomy): Eukaryota > Viridiplantae > Streptophyta > Magnoliopsida > Lamiales > Lamiaceae > Lavandula > Lavandula angustifolia. The sequence goes on along the minus strand of CM054806.1, from coordinate 17,516,888 downwards.
TTATTAGTTACAAAATAAAACAAATTAATAAAAAGTTTAAAAAATAGCTGGAAAAGGTAAGATTTTTATTATTCTGCATAATTGTTAAATGATATTATATCCCCTATCACAAACCAGAGACATTTGTTTCAATAAATTAGGTACATACTCCATCCGTATTGTTTCTTAATACAATTAAAATTTATAAAATACATAATTAAATAAAATTCTTAATCTGCGTACCGAAACCAAAGGAGACACTAATACTGGAACGAAGGGAGTATATAGTATGGTATATTAAAACATTATATAGATTCTACAATAGTATTTATGCTATTTAAATCGACCATAATGAGAATTGAATACTAAATAACTCTAGATCAACTACTTATAAAAAAGTAGGAATACCAACTATACTATATGGCGCTGGTAATTTCGGACAAAAAAGATAAATGTTTACTTGTTATGAAAAAAGACTGCTTAATAAACGTTATGGGATAAGGGTTTTTTCATTAAATAAAAAAAATATTATTATCGATTAGTAAAAAAAAGTTAAAATTAATATATGAAGCAGGACTTATAAGCTATTGTCATTCTCCGCGCATAAAATTTCTTGAATCTTGATAAGCTATTAAGCTCTCCTTAAAACTAATTATCTAATCTATACACTACTATGTAGAACGCTGAATACTGGTTGAAATCTTTTTATTTCAATTTTTATATATCAAATCATCACAAAGAAATCAAACAGATGAGAACTATTATAATACATGTAGATTATTACAAAGGGTTGAGGGGGAATAAAATTATACTTGTTCCCATTTCTATTTTAACATATATTTTTTTACATTGTCTATTTAATTATCAAGTTCAATTTCTTGCAATTGAATATGCGCTCCCATTTTAAATTTTTTCCACCAACGGAAAAATTTAATCGATACTTATTTTGAAATGTTCACATGGACGACTAAATCAACATTCTGACGAACAGATAAATTTAGTGATGAAAGAGTGCTTTAAACCGAAAAAAATTAAAACTACATAATTTAATTCCAAATAAAAAGAATCATATTAAAAATACAAATTCACAACTATATCTATATTTTTTTTTAACCAAAACATCTTTTAAAAATATAAAACGAAGATCTTAGAATGAAAACAAATACCAAGAAAAGTTAATTAGTGTAAACTCAAAGAGGAAACGAAGACTATATGCACCCTTATTTTTGGGTCAGTCCACCAGTTAAATCTACGAACTGTATTAAAGAAAGTCGTTAGTTTTGACTGGGAGATTAGAATAATGGTGAGAATGACCCGACTTGCTCTATATATGAATGCTCTGAACTCCTCCCAGATCCATTACCCAACTTAAAAAGTGCGAATTAGCAATATCTAAATTCACATCCACGAGAAGAAAATAAAATGGCGGACAAGATTTTGATCATCGGTGGAAGTGGGTACTTTGGGAAATCCGTAGTTGAAGCGAGCGCCAAGTCTGGGCACCCAACATTTGCTTTGTTGAGGGAGAGCACTGCTTCTGGTGCTGAAAAAGCAGAGCTCGTTGAGGGCTTCAAGAGATAAAGTAGTTATCCCCGGAGATGGAAATGTTAAAGGTATACTATGATTTAATTATAAATCCCCTGTTTGTTATTTGCGTAACTGGTGGTGCGATGGCAGCTGTATTCAATGACGAACGAGACATTGGCACATACACCATCAAAGCTGCAGTTGATCCCAGAACTCTCAACAAGATTTTCTACATTATGCCTCCCCAGAATGTGTTATCATTCAACGAGCTAGTTGCTTGTTGGGAGAAGAAGATCGGCGAAGACAGACGTCGCTGAGGATCAACTCTTGAAGCAGATTGAAGGTAAAATCTCTCTCTATATGTCCTCATTTCAACTTGTAACAAAACCTTATAAACAAATTGTTTATCGCAGAATCACCAATGCCGGTGAATCTCATACTCGCGATCAACCACTCTATTTTTGTGAAGGGTGATCAAACCTATTTTCAGATTTAAAAATAACAATAACAAATACACAATATTTATCCAGGTGATACCCAATGCATATCTAGGCTCCATGTAATTTTTGCAAATGGATAGATGAGTCAATTTCCTAGCAGTTATGTAGCTTTACCCGTTCCTAATGCCTTGATCGGCCTACGAGCTTTTTCGGTGTATATCTTCCAGTTTTTAGGTAATACCGTGGAAAAAGGGAGCAAAGGCGTGTCCAATAAGAGAGGCATTATTAATAGTATGATGATAGTTGATAGGATTTGACATGAATTAGGAGCACCGTTCAATCTATCCTCATGTGAAATACACCAGCGTGGACGAGTACCTTAACCACTTCGTGTAGATTTCATGTTTTGGCGTTATTAATTACAGACACTTTATTATGTCTCGTTATACTGTTATGTATCCTTAACTCAAAGCCCTCGCAAAATAAAGTTCTAAATTTCAGAGTTTGTACCTCAGTTGTTGTGTACCTTAAAGGTATACTGGATTTTGTAGTACAGTGTGCGCATTTGGCTAGTCCCTTGTCTTCAATTTTTAGTTAATAGGTCCCAAAACTATTGAAATTTGGATGAATTGATAATTCCGTTAATTTTTTCATTAGCCATTGATAATTTTAAAAAATGATAAATAAGAAAAGGACATTTTCAGTATAAATTTATTTAGGACCCCCATTAATCTAAATACTTAAAAATTTTGAGTACCAATTTGATCAATTTTTACAAATTGTCTATTGACAAATATAATCCTCAATTTTTGTGATATTGTGTAATTTGTCCTCAATCTTTTTTAGCCCTTAACTACTTGTTTTTGTGGTTTGAGTCTCACCGCTATTTTTTACGTGAATTTGACCGTTCATTAAATTTTATTTAAAAATAAACAAAACTAGAAATGGTAAAATTGGAAATTTGATATGACAAATTGACAAGTCTCGTCTTCAAACTTTCTGGTTTTATGTAATTACCCCTCAATCTTTATTTTTTATCCCCAAAGTTTTGGTTTTTATGATTTTCGTCCCGCCGTTAAACATTCCGTGAAATCGATCGTTAATAAAATATTGTTGGTCCCAAGTGTACGGTCATGTGTAGAGGGGGGGGGGTGAATACACCTGAATCCGATTTTCTCAACTTCGAACACGAACAGTCCTGTTCAGGAAAGTGCCGTACTGAAATAATTCAGCAGACCAAATAGCTGTTCTGAATCGTGTGTGGCAAAGAGTCTGACTCTACTGAGATCTGGCTAGCGGACGGAGTCGAATTCAGTATCAAACAGGTAGAGTTCAGCGGTGCGGAAAAGTGTAGGCCCTAATCAGTTGAGTGGAAAACCGTTTTATACAAGTCTCAGTTCAACAAGTAGACAGTTCAGTATGCTGAGACAGTTGTATGATTTTAAAGAAGATTTTCAGTATGAACAAGAAAATCAATGCAACAAGAATCGTAAAGCAATAACAAGACACGATTTTTAAAGTGGTTCGGATATCAATCGATCCTACGTCCACCGTCCCGAAAGTTCGGGAGGCTATTTATTATACCGAGTTAGTCTCGGTCGGCTTGTGCACGGGACAAAGCCGTGGCTTGGGGATTATATCGAGCAAGTCCCAGTTTACAAAGGCATCAAACTAAAGTGTTTGACAAACTTCTCCAACTATGAAGGAGTCCTTTTACAATAAGGATTGGGTTCAAATATGAACTCCTTCGTCTAAGCTATAAGTATATTCGGTTGAGCTTAGGGTTAGAGGGATAGGGAATGAGAATGTAGCTTCTAGATCGACGAACAGCTGAAATAAGCTTTAGGTTCGTGTATCGTCGATTTGGATACTAGAGGCTCTTCTAACAGTTTAGCTTGGTTCCCTATGAGCTGAGAAGGTAGTCTTTCGCCGGAGATAGATTTTCAAGTTCTTGCGGAAGACTTAGGGTTTTCTGGTTCTAGCTCGTTTGAATGCTTGTGTATGTTTTCGTTGTTTAAGCTTATGTGCATTCTCTCTTCTTGAAATGTCCCTCTATTTATAGAGCAGAGATTGGAAAAGATCCATTGGAGACGATCTTCTTCTTTCTCTCTCTTTTGGTAGCAAACGGCTCTCTTGAAGTAGGTAACAGTGTACTTTCCCACCTTTTTAGGTAAAAGGTTGACTGCAGCTTTAGCAGGTGAGAAGACATGTGTGTTCTTTTCATTCGTCGAGGTGGATAGAGTGGTTGAGATAGCACAGACTTCAAGACAAACTGAAGCTGACTTCTCTCTTCCTCGTATATGACAATGCTGATTGTCTTTCAAAAGTATCTGACAGTTCAGAAGACTATCTACCGATGCTGAGTTTGATCCCGTATTCAGTAGGTAGATAGCTGAGTAAAGTCTACTGAAGATCAGCTCTGAGTTCAGCGAACTGCTCTTGCTGAGTCCAGTTCCACTGACTCTTTCGCATATCGCTCCTCGCCGAGTCCAAGATCACTGAGTCTTCTACTTTTGGTGTTAAGGCAGATAATCTACTGAGCGCCTTGATCAGAAGCAGAGTGTCTACTGAGTCTGAAACCTCAGAGACAAGAATAACGATTACAACGGAATGGTTCACCAATCAGATAGGGTTTTGGGATCTTCAAATCTTCTCAACATTCAGAGCACTAGGCTGCTGAGCATGGTTCAGTATAGAAGATAGAATCACTTCCCACCAAGTAAGACTATGGTCAGGACAGAATCATCACCCAACAATTTCCCCCTATTTGATGATGCCAAAACCTATCATCTATGCTAACACTAAACTATCAGAAAAAGAGCTCCTTACATTATTACAAGTAAGATCAGTGGAGTTGTTCCAACAGTTCTAGACTACTGAGGGAACAGGGCAAAACATAATTTCCCCCATTACATAGAAACTAGACTAGCAGAATCTAACAAAGTAATAAACTGACGAGAAAGTAAATAAAGTGAGTGTGTGAGTCAGTAATCACTTCAGTGATTCTGAGTGTTAAAGCATAATACAAACACGGCTGAATAGACAACAAGTGGTTGTTAGAGCCAAAATCAGATTTGTATATATGAGTTATTCAGATCAGTATAATTACAAATCTTGCTAAGCTAGGAAGAATAGAACTAAGCCTAGGAGCCCTTAAACTGCTTGATCCTGTCCATGAATCCTTGAGATTGCGTCTCTGGCAGTGGCACTCCATACATCCGGTATGTGTTCTTCCTCAGCTTCAAGTATGCAGCAAAGTCTGCTGGCTCATCTTCGTCCAGTTCTCTTTTTGATGCAGCATACTTCACTTCAGCTTCTATTACCCCAAAGTGGATTGAGTCATCATTTCTTCTAGGTGGAGGTATGATTCTGGGCTCCGGAACACTGACTTCTATACCTTCAGATACGGCTTTATGCAAGTATATGTATAGATCAGGTTCACTTATCATCATCCATTCTGTGTAGGCATCAGCCTTAGTCATGTTGGGCGTAACCTCCGAGAAATAATTGCGCTTGATGAACTCTATCTTTGCCGATTCCCATCTCTCGAGTAAATTGAGCGGTATCCAATTGTCTCGTCTTTGGCCATCTGCGCGATTTCGGATCAGCGGCTTCCCGAACCTTCGTATCGATAAGGAATATCGGCTTTTGTAGGTACTCTCAGCTGGCCTCTTCCTCAGTCCTTTTCCTCAGTGCTTCAAGGTCCGCCTCCCAGATTCTGTCTCTGGCAGCCTGAACTTGTCTAGCCTCTTCGCCTCTGTATAGGTATCTGTTCATTTGGTCGAATATGGCCTCAATTTCATCATCTTGGGCTTCAGTGGCTTTCTGAGGAATGTCTTCAGATTCAACAGGGGTACTTGATTTTTCTTTTAACGTACCCTGCTTCTTAGTGCTTTGCTGCTTTTGCTCCTTCTCCTTATCCCTATCTTCTTCATCCTCGATAATCAGTTTCCTTGGAGGTATCCTAGCAGGCTTTCTTCCTCCTCGAGCTGGAGATTTTGTCTTTCCTTTGACAGGCTTAGACTTTGGTTTATTAGCAGCTTCTGTTTCAGCAATCTCCCTTGCCAGCTTCTCATCAGCTGCAATTTGAGCCTCCTCATCAGCTGAAATGTATCTCTTTATTTTCTTGGCTGGAGGGGTTGGGAGAATCAGCACTTTCTTGCCTTTTCCCTGAACAGGTGGAGGGAGAGGAGCCTCTTCCTCTTCTGACTCTTCCTGCTCAGCATACTCTGCAACCTCCTTGATAAAATTAGTCGGAGTCTGGGTTGCATGAGTAGCCTGGGTTCCTGAGCCACTTGGGCCAGTCTCAGCTGTGCTCGCAGCCAAGACACCCTGGCCTTACCCTCTGTCTGAGTCTGAGTCTCAGTCCTGCTTATCTCAGTCACGAACTTGGTCTTTTTCTCAGATCTCAGTGAAGCTGTCCCCTTAAGTAATTTGTCAGTTGTGGTAGGAGTCGGCTTCTCAGTACTCTTCTCTTTTCCTTTCGTACTCTTCTCTTTTCCTTCCCCCTTTTTGGCATCATCAATTACAGCCGGGGTAGGGACGAGTACCTTCTTGTCTAGGCGTTTGTAGACAGCGGACAGTTCGTCCAGTCTGTCATGGATCTTTGTCAGCGCCAAGTGCAGCTCATTCCTCTCATTAGTCAGTTCCTCCGAGTATTGCTTATGGGAGAGGTCAGCCTTGCCTTGAATTCGTCGGCTTCTCGTAAATCTTCTCCTCCACGACCAGTTGAATGTTGTCAAGTCGGATTTCCGTGGCCTGGGCTTGTTCAGTGAAGGACTCAGTATGAGTGGACATTGAAGCCTTGAATGCTTCGAGAAGTTTGGCTTGTCCTTCCTGAATGATCCTGAGCTGATCATCAAACTGCTTCTGCTGCTTAGCCAAAGCTTCGGATACAATTTCAGAGACAACAGGGGCGGCTGATTTAGATACTGATGTTTGCAGCTCCTGTAGCTCATTAGTTGTGGCTAGCGCAGTCTGTTTCCACACCTTGTGGATGGCCTTCGCAAGAGCTCGATTCTGGATTCCCTGAGCGGTGAGAGCTTTTGCTACGGATCGAGATCTCATGGAAGTTGGGCTGGGCGCTGCTTCGTAAGTCGACTCAGCAAGAGCTGAGCGGGCTCTGCTGAGGACGAAGCACCAGCCGTGGACTTCGCAGGTCCAAGGATACGGAGTGGAGGTTGAGCTTGTTCAGTAGCATGTGTATCCTTGTCGTGGGGATTTTCCTCATCAGGCTTTCCAGGGCCTGAATCACTGGGTGGATCTTGACCATCGTGGTCTGATCCATCTGAGGGTGCTGAGCCGGTAGCTAGCTGCCTGTCATGTATCATTGCCAGCATAGCAGCCCTCAGGTTCTCCATGGTGCTGAGGTCAGCAGGCTCAGAGTAGCCTATTTGCTCCCTCAACTTTAATTCTTCTTCATGAAGCTGCTGGCAGGAGTAGTGGAGTACTAGACGTTGTAGATGGGGCCACTCCTGAAATCGCAGCAACATGTGGAGCCTTGCTGATTTTGCAATGAGCAACAGATCAGAGTAGTCAGCAAGCTCTGGAATCTGTTGAAGAGTCTCCCGGGATGCTCTGGATATGATCACTGAAGCTTCCATCCCAATTGACTCTTTTTCAGATGCTGTCTCGGACTCCAAGTCTATGGGAGACGTCTGAGTCTCAGCTGGAGGCACACTGCTGAGTGGTGGAACTGAGAGGGGGCTGTCAAGACGCTGAATCTCTTCGCTATGTGCTTCAGTAGCATCCCCTTGTTCCAATTCTACGGGTTCCTCAGTGGAGACGGCCTTCTCCACTGATTGAGTCTTCTCAGATGATTCTGACTCGTCTATCAGCCGCTGAGGCTGAATAGGTTGCTGAGTAGCCTGAGCAGCAGGAACTTCAGGAGAGACCTCAAGTTCAGTAGGCACGTCCGGAATGGCTTTCCTCAGTTTCTTAGCTGGTGCCTTTGGAGTTTTTGCTGGAGGTGTTCTCTTCTTCGAGGGTGTAGCCTGCTGAGGCTTAGTCTGCTGAGTTATGGCTGAGGGACCTGACCCGATCTGCTGAAGAGCAGCAGTCTTGTTGTGGAATCTGACCTTTTTCACATTAAGATACTCCTTGTCATTGTAGGTGATTGGTTCAGATCCGCAGACCTCCTCTATCATTATGGACAGCTTCAGTCCATAAAGAAGCTTGCCCTTTACACTCAGCGTGTAAGAGGCCTTGTCGAATTTGGCCGCCTGAGCCATGAATTCACGGATAAAGAACTCCGTCCAATTGATCTGGGCTCTATCATATATGGCCATCATGAGCTGGATCTTGAGCCTCGATACTTGATCGAATGAGCACGCTTGGGCGGGTCGGTAGGCTGCGTCACAATATAAGCCAAAGCTCAGCATCGAGGCAAGCATGTTGTTTTTAGGAAAAGCAGCTCTGAAGGTCGTGGGCTTTCTACAGAATATTGTCAAATAGTCATCTACAAGATCATCCTTGTACCCCACAGTACTGGCTCCTTCAGAAGGCATATCAAAACTTCTCTTTAGCGCCTCCTTGATGGATATTTGCTTCAGTATTGGAGAAGCATCCTTGATCTCGTGAACGGCGAATCTTCCGATTATGTCCCCGCCTACTGAGTCAGAATTAAGATAAACTTCGGCCACCTGCCTCGGGAGGAAGTATGTCGGCTTCCTTGAAAGAAAACTTTCAAGCCCGGACTCTCTAAGAGCTGAGAAGATCTCGTCCATATAATCGAGATCACAAGCGTTGAACTCCATGGTTGGCTCGAACCAAACACGATCCTTGTCCAGGATTTCTTGCATGTTAACTGGAGAAGACACCGAAATATTTTTACTTGCCATTGTACCTGTTACACTAGCATTTATCAGTATCGATTTAAATAAAATAGTTTGTATAGCGATTCTGAAAAAGAAAATTAATTCGTGCAGCAGTTGTAATAAGCATACCGAAAGAGAGATTCTGAAAGGATATGCAAGAGGGGATTGCAAGAAATGATCTCAGAATTTTCGGATGCAGAGGATTTTAAGTGCGGTAATGGAGGTTTCTAAAGATATGATCGAAAATATATATCTAACGTGAAGGTGAACGGTTTTCGATCAAAGGCAGAGTTTAAACTTGCTTTATGAGATGGACGGTCAAGATTAAAAGATATATTAAGTAATGATCACATATGCCGCCTAAGTCAAAGCCAGTTGTAAATATGCCTAAGTAGTAACTATGAGATGACATGCATTAAATGCGTGCAGAGTTCAGCAAACTTGTGTATGGAATGTCGTGCATTAAATATAGGCCGTTAATAATAAATGACAAACTTAGGATATTTAATAGCATGCCGAATCTTCATTATAAATGCATTACTGTTTTATTCGTTACTACTGAGTAGAGATACGCAAACCTGTCAGCTGAACATAGTAGTCAGTTGATACCTCTTGTAGATGGTTTTCTCGTCTCTACGTCTCGAATTTACTCGCATTGAGAGTGATCATTCCCCCTTACTGAATGATCCTCTCCTGGAACCTTCTTACTAACTGGGGTCAGTAGGGTCCAGCAGACCTAGCTCTACTGAAAGTTCTTTGAATCTGGATTCAGCTAGAGGCTTGGTCAGAATATCAGCCCTTTGTTTGTCAGTATGGATCTTTTCCATCCTGATATCCTTTTTTTCGACATGGTCGCGAATGAAGTGATGCCTAATGTCCACGTGCTTGCATCTCGTATGTAGTACAGGGTTCTGAGTGATTGCAATAGCACTGCACCGTCGCGAGAATATCGGCACTTCATTCCGAATAACGTCATAGTCTCTTAGGCTGCTTGTCTCGGCCCAAAGGATTTGGGCCCAACAACTTCCGACAGCCATGTATTCGGCTTCAGTAGTTGACGTGGCTACTGAGTGCTGCTTCTTTGAAAACCATGAGATCAGCTTACTGCCTAGGAACTGACAAGTTCCTGAAGTTGATTTTCGGTCAATTCTACATCCTGCATAGTCAGCATCAGAGTAACCAGTTAGTTCAATATTATCATCAGCTGGATACCATAAACCCATATCAGGTGTGCCTCTGAGGTAGCGGAGAATCTTCTTTGCTGAGTCCATGTGGCTCTGCTTAGGATTCTCCTGAAATCGAGCGTAGACACCTACAGCATAAGTTATGTCAGGACGAGTAGCTGTTAGATATAATAAGGAACCAATTATTGCATGAAATTCAGTTTGGTCTACTGATACTCCCTCTTTATCAAGATCGATTTTCATATTCGTGTTCATCGGGATCTTGATAGGTTTGCTGGATGTACAACTGAATCTTTTGATGAGGTCTCGAGTGTATTTGCCTTGGTTAATGAACGTTCCCTTTTTAGATTGTTTGACTTGAAAGCCGAGGAAATAGTTCATTTCACCCATCATTGACATCTCGAACTTGTCCTTCATCATTTTCTCAAACTGCTGACACATGACGACATTCTTTGATCCGAAGATAATGTCGTCTACATAGATCTGCATGAGTAATAAATCGTCTTCCAGTCGAATGCTGAACAGCGTGCGATCTACTGTGCCTTTCTGAAAACCTTTCTGAAGAAGAAACTCTGACAGGGTATCGTACCAAGCCCTGGGTGCTTGTTTTTAACCCATATAGAGCCTTTCTGAGTCTATAAACCTGATGTCCCTGCTGAAAGCCGGGCGGTTGTTCTACATAGACTTCTTCTTTCAGTACGCCGTTTAGGAACGCAGACTTCACATCCATTTGATAGACTCTGAATCTTTGATGTGTTGCGTAGGCTAGGAATAGTCTGATTGCCTCCAATCTTGCAACTGGAGCGAATGTCTCATCGAAATCTATTCCCTCAGCTTGACAGTAGCCTTTAGCCACGAGCCTTGCTTTGTTCCTTACTATGACGTTGTTTTCATCTCGCTTGTTCTTGAAGACCCATTTTGTTCCAATGACGTATTGATGCCGGGGTTTGTTAACAAGCTCCCAAACTTCATTTCTCGTGAACTGATTCAGCTCCTCTTGCATAGCTATGATCCAGTCAGCATCTTTAAGTGCATCCTCAATCGTCTGAGGCTCTTCAGTAGACAAGAAGCAGGAATATAATGCGCTTTCTCCTTGACAGAATCTGGATCTTGTCTTGACTTTTGCTGAAGGATCTCCAATGATTAGATCAGGAGTGTGAGCATCTAGCCACGATCTACGATGTTTCAGCTCTTCATCTGAATTTGATCAACACAGATAGTAGGTGAGTTAGGAATTTCAGTCGTACTATTCTGAGATTGAAGCAATTCAGTAATGAGAGTGTGATCTACTGAGTTTCCAGGTTCAGGGGCATTCAGCTCAGGAACATTAATAGATGTTCCCCCTGAGTTGTTACTCTCAGTAGTGGTCTCAGTTACCTCTAAGGTTTCCTCATCGACCTGAGTTACCTGGGATTGACTCTGTTCAGGAGAGTCAATCTATTCAGCTACTTGCTCTGCTGGTTGAGATTCAGTAGACTTGTCTTCAGTTTCTTCGTCTGAATCATCATCCCAACATAGCTGGATCTTTTCAGGTTTGTCTTTTACGCTTAGATCCTGTAGCTGCTTACTGATGTCCTCAGATTTAGAGTTAGAGTTATTGCTCCTGTCTTCAGTAGCAAACTCATTAAAAACAACATGAAGGCTTTCCTCCACGCAAAGAGTCCGATAGTTGAATACTCTGAAAGCTTTGCTGACCCAAGAGTATCCTAAGAAAACTCCCTGATCTGACTTGCTATCAAAGGTCTTCAGCTGATCTTTCCCATTATTGTGGATAAAGCATGAACAACCAAAGATATGGAAATAAGATAAAGAAGGCTTCCTGCAGTTCTATAGTTCATATGGTGTTCTCTTATACTGCTTTGTCAGTAGAGATCGGTTCTGAGTATAACATGCAGTGTCAGTTGCTTCTACCCAGAATTTGGTTGGGAGTCCTAAGTCTGCGAGTAGAGTTCTTGCTGTTTCTTTGAGTGTGCGATTCTTTCGTTCAGCAACCCCCTTCTGCTGAGGGGTGCGCGCAGCAGATGTCTCATGCTCAATTCCTTCTGCTTTGCAGAACTCCTCTACCATGGTATTAAGGAACTCAGTTCCTCTATCAGAACGAATTTTGATTATCTTGGTGTTCTTCTCGACACTGAGCTTTTTCAGAAGCGTTGGTAACTCTGTTTTGACGTCAGACTTGTTGGCAATGAATATGACCCATGTGTAGCGCGAGTAGTCATCGATGACCACTAAAGCATATTTCTTGCCTCTGATCGTCACTGGAGAGACTGGACCGAACAAATCCATATGTAGCATTGAAGGATTCCATCGGTGGAAGGAGATGGAACAGTGGATTTTGATTCCTTGTTTGCTTTCCCTTCGGACATGCTTCACACCGAGTGTCTTTGCTTGAATACTTCATTCGGCGGTCCTCTTGCTAGAGTGTTCCTTGCTAGTTTGTTGAGCGTTTTGAAGTTGAGGTGGCTCGAGTCTCCTATGCCAAAGCCATCCCGTACGGTTGTCGTTCTTCGCCAACGGACAAGCTTCGAGTTCACGCTGAGTTCCGATCGGCTACATATATATTCTTTTTACGCGAACCTGATAACACTGTTTTCCCTGTGGATTTATCAATGACATCACATAAACCAGTGTCAAAAATCACTCTATTCGAGTTATCACAGAATTGACTAACGAGAGAAGATTATGCTTGAAGTCCTTCAACATATGATACTCTAGGAACCGTGGCGGTCCAATGCTGAGTGCTCTATATCCTCTTGTATAGCCTTTTGCATTGTCTCCAAACTCAATCACGGGTCCTTCTTCGCCTATATAATTCTTCGATAGGTTCCTTTGGTAAGTCATATGTCTTGAGCATCCACTGTCCACATACCAAGGATCTTTGTGCACCTGCAAAACAGAATTATATTCAGGTACCCTTTATTTTGTTTTTGGATCCTTAGATGTTAGTTTTAGTAACCCAAATCTGTCTAACAACCCTGGTGGTTTCAGACAGTTTCTTTCCACTTGAGTCAACATACTTGACTACTGGACTGGTCAAAGCTGACTTCTTAGGCTGTTCAGGTTCAGGAGTCCGGATCTTCTGAGTTGGTGGACTGCTGACCTTTGCCTTTTGTACATTTTTCTTCTTTTTCTGACTCTTGGAACCTCTTCTGACTATGGGATCATAGTAATATGACCCATACTGAGCTGGATGTGTCAACTGAGGTGGTCCATACTGATCAGCCCACTTAACTCTGCTAGTTCCCCCGTGACTGAACTGGGGTGTCTTGGTACTGATCTTCTGGTCAGAATACTGATGCGTAGGATGAGGTGCTTTCATCTTTTGTTTGTTCTTTGCTGAGGGGTTCAGAAGATTTGCATTGATTGTTTCTCCTCGAACAAACCTATCAGTTAGACGCACTTCTGAGTGTACGGGGGCAGATGGGGAAGCTTCCTGGTTGAAACCAAGTCCTTCCTTACAGTGCTTGGGCTTGTTGCTTGCAAGCATAGCCTCCAGCTTCTTTTCAGCGCCCATGTAACGCTCAGTCATCAGGCTCTTCCATACATCATCACTCTTTTTCAGTATGTCGTGCTTGGTCTGAACTCCTGACAGTTCTTGCTTCAGTAGACTCAGTTCAGTATCTTTTTGAGTCAAGTCATTGGTCAAAACTGAAATTCGATCTTCTTGATGCTGAGACTTGGCCATTAGAGAGTTCATCTCCTCCCTGAGTCTCAACACAAGTCCTTCGGCTTCAGTAGCGGCCTGACTCTCCTGAGAAAGTCTCTGATTCTCCACTTTCAGGGTATCCAATTCCTGAAGAGTCTTACTAATAATTCTTCATAGGCGGTCGTGATGTCCAAATTCCCATCTGCACCTGAAACAGTGTCGTGTGTGCAGTGTGAAGAGGAATTAAGTGGTTCATGAGAGTTTACCTCATCCTCTTCTCCTGACATTAGGCACTTTTCAGTTGTTTCTTCAGCTTCATGCTCTAAGGCCATGAAAGCTGCTTCATCGTCAGATGAGTCCATAAAGGAGTCGACTTCTTCTGAGTCGTCTGAGATTTCGCCTGCCATATAGGATTGTCTCTTCTGGGCGAATTTCTCTCTCCTTGCCTTACGTGCTTGTGCGTTCAAGACACTGCGAGCTCAGGACAATCATATTGATAGTGTCCTGGCTTTTTGCGGATGTAGCAAGTGATGACTCTTTCTTCTTTGCTTTCACTATCCTTTGATGGTGCTGAGTCATCCTTCATTCTGCATTTAGAAGATTGTGAGTCAGGAGTGCGTTTTGGCGTATAATCTGACTTACCTTTTATGTCTCGGTATGCTTTAGTCAGTTTTCTGCGCCTCTCCTTCTCCTTCTGATACTTCACAGCGAGTAACGCGTACTTCTGAGCGAGACTTCCTTCTTGTAGATCATTGAGTGAAGGTTCAGTCTTACTCGTTGTCTTGCTTGTCGCTGGAGATGCTGTGCTGACTGATGCTTTGAAGGCATGGTCAATTTTATTGTCAGCTTCAGCTCTTTGCTTTCGTTGAGGTCTCGTCGAACTCAAACTCTTACGCCCGAAGTTCGAAAAGATATGGTCGGGAGAGACAACATCTAAATCGAATGTCGTAATAAAGTGGCAAAAGGTGTCCGAGTGTCCGTCCGTGGCGGTGCCCTCAGTATCTTGAGATTCATTTCTCGGTTGCTGAATGTCTTTCCCAGCCCATTGATGGAATTCATCAGATTCGTAAATCTGACGTTCAGATCTTCTATTTTGTCACCAGGCATGAGAGACAGACTTTCCAGCTTTTGGAGTTCCAGCGCCAGTTTGTTAGCTTTTATCTTCTGAGTTCCACGACTCAATAGCGCTAGAGCGTCCCAGAGTTCCTTTGCAGTTTTGCATTCCTGAACCCTGCCAAGATAAGAATCACTAAGAGTGGTCAGTATGGCATTTCTGGCGACTCGGTCTAAGTTGTGAAGCTTCTTCTCTTCAGGAGTGAAGAGACTTCTGTCTTTAGGGATCTTATTCTCAGTCACCATTCCTCCTCCTTCAGCTGGGGCCTGAGTCACGACGCTATCGATCATGGGAACAATAGGTCCATCTTCAAGCACTTCAGTCATACTATCATGGAGGGATGTCAGATGTGCTTCCATTCTGACTCGCCATACCCTATAATTCTCTACCGAGAACCTGGGTACCATTCTTATCCCTGACATATCAGCCATATAAAAGTAATGATATGAATGTAGAGTGATATGCAGTGAAAATGATTTTCCGGATCCGTTCAAGTAGACCAGTTTCAAGATAACAAGAGTCTTAAAGAACTCCCGCTCTGATACCAATTGTTGGTCCCGAATGTACGGTCAGGTGTAGAGGGGGGGGGGGTGAATACACCTGAATCCGATTTTCTCAACTTCGAACACGAACAGTCCTGTTCAGGAAAGTGCCGTACTGAAATAATTCAGCAGACCAAATAGCTGTTCTGAATCGTGTGTGGCAAAGAGTCTAACTCTACTGAGAACTGCTAGCTGACTGAGTCAGAATTCAGTATCAAACAGGTAGAGTTCAGAGGTGCGGAAAAGTGTAGGCCCTAATAAGTTGAGTGGAAAACCGTTTTATACAAGTCTCAGTTCAACAAGTAGACAGTTCAGTATGCTGAGACAGTTGTATGATTTTAAAGAAGATTTTCAGTATGAACAGTAAAATCAATGCAACAAGAATCGAAAGCAATAACAAGACACGATTTTTAAAGTGGTTCGGATATCAATCGATCCTATGTCCACTGTCCCGAAAGTTCAGGAGGCTATTTATTATACTGAGTTAGTCTCAGTCAGCTTGTGCACAGGACAAAGCTGTGGCTTGGGGATTATACTGAGCAAGTCCCAGTTTACAAAGGCATCAAACTAAAGTGTTTGACAAACTTCTCCAACTATGAAGGAGTCCTTTTACAATAAGGATTGGGTTCAAATATGAACTCCTTCGTCTAAGCTATAAGTATATTCGGTTGAGCTTAGGGTTAGAGGGATAGGGAATGAGAATGTAGCTTCTAGATCGACGAACAGCTGAAATAAGCTTTAGGTTTGTGTATCGTCGATTTGGATACTAGAGGCTCTTCTAACAGTTTAGCTTGGTTCCCTATGAGCTGAGAAGGTAGTCTTTCGCCGGAGATAGATTTTCAAGTTCTTGCGGAAGACTTAGGGTTTTCTGGTTCTAGCTCGTTTGAATACTTGTGTATGTTTTCGTTGATTAAGCTTATGCGCATTCTCTCTTCTTGAAATGTCCCTCTATTTATAGAGCAGAGATAGGAAAAGATCCGTTGGAGACAATCTTCTTCTTTCTCTCTCTTTTGGTAGCAAACGGCTCTCTTGAAGTAGGTAACAGTGTACTTTCCCACCTTTTTAGGTAAAAGGTTGACTGCAGCTTTAGCAGGTGAGAAGACACGTGTGTTCTTTTCATTCGTCGAGGTGGATAGAGTGGTTGAGACAGCACAGACTTCAAGGCAAACTGAAGCTGACTTCTCTCTTCCTCGTATATGACAATGCTAATTGTCTTTCAAAAGTATCTGACAGTTCAGAAGACTATCTATCGATGCTGAGTCTGATCCCGTATTCAGTAGGTAGATAGCTGAGTAAAGTCTACTGAAGATCAGCTCTGAGTTCAGCGAACTGCTCTTGCTGAGTCCAGTTCCACTGACTCTTTCAGTACACTGCTCCTGCTGAGTCCAGTATCACTGAGTCTTCTACTTCTGGTGTTAAGGCAGATAATCTACTGAGCGCCTTGATCAGAAGCAGAGTGTCTACTGAGTCTGAAACCTCAGAGACAAGAATAACGATTACAACGGAATGGTTCACCAATCAGATAGGGTTTTGGGATCTTCAAATCTTCTCAACATTCAGAGCACTAGGCTGCTGAGCATGATTCAATATAGAAGATAGAATCACTTCCCACCAAGTAAGACTATGCTGAGGACAGAATCATCACCCAACAAATATTATAAAATAAATAAATTTTAAAAATTAATAGGGTAAAATTGAAATATGAATTAAACTTCCATTTCCTCAATGATTGCTTTGTCCTATCTCCTCCACAATTGCTTAAATATAGAACCCTACCGGTGATCTCAACAACTTTACACAAAAATCCAAACCCGGACGAAATCATGTGGAATTGAGTGGGCAAAGAGTTATTTCTGCGCCATAATATTGCTTTTCCGTTGGCGGCGGCGGGAGAAATAGTGCTACAAGAATTAATATGGTGATGATGATGAATGCTGAAAAGATTGTCGTTATCATTGGGGAATAGTTCTCCTCATTTTGGAAAATATGTCTTCAAATTTTTGTTATCATGATTTCATCAATGGGAAAATGCAATATGCTAGCGCGGAAATAACGCTTTCCTCTACTTAATTCTGCATGATTTCATTGGATTGGATTTTTGTGAGAGTTGTTGAGATAAGGGTTAGGGTTACTATTGAGCCGATGATGATGTGGAGGTTTGGAGCTGACTTGGAGATATTTTGGCACGTTTTTGGAGCTAAAAATGGACTTGGATTGAGAAGGAAAGTTTTGATAAAGATTCGGAAGATTGAAGATAAACAAGCGGCAAACTATATAAGGAAAATGATCTTAGAGATAAGATCTAGATTTTCCCTAAATATCTTTCCTTGGAGGTCAAGCTTGAAGTTCTATACAAAGAGTTGGAAGCAACGAGATTCATAGGCCTCTCTACACCATTTTTCATCCTTTTCGTTCTCGTTTTCAGTCGTTCTCGATTTCAAAGTCATGTAGCTTAGTTTTTAGTTTCAAGTTCAAGAATAAGAAACACTTCTTTTAGTTTTTAGCTTTTACATGTTTTCGAATTTAGTTTCCAGCACTTGAAGATTTCATATTCCAGTTTAATTTCAATTTTCGTCCAGTTCAAGATTTCAATATTCTCTCCTTTAAGTTTCATGCACTTTACTTTCATTGCATGCTTTTAAATTCGTGCATTTTAAATTATGCTCGCAACATGTTCGTTATTGCTTTCTGCTTGTCCAAGTTAATCGTGCGTAGCTAATCTTTTAGTGTATCGGCAAGGGTGATGAGTATGTGATACAAACTTTGTGAGATCTAATTGACTTAGTAATAAAAGACTAGCGTTTTGACTTAATTCGGGGTAGACAGAATTAATTGGATTAACTTAAACTTGATCAATTTAGGTTATGAAGATTAGTGCCAGATTGTTTAACAACTTAGGTGACGAAGCTATAGTAACGGTAGTCGAATTAAGTAGATTAATCATCTACGTCAGCTTGTCCAACAATGGTAGAGATTAAAATTGAGTTCCTTTATCATAATGCTATATAAACACTAAATCTAAGATTGTTCAACAAGCTAGGTTGTGGTTAGGTTAGGGAGTATTTTGATATTTGTTCAACAAGCCAATATCTACTAAGTAAGTAGGAATTAGGGTGTCTACGTGTCCAACACTGTATCCTATAAATGGTTGATCCTAGGAAATAATTAAATATGTACATCAATGATCGAAGTAGTTGTCTCATATGAGTTACTTGAGCCGAGTCCGCCTTTCTCTACTTGCTTTATTTCAATTAACTTTTCTGCTAATTAAATTCATATGCCTAGATAGTAAATTGTTGGTCCAGAGACGAGATTCAGGTGTGTGTGTGGGGGGGGGAATACACCTGAATGCAAATGCAAAACTCAGAACGTGAAAGTCAGCTTATGTTGAAGATTGCTACTGAACTTGTCAGTTAGCCAAATAACCTTTCTCGATTGCGTGGGCAGAGATTCTCCTACTGAGTACAGTCTTACTGACTTATGTCAGTGAACAGTAGTTCAGCAACAGAAGTTGTGTGCAGAAGTTGTATGCTTATTTGATTAAAACTCAGTTGAATACAGAATGAATAGTTAATCAATGCCACAGTTAAAATCAACACATGGAATTTTTAAGTAGACATGCTGGGTCCTACGCCCACTGTCCTAAACTAAGCATGAGATCTTGTATTAATTATACTGAACGGGCCTCAGTTGATCTGTTCACATGACAGATTCTCACTTATTTGCTTATACTGAGTAAGCCTCAGCCAATCTGTACGCAAGAAAGAAATCTACTTATAGTCGTAGTGACTTTACTGTTCTTAACCTTTTAAGGTTAGAATTTCTCTAACTAAGAAGGATTTCTTACAGTAAGAACAATTAAATAAATGAACTCCTTCGAGGTTCTAAGCTATTGAGTGTTACAATAAGCAAGCTTAGATAAAGAAAGGGAACATGTATTCTCTAGAGAGAAGAACTAAATGAAGATCTAAATCTAAGTACAAGTTCTTCGCTTGAATATCGTTGTAAGTTCTCTAGAGAGTGTTTGAGCTTTGATTTATTTGGTTCCTGGTGTCTTTCTGCATGAAAACTCTTCTCTATTTATAGTCTCCGATTTGTGAATAGATCCGTTGGAGGAGTCTATACACATGTCGGATAAGACAAGGAAAACGACCATAATAATTTGAATATTGAGTAGAGATACTGTAGAGATTTCCTCTTTTTTCGGCTAGGAGCAGCTTTATGACTGAGCAGGTAAGGCGCTGTCAGCTCCTTATTGGTCAAGGGTTTATAAGAGTTGGTGAGGATTGTTCAAACTCAAAGTACAATGAATTGACTTCCTCTGAATCCTCGGAGCTTCAACTGACGTACCTCCATTGACATTTGTCTGAGCAGTTCAGTTCGTAGGCTCGAAATCCTTTGCAGATTCAGTTGGTCGATAGTTGTCCAACTGACTTCCTCGATACTGAGTTCTCTGGCTGAGTACAGAATCTTCTACTGAACTCTAGCCTACTGAGTTTCTAACAGCTGAACTCAACTAAGCTATTACAATATCGAAGGCCCATCATTCAACTAGAGGTTTTGGGATCTTCAAATCTTATTAAACTGAATCTCACCCCAACAATTCCCCCTTATTTGATGATGCCAAAACCTTTTACAAACAACTACTGCTACTGACTATTCTACAAACAATATTACAAAGTAATCTAAGCACAAACTTGAGCAAACATAGCAATGAAGCTTTTACAATAAAGCTATCTCTATCAGCAAGACTGACCGTCTAATCAACACAAAAGTTAACAATTTCCCCTATTAAAGAGAAAAAGAAACAGTTTCTCCCTATCATACTTAACAACAATTTCCTAATAAAGGATATCAAACAACTGAACCACATAGAGAAACATATAAGTAGATATGTGAGTGTGTGACCTGATTACTTCAGTAATCCGAAGTGTTAAATGATAAAAACATAGCCAAGTGATAATGAGTAGTTGCCGAAGGCGAAAAGAAAAAGTTGTCATATATGATTTGAGAAGTTTACAAGTACATGACAGTCTAATTCTAAAATCTAGAAGACTAGAAGATTATCAGCTGGTCTTCTTCTTAAATAGTTGCATTCGCGCTTTGAAGTCAGCGTACTTCTTCTCCGAAAGTTCAAGGCCATAAGAAGAGTAGACACGATTCCTCAGGGCATTGATCTCTTCTTTGTCTTCATCATCATTCTTGTCCAAACCTTTACTATTGATAGCATCGAAGATTTCTTCCACAATCTCGTTCTTACAGATGTTGTCTTGATGCGTGAGAGGAGGAGGTAAGGTTCTGAACTCAGGTGCCTTAAGAGTCTTACCTGACTGTTCCAGTAGAGTCTAAATTTTAGTGTAGAGTGGGGGATCCAACTGTTTCAGAATTTCTATTTAAACCTCCTCGGGATCAGACTGCTCATCAAACAACTTCCAGACGTAGAATCTTTTGATGAAGTCTACCTTTACTTGTTCCCATCGCTGATTGATTTTGTATGGAACCCATGCATAAGTCCTTTTTAAATAACTCTTTTTACCTCATTTACAGGTACCTTTCTCTTGAAGAACTTGGAGGTTGTAGGGATACTCCTATCTTTTACAATTACTCTCTCTCGTCCATATTCTGAGTGCCCCTAGATCAGTAAGACGTATTCTCTCTCTCACAACTATCCCGTAATTCTTTCATCTAAGCTTCAAGTCTCTTTGAGAGCTCAGTTGTAGGGATAAGCTCCAGATCTTAGTCACTTGGTTCTACTGATTTGGACTTGGGAGTTTCATGCTTCTCAGCTTGTTTGGACTTTGGAGGAGTTTTTACAGCTGCAAACCTCGATTGCCTAGGCAATATTGATCGTGCTCTGGTAGGAACTGGAGTGCGGATCTGTACGCCTTTCTTAGGTTTGGTCTGCTTCTTCGCATCTTCTTTTTCAAGTTAGCGCGCCAACTGTTCATCATATGCAGTTTGTTCCTAGTGTGTTTTAACTTAAGCTTTTTGGGAGGGCTTGGAGAAGCAGGGGCTTTGCCTTTACCTTTGGTTGCTGCTGACTTTAGTGGCGGTTCATCTTCAGTTAGAGTTTCAAGGTTCTTGGCCACTTGAATGATTGCCTTATTAGCCGGCTCTCATGAGCCTTCAGCCTGTTGAGCTTCTTTCACTTTACTTTCCCCCTTGCTTGCTGCTGCAGCTGACCTGGGTCCTGCCTCTTCAGATTTCAAGAGGGTTAGTAGTTGTGCTAATCTACTACTTTCCCATTTTTTGGCATCATCGAACATCGTTTCCACGGTAGTAACCTTGTTGGTCATCTCTCTGATAGATGTGCTGATAGTTTTGAGAGAAGCTGCAACATCTCCAACTCCGTCTGTATATGAAGTCCATCCCTTGTCATGCTCTGAGTTTACAGCTTTCAGTAGAGCTGACTTTAAGGCTTCAATACATTTAATGTATGCTTCAATTGATTCAACAACTTCTTTCTTAATCTGTGAGTATGCAACATGTTGTTCCACCAGTGCCTTGGCGACACTTTCAGTGGTGAGCTTATGTCACTCTTCTGCAGTTTTTCGGACACGATCTGTTGCAGTGGCTATTTCTTCAGAAAATGTCTTGGTCCGAGTCTGCAATAGGATCTAAAACTGAGTTGTCAGATCTGTCCATTGTGCTTCCGGTGATTTAGTGAGAATCGCTTCAACATTGATATCAGTGGAGTCCTGATCGTCTGCACTTCAGATAAGGTTCCCAACGTCTTGGTCTGAGCCTCAGTGAATTGGCTCCATTTGTTGTTCACGTCATCCGCGAGGAGATGGTTTTGATGACCTTGACATTTGATGTACTTATTTATCGACGCCACTTTTAAGTCTTGAATCTCTGCAGCTT
This sequence comes from Lavandula angustifolia, assembly GCA_028984105.1. Classification (NCBI taxonomy): domain Eukaryota; kingdom Viridiplantae; phylum Streptophyta; class Magnoliopsida; order Lamiales; family Lamiaceae; genus Lavandula; species Lavandula angustifolia. The sequence goes on along the minus strand of CM054806.1, from coordinate 17,494,777 downwards.
GATACCGCGATTGCTTCTTAGGCTGAGATTTAGATGGCGTAGGGATGATGGCATCGGATGATGGAGGAGGAGGTGGCGAGTTATCCTTGGGAGATTTTCTCTCTGCAGATCCTCCCTGGTCTGCATCCTTGGGTGGTGAGTCATGGTGCAAGTGAGATTGAGTCGCGAGCTCAGTGGTCGGTTCAGTTAATGGCCATCATTAACTAAATCCTGACCCGGGATAGTTGATCATAAGATCCTGCTGAGCTGGTCAGTACGTGATTCACGATGTAGGCTAGACCTAGGTACTCAGGGAGCAGCTGGTTTTTAGGAAACGCTACGTTGAACACCAAATCCTTCTAACCACTAAACTTACGGAGATACTGATTGATAGAAGTGTTCTTGTAGCCAATCGAAGAGATCCGTTCATCAGGCAGACTGAAGCTCTCATGTATGCATTATACAATATTAATGTCTGCAATCTGCTCAGTCCAGACATTAGGAGCAGTCTCGCGCATGAAGTTGATGAAAGTTATATCAGCAGCCTCGTCATCTTACCGGATGTTCATGAAGAACTCAGCGACTTGCCTCGGAAGGCAGTGAGATGGGGACCTCGAGAGAACAGGCGTCTGATCAGAGGTCGCCAGAGTGTTGGTCCTGAGACGTGGTTCAGGTGTAGAGGGGGGGGGGGGGGGTGAATACACCTGAATACAAATTCGTTCCAAAATGCGAAGTCAGCTCTAACTGAGTTTGCTACTGAACTGAGTCAGACATCCAAATATACTTTTGATCGCGTGGGCAAGAAATTCTTCTACTGAGTTCAACTCTACTGACTTGAGTCAGTCGAACAATCGTTCAATATTAGAGTGTGTGCGGAAGTGTAGGCCCTATCAAACGTCTCGAATAGAAAACCGGTTTTATGCTGAGTTTGATGAAATACAGTTTAAATGCAATATGGACAGTTAGAGAAAATAGTGAATCAACACAACAGATTTTTAAAGTAGTTTGGACACACTGGGTCCTGACCAAAGTAGGATATTTGTTATATTTATACTGAGCAAGTCTCACTGATCTGTTCTTAAGAAAGATACAACTTGAAGCTTATACTGAGCAAGTTCTCAGTGATCGGTGCGCTGGACAGATTCTCTACTTATAGTCGTAGTGACTTTTACAAGAGTTTCAAACTTTAAGAGTTTGAGTATTCTACAACTAAGAGGAAATTCTTATAATAAGAACTATTTCACAAGGATGTGAACTTCCTCGAGGTTTCTAAGCTATGGATTTACAATGAGGCTTGCTTAGGTAAGAGAAGTGGAACAAATATAACTCTAAGTGATGAACTAAAGGGTTTTTTCTATGAATGCTAGTTCTTTACTGGATTCTTCATTGAGAGTGTTAAAAGTTTTGAGCGTAGATAGGTTGGGTTCCCGGTAGTGTCTTTGCATGAAGACTTCTCTTATATAGTCGTCGTTGGTGAATAGATCCGTTGGAGGGAGGTCTAGTGATGAGTCATTTTCGTACCTAATTATTTCTGTCTGAAAAGTCTCTTAAGTGTGCAGGTGAGACGCTTTTGTTGGTAGTTATACAAGAATTTAGGCTGATTTGGCACGCGACGTGGAAATGACGTGGCGATGCGTTTTCCAGCTGGAATGACGTGATTATGAACGGATTTGGCCTGAATTAGAGAAAGGGAAGGAAAGTGGATAAATAAGGAAGGATAAGATATTTTCCTTATCTCAAAGAATCCTTTCCTTATCCGAAAAGGAACCTTAGTTTATCTAGATCAAGGAGCAGCCATATAAAAGGGGAAGAGAGGCACGAAAATCAGAACCTCCTCATACACGACTCCGTCTCATTTCCATCCGATCTCAAGCCCGAATACAGCACCGCCGCCGTCGTTCCGAGTTCATGCCGCCGCCGCCGAGGAGAAGAAATCAATTTCGTTTCCATTCCATTTAATACGATTCGAGAAGTAGATAGGAAGAAACAAACACTTTTATTTTAGTTGATTGATGTTCAAATTTCAAGAATTGTTTAGTTTTAAATTCCCGTGCGTTGGAGAGATCGAAGACTTGAATTTGGTACTCTCGTTCCTTAGTTTCGTTCATAATTTTTAATTACAGTTCGTGTTTTTTTTTAAGGTTTCGTTCGTGTCTACTGTTCTATTTTTAATATCCATGCATGCTAGAATTAGGGTTACAAATGATTATCATTCTATTTTGCAAAGTGTCTCACCTGTGCAGTCAGGACATTTTCATGAGTAGCTAAAACTTTTAGTGGTCCGACAGAATGTGAAACATACACGTGAACAGTACATGTGGCTTAGGTGCTAATAATTAACTGAAAGAGTTTCGGGTTAATTCTGAATTAATTAATCTGGCTAGTAATTTAGGCTTAATCAACTTAGGTTGCGTACTCTGTAGCTAACTTAGTACTTCCATCCTTTCTCGTGGAAAAAGACTAGGTAAGTAGCGAAATTATTCATTAGAATAATTGGATCAAACCGATAGGAGATTATTAGATGCCCAACATACGAGTAGGCTCCTATTCTAGGCTCCTTAGTTCGATAAAGCTATCTAGCTATTAAATCTATTGATTTCCCAACAACGTAGGTTGTAGCTAGGTTAGGGAAGTAGCCGTTTCGATGCCCAACATGGCGGTTACTGACTAAGTAAGTGGGAGTGAGGGTTGTGTCAGTTTAATTACGGCAATCTATAACTAGTAGATTCTAAAGATTAATTCATATTAAGTGCCGAGGATTGGAATTACGTGTGTGCTGAATATTCTGCTGGACCTATCTTTCAACTGCCCAGTTAAAACAGTTTTATTTCTGTTTTCAGTTTTTACAATTTCTTTCATGTTTACAATTTCGTAGCTTAGATAAAATCCCAAAACTTGCGTGGTTGCTAACCAAACTTAAGATAAGTAGAAAAATAATGTGTCTAGTCGTCCGTTCCCTGTGTTCGATACCCTGTGAACTTTACTAATTTAATTCTCAAGTTTTGCAGGATTATTTGGTGCAATATAGCGATCACCAAATTGGGGCCGTTGCCGGGGAGCGGTGTTAACTAGTTTTCTTATTTTTTCTACTAATCTTTTTATGCTTTTAAATGTTGCATGAGCAGGTCTTCCAACCCTAATCTGATAGTTGATCCTGACATCGAGAAATAATCAGAGAGGAATAGGAAGAAGACAAAGCTGCAAAAGCAACAGAATCTGTCCAAGGCAGCAGACATCTTCACTGCCCAGTCAGGAGACAGAACAGACGCCGGTGATCAGACCAGCGACTAAGAACTAGAGACTATTTTGTTCGACAGAACAAGGTAGAATACTCCAGTAACTATCTCAAAATCAGAGGAGGAAGAGATGGAAGAAGTGCACGATCCACAACCTTTGAGGATGAATGCTGGATCGCTTGACATGGGAGCGGACCTACCCGATCCAATCCAAATCACAGCTACCGAACAAAACGATGTCAAGCTGAACATGGTCGCTGCCATGCCGAAGTTTTATGGAAAGACGAATGAGAATCTAAATTCCTTTTTGGCGTCGTTCAACAAGTTTGTAACCTGCACCGGCAGGGCAACCTAGATGCGTCCAAGCTCAAGGCTTTTCCATTCACTCTCCAAGATGGAGCACAAGCGTGGTTCTCAAATCTAAAGCCAAACATGATCACGACGTGCGCCCAGATGCGTAAAGTCTTCTTAAAGAAGTAATTCCCACAATCGAAGACAAATGCACTTAAGAAGCAGATTTCTGGGATCGCTCAAGAAATCGACGAGACTTTTGGCGCATATTATGAGAGATTTGGACGACTTGTCGATAGTTGTCTGAACCATGGCTACTCAAATGTGGAGCTTCTATAAATTTTCTATCACGGGATGACAGACGAAGCAAAAGCTATGGTTTATATCGGTCTGAGAGGGAATTTCCACACAAGCCTCTACGAAGATGCAAGGAACATTATTGAAGGACTTGCGGAATCCACCTCGCAATACAAAGGGCCGAGACCAACAAGGAGAGCTGTCAATTGGTCTCATTCCGAATACATGGATGAGATCGAAGTAAGGTGGAGGCAAAATTCAGCCTATTGCAAGACAAGCTCGACTTATTACTTAAGTAGAACGCTCCTGCTTCAAGCCGATCGAATACCGAGCACGCATGTGGAGCATGTGGAGAAAAAGGACGTATGTCGCTGCAATGTCTAGGAGAAGATGTAAATGTAGCTGGAAATTGGAGCGGGCAGCAAGGGGTTCATCCGAACCTCCGTTGGAAGCAACCGGAGCAGCACTTTCAGCCTAGGAATCCGCCTCAATCACAATTTCAGCAACCATACCAGCAGCAACAAGGCTATCAGCAGCCGTAGTAACCTCCGAATCAGAATAGCTATCAGCAGGCGTATAGACCCCCGCATCAAAGGCAGTTTCAGTAGCAGAGTGCCCCGCCTGCCCAGTCGGAGCAACAAAGCCCTTTAGAAAAGCTTTTGGCCGAAATGGTTTCTTCGCAGAAGGACACCACTGCATTTAAACAACAAATGCAGAAGGAAATGATGCAGACCCAACGGGAGATGAATCAAACGAAGAAAGAGCAACAAATGACTTTGGATAATTTGGTCAAGCACATGAATAAGCTAAATTCTACCATGTAGGAAATAAAAACTTCTCAAGGGCAACTTCTAGCTCAAACTCAGCAGAACCCTAATGCCCAGAACTGCAATCATATCACATTACATGGTGGGAAAGAACTACCTGGCCCGACTGTACAGGCGAGACACCTTGAGAAGTCAGCAGAGATAAAGAAGGTTGCAAAACAACATACACCATCAGAAGGCTTAAGGGAGCAGTATGCTAAGGATCCATAACAAGAACGAGATGGGGAGGACGTCCTGACTGGCCAGTCGGAGCCGAAAATCTGATGCCTCCACCATTCCCCGAAGCTCTAAAAAGGAAAAAGACGCCGAACAAGGAGTATATAGACTACCTTAAGTTGTTCGATAAATTAGAGATCAACATTCCTTTCCTTGAAGCCGTCAAATTTCCAATGTTCGGGAAGTTCGTGAAGGATTTTATAGCTGGAAAAATCCTAAAGTCCGAGAAAATTGTCATGGACCACTCTGTCTCGGAAATCATTCAAAGGATGTTACCTGCTAAATGTGGTGACCCAGGTATGTTTACACTACCGTGCTTGATGGGAAATGTTATGATTAAGCAGGCTATGTGTGATTTAGATGTATCCATAAATGTTATGCCATTATCTGTTTATAATCAATTGATTGGAGCGGAATTAGTAACCACCAAAGTGATAATTCAATTAGCAGATAGGTCATGCATTGCCCCGGTAGGTTTACTTGAAAACATCTTGGTCAGAATTAACAACTTTGTCTATCCAACAGATTTCTATGTCATAGATACTAATGATAGGAAAGTTGAGGGTACTGCGGGTGTTTTATTGGGTAGACCGTTCTTAAAAACTGTGAAGGTCATAATCAATGTAGATGAAGGATCTATAAGTGTTGCATATCATAATAAAATATATGTTCATCACATTGTTGAAGCACTTAAGATGCCTTTTGATCATGAAAATGAATATGCTTTATCTACTGACTCCATCGAAAGCTTTGTCCAATAATATCTTGAGACGTATGTGATGCAGGATAAAATGGAGGTTACCTTGACTTAAGGACTGACGGAATCAGACCTCGAAGATATGAGGGACGAGGAGATCAGAGAGAGCATCTCGGCTTTGTACGCAACTCCAGAATTGAAAACTGTTAGCAGCATGTCCCAACTACCCAGGCAGGACGCTTCTGAAAAGCTGCTGCCATCAATCATCAAGGCACCGAAGCTGGAGCTTAAGCCACTTCCAACACATCTAAAATATGCATATCTCGGAGATAATGAGACGCTGCACGTCCTCATTAATAAATAACTTGATGGAAATCAAGAAAATGCGTTGTTGGAGATTCTGAAGAAGCACAAGAAAGCCATAGGATGGACTTTAGCCGACATCACCGGCATAATTCCCGACATTTGCCAGCACTCTATCCTCATGGAGCTGGATAGCAAACATTTTCGAGACCATCAAAGAAGACTCAATCCAAACATAAGGGAGGTCGTGCTGAAAGAGGTATTGAAGCTCTTATCCATGGGCATTATCTATCCCATATCGGATAGCAAATGGGTGAGTCCCGTACACGTTGTGCCCAAGAAGTCCAGATTCCAAGTTGTCGAGAATGAGAAGAACGAATTGGTTCCAGTACGCTTAGTGACAGGATGGCGCATGTGCATCGATTATAGGAAGCATAATGCGCAACACTTAAAGACCATTTCCCGCTTCCATTTATCGATCAAATGCTCGAGAGACTTACGGGGCAAGTCTATTTTAGCTTCTTGGATAGATATTGCGGCTATTTCCAAATTCAATTACGAGATGAAGATCAAGACAGGACGACGTTCACATGCTCTTATGGAATGTTCGCTTTTGTAGAATACCATTTGGATTATGTAATGCACCGGGAACCTTTCAAAGGTGTATGATGAGCATATTCTCGGACCTTATCAAGATTTGCATAGAGGTCTTCATGTGTACGACTTCACCGTCTACGGTGATTCTTACACTTCGTGCTTGAAGAACCTCGACAAAGTCCTAGCTCGATGTGTTGAGAAGAACTTGGTATTGAACTACAAAAAATGCCATTTTATGGTGACCGAAGGGATAGTGCTCGGTCATGTTGTTTCAAAAAGAGGAATTGAAGTTAACAAGGCTAAAGTGGAGTCGATCGTGAAGCTACCATATCCTACTACTCCAAAGGAGTTTCGTGGTTTCTTAGGGAATGCCGTCTTCTATCGGCATTTCATAAAGGATTTCGCAAAGATCACTCAACCACTAACAAGGCTACTTCACAAAGATGTCGAGTTTGATTTCGAATCTAAGTGTAAGGAGGCCTTCACCATCCTTAAAGACAAGCTTACAAAAGCTCCTGTGATGCAGCCCCCGGATTAGAACAAGCCATTCGAGATTATGTGCGTTGCTTTTGACTGTGCAATCGGGGCAATGCTGGGACAGAAATCCGGAAAGGAGAGCCATGTAATTTATTTTGAGTCCAAGATATTAAATCCAACACAATACAACTATTCCACCACAGAGAAGGAGTTGTTAGCTATCGTCTTTGCCTTCGACAAGTTTTGCTCTTATTTACTTGGCCCGAAGATCATTATGTATACCGATCATACCGCCGTCAAGCACCTCCTTGCCAACAAAGAATCAAAGCCGAGACTTATCCAATGGATTCTTCTCTTACAAGAATTTGATTGGGAGGTTAAGGACAAGAAAGGAGCCGAAAACCATGTGGCGGATCACTTGAGCCGATTGAATAAAAAAGACGATGGAGAGCCAATTAAGGAGACTTTTCATGAAGAGCATTTATATTCTGTTCCTGAGACGATTTCCAGTCTTGCCAAGTTTCTGCCCGCACAGTGTTTTACGTTCGGAGTCCAGGAAGTGTTTCAACTGCTCAGTCAAGATAATTCTTTACCGGAATTGCTGAAAACCGTGGGTAACACATCTAAATTACCTTGGTTTACTAATGTTGGATATGAGTCAGTAGATGATACTCAGCTGTTCGCGGTTAAAAGAAAATTGGGGGAAATCATAGTAGTACTATGGAATTGAAGATCGCAAAACCGAGCTGATATCAGTAGTTTAGTGTGTCGTTAGGATTAGCTAATGTATAGGTTAGACTTGTAATCATTTTTATATTTTGTCTAAGTCCTGTATGGGGTAATTGTTGAACTGATCTTCTGCCGAAGATACTTTTCAGAACCCCACATCATCAGTGTAATCGCTTGCGTTCTTCAGTCATCAGCTGAGTAGACCTCAGTAGAAGCCAACCCAAAGTGATAAGTCATCGGCGAAGAACTCATGCAAGCCCAAGTACCTTCGCGCCGCCACCGACTTACTCGAAGTTACATTCCTTGTCGGCCGACTCGGTCGAAGAAGACAGAGACTTTGCGCCATCAGTATCCGACAGAAAGCGACCCAGCTACTTAAGTCTTTTCGAAAGTTCAGCAGAAGATCATACGAGGTTGTTTAAACGGTCAACTCGGACATTCTCACCAACCACAAACCTCGACCAATGAGAAGTCGACAACGCCTTACCTACTCCAAACAATAAAGCTGCTCTCATGTACAGTAATTAACTGCCCTGCTGCAACAAGTTCGAATTAATGGCCGTTTTCTTTGGCAGCTTGTGACACGTGGCATCGTCGTCTCCAACGGACATATGCCATAGCTCACAGCTATAAATAGAGAAGAAATCCGAGCTCCACGCACGGGATACACAAGGGAAAAACGCTCAAGCTCAAGAACACTCTAGCAAACTTAAAGATCATCCAGCGAAGAACTTGCCTTCATAGAATATCATTAGTTCTTCTCTCTAGAGTTCTTTAGATCCCTTCTTCTCTAGCTAAGCTCATTGCAAAATCTATAGCTTAGAAATTCGAAGGAGTTCACTTTCTGTGAATTGTTCTTATTGTAAGAACTCCTTCTTAGTTGGAGATCATCCCCTCCCTTTCGAACTTAGGTTTGAATTGTAAAGTCGCTTAGGACTATAACTTAGAAGGATTTGTCCTGTGCACAGTTTCCTTGCTGAGACTTGCTCAGACTAATCAACAAGTTATCCTGCTCTGTTCAGGACCGTAGACGTAGGATCTTGCGTATCCAAACCACGTTAAACTGCTTGTGTTCTTTATTGTTTGAGTGCATACAAACCTTTGAAAATCATAAGTTTGCATAAAACATATTTCTAAAGTCGCACAGCCTAAAGAATTTAATCTACGAAAACACGTTTTCAAAAGGAGACAAATTCCGGGCCCCACACTTATCCGCACACTTAAGTCTCCGACTGAGTTTCGAAGTACTGATAAAAGTTAGTAGGAGAGCTCAGCAGCTGACTCACTCTGTCCCGTGATCGAAGGTTTATTTGGCACTGTTCATCAGTTGCAACCAACAGCTTCAGCTGACCTTCACCGAGAAAAAGAAACGGTACTCAGGAGTATTCACCCCCCCTCCCTCTACACCTGATATTTGTCTCCGGACCAACAATTGGTATCAGAGCGCACGGTGTTCTACTGATCACCTGTTCTGTATTACTGGTCTTCTCGAACAGATCCTGAAAACGTTTTCTCTGCGCAAGCATCTCTTCTTTCATCCTTATACTCGTACACATAATATCCGACATGTCAAGTTTCAGGATGGTGCCGATGTTCTCGATAGAGAACTTCACAGTATGGCGTGTAAGAATGGAGGCACACCTTACGTCGCTGCATGACAGCATGACTGATGTACTGGAGACCGGACCCATCATTCCAATGATAGACAGCGTTCAGTTCGCTGAAGTGGAAGGTGAAGGTGCTCGTATCGGTCCGAAGATTCCCAAGGACAAATCAGCCTTCACGCCTGAAGACAAAAAGCTGCACAACCTCGACCGAGTCGCACGAAATGCTATACTGACAACGCTCAATGACTCACACCTCGGGAGGGTGCAGGACGGAAAAACGGCGAAAGAACTTTGGGACGCCCTGGCTGTACTGAGCCAAGGAACTCCTCATATCAAAGAAAACAAGCTCGAATTAGAGCTTCAAAAGTTCGAAGCCTTTGCGATGGAGCCCAGTGAAACCATTGACGAGCTGAGCGTTAGATTTACGAATCAAGTCAATGTGATAAACGGGCTGGGAAAAGTGTTCTCAAACAAATAGATGAACACAAAGATCATAAGAGCGCTACCTCGACAGAAGTGGCTTCCTTTTGCTACTTATTTACGTCGCTCTGATCTTAATACTCTAACTCCTGATGTTATATTTTCAGAATTAAAGACGGAGGAATTTGAGTATAGTCTACCTCAAAAGTGCTCTAGTGCTCCAGCTGACACACAGTTCGATCATGCCTTCAAGGCAACTTTCAGTAAAACTGGAGGCAAAAATATTTCTTCCAGCAAGGCAGTAGCTGCTGCAGATACAAAGACCTATGAAATATCTGCTACTGACCAACTCGCACTGATGGCTCTCAAATACCAAAGAGAAAAGGAGAGAGTCAAAAAGCTGAAGAAATACCACAGAGATTCTCCCTCATGTAAGAAAGATTATCAGAGAAGGGAAGAGTCTAATCCTTCTACTGAATGCAGGAAAACAGAACCTGCTGCTAGTCCATCAAAAGACTCAGCTGGAAAAAGCAGCAGCAGAGCATCAACACGCTACAACTGCAAGGAGGGACACTATCAGTACGACTGTCCCGAACTCTCAGCTGCTCAAAGAGTAGAACGGCAGGCCAGAAGAGATAAATTTGCCCAGAGGAAGCAGGCCTATATAGCCGGAGAGATATCCGACAACTCAATTGAAGAGGATACATTCATGTACTCTTCTGAGGACGAAGCTGCATTCGTAGCTGTTGAAGTCGGAGAAACGGTTCTTGAAGAATCAGCTGAACACTGTCTGATGGCCAGAGAAGAGGCTGAGGTAAATTCTAAACTTAATATAACCTCCTCTTCACACAACACACACTATACTTGCTCAGTCTCGGATGATCCTCTGGACGTAGTACAAGCATATGACGACCTGCTAGAGGAACAAATTCGGTGAGCGAGCAGAGTTCAGCAGAACCATCCAGGAACTTGAACAGGTAAAGGCTGAGAATCAGAGACTTTCTTCTGATTGTCAGGTCTCTACTGAGTCAGTGGATCTAGTTGCGAGACTCAAGGAAGAGATCGAATCTCTTATGACTAAGTCTCAGCTTCGAGAGACTCAGATCTCAGTCTTGACCAAGGATAATTCGGAGAAAAAGACTGAAATAGCCCAACTCAGTCAGAAACTCTCAGACGTACAGAAGGACTATGATTCTCTCTGGAGAAGTGATGAGGTCTGGAGAGGACTGATAACTGAACAATACCTGGGAGCTAAGGAGAAGCTCGAAAGCATGCTCAGAGCACAACGGCCAACTGTTGTGAAAGAAGGCCTTGGCTATACCCACGAAGTTTCTACCTCCAAAAGCTCAGCAACGCTGGCTGATAGGTTCATCAAAGGAAAGGTGCAAGCTCCTGACACCACACCTCAGGCGAAGAACAAACAGAAAGTAATCGCACCTCAGCCGAGCAGCAACAAACAACTGACCAAAGGCTCCAGCCCCAGGACACCGAGATCAAACTTAGGGGGAACCAAGAAGGTCAGATGGGCAGAACAGTACAAGGAGCCATCAGTATGAGCACCCGGCTCGGATTTACTCGTACTATTATGAGCCCAGGGTCAGGAGAAGCGCAAAGACTCAGAAGAAGAAAGCGCCTGAACCCAAAATCATCAGCAGAAAGTCAGTGGACAGCGGTTGTTCAAGACTTCTGTTTTGCAGGTGCATAAGGACCCATGGATAGTGGACAGCGGCTGCTCAAGACACATGACATATCAGAAGAGCCTGCTGACCAACTATGTACAAGAAGATGGTCCCAGAATTGAGTTTGGTGACAATTCAAAAGGCTACACAAGGGGATACGGAACGCTGAACATTGGGACTGCCTCAATTCCAAGAGTAACATATGTTGAAGGACTTCAACATAATCTCCTTTCTGTCAGTCAATTCTGTGATAATCTTAACAGAGTTATCTTTGACGCTGGTTTTTGTGATGTTGTTGATAAATCTACAAAGGAAACAGTGTTATCAGGATCGCGGAGGAAGAACATCTATGTTGCAAATTGGAAAACCGCAGAACCTGAGGCTTGCTTACTCGCACAGAGAAAATCTGGTGACAAGTCAGGATGGCTATGGCACAAAAGACTCAGCCACCTGAACTTCAAGACCATGAACAAGCTAGCCAAGAACTCCAAAGTCAGAGGACTGCCCAACGAATCGTTCTTTAAGGACAGAAATTGTGAAGCATGTCTGAAGGGAAAGCAAACAAAGAATAGCAATCCACCTATTCCGTCACCTTCCACTGATGGAATCCTTCAGCTGCTGCACATGGACCTATTCGGGCCAGTCTCTCCAGTGACTATAAGAGGCAAGAAGTATGCCCTCGTCGTTATTGATGACTACTCGAGATATACTTGGGTCATCTTCATCGCCAATAAATCTGATGTTCAAACTGAGTTGCCCAATCTGCTGAAGAAGCTCAATGTGGAAAAGGACATCAAGATTCAAAGAATTCGCTCGGACGGAGGAACGAGTTTCTAAACTCGGTAGTTAAGACATACTTGTGATAAAGAGCGAATTAAGCACGAGACATCAGCTGCACGCACCCCTCGGCAGAACGGACTTGCCTGAACGAAAGAACGAGAACACTCAAAGAAGCGAGCAAGAACGCTCCTCGCAGATTCCGGACTACCCTCGAAGTTACGGGCCGATGCTACCGACACCGCCTTGCTACACTCGAATCGCTCACTACTCACTCAAGCAACACATGAAGACACCATATGAATTATGGAAAGGGAGAATTCCTTCTATTTCTCATTTTCATATTTTCGTACAGTCCTTGCTTTATCCACAATAACGGGAAAGATCAGGTTGAATGTCTTTGATAGCAAATCTGATCAAGGAGTTTTCTTAGGATACTCTCGAGTCAGTAAAGCCTTCAGAGTCTTTAACTATCGGACTCTTTGTGTGGAGGAAAGCCCTCATGTTGTTTTTGATGAATTTGTTACTGAGAACAGGAAAGAAACAGAGTCAAATACTGATGATGTCAGCAGCAAGCTACTGGATCTCGAACTTACTGATAAAGCTAAAAAGATCCAGCATTGTTGGGATGATGAGTCAGACGATGAACAAACTCAGACTCAACCAACAGTCGACGTAGCTGACCTAGTTGATTCTCCCGAACAGAATCAACAACAGGTAACATCGATCGATGAGGAAGCCCCAGTGGTAACTGAGACCTCTACTGAGAATATAAACTCAGGGGGAACGATTAATGTTCTTGATCTAAATGCCCCTGAACCTGGAAACTCAGTGGATCCTAACCTTCTTACTGAAATATTGCAATCTCAGAACCGTACTACTGAAATGCCTAACACTCCTACTGATTCTGCAGAAGTTGTATCAGAAGAAGAAGCCAGACTCAGATGATCATGGCTAGATGCTCATTCTTCAGATCTTATCATTGGAGATCCATCAGCAACGATAAGAACAAGATCTAGATTTAATCAAGGCGAAAGCTCACTATATTCTTGTTCCTTGTCTACAGAAGAACCTCAGTCGATAGAGGACGCACTTAATGATGCTGACTGGATCATCGCCATGCAAGAAGAGCTGAACCAGTTCGTTCGAAACGAAGTTTGGGAGCTGTAGACAGACCTAGACATCAGCATGTCATTGGTACTAAGTGGGTCTTCAAAAACAAGCGAGATGAAAACAACGTCATTGTCAGAAATAAAGCACGACTAGTTGCAAAGGGATATAGTCAGGCGGAAGGAATTGATTTTGATGAAACATTCGCTCCAGTCGCTAGATTGGAAGCCATTCGTCTATTCCTAGCTTATGCAACACATCAAGGCTTCAAAGTCTATCAGATGGATGTAAAGTCAGCTTTACTAAACGGCGTACAGAAGGAAGAAGTCTACGTGGAACAACCGCCCGGCTTTCAGTAGGGACATCAGGTGTACAGACGTAGGAAAGCTCTGTATGGGTTAAAACAAGCACCCAGGGCTTGGTATGATACCCTATCAGACTTCCTACTTCAGAAAGGTTTTCAGAAGGGGACAGTAGATCGCACCCTATTCAACATAAAGTCAAGAGATGACATCCTATTGGTGCAAATCTACGTGGACGACATCATTTTCGGCTACAGAAACGAGATCATATGTCAGCAGTTCGAGAAGATGATGAAAGAGAAATTCGAGATGTCCATGATGGGAGAGATGAATTATTTCCTTGGATTTCAAGTGAAGCAATCACCTGAAGGAATCTTCATCAATCAAGCCAAATACACTCGAGACCTTCTCAAGAGATTCGGCTGCGACTCCAGCAAGCCAGTCAAAATCCCCATGAATACGAATTTTAAAATCGATCTAGACGAAGAGGGAGCTTCTGTTAACTCTACTGATTATAGAGCTATTATTGGTTCTTTATTATATTTAACAGCTAGCTGACCTGACATAACTTATCCCGTAGGTGTATGCGCAAGATTTCAAGTCGATCCCAAGCGAAGTCATCTCGACTCAGCTAAAAAGATTCTGCGCTATCTGAGAGGAACACCTGATGCTGGGTTATGGTATCCTACTGATGATAATCTAATGCCGACGAGTTATTCGATGCCGATTATGCGGGATGCGGGATAGATCGTAAGTCAACTTCCGGAACGTGTCAGTTCCTAGGCAGCAAGCTGATATCTTGGTTCTCAAAGAAACAGCACTCAGTAGCAACGTCCACTACTGAAGCTGAGTACATGGCTGCTGGAAGTTGTTGTACCCAGATCCTTTGGCTTCGACAACAACTGAGAGATTATGGTATCATTCAGAATGAAGTGCCCATCTACTGTGACTCCACAAGTGCTATTGCCATAACTCAGAACCCAGTTCTACATACGAGATGCAAGCACGTGGATATCCGACACCACTTCATCAAAGACCATGTCGAGAAGAAGGATATCAGAATGGAGAAGATCCATACTGACAAACAAAGGGCAGACATACTGACCAAACCACTAGCTGAGAACAGATTCAGAGAATTATCAGTTGAGCTAGGTCTACTGGATCCTACTGAAATGCATCATTAGAAGACAACTACTGATAGCAGCCCTTGGAGACAATTGGAAATATTTGGTATCATTAGATGGAACCAGTACGACAAGTCAGTAGACTCCGTACAGTGATTCAGTGGGAAGAATCACACTGTACACAGCAAGGGGGAACGTGCTTATCAGTACTTCAATCACCCTCCTGCGATATAACAGTAACCAACTGATCGAAAGTTCAGCTGAAGAGGTTTGCGTAGTATCATATACTTAATTTCTTTTCAGAAGCATGTTTGCAATTATTATATCAGTCGCACGTAGTCAGTAGTTAATGTGCATTTATTTCCCGCCTTTAATAGTTTAAGGAAAGGTCAGTAGGAAACCTTCTCATTTGAATAACTGAGTAGTTAATGCTGTCTGTCGCGCATTTAATGCATGTCTTCTCACTTACCTTTATTACGTAAGTCTATGTTAGAGGCGGCTTTGGTAATCATTTTTTTTTAACATTTAATCTCAGCCGTCCATAGATTTGAAAGATTAAAATAGGATCGTTGGATCTAAACTTATAATCAGTCAATATATACAAATCTTTCATCTTCTATCCATTTCCTCACTTTCCGCCATTTTTCAACTTAAGAGCTATCTTCAAGCGTTCAGTTTCTTTCTCAAAAATCATCTTAACTGTCTCGCTTTTGCATCTCTCAAGCTCTTTAGTACTCGTTAATGTACTGAAACCTGCTGAATACATACTTACTTACTCTATTTTCAAGTGCTAACAAATTATTTTGCAGATTTCAATGGCGACATCTCAAATTCTAGAGAATATAGAGGAGATTATGTCATCCAGGATTCAGTTTGAACCGACTTTGGCCTTCCGTCAAGTAGATATCTCTTATTTGGAGCCGGTGTTTGATGCTCTGGAGCGTTCTGGTCTTCAGGAGCTGGTGACGAAGCACCCAAGATCATATCTACCAAGGCAAGTGGTACAAGTGTACTACAACTGGAGGTCGCTCGCGTCTGGAGGCGAGGAATCTTCCTTCGTCTACATGAAGGAAGCTGATCAGAATTATTGGGATGCTACTCAGAGAGTCTCCAACGTCAGGGACGCTCTGATGCTGACGTTTGATCTTCCAGACTCCGGTATTTCTCCTATCGGATACAAGGAGAAGGATATAAACAAGTATGTCCATAAGTTCTGCAGACGAACTGACATATCGTTCAAGTTAGCTCTGCAGAAGAACCTTCTGCTTCCCCAATACAGAGGACTAGCCTACATAGTCTCTCATATCCTGACGAGCTCAGCTGGATCATACGATCAATTATCCAAAACAAGGATTCAGCTGATGATGGCGATAGATGATGGAGTTGAAGTGAACTGGGCCGACTATTATGTTTCGGAGATGAAAGCCCAAGCCCAGAAGTTCACTACCCTACCCACTGGAGAGAGGAAGTTAGCCAGTGTAGGGAAATTACTCTATGGGACTAAGATGTCAGTCCTCATAGAAAACTCTGTTCAAAGACACTCGTCGTTTGCTGATTCTAAGTTCTTCAACGTAAAACTGATTAAGTTCAAGACTCAAGCGACTGAGAAGTCTATCGGTAAGGGGCCGCCTGAGCCGAAGAGAGCTGCATCCGCTCTGCCCCCCCCCCCTACCGAAGTGCCTAAGAAGAGGCGGCTGACTAAGACCAGACCAGCTGAGGTCTCAACTACTCAGCCCCTCTCTGTATTGAACTACCTCCTCCTCCTCCTACTCAAGAAAATCAGATCTTGGACTCTGATACTGGCATTGAGGGTGCGACCCTCAAAGATAAAGTCCAAGTAATTAGCTCTGAGGAGACAAAGAACGTCAGGGAACCGACTGAGGAGGCTGCGACTGAGTGGACAGCTATTCACACCACTCGTCTCCGTGCCACATCTGAAGTACACGATCATATTCATGAGATCGCTGGGCACTCAGACTTAGTCGACATAGCCATCAGGGCTAGGGTTCAAATGCTTCTAAGATTTATGAGTTGGGATATTCTAGAAGACATAATCAAAACCCACTCAGTCATCTACTTGCTCGATGAGGAGCAGAAGCTACAAGAAGTAATAGGGTACGGAGAACCAGCTGACTTAGCTACTCTTGAAGATCTCACAGCCGCAATGCTTTACCTTCTAAGCTTGCGAGAGTCAGTCCCTGGTAACACTCCTCCGCCCCCATCTCCTCCTGCTGATAAGAAAGACGATGATAAAGATGATGATAACAATCAGAGGAAGGATCAGACACCCAAGGATACAGAGTTGGGAGGCTCTGCTGAGGGTTCAACTCCCCGTGAGAAGAGCAAATCACCACATCCTGATACATCAGGTGATTCTCAAGGTGCTCCGAAGTACAATAGGGAGCAGCTCCTCACGTTTTCTGAGCAGAGGCTCGGAACCAGCTCGTACCAGATACAACCTATCGGTTCCGTGTTCTCGAAGTCCGTAAATAAAGCCATTCGACGCCAAGGAGAGAAAAACAGACTTTTGGCTAAGGACGTCCATCTGAAATGGACAAAGTATACAAAGGCTCAGACATAGAGCTTAGACAGAATAGCTGCAGGCATCTCAAAGACTCCAGTAGCTCCTCCTCTACCCAACCTTTAGGAGATTATTGAGGCAGCCTTAGCAGCTTAGAAAGTCGATCTAGAAGCTCAGAGTCAGCAGTTGCTCCAAAATCAGCAGAAGATATTTTCAGAGCAACTGACTCAAGCTCTCGCAACTTTTAAGCTCGAAATCGATGAACGGAATAAGATTGCCACCTCTAGCCTTCAGGAAGCTATTACCCAACAGGTAGAGGCTCTGAAACTTATTCAGAAAGAAATGACAGAATCGCAGGATCAGGCTCTGCTGAAACTCCGTCAGGAGTCAGCTGCACAGCTTCAAACATCTAGAGCTGATCAGGAAAAAGACTGGGAATTATATTGCGATCTCATCACGGACTTCGAATCCACAGCAACTCAGATTAAGGATTCAGTCCACAATGTGGAAAGAGACATTCAAGCCATCCGCACCCAACTCTCTAAGGCAGATGATGCCAAAAAGGGGGAAGGTATTATGAAGGATGAACCTGATACGGATATGGCTGATGTCCAAATAGTAGAGGGTAGCCAGGAGGAAGGACCCTCAAATGCACAGACTCAGGGGGAAGGTATTTAGGCGGAACAACCCTCAACTGCTCATGCTCAATCCTCAGCCGCTCAGGCTGAAGATACTTCAGGGGTTCTCGAATTCCCTCTAGAACCTACCCCCATCTCATCTTCTGCTGCTCACATAGAAGATATTGCTCACTTTATTGAACAAGAGTCTGAAGAAGAACAGGCTCCTCCGCAGAGGCCGGGGAAGGAGACTGCTACCGCTACTACTCCTCCTTCCTCCCCGGTCCGAAAATTCAAATCTAAAGCGGAACAAGAGGCCTTCGACCTCCGCGTAGCCCAACAACTACAAGACAAGCTGGACCATGAGCGTCAGCTGGAAGAAGCTCAACTTGCTAAAAAGCCTAAGGGCAAAGTTGGTAAGGGCAGAGGTAAGAAGAAGCAAGAGTCAATGGACGAAGAAAAGAAAAAGGCTCAAGAGGAGTTCGCAAAAACTCTTTCTACTACAGGTCAAGCTACTGCTCAGAGTCAGTATCAGACCCATCTTACACCTGAGCAGGAAGCCGAAGATAGAGCCACTTGGGAAGCCACGCTGCGAGGCCTAAATCTCAGGAAAGGAGACTGTAGGGCAGCGGCTCTCCGAGAAAAGAAGAGAATGGCTGATATGGCTAAGATGATTAGCTTATCTCAAAAGCCAGCAGCTGATCCCAGAAGACAAATCCCACGAAGATCAAGGAAAAGAGCGCCTTATGTCAAAAAGGACCCTGTGCTTCATGTTGATAAATCGGTTCTTGCTCTGGTTAATGATCAATGGGAAGAGCTCAAAGAGGAATTTATCAAAGGCTACTACGTATGGAAATTCTGTCCAAGTGAGCAGACTATCGAACAAGCCTTTGACGAGTTTATGTTCAATTATAACTCTGAGCTGAGGGAACAACTTCTTGAGATTATGAAAAGAGAGAACATTCCTTTCAGAGCTCCGGCTTTCAGGCGCATCCCACCTCCTAGAACTACGCGCGGAGTTCTATGTACAAAGGATATAGAGGATGAGATCAGAACTGCAGCTTCTCGCTTCGACCTGAGTGTGGACCTAGCTGAAGACGACGAGGATGTCCAGACACTGAGGAAGAGAATCTACTTATACTATGGTCTGCAACCTCCTGTCGAAAGACTGCTGATTTCAAGAAGCGTACTCAAGGCTTCAAGCGTCAGTAGTTTTTATCTCCTCTGTTTTGTAATAGTGATAGGAACTTGTAATTTCCTGATCATATATGCTATCGTTCCTATTGCTTGATAGACAATTACTCATTGTCTTAAAGCATTTTGCTTTGTGTTTTCACAACTGATCACTAAGTGATCTGACACACACTCACAATCAGTTTCTCTGATTTTGTCTATCTCTCACCTACTGATGTTTTGAAGTCATCATATTAGTTTTTTTTCCTCAGATGGATTAAGGGGGAAATTGTTGTCAGTAGGTTAGCATATCTTATAAGATGTTTAGAGTTTAGAAGTAGAGGTTTTGGCATCATCAATTAGGGGGGAATTGTTGGATATGAGTCAGTAGATGATACTCAGCGGTTCGTGGTTAAAAGAAAATTGGGGGAAATCATAGTAGTACTAAGGAATTGAAGATCCCAAAACCGAGCTGATATCAGTAGTTTAGTGTGTCGTTAGGATTAGCTGATGTATAGGCTAGACTTGTAATCGTTTTTATATTTTGTCTAAGTCCTGTACAGGGTAATTGTTGAACTGATCTTCTGCCGAAGATACTTTTCAGAACCCCACGTCATCAGTGTAATCGCCTGCGTTCTTCAGTCATCAGCTGAGTAGACCTCAGTAGAAGCCAACCCAGCAGCTGATAAGTCATCAGCATAAGAACTCATGCAAGCCCAGTTCCTTCGCAGTCGCCAGCTGACTTACTCAGAAGTTACATTCCTTGTCAGCCGACTCAGTCGAAGAAGACAGAGACTTAGCAGTCTACTGTATCCGACTGAAAGCGACCCAGCTACTTAAGTCTTTTCGAAAGTTCAGCAGAAGATCATACGAGGTTGTTTGAATGGTCAACTCGGACATTCTCACCAACCACAAACCTCGACCAATGAGAAGCCGACAACGCCTTACCTACTCCAAACAATAAAGCTGCTCTCATGTACAGTAATTAACTGCCCTGCTGCAACAAGTTCGAATTAATGGCCGTTTTCTTTGGAAGCTTGTCACACGTGGCATCGTCGTCTCCAACTGACATATGCCATAGCTCACAGTTATAAATAGAGAAGAAATCCGAGCTCCACGCACGGGATACACAAGGGAAAAACGCTCAAGCTCAAGAACACTCTAGCAAACTTAAAGATCATCCAGCGAAGAACTTGCCTTCATAGAATATCATTAGTTCTTCTCTCTAGAGTTCTTTAGATCCCTTCTTCTCTAGCTAAGCTCATTGCAAAATCTATAGCTTAGAAATTCGAAGGAGTTCACTTTCTGTGAATTGTTCTTATTGTAAGAACTCCTTCTTAGTTGGAGATCATCCCCTCCCTTTCGAACTTAGGTTTGAATTGTAAAGTTGCTAAGGACTATAACTTAGAATGATCTGTCCTGTGCACAGTTTCCTTGCTGAGACTTGCTCAGACTAATCAACAGGTTATCCTGCTCTGTTTAGGACCGTGGACATAGGATCTTGCGTATCCGAACCATGTTAAACTGCTTGTGTTCTTTACTGTTTTAGTGCATACAAACCTTTGAAAATCATAAGCTTACATAAAACGTATTTCTAAAGTCGCACAGCCAAAAGAATTTAATCTACGAAAACACGTTTTCAAAAGGAGACAAACTCCAGGCCCTACACTTATCCGCACACTTAAGTCTCCGACTGAGTTTCGAAGTACTGACAAAAGTCAGTAGGAGAGCTCAGCAGCTGACTCACTCTGTCCCGTGATCGAAGGTTTATTTGGCACTGTTCATCAGTTGCAACCAACAGCTTCAGCTGACCTTCACCGGGAAAAAGAAATGGTACTCAGGTGTATTCACCCCCCCCCCCTCTACACCTGATATTTGTCTCCGGACCAACAACTAATATTGTGAATTTCTTGACCTCTGAGCAGGTTCCTCCCGAGTTCACTCATGCACAAAAAGCGAAATTGAAGAGCGAGTGTAAGCAGTACTTTTGGGACTCTACAATCCTTTGGAAAATGGGAGTTGATCAAGTGATCCGAAGATGCATTCCGGAAGAAGAGCAAGGCAACATCCTATTCCATTGTCATTCATCCGCTTATGGAGGACACTTCGGACCAAAACGAACCGGAAGGAAAGTGTTGGATGCGGGATTCTTTTGGCCGAGCCTACACCTTGACGCCTACAATTACTGTAAGTCATGTGCACGTTGCCAAATGAACGGGAATATATCTATGAAGGATGAAATGCCCCAAAAGCCTTTGAAATTTTATGAGATTTTTGATGTATGGGGTATGGACTTCATGGGTCTGTTTCCTAATTCAAAGGGTAATGTGTACATTTTACTTGCCGTTGATTATGTTTCTAAATGGGTTGAGGCAAAGGCTACAAAAACTAATGACTCTAAAGTGGTTGCAGGATTTCTTCGAACTAACATCTTTTGCAGATTCGGCGTACCTAAGGCCATCATAAGTGATCAAGGAACACATTTTTGCAACCGCACGATAGAGTCGTTGATGAAGAAATATGGAGTAGCCCATTGAGTTTCTACCGCTTACCATCCACAAACGAATAGGCAAGCTAAAGTGTCAAATCGAGAAGTGAAGTTTATTTTGGAGAAAACGGTTAATCCGTCAAGGAAATTATGTCTCCGTATAGATTAATGCCTTATGGGCTTATCGAACAGCCTATAAAACTCCACTCGGTATGTCTCCGTATAGATTAATTTTCGGTAAATTATGTCACTTACCTGTGCAGATGGAACACAAGGCCTGGTGGGCGGTACAGAAAGTAAATTTGTATCTGACTAAAATTGCTAAGGAGAGGAAATATCAGCTTTAAGAGCATGAAGAAATTCGGTTGGAGTCCTACGATGCGGCTATGAGGTACAAATATCGCACAAAGGCGTGGCATGATAAAGCGATCCTTATGAAGACTTTTGAAGTAGGCTAACTTGTATTGCTTTACAAATTGCGCGTATGCATCATCCCCGGAAAGCTCCGCTCAAGATGGATAGGTCCATTCCAGGTGTGTTCTGTCTGGCCAGGCGGGGCAGTGGTAATACAAAAATTGGACTCAAACGAGACTTTCACTGTCAACGGTCATTGCCTTAAGATTTATCATGCTGCCGCAATGATAGATGATTTGGACGAGCAGAGCATGTCCATTCCCTCTTATGTTTGACTCTTTAAAGAGGAGGTCTAGCCGAAGACTTTAAAGAGAGGCGCTTCCGGGAGGCAACCCGTATTTTTTCCGTTTTTTCTTTAATTTTGTTTTTTTTTAGTTTGATTTTATGATTGGTGTTGTTTCTTTTCTTTTTCAGATTTTGGCTAAGTATGGAATCGGGATTTAAGTGTAAGGAGATGGTTTTTGGAGGAGCAAAAAATGAAGAGAAGGGAAATTTGGGACGTAAAAGCAAATTTTACAACTTTTGTGGACCCAATTGAGTGACGGAAATTTTCCGAGGTACTTAATTGTATTAATGGACAATTCTGGGGTCAATTGAAGTTGAGAAAAAATGGGGGTTAATTCGAAAAAAAAGCGGAGGGACCATATCTCCAGACTACACAGTTGGGAGGACCTACTTGCAAAATCTCCTTCTATAAAAGGAGAGAGGGGACCAAAACCCTACCACATGCAACTATTCATCTTGTTCCCGCTCTATAACCGCCGCTTCCTCCCCTGCTCTCTCTCTCTACAATTTTTCAAAACTTCCTCACGAAGTCTCCTAACTGCCCAGGTGAGACGCTGCCGATGGCTCCCAAGAAGAAATCTAGACTACTTGCCGCAGCCCGTTGGTTCGTCGCCGCCCAGGCGGATCCGGAGACTCAGCGCTGCTGAAACGAGGCCGCTGCTCTTCGGGCGGCCATTCCTCTCCAACAAGTTCTATTCATGGACCAAGAACCAACTCCACCACCGTCCTTTGTCTATGAAACGCCGAACTCGCCGCCGGAGGAGCACGACACCGGTTCCCACTATGCTACGGAGTTCACTTCCCTGCCACAACCGCCTAGAGAACGGTTACGTCGGAACACGGGAGTTCAAATTACCGAACCGCCATGGGAGCCGACACCCGAGCCGACGCCCGAGTTCAAAGTGTCTCACCTGCGTAGTCAGGACGTTTTCATGAGTAGCTAAAACTTTTAGTGATCTGGCAGAATGTGAAACATACACGTGAACAGTACATGATGCTGAGGTGCTAATAATTAATTGAAAGGGTTTCGGGTTAATTTTGAATTAATTAATCTGGCTAGTAATTTAGGCTTGATCAACCTAGGTTGCGTAGTCTGTAGCTAACTTAGTACTTCCATCATTTCTCATGGAACAAGGCTAGGTAAGTAGTGAAATTATTCATTAAAATAATTGGATTAAACCGATAGGAGACTATTCGATGCCCAACATACGAGTAGGCTCCTATACTAGGCTCCCTTAGTTCGATAAAGCTGTCTAGCTATTAAATCTATTGATCGCCCAACAACGTAGGTTGTAGGTAGGTTAGGGAAGTAGCCGTATCGATGCCCAACATGGCGGTTACCGACTAAGTAAGTGGGAGTGAGCGTTGTGTCAGTTTAATTACGACAATCTATAACTAGTAGATTCTTAAGATTAATTCATATTAAGTGCCGAGGATTGGAATTACGTATGTGTTAAATATTCTGCTGGACCTATCTCACAACTGCCCAGTAAAAACAGTTTTATTTCAATTTTCAGTTTTTACAATTTCTTTCTTGTTTACAATTTCTTAGCTTAGATAAAATCTCAAAACTTGCGTGGTTGCTAACCAAACTCAAGATAAGTAGAAAAATAATGTGTGTAGTCGTCCGTTCCCTGTATTCGATACCTTGTGAACTATACTAATATAATTCTCAAGTTTTGCAGTATCATTTGGTGCAATACAGCGAACGGCAAGGAAAACGACTCCATAATTTTGAACGTTGGTGAGTAGGTGTACTGTAGAGATTCTCCTCTTTTCAGTCTGGGAGCAGCTTTTGTCAGAAAAGATAGGTCGGTGTCGGCTCCTTATTGGTCGAAATAGATTGGTAGGTGAGACTTGTCAAGCATCAAGGTTGACTTCCTCTGAATCCTCGGACCATCAACTGAAGTGTCTTCCTACTGACGTTCTTTTGAGCATTCAGTGCTTGGGCATGAATTCCTGTGCAGATTCAGTTGGTGGTTGGCTAACCAACTAACTTCTTCAATCTAGAGTCCAACAGCTGAGTGCAAGATCTTACTGAACTCTGCAGCTACTGAACTCTAACCTACTGAGTTCTAACAACTGAACTCGACTCAACTATTACAGATACGGAGGTATAATATTCAGCTAGGGTTTTGGGATCTATCAAATCTATCAATTCATCTACCGAATCCTTATCCCAACAATTTCCCCCTATTTGATGATGTCAAAACCTATTACATCCTCTATCAAGGAATATGCTAAGGTTAAGAGCTATAGCTACTGAATAAAAGATCTATTACAAAGGAATGCTCTAATCAACATATCAAAGCTGACTAAGATAATGAAAAGAAAGAATCACAACAATCACAAGTAAAAGAATATCAGAGCAGTCTTATGATATTAAGTAATGTATCAGAGCCAAGTTAAGAAACACAACAGTTATGGAATGCTGAATGTATCAGAACTTATTGAAATTAATTAACATAGTTATAGCTTGCTGAGGTTATCAGGGATTCTACTGACAGGTATCAGAGCTATTAGGGCTAAAAGGCAATTTCAGCACATTCACACAATATCAGGGCGGATACAAATAATCAAAGCACATAGTAGATCATATTTCATAGTAGCTAATCATCAAAAGTAAATTCAACAGTTATAAATCTTGTCTCTATAATGCAGGTTCCCCCTAAGAAACAATTTCCCTCTATATCATATAAAAGAGGCCTTCCCCTAAGTAGTAACAAAGTATCGGAGAAGAATAAAGCAAACATAAGTAATCAGTAGGAAATAATTCTAAGGCAGATAAGCACATAAGTCACATATGGTCAGTTAGATAAATATCTGATCACTTAGGTGATGAGTTGTGTTGAAAAGTAAATAAAGTCGTAAAGACAATAAGTAATTGTCGAGGCCAAAAAGTGATATTGTCATATAAGAGTGAGAAATTACAGTACGTGACTTTCTATCACTATGAAGCTAAACTAAGAGAGAGAGGAGAGTTAGTTGGGCTTCTTCTTAAACTTCTGCATGCGGGTACGGAAGTGAGCAAAATTCTTCTATGAAACTCAAGGTCGTATCCTGCGTAGACCCTGCTTCTCAGAGCCTTGATCTCCGCCAAGTATTCTTCATCGTCTATCTTCAGAGCTATGTTGATAATAGCATCCTTAATCTCTTCTTCGATCTCCTTCTTGCATAAGTTGTCTTGATGAGTCATCGGAGGTAAGAGTTCTGAACGGAGGAGCCTTCATCATTTGATCAGTTTGGTCTAACAGAGTCTGAATTTCAGCTAGGAGAGATGGATTCGCAACAGTCAGAAAGTCCTTAAAGTATGTATCAACATCAGTAGAGTCTTCATTGCCGACTTTCCATATGTAGAATCTCTTAATGAAATCCACCTTCAGCTTCTCCCACTGCTGATTGAGCTTGAGAGGAACCCAGTCGTCAGTTCTTTTGTATACAACTCTCTTCACATCACTGACTGACTCTCTGCTCCTGAAGTATAGGGAAGAGGTAGGAATGCTTGTATCTTTCACGGGCACCCTCTCCCTTGCTTCTTTCTCTGTTCTCAGCCTGAAGACTTCTATGTCAGCTAGGCGGATCCTCTCTCTCACCTCTCTGATATGACTTGCCTCATCTGATCGATCCAGTGCCCTTTCCCACGCGTCCCAAATTTCTTTGATCTCTTGCTCTTGTTCCATAGAAGGGAACGTGGATGGCAAATGCTGTTCTTGTGAGTCAGCAGGTGAAGTAGATTTGGAGTTAGATCCTGACGCGCCCTGCTTCTCAGATTTGGACTGTCCGGGTTTGGACTGCTGAGCTCTAGCTGCTGCTACTGATTTTGATTGTCTGGGGATACTCGTCCAAGTGTGTGAAGGCGCAGGAGAATGGATTTGTACCTCTTTCTTTGCAGCAGGCTTCTTCTTGGCATCTTGCTCAACCAATTCTCTCGGGAGCTTCTCATCATAGGCTATCTGCTCCTCGCGAGATTTGAAATTGAGCTTCTTCTCTTTGGGTGGGCTAGGGTCAGCTGGAGCCTTGCCCTTACCATTATCAGCTTTCTTGGGAGCTGGAGGTGGCGAATCCTCAACAGGAAAATTCTCCAAGTACGTGGCCACCTCAGCTACAGCTGAATCAGTTGCTCCTTCAGCTGGCACTTCCCCCTGTGCTGCTGCTGAGGTAGGCTCGCCCTGCTGGTCTTCTGCCTTATGGAGGGATCGGAGTTGAGCTGATCTAGATCCTTCCCCCTTTTTGGCATCATCAATAAGCGCTTCCAGGGCGGTTACCTTCTTAGTCAGTGCATTCACTGAGTCCTTGACCGTAGTCATCTCAGTGGCAATGTCAGTTGTTGCGTCAATATATAACTCCCACCATTGCTCATGCTCTCTGCTAATAGCTTTGAGTAGAGCCTCTTTGGATTTTTCGAACCGAGTGAGGTAGTCTTGAATAGCTACTGAAGCACTTTTCTCAATCTCTTGGTAGGATTTATGCTGCTGAGTCAGTGCCTTAGAAACACTGTTAGCCGTGAACGCATATCTCTCTTCCACTGCCTTTTTGACTTGACCTGTTATAGCCGCCACTTCTTCTGAGAAAGTTTTGGCCTGCGACTGTCATATGCTCTGGAACTGAGCAGTGAGGTCAGTCTTTTGTGCTGCAAGTGCCTTGACAAGGATCTCTTCAGCATTAAGATAACTGGGCATGCTGATCATCTGCACTTCATGGGTAAGGTTGTTCAGCATCTTAGTCTGTGCCTCAGTGAACTTGCTCCACTTCGTGTTCAAATCATCGGCAAGGTTGCGATTCTTATGCGCCTGACGCTTAATCACCTTATTGATGGACTCAGTTGAGAATTCCTTGGTTTTAGCAGCCTGATATCAACGTTTCGGCTTAGACTGAGTCGAGGAAGGAGTCTGAATGATATGTCTTGATGTAGGAGGTGGGGTGGCTGATCATTCTTGGGAGTTTTGCCTTCAGCAGATCCTCCCAGGTCTGCATCCTTAAGCGATCCATCATGAGGGGGAGATGGAAGGGGAGACGGAGGAGGCTGTTCGGAGGAAGGCTCAGCTCCTTGCATCCTGTCACTGTGCAGCATGAGCATCATTGCCTTCAGATCTTGCATTGAGGAGATGTCCGACGGCTCCTCGTAGCCGATCTCCTCTTTTAGTTTCTGCTCCTCTTCTAGCAGTGTGGACAGAGACCTGAGTCTGATGGTCTCTTCTAGCAAATCCCTTTCAGTTTCAGTTTCACTTTCGTCACATACAGAAGCTTCCCTTTTGGAATGAGCTTCATCCCTTTTTCAGAGTCTAACAAATTTTTGAGACTGAGCCTTGAACTCGGCTCTGAAGAATGCATTCTAGTTGATGGGCGCTGCATCTACGATGGCCATCATGATCTGAATGCGAATGCGGGACAACTGATCTTATGATCCCGCGGAGCTTGTCAAGATATGGTTGACAATGTATGACAAGCCCCTGTATTCCGACAGTAGCTGATTCCTGGGAAAAGCTGCCTTGAATACGCAGTCCTACTAACCACTGAATCGGTACAGGTACTTGTCTATTTCAGACTCTTTGTACCCGACGATTGAATCCCCTTCATCCTCCAATGTGAAGCTGACACGGAGAAGGTTAGAGACGTCCATCTGCGTGGCCATGTCCTCCCACTGACTGGGACGGACCTCACGCCTCGAGACATCGTCCTTGCGGAAGTTTGGGAAGAACTCTGCGACCTGTCGTGGAAGCTGTGACGCAGAGAATGGGAGAGGATCGGTAGGAGGCCCAATCTCTCAAGAGCATCAAATACAGGTGCCATGCATTCCACTCCGAATGTCCTGATGCATAAAACAGGCTCAAACAGCACCCGCTTCCCAGATATGATCTCCTCCATATCCTCTGGGATGGTCACGTCACTGATTGGAACGAACTGTGCTATTTGTATAACTGAAATCTGCAAAACACGAATTAGCACTCGAAAATAGAGTAAATTAGTAGTAGATTTAGTAAAAGAAATTCTTACCGAAGTAAATGTGCAAATGATGCAGTAGATGTCTGATGCAATTTTTTGAGAAAATGCAGTGCACAAGTCTTCGTTAATGGCGGATAAAAGTGAGGCGGTTTAGAGATGACAGCGTATATATAGTAAGATTTGAATATGAGGTGGTTTTTAAGCATGCGGTTGAGATTAATCAGGTTTTAATAAGTGAGTGGCTCAGATTGAATGTTATGATAGGTTATGATTACTGTGCCGCCTATAATCTCACCTACTTATCTCTATCGCCTAAATGGTAAGGTGAAATAACATGCATTTAGTGCACCGCAGTCAGTTTTACGGAATCTCGTGAGTTTAATGAAAACGACATACTTAATACAGTACGATGAACAATAAATATAAATGCTATGACCTGCTGAATCACCAAAAGATGAATTTAATACTCATAACCTGTCAGCTGAACATCGTAGTCAGCTGATACCACGTTTGACGAAACTAAGTATTCAGCTGTAGTGAAAGTAAGTTCCCCCTTACTCAATACTTCTCGGATCATTTACTGAATCGTATCAGTAGGATCCAAATAACCTAGTTCTACTGAGAGATTGTTGAATCTGGTCTCAGCTAGAGGTTTTGTTAGGATATCAGCTCTTTGCTTATCAGTGTGGATCTTCTCCATTCTTATATCCTTTTTCTCGACATGATCTCTGATGAAGTGATGACGGATGTCCACGTGCTTGCACCTTGTATGTAGAACTGGATTCTGAGTGATTGCAATAGCACTGGTATTGTCGCAGTAGATCGACACTTCATCTTGATGAATGTCATAGTCTCTCAGTTGTTGTCGAAGCCACAATATATATGCGCAACAGCTTCCAGCAGCCATATATTCAGCTTCAGTAGTGAACGTTGCTACTGAATGCTGTTTCTTGGGAAACCATGATATAAGCTTGCTACCGAGGAACTGACATGTTCCTGAGGTTGATTTTCTATCAATTTGGCAACCTGCATAGTCAGCATCAGAATAACTAGTGAGTTCCAGGTTATCATCAGTTAGATACCATAATCCAACATTAGGTGTTCCCTTTAGGTAATGAAGAATTCTCTTCGCTGAATCGATATAACTCTTCTTAAGATTCGCCTGAAATCTCGCGCGTACAACCTACAACATAAGTTATATCAGGTCTGCTTGCTGTAAGATATAATAAAGAACCAATAATAGCACGATAGTCAGTTGAGTTAACAGATACTCCTCTTTGTCAAGATCAATCTTGAGATTGGTGTTCATGGGTATCTTTACTGACCTGCTGGATTCGCAGCCAAACTTCTTGATGAGATCTCTTGTGTATTTGGCTTGATTAATGAATATTCCCTTCTTTGTTTGTTTGACTTGAAGTCCAAGGAAATAGTTCATCTCTCCCATCATCGACATTTCAAACTTTTCTTTCATCATTTGCTCGAATTTCTGACAGATAGTAAGATTCCTTGATCCAAAGATGATGTCGTCCACGTAGATCTGCACCAGTAAAATATCTTCTCCTAACTTGATACTGAATAGGATGTGATCCAGTGTTCCTTTCTGAAGTAGAAAGTCTAAGAAGGTATCGTACCAAGCCCTGGGTGTTTGTTTTAACCCGTACAAAGCTTTTTTAAGTCTGTAAACCTGATGTCCCTGCTGAAAGCCGGGCGGTTTTTCAACATAGACTTCTTCCTTCAGTACGTCGTTCATGAAAGCTGACTTCACAACCATTTGATAGACTTGTGAACTGCTGATGTGTTGCACAAGCTAGGAATAGACGAATAACTTCCAATCTTACGAATGGGGCGAATGTTTGGTTAAAATCTATTCCCTCTAAATGACAATATCCTTTGGCAACGGATCGAGCTTTGTTCCTGACAATGACGTTGTTTTCATCGCGCTTGTTCTTGAAGTCCCACTTCGTTCCTATCACGTGTTGGTGTCTAGGCTTGTCAACAAGCTCCCATACGTCGTTTGACATGAATTGATTCAGCTCTTCTTGCATGGCGGAGATCCATTCAACATCATTTAGCGCATCCTCTATTATCTGAGGTTCTTCACTCGACAAGAAGCATGAATATAAGGTACTTTCTCCTTGACATAATTTGGATCTTGTGTTAACACTAGCAGAAGGATCTCCAATAATAAGATCTAAAGAGTGAGCATCTAACCACAAGCGATGACGTCTTGTTACTTCATCTGGAATTGATTCAACACAAACAGTAGAGTATTAGGAATTTCAGTAGTACTCTTCTATGTCTGAAGTAATTCAGTAACAAGGGTTGGGTCTACTAAGTCACCAGGTTCGGGGACATTTAGCTCAGGAACATTAATAGCTCCCCCTGAGTTGTTATTCTCAGTAGAGGTCTCAGTTACCATATCGGTTTCCTCATTGACCAAAATTACCAGGGATTGACTCTGCTTGTTAGAATCAATCTCCACAGCTACATTGCTAGTTGTTGGATGCTGAATATCATCATCTGAATCATTTTCCCAACAATGCTGGATCTTTTTAGTGTTTTCTTTTAAGCTTAGTTCCTGTAGCTTTCTCCTGGCCTCTTCAGCTTCTGGCTGAGAGTTTGACTTCCTGAACTCAGAAATAAATTTATCAAATATAACATGGGGGCTTTCTTCCACGCAAAGGGTCCGGTAGTTAAAGACCCTGAAAGCTTTGTTGACCTTAGAGTATCCTAAAAAGACTCATTGGTCTCACTTACTTTCAAGGACCTTTAACTGGTCATTTCCATTATTGGGGATAAAGCACGGACAACCAAAGATATGGAAATGCGAAATAGACGGAATTCTCCCTTTCCATAGCTCATAAGGCATCTTCATGTGCATCTGAGTCAGTAGAGACCGGTTATGAGTGTAGCAAGCAGTGTCAGTAGCTTTTGTCAAGAACTTCGATGGAAGAACTGAATCTGAAAGTAACGTCCTTGCTGCTTCTTTCAGCGTTCTATTCTTTCTTTCAGCAAGTCCGTTCTACTGGGGCGTACGTGCTGCTGAGGTTTCGTGTTCAATGCCTTCAGCTTCACAGAAGTCTCTTACCATCGAGTTCAGAAACTCAGGTCAACGATCTGAGCATATCCTTTGTATCTTGATATCTTTCTTGACACTCAGCTGCTTTAGCAGTTTCGGCAGCTCAATTTTGACGTCAGATTTGTTGGCGATGAATATCACCCAAGTATATCTTGAATAATCAACGACTACAAGAGCATATTTCTTTCCTCTGATCATCTCTAGATTGACTGGCCTAAATAAATCCATGTGCAGCAGTTGAAGGATTCCATCAGTGGAAGGTGACGGAATGGGCAGATTACTTGACATTCTTTGCTTCCCCTTCAGACATGCTTCACAATTTTTATGTCTTTCGAATAATTCGTTGGGAAGTCCTTTGACTTTAGCATCACGTGCTAGCTTGTTCACTATCTTGAAGTTCTGATGACTTAGTCGTCTATGCCACAGCCATGCTATTTAGTCATCTGACCTCGTGTGTGCTAGCAGGCAAGCTTCAGGTTCGGCGGTATTCCATTCAGCATAGTATATGTTCCTTTGCCGCGACCCTGATAACACAGTTTTTTCCGGTAGATTTATCAAGAACATCACAAAAACCTGCGTCAAAAGTCACTTTATTGGAGTTATCATAGAATTGACTGACAAAAAGGATCTTATGCTCAATTCCTTCAACATAAGATACCCTAGGAACTATTGCAGTTCCTATTTTCAGTGTCCCGTATCCCGTTGTATAGCCGTTGGAGTTGTCACTGAACTCAATTCTGGCTCCATCTTGCTGAACGTACTCGGTCAGTCGGCTCTTCTAATTTTTCATATATCTTGAGCATCCATTGTCGACAATCCAAGGGTCCTGTAGCACCTGCAAAACAAAAATAGATTCAGGTACCCTTTGGGTTCAGCTTGGGTCCTTAATGGTTAGATTTTAGGATCCAAACTTGTCTGACAACCCTGATGGCTTCATACTTCTTCTTTCCCTTGTTGTCAAGAGTCTGCTCCACTGGACTTGGAGTAGCTGACTTCTTAGATTTTTGGGGTTCAGCTTTCTTCTTCTTCTGAACCTTAGGGCTTTTGATTCTTGGCTCATAGTAGTACTATCCGTACTGAGCTGAGAGTCAGTAGTTGGTGGCCATATTGTTTAGCCTACCTGACCTGCTTGGTTCCCCCTGAGTT
This sequence comes from Lavandula angustifolia, assembly GCA_028984105.1. NCBI lineage: Eukaryota > Viridiplantae > Streptophyta > Magnoliopsida > Lamiales > Lamiaceae > Lavandula > Lavandula angustifolia. The sequence goes on along the minus strand of CM054806.1, from coordinate 17,462,443 downwards.
TGCTCTTGGTGTCTTGGGGCTAGAACTGTGGGTCTTTCCTGTTGCTAGACTGAGGTGCTTGAATCTTCTGCTTATTCTTTGTCTGAGGGGATGTAAATTCTGGATGTTGAGTTACCCCCTGGACAAACCTATCAGTCAGCTTGTTGGAGCTCTTCTGTCCTAAAGTGGAGGCTTCACATATGTAACCAAGTCCTTCTTTGGTGGCACGTGGTCTCTGCGCTCGTAGTAGCTTCTCCTACTTCTCCTTTGCTCCAATGTATTGCTTTGTCATCAAGGTTCTCCATACCTCATCACTCTTTCTTAGAGCTTCATACTTAGTTTTGGCATGTGCGAGAGTTTCCTTGAGATTAGCAATTTCAATCTCTTTCTTAGAGATGTATTTGGACAATACTGAGATCCGTGCTTCTTGGTCATGAGACTTAGTCATCAGAGAGTGAATCTCTTTCCTCAGTCTCAGAACAAGTCCTTCAGACTCAGTAGAGTCCTGACTTCTCTTTGAAAGTCTCTGATTCTCTGCATTCAGGATTTCCATCTCCTGAATCATCTTGCTGAACAACTGGCTCATCTGGATTTGCTCTTCAAGCAGATCTTCCTATGCAAGAACCACATCTAATGGTTCTCCTGTAGCAAATCTTGTGTCGTCTGTGCAAGGTGAAGAGGGGCATATAGTGGGTTCAGAATTTACCTCAGACTCTTCTCTGGCTATTAGACACGGTTCAACATCTTTCGTCTCGATTGCCATGAATCTTGCATCATCGTAAAACGATTCCATAAACAGTTCTTCATCGCTCGAGCAATTGGAAAACTCTCCAGCTATGTATGCTTCCCTCTTCTTCACGAACTTGTTGTGTCGGGCTTGCCTTTCAGCTCTTTCTGCTACTGAGAGTTCAGGACATTCATATTGGTAGTGTCCTGGCTTTTTGCAGTTGTAGCATACTGAGGTTCTGCCATCCCTTCTAGATGTTTCTTTTTGTTCCACAGGGGCAGCTTCAGTACTTCTGCAATCAGGTAGAGATTTAGATTCACTTTTCCTGTGATGATTATCTCTCTTACCTTGGTATTTTTGGGAAGCCTTTTTCATCTTCCTTCTGAACATTTCCTTTTCCTTCTGGTATTTCACGGCGAGGAGAGCATACTTCTCAGCCAAGTTGTCAGCAGTAGGTATGGTCACTAAGCTTCCAGCTGACTAGCTTGTTGCTGAGGGACTTGCTCCGACAGTGCTAGTTGATGCCTTACAAGCATGATCCATTAACAATTTAGCGTCAGCACCGGGGGTTTGTGGGAGGTTGAATTCGAACTGCTCATCTTTAAGTTCTGAAAATATATAATCAGGAATAAAAGAATTCAAGTCAGATCTCCTCATACACGTAGCAAAAGAATACCACTTGGGCCTGCTGAGAGCCCTTAGAACTTTAGTGTTGGTCTCCTTATTACTGAATGTTTTCCCCAGTCCGTTGATGATGTTGATCTGATTTGTGAATCGAGTACTGAAATCATCTATGGACTTCCTAGGAAGCATAGCGAATGCATCGAGTTTTTGTAGCTCTAACTCCAGTTTATTTTCTTTGATCTGTGGAGTTCCTTGGTCAGCCCTGCGAGAGCATCCCATTGCTCCTTTGCAGTCTTGCAGTCATGGACTCTTCTGAGATAAGAGTCACTGAGTGTCATCAGTATAGCGTTACGAGCAACTCGATTCAGGTTGTGTAGTTTCTTCTCTTCAGGAGTGAAGATGCTTTTGTCCTTCGCAACTTTCGGACCGGTTCGGGCACCGTCTGCTCCGTCCAATGCAAGTACGACTGAGTCGACCATCGGAACAATAGGACTTTTCTCCAGAACGTCGGTCATGCTGTCGTGCAGCGAGGTCAAATGTGCCTCCACCCTTACGCGCCATACCGCATAGTTTTCCATTGAGAACATGGGCACGGTCCTAATCCCTGACATATCAGCCATTGAAAGATAGGATATAGGATGCAAGATGCAGTGATAACCGGGTTTTCTAGGATCTTTGTTCGAGATAGACCAATTTTAGAGAACAATGATCAGGTAAGAACACTGAGCTTTGACACCAATTGTTGGTCCTGAGACGTGGTTCAGGTGTAGAGGGGGGGGGGTGTATACAAATTCGTTCTCAAACGTGAAGTCAGCTCTAGCTGAGTTTGCTACTGAACTGAGTCAGACAACCAAATATACTTCAGATCGCGTAGGCAAGAAATTCTTCTACTGAGTTCAGCTCTACTGACTTGAGTTAGTCGAACAGTCGTTCAATATTAGAGTGTGTGACGAAGTGTAGGCCCTATCAAATGTCTCGATTAGAAAATCGGTTTTATGTTGAGTTTGATGAAATACAACTTTAATGCAATATGGACAGTTAGAGAAAACAGTAAATCAACACAGTAGATTTTTAAAGTGGTTCGGACACACTGGGTCCTACGTCCACTGTCCTGACCAAAGTAGGATACTTGTTATATTTATACTAAGCAAGTCTAAGTGATCTGTTCTCAAGACATAGGCACAAATTCCTGTGCAAGTTCTCAACACAGCAGATCCAACTTGAAGCTTATACTGAGCAAGTTCTCAGTGATCTGTGCGCTGGACAAATTCTCTACTTATTGTCGTAGTGACTTTTACAAGGGTTTCAAACTTTAAGATTTTGAGTCTTCTCCAACTAAGAGGAAGTTCTTACAATAAAAACTGTTTCACAAGGATGTGAACTTCCTCAAGGTTTCTAAGCTATGGATATTACAATGAGGCTTGCTTAGATAAAAGAAAGGGAACAAATATAACTCTAAGTGATGAACTAAAGGGTTTTTTCTATGAATGCTAGTTCTTCATTGGATTCTTAGTTGAGAGTGGTAGGAGTTTTGTGTGTAGATAGCTTGGGTTCCCGGTAGTGTCTCTGCATGAAGACTTCTCTTATATAGTCGTCGATGGTGAATAGATCCGTTGGAGGGAGGTCTAGCCACGTGTCAAAACGACAAGGAAAATGGCTCCTTAATTTTGAACGCTGGTGAGTAGGTGCACTATAGAGATTCTCCTCATTTCAGTCTGGGAGCACCTTTTGTCAGAAAACATAGGTCGTTGTTGGCTCCTTATTGACCGAGGTAGATTGGTAGGTGAGAATTGTCAAACATCAAGGTTGACTTCCTCTGAATCCTTGGACCTTTAACTGAAGTGTCTTCCTACTGACGTTCTTCTGAGCATTCAGTGAATGGGCATGAATTCCTGTGCAGATTCAGTTGGTGATTGGCTGACCAACTGACTTCTTCGATCCTGAGTCCAATAGCTGAGTGCAAGATCTTCTACTTAACTCTGCAGCTATTAAACTCTAGCCTACTGAGTTCTAACAACTAAACTTGACTAAACTATTACAGATACAAAGGTACAATATTAAGCCGGGGTTTTGGGATCTATCAAATCTATCAATTCATCTACTGAATCCTTATCCCAACACAAAGCTATAAAGATTTCGTCCATACACACGACGTTGCTGAATCGGAAGGAGAGAATCAACTCGAACCAGACTCTCTTGGAGTCGAGGATCTCCTGCATGTCAGTGGGGATGAGGACTTCGTTGTTTGGGGACGTCGCCATTGTATTGATAAAACTGAATCTGCAAAAACAGTATTAGCACTCGAAAATAGTGTGAGTCAGTACATATCAGAAGCAGTTTAGAAAATTTACTGAAAGATATGTGCTTTAATGTAATGGATTTCTAAGCAAGCTATGTTTGCAGATCACAAATCGTTCGTTAATAGTGTATAAGTACTTAGATGAGAGATACATATGTAACTGAATATGAACGGTTTATTCCTTGTGCGGTTGAGATTAATCAGTTTTTGAAACGGTGGACGACTTAGATTAAATGTTATAAGAGATTATGATTATTGGCCGCCTATAATCTCGACCTACTTATCTCTATCACTTATTAGGTAAATGACATGCATTTAATGCGCCGCAGTCAGCATATAAAATATCGTGCATTTAATGAGAAGGATATGCTTAATGACGTACGACGAACATTAATGCAGGGAAATAAATGCTATATCATGCTGATCACCAAATGCTGAATAAATACTCATAACCTGTCAGCTGAACATAGTAGTCAACTGATATCACTGTGAAGACACTGAGTATTTCAGCAGTACTAAGTGTTTGTTCCCCCTCACTCAGTACCGACTGGATTGTGTTACTAAATTAAGTTAGTAGGATCCAGTAGACCTAGTTCTACTGAGAGATCGTTGAATTGGTCTCAGCTAGAGGTTTGGTCAGAATATCAGCTCTTTGCTTATCAGTGTAGATCTTTTCCATCCTAATATCTTTCTTCTCGACATGATCTCTGATGAAGTGATGCCTTATGTCCATGTGCTTGCATCGAGTATGCAGAATAGGATTTTGTGTGATTGCAATTGCATTGGTATTGTCGCAGTACATGGGCACTTCATCTTGATGTATGTCGTAGTCTCTCTGCTGTTGTCGAAGACACAGTATCTGGGTGCAACAACTTCCGGCATCCATGTATTCAGCTTCAGTAGTGGACGTAGCTACTGAGTGTTGTTTCTTGGAGAACCAAGATACGAGCTTACTGCCGAGGAACTGACAAGTTCCTGTGGTAGACTTTCTGTCGATTCGACATCCTACATAATCAACATCAGAATAACCAGTCAGTTCAAGATTATCATCCGTAGGATACCATAACCCAATAATAGCACGATATTCAGTGGCTGAGTCTAAATGGCTCCGCTTGGGATTCGCTAGAAATCTCGCGTATACACCTACAGTATAAGTTATATCAGGTTTGCTGGCTGTCAGGTATAATAATGAACCAATAATAGCACGATATTCAGTTGAGTTTATAGATACTCCCTCTTTATCAAGATCAATCTTGAGATTGGTATTCATGGGTATCTTCACTGATTTGCTGGATTCACAGCCGAATTTTTTGCTGAGATCTCTTGTATATTTAGCTTGATTAATGAATATTCCCTTCTTGGATTGTTTGACTTGAAGTCCAAGAAATAAGTCATTTCTCCCATCATCAGCATTTCAAATTTCTCTTTCATCATCTGCTCAATTTTTTGACAAATGGTCAGATTCCTAGATCCAAAGGTGATGTTGTACACATAGATCTGCACCAGTTGGATGCTAGCTTCTGACTTGATACTGAATAGGGTGCGATCTACTGTTCCTTACTGAAAACCTTTCTGAAGTAGAAAGTCTGATAGAGTATCATACCAAGCCCTGGGTGCTTGTTTTAACCCATAAAGCGCTTTCTTAAGTCTGTAAACTTGATGTCCTTGCTGAAAACAGGGCGGTTGTTAAACATAGAATTCTTCCTTCAGTACGCCGTTCAGGAAAGCTGACTTCACATCCATCTGATAGACTGTGAACTGCAGATGTGTTGCATATGCTAGAAATAGACTAATTGCTTCCAATCTTGCAACTGGAGCGAACGTTTCTTCGAAGTCTATTCCTTCTGCTTTACTGTATCTTTTGGCAACAAGTCTAGCTTTATTCCTGATGATGATGTTGTTTTCATACCCACTTCGTTCTGATCACGTGCTGATGTCTAGGTGTGTCTACAAGCATCCATACGTCCTTTTTGGTAAGCTGGTTGAGCTCCTCTTACATAGTAGTGATCCAGTCAGCATCATTCAGTGTGTCCTCAACAGTCTGAGGTTCTTCAGTAGACAAGAAGCAGGAGTATAAAGCACTTTTTCCCTGACAAAATATAGATCTTGTCTTGACACTAGCTGAAGGATCTCCGATATAAGATCTGAAATGTGAGTGTCTAACCATGTACAATGGCGTCTTGTTACTTTATCTGGAATTGTATCTACACAGATAGTAAGAGTATTAGGAGTTTCAGTTGTACTATTCTATAATTGAAGCAATTCAGTAAAAAGATCCTGTTCTACTGAGTCACCAGGTTTAGGGGTATTCAGATTAAAATGCACATCCGGTAAACCTATCAAGATCCCGATGAACACAAACATGAAAATTGATCTTGATAAGGAGGGAGTATCAGTAGATCAAACTGAATTTCGTACTATAATTGGTTCTTTATTATATTTAACAGCTACTCGTCCTGACATAACTTATGCTGTAGGTGTCTGTGCTCGATTTCAGGCAAATCCAAAGCAGAGTCACATGGACTCAGCAAAGAAGATTCTCCGCTATCTCAGAGGAACACCTGACATGGGTTTATGGTATCCAGCTGATGATAATATAGAACTAACTAGTTACTCTGATGCTGACTATGCAGGGTGTAGAATTGACCGAAAGTAACTTCAGGAACGTGTCAGTTCCTTGGCAGTAAGCTGATCTCATGGTTTTCAAAGAAACAGCACTCAGTAGCCACGTCATCTATTGAAGCTGAATACATGGCTGCCGGAAGTTGCTGCGCCCAAATCCTTTGGCTGAGACAGCAGCTACGAGACTATGACATCATTCAGAATGAAGTGCCAATCTTCTGCGACAGTACAAGTGCCATTGCAATCACTCAGAACCCTGTACTTCACACAAGATGCAAGCACGTGGACATCAGACATCACTTCATTCGGGACCATGTCGAAAAAAAGGATATCAGGATGGAGAAGATCCACACTGATCGACAAAGGGCTGATATACTGACCAAGCCTCTAGCTGAATCCAGATTCAGAGAACTTTCAGTAGAGCTAGGTCTGCTGGATCCTACTGACTCCAGTCAGTAAAAGGTTTCAAGAGAGGAGCATTCAGTAAGGAGGAATGTTCACTCTCAGTACTGAGTAAACTCAGTACGTAGAGACAATAACCATCTACACGAGGTATCAGCTGACTACGATGTTCAGCTGACAGGTTTGCGTATCTCTACTCAGTAGTATCTAATAGAACTGTAATATGCATTTATTGCTCAGAATCAGCATCGTATTTAATATCTCAAGGATTGTTATTTAATATTAACGACTTACATTTAATGCACGACATTCCATTCATAAGTATGCTGAACTCTTCCACGCATTTAATGCATGTCGTATCATAGTTACTACTTAGGCAAGTTACAACTGGCTTTTGACTTAGGCGGCAAATTTGATCATTACCTATAATAGACCTTTTTAATCTTGACCGTCCATCTCATAAAAGCTATTTTAAACTAGGCCATTGATCGATAACTATTCATCTTCACCTTGATATATATTTTTCGATCATATCTTAGAAACCACCATTAGCATACTTCAAATCCTTAACTCCGAAAAATCTGAAATTTTTTTGCAAACCCCTCTTGCATATTTCTTAAACGATCAGATTTCTCATTGGTATGATATTAGATCTGTTATAATAATTTATTCTCTCTTATCAGAATCGATATACAGACTGTTTTATTAAAATCGATACTGATAGACTTCTCTTGTAACAGATATAATGGCAAGTACATACATTTCAGTCACCGTTCCAGAGAACATGCAGGAAATCCTGGATAAAGACCGTGTCTGGTGTGAACCAGTCATGGAATTCGACGCCTGCGATCTCAAGTTCATGGATGAAATCTTCGCTGCCTTTAGAGAATCGGGTCTGGAAGGATTTCTCTCAAGGAAGCCGACGTTCTTCCTTCCGAGACAAGTGTCTGAGATCTATCTCAACTCAGACTCAGTGTCTGGTGACATCATTGGAAGATTTGTAGTTCACTCTATCGGTGATGCTTCTATGCAACTAAAGCGGATGCCTATCAAGGAGGCACTGAAGAGGAGCTTCGATCTACCTGCAAAAGGAGTCAGCACCGTCGGATATAACGACGATATGATAGACGACTACCTATCAATCTTCTGCGGAAAGCCCACAACGTTCAGAGCCGCTTTCCTGAAGAATAGTATGCTGCCTCAGTATCGAGCCTTGGCGTACATTGTGACGCAGCTACTGACAAGCCAAGCGGGTTCACTCGATCAAGTACCGAGACCCAAGATACAGCTTATGATGGCGATCTATGACAGAGCGAAGATTAACTGGACGGAGTTCTTTCACCGAGAGTTCATGACTCAAGCTGCCAAATTCGACAAAGCAACTGCAAGCTGAGCGCAAAAGGCAAGCTTCTATATGGACTGAAGCTATCGGTCATGATTCAAGACTTCTGCGGAGATGACCAAATCACATTAGATGACAAGCTATATTTTAATGTGAAGAAGGTCAGATTCCACAACAGAACTGCTGCTCTTCAGCAGATAGGGAAAGGACCCTCAGCTCAGCAGGTGACGCCTCAGAAGACCACGCCAATAAAGAAACGGTCTCCTCAAGCAAAAAATCCTAAGGCACCGGCAAAGCGCCTGAAGAAAAGCATTCCTATTGTGCCTATTGAATCCGAGGCAGTACCAGAGGCTACTGCTGAAACTGCTGAACAGTCTAGACATCCGATGCAGCTGATTGATGAGTCAGAGTCCTCAGAGAAGACTCAGTAAGTGGAGAAGGCCATCTCCATTGAACAAGCTGTAGAAGTGGACCAAGGGGTTCAGACTGAAGAGGCCCAGAGTGGTGATTTAGAAACCTTGGACAGTCCACTCAACGCTCAACCACTCAGCAGCATGCCATCTGCTGAGAAACAGCTGTCTCCAATAGATGTTGAAGATTCGGAGACAGCATCTGAAGAGGAATCTGTCGGAATGGAAGCTTTAACCATTCAATCTCAAGCATTCCGAGAGATTGTTGAGCATATACCGAAGATTTCTGGCCACTCTGATCTGGTGACTATTGCCAAACAGGCCAGACTCCATATGCTTTTAAGATTCCAGGAGTGGCCCAATCAGCTATGCCTCATTCTTCACTACACATGCGAGCAACTGCATGAAGAGGAGCTGGTTATAAGGCAGCAGATAGGCTACTCATAGCCTGCTGACCTCGGCACTCTGGAGGACCTAAGAGCCGCAATGCTGGCCTTGCTGCATGAAAGGCAGCAGGCTTCAGGCTCAGCCCCTTCAGACGGGTCGGACCACGACGGTCAGGTCCCACCCCATGATTCAGGCCCCGAAAAGCCTGATGAGGAACAACCCCAGGACAACGATACACCCACTCCTACTGAACTACCACTCAGTATCCTTGGACCTGTGAAGTCGGCGGCTGGTACTTCAACTTCCGCAGAGCCTGCTCAGCTCTTGCTGTAATCAACATTTGAATTAGCGCCCAGCCCCAAAGGAACTCAAAACAGGGCTCTCGCCAAAGCCATCCCCAAAACATGGAAGCAAACTGCTCAAGCCACCAACGCTGAGCTTCAGGGGCTGAGATCTTCCATTTCACAATCAGCTGCCCCTGATGTCTCCTCCATTGTCTCTAACGCGCCGGCACGCGAAACGAGGACTTTGATAATCGGCTCGAATAATTCGGGAAGGACAGGCCAAACTGCTTGAAGAATTCAAGGCCGCTCAGTCCTCCCATACTGAATCAATCTCAAACCAATCCCAGGCCACTGAGCTCAGACTCGACAATATTCAACAGGCCCTTGAAGGAAAGGTTTCTGAGAAGCTGATTGACTTTAAGGCTGTAGCTGACCTCTCTCACAAATTCTACAAAGAAGAACTCGCTTCTGAGAGCAATGAGCTGCATGAGGCCCTGACAAAGATCAACGACAAACTCAAAGAGTTGTCAGCCTCTTACAAAAGCCTCAATCGCCAAGTATCCACTCCTACCCCGGCTGTAATTGATGATTCCAAAAAGGGGGAAAAGGGGGATAAATGTGAAAAAGGGGATAAGTCAGCCCCTAAGCTGACCCTGACTAAAACCACTGCAACATCAACTAAGGGGGAAGCCCTACTGAAGTCAGGAAAGAAAACACGGTCAGTAGCTGAAGCAAGCAGAGCTCAGACAACAGCTGCTACTAGACCAACTGGTGAGGCCCAGGGTGTCTCAGCTGCGAGCACAACATAGACCGGCCCAAGTGGCTCTGGAACCAGAGAACAAGCTACTCATGCAACCCAGACTCCTACTGACATAATTAAGGAGGTTGCTGAGTATGCTGAGCAGGATGACTCAGAGGAGGAAGAGGCACCTCTCCCATCTCCTGTTCAAGGCAAGGGTAAGAAAGTATTGAAACTCCCGACCCCTCCAGCAAAGAAATCAAAGAGATATGTTACTGCTGCAGAGGAGGCTCAGATAGCAGCTGGCGAGAAGCTAGCTAGGGAATTAACCGAAGCTGAAGCAGCCAACAAGCCTAAACCAAAGCCTTCCTAAGGAAAGACAAAGGCCCCAGCTCGCGGCAGAAAGAAGTCAACAACGACTAGGTTGCCTCCCAGAAAGCTGATAATTCAAGATGATGATGATAGGGAGCAACAACAACAGTAGGACACTGAGAAGCAAGGTACGTCCAAAGAAAAATCAAGTACCCCTGTTGACTCAGAAGATCAGTCGCCTCGTAAACCCTCTTACTCGAGAACTAAGGAACAAGATGCCGAGATTGAAGTTATATTTGCTCAGATGGATAGGTATCTATACCGAGGAGAAGAGGCAAGACAGATTCAGGCTGCCAGGCAGAGAATCCATATGGCAGACCTTGAAGCACTGAGAATCCGTACTGAACAAGAGGCCAGGCTGAGAGTACCTTCAAAAGCTGACATTCTATATAAATACAGAAGGTTCAGGAAGCCAACAGATCTGAAAATGCAAAGATAGCCTAGGACGGATGAATGGATTCTTGCTCAGTTTACACAGAGATGGGAATCACAGAAGATAGAATTCATCAAGAGGAACTATTTCTGGAGATTATGGCCAAACATGACAACGGCAGATGCCTACGTTGAATGGATGAGGATTACTGAACCAGACTTATATGCCTACCTAGTACAAGCTGTGAAAGAGAATATCATTGTCCAAGTCCCCCGAGCCTGCACTCGCCACCACCCAGAAGACTTGATGATTCTATTCATTATGGAGTAATAGAGAAAGAAGTGAAGGATGTTGCCGCCCACAGAGGTCTTGAAGAATATGAGCCAACTGACTTTGCTGAATATCTGAAGCTGAGGAAGTATACTTACAGGATGTATGGACTGCTCCTTCCCGAGACACAATCGCAGAACTTTATGGACAGGATCAAGTAGTACAATCGTTCTTAGTCTTAGTTTCTTTATCTTCCTAGCTTAGCAAGAGATGTACTGTACTGAACTTTCATATTCATATATACATCTTTTGGCTCTGACAATATCTTATTGTCTAAATAGCCATGTTTGTCTTATGCTTAACACTCAGAATCACTGAAGTGATTACTGACTCACACGCTCACGTTTATTTACTTGTCAGTCGATTGCTTTGATAGATTCTGTTAGACTAGCTGTTCCGGGGGAAATTATTGTTTAGGGAGAAATTGTTTCTGCCCTAATCCCCTCAGTAGATTAGAACTTAAAGAACAACTCCACTGATCTTACTTGTAATATTGTAAGGAGCTCTGTTTCTGAGAAGTTTAGTGTTAACATAGATGTTGTTAGGTTTTGGCATCATCAAATAGGGGGAAATTGTTGGGTGATGATTCTATCCTCAGCACAGTCATACTTAGTGGGAAATGATTCTATCTTAACTGACCAAAGCTCAGTAGCCTCGTGCTCTGAATTTGGTTGAAGATTTGAAGATCCCAAAACCCTATCTGATTGGTGAACCATTCCATTGTATTTGTTTTTGTCTCTGAGGGTTCAGACTCAGAAGACACTCTGCTCTGGTTTAGGCGTTCAGTAGATTATCAGCCTCAGCACCAGATGTAGAAGACTCAGTAGATACTGGACTCAGCAGGGAGCAAGATATCGAAGGAGTCGGTGGACCGAACTCAGCAGGAGTAGTTCACTGAACTAAGAGCTGACCTTCAGTAGAGTAAATTCAGTACTCTCTAGAGGATCAGACTCAGTAACGGCAGACAGTCTTCTGAACTGTCAGATCTTTTGAACGACAATCAAGCATAGTCAAATACTAGGAAGAGAGAAGTCAGCTTCATTATGCCTCGAAGTCTGTTCTGTCTCAACTACTCTGCAAAACCTCGACGAATGACAAGCAGACACCTGTCCTATACCTACTAAAGCTACAAGTCAACAACTTTCCAGAAAATGAGGGAAAGGACACTGTCACCTTTTTCAAAAGAGCCGTTAGCTACCAAAAGAGTGAGAAAGGGATCATCGTCTCCAACGGATCTTTCCCAATCTCTTCTCTATAAATAGAGGGATGATTCAAGTTTTTGAAAGCACGACTACGACTGCTACTTCACGAGCAAACAAGGAAAGAGAACTAAAACAAGAAGAGAGCAGTCAAACGAGCAATCCGAAAAGCCTAAGTCTTCCGCAAGAACTCGATGAATAATTCTCCGGCGAAAGACTACAATCTAGCTCTTAGGGAACCAAGCTTAACCGATGTACAAGCCTCTAGTATCCAAACGACGTTACACGCTGACTGAGACTAACTCAGTATAATAAATAGCCTCCTGACCTTTCGGGACAGTGGACGTAGGATCCTGTGTATCCGAACCACTTTAAAAATTTATGTCTCTCGCTTGCTCTCTTATTTACTGTTGCATTGATTTTAACTGTTCATACTGAAAATTATCCTTTAAAATCATACAACTAAGTCTCAGCATACTGAACTGTTTTTTCTGCTTATTTGAGACTGTCTTGATAAAACGTTTTCCACTCAACTGATTTGGGCCTACACATTTCCGCACCACTGAACTCTATTTGCTGATACTGAATTCTGACTCAGTCAGCTAGCAGATCTCAGTAGAGGCAGACTCTTTGCCAAACACGATTCATAACAGCTATTTGGTCTGTTGAATTCTTTCAGTACGACACTTCCTGAACAGGACTGTTCGTGTTCAAAGTTGAGAAAATAGGATTCAGGTGTATTCACCCCCCCCCCCTCTACACCTGAACGTGCTCTCAGGACCAACAATTGGTATTAGAGCAGGAGTTCTACAAGACTCTTGTTATCTTGAAACTGGTCTACTTGAACGGATCCGAAAAAACATTTTCACTGCATATCATTCTACACTCATATCATTATTCATCATGACTGATATGTCAGGTATAAGGATGGTACCCATGTTATCAGTAGAGAACTATGGTGTATGGCGGGTCAGAATGGAGGCTCATCTGACTTCCCTTCACGACAGCATGACCGATGTACTTGAGGAAGGACCTATCGTTCCTATGATAGATAGTGTCGTATCTCAGGATCAAATAGCTGGAGGAGGAATGGTGACCGGAAAGAAGATTCCCAAGGACAGAAGTCTCTTCACCCCTGAGGAGAAGAAACTTCATAACTTAGACCGAGTCGCCAGGAATGCCATACTAACCACCTTAAGTGATTCTTATCTCGACAGGGTTCAGGAATGCAAGACAGCTAAGGAACTCTGGGATGCTCTAGCGCTACTGAGTCGGGGGACTTAGAAGATCAAAGCCAACAAACTTGCCCTGGAACTCCAAAAGCTGGAGAGCTATCTCTCATGCCTGGTGACAAAATAGAAGATCTAAATGTCAGATTTACGAATCTAATGAACTCCATCAACGGGCTGGGAAAGATATTCTCCAGCCGAGAGATGAATCTCAAGATACTGAGGGCACTGCCAGACGGTCATTGGACTCCTTTTGCTACATTATTACGCCATTCTGACTTAGATATTATTACTCCTGACCATATCTTTTCAGAACTTCAAGCAGAGGAATTCGAGTTTGACAGACCTCAACGAAAGCAGAAAGCTGAAGCTGACACCAAAATTGCCCATGCTTTCAAAGCATCAGTCAGCACAGCATCTCCCGCGTCAAGCAAAACTAAACCTTCACTAACTGACATACAAGAAGGAAGTTTAGCTCAGAAGTACGCGCTGCTTGCTGTAAAATATCAGAAGGAGAAGGAGAGGCGCAGAAAAGTGACTAAAGCCTATCGAGAAACAAAAGGTAAGTCTGAATACACGCAAAAGCGCACTCCTGACTCACAGTCTTCTGAAATACACGCAAAAGTGACTAAAGCCTATCGAGAAACAAAAGGTAAGTCTGAATTGGATACCCTGAAAGTGGAGAATCATAGACTTTCTCAGGAGAGTCAGGTCTCTACTGAGTCTGAAGGACTTGTGTTGAGACTCAGGGAGGAGATAAACTCTCTGTTGGCCAAGTCTCAGCATCAAGAAGATCAGATCTCAGTTCTGACACTTCAGACTGAGCACGACACACTGAAGAAAAGTGATGATGTCTGGAGGAACCTGATGACTGAGCGGTACATGGGCGCTGAAAAGAAGCTGGAGGCTATGCTAGCAAGCAACAAGCCTAAGCACTGCAAGGAAGGACTTGGTTTCAGCCAGGGAGCTACCTTATCTACCCCAGTACACTCAGAAGTGCGACTTGCTGATAGATTTGTTAAAGGGGAGACAATCAATGAAAATATTATGAACCCCTTAGTAAGGAATAAACAAAACGACGTTACACGAACCAAAAGCTAAACTCAGTTGTTCGTCGTTCTAGAAGGGGTTCAGAATTCTTGGTCTACTGAATTCTTTCAGTACGGCACTTTCCTGAACAGGACTGTTCGTGTTCAAAGTTGAGAAAATAGGATTTTGGTATATTCACCCCCCCTCTACACCTGAATGGCTCACGGGACCAACACACTGCATCGCGCCGGCGAGGTAAGTAAATTTTTCAAGTCATGTAAAGTTTTTTTTTTTAAATTCATATATTGCATGATTCAGAAAAAGACATGGTTTTTCATGAAAGTACATGCATTCATGTTTTAAACTAACCAATTTTCGAGGACGAAAATTCTTTAAGTGGGGTAGATTGTAACGCCCCAAAATTTTCGATATAAAATGCATGGCATATCTATTCATGCATGTTATCAAATGTTTTAGTTCTGTAAGTCGCGCCTTAGAAATTTAAATGAAAATTAAAGCATTTACTTTATTTGTCATTAAATCATTTTTATCATGTAAATTTATTTTGAACTTTGAATGTATTTATTTATATCATATTATGATTATATTCTTTTTTTTAATTATTTAGAAATCATGTTAGAATTATTATGCCAGAATAATATTTATTTATTTTGAATTTCCTAAACCAACTAGGATTTATAAAAGGATATAATATTTTCTATTGTATTAAGTTATTTGGAGATAATTTAATATTATATTTTATGATTAAAATAGATATTTATTGTTTTATATAAATGTTTTAGGATAAAATCTAGTTGTGGTTATCCATATCCTAATTTATCTAAGATTGAATCTCTTATATGGTAAGTGATAGAATAAATTCTATATAAAATATATATGGACGAAAATAATTATGGATAAAATATATTTGATACCTTATTTGATTAGGGATGTTTGGATAATGATTTTTAGGCTTATAAATACCCCTTAGTCGCTCATAATATAGCATCCCATAAAATTTTTGGAAATCTGTCAGCATATATGCGAACTGTTTCAAGAATTATTTACCCATCTTCTTGTTGTCATGTCGTCGTTAACATTTAGGATCCTCTTCCTCGGTATGTCTAGTATTCTTTATTATTTTTGTAGAAAGTTTTAGGATACGTGTACTATTTATTTGTTAATTTGTTTCTTGATGTGCTAAAATCTTTTGTCAATATGCATGTAGATTGAAAAATAAAAGTTTTCAGGTTACTATTAAATGAATTATTGATCATGATAAGTTTTATTATGATGATATATGTAATATGTTGTTCATGTTAGAGGTCTATAATTTTTAGGACAATACTTTTATGATTTTATTAATTTAATTCATGAATTGACGAATTACTCAATGCACGAATGAATTGTCAATAGAAATAAGATTATGTTTAATATACTTAAGTTTATCACCACATGAAACCGTTAAAATTGCATGTTAAATTATGTATAGTATACATTTCTTTGATTATTTTGATCTATGTGTTGAATTATTTGAATTATTGATGAATGCATGACAGTTCATATAGAGTCATTAAGATAAATTTCAATGTATAGGACCGGCGCGCCAGACTTAAACATTGATATCCATTATTTTCTTCAAAGTCAAGGTTAAAGTGGGCAATGTTACTGTTTATCTTTATTATATGTTGTGTTCGATATTTCATGTGTTTATGACAAGCAAGAAAGGATGGGTCGAAATTAGATCCTTGGATCGAAATTGGATCCTAAATGAAAATCGGTCGGAATTGAGCCGTAGGATCGAAATTGGATCCTCTATGAGAATAGGTCGGAATTGGGCCTATGAAAATGTTATGGTCTGTTTGACCGAGTATCTCTTTCCATGATCTAATTTTTCATGTCTTATCGGTGTGATGTACAATTTTGGTAAGTATGTACATCTCCCACTGAGTAGTCGTACTCAACCCACTATTTTAACATTTTTCAGGAAATAACTCGGCCGATGCGTAGAGGTGTTGGTGGTGATAGTCACGAGGAGGAATTATCATATTTAAATTATTGCTTTTAGTTTATGAACTTTTCGTTATTTCTTTTTGAAATGTTAGACTTATTAAATTTTTATTTAAGACTTCCGCTGAGTATGAAATTAATACGAGTTTTGTCATGATTCTTTTCCCTGAAAATGTTTTGAAATAATTGAAATATGCATGTTAAGTATGAAGTAGCGTCCCTAGTTACGTTTTGTAAAATTGGGGCGTTACTGTGTGGTATCAGAGCAGGTTTACTTTCCTGTAGACTTGTTTCATGTTATGCAGGAAATTGACCATCATCACTACCACTGCATCGCGCCGGCGAGGTAAGTAAATTTTTCAAGTCATGTAAAGTTTTTTTTTAAATTCATATATTGCATGATTCAGAAAAAGACATGGTTTTTCATTAAAGTACATGCATTCATGTTTTTAACTAACCAATTTTCAAGGACGAAAATTCTTTAAGTGGGGTAGATTGTAACGCCCCAAAATTTTCGATATAAAATGCATTGCATATCTATTCATGTGTGTTATCAAGTGTTTTAGTTCTGTAAGTCGCGCCTTAGAAATTTAAATGAAAATTAAAGCATTTATTTTATTTGTCATTAAATCATTTTTATCATGTAAATTTATTTTGAACTTTGAATGTATTTATTTATATCATATTATGATTATATTCTTTTTTTTAATTATTTAGAAATCATGTTAGAATTATTATGCCAGAATAATATTTATTTATTTTGAATTTCCTAAACCAACTAGGATTTATAAAATGATATAATATTTATTATTGTATTAAGTTATTTGGAGATAATTTAATATTATATTTTATGATTAAAATAGATATTTATTGTTTTATATAAATGTTTTAGGATAAAATCTAGTTGTGGTTATCCATATCCTAATTTATCTAAGATTGAATCTCTTATATGGTAAGTGATAGAATAAATTCTATATAAAATATATATGGACGAAAATAATTATGGATAAAATATATTTGATACCTTATTTGATTAGGGATGTTTGGATAATGATTTTTTCTCTTATAAATACCCCTTAGTCGCTCATAATATAACATCCCATAAAATTTTCGGAAAACTGTCAGCAGATATGCGAACTGTTTCAAGAATTATTTACCCATCTTCTTGTTGTCATCGTTAACATTTAGGATCCTCTTCCTCGGTATGTCTAGTATTCTTTATTATTTTTGTAGAATTTTCCAAGCATGATAAATATTTGTTAAAATTGTTATTCGTAACCTGCCAGTTTTTGACAGCATGTCCATAAGCTTGATAGAAAAAAATATTTTTCATGTTTTCTTTGAGTTGCTTTTTACGATGCTGAATATTAATAGGATATACTATATGTTAGGTCATTCATGTTAAAAATATAGAAGTTTTAGGATAGGTAAACTTTATTTGTTAACTTGTTTCTTGATGTGCTAAAATCTTTTGTCAATATGCATGTAGATTGAAAAATAAAAGTTTTCAGGTTACTATTAAATGAATTATTGATCATGATAAGTTTTATTATGATGATATATGTAATATGTTGTTCATGTTAGAGGTCTATAATTTTTAGGACAATACATTTATGATTTTATTAATTTAATTCATGAATTGTCGAATTACTCAATGCACGAATGAATTGTCAATAGAAATAAGATTATGTTTAATATACTTAAGTTTATTACCACATGAAACCATCAAAATTGCATGTTAAATTATGTATAGTATACATTTCTTTGATTATTTTGATCTATGTGTTGAATTATTTGAATTATTGATGCATGCATGACAGTTCATATAGAGTCATTAAGATAAATTTCAATGTATAGAACCGGCGCGCCAGACTTAAACATTGATATCCATTATTTTCTTCAAAGTCAAGGTTAAGGTGGGCAATGTTACTGTTTATCTTTATTATATGTTGTGTTCGATATTTCATGTGTTTATGACAGGCAAGAAATGATGGGTCGAAATTGGATCCTTGGATCAAAATTGGATTCTAAATGAAAATCGGTCGGAATTGAGCCGTAGGATCGAAATTGGATCCTCTATGAGAATAGGTCGGAATTGGGCCTATGAAAATGTTATGGTCTGTGTGACCGAGTATCTCTTTCCATGATCTAATTTTCCATGTCTTATCGGTGTGATATACAATTTTGTTAAATATGTACATCTCCCACTGAGTAGTTGTACTCAACCCACTATTTTAACATTTTTCAGGAAATAACTCGGCCGATGCGTAGAGGTGTTGGTGGTGATGGTCACGAGGAGGAATTATCATATTTAAATTATTGCTTTTAGTTTATGAACTTTTCGTTATTTCTTTTTGAAATGTTAGACTTATTAAATTTTTATTTAAGAGTTCCGCTGAGTATGAAATTAATATGAGTTTTGTCATGATTCTTTTCCCTGAAAATGTTTTGAAAGAATTGAAATATGCATGTCAAGTATGAAGTAGCGTCCCTAGTTACGTTTTGTAAAATTGGGGCGTTATAGTGTGGTATCAGAGCATGTTTACTTTCCTGTATACTTGTTTCATGTTATGCAGGAAATTGACCATCATCACTACCACTGCATCGCGCCGGCGAGGTAAGTAAATTTTTCAAGTCATGTAAAGTTTTTTTTTTAATTCATATATTGCATGATTCAGAAAAAGACATGGTTTTTCATGAAAGTACATGCATTCATGTTTTTAAACTAGCCAATTTTCGAGGACGAAAATTCTTTAAGTGGAGTAGATTGTAACGCCCCAAAATTTTTGATATAAAATGCATTGCATATCTATTCATGCATGTTATCAAGTGTTTTAGTTCTGTAAGTCGCGCCTTAGAAATTTAAATGAAAATTAAAGCATTTATTTTATTTGTCATTAAATCATTTTTATCATGTAAATTTATTTTGAACTTTGAATGTATTTATTTATATCATATTATGATTATATTCTTTTTTTATTTAATTATTTAGAAATCATGTTAGAATTATTATGCAAGAATAATATTTATTTATTTTGAATTTCCTAAACCAACTAGGATTTATAAAAGGGTATAATATTTATTATTGTATTAAGTTATTAGGAGATAATTTAATATTATATTTTATGATTAAAATAGATATTTATTGTTTGATATAAATGTTTTAGGATAAAATCTAATTGTGGTTAACCAATCCTAATTTATCTAAAATTGAATCTCTTATATGGTAAGTGATAGAATAAATTCTATATAAAATATATATGGATGAAAATAATTATGGATAAAATATATTTGATACCTTATTTGATAAGGGATGCTTGGATAATGATTTTTAGGCTTATAAATACCCCTTAGTCGCTCATAATATAGCATCCCATAAAATTTTCGGAAATCTGTCAACATATATGCAAACTGTTTCAAGAATTATTTACCCATCTTCCCTGTCATCGCATCGTGAACATTAAGGATCGTCTTCCTCGGTATGTCTAGTATTCTTTATTATTTTTGTAGAATTTGCCAAGCATGATAAATATTTGTTAAAAATTGTTATTCGTAACCTGCCAGTTTTTGACAGCATGTCCATAAGCTTGATAGAATTTTTTTTTTTTCATGTTTTCTTTGAGTTGTTTTCGACCATGCTGAATATTAATAGGATATATTATATGTTAGGTCATTCATGTTAAAAATATAGAAGTTTTAAGATACGTGTACTATTTATTTGTTAATTTGTTTCTTAATGTGCTAAAATCTTTTGTCAATATGCATGTAGATTGAAAAATAAGTGCCTAAGCTGAGGATCCTCGATGAATTCGGCTATCTCATCAATGAATTCGGCTATCTCATCGATAAGTGCCTAAGCTGAGGATCCTTCTCCTGATCCTCCAACATGCATTGTCAGCTGCTCAATATGCTTCTGAGGCTCTTACTGGTCTTCAGTAGCGTTTTCCTTATCATATTCTTCTTGTAGGACTTTGGGGAGGGGAGATCTGATTTGGACACAATGAACTCCTCAATATCTTCGATCTCTTCCCCCTTTTTATCTACCCCGTCCTTATTTACTACAACATCATTTCCTTCCCTTACCCTCTTTCCTTCCCCTTTTTGGCCTCATCAGCCGAGGTCAGTAGGGTCTTGACTGCTACTGCATCATCTCGTAGGCTGTATAGAGAATTTTTGATCTGGGTGATGGAGGAGTTGAGGTCCTCAACGGCATCATAGTATTTTTCCTAATCCCTTTCGTGATCACTGCGGATTTCCTTGATCAGGGAATCAGTATGGGCTTTGTGTTGTAGTAGTGAGACGTCTAGTAACCTCACTGAGTCCGACTGGATGAGGTCTAGAGTTGTGGCTCGTTGAGTAAGAGCATGAGCCACAATGGATTATGCAGCTCTGTTCCTCTCATCCATCGTCTTTTGGAGTTCAGCCATTGCCGCTAACAGTTGCTCTGAGAATTGTTTGCCTTGAGTTTCAAGCAACTGCTGGCATTGAGTGGCTAAGTCCTGCTTCTGAGCAGCTAGAGCTGTCTTGATGATCTCCTGAATATTGGGCATTGGAGCTTCAGAGACCTTCTTGACTTCTCCAGCGAGGGCATCAATTCGCTCAGTTTGAGCTTTAGTGTACTGTGCCCATTTCTGGTGCACATCCTTAGCCAGGAGACGATTTTTGTCTCCTTGCTTCCGAATAGATATATTGATGCTCATCTGGGAAACAATAGCTATAAGTTCGATCTGATAGGACGAGCTACTGTTCCTCTGCTCAGAGGTTGCGAGCTGTTGCTGTCATGAAGAAGATACAACTGGGGCAGCACCAGATGCAGGAAGTACTAGCAGAGTCTCCCCGCTCTGCATCTTTGGGTGCTAAGTCATCGTCAGCTGGGTCGTCAGTTGGCGAAGGGTTCTTTGCAGGAGAGGAGGCAGTTTTCTGCTCAAGAAAATAGAGCATAGCAGACTTCAGATCCTCGAAAGAGGCAATGTCTGGGGGTTCCCCAAACCCTATCTCTGACTGTAGTAGCTGCTTCTCTGCCAAGATCGTAGGTATAGAGTACTGCTAGAGAGTTTCTTCCAGAATGTCCCAATTAAGCAACCTCGGCAGCATCTAAGTCCTTGCCCTGACAGCTACATCCACCAAATCCTGATAGTTGGCAATCTCAAGAATTTGTTCAGCAACATCTGATTTAGCTCTAAGCTTGGTCAGTTGAACGGTAGTTGGTAGCTCTAAGAATCCTCAGTAGTCGAATCAGCATCATGCTCCAACTGAGTCTCATCAGTACTGACTCACTAGACTTTGTCTTTCAGAGTGGCACCTTCCATGCTTGTGACCGAGTCCAGTATTATTTCCTCCTGTGGAGGGGGTGGAGAATCAACCTTAGAAACTTCTTTCTTCGACAGTTTCTTTTTCTTAGATTGTTCGGTTCGTGGAGGTAAGTCAGTAGATGACCTCTTTAGTGCAATTCCGCGACTGATGAACTTTTCAGTAGCGGTCCTCGTTGTGAATTTAATTAGCTTCTTGTCGAAGTATTTCATGTCTTTGAGCGAAACTTTTGAGGACACTGAGCCGTTTATCAGATCTGAAACCTTTGTCCCATATAGCAGTGTCGAAATATTTAAGGACAAATTTCTGCGAAATATTTAAGGACCAATTTCCTTGACTCCATACACAATAACCATCATAATCTGGAGTCTTGGCTTGGTCAATTGATCGAATGATCCAGCTGCGCTCGTGAGGATGTGGATAACGATGTAAGTTAGGCCTCTGTATTCTAACAAGAGCTGAGTTTTCGGGAAAGCAGCTTTGAAGGATATGCCATCCATCTAATAGAAACGCCTATATAATTGTTGATCTAAGCTTCCTTGTATCCAACCGGAGATACGCCAGAGTTGGGATGACTGAAAATAGATGTCAGCGCTTCGAGAATATTGATGTCGGCGACGCCCTCCTCCCACTTCTGCTGAGATGTTTCCTTCATATATCTCACAGCAGTGACCTCTGCGTCGGTATCCTCTACTTGATGCATGTTGAAATAAAATTCAACGACTTTTCGCGAAAGACAAGCTCTGGGTTGCTTCGTCAGAAGCATCTTCAGACCAGACGTCTGAAGTGCAGTGTAAATACCCTCCATGAATGGAAGTTCCGATTTATGGAACACCATCGTGGGTTCGAAGCAGTCTCTGCCCTGGATGATCTAGTACATATCAGCCGGAGTCTGAATGATGTTGGATGCCATTTGATCGAGAATCGACAAAACAAGTGTTAGCACTTGAAAATAGAGTAAGTTAGATTTTGCAGAACAGATATGGGAAATTACCATATATTAAGAGCTTAAGAAGTAGTAGAATACTTAGATGCAGCTTAGATGCAGAGCTCTTAAAATCGGAAATGGCGGAAATAGGAAGAGAAGATAAAGCGAGCAGATTAAGTATGATTTGAATACCAAGCGGTTTTCAGATCTGAAGGTTAAGATTTAATCTTGCTTTATTATAGACGGTTAGGATTAAATGTTATAAAAGGAATGATTACTAAGCTTCCTATAATCTCGACCTACGAAAGATTTACAAGTTAGAATAAGGTGAGAAGACATGCATTTAATGCGTCACAGTCAGTTCTTAGGATGTCGTACTTTTATGAAAATGGTTTTTACTGAATGCATTCTTTAGGAATTAATGGCGGGAAATAAATGCGATGCATGCCACTAAATGTAGATATTGAATTTAACACTTAAACCTGTCAGCTGACCAAAGTAGTCAGCTAATACCTCATGTCGGTGATACCAATTATTCATACCAATTGTTGGCACTCTTGGCACCATTTATTATCAAACCTGTTGGTGATACTGAAGGTTCAGTATTTATCTCACGTTCCCCCTTGCTGAGTACTGTATGCTTCACCCTACTGAACCATATTTCTGAGTCTGACTAAATGACTTGCCGTATTGATCCTTTTATTGAATCGGGTCAGTAAGATCCAGCAGACCCAACTCAACTAAGAGTGCTCTGAATCTGTTCTCAGCTAGCGGCTTGATCAATATGTCTGCCCTTTGCTTATCTGTATGGATTTCTCCATCCTGATATCCTTTTTCTCGACATGGTCTCGGTTCAAGTGGTGTCGAATGTCCACATGCTTTCATCTCGTGTGAAGAACTAGATTCTGAGTGATTGTAATCGCACTGGTGGTGTCGCAGTAGATGGACACTTCATCTTGATAGATACTATAATCATGCAGTTGTTGTCGAAGCCAAAGGATCTGGGCACAACAACTTCCGACAGCCATATACTCAGCTTCAGTAGTGGATGTTGCTACTGAATATTGTTTCTTGGAGAACTACGATATGAGCTTACTGCCTAGTAGCTGACAAGTTACAAAAGTTGACTTTCGATCTATCCTGCATCCTCCATAATCAGTGTCAGAATATCCAGTTAAAACAAGATTATCATCAGCAGGATACCATAAACCTGCGTCAGATGTTCCCTTCAGGTAAAGCAGAATCATCTTCGCCGAGTCTAGATGACTCCGCTTGGGATTTGCTTGAAATCTCGCACATACACCTACATCATAAGTTATGTCAGGTTTGTTTGCTGTTAAATATAATAAATAACCAATAATAGCTCTATAATGAGTTGAGTTAATAGAAGCTCCCTCTTTGTCTGAATCGATTTTGAAATTTTTATTCATGGGGATCTTGAGTTGCTTGCTCGATTCACAGCCAAATCTTTTCAAGAGGGCTCAAGTGTATTTGGCTTGGTTGATGAACGTTCCCTTCTCAGATTGCTTTACTTGAAAACCAAGGAAAATAGTTCATCTCCCCCATCATTGCCATCTCGAACTTCTCCTTCATCATCTTCTCAAATAGTTGACACATGGTCACGTTTTTGGAACCAAAGATGATGTCATTCACGTAGATTTGCACCAGTAGAATGTCATCTGCTGACTTGATGCTGAACAGAGTGCGATCTACTATCCTTTTTCTGAAAACCTTTCTAAAGTAGAAAGTCTGATAGGGTATCGTACCAAGCCCTGGGTGCTTGTTTTAACCTGTACAGAGATTTCCTGAGTCTATAAACCTGATGTTCCTGCTGAAAGTCGGGCGGTTGTTCCACGTATGCTTCTTCCCTTAGTACGCCGTTCAGAAACGCTGACATTACATCCATCTGATTTACTTTAAATCCTTGATGCATTGCGCAGGCTCCAAACAGACGAATGGTTTCCAATCTTGTGACTAGAGCGAACATTTCATCAAAGTCTATTGCTTCGGCTTGACAATATCCCTTGGCAACTAGTTGAGCTTTGTTTCTGACTATGGCGTTGTTTTCATTGCACTTGTTCTTGAAGTCCCACTTTGTTCCTATCGCGTGTTGGTGCCTAGGTCTATCAACAAGCTCTCATACCTCGTTTCTGATGAACTGGTTCAGCTCCTCTTGCATTGCAATAATCAAGTCAGCATCGTTTAGTGCGTCCTCTACCGACTTAGGTTCTTCAGTAGATAAGAAACAGAAGTATAAAGCGCTTTCTCCTTGACAGAATCTGTATCTTGTCTTTACACTTACTGAAGGATCTCCAATGATGAGATCAGAAGAGTGAGCATCTAGCCATGATCATCTTCGCCTGGTCTCTTCTTCTAAAATTACTTCTATACAATCAATAGGAGTGTTAAGAATTTCAGTAGTACTGTTCTACGATTGAAGCAATTTAGTAAGAAGGTTAGGAGTTCCCAGGTTCAAGGGCATTTCGCTCAGGAACATCATTCATTCCCCCTGAATTGTTATTCTCAGTAGAGATCTCAATTACCACTAGGGCTTCCCTCATCGACCGGGGTTGCCTGAGGTTAATTCTGTTAAGTAGAATCAATCAGGTCAACTACACTGCCTGTGGGATGGGTCTGAGTTTCTTCTTCATCTAACTCATCATCCCAACAATTATGGATCTTTTCAGTTTCATCATTCAGCTTGAGATCCTATAGCTTGTTGCTGACATCTTCAATATTTGACTTTTCACTCTATTTCATGTCCTTAGTAACAAACTCATTAAATACAACATGTGGGCTTTCCTCCATGCAAAGGGTCCAGTAGTTAAAGACCCTGAACGCTTTACTGACCCAGGAGTATCCTAAGAACATTACTTGATCGGACTTGCTATCAAAGACCTTTAACTGATCCTTTCCATTATTGTAGATAAAGTAAGGACAACCAAAGATATAAAAATGAGAAATAGAAGGAATTCTCCCTTTCCATAGGTCATATGGTGTCTTCATGTTTTGCTTTGTTAGTAGTGGGCAGTTCTGAGTATAACAGGTGGTGTCAGTAGCATCGGCCCATAACTTCGAGTGCAATCCAGAGTCTGCTAGGAGCGTTCTTGCTGCTTCTTTTAACGCTCTATTTTTTCATTCAACAAGACCGTTCTGCTACGCGAGCTGCTGAAGTATCGAGTTGAATCCCCTCAGTAGTGCAATACTTCTTGATGATTGAGTTGAGAAAGTCAGTGCCTCGATCTGAGCGTATCCTCTGAATCTTGATGTCCGTTTCCACACTGAGTTTCTTCAGTAGTGTAGGTAGCTCAGTCTTGACATCAGATTTGTTGGCTATGAAGATGGCCCACATATATCTTGAATAATCGTTAATAATGACGAGGGCATACTTCTTGCCTCTTATAGTCACTGGAGTTACAGGCCCAAATAAGTCCATGTGCAGTTACAGAATAGGTGGATTGCTAGACTTTGCCTGCTTTCCCTTCATGCATGCCTCACAATTTCTATCTCGATTGTATACTTCGTTAGGCAGTCCTCTTACTTTTGAGTTCCTTGCCAGCTTGTTCATTGCCTTGAAATTTAGATGACTGAGCCTTTTATACCACAACCATCCTGTTTTGTCACTAGACTTCGTCTGGGCAAACAAGCAGGCTTCAGGCTCGGCAGTGTTATTGTTTGCAACATAAATATTCTTCCTCCGCGACCTAATAACTCTGTTTTCCCTGCAGATTTATCAAGAACATCATGATAACTAGCGTTAAAGGTAAATCTATTAAGGTTTTTACAGAATTGATTGACAGAAAGTAGATCTACTCTTTGAACTGAAGTAGTCCCAATGTTCAGCGTTCCATATCCCCTTGTGTAGCCTTTTCAGTTCTCACCGAACACAATTCTGGGTCCTTCTCCTTGTACGTAGTTGGCCAGCAGGCTCTTCTGATAAGTCTTATGTCTTGAGTAGCCCTATCCACGATCCAAGGGTCCTTATGCACCTGCAAAACATAAACAGTTTTAAGTACCCTTTTGGTTCAGTCTGGGTCCTTATTCGTTAGTCGGTGTTGGTTTCTCGACCCAAATCTGTCTGGCGTCCTTGGGGGTCTGAGACTCTTTGTTCTTAGTACTTCTCTCCACTCAACATGGAGGTACTGAATTCTTGGTAGTTTTGGGTTCAGGAGCTTTTTTCTTCTGCCAATTCGTGCTCCTCCTGACCTGGTGCTCATAATAATAGGAACCATACTGTGCAGATGCACCTATTCTGATTCACCATACTGCTCTGCCCACCTTACCTTCTTGGTTCCCCCTAAGTTTGATCATGGTGTTCTGGGGCTAGAACCTTTGGTCAGCTAAGGTGCTTGGATTTTCTGCTTATTATTCGTCTGAGGGGTGATTGGTTCAACAACTTGAATTCCCTCTCGGACAAACCGGTCAGCCAGCTTATCTGAGCCTTTTGAAGTTGAGGTAGATACTTCATTTCTGTAGACAAGTCCTTCCGTGACAAAGGTTGGCCTCTGAGCCCTTAGCAATCCCTCTAACTTCTCTTTGGCTCCCAGATTGCTCTGTCATCAGTCCTCGTCATACTACATCACTCCTCCTGAGTGACTCATAGTCTTTCTGAACTTCTACGAGTTTCTGACTAACTCTAGCTATTTCATTATCTTTCTCAAAATTGTCCTTGGTCAAGATAGATATTTGAGTTTCTTGATGCTGAGACTTAATCATGAGAGATTCAATCTCTTCCTTTTGTCTCACCACAAGAGCTTCTGAATCAGTAAGGACCTGACAATCAGAAGAAAGTCTATGATTCTTAGTTTTACCTGTTCCAACTCCTGTACGGTTCTACTGAACTCCCTGCTCATCTGAATTTGCTCCTCTAGCAAATCTTCATATGCTTGAACCACATCTAGAGGTTCTCCTGCAGCTGAGCAAGAGCCGTGTGTGCTCTGTGAAGACGAGGTTAGATTCAGTTTAAAGTTTACCTCAACCTCTTCTCCAGCCATTAGGCAGTGTTCAGTTGACGTATCAAGATTTGATCCTCCGGCCTCAATAGCCACGAATGCGTCTTCATCTTCAGAGGAGTACATAAATGTATCTTTCTCAATTGAGTCATCGGATAGCTCTCCGGCAATATAGGCCTACCTCTTTCGGGCAAATTTGTCTCCTATGGCCTGTTGTTCAGCTCGTTGTGCAGGTGAGAGCTCCGGACAATCGTACTAATAATGTTCGTTCTTTTTGCAGTTGTAGCACACAAAAGTCCTGCCACCCTTTACAGATAAGTCATTGGATGGACTGGCAGTAGATTTAGATTCTTCTTTCTTTTTATGATGTTCTTTCTTACGAGAAAAAGAATCCTTGGTATTTATTCAGCTTTCTGACTCAGTCCTTCTCCCTTTGGTACTTCAGAGCCAGAAGCGCGCATCATTCAGCAAGATCCTCGGTAGTGGATTTTGGTACTGTGGTTGCTACTGACTTGCTTGTTGAACTGGGGTTTGCTCCAGACGTGCTAATTGGTTCTTTAAAAGCATGGTCGATTAGGGTGTCAGGTGTTGCGCTTACGCTTCGTTGGGGTAGACTATACTTGAACTCCTCTGTCTTTAGTTCTGAAAAGATAATATCAGGAGTTAAAGTATTTAGATTAGAGCAACGTAAATAAGTAGCAAATGGAAGCCACTTCAGTCGGGGCAGCGCTCATAAAATCTTGGTGTTCATCTCTTTGTTGGTGAACGTCTTCCCCAGCCCCTTGATCATATTCATCTGATTTGTGAATCTGACGCTAAGCTCGTCTACGGATTCATTGGGTTGCAAGGCGATTGTCTTGAACTTTTGAAGCTACAACTCGAGCTTGTTCTCTTTGATCAGCAGTGTTCCTTAGCTCAGTACAACAAGGGTCTCCCAAAGTTCTTTTGCTGTTTTGCAATCTTGCACTCTGCTGAGGTGTGAATCATTGAGCTTTGACACCAAATTTTCCTCATTGAAAACAATTGATTAAGATTCTTTTCTACCTATTTACAAGATCCCTCAGAAAATGAACTTTTCACTGCTACTGCATTCCACGCATGATTCATTTATTTAAGCTCAATAATATCATTCAATCTAATGTTTTAGGTGACCACTTGGT
Source organism: Lavandula angustifolia (assembly GCA_028984105.1). Taxonomy (NCBI): domain Eukaryota; kingdom Viridiplantae; phylum Streptophyta; class Magnoliopsida; order Lamiales; family Lamiaceae; genus Lavandula; species Lavandula angustifolia. The sequence continues at coordinate 17,433,736 of CM054806.1, read as the reverse complement.
CTTTGCTTAAATGTTTTCTCCTCTCTAGAAGCAAACTCAAAGAGATGAAGTTTATGAAACAGGGAACTACTAGGTACTAGGTAAGCTCTATCTAATTAGATAGAAAATCCCAGCTAGGTTTATAGGGCAGAAGACTCTATCTAAACCATTAAATAAGTTTAAAAGGCTGAAATTATAAAATTGTAACAATAAGAGTGTGCAAAACAAACCATTTTTTCCACGAAATGAACTTCATTCAGATAACAATCAAAATAAGCTCAAACTCTAAAGCAGATAACAATGTAATCAATGCTAGCATGAAAAAACTCACTTATTGATGCTCCGACAGTATGCGAACATCCATTCCAAATAACAAAACTTGTTATATCTTGGTAAAACTTGATTCCTGCATACGTTTTTAAGAACATCAATTATTACCACAAAAAGGAAAAGATAAATAAACAAAGTACTACATATCAAGCAGGTTTGGGAGAATGAGTGGGGAAGATTTAACCATTAAAAAAATAATGGAGGAGATTTGAAAACTAAGAATCTTGGCAGCTAAAGCTATCAAAATACCTTCGAATCTGAGATATGCAGGCAATTTCAATCTTCCGCTACAAATTCAAAATGTAACTGCATGCACACAAATAAAAATTCGATCGTCGGAGAAAGGGGAAGAATTTGATATGCAACAAACGGAAGTACCTAAGGATCCGAGGCTTCTTACAATAACTTGCTGATAAAATCCGTCCATTGTTCGATGTTGAATGAGATTTTTCATGGGCACAAGCCGTAGGTCACAGACGGTTCTCTCAAGCTAAATCTCAAATTGAGATTTAGCTTGTTGTTTCTAATTGATTTGAAAATTTTTGTGATGAACCGACAAAGTGAAGATTTGATTTAATCGTTCAATATTTTTTCTTATTTTAAAGTATTAAGTATTTAATATTAAATGACTTATATATTTAATTGCAAACAAATAGGAGAGGTAAATTTGGGCAAAGCGTAGATAAATCAGAAAAATATACAAGCAACAACAGATTTGATTTTCCTTTTTAAAATAGTAGTAAACCAGATCGTACGCATATGATTTATTAATAGTAAATATATTAAAAAATTATAAAAAATAAAACGTATCATATACGATATTTTATTAATTTGAGAATTTTGTATCTTCGTATCTCGTACCGTATCGGTATATTTGATGTATTATATTTTAATATTTTCAAAATTGTTGTATCTCCATCTCTCGTATCATATCGGTAGTTTGTCATGTTATATGAAATTGTATATTAAATGAAGTTTATTTGAACATGTTAATTGACAAAATATATGAGGAAATTAATTTTTCATATTACAGTATATATGAGGAATTTTATTTTGTTCTCTGAAATGATATGTGATATAAAAATGAACTATGGTAATAAAAAATATAATCTTCACAATAGGGGCAACGGTAATGTGTGAAAATTTGATTTTGTTGCATATACATTAAGTAATGCAGCAAACATAAAATTTCCTCTTATTAACTTTGTCACAAATGTGAACTTTTTCTGTAGTGATTAGTATAATTCTTTTTGATCCTGAAATGGACTAAGTTTAATTTTCATGTTCAATAACTCATTTGATATATTTCTAGTTAAATGAGATCTTAATTAATACTCCCTTCGTCCCATTAGTAGTGTCTGTATTATTTGACTTTTGAGTGGTTGATCGTGTCCACATATTTTTTACCTTTTTTAAAAATGGGACAACCAAAAAACGAAAATGAGACACTACTAATGGGACGGAGGGAGTAAAACTTTTCAACTTTTCGATCTGTATGTTGAAGACTATAACACAATACAGAATGTGGTGTTGTACAATCTAACAAGACTTTGACAAGCTTACGAAGTATTATACAATTATCATTTCCGACGAATGGCTTCCACTATTTCTAGAATGTACATACCAATAAGGTACCATGTAACACCTGCTAAGGCAACTTGCGTCCATGAACTATTGACGATCGCCAACGCCAGTGAACCACCGATGTGGTCTTTTAGACCACTCGTCGGCTCTCCAAGTTGTAACTGGACTAGCACGGCAGCCACAATGGATGCTGCTGTTGGCACAAGCCAACCAAGAGGGTTCCTCGAGACGTTCTTCAGGTTTACAAATTCCGCATCAGTAGGTAGGCTTCGTTTCCTAGTCGGACAAGGATGTTCTTGAGGTTTGGAATCGGAATTGGGAGTGGTTGTGTATGGCAGAGCAAGGGCTGCGGGAACCCAGTAATCAGTATAGTTGTGTGATGGTTGTTTTTGGCTTGCAGTAGTTGTTGCTTGTTTTCTTACAGCTGCAGCAGCTTTAAGCTTCTTAAGACTCGGTTGAGCATGTTTTCTCGCCGAGTTGTGGGTAGCTAAAGGAGCAGCAGCATCTGTACTCGGATATGTCCAGTACAACCAATTTGATATCATTTGAATGGCTTGAACAGCAGAGGCTTTTGATGCTCTCTGAGACTCACAATCCTTGGGTTTAGAAGTTTGATTCTGAGCATACTTTGCCCGGAATTTCTCAACCTCGTCGAAAATATCTGCTGTGTTGCCTGCTCCTATTCTAACCCGCCCGCGCGGCTGCTTTGACATTACGAATTCAAGTGAAGGCAAGTCGGATCTCTCCACAATCCTACCAATTAGATACCGACACAATAAAGATTGAGCATTTTTACGAGGCAAGGAAAGAGTTTCGACATATATATGCAATTAAAATGAATGTCAGCAACACCAAATTGCCTACTAAAATTAGTTATAATCTTACGAAATGCAGTCAACTGGACAAGCGCCAATTGCCTTGTGAATTTTGTTTTCGGGATCAGCCCACTGAGCCACAACTCTAGCTCTTCCATAAACAGATTCGACAGCAAATGTTTTCTGGGCAAATAAGGCACATTTTAAGCAACCTACGCACTTCACTTCATCAACGAAAACGGCTCTTTGCTCACTTTCCGAACCAAACCACGCCGAATATATAGGCATCCCTGTGTAGCCTTGTAAATCGGCAACTTTTGCAAGCTCCTGTTTAATTGATTCAGGTCCATTAAGTTTATTAATGCGTGAGAGAGAATTAAAGAGAGGCAGATCGATCAACCTTATCATAAGCCATGCGGGAGTTGGGGTCAGAGAGAAGAGCATAGGCCTCATTAAGAACGATGGCCATGTCGTGGCCGGGCGGGCCGGCTATGTCGGGGTGGCAACGCTTCTGCAGCGCCCTGTAAGCCTCCTTTATCTGCCTTGTATCTGAGGAAACCTCCACGCCCAGAAGCTCGTATAGATTGAATTCCGTCACCGGGAAATCTTGCGAAGCTCTGCATGATGAAAACTTATTACAGCTTCTTGTATTTCTCTCTTGTCCCAGGTATGGATTTCTGATCCCTAAAGCTTTCGTCCTGAGATAGGTGTTCGCGATTAATGAAGAAGAAACGTTATAGACAGCAAGAGTCGCAGAAGCGTGCATTTTTTTTTCTTTCAAGTTGGGAAGATAAACAGAAACAATTGCTTGAAATTTTGCAATTCTTTCTCTTCCTACTCGCCTTTTAAAGATATTTTGATGTGAAGAGTGAGATATTTCCCTTTATTATTGTTTATTTGATTCAAATAATAGCAGAAATATCTTATATTCAAAGGATATAAACGTCAATGAAATATGACAAGGATGACTAGTAGACTGTAGCCTACGTAACGTCAAATTTATTTTTAACGTATGAATGGATAGGAAACTTATGTTGGTTAAACCTCCACCACTTCAAAATGGCAAATTCATTGAATATTTTCTTTTAAGTAAACATCTAAATGACATCATTCCAGTTTTTCATTTTGTGATTGTCGACCATAAAATGAGGAGATTTCTTTTTCAAGGTTGAAGATTGTGGGATTAAGAAAATTAGGAGGTTAATCTTGCATTAATGCACCACTTTAATGTTCATAGGCCTTGTATAATTACTCAAGTATGTATATTCAACAAACACTATATCACGAGTCAACAACCACCACAAAAATATGTTTGCTCAATCTTTTGATTTCACAAAGATTTTTATAAGGAAGGTTCCTATTTCATAAACTATGCATCATACTCCTTTTATTAATGACATGTAATTAAAAAATTGTGACACATACAAGAGTATTGATTATGAAACATTAATTAATTTTTGGATATTTACCTTTAAGTTTTGAAAAGTATAACAAAGATTTGTTGCCTCAATAGATACACATCTTATGGAACAAATTCCCAAGTAAATTGGAAATAAAGGGATATAGGAAATCAATAACAACAGAAAATTCTTACCCTTATAAAAGAAACGATTATTAATCGATAAATTCTTACACAAATGTAGTACTCTGGATTATGATTATCACAAGGATCACGACCTTAGAGAGCAGAAATAACGTATGTCTATAATCTTATATCTCAATCCTAATTATCTTATGTTTCTTTAACTAAACTTTTATTTACAAGTATAATTGTATATACTTACGAAGTCCAACATCTTCCACTCGCATATGGTGGGTTGTATAAATTATTTCATTGCACTAACTTACAAATTTCATACACAACACAAATGGAGTGTGTGACCCATGAGAGTATAAGCTTAGATTTCGAACACTCATTAAGTATGCCGACTAAACCATCTATAAAATCATGTCCGTGACATGATTGACTAGTTGATGAGTATATAGAAAAGTGTTAATTGAAGATAGTCTTCCTGTTGTGAAGCGTTGCCTTGGTAGGCGTTTCCCCATGATGGGGCAGCCATCTATGTTTCATATAGCTGCATTTCACCCGAAGTATTTGGGGGTTACTCGAATTGGGGGGAAAGTAAGCAAAGCCCACGTATGAAAAATTAATCTTGAGTCCGCGGAGGGTGAGCCGCTAATCGGAGGAAGCAATGTAAACCACTGAAGCCAAGTATGTATTAACAGGGAGGAGACAAAGGGGGAAGAGGACATCTGGACAATGTGGGATTTCCGTTGTCTTTTGGAGAATTGTGTAGAGGCAAATCCTTTTATAATACATTATCTTCAGAAATGAAAGATCCCTTTCCGCAGGAACTTGTTCTTGTAAAGGGCAACCTCTTGATCTACTGCTTTCTTTATTTACTTATATTAACTAAGATCTTGTTCAGTGTGTTATTTATTTTTGTAAACCCGTCTAAGAAGATCTATCTCTTAGAACTCCAAAAACAACTTTCATCACTTCCTTAATAATGGTCCTGAAACGAGATAAACAGGTGTATTAGAAGACACAGAGAGCGGGGGGGGTTTACACACTTGCACAAGTTATTGTGAAACACAAAATTAGAGAGACAATGTTTAGCTTGTGAACAACCTAGAAATAGTGTTAGTAACACAATATTACGGACAAGCTAGAATGCGGAATATGTAGTGTTGGTACAGAGACAAGTCTTTAGATGTCGGGGAGGGGAGGGGGGGGGAATACATCCGATGTCAAGTTCAAACTCAAATGGAAAGTTAGTCTATTACTGAATATGTTTGCTGAATAAATTCAGCTCCCCGGATAAGCTTTTTGATCGCGTAGGCAGAGTGAATCAGTAAACTGAGTACTGTTCGCTGACTGAGGTCAGTCCACAAATAATTAAATACACGAATAAGTGCAGAGAGTGTAGGCCCCAATTTAATCGTCTCTTTAAAAATATTTCTTTACTGAAATTGGTTCAGTTATACCTTTGCGTGTCTTACATAGTTTACCGAAAAATCTACATTTGCATGAATCTTGTAATCGGTTTTATGTAAAATACACAGTAATTAATGAAACAATAAATAACACACGGATTTTTAAAGTGGTTCGAATACGTAAGATCATGCGTCCATTTCTTACTCTATGAGTTTTTGATTGTAACATACTGAGCAAGTCTGGGTCAATCCGTTCGCAGGACATATCTCAACTAGTTATAGTCTTAGTGACTTTACATGGTTTCAACCACTAGGATTTGAGGCTTTCTCCAACGAGAAGGAGTTCTTACAATATGAACTGTTCAATAAATGTACTCCTTCTGATTCTAAGCTTAAGATACAAAAAAGATGAGCTTAGATGAATAGCGAAGAGAACTTGATTAATCTAGAGTGAAGAACTTGATGATAAGCTATCAGTTCTAGGGTACTTAGTTGTGTATGCTTTTGAGCTTGCTAGAGTTTGTGAGCTTGAGCGCTTCGTGTTCCTGGTCTCTTCAACGTAACAAAGATAATCTCTATTTCCAGGCATGACTGGTGAATAGATTGGAGAGGACCTATCGTTGTATATCTCTATTTACAGTGGAGAAGAGGAGAAGTGCAGTAGCTGCTTCTGAATGTATATCTGAGAACGTTTTAGCCTGAGCATCCAACACATGTTGAAGCCTATCGTTGAAAATACTGCTCTGAGCTTGACAGCATTAGTGATAGATACTGAGTGGATCTTCTGAATTTCTTCTATTGGCGCCTGAATATCCTGATCCTAAATATGAGCATGAGTCTTCAATTCAATATGAATGTCCTCCAGTTGATGTGTGTGTTTTATAAGCTTGGGAGGTTAGAATCCAACTTGCTAGTTGTCTAAAATTAGCTTGGTTTTCCATTTGAATGTTAATAAATTTTGAGTCAGGTTATGAGCTTTAAAAGTCTTAGAAATTTACTTTATATGCTATTCAAATGCATAGATAATAGATGACTACTTCTCACACATCTTTGGGTGTTAATTCGTGTTATTTAGAGTGTTGTTATGTGTATCATCTACTATTTACGTGATATGTGTTGAAGCTTCAGATTTGTGCAATTTTATTTATACTTGTTGTTGAAGTTGTTTGCCCTGTTGTTTATCTAGCATGTGTTTTTGCTGGCTCGTTTGAAAGGGAAATATGCAATTAATAAGTTGTGTATGTTTATCATGATTGCAATACCTAGTCCAGCTACATTCTTGGTTGTTTGCATTTAGATTACACAAGTCATTTGAGTTCATTGGAGTTTGAGGAGATTGTGCTTCCTGTTGAGATTTTGTATACTGGAAGCAAATTTTATGTTTGTTTACAATGTGTTTTGTCCCTACCACTATTTTATTCTCCTATCTGATAAATATATATATTTGCACATGTAATCCTTTATCTTGTACAAAAGTTAGATTTGAGTAGTGTGTCGGGTATCACAGAAGACAACACAAATTGGTTGAACTGCCAAGATATAAACAGTTATCACAGCTGAGACAACTTAAGGATAAGTTGTCGGTTTAAGTTGCAGTTTAGATAAGAAGTGGCTTTTCTTAGCTGCTTGTCTTTACTGGTACACTTAAGGTGGTGTATTGATGGATCATAGTGAGATAGTGGAGAACCAAGATCTCGGTGACTTAGCTGGTCTGAAGTTTGATAAGACTTCAGCTGAGCGCATTTGGCTATCTATCACTTTGACCTACTATGGTGAACGTCATCGCGACCGGATCTACGTATCTTGGGTGTTAGTAGTTAGTTATTTGTGGCTCAGGCTGGTTGTCTGTATCTTGCAACCGTATCCTAGTAAAATGAGTTGATAATATCCCCTGAGCAACTCGAAAGGATTAGCACACTAAACCCGGCCGGTTGATTAAGTTCATATGTTAATAAGGTCGAGTGGTACTACTCAGGAATTTAATAAGATGTTGATTAATTTAAGCTGTCAGTGTGCTTAATTAATTAACGGATATTTCTATCTTAAATACGGGGATCAATTAAGTCTAAAATACAAGCCCAAACTCAACATTTAGGAATAAAGGGGTAAGTCAGCATAGATTCTCTAGTGGAATGAATTTATGTTTGTGAATTAATAATACTCAGGGCTGAGTATGAAATATTAATTCACTTATGGCCCTGCTTTTTTTCTTGTACTAGGTCCCTGGTTTGACCCGAACAAATGCCTAGTCGTATTTGACAATTTTCTCACAGACTCACTAGGACAAAACTAAAGCATTGGGTCGAACTCTTCGCCTTTTTTGATTAGTTTAGTAAAGTCAAGCTTTGGCTCCCTAAAGAGTAAAGAAATGGATAAAAAAATGGGGGGACTTATGCAACGGGCCATGCCACCCAAACCAAGTGAGGGAAGTCACATTTTGTAGTCCAAATGATCCCATACCAGGCTGTATCTGGAATAGTAGTAATTAGTGAAATAAAAAGACTTGTACAAACCATTGAAGTAACTCCATCTCCAACGGTCCAAAGAAGAAAATCTTTGTAATATTCTGAACCATTCATAAACAACACACCAAAATTGATTAAAACGTTTATAGCTCCTACATAAATAAGGAGTTGCGCCTGGTTCGGTTGTTCACCGATTTAAGTGGTATGTGAGTTGGGTAGGCTACTTTATTACCTGGAATTGTTCGGTTCCTTAATGGATTAAAACAATTGGTAATGGAGTAAGTTGGGCTTGGGAATAATAGGCCCAATACTATTTGGGCCCATTAAGGCCCAATACTATTTGGGCCTAATAAGGCCCAACACCATTAAGGCCCAATACTATTTGGGCCCATTAAGGCCCAACACTATTTGAACCCTTCTCTATAAATAGGAGGCTAGGGCTTCATAATTTCATACCAAGTTTCTGAGATTCCGAGCAAAGTTTCGTCGAGGCATTCCTTGAATGAAATAGTGCTTGGAGACTTAGAACTGGTGAGTAGTGAGTTTTTGGTCTAGGGATCTTTAGCATTTTCGTCCATCCGAAGTTGAGAGCTAGGGCACGGGAACAGTCCAGAAGACCTTTTCTGGACCGAGTCAAAAAGATCTGATTTACGAGCAACAATCAGAGCTTCAACAACATACGGAGGAGAAAGGTATAATTTATTTCCCTCATTTCCATCAATTGGTATCAGAACCAAGGTTTAGGCTCTGATTGTTGCTTTTAAAAGCATGTTTAGGGTTTTTATTTCATCGTTATCGGACAATTTTCGTGCTTGGGGCGGCCTGCGAGCCACTGTTTTGACCCCGTTGTAACATTTTTCTCGTGAGAAAATCCACGAGTAGTTGATAGGACCTATTTGTTACGTGTTTCTACTGTATCTATAATGTAATTTTGGTTCGGGAGGTATGAAAATTGAGGCAGAGGAAGAAACCCTAATTTCGCCGAAACCCTAGTATGTTAGGGTTTACCGCATCTTGCGGCGGCAATTCCCGGCGCGTCCGATGTCCGATCGACGATCAACTTGAACCTCTAGATTCCTCGTCTTACAGGATTCGCGTCGATAGGTCGTAAGGGGTCATCCGATCCTGGATGTTACCGGAATCAATGTCGGAAGTGAGCTGCTCACCATGAAATTTTTCCGGCGACTTTGTTCGAAATTATGGGAAATTGTTGGACGATTTATGCCGGAATCCATTCATGGTGGCCAAAAATCGTCCAAGGATCATTACCCATGAATCAATTGAACGAATCGCGACTCGGAAAGTGGTGTATTTGCGCGGCGGAGCTCGTCGGCGACAAGCTGCGAAAATTCGCAGCTCCATGTCGCGGCGGCGGCTCCAGGCGGCAATTGAGAATGGATCCGACGTCTGGGTGACGTCGGGGGGCTGTGGAGACGGTGGAGGAGGGCTGAGGACGGCCGGGCAAGGCGCGGCGGCCCGCGTCTGCGGTGGCGTGGCGCCGCGCAGCGCAGATTCGCTGCTGCCGCATGCGGCTTTTCGGCGCCGGTCTTCCGGTTCCTGACCCTCTATCGTCCGGCGCTCCTCTAGGTGCAGGCGACAGGCCGGGAACTAGCCTGGAACGGCGGCGGCGGTGGCGGTCTGAAGCTTGAAGAAGGTGATGACGTGGCACGCTGATGTGGCGTGCCACGTCAGCCACTCCTGACCAGGCTGCCACGTGGCAGACGCCCTGATGATATGGCACGATGCAATTTTCGATGCAGTTTCCAGATTCGAAGATCTTGAAGATCGAAGAGCTGTATTTTGATCGGGCTATGTAATAGTTAGGAATTACGTGTTTTAAAGCCCGATAACGACGTTTTAAATTTCCTATTTGCGCATTTATTTATTATTATGCTTTAGCATGCGATTATGTGATTAATTGCGCTTAGAAAAGCATGAAAATAGGATTTACGTCGTATTAAAGCATGTTTACTTTTCGCGAGCACGTTTTATTATGTGCGGTTAAAAATTGCATGCTTTAGGAATTATGTGGTGATGCATGATTCGATTCGAACCTTTTGAAGAAAAAGACTAAGCAAATAATAAATTAAATATTTAATTAGATTCCATTTAAACTGAAAATTAAACATTTAACCGGACCTCCATTAATTGGACCCTTCACAATTGTGGAACAATTATATAAGTAAACGTCCACCTGAGTGGCTTGCTTGTATTTTTGAACCACAAGTTTTGTGAGATGGGTTTTCTAATATAATATTTAATTATTATTGAGTAGTGGGAGCGAAGCCGTAAACGTCCACCTGAGTGGCTTGCGTGCCTAGTAAACACGAGTACTCTAGCAGATAATAATTAAATAAGATGGCAAATTAAATCAAATTGAATGCGGTATGGTTCGCGTAAGTATGCCAATTTTGAGAATTTGATGTTAATTCGATCAAATTAATGGTCAAAGCTTAGATGTCACCGCGGGTACAACTTCCTGAGAAGTCCCTTCCCGCATTTTAATATTAATAGTGACATGGTCCAGAAATATCGCATTATTAACTCCATTGGTCTTAAGAACCTAGGCGTGGATTGAAATTAAAGAGCTAGGTATATGGCTTGGTCTAGGGGTACACGAGTAAACGTCCACAAGAGTGGCTTGCGAGTGTGATCTCTAGTGCTATTCGAGTATTTAACATCATTGGTTTTTCAAAAGGTTACAATGATGGTTAATTACGAATTGTGTGCAAATATAACTTTCTTACATTTTTTTTATATTTTTCAGATATATCTGTTCGAATATTTTTCGAGTTCCTAAAAAGTCTCACCAACCAAACCCTAACAGGTTTAACATTTTTAAATAATTTCATAGAGTAGAAGAGATATATTACCTTCCCAATAAATGCTCTGTAAAGGTCCTATAAGAATTTCTGTTTTAGGACCGCTATGTCTAAGAACGAGTTTACTATGACTATGTTGCTCAAATCTTTGGTAGCGGTCCAAGAGGTTATTGGAAAGGGCAAGAGTGCTCAAGTCTTGAATATCCCTATTAGCTCAAGGAATCCTCCGAAAGGCGGAAACCAGAAAAAGAGCGTAAATGGTAGACATTTCAAGAAGAGCAGTGGGAGTAAGAAGACGGTCCTTACCGGCGACATGCGAATGTCAAAGGAGAAAGGAAGGTTCTTCAAGAGTGGTAAGAAAAGACACTGGAAGAATTATAATCCAGATGTCAAGGCAAAATAGAAAGAGACGCGAGTCGCTCTTGTAACTGAAACTTTTCTGGTTTCCTCTTCTACCTACGAATGAATAGTGGATTCGGGGGAAACTGATCATGTTTGTTACACCTTGCAAGGTTTCTTGCAGAAAAGACATTTGGGCGATGGCGAGGTGGTAGTCTCAATGGGCAATGGATTGAGAGTTCCTGCAATTGCCATTGCAGATTTACATCTATCTTTTGATAGTTATGTTTTAGTACTTAAAGATGTTTTGTATGTGCCTGAGTTTAGGCGAAACATAATTTCTGTTTCAAAACTCTACATCATTGATGGTTATAAATCAAGTTTTGATAGTGAAGTTTCTATCATGAAAGACGATGATTTCATCTGTGGTAGGCCATTAAACGGATCTTTATATACTATCACTTGTTATCCGCATAATTCTGTTAATGTTGCTTCTTCATCATCAAATCCTAAGAAGAGGAAAGAATCTTCTAAGGTAAATCAAACTTATCTGTGGCACTTAAGACTAGGTCACATCAATCTAAATAAGATTCAAAGGTTGGTGGAATATTGATCATTGGAGTTTCTCCATGTTGAACCATTTCCAACTTGCGAACCCTGCTTAGAAGGAAAGATGGGGACTAGGCCTTTCAAGGCAAAGGGTTATAAAGCCACAGAAGCATTAAGTTTGATACATTCTGACTTGTGTGGGCCTATGTCTACACAAGCTCGTGGAGGGTATGAGTACTTCGTCACATTTACTGATGATTACTCGAGGTATGGATATGTTTACCTTCTTCGCCACAAGTTGGATTGTTTTGAAACCTTTAAGGAATTCAAGGCAGAAGTGGAGAAGAAATTAGGTAAAGAAATCAAAACACTGCGATCTGATCGTGGTGGGGAATACCTATCCAATGAGTTCAAGGACTACTTGACAGAATGTGGGATTACATCCCAGCTGACAGCACCGGGCATGCCTCAGCAGAATGGTGTGTGAGAGAGAAGGAACCGAACTCTCTTAGAGATGGTTCGGTCCATGATGAGTTATGCAACTTTGCTAGTTTCCTTTTAGGGATATGCCCTAGAGACTGCAGCATTCTTGCTGAACCGTTTGCCTTCCAAGTCGGTACAAAAGACCCCTTCTGAGTTGTGGAATGGGCATAAGCCTACTTTACACCACTTAAGGATTTGGGGTTGTCCTGCTTATGTGCTAAATAGGCAAGCCGACAAATTGGAATCACGTTCAGAAGTGATGTTGTTCATAGGGTATCTGAAGGAAACGAAGGGTGACTACTTTTATGATCCTAAAGAATAGAAGATCGTTATTAGCACTAACGCTCGGTTCATAGAAGAGGATTACATTAGTAACCATAAGTCTCGAGTCGACATCATCCTTGAGGAATTACAAGGTAGTCGAGTTCCACTTGAACAACCAGTTGTGCAAGATAGTACTCCACGAGTAACTGCACAATTTGTTAACACAGCGCCTGACACTGTTCGACGTAGTGGGAGGGTGATATTTACACCTGATCGGTATATGTTCACTGGGGAGACGTCAGATCATCTCCCGACAGATGAACAAGATATTGTGGATCCCTGGACCTACAACAAAGCAGTGGGAGATATAGATGTAGATTCCTGGCGAATCGCCATAGACTCAGAATTTCAGTCCATAACTAATATGGATGTATACGAGATCACTGAACTACCTGAGGGCTGCAAGGCTATTGGTAGTAAGTGGGTATACAAGAGAAAGAGAGGACCGAATGTAGAGATCATGGCGTTTAAGGCCAGGCTAGTGGCGAAGGGTTTTACCCAGAAAGAGGTATCGATTATGAAGAGACATTCTCGCCTGTAGCAATGATCAAGTCCATTCGGGTTCTCCTTGCCATAGCAGCTCATATGAACCTAGAGATCTGGCAAATGGATGTCAAGACCGCATTCCTAAACGGTCCCTTGAAAAAGGTAGAGACATCTACATGAAACAGCCAGAAGGTTATGTGAAGAAGGGCGAAGAGCATCTAGTTTGGAAGCTGAAGAAGTCTATTTATGGACTTAAGCAAGCCTCCCGGTTATGGCACCAGCATTTCGACGAGGTAGTCAAATCCTATGGATTTGTATCCTGTCCTAATGAGGTGTGTGTGTACCATAGTTGTGTTAACAAATCAGTGGTGTTTCTTGCACTTTATGTAGATGACATCCTTCTCATTAGCAACAATATTGAAGTGTTATCAGACGTAAAGACGTGGTTATCCGAGTAGTTTCAAATGAAGGACTTAGGTGAAGCTGCTTACATCCTTGGGATCAAGGTTATCCGAGATCGCAAGAAAATGATGTTAAGCTTGTCACAGGCATCCTACATTAACACTGTCATTACTCGATTTAGCATGCAGAATGCCAAGAGAGGTTCAGTACCTTTCAGACATGGCATTTTTCTATCCAAGAATTAGTACCCTAAAACGCCTGAAGAGATAGAAAGTACGAGGCTAGTAACATATGCTTCCGTTGTCAGTAGCCTCATGTATGCGATGCTTTATACGAGACCAGATATCTCATATGCTGTAGCCATGGTCTCAAGATATCAGTCTAACCCTGGATAGGAGCACTGGACTACGGCAAAGCATATTCTCAAGTACCTTAAAAGGACTAGAGATTATAGGCTTGTTTACCAATAAGACAGTCTAGTGCCTTTGGGTTTTACAGACTCGGATTTCTAGGCTGACAGAGATGAGAAGAAGTCTACCTCGGGTTATGTGTTTACCTTGGGAGGTGGAGCCATCTCATGGAGGAGTGCAAAGCAGAAATGCATTGCGGACTCAACCATGGAAGCAGAGTATGTGGCAGCTTCAAAAGAAGCCGTATGGCTCAAGAATTTCCTCCTAGATCTTGATATTGTTCCAAATTTGCCTAAGACTATCACAATTTATTGTGATAACTCGGGTGCAGTGGCAAATTCGAAGGAACCCAGATCCCACAAGGCGTCTAAGCACATAGACAGGAAGTACGACATCATACGAGAATTTGAACATTGTGGAGACGTGGTGATTGACAAAATTGGAATCGAAGATAATCTAGCTGATCCTTTCAATAAGATTTTAGTAATTTTGGCTTACGAGAAACATGTTCGTGGCTTAGGAGTGGTAGAGATGCCCCCCACTTAGGACTGCATAAACTTTTGTATAAGTGGGAGAAGATGCAGTGATAGATAGGATAGATAGTTGAGTGCTAGTTAGTACCAGAACTGACACATTGTATACTAAAAGTTTACTTTAGTATAAGTGGGAGAATTGTTGAGATTTTGTATGCTGGAAGCAAATTTTATGCTTGTATACAATGTGTTTTGTCCCTACCACTATTTTATTCTCCTCTCTGATAAATATATATATTTGCACATGTAATCCTTTATCTTGTACGAAAGTTAGATTTGTGTAGTGTGTCGGGTATCACAGAAGACAACACAAATTGGTTGAACTGAAAAGATATAAACAGTTATCACAGCTGAGACAACTTAAGGATAAGTTGTCGGTTTAAGCTGCAGTTTAGATAAGAAGTGGCTTGTCATAGTTGTTTGTCTTTACTGGTACACTTAAGGTGGTGTATTGATGGATCACAGTGAGATGTGTTCTCCTAGCTGACCTTAGTGGAGAACCAAGATCTCGGTGACTTAGCTGATCTTAAGCTTGATAAGACTTCAGCTGAGCGCATTTGGCTATCTATCACTTTGACCTACTATGGTGAACGTCATCGCGACCGGATCTACGTATCTTGGGTGTTAGTAGTTATTTGTGGCTCAGGCTGGTTGTCTGTATCTTACAACCGTATTCAGTAAAATGGGTTGATAATATCCCCTGAGGAACTCGAAAGGATTAACACACTAAACCCGGCCGGTTGATTAAGTTCAGGTGTGTTAATAAGGTCGAGTGGTACTACTCAGGAATTTAATAAGATGTTGATTAATTTAAGCTACCAATGTGCTTAATTAATTAACGAATATTTCTATCTTAAATACGGGGATTAATTAAGTCTAAAATACAAGCCCAGACTCAACATTTGGGAATAAAGGGGTAAGTTAGCATAGATTCTCTAGTGGAATGAATTTATGTTTGTGAATTAATAATACTCAAGGCTGAGTATGAAATATTAATTCACTTAAGGCCCTGCTTTATTTCTTGTATTAGGTCCCTGGTCTGGCCCGAACAAATGCCCAGTTGTATTTGACAATTTTCTCACAGACTCACTAGGCTACTTTATTACCTGGAATGGTTCGGTTCCTTAACGGATTAAAACAATTGGTAATGGAGTAAGTTAGGCTTGGGAATAATAGTCCCAATACTATTTGGGCCCATTAAGGCCCAATACTATTTGGGCCCATTAAGGCCCAACACCATTAAGGCCCAATACTATTTGGGCCCATTAAGGCCCAACACTATTTGAACCCTTCTCTATAAATAGGAGGCTATGGCTTCATAATTTCATACCGAGTTTCCGAGATACCGAGCAAAGTTTCGTCGAGGCATTCCTTGAATGAAATAGTGCTTGGAGACATAGAACTGGTGAGTAGTGAGTTTTTGGTCAAGGGCTCTTTAGCATCTTCGTCCATCCGAAGTTGAGAGCTCGGGCACAGGAACAGTCCAGAAGACCTTTTCTGGACCGAGTAAAAAAGATGTGATTCACAAGCAACAATCAGAGCTGCAACAACATATCTCGTTTGCAATTGGCAAGGACGTCCGTGATGTCCATCATTTCTTTATATGCTTAAGTTATTAAAATTGAGATCTTATCATTTGCAGGTACCTTAATTAGTTTTGGTACATGGAAATATCTCGTTTGCAATTGGCAAGGACGTCCGTGTATTAATTGAAGAGTGCTCCAGCTGAGGATGGTGTTGGAATTTTATATACTGGAAGCAGTTTCTATGCTTGTATATAATGTGTTTTTGTCCTTACCACTATTTTATTCTATTATCTAATAAATATATATATTTGCACATGTAATCTTTTATCTTGTACTCCCTCCGTCCCGCTATTACTGTCCTACTTGCCTAATCGGGCAGTCCCGCTATTACTGTCCTCTTTCCTAAAATAGTAAAAATTACTTTTAAACATAAAATGAAGTGGGTCCCCCTTACTCACTACTCAACCCCCACATTCTCATACTCTCTCTCTTCAAAAATCTATCTCCCACTCGATTATGTTCCGCTCCGAACTCAGAAAATTATGATTTCTATCTTTTTGAAAACTTTAGATTATTTCTTCAAATACAATATAAAAAAAATATAAAAAATAAAAATAGATTGCCTTTTACTAGCCTTGCAAAAATTTGGATAATTCTCATTTCTTTCCACCAACCACTCCTCGAAAAATGTGTTATTTTCTCTATACAATTAAAACTCATAAAATACACACTAAACTAAAATTTCTTAATCTCCGTGCCAAAGTCATCTGGGACAGAATTAGCGGGACGGAGGGAGTATAAAACTTAGATTTGTCTAGTGTGTCGAGTATCACAAAGGACTACACAAATTGGTTGATCAGACAAGATATAAACAATTATCACAACTGAGACAACTTAAGGATAAGTTGTCGGTTTAAGCTACAGTTTAGATAAGAAGTGGCTTTTCTTGGCTGCTTGTATTTATTGGTACACTTAAGGTGGTGTATTGATGGATCACAGTGAGATATGTTCTCCTGACTGACCTTAGTGGAGAACCAAGATCTCGGTGACTTAGTTGGTCTTAAGCTTGGTAAGACTTCAGCTGAATGCATTTGGCTATCTATCACTTAGACCTACTATGGTAAACGTCATCGCAACCGGATCTACGTATCTTGGGTGCTAGTTGTCTTTTGTGGCTCAGGTTGGTTGTCTGTATCTTGCAACCGTATCCTAGTAAAATGGGTTGATAATATCCCTTGAGGAACTCGTAAGGATTAGCACACTAAACCCAACTAGTTGATTAAGTTCAAGTGTGTTAATAAGGTCGAGTGGATATAATAAGATGTTAATTAATTTAAGTTGTTAGTGCTTAATTAATTAACGGATATTTCTATCTTAAATATGGGGATCGATTAAGTCTAAAATACAAGCTCTTGCTCAATTTGGGATAAAGGGGTAAGTCAGCACATATTCTCTAGTGGAATGAAGCTCTGTTTATTAATTAATTTTACTCTGGACTAATTATAGATGATTAATTAATTTGAGGCTCAACTTTATTACTTGTATTAGATCATTGATCTGACCCAATTAGTTGCCTAGTTATTTACTGTCTCTCAGAAATCATTATTAATTGATTAATTCATTTTCCATTATTTAATAATATTATTTATCTGGAATTAATTGTCTGGGTCAATTAATTGATAAATATTAAGAGCAAAATAGATTATTTAATTATATTATGAGCTTATTATGTGGAAGCCCATTAGAAGTATAATTAAATTAATGGGCTACAAATATTAATATAATATTAGCTTTTGAAGTCTATATATATTAGTATCCCGTTCATAATTATGAACACACATTCTTACTCGCACGTTTTTTTTACGCGAGTTTAAGAGAGAGAGACAAAGTTATTTTCTTCAGTTCTCTGACCACGCGGAGGAAGAAAAAGGCCGGGACACAGATTAAAAGATCTGAACAAGAGTAACAATCAAAGCAACTACAACATACACGGAAGAAGGTACAATCTCTTCCTCTCCTGTTTTTCCATCAATTGGTATCAGAGCAAGGTTTAGGCTCTGATTGTTGCTATTTAGGAGCATGTCTTGGGTTTTTATCATCGCCATCGGGCTATTTTTCGTGTTTGAGGTGGCCTGCGAGCCACTGTTTTTACCTCGATGTACAATTTTTTCTCGTGAGAAAATTCACGAGTAGATTATAGGGCCAATGTGCATTATTTTATCATTTATTGTACTGTAATTGGTTCGACTGGCACGAAATTCGAGATGGAGAAGAAAGCCCCGAATTTGCTACCACAAGTGACGGTGCGTCCGCCACCCTCCGGCCAAGCGGGTTGCGCCGTTTTGTTCGTCTTGTCACGAGCTTTGCGTCGGTAGGTCGTAGGGGGTCATCCGATTCCGGGTGCGACCGGAATCGATGTCTGAAGTTTGATGCTCGTCATGAATTCTTTCCGATGAATCATTTTAAATTTAGGAAATTGAGGAACTAATCTCAGCCGGAATCCATTACATGGTGGTCGTGAGTGTTCCTATTATATTTCCCCTCTTTCAATTGATCGAATCGTGGCTCAGAGAGGATGAATTTGGGTCGACGGAGCACGCTGGCAACAGGCTGCAATATTCCGCAACTCCATGTCATGGCGGCGGCGATTCATCACAGCCCAGACGTCTGGGCGACGTTGGGCGTGGGTGGAGATGACAAAGGAAGGCTGGAATGGCCGCGCCAAGGACGACAGCCGCGCGTAAACGAAGGTTTGACAGCGCGCAGCTGCGCGCGCTCCCAGTGGTGATTCAGGAGATGGCGCGGAGCGGGGACGATGACTTCTGGTTCGCCGTCGTCTGGCACTTCCGTGGGTGCTGGCGGCCGGTCGAGAATCGGCCTGGACCAGCAGCGGCGTCGACGGCGCGAGCTTGAAGATGAAGGCCTGACTGGGGGTGTTTGGCTGATGTGGTTGCCACGTGTTCGACATGTGGCAATCGTCTTGCTGATGTGGCGCTGATGCAGATTCGAAGCAGTTTTCGATGTAGTTTTTAGATTCGAAGATTTGAAGATTTCAAAGACTTGTATTTGTTCGGGCTATGTAATAGATAGTTTTTATCTGTGTTTTTAGCCCGATAATGACGTTTTATTTCCTATCTGCGCATTTATTTATTCTTATGCTTTAACATTCGATTATGTAATTAATTGCGCTTAGAAAAAAAATATGAAAATAGGATTTACGTCGTCTGAAAGCATGTTTTATTTTTCGCGAGCACGTTTTATTATGTGCGCTTAGTAATTGCATGCTTTAGGATTTATGTGTTTTTGTTGGGTGATGATTTTATCCTCAGCACTGTTATACTTAGTGGGAAATGATTCTATCTTGAGCACTAACCGTAAGCTCAGTAGCCTCGTGCTCTGTACCTATCTGAAGATTTGAAGATCCCAAAACCCTATCTTGATTGATGAACCATTCCCGTGTAATTGTTTTGTCTCTGAGGTTTCAGACTCAGTAGACAGTCTGCTCTGGTTAAGGCGGTCAGTAGCTTATCAGCCTCAGTACCAGAAATAGAAGACTCAGTATTTACTGGACTCAGCATGAGCAGTATACTGAAGGAGTCAGTAAAAATGAACTCAGCAGGAGTAGTTCACTGAACTCAGAGCTGACCATCAGTAGAGTACCCTCATTGTCTCTCTGCGAATGAAGATCGGACTCGAGAACGGCAGGACGGTCTTACGAACCGTCGACACCTTTTGAATATACAATCAGTATTGTCAAGTACGAGGAAAAGAGAAGTCAGCTTCAGTATGCCTCGAAGTCTGTTCCATCTCAACCACTCCATAATCGTCGACAAATGACAAGTACACACGTGTCTCTACCTACTAAAGCTGGAAGTCAACATATTTCCAAAAAAGGAGGGAAAGGACACTGTTACATCCTTCAAAAGAGCCGTTAGCTACCAAAAGAGAGAGAAAGGAAGATCGTCTCCGACGGATCTTTTCCAATCTCTGCTCTATAAATAGAGGGACATCTCAAGCCTTGAGAAGATGACACAAGAGAGAGAGATGAATGCGCATAAGCTTAACGACGAAAACAAACACAAGCATTCAAACGAGCTAGAACCAGAAAACCCTAAGTCTTCCGCAAGAATTTGAAGATCTATCTCTGGTGAAAGACTACCTTCTCAGCTCATAGCCTCTAGTATCCAAATCGATGATACACGAACCTAAAGCTTATTTCAGCTGTTCGTCGATCTAGAAGCCACTCTCTCATTCCCTATCCCTCTAACCCTAAGCTCAACAGAATATACTTATAGCTTAGACGAAGGAGTTCATATTTGAACCCAATCCTTATTGTAAAAGGACTCCTTCATAGTTGGAGAAGTTTGTCAAACACTTTAGTTTGATGCCTTTGTAAACTGGGACTTGCTCAGTATAATCCCCAAGCCACGGCTTTGTCCTGTGCACAAGCTGACTGAGACTAACTCAGTATAATAAATAGCCTCCTGAACTTTTCGGGACAGTGGACGTAGGATCGATTAATATCCGAACCACTTTAAAAATTTGTGTCTTGTTATTGCTTTTTGATTACTGTTGCATTGATTTTACTGTTCATACTGAAAACCTACTTTAAAATCATACAACTGTCTCAGCATACTGAACTGTCTATTTGCTGAACTGAGACTTGCTAAAAGGGTTTTTTCCACTCAACTGATTTGGGCCTACACTTTTCCGCACCGCTGAACTCTACCTATTTGATACTGAATTCTGACTCAGTCAGCTAGCAGATCTCAGTAGAGTCAGACTCTTTGCCACACATGATTCAGAACAGCTATTTGGTTTGCTGAATTATTTCAGTACGACACTTTCCTGAACAGGACTGTTCGTGTTCGAAGTTGAGAAAATCGGAGTCAGGTGTATTCACCCCCCCCCTCTACACCTGACCGTACACTCGGGACCAACAATTGGTATCAGAGCCAGGTTGTTCAACTAACCACCTGAGTTCTATAAGACTCTCGTCGTTCTGAAACTGGTCTACTTGAACGGATCCGGAAAATCGTTTTCACTGCATATCACTCTACATTCATATCATTATTCTTCATGGCTGATATGTCAGGTATAAGGATGGTACCTATGTTCTCAGTAGAGAACTTTGGGGTATGGCGGGTCAGGATGGAAGCACATCTGACCTCCCTCCACGATAGTATGACTGAAGTACTTGAGGAAGGGCCTATCGTTCCTATGATCGATAGCGTCGTGACTCGGGATGCAGCTGCTGGAGGAGGAATGGTGACCGGGAAGAAGATTCCCAAAGACAGAAGTCTCTTCACTCCCGAGGAGAAGAAACTTCATAACTTAGACCGTGTCGCCAGAAACGCTATACTAACCACCTTAATTGATTCGTACCTTGGCAGCGTTCAGGAATGCAAAACTGCAAAGGAACTCTGGGACGCTCTAGCGCTACTGAGTCGGGGGACTCAGAAGATAAAAGCTAACAAACTAGCGCTGGAACTCCAAAAGCTGGAAAATTTATCTCTCATGCCTGGTGACAAAATAGAAGATCTAAATGTCAGATTCATGAATCTGATGAACTCCATCAACAGGATGGGAAAGACATTCAGCAATCGAGAGATGAATCTCAAGATACTGAGGGCACTGCCGGACGGACACTGGACACCTTTTGCCACTTTATTGCGTCATTCTGATTTAGATGTTGTCTCTCCTGACCATATCTTTTCAGAACTTCAGGCTGAAGAGTTTGAGTTCGACAGACCTCAACGAAAGCAAAGAGCTGAAGCTGACAAAACAATTGACCATGCTTTCAAAGCATCAGTCAGCGCAGCATCTCCCGCGACGAGCAAGACAACGAGTAAGGCCGAACCTTCACTCAACGACTTACAAGAAGGAAGTCTCGCTCAGAAGTACGCAGCTGCTCGTCGTGAAGTATCGAAGGAGAAGGAGAGGCGCGAAAAACCGACTAAAGCATACCGAGACACAAAAGGTAAGTCGGATTATACGCCAAAACGCACTCCCGACTCACAATCCTCCGAATGCGAAAAGAAGGATGACTCAAGCACCATCAAAGGATAGCGAAAACAAAGAAGAAAGAGTCATCGCTTGCTACAACTGCAAAAAGCCAGGACATTATCAATATGACTATCCTGAGCTCAGTAGTGCTGAACGCGCAGCACGCAAGGCAAGGAGAGAGAAATTCGCCAAAAAGAGACAATCGATATTGCAGGGCGAAATCTCGGACGACTCGAAAGAAGTCAACTCCTTCATGGATTCATTGGATGATGAAGCGGCTTTTATGGCCTTAGAGCTTGAAGGCGAAGAAGCTGCGAAAAGTGCCTAATGGCGGGGAGAAGAAGATGAGGTAAATTCTCATGAACCACTTAACTCCTCTTCACACTGCACACACGACACTATTTCGAGGTGCGGATGAGAATTTGGACGTTGCTACCACTTATGAATAAGCGTTAGACGAACAAATTCGGATGAGTCTGCAGCTCGGTAAGACTCTTCGAGGAATGGATACCCCGAAAGTGGAGAATCGAGAGACTTTCTCGGGAGAGTCGGGCCGCTGCGAAGCCGAAGGACTTGTGTTGAGACTCGGGGAGGAGATAAACTCTCCGATGGCCAAGTCTCGGCATCAAGAAGATCGAATTTCGGTTTTGACCAATGACTTAACTCGAAAGATACTTGGCCGAGTCTACGAAGCAAGAACTGTCGGGACTTCGGACCAAGCACGACACACCGAAAAAGAGTGATGATGTGCGGAAGAGCACGATGGCCGAGCGTTACATGGGCGCCGAAAAGAAGGCTGGAGGCTATGCTTGCAAGCAACAAGCCCAAGCACCGTAAGGAAGGACTTGGTTTCAACTAGGAAACTTCCTCATCCGCCCCCGTACACTCGAAGTGCGTCTAACCGATAGGTTTGTTCGAGGGGAAACAATCAATACAAATGTTCGAACCCCTCGGCAAAGAACAAACAAAAGATGAAAGCACCTCATCCTACGCATCGGATTCGACCGAGAAGATCGGACCAAGACACCCCGGTTCGGTCAAGGGGGAACTAGCGAGTTAAGTGGGGCGATCGGTATGGACCACCTCGGTTGACACATCCAGGCTCGGTATGGGTCATATTACTATGATCCTATAGTCGAGAAGAGGTTCCAAGAGTCAGAAAAAGAAGAAAATCGCACAAAAGGCAAAGGTCAACAGTCCGCGACTCGAAGATCCGGACTCCCGAACCCGAACGACTTTAAGAAGTCGGTTTTGACCAATCCGGTGGTCAAGTATGTTGACTCAAGTGGAAAGAAACATGCAGAAACCACCGGGGTTGTTAGGCGATTTGGGTTACTAAAACTAACATCTAAGAACCCAAAAGCAAAATAAAGGGTACTCGAATATAATTACGTTTTGCGGGTGCACAAAGATCCTTGGTATGTGGACAGTGGATGCTCAAGACATAAGACGTACCAAAGGAACCTACTGAAGAATTATATAGCTGAAGAAGGACCCAAAATCGAGTTTGGAGATAATGCAAAAGGCTATACAAGAGGAAATGGAGCACTCAGCATTGGAACTGCCATAGTTCCTAGAGTATCATTTGTTGAATGACTTCAGCATAATCTTCTCTCTGTTAGTCAATTCTGTGATAACTCGAATAGAGTGATTTTTGACTCTGGTTTCTGTGATGTCATTGATAAATCCACAGGGAAAACAGTGTTATCAGGTTCGCGTAAAAAGAATATATATGTAGCTGACTGGAACTCAGCAGAACCTGAAGCTTGTCTGTTGGCGAAGAACGACAACCGTATGGGATGGCTTTGGCATAGGAGACTCAGCCACCTCAACTTCAAAACGCTCAACAAACTAGCAAGGAACACTCTAGCAAGAGGACTGCCGAATGAAGTATTCAGCAAAGACACTCAGTGTGAAGCATGCCTGAAGGGAAAGCAAACAAGGAATCAAAATCCACCTGTTCCATCTCCTTCCACCGATGGAATCCTTCAGTACTACATATGGATTTGTTCGGTCCGGTCTCTCCAGTGATGATCAGAGGCAAGAAGTATGCTTTAGTGGTCATCGATGACTACTCGCGCTACACATGGGTCATATTCATTGCCAACAAGTCTGATGTCAAAACAGAGTTACCAACGCTTCTGAAAAAGCTCAGTGTCGAGAAGAACACCAAGAAAATCAAAATTCGTTCTGACAGAGGAACTGAGTTCCTTAATTCCATGGTAGAGGAGTTCTGCAAAACCGAAGGGATTGAGCACGAGACATCTGCTGCGCGCACCCCTCGCAGAACGGGGTTGCTGAACGAAATAATCGCACACTTAAAGACGCAGCAAGAACTCTACTCGCAGACTCAGGACTCCCAACCAAATTCTGGGCAGAAGCAACTGACACTGCATGTTATACTCAGAACCGATCTCTACTGACAAAGCAGCATAAGAGAACACCATATGAACTATGGAACGGCAGGAAGCCTTCTTTATCTTATTTCCATATCTTTGGTTGTTCGTGCTTTATTCACAATAATGGGAAAGATCAGCTGAAAACTTTTGATAGCAAGTCAGATCAGGGAGTATTCTTAGGATACTCTCGAGTCAGCAAAGCTTTCAGAGTATTCAACTATCGGACCCTTTGCGTGGAAGAAAGCCCTCATGTTATTTTTAATGAGTTTGCTACTGAAGACAGGAGCAATAACTCTAAGTCTGTATCTGAGGACATTAGTACGAAGCTATAGGATCTGAACCTAAAAGACAAACCTGAAAGGATCCAGCTTTGTTGGGATGATGATTCAGATGAAGAAACTGAAGATAAGCCAACTGAATCTGAACCAGCAACGCAAGTAGCTGAACAGATTGACCCTCTTGAGTCAATCCCAGGTAACTCAGGTCGATGAAGAAACCGTAGAGGTAACTGAGACCACTACTGAGAATAACAACTCAGGGGGAACATCTATTAATGTTCCTGAGCTGAATGCCCCCGAACACGGGAAACTTCGGTAGATCACACTCTCATTACTGAATTGCTTCAATCTCAGAATAGTACAACTGAAATGCCTAACTCACCTACTATCTGTGTTGATCAAATTCCAGAAGAGCTGAAACATCGTAGATTGTGGCTAGATGCTCACACTCTTGATCTAATCATTGGAGATCCTTCAGCAAAAGTCAAGACAAGATCCAGATTCTGTCAAGGAGAAAGTGCATTATATTCCTGCTTCTTGTCTACTGAAGAGCCTCAGACGATTGAGGATGCACTTAAAGATCTTGGCCCGGATCATAGCTATGCAGGAGGAGCTGAATCAGTTCACGAGAAACGAAGTTTGGGAGCTTGTTGACAGACCCCGGCATCAACACGTCATTGGAACAAAATGGGTCTTCAAGAAAAAGCGAGATGAAAACAACGTTAGAGTAAGGAACAAAGCAAGGCTCGTGCGAAAGGCTACTGTCAAGCTGAGGGAATAGATTTCGATGAGACATTCGCTCCAGCTACAAGATTGGAGGCAATCAGACTATTCCTAGCCTACGCAACACATCAAAGATTCAGAGTCTATCAAATGGATGTGAAGTCTGCGTTCCTGAACGGTGTACTGAAAGAAGAAGTCTATGTAGAACAACCGCCCGGCTTTCAGCAGGGACATCAGGTTTATAGACTCAGAAAGGCTCTATATGGGTTAAAACAAGCACCCAGGGCTTGGTACGATACCCTGTCAGGGTTCTTCTTCAGAAAGGTTTTCAGAAAGGCAAAGTAGATCGCACGCTGTTTAGCATTCAACTGGAAGACGACTTATTACTCGTGTAGATCTATGTAGACGACATTATCTTCGGATCAAAGAACGTTGTCATGTGTCACCAGTTTGAGAAAATGATGAAGGACAAGTTTGAGATGTCAATGATGGGTGAAATGAACTATTTCCTCGGCTTTCAAGTCAAACAATCTGAAAAGGGAACGTTCATTAACCAAGGCAAATACACTCGAGACCTCATCAAAAGATTCGGTTACACATCCGGCAAACCTATCAAGATCCCGATGAACACGAATATGAAAATCGATCTTGATAAAGAGGGAGTATCAGTAGACCAAACTGAATTTCGTGCAATAATTGGTTCCTTATTATATCTAACAGCTACTCGTCCTGACATAACTTATGTTGTAGGTATCTGCGCTCGATTTCAGGCGAATCCTAAGCAGAGCCACATGGACTCAACAAAGAAGATTCTCCGCTACCTCAGAGGCACACCTGACATAGGTTTATGGTATCCAGCTGATGATAATATTGAACTAACTTGCTATTCTGATGCTGACTATGCAGGATGTAGAATTGACCGAAAATCAACTTCAGGAACTTGTCAGTTCCTAGGCAGTAAGCTGTTCTCATGGTTTTCAAAGAAGCAGCACTCAGTAGCCACGTTAACTACTGAAGCTGAATACATGGTTGCCGGAAGTTGTTGCGCCCAAATCCTTTGGCTGAGACAGCAGCTAAGAGACTATGGCGTCACTCAGAATGAAGTGCCGATACTCTGCGACAGTACCAGTGCTATTGCAATCACTCAGAACCCTGTACTTCACACGAGATGCAAGCACGTGGACATTAGGCATCACTTCATTCGTGACCATGTCGAAAAGAAGGATATCAGGATGGAAAAGATCCATACTGACAAACAAAGGGCTGATATTCTGACCAAGCCTCTAGCTGAATCCAGATTCAAAGAACTTTCAGTAGATCTAGGTCTGCTGGACCCTACTGACCCCAGTCAGTAAGAGTCTTCAAGAGATGACCATTTCAGTAAGGGGGAATGTTCACTCTCAGTACTGAGTATAACCAGTACGTAGACAATCAGCAACCATCTACATGAGGTATCAGCTAACTACTATGTTCAGCTGACAGGTTTGCATATCTCTACTCAGTAGTAACTAATAGAACAGTAGTATGCACTTATAATTCAGATTCAGCATGGTATTAATTATCTTAAAGTTTGTCATTTAATGAAAACGACTCTCATTTAATGCACGACATTCTATGCATAAGTTTGCTGAATTCTGCCACGCATTTAATGCATGTCCACTCATAGTTACTACTTAGGCAAGTTACAACTGGCTTTGACTTAGGCGGCTACTGTGATCATTACCTTCTTTATAATATCCAATCTTAACTGTCCATATCATAAAGCAGATTTAAATTTGGCCTTTGATCGAAAACTGTTCACCTTCACGTCAGATATATATTTTCGATCATATCTTAGAAACCGCCATTAGTATATCTTCAAATTCTTGCTCCGTAAATTCTGAGATCTCTAGCAATCCTTTACTTGCTTCTTATCTTCTCTATTCTCAGAATTTTATCGGTATGATTATTAAATCTGTTACTATACTTCATTATCTCTTTTCAGTATCGCTATGCTAACTGTTTTATGAACAAACGATAATGATAATCTTTTCTTGTGGCAGATAAAATGGCAAATCTTTCTCTCGTCTCCCCAAGGAACATGCGGAAATCTTAGACAAAGACCGTGTGCAGTGCGAACCCGGTCATGGAGTTTGGCGCTGCGACCTTGACTTCATGGACGAGATTTTCTCGTATCCGAAAGCGTGCGGATTGGAGCAGTTCCTCTCAAGGAAGCCTACCTTCTTCCTTCCTCGACAGTGTCTCGAGATATACCTCAACTTCGGATTCGATATCCGGAGACATCATTGGACGTTTTGCCGTCCACTCCATAAGCGATGCCTCTATGCGGGAAAGCGGATCTCAATTAAAGAAGCGCGAGGAGAAGCTTCGCTTTGCTGCTTGAAGGAGTTAGCGATGTTGGCTACAACGATGACGAGGATAGACGACTATCTATCTATATTCTGCGGAAAGCCTACCACATTCGGAGCGGCCTTCCCAAAGAACAAGTATCTTTGCCCCGGATTAGTG
Organism: Lavandula angustifolia; assembly: GCA_028984105.1. Taxonomy (NCBI): domain Eukaryota; kingdom Viridiplantae; phylum Streptophyta; class Magnoliopsida; order Lamiales; family Lamiaceae; genus Lavandula; species Lavandula angustifolia. The sequence continues at coordinate 17,405,835 of CM054806.1, read as the reverse complement.
CACTAGCTTATATAGTCACGCGGCTACTAACAAGCCAAGCGGGTTCATTCGATCAAGTATCGAGACCCAAGATCCGACTCATGATGGCAATATATGACAAAGCAAAAATCAAGCTGGACGGAGTTCTTCCTTCGAGAGTTCATGGTTCAAGTGCCAAATTTGATAAGGCAACGTGCAACTGACGATAAAAAAGGCTAGTTGTATGGACCGAAGCTGTCCCATTATGATACAAGATATACGTGGAGATGACCGAGATCACCTTTGAAGATAAAGTACACTTTAATGTAAAGAAGATCGGGTTCCATAACGGGCAGTTTGCTCTTCGGCGGATCGGTTCGGGACCATCGCTTCGGCAAACCACGCCTACCAAGAAGAGGTCTCCTCTAGCGAAAATTTCTAAGACATCGGCTAAACGTGCGAAGAGAGCCATCGTTGATGTCCCTCTTGAATCCGAGGCTGTATGCCGGAGGAAACTGCTTGAACAACCAAGCTGCTGAACAGGCTCGAACATGCTGCTTGAACGACTACTCGGCCTATGCGGCTAATAGATGAGTCGAGTCCTCCAGGGAGACTCATTCGGTGGAGAAGGCCGTCTCCAGCTGAGCGGACACAAGAAGTGGATCAAGGGGTTCCAGTGAACCTAGCCGAGTGCGATATACAAACTACTGGAAAGCCCGCTTGATATTCCACCACTCGGCACTTTGCCATCTCGCTAAAAACAGGACGTCCGCCATAGATCTTGACGACTCGAAATGGTGTACGAGCAAGAATCAATCGGAATGGAAGCCTCGGCGCTCGAGATCTCAAGCATTCCGAGAGATAGGCGACCAAATACCGGAGATCGCTGGGCCACCAAGACTTGGTGTTAATTGCTAGACGAGGCCGGACTCGACGAGGCCGGGCTCCACATGCTCCTAAGGTTCCGGGAGTGGCACCCGCGGCTTCGCCTCATCCTTCACTACTCCTGTGACCAATTACATCGGGAGGAGCGGCACCTAAGGCGGCGAATAGGCTACTCCGGGTATGCGGCCTAGTTAACTTCGATGATCCGAGGGCCGCGATGCGCCTTGCTTGCACAATGAGACAACGCGACTTCGAGCTCGGCCCCCTCGGATGGGTCGACCACGACGGTCGAGGACCCGCCCCATGATTCGAGCCACAGGAAGCCGATGAGGGAGTACCCGGACAAGGATTCAAGCTGCTTGAAACTTTTGATCTACCGCTCGGTATCCTTGGGCTGTGAAGTCGGCGGTGGTACTTCAACGTCTGCGAGCTGCTCGGCTCTTGCTAACATCTCGGTGTGAAGTAGCGCCCGGCCCCCAAGGCCGACGCTCAAAGTCCATGGCTAAGGCATCGAAAAGCCAAGGACCTCGAAACGAGCTCTAGCCAAAGCTGTCCATAAAGTATGGAAGAAAGCTGCTTTGAAGCCACTAGCGGCCCGAGCTTCGGGGCTGAAAACCTCTCTATCAGGCTTCGTTTGCCCACGATGTCTCTTCAATTGTCTCAAATGCGGCGGCAAAGCGAGAGATAGGACTTTGAAGATCCGCTCGGAGTGATTCGGGAGGGACGGACCAAAGCGCTTGAAGAATTCAAGGCCTCTCGATCCACTATCTTGAATCGGTCTCAAACCTATCCCGGGCCAGCGAGCTCGGACTCAATAATATTCAACAAGCTCACGGAGGATAAGGTGTACGAGAAGGCGACGGAATTTAAGGGCTGCGGTGAACTCTCCCACAAGAAATACGGTGAAGATCTTGCTTCTTAGAGGAATGTGCTGCATGAGGCGACGACAAAAATCAAAGACAAACTCGACTCTCTGTCAACCTCTTACAAAAGCCTAGACCTAAAGGTATCCACTCCGACTACGGTAATAATTGATGATGCCAAAAAGGGGGAAGGAAAGGATAAAAGGGAAGAAAAGAAAGGCAGGTGAAAAAGGGGATAAGTCGACCCCCCAGTGACCCCGACTAAACCCTCGGCCAAATTCACTAAGGGGGAAGCTCCATTGAAGCCCGCCAAGAAAATCGGGTCGATAGCGAGACGCAAGCGAAGTTCGGACTATTGCTTTGCTACGAGGACCAGTGAAGAGACCTAGGGTGTCTCCGTTGCCGGAGCACAGCGCAGACCGGCCCAAGTGGCTCCGGAACGGCTACTCACGCAACCCGGACTCCTACCGATATTGTTAAGGAGGTTGCTGAGTATGCTGAATATGATGATTCAGAAGAGGAAGAAGCCCCTCTACCACCGCCTGTTCCAGACAAAGGAAAGAAAGTACTGGAACTCCCGACCCCTCCAGCAAAGAAATCAAAGAGATATATTTCTACTGAAGAGGAGGCTCAGATAGCAGCTGACGAGAAGCTTGCTAGGGAGATAGGCAAAGCTGAGGCTGCCAACAAGCCTAAAGGAAAGACCTCTCAAGGCAAAACTAAGGCACCAGCTCGAGGCGGAAAGAAAACTGCTAGGTTGCCTCCAAGGAAGCTCAAGATTCATGATGATGAAGATAGAGAAAAGGAAAAGGAGCAACAACAGAAGAAAACTGAGAAGCAGGGTACATCCAAAGAGAGATCCAGTACCCCTGCTGACTCAGAAGACTCTCCCCACCAGCCTTCCTATATGAGATCCAAAGAACAAGATGCTGAGATCGAAGCCATTTTTGCTCAGATGGATATGTATCTCTACAGAGGAGAGGAAGCCAGACAGATAGAAGCTGCCAGACAGAGAATACATATGGCAGACCTTGAGGCACTGAGAATTCGTACTGAACAAGAGGCCAGGCTAAGAGTACCTTCAAAAGTTGATATTCCTTATCGATACAGAAGGTTCAGGAAGCCAGCTGATCTGAAATCGCATAGATGGCCAAGGACAGACGATTGGATGCTCGCTCGGTTTACTCGAGAGATGGGAATCCGCAAAGATAGAGTTTATCAAGCGCAATTATTTACGGAGTTTACGGCCGGACAAGGCTAAGGCCCGATGCTTACACATAATGGATGATGATAACAGAACCAGATCTATACGTATACTTGCATAAAGTTGTGTCTGAAGGTATAGAAGTTAGTGTTCCTGAGCCCAGAATCATACCTCGCCAAGAAGAAATGATGACTCAGTCCATCATGGAGTAATAGAAAAAGAAGTGAAGAATGCTACCGCAAACAGAGGACTTGAAGAAGATGAGCCGGCGGACTTATTTGAATACACGAAGGCGAGGAAGAACTCATACGAGAATGTATGGCTTGCCCCTACACGAGTCGAGAATCGCAAAACTTTATGGACAGGATCAAGCAGTACAAGCGTTCTTAGTATTAGATTTCTTTATCTTCCTAGCTTAGAAAGAGATGTAATGTACTGAACTTTCATATCTTATATATACATTCTCTTTTGGCTTAGACAATATCTTATTGTCTAAACAGCCGTGTTTGTTTTATGCTTAAACACTCAGAATCACTGAAGTGATTGCTGACTCACAGACTCACTTTATCTTACTTCTCAGCTTATTGCTTCTCTAGATCTGATAGTCTAGTTGTTGTGTTTCGGGGGAATTGTTTAGATAGAGGGAAATTGTTTTGCCCTGATCCCCTTAGTAGACTAGAACTTGAAGAACAAACTCCACTGATCCTACTTGTAATAATGTAAGGAGCTCTTTTTCTGATAGTTTAGTGTTAGCATAGATGATAGGTTTTGGCATCATCAAATAGGGGGAAATTGTTGGGTGATGATTTTATCCTCGTATTTGTTATACTTAGTGGGAAATGATTACGTCTTTGACCGGCCGTAAGCTCGGTAGCCTCGTGCTCTGTACCTATCTGAAGATTTGAAGATCCCAAAACTCTATCTTGATTGATGAACCATTCCCGTGTAATTGTTTTGTCTCTGGGGTTTCAGACTCAGTAGACACTCTGCTCTGGTTAAGGCGGTCAGTAGCTTATCAGCCTCAGCACCGAGTAGAAGACTCGGTATTTCTTGGACTCGGCGGGAGCGATATGCGAAGGAGTCAGTAGAACTGAACTCAGCAGGAGTAGTTCACTGAACTCAGAGCTGACCATCAGTAGAGTACCCTCAGCTGTCTCTCTATTGAATGAAGATCAGACTCAGCAACGGCAGACAGTCTTCTGAACTGTCAGACACCTTTTGAATATACAATCAGTATTGTCAAGTACGAGGAAAAGAGAAGTCAGCTTCAGTATGCCTCGAAGTTTGTTCCATCTCAACCACTCCATAATCCTCAACAAATGACAAGTATACACGTGTCTCTACCTACTAAAGCTACAAGTCAACATATTTCCAGAAAAGGAGGGAAAGGACAACTTTTTACATCCTTTAAAAGAGCCGTTAGCTACCAAAAGAGAGAGAAAGGAAGATCGTCTCCAATGGATCTTTTCCAATCTCTGCTTTATAAATAGAGGGACATCTCAAGCCTTGAGAAGAGGACACAAGAGAGAGAGACGAATGCGCATAAGCTTAACGACGAAAACAAACACAAGCATTCAAACGAGCTAGAACCAGAAAACACTAAGTCTTCGGCAAGAATTTGAAGATCTATCTCCGGCGCAAGACTACCTTCTCAGCTCATAGCCTCTAGTATCCAAATCGACGATACACGAACCTAAAGCTTATTTCAGCTGTTCGTTGACCTAGAAGCCACTCTCTCATTCCCTATCCCTCTAACCCTAAGCTCAACAGAATATACTTATAGCTTAGACGAAGGAGTTTATATTTGAACCCAATCCTTATTGTAAAAGGACTCCTTCATAGTTGGAGAAGTTTGTCAAACACTTTAGTTTGATGCCTTTGTAAGCCGGGACTTGCTCGATATAATCCCCAAGCCACGGCTTTGTCACGTGCACAAGGCGGCCGAGACTAACTCGGTATAATAAATAGCCTCTCGAACTTTTCGGGACGGTGGACGTAGGATCGATTGATATCCGAACCACTTTAAAAATACGTGTCTTGTTATTGCTTTCGATTCTTGTTGCATTAATTTTACTTGTTCATGCCGAAAACCTACTTTAAAATCATACAAGCTGTCTCGGCCATCTTGAAGCTGTCTATTTGTTGAGCGAGACTTGCTAAAACGGTTTTTTCCACTCAGCCGATTTGGGCCTACACTTTTCCGCACCGCCCGAACTCTACAGTTTGATGCGAATTCGACTCGGTCGGCTAGCAGATCTCAGTAGAGTCAGACTCTTTGCCACACACGATTCAGAACAGCTATTTGGTCTGCTGAATTATTTTAGTACGGCACTTTCCTGAACAGGACTGTTCGTGTTCGAAGTTGAGAAAATTGGAGTCAGGTGTATTCACCCCCCCCCCTCTACACCTGACCGTACACTCGGGACCAACAGTTTTTAGCATGAATCGAAAAAACCTTTTGAATAAAATGACTAAGCAATTTTAAATTAAATGTTTATTTAAATTCCATTAATTTGGATATTAAACACTTAATCGGACCTCGATTAATTGGGCTCTACACAAAAGTAGCAAGACTATGCTAGTAAACGTCCACCTGTGTGTCTTGCATGCATCTTCGAGCAACCAGTTTTGTAAGATGAGTTTTCTAAAATAATATTTAATTATTGTTGAGTAGTGGGAGCGAAGCCGTAAATGTCCACCTGCATGGCTTGCGTGCCTAGTAAACACGAGTACTCTAGAAGATAAAAATTAAATCGGATGGCTAATTAGATCAAATTGAATGCGGCATGGTTCTCGTAAGTATGTCAATGTCGAGAATTTGATTCTAATTTGGTCAAATTAATCGTCAATGCTTAAATATTACCACATGTACAATTCACTTCTCTCGAAGTCCCTTCTCGGGTTTTAATAGAGACATGGTCCAGAATATCGAACTATTAATTCCATTCGTCTTAAAAACCTAAGCGTGGATTGTAATTAAAGAGCTAGGTAAATAGCTTGGTTTAGAGTTATGCTAGTAAACGTCCACCTGCGTGGCTTACGAGTGAATTCCTCGAGCTGTTCGAGTATTTAAATCATTGGTTTTTCAAAAGGTTACAATGATGATTAATTATGAATTATGTGCAAATATAATTTTCTTACATGCCTAGGGGTGTAACGGTTTGGTTCGGTTCAGTTTCTTATGCATTTTAGGAACCGAACCAAACACATAGAAATGGTTCGGTTCGGTTCGTTCCCAATAAATGCTCTACAAAGGTCCTATAAGAACTTCTGTTTTAGGACCGCTATGTCTAAGAAGGAGTTTACTATAAGTAAGTTACTCAAATATTTGGTAGCGGTCAAAGAGGTTATAGGAAAGGGCCAGAGTGCTCAAGTTTTGAATATCCCTAGTAGCTCAAGGAATCATCCAAAAGGCGGAAACCAGAAAAAGAGGAGAAAATGTGGATAATTCAAGAAGAGCAGTGGGAGTAAGAAGACGGTCCTTACCGGCGGCATGCGAATGCCAACGGAGATAGGAAGGTTCTTAGAGTATAGTAAGAAAGGACACTGGAAGAATTATTATCCAGATGTTAAGGCAAAACAGAAAAAGACACGAGTCGCTCTTGTAACTGAGACTATTCTAGTTTCCCCTTCTACTCACTAGTGGGTAGTGGATTCGGGGGCAACTGATCATGTTTGTTACACCTTGCAAGGTTTCTTGCAGAAAAGACAATTGAGCGATGGCGAGGCGGTAGTCTCAATGAGCAATGGATCGAGAGTTCCTGCAATTGTCATTGGAGATTTACATCTATCTTTTGATAGTTCTCTTTTAGTACGTAAAGATGTTTTACATATATCTGAGTTTAGGCGAAACATAATTTTTTTTTTCAAAACTCTACACCATGGATGGTTATAAATAAAGTTTTGATAGTATCATGAAAGACGATGATTTTATCTGTGGTGGGCCATTAAGTGGATCTTTATATACTATTACTTGTAAACCGCGGCTTCCTCATCATCAAATCATAAGAAGAGAAAAGAATCTTCTAAGGCAAATCAAACTTATCTATGACATCTACGACTAGGTCACATCAGTATGAATAGGATCCAAAGGTTGATCAAATATGGATCATTGGAGTATCTCCTAATGGAACCATTTTTAACGTGCGAATCCTGCTTGGAAGGAAAGATGGTGACTAGGCCTTTTAGGACAAAATTTACGAGCCACGAAGCACTAAGTTTGATTCATTCGACTTGTGTGGACCCGTGTCTACACAAGCTCGTGGAGAGGGTATGAGTACTTCGTCACATTTACCAACGATTACTCAAGGTATGGATATGTTTTCCTTCTTCGCCACAAGTCGGATTGCTTCGTAACCTTTAAGGAATTCAAAGCAGAAGTGGAGAAGAAATTAGGTAAAGAAATCAAAACACTGCAATCTGATCGAGGTGGGGAATACCTATCCAACGAGTTCAAGGACTACTTGATAGAATGTGGGATTACATCCCAGCTGACAACACCGGGCACACCTCAGCAGAATGGTGTGTCAGAGTTGTGGAGCATATTAACTGAACCATGTGCCATCCAAGTCGGTTAACACGATTTCGGTCAAGTTGTGGAGCAGGCACAAGGCTAGTATGCACAGCATAAAGATTTGGGGGTGTCCTACTTTTGTGCTGAATAAGCAAACTGACAAGTTGGAGCCACTTTCAGAGGTTATGTTGTTTATAGGACATCCGAAGGAAACTAAGGGTGGTTATTTTTATGATCCTAAGGAAAAGAAGATTGTTGTTATCACCAACGCTCGGTTCTTAGAGGAGAATTATATTAGTAATCACAAGTCTTGAGTCGAGATCATCCTTGAGGAATTATAAGGTGATCGAGATCCACTCGCAGAGCCAGTTGTGCAAGATAAAGCACCACGAGCAACTGCACAATCTGTTGACACAGCGCCTGACACTCTTCGACATAGTTGGAGGGTGATATTTACACCTGATCTGTATATGTTCACTAGGGAGACGTCTGATCATCTCCCGATATATGAACAAGATACCATGGATCCCTGCACTTATAACGAAGCAGTAGGACATATTGATGCGAATCGCCATAGACTCGAAATTTAAATCCATAACTAATATGGATGTATACGAGATCACTGAACTACCTCAGGGTTGCAAGGCTAATGGTAGTTAGTGGGTATACAAGAGAAAAAGAAGACCAAATGGAGAGATCGTGGCATTTAAGGTCAGGCTAGTGGCGAAGGGTTTTACCCAAAAAGAAGGTGTAGATTATGAGCAGACCTTATCGCCTGTAGCAACGATCAAGTCCTTACGGATTCTCCTTGCCATAGTAGCTCACATGAACTGGTGATCGACAGATGGATGTCAAAACCGCATTCCTAAACGGTCACCTTGAAAAAGGAGGAGACATCTACATGAAACAGCTATAAGGTTATGTGAAGGAGTGCGAAGAGCATCTAGTTTGGAAGCTTAAGAAGTCCATTTATGGACTTAAGCAAGCTTCCCGGTTATGGACCAGCTTTTTGACGAGGTGGTCAAATCCTATAGTTTTGTATCTTGTCCTAACAAGGTCTGCGTGTACCGTATCTGTGTTAACGAATCAGTGGTGTTTCTAGCACTTTACGTACACGACATCCTTCTCATTGGCAACAATGTTGAAGTGTTATCAGACGTAAAGATGTGGTTATCCGAGCAGTTTCGAATGAAGGACTTAGGTGAAGCTGCTTACATCCTTGTGTTGGGATTTTGTATCTTTAGAAGCGAGTTTTTGTGCTTGTATACATGTGTTTTTGTCCTTACCATTATTTTATTCTCCTATCTGATAAATATATATATTTGCACATGTAATCCTTTATCTTGTATAAAAGTTAGATTAGTGTAGTGTGTCGAGTATCACAGAAGACTACACAAATTGGTTGAACTGACAAGATGTGAACAATTATCACAACTAAGACAACTTCAGGATAAGTTGTCGCTTTAAGCTGCAGTTTAGATACGAAGTGACTTGTCTTAGCGGCTTCTCTTTACTGGTACACTTAAGGTGGTGTATTGATGGATCACAATGAGATGTGTTCTCCAAACTGACCTTAGTGGAGAACCAAGATCTCGGTGACTTAGCTGGTCTTAAGCTTGGTAAGACTTCAGCTGAACGTCATCGCGACCGGATCTACGTATCTTGTGTGTTAGTAGTTATTTTTGACTCGGGTTGGTTGTCTGTATCTTGCAACCGTATCCTGGTAAAATGGGTTGATAATATCTCCTGAGGAACTCGAAAGGATTAGCACACTAAACCCGACCGGTTGATTAAGTTCACGTGTGTTAATGAGGTCGAGTGGTACTACTTAGGAATTTAATAAGCTGTTAATTAATTTAAGTTGTTAGTAAGCTTAATTAATTACCGGATATTTCTATCTTAAATACGTGGATCGATTAAGTCTAAAATACAAGCCCTTGCTCAATTTGGGATAAAGGGCTAAGTCAGCACGGATTCTCTAGTGGAATGAATCTGTGTTTATTAATTAATTTTGCTATGGGCTGAGCATAGATAATTAATTAATTTGAGACCTGCTTTATTTCTTTTATTAGATCACTGATCTGGCCTAATTAGTTGCCTAGTTATTTATTGTATCTTAGAAATTTTTATTAATAGATTAATGTATTTTTACATTATTTAATAATGTTATTTATCTGGAATTAATTGGTTGAGCCAATTAATTGATAAATATTAGTAGTCCAATAGATTAATTAATTATATTATACTTTAATTATGTAAAAGCCCATTAGGGATATAATTAAATTAATGGGCTATAAATATTAATATAATATTGGCTCTTGAAGCTTATATATATTGTATTCTGTTCATAATCAGAATACACAAAAATCATAACTCAAGCACGCCGTTTGAGAGAGAGAGACGGTAATCTTGATTTTCTCCAGTTCTCTGACCACCCAGAGGGAGAAAAAGACCGGGACAAAAATCAGAAGATCTGACACACGAGCAACAATCAAAGCTGCAACAACATACGAAGGAGGAAGGTAATCGATTCTTCCCCTCTAATTTCTATCAATTGGTACCAGACTATGGTTTAGGCTCTGGGTGTTGGTTTTAGAAGCAAGTCTAGGGTTTATTTCCGTCGTTATCGGGCTATTTTCGTGTTTGGGGAGGCTTGCGAGCCACTGTTTTGACCCCTCTCTACTGTATTTTTTTTCTCGTGAGAAAATCCACGAGTAGATAATAGGGCCAATGTCATTTATTTGTACTATAATTAGTTCGACGGGCATGAAAAATGAGACGAAGAAGAAAGCCCTATTTTTGTCGAAAAACCCTAGTTTTCTAGGTGTTGGTCCCGAGAGAACGTTCAGGTGTAGAGGGGGGGGGGGTGAATACACCTGAATCCAATTTTCTCAACTTTGAACACAAACAGTCCTGTTCAGGAAATTGCCGTACTGAAAGAATTCAGCAGACCAAATAGCTGTTCTGAATCATGTTTGGCAAAGAGTCGACTCTGCGAGATGCGCTAGGGCGGCGAGTCGAGTTCGGTATCGGCGAGATAGAGTTCGGTGGTGCGGAAATGTGTAAGCCCAAATCGGTTGAGTGGAAAACGTTTTATCAAGAGCGGTCTCAATTCGGCGGAAAAAACGATTCGGTATCTTTGAGACAGTTGTATGATATTAAAGGATAATTTTCAGTATGAACAGTTAAAATCAATGCAACAGTAAATAAGAGAACAGGTAAGAGACACAGATTTTTTTAAAGTGGTTCGGATACAGAGGATCCTACGTCCACTATCCCGAAAGGTCAGGAGGCTATTTATTATACTGAGTTAGTCTCAGTCAGCTTGTACACGGGACAAGCGGCGTCTTGGAATTTATACTGAGCAAGTCTCAGTTTACAACGGTTATAAAACTAAAGTGTTTGACAAACTCTCCAACAGTGAAGGAGTCCTTTTACAATAAGGATTAGGTTCAAATATGAACTCCTTCATCTAAGCTATGGATATGATCGGTTGAGCTTAGGGTTAGAGGGACAGGGAATGAGAATGTAGCATCTAGAACGACGAACAACTGAGTTATAGCTATGGGTTCGTGTTGCGTCGTTTGGATACTAGAGGCTTGTATATAGGTTCAGCTTGGTTCCCTTATGAGCTAGGATGTAGTCTTTCGTCGGAGATAGATCTTCGAGTTCTTGCGGAAGACTTAAGCTTTTCGGATTGCTCGTTTGACTGCTCTTTTCTTGTTTTAGTTCTCTTTCCTTGTTTGCTCGTGAAGTAGCAGTCGTAGTTGTTCTTGTAGTAGTTGTTGTAGTGCTTCAAAAACTTGAATCATCCCTCTATTTATAGAGAAGAGATTGGGAAAGATCCGTTGGAGACGATGATCCCTTTCTCACTCTTTTGGTAGCTAACGGCTCTTTTGAAAGAGGTGACAGTGTCCTTTCCCTCCTTTTCTGGAAATATGTTGACTTGCAGCTTTAGTAGGTAAAAAGGCACGTGGCTGCATGTCATTCGTTGAGGTTTTGCAGAGTAGTTGAGACAGAACAGACTTCGAGGCATCATGAAGCTGACTTCTCTCTTCCTCGTATTTGACTATGCTGATTGTCGTTCAAAAGATCGGCGAGTTCGGAAGGCGCTTGCCGTTGCGAGTCGATCTGTAGAAATCTTGAATTTACTCTGCGAAGGTCGGCTCTTAGTTCGGTGAACTACTCTGTTGAGTTCGGTTCCGGCGACTCCTTCGATATCTTGCTCTGCTTGAGTCCAATATCTCTCGAGTCTTCTACATCAGTGCTGAGGGCGATAATCTGCGAATGCCTAAACCGGAGCGAGTGTCTTACGAGTGCGAACCCTCGAGAGACAAACAATTATAATGGAATAGTTCACCAATCGAGATAGGGTTTTGGGATCTTCAAATCTTCAAACAAGTTCGGTGCGAGGCTACTTCGAGCTTTGGTCGATTCTGAGAAGATAGAATCATTTCCCACTAAGTATGATTGTGCTGAGGATAGAATCATCACCCAACAATTTCCCCCTATTTGATGATTCCAAAACCTAACACCATCTATGCTAACAATAAACATCTCAGAAACAGAGCTCCTTACAATATTACAAGTAAGATCAGTGGAGTTGTTCTTTAAGTTCTAATCTACTGAGAGGATCAGGGCAGAAACAATTTCTCCCTAAACAACAATTTCCCCTGGAACAGCTAGTCTAACAGAATCTATAAAAGCAACGACTGACAAGTAAATAAACGTGAGCGTGTGAGTCAGTAATCACTTCAGTGATTCTGAGTGTTAAGCATAAGACAAACATGGCTATTTAGACAATAAGATATTGTCAGAGCCAAAAGAAGATGTATATATAAATATGAAATTTCAGTACAGTACATCTCTTGCTAAGCTAGGAAGATAAAGAAACTAAGACTAAGAATGCACATGCTTGCTTGATCCTTGTCCATAAAGTTACTGCGATTGTGTCTCGGGAAGGAGCGGTCCATACATCCTGTAAGTATACTTCCTCGGCTTCGGATATTCGGCAAAGTCGGTGGCTCATCTTCTTCAAGATCTCGTAGGCGGCAACATCCTTCACTTCTTTCTCTATTACTCCATAATGAATAGAATCATCAAGTCTTACGGGTGGTGGTAGAATTGCAGGCTCGGGGACTTGGACAATGATATTCTCTTTCACAGCTTGTACCAGGTAGGCATATAAGTCCGGTTCAGTAATCCTCATTCATTCAACGTAGGCATCTGCCTTTGTCATGTTTGGCCAGAATCTCCAAAAATAGTTCCTCTTGATGAATTCTATCTTACGTGATTCCCATCTCTGTGTAAGGCGAGCGGGAATCCATTCATCCGTCCTAGGCCATCTTTGCATTTTCGAGATCTGTTGGCTTCACGAACCTACGTATTTATATGGAATGTCAGCTTTTGAGGGTACTCTCACCCTGGCCTCTTGTTCAGTACAGATTCTCAGTGCTTCAAGGTCTGCCATATGGATTCTCTGCCTGGCAGCCTGAATCTGTCTTGCCTCTTCTCCTCGGTATACATACTTATCCATCTGAGCAAATATAGCTTCAATCTCGGCATCTTGTTCCTTAGTTCTTGTGTAGGAGGGTTTGCGAGGCGGCGATCTTACGAGTCGGCGGGGGTACTTGATTTGTCTTTGGACGTACCACCTTTCTCGGTGTCTGCTTGTTGTTGCTACTCCCTATCATCATCATCTTGAATTATCAGGCTTTACGGGAGGCAACCTAGTCGTTGTTGACTTCTTTTACGCCGCGAGTTGGGGCCTTTGTCTTTCCTTTGGAAGGCTTTGCTTTAGGCTTGTTGGCTGCTTCAGCTTTGGCTAATTCCCTAGCTAGCTTCTCGTCGGTGCCGATCCGAGCCTCCTCTGCGGCGGTAACATATCTCTTTGATTTCTTTCTTTGGAGGGGTCGGGAGTTTCAATATTTTCTTACCACTTGCCTTGAACGGGGAGGTGGGAGAGGTTCCTCTTCCTCCTGCGAGTCATCTGCTCGGCATACTCGGCCAACCTCCTTAATTATGTCGGTAGAGTGCGGGTTGCATGAGTAGCTTGTTCTCACAGTTCCCGAGCCACTTGGGCCGGTCTCTGCTTGTGCTCGCGGTGAGACACCCAGGGCCTCACCGGTTGGTCTAGTAGCATGTTGTTATGCGAGCTCTGCTTGCTTTAGTTACTAACCGTGTTTTCTTTCCGACTTGATAGGGCTTCCCCCCCTTAGTTGATGTTGCGGTGGTTTTAGTCGGGGGTCGGCTTAGAGGTGACTTATCCCCTTTTCACATTTATCCCCCTTTTCCCCCTTTTTGGCATCATCAATTACGGTCGGGTTAGGAGTGGATACTTGGAGATTGAAGCTTTTCTAGGAGGCGACAACTCTTCGAGTTTGTCGTTGATCTTTGTCGGGGCCTCATGCGGCTCATTCCTCTCGAAGCGAGTTCTTCTTTGTAGAATTTGTGAGAGAGGTCGGTTGCGGCTTTAAAGTCGTTCGGCTTCTCGAAACCTTTCCTTCAAGGGCAGTTGAATATTGTCGAGTCGAGCTCGGTGGCACAGGGATTGGTTTGAGATTGATTCATTATGGGAGGGGCGAGCGGCCTTGAATTCTTCAAGCGGTTTGGCATGTCCTTCTGAATTACTACGAGGCGATTATCGAAGTCCTTTTACTGCTTGTGCCCGGCGCGTTAGAGACAATGGAGGAGACATCGGGGGCGGCGATTGTGAAATGGAAGATCTCAGCCCCTGAAGCTCAGTGTTTGTGGCTTGAGTAGTTTGCTTCCATGTTTTGTGGATGGCTTTGGCGAGAGCCTGTTACGAGTTCCTTAGCTTTTTGTGCCTTAGCCATGGACTTTAAGCGTCGGCCTTTGGGGGCTGGGCGCTACTTCAAACGTTGATTTCGGCAAGAGGCGGCGGGCTGCGGAAGTTGAAGTACCAGGTGCCGACTTCACGGGTCCAAGGATGCGGAATGGTAGTTCGGTAGGAGTGGGTGTATCCTTGTCTGGGGTTGTTCCTCATCGGGCTTTCCGGGGCTCGAATCATGGGTTGGGTCTCGGCCGGTCGTGGTCCGACCCGTGCGAAGGGGCGAGCACGAAGCTGCTTGCCTATCATGCGGCAAGGCCGGCATTGCGGCTCTTAGGTCCTCCCAGTGCCGAGGTCGGCGGTGTGAGTAGCCTATCTGTTTGCTTTATAACCGGCTCCTCTTCATGCGGTTGTTCGCGGGTGTAGTGAAGAATGAGGTGTAGGCGATTGGGCCACTCACGGAATCTTAAAAGCATATGGAGTCGGCTTTGTTTGGCAATAGTCACCGGATCGAGTGGCCGAGAAATCTCCGGTATATGCTCAACAATCTCTCGAGAATGCTTGAGATAGAATGGTTGAAGCTTCCATTCAGGCAGATTCCTCTTTAGATCTTTGTCTCCGGAGTCTTCAACATCTATTGGAGGCAGTTGTTTCTCGGCCGGATGGCATCTTCTTGGGCGGTTGAGCGTTGAGTGGGTGTCCCGAGGTTTCTAAATCGCGGCTCACGGGCCTCTTCGATCCCCGAACCCCTTGGTCCACTTCTACGGCTTGTTCGGTGGAGATGGTCTTCTCCATTGGCGGCGGAGTCTTCTCGAGGACTCGACTCATCAATCAGTTGCATCGGTTTGTCTAGGCGATTCGGCCGGTTTCGGCGGTAGCCTGCGAGTGCTTGCCTCGGATTCGATAGGCACGGCATGAATGCTTTTCTTCGGGCGCTTTGCACATTGCCTTAGGGGTTTTGCTTGAGGAGACCGTTTCTTTGTTGGCGTGGTCTTACGGCGTCACTGCTTGGCGAGGGTCTGTCCCTATCTGGCCGAAGAGCGGCCGGTTACATTGTGGAATCGACCTTCTTCATATTAAAATATAGCTTGTCGTCGAATGTGATTTGGTCGTCTCCGCGAAGTCTTGAATCATGATTGATAGCTTCGAGTCCGTATAGAAGCTTGCCTTTTGCGCTCGGCTTGCATGTTGCTTTGTCGAATTTGTCGGCTTGAGTCATGAACTCTCGGAGAAAGAACTCTGTCCAGTTAATCTTTGCTCTGTCATAGATCGCCATCATAAGGCTGTATCTTGGGTCTCGATACTTGATCGAATAAACCCGCTTGGCTTGCCCGATAGGCGTGTCGCAATGTACGCGAGGCTCGATGCGAGGTAGCATACTATTCTTTGGGAAAGCGGCTCACGAACGGCGTGGGCTTTCCGCGAGAAGATTGATAGGTAGTCATCTATCATATCGTCGTTATATCCGGCAGTCTTGACTCCTTTAGCGGGTAGAGCGAAGCTCCTCTTCGGTGCCTCCTTGATAGACATCCGCTTGAGTTGCATAGAAGCATCGCCGATAGAGTGAAGCTGCAAATCTTCCAATGATGTCGCCGGACACCAAGTACGAGTTGAGATAGATCTCGAGACACTTGTCTCGGAAGGAAGAACGTTGGCTTCCTTGAGAGAAATCCTTCCCGGACCCGATTCTCTAAGGGCGGCGAAGATTTCATCCATGAACTTCGAAATCGCGAGCATCGGATTCCATGGCCTGGTTCGCACCGAACGGTCTTTATCCGAGGATTTCCTCCATGTTCTGGGGAGCGATGGCCGAAATGTTTGTACTTGCCATTATATACATTTACAAGAGAAGTTTATCGATATCGATTTTAATAAAACGATGCGTATAGCGATTACGAAAAGAGAGAATAAATTATTGTAACGAGATCTAATGTCATACCGATGAGAAATCTGATCGTTTAAGAAATATGCAAGAGGGGTTTGCAAAAAAATAATTTCAGATTTTTCGGAGTTAAGGATTTGAAGTATGCTAATGGCAGTTTCTAAGATATGATCGAAAAATATATATCAAGGTGAAGATGAACAGTTATCGATCAATGGCCTAGTTTAAAATAGCTTTTATGAGATGGACGGTCAAGATTAAAAAGGTCTATTATAGGTAATGATCAAATTTGCTGCCTAAGTCAAAGCCAATTGTAACTTGCCTAAGTAGTAACTATGATACGACATGCATTAAATGCATGGCAGAGTTCAGCATACTTATACATGGAATGTCGTGCATTAAGTGTAAGTCGTTAATATTAAATAACAATCCTTGAGATATTAAATACGATGCTGATTCTGAGCAATAAATGCATATTACGGTCCTATTAGATACTGCGAGTAGAGATACGTAAACTATCGGTGAACATCGTAGTCGGTGATACCTCGTGTAGATGGTTATCGTCTCTACGTACTAAGTTTACTCGATGCGAGGTGAACATTCCCCCTTCTTTGAATGCTCCTCTCCACGAAACCTTTTCTTGGCCCGGAGTCGGTAGGATCCGGCCAGAACCTAGCTCTCTTGAAAGTTCTCGAATGCGGATTCGGCTAGAGGCTTGGTCGGTATATCGAGCCCTTTGTCGATCGGTGTGGATCTTCTCCATCCCGATATCCTTCTTTTCGACATGGTCACGAATGAAGTGATGTCGATGTCCGCGTGCTTGCATCTTGTGTGAAGTACGGGGTTACGAGTGATTGCGATGGCGCTTTGAGTGCTTGTCGCGAGAAGATGGGCGCTTCATTACGAATGATGTCGTAGTCTCGTAGGCGATGTCTCGGCCAAAGGATTTGGGGCGCGGCAACTTTCGGCGGCCATGTATTCGGCTTCGGTAGTTGGCGTGGCTGCGAGTCTTTGTTTCTTTGAAAACCATGAGATCGGCTTGCGCGAGGGGCGGCACGTTCACGAAGTTGACTTTCGGTCGATTCTACACCCTGCGTAGTCGGCATCGGAGTAACCATTTAGTTCTATATTATCATCGTTTGGATACCATAAACCCGTATCGGGTGTTCCTGCGAGATAGCGGAGAATCTTCTTTGCTAAGTCCATGTGACTCTACTTTGGATTCGCACGAAATCGAGCACGGGACACCTACGGCATAAGTTATGTCGGGACGAGTAGGCCATTAAATATAATAAAGAACCAATTATAGCACGAAATTCGAGTTTGGTCTCTTGATTCTCCCTCATTATCAAGATCAATTTTCATGTTTGTGTTCATCGGGATCTTGATAGGTTTGTCGGATGTGCAGCCGAATCTTTTGATGAGGTCTCGAGGTATTTTCCATGATTAATAAACGTCCCTTTTTCAGATTGTTTGACTTGGAAACCGAGGAAGTAGTTCATTTCTCCCATCATTGACATCTCGAATTTATCCTTCATCATCTTTTCAAATTGTTGGCACATGATGACATTCTTAGATCCAAATATGATGTCATCTACATAGATGCTGCACAAGTAGTAGATCGTCTTCCCGATCCGAATCTTTGAATAGAGTGCGGTCTACTTTGTGATCCGAAGATAATGTCGTCTCAAACTTGTCCTTCATCATTTTCTCAAGCGGTGACACATGACAACGTTCTTTGATCCGAAGATAATGTCGTCTACATAGATCTACACGAGTAATAAGTCGTCTTCCAGTTGAATGCTAAACGGCGTGCGATCTCGTGCCTTTACGAAAACCTTTACGAAGAAGAAACTCGAGATAGGGTATCGTACCAAGCCACAGGGGCTTGTTTTAGCCCCCATCTGAGCCTTTCTAAGTCTATATACACTGATGTCCCTGCTGAAAGTCGGGCGGTTGTTCCACGTAGACTTCTTCTTTCGATGCGCCGTTCGGGAACGCGAGACTTCACATCCATTTGATAGACTACGAATCTTTGATGTGTTGCGTAGGCGGGGGAATAGTCTAGTTGCCTCCAATCTTGCAGCTGGGGCGAAAGTTTAATCGAAATCTATTCCCTCGGTTTAACAGTAGCCTTTTGCCCACGAGTCTTGCTTTGTTCCTTACTATGGCGTTGTTTTCATCCCGCTTGTTCTTGAAGACCCATTTTGTTCCAATAACATGTTGATGTCGGGTCTATCAACAAGCTCCCCAAGCGTCGTTTCTCGTGAGCGATTCGGCTCCTCTGCATAGCTATGATCCGATCGGCATCTTTTAATGCATCCTCGATCGTCGAGGTTCGTCGGTAGACAAGAAGCGAGGAATATAAGGCGCTTTCTCCTTGGCGAGAATTTGGATCTTGTCTTTACTCTTCTTTGAGGATCTCCAATAATCGGATCGGCGGTATGAGCGTCCAACCACGATCTACGATGTTTCAGTTCTTCATCTGAAATTTGTTCAACACAGATAGTAGGCGAGTTAGGCATTTCAGTTGTACTATTATGAGATTGAAGCATTTTAGTAATAAGAGTGCGTTGGTCCCGAGTGTACGGTCAGGTGTAGAGGGGGGGGGGTGAATACACCTGACTCCGATTTTCTCAACTTCGAACACGAACAGTCCTGTTCAGGAAAGTGCCGTCTTGAAATAATTGACCAAATAGGCATTACGAATCATGTGTGGCAAAGAGTTTGACTCTGCTGAGATGCGCTGGGCGGCGAGTCGAGTCGGTATCAAACAGGTAGAGTTCAGTGGTGCGGAAAAGTGTAGGCCCTAATCAGTTAAGTGGAAAACCATTTTATGCAAGTCTCAGTTCAGCAAGTAAACAGTTCAGTATGTTGAGACAGTTGTATGATTTTAAAGAATATTTTCACTATGAACAGTAAAATCAATGCAACAGTAATCAGAAAGCAATAACAAGACATAGATTTTTAAAGTGGTTCGGATATCAATCGATCCTACGTCCCTTTGTCCCGAAAGTTCGGGAGGCTATTTATTATCTTGAGTTAGTCTCGGTCGGCTTGTGCGCGGGACAAAGGCGTGGCTTGGGGATTATGCTTGAGCAAGTCCCAGTTTACAAAGGCATCAAACTAAAGTGTTTGACAAACTTCTCCAACTATGATGGAGTCCTATTACAATAAGGATTGGGTTCAAATATGAACTCCTTCGTCTAAGCTATAAGTATATTCGGTTGAGCTTAGGGTTAGAGGGATAGGGAATGAGAATGTAGCTTCTAGATCGACGAGCAGTGAAATAAGCTTTAGGTTCGTGTATCGTCGATTTGGATACTAGAGGCTCTTCTAACGGTTTAGCTTGGTTCCCTATGAGTGAGAAGGTAGTCTTTCGCCGGAGATAGATCTTCAAGTTCTTGCGGAAGACTTAGGGTTTTTTACGGTTCTAGCTCGTTTGAATGCTTGTGTATGTTTTTCGTCGTTTAAGCTTATGCGCCTTTTCTCTTCTTGAAATGTCCCTCTATTTATAGAGCGAGAGGTTGGAAAAGATCCGTTGGAGACGATCTTCTTCTTTCTCTCTCTTTTGGTAGCAAACGGCTCTTTTGAAGTAGGTAACGGTGTGCTTTCCCACCTTTTTAGGTAAAGGTTTGGCTGCGGCTTTAGCGGGTGAGAGGACACGTGTGTTCTTGTCATTCGTCGAGGCGGATAGAGTGGTTGAGACAACACGAGACTTCAAGGCAAGCGAGGCTGACTTCTCTCTTCCTCGTATATGGCAATGCTTGATTTGTTTTTCAAAAGTATCGACGGTTCGGAAGGCGTCTCACCGATCTTGAGTCGATCCCGTATTCGGTAGGTAGATAGGCGAGTAATGTCTGCGAAGATCGGCTACGAGTTCGGTGAAGCTGCTCTGCGAGTTCGGTTCAGCGACTCTTTCGATATCTTTGCTCTCTGCTGAGTCGATGTGCGAGTTTTCTACTTACGGTGTTAAGGCGGATAATCTCGAGTGCCTTGATCGGGAACGAGTGTCTGCGAGTGCGAAACCTCGAGAGACAAATAACGATTACAACGGAATGGTTCACCAATCGAGATAGGGTTTTGGGATCTTCAAATCTTCTCAACATTCGAGCACTAGAGGCTGGCTTGAGCATGGTTCGATATAGAAGATAGAATCATTTCCCATCGAGTAAGACTATGCTTTGAGGATAGAATCATCACCCAACAATTTCCCCCTTATTTGATGATGCCAAAACCTATCATCTATGCTAACACTAAACTATCGAAACGAGGCTCCTTACATTATTACTAGTAAGATCAGTGGAGTTGTTCCAACAGTTCTATACTACTGAGAAAACAGGGCAAAACACAATTTCCCCCATTACATAGAAACTAGACTAGTAGAATCTAATAAAGTAATAAACTCACAAGAAAGTAAATAGAGTGAGTGTGTGAGTCAGTCATCACTTCAGTGATTCTGAGTGTTAAAGCATAATACAAACACGGCTGAATAGACAACAAGTGGTTGTCAGAGCCAAAATCAGATTTGTATATAAGAGTTATTCAGATCAGTACAATTACAAATCTTGCTAAGCTAGGAAGAATAGAACTAAGCCTAGGAGCCCTTAAACTGCTTGATCATGTCCATGAATCCTTGAGATTGCATCTCTGGCAGTGGCACTCCATACATCCGGTATGTGTTCTTCCTCAGCTTCAAGTATGCAGCAAAGTCTGCTGGCTCATCTTCGTCCAGTTCTCTCTTTGATGCAGCATACTTCACTTCAGCTTCTATTACCCCAAAGTGGATTGAGTCATCATTTCTTCTAGGTGGAGGTATGATTTTGGGCTCTGGAACACTGACTTCTATACCTTCAGATACGGCTTTATGCAAGTATATGTATTGATCAGGTTCACTTATCATCATCCATTCTGTGTAGGCATCAGCCTTAGTCATGTTGGGGCAGAACCTCCAGAAATAATTGCGCTTGATGAACTCTATCTTTGCCAATTCCCATCTCACGAGTAAATTGAGCGGGTATCCAATTATGCAGTCTTTGGCCATACGTGCGATTTCGGATCGGTGGCTTCTCCGAACCTTACGTATCGATAAGGAATATCGGCTTTTGAAGGTACTTTCGGCTGGCCTCTTCCTCGGTTCTTTTTTCTCGGTGCTTCAAGGTCTGCCTCCCGGATTCTGTCTCTGCAGCGGCTGAACTTGTCTAGCCTCTTCGCCTGCGTATAAGTATGCTGTTCATTTGGTCGAATATGGCCTCAATTTCATCATCTTGGGCTTCGGTGGCTTTACGAGGAATGTCTTCGGTTCGGCGAGGGTACTTGATTTTTCTTTTGACGTACCACGCTTCTCGGTTGCTTTGCTTCTTTTGCTCCTTCTCCTTCTCCCTATCTTCTTCATCCTCGATAATCGGTTTCCTTGGAGGTATCCTAGCGAGGCTTTCTTCCTCCTCGATTTGGAGATTTCGTCTTTCCTTTGGCGAGGCTTAGACTTTGGTTTATTAGCGGCTTACATTTCGGCAATATCCCTTGCCGGCTTCTCATCGGTTGCAATTTGAGCCTCCTCCTCGGTGAAATGTATCTCTTCGTTTTCTTGGGTGGAGGGGTTGGGAGAATCGGCACTTTCTTGCCTTTTCCACTGAACAAGTGGAGGTAGAGGAGCCTCTTCCTCTTCGACTCTTCTGCTCGGCATACTACTGCAACCTCCTTGATAAAATCGGTCGGATGCAGGTTGCATGGGTAGCACGGGTTCTTGAGCCACTTGGGCCGGTCTCGGTGTGCTCGTAGCCAAGACACCACTGGGCCTTACCCTGCATGCAGTCGAGTTGGAGTCCTACTTATCTCGATCACGGACTTGGTCTTTTTCTCGAGATCTCGGTGAAGGTTGTCCCCTTAAGTAATTTGGCGGTAGTTTTGGTAGGGGTCGGCTTCTCGGTACTCTTCTCTTTTCCTTCAGTACTCTTCTCTTTTCCTTCCCCCTTTTTGGCATCATCAATTACAGTGGGGTAGGGACGAGTACCTTCTTGTCTAGGCGTGTGTAGATAGCGGACGGTTCATCCGATCTGTCATGGATCTTTGTCGGTGCCCTCTCATTAGTCGGTTCCTCCAGTATTGCTTATGGGAGAGGTCGTTTCTTTGCCTTGAGTGCAATCGGCTTCTCGAGAAATCTTATCCTCCACTACCGGTTGAATGTTGTCAAGTCGGATGTCCGTGGCACAGGCTTGTTCGGTGAAGGACTCGGTATGAGTGGACATTGAAGCACGGAATGCTTCGAGAAGTTTGGCTTGTCCTTCTCGAATGATTCCGAGCTGATCATCAAGCGCCTGGCTTTGCTTGGCCAAAGCTTCGGATACAATTTCGGAGACAACGGGGGCGGGCGATTTAGACAACGATGTTTTCAGCCCTGTAGCTCCTTGGTTGTGGCTAGCGCAGTCTATTTCCACACCTTGTGGACGGCCTTCGCAAGAGCTCGATTCTGGATCCCCTGAGCGGTGAGAGCTTTTGCTACGGATCGAGATCTCTTGGAAGTTAGGTTGGGCGCTGCTTTGTAAGTCGACTCCAGCAAGAGCTGAGCGGGCTCTGCGAATTTTGATTATCTTGGTGTTCTTCTCGACACTGAGCTTTTTCAGAAGCGTTGATAACTCTGTTTTCACGTCAGACTTGTTGGCAATGAATATGACCCATGTGTAGCGCGAGTAGTCATCGATGACCACTAAAGCATATTTCTTACCTCGATTGTCCTTTGGAGAGGCCCGGACCGAACAAATCCATATGTAGCAGCGAAGGATTCCATCGGTGGAAGGAGATAGAACGGTGGATTTTGATTCCTTGTTTGCTTTCCCTTCGGACATGCTTCACTGCTTGAGTGTCTTTCTTTGAATACTTCATTCGGCAGTCCTCTTGCTAGAGTGTTCCTTGCTAGTTTGTTGAGCGTTTTGAAGTTAAGGGGGCTGAGTCTCCTATGACAAAGTCATCCTGGACGGTTGTCATTCTTCGCCCAGCGGACAAGCTTCGAGTTACTGCTGAGTTCCGATCGGCTACATATATATTCTTTTTACGCGAACACGATAACACTTTGTTTTCCCTTTGTGGATTTATCAATGACATCACATAAACCGGTGTCAAAAATCACTCTATTCGAGTTATCACGGGAATTGACTAACGAGAGAGAAGATTATCTTTGAAGTCCTTCAACATATGAAACTCTAGGAAGGCGTGGCGAGTTCTAATGCTTTGAGTGCTCCATATCCTCTTGTACGGCCTTTTGCATTGTCTCCAAACTCCATTCAGGTCCTTCTTCGGCTATATAATTCTTGATAGGGTTCCTTTGGTAAGTCATATGTCTTGAGCATCCGCTTTGTCCACATACCAAGGATCTTTGTGCACCTGCAAAGCGGAATTATATTCGGGTACCTTTTATTTTGTTTTTGGGTCCTTAGATGTTAGTTTTAGTAACCCCAAATCGTCTAACAACCACAGGTGGTTTCGGACGGGTTTCTTTCCACTTGAGTCGATATACTTGACCCTTTGGGTAGTCAAAGGCGACTTCTTAGGGTACATTCGGGTTCGGAGTCCGGATCTTCTTAGTTGGTGGGCTGCTGACCTTCGCCTTTTGTGCGTTTTCTTCTTCTTTTTCGACTCTTGGAACCTCTTCGACTATAGGATCATAGTAATATGACCCGTATTGAGTTTGGATGTGTCAGCGAGGTGGTTCATGCTTGATCGGCCCACTTAACTCTGCTAGTTCCCCCTTGGCCGGCGGGCGGGGTGTCTTGGTGCGATCTTACGGTCGAGAATGCGTGCGTAGGATGAGGTGCTTTCATCTTTTGTTTGTTCTTTCTTTGAGGGGTTGAGAACATTTGCATTGATTGTTTCTCCTCGAACAAACCTATCGGTTAGGCGCACTTACGAGTGTACGGGGGCGAGATGAGGAAGCTTCTGGTTGAAACCAAGTCCTTCCTTACGGTGCTTGGGCTTGTTGCTTGCAAGCATAGCCTCCGGCTTCTTTTCGGCGCCCATGTAACGCTTAGTCATCGGGCTCTTCCGGACATCATCACTCCTTTTCGGTATGTCGTGCTTGAGTGCAAAGTCACGGCCGAGTTCTTGCTTGATGAGCTCGGTTCGGTATCTTTACGAGTCGGTCATTGGTCAAAGCGAAATTCGATCTTCTTGATGCTTTGAGACTTGGCCATCGGAGAGTTCATCTCCTCCCGAGTCTCAACACAAGTCCTTCGGCTTCGGTGGCGGCACGACTCTCTCGAGAAAGTCTACGATTCTCCACTTTCAAGGTATCCAATTCCTAAAAGAGTCTTCTTGAGGCTGCGGGACTCATTTGAATTTGTTCATCTAATAATTCTTCATAGGCGGTCGTGATGTCCAAATTCCCATCTGCACTTTTGAAACGGTTGTCGTGTGTGCATTGTGAAGAGGAATTAAGTGGTTCATGAGAGTTTACCTCATCTTCTTCTCATGCCTTTAGGCACTTTTCGATTGTTTTTTCGGCTTCATACTCTAAGGCCATGAAAGGCTGCTTCATCGTCGAGATGAGTCCATGAAGGAGTCGACTTCTTACGAGTCGTGCCCGAGATTTCGCATGCAATATAGGATTGTCTCTTACGGGCGAATTTCTCTCTCCTTACCTTACGTCTTTGCGCGTTCGGCACTGCGAGCTTCGGGACAATCATATTGATAGTGTCACGGCTTTTTGCGGTTGTAGCAAGTGATGACTCTTTCTTCTTTGCTTTTACTATCCTTTGATGGTCTTTGAGTCATCCTTCTTTTACGCATTCGGAAGATTGTGAGTCGGGAGTGCGTTTTGGAGTATAATCGACTTACCTTTTGTTTCTCGGTATGCTTTAGTTAGTTTTACTGCGCCTCTCCTTCTCCTTCGATACTTCACGGCGAGCAACGCGTACTTCTAGCGAGACTTCCTTCTTGTAGATCATTGAGTGAAGGTTCGGTCTTACTCGTTGTCTTGCTTGTCGTTTGGAGAGTGTCTTGGCCCGATGCTTTGAAGGCATGGTCAATTTTATTGTCGGCTTCGGCTCTTTGCTTTCGTTGAGGTGCGTCGAACTCAAACTCTTACTTTGAAGTTACGAAAAGATATGGTCGGGAGAGACAACATCTAAATCGAGTGTCGCAATAAAGTGGCAAAAGGTGTCCGGTGTTCGTCGGCGGTGCCCTCGGTATCTTGAGATTCATTTCTCGGTTCTTTGAATGTCTTTCCCGGCCCATTGATGGAATTCATCGGTTCGTAAATCGGCGTTCGAGATCTTCTATTTTGTCACCGGGCATGAGAGACGAGACTTTCCGGCTTTTGGAGTTCCGGCGCCGGTTTGTTAGCTTTTATCTTCGAGTTCCACGACTCGGTAGCTCTAGAGCGTCCCGAGTTCCTTTGCGGTTTTACATTCCTCGAACCACCGCCAAGATAAGAATCACTAAGAGTGGTCGGTATGGCATTTACGGCGACTCGGTCTAAGTTGTGAAGCTTCTTCTCTTCGGGAGTGAAGAGACTTACGTCTTTAGGGATCTTCTTCCCAGTCACCCATTCCTCCTCCTTCGGTGGGGCACGAGTCGCGATACTATCGATCATGGGAACAATAGGTCCATCTTCAAGCACTTCAGTCATACTACATGGATGGATGTCAGATGTGCTTCCATTCTGACTTGCCATACTCCATAATTCTCTACCGAGAACATGGGTACCATTCTTATCCCTGACATATCATCCATATAAAAATAATGATATGAATGTAGAGTGATATGCAGTGAAAATGATTTTCCGGATCCGTTCAAGTAGACCAATTTCAAGATAACACGAGTCTTAAGGAACTCCTGCTCTGATACCAATTGTTGGTCCCGAGTGTACGGTCAGGTGTAGAGGGGGGGGGGGGTGAATACACCTGACTCCGATTTTCTCAACTTCGAACACGAACAGTCTGTTCGGGAAAGTGACGTCTTGAAATAATTCGACAAACCAAATAGGCTTTGTTCTAAATCATGTGTGGCAAAGAGTCGACTCTGCTGAGATGCGCTGGGCGGGCGAGTCGAGGTCGGTGTCAAACAGGTAGAGTTTAGTGGTGCGGAAAAGTGTAGGCCCTAATCAGTTGAGTGGAAAACCGTTTTATGCAAGTCTCAGTTCAGCAAGTAGACAGTTCAGTATGCTGATACAGTTGTATGATTTTAAAGAATATTTTCAGTATGAACAGTAAAATCAATGCAACAGTAATCAGAAAGCAATAACAAGACATAGATTTTTAAAGTGGTTCGGATATCAATCGATCCTACGTCCCATTTGTCCCGAAAGTTCGGGAGGCTATTTATTATGCGAGAGTTAGACTCGGTCGGCTTGTGCTGAGGACAAGGCGTGGCTTGGGGATTGTACTGAGCAAGTCCCAGTTTACAAAGGCATCAAACTAAAGTGTTTGACAAACTTCTCCAACTATGATGGAGTCCTTTTACAATAAGGATTGGGTTCAAATATGAACTCCTTCGTCTAAGCTATAAGTATATTCCGTTGAGCTTAGGGTTAGAGGGATAGGGAATGAGAATGTAGCTTCTAGATCGACGAGCAGTGAAATAAGCTTTAGGTTCGTGTATCGTCGATTTGGATACTAGAGGCTCTTCTAACGAGTTTAGCTTGGTTCCCTATGGTGAGAAGGTAGTCTTTCGCCGGAGATAGATCTTCAAGTTCTTGCGGAAGACTTAGGGTTTTCTGGTTCTAGCTCGTTTGAATGCTTGTGTATGTTTTCGTCGTTTAAGCTTATGCGCCTTTTCTCTTCTTGAAATGTCCCTCTTATTTATAGAGCGAGAGGTTGGAAAAGATCCGTTGGAGACGATCTTCTTCTTTCTCTCTCTTTTGGTAGCAAACGGCTCTTTTGAAGTAGGTAACGGTGTGCTTTCCCACCTTTTTAGGTAAAGGTTTGGTTGCGGCTTTAGCGAGCAAGAGGACACGTGTGTTCTTGTCATTCGTCGAGGCGAGATAGAGTTGTTGAGACGGCCACGGACTTCAAGGCAAGCGAGGCTGACTTCTCTCTTCCTCGTATATGACAATTCGATTTGTTTTTCAAAAGTATGCGTCGGTTCGAGAACACTTGTCTACCGATCTTGAGTCGATCCCGTATTCGGTAGGTAGATAGGCGAGTAAAGTCTGCGAAGATCAGCTACGAGTTCGGTGAAGCTGCTCATTCGAGTTCGGTTCAGGCGACTCTTTCGATATAGTGCTCTGCTTGAGTCCGATGTGCGAGTTTTCTACTTACGGTGTTAAGGCGGATAATCTACTTAGTGCCTTGATCGGAACGAGTGTCTCCGAGTGCGAAACCTCGAGAGACAAATAACGATTACAACGGAATGGTTCACCAATCGAGATAGGATTTTGGGATCTTCAAATCTTCTCAACATTCGAGCACTAGAGTGCTGGAGCATGGTTCGATATAGAAGATAGAATCATTTCCCATCGAGTAAGACTATCTTTGAGGATAGAATCATCACCCAACAATTTCCCCCTTATTTGATGATGCCAAAACCTATCATCTATGCTAACACTAAACTAACGAAACGAGGCTCCTTACATTATTACAAGTAAGATCGGTGGAGTTGTTCCAACGGTTCTAGACTGCGAGAAAACGGGGGCAAAACACAATTTCCCCCATTACATAGAAACTAGACTAGCGAGAATCTAATAAAGTAATAAGCGACAAGAAAGTAAATAGAGTGAGTGTGTGAGTCGGTCATCACTTCGGTGATTACGAGTGTTAAAGCATAATACAAACACGGTTTGAATAGACAACAAGTGGTTGTCGAGCGAAAATCGGATTTGTATATAAGAGTTATTCGGATCGGTGCAATTACAAATCTTGCTAAGCTAGGAAGAATAGAACTAAGCCTAGGAGCCCTTAAACGGCTTGATCCTCGTCCATGAATCCTTGAGATTGCATCTGCGCGGTGGCACTCCATACATCCGGTATGTGTTCTTCCTCGGCTTCAAGTATGCGGCAAAGTCTGCTTGGCTCATCTTCGTCCGATTCTCTCTTTGATGCGGCATACTTCACTTCGGCTTCTATTACCCCAAAGTGGATTGAGTCATCATTTCTTCTAGGTGGAGGTATGATTACGGGCTCCGGAACAACGACTTCTATACCTTCGGATCCGGCTTTATGCAAGTATATGTATAGATCGGGTTCACTTATCATCATCCATACGTGTAGGCATCGGCCTTAGTCATGTTGGGCGAGAACCTCCGGGAAATAATTACGCTTGATGAACTCTATCTTTGCCGATTCCCATCTCAGGGAGTAAATTGAGTAGGTATCCAATTGTCTGTCTTTGGCCATACGTGCGATTTCGGATCGGTGGCTTCCCGAACCTTACGTATCGATAAGGAATATCGGCTTTTGAAGGTACTTTCGGCTCGGCCTCTTCCTCGGTTCTTTTTTCTCGGTGCTTCAAGTGCCCTCCCGGTTACTGTCTCTGGCGGCCTGAACTTGTCTAGCCTCTTCGCCTGCGTATAAGTATCCGTTCATTTGGTCGAATATGGCCTCAATTTCATCATCTTGGGCTTCGGTGGCTTTACGAGGAATGTCTTGATTCGGCGAGGGTACTTGATTTTTCTTTTGGCGTACCACGCTTCTCGGTGCTTTGCTTCTTTTGCTCCTTCTCCTTCTCCCTATCTTCTTCATCCTCGATAATCGGTTTCCTTGGAGGTATCCTAGCGAGGCTTTCTTCCTCCTCGATCCGGAGATTTTGTCTTTCCATTGTGAGGCTTAGACTTTGGTTTATTAGCGGCTTACATTTTGGCAATCTCCCTTGCCGGCTTCTCATCAAGCTGCAATTTGAGCCTCCTCCTCGGTGAAATGTATCTCTTCGTTTTTCTTGGGCTGGAGGGTTGGGAGAATCGGCACTTTCTTGCCTTTTCCACGAGCGGGTGGAGGTAGAGGAGCCTCTTCCTCTTTTGATTCTTCTGCTCGGCATACTCTACGCAACCTCCTTGATAAAATCGGTCGGATGCGGGTTGCATGAGTAGCTGGGTTCTTTGAGCCACTTGGGCCGGTCTCGGTGTGCTCGCGGCCAAGACACCACGGGCCTTACCCTGCATGCAGTCGAGTTGGAGTCCACCTTTATCTCGGTCACGGACTTGGTCTTTTCTCGAGATCTCGGTGAAGGTTTGTCCCCTTAAGTAATTTGGCGGTAGTTTTGGTAGGGGGTCGGCTTCTCAGTACTCTTCTCTTTTCCTTCCGTACTCTTCTCTTTTCCTTCCCCCTTTTTGGCATCATCAATTATAGCCGGGGTAGGGACGAGTACCTTCTTGTCTAGGCGTGTGTAGATAGCGGACAGTTCATCCAGTCTGTCATGGATCTTTGTCAGTGCCAAGTGTAGCTCATTCCTCTCATTAGTCAGTTCCTCCGAGTATTGCTTATGGGAGAGGTCAGCTGCTGCCTTGAATTCTGTCAGCTTCTCAGAAATCTTATCCTCCACTACTAGTTGAATGTTGTCAAGTTGGATCTCCATGGCCTGGGCTTGTTCAGTGAAGGACTCAGTATGAGTGGACATTGAAGCCTGGAATGCTTCGAGAAGTTTGGCTTGTCCTTCCTGAATGATTCTGAGCTGATCATCAAACTGCTTCTGCTGTTTAGCCAAAGCTTCTGATACAATTTCAGAGACAACAGGGGCGGCTGATTTAGACACTGATGTTTTTAGCCCCTGTAGCTCATTAGTTGTGGCTAGCGCAGTCTGTTTCCACACCTTGTGGATGGCCTTCGTAAGAGCTCGATTCTGGATTCCCTGAGCGGTGAGAGCTTTTGCTACGAATCAAGATCTCTTGGAAGTTAGGTTGGGCGCTGCTTCGTAAGTCGACTCCAGCAAGAGCTGAGCGGGCTCTGCTGAGGATGAAGCACCAGCCGTGGACTTCGCAGGTCCAAGGATACGGAGTGGAGGTTGGCTGGGTCGGTAGCATGTGTATCCTTGTCACGGGGATTTTCCTCATCGGGCTTTCCGGGGGCCTCGAATCCTTTGGGTGGATCTTGACCATCGTGGTGCGATCCATCGAGAGTCTTGAGCCGGTAGCTAGGCTACTTGTCATGTGTCATTGCCGGCATAGCGGCCACGAGGTTCTCCATGGTGCTGAGGTCGGCGGGCTCGAGTAGCCTATTTGCTCCCTCAACTTCAATTCTTCTTCATGAAGGCTTTTGGCGGGGAGTAGTGGAGTACTAGGCGTTGTAGTTGGGGCCACTCCTGAAATCGCGGCAACATGTGGAGCCTTGCTGATTTTGCAATGAGCAACGGATCGAGTAGTCGGCAAGCTGCGGAATCCGTTGAAGAATTTCTCGGGATGCTACTGGATATGATCGTTGAAGCTTCCATCCCATTGTCTCTTCTTTAGATCTTGTCTCGGACTCCAAGTCATGGGAGACGTCGAGTCTCGGCGGGAGGCACCTTTGCTTGAGTGGTGGAGGCTGAAAGGGGGTGTCAAGACGGCTGAATCTCCTCGCTATGTGCTTCGAAGCATCCCCTTGTTCCACTTCTACGGGTTCCTCGGTGGAGACGGCCTTCTCCGGCGATTGAGTCTTCTCGAGATGATTCGACTCGTCTATCGGCCGGCGGGGCTGAATAGGTTCTTGAGTAGCTCGAGCACCGGGAACTTCGGGAGAAACCTCGGGTTCGGTAGGCACGTGCGGAATGACTTTCCTCGGTTTCTTAGCTGGTGCCTTTGGAGTTTTTCTTTGGAGGTGTTCTCTTCTTCGAGGGTGTAGCTGCGAGGCTTAGTCTGGCGAGTTACGGTGAGGACTGACCCGTCTGGCTGAAGAAGCGGCCGGTCTTGTTGTGGAATCGACCTTCTTCACATTAAAATACTCCTTGTCATTTGTAGGTGATTGGTTCAGATCCGCAGACATCCTCTATTATTATGGTCAGCTTCAGTCCATAAAGAAGCTTGCCCTTTGCACTCAGCGTGCAAGAGGCCTTGTCGAATTTTGCCGCTTGAGCCATGAATTCACGGATAAATAACTCCATCCAATTAATCTGGGCTCTATCATATATGGCCATCATGAGCTGGATCTTGAGCCTCGATACTTGATTGAATGAGCACCTTGGGCTGGTCGATAGGCTGCGTCACAATATAAGCCAAAGCTGCATGCGAGGCAGCATGTTGTTTTTAGGAAAAGCAACTCTGAAGGTCGTGGGCTTTCCATAGAATATTGTCAAATAGTCATCTACAAGATCATCCTTGTACCCCACAGTACTGGCTCCTTCAGAAGGCAGATCAAAACTTCTCTTTAGTGTTTCCTTGAGTGATATTTGCTTCAGAATCGGAGAAGCATCCTTGATCTCATGAACGGCGAATCTTCCGATTATGTCCCCGCCTACTGAGTCAGAATTAAGAAAGACTTCGGCCACCTGCCTCGGGAGGAAGTATGTCGGCTTCCTTGAAAGAAAACTTTCAAGCCACGACTCTCGAGAGCGAGAAGATCTCGTCCATATAATCGAGATCACAGGCGTTGAACTCCATGGTTGGCTCGAACCAAACACGATCCTTGTCCAGGATTTCTTGCATGTTAACTGGAGCAGACACCGAAATATTTTTACTTGCCATTGTACCGAAAGAGAGATTCTGAAAGGATATGCAAGAGGGGATTGCAAGGAATGATCTCAGAATTTTCGGATGCAGAGGATTTTAAGTGCGGTAACGGCGGTTTCTAAAGATATGATCGAAAATATATATCTAACATGAAGGTGAACGGTTTTCGATTAAAGGCAGAGTTTAAACTTGCTTTATGAGATGGACGTTCAAGATTAAAAGATATATGAAGTAATGATCACATTTGCCGCCTAAGTCAAAGTTGTTGTAAATATGCCTAAGTAGTAACTATGAGATGACATGCATTAAATACGTGCAGAGTTCAGCAAACTTGTGTATGGAATGTCGTGCATTAAATATATGCCGTTAATAATAAATGACAAACTTAGGATATTTAATAGCATGCTGAATCTTCATCATAAATGCATTACTCTTTTATTCGTTTCTACTGAGTAGAGATACACAAACCTGTCAGCTGAACATAGTAGTCAGCTGATACCTCTTGTAGATAGTTTTCTGTCTCTACGTACTGAATTTACTCAATATTGAGAGTGATCATTCCCCACTTGCCGAATGATCCTCTCCTGGAACCTTCGGCGGGGGGTCGGTAGGGTCAGCAGAGACCTAGCTATCTTGAAAGTTCTTTGAATGCGGATTCGGCTAGAGGTTTGGTCGGGAATATCGGCCCTTTGTTTGTCGGTATGGATCTTTTCCATTCGATATCCTTCTTTTGATATGGTCGCGAATGAAGTGATGCCTAATGTCCACGTGTTTGCATCTCGTTTGTAGTACGGGGTTACGAGTGATTGCGATAGCTTGCGAGTGCTTGTCGCGAGAATATCGACACTTCATTACGAATGACGTCATAGTCTCTTAGGCTGCTTGTCTCGGCCCGAAAGGATTTGGGCGCGACAACTTCCGGCGGCCATGTATTCGGCTTCGGTAGTTGACGTGGCTGCGAGTGCTACTTCTTTGAAAACCATGAGATCGACTTCCTTTGCTGGAGGCCCGACAAGTTCACGAAGTTGATTTTCGGTCGATTCTACATCCTACATAGTCGGCATCGAGTAACCGGTTAGTTCAATATTATCATCATTTGGATACCATAAACCCATGTCGGGTGTGCCTCGAGGTAGCGGAGAATCTTCTTTCTTTGAGTCCATGTGGCTCTGCTTAGGATTCGCCCCGAAATCGAGCGCAGAACACCTACGGCGTAAGTTATGTCGGGACGAGTAGCCGTTAGATATAATAAGGAGCGGTTATTGCACGAAATTCAGTTTAGTCTACTGATACTCCCTCTTTATCAAGATCGATTTTCATATTCGTGTTCATCGGGATCTTGATAGGTTTGCTTGATGTACAACCGAATCTTTTGATGAGGTCTCGAGTGTATTTGCCTTGGTTAATGAACGTTCCCTTTTCGGATTGTTTGACTTGAAGGCCGAGGAAATAGTTCATTTCACCCATCATTGACATCTCGAACTTGTCCTTCATCATTTTCTCAAGCTGGCGACACGTGACGACGTTCTTTGTTCGAAGATAATGTCATCTACATAGATGCGCACGAGTAATAAGTCGTCTTCCGGTCGAATCTTTGAACGGCGTGCGATCTCTTGTGCCTTTACGAAAACCTTTACGAAGAAGAAACTCGACGGGGTATCGTACCAAGCCACGGGTGCTTGTTTTAACCCGTATATAGAGCCTTTACGAGTCATGAACTCGATGTCCCTGCTTGAAAGCCGGGTGGTTGTTCTACATAGACTTCTTCTTTCGATGCGCCGTTCGGGAACGCGAGACTTTACATCCATTTGATAGACTACGAATCTTTGATGTGTTGCGTAGGCTAGGAATAGTACGATTGCCTCCAATCTTGCAAGCTTTGGAGCGAATGTCTCATTGAAATCTATTCCCTCGGCTTAGCGGTAGCCTTTAGCCACGGGCACTTGCTTTGTTCCTTACTATGACGTTGTTTTCATCTCGCTTGTTCTTGAAGACCCATTTTGTTCCAATAACGTGTTGATGCGGGGTGCGTTTAACAAGCTCCCAAACTTTGTTTCTCGTGAGCGATTCGGCTCCTCTGTATAGCTATGATCCGATCGGCATCTTTAAGTGCATCCTCAATCGTACGAGGCTCTTCGGTAGACAAGAAGCGGGGAATATAATGCGCTTTCTCCTTGATAGAATGCTGGATCTTGTCTTGACTTTTCTTGAAGGATCTCCAATGATTAGATCGGGAGTGTGAGCATCTAGCCACAATCTATGATGTTTCGGCTCTTCATCGAAATTTGATCAACACGGATAGTAGGTGAGTTAGGAATTTCGGTCGTACTATTACGAGATTGAAGCGATTCGGTAATGAGAGTGTGATCTGCGAGTTTCCGGGTTCGGGGGCATTCAACTCGGGAACATTAATAGATGTTCCCCACGAGTTGTTACTCTCGATAGTGGTCTTAGTTACCTCTAAGGTTTTCGTCGTCGACACTGAGTTACACGGGATTGACTGCGTTCGGGAGAGTTAATGCGTTCGGCTACTTGCTCTGTTTGGTTGAGATTTAGTAGACTTGTCTTTAGTTTCTTCGTCACGAATCATCATTGTTGGTCCGGAGACGAAAAGTCGGGTGTAGAGGGGGGGGGTTGAATACACACGAGCTCTATTTCTTTTTCTCGGTGAAGGTCACTGAAGGCGATGTTTGCAAATGATGAACGGTTGCCGAAATAAGCCTTCGTTCGCTTTGGGGTCAAAGTGAGTCGGCTTACGAGCTCTTCTGCGGCCCGATGTGCGTATTACGAAACTCGGTCGAGAGGCGTAGTACGGATAAGTGTTAGGCCGGAGTCGTCTCTTTTGAAAATGTGTTTTCGCAATGTAAAGTCTTTTGGTGTGCGCTTTTTAAGATACGTTTTATGCAGGCGATGATTTAAAACGGGGTTAAATGCGATGCGATAAAACGGTAAATAACACAAGCAATTTTTAACGTGGTTCGGATAACGAGATCCTACGTCCGCGGTCTGAACTCGGCGGGGAGAAACTTGTTGATTAATCGAGCAAGTCTCGGCAAGGAAGCTGTACGCGGGGACGGATCCTTCTAAGTTATAGTCCTTAGCGACTTTTACAATCCAAACCTAAGTTTAGAAGGGAGGGAATATTCTCCAACTGAGAAGGAGTTCTTACAACAAGAACGATTCACTAAATGTGAACTCCTTCGAATCTAAGCTATGAATCTAGCAATGAGCTTAGTTTAGAGAAGAAAGGGATCAAAGAGCTCTAGAGAGATGAACTACAAGAAGTGTTCTATGAAAACTAGTTCGTCTCTGGATAAGCTTGAAGGTTCTAGAGCGTTGTGAGCTTGAATGCTTTCCCTTGATTTCGCGTATATTCCTCTTCTTTATTCCTCTGTTTTTCGAAATCTTCAAATCCTTCTCTATTTATAGCTGTGAGTTGTGGCATATGTCCGTTGGAGACGACGATGCCACGTGTCACAAGCCTCCAAAGAAAACGGCCATAAATTCGAGCTAGTTGCGGCGGGGGCGGTTAATGCGGCTGTTCATGAGAGCGACTTTCTTTGTAGAGTAGGTAAGTGTTGTCGGCTTCTCATTGGTCGAGGTTTGTAGTTGGTGAGAGTGTCAGAGTTGACCGTTCAAACAACCTCGTATATCTTCTGCTGAACTATTCGAAAAGACTTCAGGTGCAGGGTCGCTTTACGCCGGGTCCGATGGGCCCGAATACGTCTCTGTCTTCTTCGGTGAGTCGTCGACGGATGAAGTGAGCTTCGATAGTCGATTGGTCGGCTGCGAAGGGATTGTGCTTGCATAGGTTCTTCCGGCGATGACCATCGGCCGATAATGTCTTCTGCGAGATCGGGTAAGGCGATGAGTTTGTCTCCGGTGAGTTTAGCATTCGGCTTCGACAAAGAAGCATGGCGATTACAACGATGACATGGGGTTACGAAAAGTATCTTGCGGGGGAAGATCGGTTCAACAACTACCCCGTATAGGACTTAGACAAAAACAATAAACATAACATCAAGTCTAACCTATACATCGGCTAATCCTATCGACACGCTAATCTGCGATATCGGCTCGGTTTTGGGATCTTCAATTCCATAGTACTACTATGATTTCCCCCATTTCTTTTAACCACTAGAACAGTGAGTATCAATCTCTTGGCTCATATCCACAATTTCCCCCTAATTGATGATGCCAAAACCTCATACTCTAACATCTATTAAAGATCTTGTCCCTACGACAACAATTTCCTCCTTAAAGCATCGAGGAAAAGCGATAATAGTAAATGAACTTCGGCGGGTGAGAGAAAGGCAAGATCGGGAGCCGATGTGAGTGTGTGTCGAGATCACTTGGTGATCGGTCGTGAAAACATGACACTAAAAAGCTTAAAGACAATGAGCGATTGTCTAGCAAGCGATAGGAACTCTTAAAGATAGATCGTCAAAGTACGGGTTCCTATGCTTATTACAAAGAATTATCAAAAACAAAGAGGAGAAATCGCTGGCGGCGTGCGAAGCCACGAGTCTTCTTCTTGAAATCCATCGAGCGATCAGTTTGGAGGGTCCGAGCCGATAAAATTTATAAATCCTTTTGCGCAAAACACGGATTTCCTCTTGATCTTAAAGTCTATGCGGATGTAACTCATGCTGATAGGGTGCCGGATTCGATTTCTTCTTCGATAGACTTTGTGATGATAATGCCTTTAGCGATCATGGGAGGAGGATATCTTCGAATGCGGGTGCTTTCACGGGAATGTTCGGTTCTTTCATGATAGGCGGCAACCGTTCTCAGAGTTACGGAAAAACTTCATTAAAACACTCTTCGAGCGGTTGATCGGCGAGAATGTCTTTCGGATAGAAGCCCCATACATACAGATTTTTAACAAACATTTCTTTGAGAGTCTCCCATTGATCATTCGGATCGGCGGGTACCCATTTGTCCACATGAGGTGCCGGAATCGGCTTCATACGAGGAGTTCGATAGTAGTCCTCCTGTTCCTCGATCCTCAGGTATCAGTTTTTCTCGGATCGGCCGGCTTATCGAGATAGGCTTTTCATTCTTGCCGGGTCGGCCATCCTTTTCTTCTCACGGAGCGGGCTGCTCTAGTGTCTCCTCGTACGAGACTCGGTCCTTGCGGCGTCGCCTCCCGGGTCGCTTGTTCTTACGCTATCTGCTCGGGTGTAAGAGTAGATATGGGAATACTACGAGCGGTAGCTTTGATTTCGGTCGGAAGTGCCTTAGCAAAATCTTCTTGGGCTTTCTTCTTTTTCTCTTATTTGTATTAATGACCTTTCTCTTTCCTTTGCCATTGACGGCTTTGCCCTTAGGCTTTTTATTTGCCTTGTTGCCTCCTCTAGGCGACGCTCTGGTCCGGCTTGTCTTGCGGCTTTTGGGCTATTACGAGGTCGAATGCCTCTTGCTCAGCTTTTGATTTAAACTTCTTGACCGGGGGAGGAAGGAGTAGTGGATTCAATAGCAATTTCCTTCCCGACCTCTGCGGCGGTGTTGAGACTCTTCTTCTTCGGTGGCTCTTCAAGGAATTGAGAGATTTCGTCATGTGCGCGGTGAAGAGGGAGATGGGGGTCGCTTGTAGTGGGAAATCAAGGAGAAGGACCTCGGTAGATGTACCTTTCTAAGTAGATGGTCCACGCCTCCGGAGCTGTTCCCCACGAATCTCTGCGGTGAGGGCTCTGGCTGGCGAGGAGGGTCTGCCTCCCGAGCACATCCCTCGAGGATGCGGACGTCGGTATGTATCCGTATCGGGTTCATCTTTCACAATATCTTCCCCCTTTTTGGCATCGGCAATATTTGCCGAGGGAGGTGCGGATAGCTTTTACGTCCTGCTCCCGAGTTGTGCACGAGAATCTTTGATGCGGGTAGCTGTGTCATCAAAACCAGCGACCAAGTTGCGGTAGTTTTCCCGGTCTTTCTCTGATCGGCTCTAGATTTCTTCAAGCGAGTGGCTAACTCTGACGGATTTTCGTGAGCTTGATCATTTGATTACGTTATTTCGTTACGAATGGCTTTTAAGGCCTCAACTTTGTTGCTTGATAGGCAGTTTGAAGAGAAATGGTTGCTATCTTGTTTCTCTCATCTATGAAGCCTTGAAGCTGTTTTTCATGGCACGAGTCGTCTGCTCAGAAAGTTTTATGCTTTGAGCGGCAAGCGGTAGCGACTGATCTTTGTTAAATCGGCCTTTTGAGCACTTAGGGCACTGCTCGACTATCTCCTTGAAATGCGGTGAGAAGCCTCTTTAGGAGTTGAGATGTCGGCGGCCAACTTACTTAGAGCTTCGTTCGAGCCTTGGTGTACTTCTCCCATTTGAAATGAACATCTTTGGCTAGGAGTCGATTTTTCTCACCTTGGCGTTTGATAGCCTTGTTGACGAACGTGAGGACATGGAACCGATGGGTTGTATCGATAAGAGGCTGGTTCCGAGCCCCTGCTCGAGAGAACGAGATCAAGCGCTCCCTCTTGTGCCTCGGAGCGGTTGTAGCCTCACTGATGTGACTATGGGTGGTGTTGGGCTCTTCTGCGGGGGAGTTTG
Source organism: Lavandula angustifolia (assembly GCA_028984105.1). Lineage (NCBI taxonomy): Eukaryota > Viridiplantae > Streptophyta > Magnoliopsida > Lamiales > Lamiaceae > Lavandula > Lavandula angustifolia. Next base: position 17,367,625 of record CM054806.1, on the reverse strand, counting down.
TCCCTCTGCGAGATTCTCCACGGTGCGCTTCCTTGGGTTTTCCATCCATCTCCTCATCTTGATCATCATTATCACCTTTATCGGAAGGTGGAGATGGGGGGCGGAGGCTGTTTTCGGTCGGAGCTCTCAAGCTCGATAAATAGAGCATTGCGGCTCTCAAATCTTCGAAGGACGCCACATCGGTGGCTCTCCGAATCGATCTTGGCTTGGAGCTCTTGCTCCTCGTCGATGCTCATCCGGTGGCTTTTGGGATTTGGCAAAGTCAATAAGAATGTCCCAGTCACGAAAACCTTAAGAGCATCGAGAACTTTTCCTTCTTGCTATTTCAACCGGATCTGCGTGCTCGGCAATTTACGGTATCTCTTCTTGAATCTCGGCTGCGGCACGTAGTCGAGTGGTGTCGGTTGTTGTCCACTCAGCGGTAGGCTCGGGTGACGGTTCCCTCTCGTCGGACTCTGTTTCCTCGAGCTGATCACTTGGACCTTGTCCTTGATCGTCGCTCCCTCGATTCCGGTATACGAATCGAGTAGTTGCTCCTCTTGAGTAGAAGGAGGAGGCGGCTCAATAATGGTAAGTGGGCGAGCCGCTGTGACCTCGGCAGGTCGAGTCTTAGCCAACCTCCTCTTCTTTGGCACTTGGACGGATGGGGGCGGAGCGAGACGCGGCTCTCTTTGGTTTAGGTGGCCCCTTGCCCGATTGACTTCTCTGTTCCGGCCTTTGTCATAAATTTAATACTCTTGAGATCAAAAGACTTTGAGTCCGCAAAGGCTGAACGTTCTGTACCACACTCTCTATCGGCACCGACATCTTGGTGCTTTGAATAGGAGCTTCACTGTCTTGGTTAGCTTCCTCTCTCCGATGGCGAAGTAGTGAACTTACGGGCTTGGGCCTTCGGTGAGTAGTATAGTAGTCGGCCCGGTTCACTTCTACTTGCATCGTCTATAATCATCATCGGTTGTATCCTCGGCTTAGAAAGCTGATCATAGGATCCGGTGAGCTCGTCGAAATATGAGATACAACGTAAGCTAAACCCTGTGCGAGGTAGCAAAAGATTCCTCTGTAGCGCCGTCTTGAACACTATGTCGCTGCGACCACAGAACTTTTGGACGTAATCATTTATCTCCCTTTCCTTATAACCAATGGGAGAAATACCAGCTGAGGGGAGTTGAAAGGCTTGAACGAGAGCCTCTGAGATGTTGAAGGAGTGGGTAGCCTCCCTCCACTTATTTGGGGCAACTTCTTGACTGTAAACAAACGAAGCCTCTTCTCCTCCTGAGGCAAGCGACTTCCAGTTGTAGTAGGCCTCCACAACTTGTCTCGGCAGATGAGAACGGGGATGCCTCGACATAAGAGTTTCTAGCCCTAACTTCTCAAGAGCGCCAAACACCGGCTCCAAATATGAAAGGTCCACCTGCCGGAGAGCCATCGTCGGCTCAAACTGAACCCGGATGGTCATGATCTCAACCATCTTCTCAGGAGTCTGTACTATCGCCATTGAAATCTGCAAAACAAATTTTTAGGACTTGAAAATAGAGTAAGTCAGTGACTATCAGCAGATATTAATACATTACTGTGAAATAGGGCTTGAATGAATAGAGGAAGATAACTGAATCGCTAAGAAAAAGCTCTAAGATATGAGAATGGCGAAAAGTGAGGAGTAATCGAAGTTGAAAAGATTTTGTATAAGTTGATTTGATCTTCAGTTTGAATCCTATGGTTCAAATTTAATCTTTCAAAATCGATGGACGTCTAAGATTGAATGATATAGAGGGTATGATTACTTAGCCGCCAATACTATAGATATACGTAATAAAGGTAAGTGAGAAGACATGCGTTAAATGCGCGACGAGAGCATTAATTACACGGGCGAAGGGTCCTGTCGACCTTTCCTTAAACCTTAAGCATAATAAATGGTAAGAAATAAATGCTCCTTAACAATGCGAATGTAAGCGACATGCTTCTGAACAATTTAAGTAACGATACTACGCAAACCTCGATCAGCTGGTTACCATCATTTATCAGGAGGATGGTTGTGCTGACAACTATGTTCCCCCTTCTTGCGTATGCAGGTGTGCATCTCCCAACTAAGTCTACGTACTAAGTTTTCGACTGTCATGCTGATTCTATGCGATACCAATTGTTGCTAAGTATATCATTATCGGTAGTTGGCTTCTCTTGACTTGTCTCGGTAGGATCTAGCGAGACCTAGCTCAGCGATAGTTCTCCGGACTTTGTTCTCGGCTAGTGGTTTGGTCGGTATGTGCGCCCTTTGTTTATCGGTATGGATTTTCTCCCATTCGATGTCCTTCTTCTCGACATGGTCTCCGATGAAGTGATGTCGAATATCCACGTGCTTGCATCTCGTATGCGGGCGGGTTACGAGTTATAGCTATTGCACTTTGGTGGAGTCACGGTAGATGGGCACTTCATCACGAGTTATACCCTAATCTCTCAATTGTTGTCGAAGCCAAAGGATGCAGGCACGGCAACTTCCTGCGGCCATGTACTCGGCTTCGGTAGTGGACGTAGCTGCGAGTCTTTGTTTCTTTGAAAACCACGATATCGGCTTGCTTTGCTTTAGGAGCGACATGTTCGGAAGTTGATTTTCGATCTATCACTGCATCTGCATAATCGGCATCGAGAATAACTTTGTTAGTGTTAGATTATCATCGGCGGGATACCATAACCTAGCATCGGGTGTTCCTCTTAGATATCGCGAGAATCTTCTTCGGCGAGTCTAGATGACTTCGCTTGGGATTCGCCTAAAATCTTGCGCATACACCTACGGCATAAGTTATGTCGGTCGGCTAGGCTTGTTAAATAAAGTAAAGAACTAATAATAGCTCTATAATCGGTAGAGTTAACGAAGCTCCCTCATTGTCTAGATCGATTTTAAAGTTTGTGTTCATGGGGATCTTGGTGGCTTGCTTTGGAATCACGGCCGAATCTTTTGAGAAGATCTCGAGTGTATTTGGCTCGATTGATGAAAATTCCTTGAGTTGATTGCTTTACTTGAAATCCAAGGAAATAATTCATCTCTCCCATCATAGACATCTCGAATTTCTCCTTCATCATTTTCTTAAGCTGGCGACATATGACTTCGTTTACTGCGGCCGAAAATGATGTCGTCCACGTAGATTTGCACCGGTAGAATGTCATCTTCGACTTTATCTTTGAATAGAGTGCGATCTCTTGTCCCCTTCCGAAAACCTTTACGAAGTAGAAAGTCGATAGGGTATCATACCAAGCCACGGGTGCTTGTTTTAACCCATCTGAGCTTTCCTAAGTCTGCGTACACTGATGTCCCTGCTTTGAAAGCCACGTGGTTGTTCAACGTAGACTTCTTCCTTGATGCGCCGTTCGGAAAAGCTGACTTCACATCCATCGATATACTTTAAAACCTTGATGTGTTGCATATTCTAGGAAAAAGACGAATGGCTTCCAATCGCGTCCGGAGCGAATGTTTCATCAAAGTCAATTCCTTCGGCTTAGCGTAACCTTTTGCAACTAGTCGAGCTTTATTTCGACAATGACGTTGTTTTCATCTCGCTTGTTCTTGAAGACCCACTTTATTCCGATCACGTGCTGATGTCTAGGTGTCGTCAACAAGCTCCCATACTTCATTTCGCACGGGTGGTTCAGCTCTTCTTGCATGGCTATGACCCAATCGGCATCTTTAAGTGCATCCTCTATCGATTGAGGTTCATACGTAGACGAGAAAACAAGAGTAAAGTGAGCTTTCGCCTTGACTTAATCTTGATCTTGTCCTTATAGTAGGCGACGGATCTCTAATGATTAGATCGAAGAATGAGCATCGAGCCACGAGTGTACGAGTCGGGCTTCTTCTTCGATACTACTTACGCACGGTCGGTAGGAGTATTAGGCATTTCGGTGAAATCTTGTTACGTGGTCGAAGCAATTCGGTAAGAAGATTAGGATCTGCTGAGTTTCCGGGTTCGAGGGCATTTAGCTCGGGAACATTTAACGTTCCCCACGAGTTTATATTCTCGGTAGAGGTCTCGGTTACCACGGGGGCTTCCTCATCGACCGTTGTTACTGTTGTTGATTACGTTGCGGAGAATCAACCGGGTCGGCTACATTGCTTGTTGGCCGAGTCCGAATTTCATCATCGTCGACTCATCATCCCAACAATCTTTGGATCTTCTCGGCTTTATCATTCGATCAGAGATCATGTAGCTTCTTTGCGACATCTTCAATGTTTGGCTCGGTATCTTTCTGTCCTCGGTAACAAACTCATCAAAAACAACATGAGGGCTTTCCTCCACGCAAAGAGTCGATAGTTAAAGACTCACGAATGCTTTCTTGACCGAGTATCCTAAGAATACTCCTTGATCGGATTTCTTTGTCAAAGACTTTCAAGCTGGTCTTTCCCATTATTGTGGATAAAGCAAGGACGGCCAAAAATATGGAAATGAGAAATAGAAGGAATTCTCCCTTTCCACGGTTCGTAAGGCATCTTCATGTGTTGCATTGTAAGCGGTGGCGGTTACGAGTGTAGCGGTACGTGTCGGTAGCATCTGCCCAAACCTTTGAGGGTAGTCCGAGTGCGCTAGGAGCGTTCTTGCTTTGCTTCTTTGAGTGTTCTGTTCTTTCGTTCGGCAAGTCCGTTCTGCTGAGGGGTGCGTGCGGCCGATGTCTCGTGCTTGAATTCCCTCTTTATCGCGAGTACTCTTTAACTACGAGTTTAGAAACTCTATTCCTGCGTGCGAGCGTATCCTCGTATCTTGATGTCCTTTTCCACACTGAGCTTTTCGGTAGATTAGGCGGCTCGGTCCGAACATCGAGACTTATTGGCGATGAAGATGACCCCAGTATATCTCGAGTAGTCGTCTATGACGACTAGGGCATACTTCTTGCCTCTTATAGTCCTTTGGAGAGGCGGCCCGAAAAGATCCGTGTGGAGCGGTGAAGGATTCCATCGGTGGAAGGTGAAGGAATAAGTGGATTGCTCTTCTTTATCTGCTTTCCCTTCGGGCATGCTTCACAATTTCTATCTTTGATAAAAGATTCCTTGGGCGATCCTCGACTTTAGAGTTCTTTGCGAGCTTGTTCATAGTCTTGAAGTTCGGGTGGCTAAGTCTCTTGTGCCGCTAGCCGGCTGACTTGTCACTTGATTTAGTACGTGCGAAGCAAGCAAGCCTCGGGTTACTGCGGTTTTCCGGTTTGCAACATAGATGTTCTTCTTCACGTGAGCCGACAACAACTTTTTTTCCCTGTAGATTTGTCAACAACATCACGAAACCGGCGTCAAAGATAACTCTGTTAAGATTATCATAGAATTGGTGACGAGAAAGGAGATTATGTTGAAGTCCTTCAACATATGTTACTCTTAGGCCCGAGGCGGTCCCAATGTTCGGTGTTCCATATCCCCTTGTGTAGCCTTTGGAGTTGTCACCAAACTCAGTGCAGGACCATCTTCTTGTACGTAGTTGGTCGGCGAGCTCTTCGATGTGTCATGTGTCTCGGCGGCCGCGCCGCTATCCGGGGTCCTTATGCACCTGCAAAACGAGAAACATTTTTAGGTACCCTTTGGTTCGGTTGGGTCCTTACGGGTTAGTGGGTGATTTCGGAACCCGGATCTGCCTAGGAACCTTAGAAGTACGAGACTTCTTCTTCGAACCTTGTCGGCTTCTCTCTCTTTAGGACTTGGAGATCTTGACTTCTTGTTGACTTTGGGTTCGGGAGCTTTCTTCTTCGAGTCTTAGCGCTTCTCCGACCACAGGGCTCATAATAGTATGAACCGTCTTGAGCCGGATGCTCATACGGTGGTTCTCTATCTTTGTTACGCCCATCGACCTTCTTGGTTCCCCCCGAGTTTGATCATGGTGTCCTGGGGGCTGGAACCATTGGTCACTTGCTTCTTACGGTTGCTCGACTAAGGTGCAATAATTTTTTCGTTTGTTCTTCGCTCGAGGTGGGTGACGGCGGTTTGTACTTTCCCTCGACGAACCTATCGGTCGGCAAGTCGACGAGCTCTTGGAAGTGGAAGCTTCATGTTTGTAGCCAAGGCCTTCCTTCACGGCGGTTGGCCGTTGTGCTCGAGCATATTTTCCAACTTCTCCTTAGCTCCAGAGTGCTTTGTTCGGTCACCGAGTCCTCTCCGGACTTCGTCACTTCTTACGAGTGAATCATAATCATTACGTACATCGAGAGCTTCGGCGAGTTGAGCTATTTCGGTCTCTTTCTCGGAATTGTCCTTGGTCGGGCGAGATGCGAGTCTCTTGAAGGCGAGACTTAGTCATAAGAGATTTAATCTCTTCCTTGAGTCTCGCCACTAGATCCATTGACTCGGTAGAGACGACAATCGAGAAGAAAGTCTCGATTTTCAGCCTTTACTTGTTCAAGTTCTCGAATCGTTACTGTTGAACTCTCTGCTCAGTTGAATGCTGCTCCTCTAGTAGTTCATCGGACGCTTGCACAACGTCTCAGAGGATCATACGTGACGAGAACATGTGTCGTGTGTGCTATGTGAAGAAGAGGTTGTTTTAGGTTTAGAGTTTACCTCGGTCTCTTTTCCCGCCATCAAGCGGTATTCGGTGACTCTTCGGGACTTGTATTTGTTTCCTCAAGCTGCGACGAATGCGGCTTCGTCTTCGAGAGGAATACATGAAAGTATCCTCTTCAATTGAGTTGTCGGATATCTCTCCGGCTATGTAGGCTGCTTTCGTTTGGCGAATTTTTCTCTTACGGCTTTGCCGTTACGCTCTTTGAGCGGTGAGAGTTCGGGACGGTCGTGCGATAATGTCCCTCCTTTTTGCGGTTATAGCATGTAGAGACTTTCTTTGCTTCTTTGCTTTTTCCGATTGAGTCCTTTGAAGGACTAGTAGCTTCATGCTTTCTGTTTTCCCGCATTCGGGTGTAGAATTAGATTCTTCCCTTTTTTGATAATCTTTCTTACACGAGGGTGAATCTCTGTGATACTTCTTTAGCTTCTCGACTCTCTCCTTTTCTCTTTGGTATTTGAGAGCCATCGGCGCGAGCGGATCGGCGACGAATATTTCGGATGACTTTGTTTCGTTGCACTCTTTGCCTTGCTCGATGAAGTATTTTTTGTTTCCGTTTTCTTGTGGTTGCCTTGAAGGCATGATCAATGTGGGTGTCGGTTGGAGCACTTTGGAGCATCTACGGGGTAGGCTATGCTCAAATTCCTCCGTTTTTAGTTACGAAAAGATAACATCAGGAGTTAGAGAATTTAGATCAGAACGTCTTAGATAAGTAGCAAATGGAAGCCACTTCTGTCGAGGTAACGCTCTTAAGATCTTGGTGTTCATCTATTTATTGGTGAACATCCTCCCCAGCCCATTGATGACGTTGACTTGGTTTGTGAATCTAACACTGAGTTCGTCAATCGTCTCATTTGGCTCCATAGTAAGGGCGTCGAACTTCTGAAGCTCTAGTTCGAGCTTGTTCTCCTTAATCTGAGGGGTTCCCTGGCTCAGTACAGTCAGAGCATCCCATATCTCTTTTGCTAATTTACAATCTTGCACTCTGCCGAGGTGGGAGTCACTGAGCGTAGTCAGTATAGCGTTTCGTGCCACTCGGTCTAGATTGTGCAGCTTTTTCTCTTCAGGTGTGAAGGCAGATTTGTCTTTGGGAATCTTTGCACTGTGCGTTGCTCCTACGCCTTCTCCAGCAGCAAATACGACGCTGTCGATCATGGGGATTATGGGTGCTGTTTCAAGAACATCCGCCATGCTGTCGTGGATGTGCCTCCATACGCACGCGCCAAACCGTATAATTTTCAACGGAGAACATCAGCACCATCCGAATACCTGACATATCAGACATGTTGCAACGAGTATAGGGATGAGATGAAGAGATGCTTGTGCAGAGAAAACGTTTTTGGGATCAGTTCGAGAGGACCAGTATTACAGAACCGGCGATCAGTTGAACAACGTGCGCTCTGATACCAATTGTTGGTCCGGAGACGAAAAGTCGGGTGTAGAGGGGGGGTGAATACACACGAGCTCTGTTTCTTTTTCTCGGTGAAGCTCGGTGGAAGGCGATGTTTGCAAGCGATGAGCGGTGCCAAATAAGCCTTCGATCATTGGGGTCAAAGTGAGTCGGCTTCGAGCTCTTCTGCGGCCGATGTCGGTATTACGAAACTCGGTCGGAGGCGTAGTGCGGATAAGTGTTAGGCCGGAGTCGTCTCTTTTGAAAACGTGTTTTCGCAATGTAAAGTCTTTTTGGCATGTGCGCTTTTTTAAGATACGTTTTATGCAAGGCGATGATTTAAAATAGGGTTAAATGCAATGCGATAAAACGATAAATAACACAAGCAATTTTTAACGTGGTTCGGATAACGAGATCCTACGTCCACGATCCCGAACTTCGGCGGGGAGAAACTTGTTGATTAATCGAGCAAGTCTCGGCAAAGGAAAGCGTACGCGGGGCGGATCCTTCTAAGTTATAGTCCTTAGCGACTTTTACAATCCAAACCTAAGTTTAGAAGGGAGGGAATATTCTCCAAGCGAGAAGGAGTTCTTACAACAAGAACGATTCACTAAATGTGAACTCCTTCGAATCTAAGCTATGAATCTAGCAATGAGCTTAGTTTAGAGAAGAAAGGGATCAAAGAGCTCTAGAGATGAACTACAAGAAGTGTTCTATGAAAACTAGTTCGTCTCTGGATAAGCTTGAAGGTTCTAGAGCGTTGTGAGCTTGAATGCTTTCCCTTGATTTCACGTATATTCCTCTTCTTTATTCCTCTGTTTTTCGAAATCTTCAAATCCTTCTCTATTTATAGGCGTGAGTTGTGGCATATGTCCGTTGGAGACGACGATGCCACGTGTCATAAGCCTCCAAAGAAAACGGCCATAAATTCGAGCTAGTTGCGGCGGGGGCGGTTAATGCGGCTGTTCATGAGAGCGGCTTTCTTGTAGAGTAGGTAAGCGTTGTCGGCTTCTCATTGGTCGAGGTTTGTAGTTGGTGAGAGTGTCGAGTTGACCGTTCAAACAACCTCGTATATCTTCTGCTTGAACTATTCGAAAAGACTTCGGGTGCGGGGGTCGCTTTTACGTCGGGTACGATGGGCCGAATACGTCTCTGTCTTCTTCGGTGAGTCGTCGGCGATGAAGTGAGCTTCGATAGTCGGTTGGTCGACTACGAAGGTATTGTGCTTGCATAGGTTCTTCCGGCGATGACCATCGGTGATAATGTCTTCTGCGAGATCGGGTAAGGCGATGCGGCTGTCTCCCGGTAAGTTTAGCATTCGGCTTCGACGAAGAACCCAAGCGATTACAACGATGACATGGGGTTACGAAAAGTATCTTCGGCGGAAGATCGGTTCAACAACTACCCTGTACAGGACTTAGACAAAAACAATAAACATAACATCAAGTCTAACCTATACATCAGTTAATCCTATCGACACAGTAATCTACTGATATTAGCTCGGTTTTGGGATCTTCAATTCCATAGTGCTACTATGATTTCCCCCAATTTCTTTTAACCCTAGAACAACTGAGTATCAATCTACTGACTCATATCCAACAATCATCCCAACATAGCTGGATCTTTTCAGGTTTGTCTTTTAAGCTTAGATCCTGTAGCTGCTTACTGATGTCCTCAGATTTAGAATTAGAGTTATTGCTCCTTGTCTTGATAGCAAACTCATTAAAAACAACATGAGGGCTTTCCTCCACGCAAAGAGTCCGATAGTTGAATACTCACGAAAGCTTTCTTGACCGAGAGTATCCTAAGAAAACTCCACTGATCGACTTGCTATCAAAAGTCTTCACGGTGATCTTTCCCATTATTGTGGATAAAGCATGAACAACCAAAGATATGGAAATAAGATAAAGAAGGCTTCTGCCGGTTCCATAGTTCATATGGTGTTCTCTTATCTTTGCTTTGTCGGTAGAGATCGGTTACGAGTATAACATGCGGTGTCGGTTGTTACGCTCGGAATTTGGTTCGGAGTCACGAGTGCTGCGAGTAGAGTTCTTCTTTGCTTCTTTGAGTGTGCAATTCTTTCGTTCGGCAACCCCGTTCTGGCTGAGGGGTGCGCGCGGCGAGATGTCTCATGCTCAATTCCTTCGCTTTGCGAGAACTCCTCTACCATGGAATTAAGGAACTCGGTTCCTCTGTCGGAGCAATTTTGATTATCTTCGTGTTCTTCTCGACATTGAGCTTTTTCGAAGCGTTGGTAACTCTGTTTTGACGTCGAGACTTGTTGGCAATGAATATGACCCATGTGTAGCGTGAGTAGTCATCGATGACCACTAAAGCATATTTCTTGCCTCGATCGTCACTTGGAGAGGCTGGACCCGAACAAATCCATATGTAGCAACCGAAGGATTCCATCGGTGGAAGGAGATGGAACAGGTGGATTTTGATTCCTTGTTTGCTTTCCCTTCGGACATGCTTCACATCTGAGTGTCTTTCTTTGAATACTTCATTCGGCGGTCCTCTTGCTAGAGTGTTCCTTGCTAGTTTGTTGAGCGTTTTGAAGTTGAGGTGGGCTGAGTCTCCTACGCCAAAGCCATCGTGTACGGTTGTCATTCTTCGCCAGCCGGACAAGCTTCGAGGTTCTGGCGAGTTCCGATCGGCTACATATATATTCTTTTTACGCGAACACGATAACACTTGTTTTCCCTTGTGGATTTATCAATGACATCACGAAACCGGTGTCAAAAATCACTCTATTCGAGTTATCATATAATTGACTAACGAGAGAGAAGATTATCTTTGAAGTCCTTCAACATATGATACTCTAGGAAGCGTGGCGAGTTCTAATGCGAGTGCTCCATATCCTCTTGTATCGCCTTTTGCGTTGTCTCCAAACTTCAATCTTTGGGTCCTTCTTCGGCTATATAATTCTTACGTAGGTTCCTTTGGTAAGTCATATGTCTTGAGCATCCACTTTGTCCACATACCAAGGATCTTTGTGCATCTGCAAAAACGGAATTATATTCGGGTACCCTTTATTTTGTTTTTGGGTCCTTAGATGTTAGTTTTAGTAACCCCAAATCTGTCTAACAACCCTAGTGGTTTCGAGACGGTTTCTTTCCACTTGAGTCAATATACTTGACCACTTTGGGTGGTCAAAGCGACTTCTTAGGTGCTTCGGGTTCGGGAGTCCGGATCTTCTTAGTTGGTGGGTTTCGACCTTCGCCTTTTATGCGTTTTTCTTCTTTTTCGACTCTTGGAACCTCTTCGACTATAGGATCATAGTAATATGACCCGTATTGAGCTGGTTGTGTCAGCGAGGTGGTCCTTACTTGATCGGCCCACTTAACACTTTGCTAGTTCCCCCTTGGTAGCCTGGGGTGTCTTGGTACTAATCTTACGGTCGAGAATACGATGTGTAGGATGAGGTGCTTTCATCTTTTGTTTGTTCTTTCTTTGAGGGGTTGAGAACATTTGCATTGATTGTTTCTCCTCGAACAAACCTATCGGTTAGACGCACTTCGAGTGTACGGGGGCGAGATGAGGAAGCTTCTGGTTGAAACCAAGTCCTTCCTTACGGTGCTTGGGCTTGTTGCTTGCAAGCATAGCCTCCGGCTTCTTTTCGGCGCCCATGTAACGCTCGGTCACCAAGCTCTTCCAGACATCATCACTCCTTTTCGGTATGTCGTGCTTGGTCTCAAGTCTCGACGTTCTTGCTTCGATGAGACTCGGTTCGAGTATCTTTACGAGTCGGTCATTGGTCAAAACTAAAATTCGATCTTCTTGATGCTTTGAGACTTGGCCATCGGAGAGTTCATCTCCTCCACGAGTCTCAACACAAGTCCTTCGGCTTCGATAGCGGCTCGACTCTCTCGAGAAAGTCTCACGATTCTCCACTTTCGGGGTATCCAATTCACGAAGAGTCTTCTTGAGCTGCGAGACTCATTTGAATTTGTTCATCTAATAATTCTTCATAGGCGGTCGTGATGTCCAAATTCCCATCTGCACCTGAAACAGTGTCGTGTGTGCATTGTGAAGAGGAATTAAGTGGTTCATGAGAGTTTACCTCATCCTCTTCTCATGCCATTAGGCACTTTTCAGTTGTTTTTTCAGCTTCATACTCTAAGGCCATGAAAGCTGCTTCATCGTCAGATGAGTCCATGAAGGAGTCGACTTCTTCTGAGTCGTCTGAGATTTCGCATGCAATATAGGATTGTCTCTTCTGGGCGAATTTCTCTCTCCTTACCTTACGTGCTGCGCGTTCAGCACTACTGAGCTCAAGACAATCATATTGATAGTGTCCTGGCTTTTTGCAGTTGTAGCAAGTGATGACTCTTTCTTCTTTGCTTTTACTATCCTTTGATGGTCTTTGAGTCATCCCTTCTTTACGCATTCGAGAAGATTGTGAGTCGGGAGTGCGTTTTGGAGTATAATCGACTTACCTTTTGTGTCTCGGTATGCTTTAGTCGGTTTTTACGTGCCTCTCCTTCTCCTTCGATACTTCACGGCGAGCAACGCGTACTTGAGCGAGACTTCCTTCTTGTAGATCATTGAGTGAAGGTTCGGTCTTACTCGTTGTCTTGCTTGTCATTTGGAAATCTTTGTCTTGGCCGATGCTTTGAAGGCATGGTCAATTTAATTGTCGGCTTCGGCTCTTTGCTTTCGTTGAGGTGCGTCGAACTCAAACTCTTACACTGAAGTTACGAAAAGATATGGTCGGGAGAGACAACATCTAAATCGAGTGTCGCAACAAAGTGGCACAAGGTGTCCGGTGTCCGTCCGGCGGTGCCCTCGGTATCTTGAGATTCATTTCTCGGTTCTTTGAATGTCTTTCCCGGCCCATTGATGGAATTCATCGGATTCGTAAATCGACGTTCGAGATCTTCTATTTTGTCACCGGGCATGAGAGACGAGACTTTCCGGCTTTTGGAGTTCCGGCGCCGGTTTGTTAGCTTTTATCTTCCGAGTTCCACGACTCGGTAAGCGCTAGAGCGTCCCGAGTTCCTTTGCGGTTTTGCATTCTCGAACCCTTGCCAAGATAAGAATCACTAAGAGTGGTCGGTATGGCATTTACGGCGACTCGGTCTAAGTTATGAAGCTTCTTCTCTTCAGGAGTGAAGAGACTTCTGTCTTTAGGGATCTTCTTCCCAGTCACCATTCCTCCTCCTTCAGCTGGGGCCTGAGTCACGATACTATCGATCATGGGAACAATAGGTCCATCTTCAAGCACTTCAGTCATACTACATGGAGGGATGTCAGATGTGCTTCCATTCTGACTCGCCATACTCCATAATTCTCTACCGAGAACATGGGTACCATTCTTATCCCTGACATATCAGCCATATAAAAATAATGATATGAATGTAGAGTGATATGCAGTGAAAACGATTTTCCGGATCCGTTCAAGTAGACCAATTTCAAGATAACACGAGTCTTAAGGAACTCCTGCTCTGATACCAATTGTTGGTCCCGAGTATACGGTCAGGTGTAGAGGGGGGGGGGTGAATACACCTGACTCCGATTTTCTCAACTTCGAACACGAACAGTCCTGTTCAGGAAAGTGACGTACTGAAATAATTCAGCAAACCAAATAGCTGTTCTAAATCATGTGTGGCAAAGAGTCTGACTCTGCTGAGATGTCGCTGGGCGGGCGAGTCGAAATCGGTATCAAACAGGTAGAGTTTAGTGGTGCGGAAAAGTGTAGGCCCTAATCAGTTAAGTGGAAAACCGTTTTATACAAGTCTCAGTTCAGCAAGTAGACAGTTCAGTATGCTGAGACAGTTGTATGATTTTAAAGAATATTTACAGTATGAACAGTAAAATCAATGCAACAGTAATCAGAAAGCAATAACAAGACATAGATTTTTAAAGTGGTTCGGATATCAATCGATCCTACGTCCACTGTCCCGAAAGTTCAGGAGGCTATTTATTATCTTGAGTTAGTCTCGGTCGGCTTGTGCGCGGGACAAAGGCGTGGCTTGGGGATTATCTTGAGCAAGTCCCAGTTTACAAAGGCATCAAACTAAAGTGTTTGACAAACTTCTCCAACTATGATGGAGTCCTTTTACAATAAGGATTGGGTTCAAATATGAACTCCTTCGTCTAAGCTATAAGTATATTCGGTTGAGCTTAGGGTTAGAGGGATAGGGAATGAGCATGTAGCTTCTAGATCGACGAACAGCTGAAATAAGCTTTAGGTTCGTGTATCGTCGATTTGGATACTAGAGGCTCTTCTAACAGTTTAGCTTGGTTCCCTATGAGCTGAGAAGGTAGTCTTTCGCCGGAGATAGATCTTCAAGTTCTTGCGGAAGACTTCGGGTTTTCTGGTTCTAGCTCGTTTGAATGCTTGTGTATGTTTTCGTCGTTTAAGCTTATGCGCCTTTTCTCTTCTTGAAATGTCCCTCTATTTATAGAGCAGAGATTGGAAAAGATCCGTTGGAGACGATCTTCTTCTTTCTCTCTCTTTTGGTAGCAAATGGCTCTTTTGAAGTAGGTAACAGTGTGCTTTCCCACCTTTTTAGGTAAAGGTTTGACTGCAGCTTTAGCAGGTGAGAGGACACGTGTGTTCTTGTCATTCGTCGAGGCAGATAGAGTGGTTGAGACAGCACACACTTCAAGGCAAACTGAGGCTGACTTCTCTCTTCCTCGTATATGACAATGCTGATTTGTTTTTCAAAAGTATCTGACAGTTTAGAAAGGCGTCTCTACCGATCTTGAGTCCGATCCCGTATTCGGTAGGTAGATAGGCGAGTAATGTCTGCGAAGATCAGCTACGAGTTCGGTGAAGCTGCTCTGTCGAGTTCGGTTCCATCGACTCTTTCGGTATCTTGCTCTGCTGAGTCCGAGTATTCGAGTTTTCTACTTACGGTGTTAAGGCGGATAATCTAATGAGTGCCTTGATCGGAACGAGTGTCTGCCGAGTGCGAAACCTCGAGGAGACAAATAACGATTACAACGGAATGGTTCACCAATCAGATAGGGTTTTGGGATCTTCAAATCTTCTCAACATTCAGAGCACTAGGCTGCTGAGCATGGTTCAGTATAGAAGATAGAATCATTTCCCATCGAGTAAGACTATGTTGAGGATAGAATCATCACCCAACAATTTCCCCCTATTTGATGATGCCAAAACCTATCATCTATGCTAACACTAAACTATCAGAAACAGAGCTCGTTACATTATTACAAGTAAGATCAGTGGAGTTGTTCCAACAGTTCTAGACTACTGAGAAAACAGGGCAAAACACAATTTCCCCCATTACATAGAAACTAGACTAGTAGAATCTAATAAAGTAATAAACTGACAAGAAAGTAAATAGAGTGAGTGTGTGAGTCAGTCATCACTTCAGTGATTCTGAGTGTTAAAGCATAATACAAACACGGCTGAATAGACAACAAGTGGTTGTCAGAGCCAAAATCAGATTTGTATATAAGAGTTATTCAGATCAGTACAATTACAAATCTTGCTAAGCTAGGAAGAATAGAACTAAGCCTAGGAGCCCTTAAACTGCTTGATCCTGTCCATGAATCCTTGAGATTGCGTCTCTGGTAGTGGCACTCCATACATCCGGTATGTGTTCTTCCTCAGCTTCAAGTATGCAGCAAAGTCTGCTGGCTCATCTTCGTCCAGTTCTCTCTTTGATGCAGCATACTTCACTTCAGCTTCTATTACCCCAAAGTGGATTGAGTCATCATTTCTTCTAGGTGGAGGTATGATTACGGGCTCCGGAACACCGACTTCTATACCTTCGAGATACGGCTTTATGCAAGTATATGTATAGATCGGGTTTACTTATCATCATCCGTTACGTGTAGGCATCGGCCTTAGTCATGTTGGGCGGGAACCTCCGGAAATAATTGCGCTTGATGAACTCTATCTTTGCCGATTCCCATCTACGAGTAAATTGAGCGGTATCCAATTGTGCGTCTTTGGCCATACGTGCGATTTCGGATCGGTGGCTTCCCGAACCTTCGTATCGATAAGGAATATCGGCTTTTGAAGGTACTTTCAGCCTGGCCTCTTCCTCAATTCTTTTTCTCAGTGCTTCAAGGTCTGCCTCCCAGATTCTGTCTCTGGCAGCTTGAACTTGTCTAGCCTCTTCGTCTCTGTATAAGTATCTGTTCATTTGGTCGAATATGGCCTCAATTTCATCATCTTGGGCTTCGGTGGCTTTACGAGGAATGTCTTGATTCGGCGAGGGTACTTGATTTTTCTTTTGACGTACCACTGCTTCTCGGTGCTTTCTTTGCTTTTGCTCCTTCTCCTTCTCCCTATCTTCTTCATCCTCGATAATCGGTTTCCTTGGAGGTATCCTAGCGAGGCTTTCTTCCTCCTCGAGCGGGAGATTTTTTCTTTCCTTTGACGAGGCTTAGACTTTGGTTTATTAGCGGCTTACGTTTTGAGCAATCTCCCTTGCCGGCTTCTCATCAGCTGCAATTTGAGCCTCCTCCTCAGCTGAAATGTATCTCTTCGTTTTCTTGGCTGGAGGGGTTGGGAGAATCAGCACTTTCTTGCCTTTTCCCTGAACAGGTGGAGGTAGAGGAGCCTCTTCCTCTTATTGTGGATAAAGCACGAGCACCCAAAAAGTTTTGCTGACCCGAGAGTATCCTAAGAATACTCTGAAAGCTTTGCTGACCCGAGAGAATCAACACTTTCTTGCCTTTCAGAGGGTTGAATACTCTGAAAGCTTTGCTGACCCGAGAGTATCCTAAGAATACTCCCTGAAGCTTTGCTGAATACTTCATTCGGCAGTCCTCTTGCTAGAGTGTTTCTTGCTAGTTTGTTAAGCGTCTTGAAGTTGAGATGGCTGAGTCTTCTGTGCCATAGCCACCCCGTTCGGTTGTCGTTTTTCGCCACAAGCTTCAGGTTCAGCTGAGTTCCAGTCAGCTACATATATGTTCTTTTTGCGAACCTGATTACACTGTTTTCCCTGTGGATTTATCAATGACATCACAGAAACCAGCGTCAAATATCACTCTATTCGAGTTATCACAAAATTGACTAACAGAGAGAAGGTTATCTTTGAAGTCCTTCAACATATGATACTCTAGGACGTGGCGGTTCAACGCCGAGTGTTACGAATCCTCTTGTGTAGCCTTTAGCGTTGTCTCCAAACTCAATTTTGGGTCCTTCTTCAGCTGTATAATTCTTCAGTAGGTTCCTTTGGTACGTCGTGTGTCTTGAGCATCCGCTGTCCACATACCAAGGATCTTTGTGCACCTGCAAAACAGAATTATATTCAGGTACCCTTTATTCTTGATTTTGGGTCCTTAGATGTTAGTTTTAGTAACCCAAATCCGTCTAACGACCCTCGGTGGTCTCGGGCGGTTTCTTTCCACTTGAGTCAACATATTTGACCACTTGGACTGGTCGTTGCTTGACTTCTTAGGCTTTTACGGTTCGGGAGTCCGGATCTTACGGGAGGCCGGTGGATGCTAACCTTTGCCTTTTGTGCAATATTCTTCTTCTTCGACTCTTGGATCCTCTTCGACTATAGGATCATAATAATATGACCCATATCGAGATTGGATGTGTCGGTGAGGTTGTCCATCTTGATCGGCCCACTTTGGCTTCTTTGGTTCCCCCCTTGGTCGAACCGGGGTGTTTTGGTGCTCGATCTTTTGGTCGGATTACTGACGTGTAGGATGAGGTGCTGTCATATTTTGTTTATTCTTTGCTAAGGGGTTCAGAATATTTGCATTGATTGTCTCCCATTTAACAAATCTATCAGCAAGTCGCACTTCTGAGTGTACTGGGGTAGATGAGGAAGCTCCCTGGCTAAAACCAAGTCCTTCCTTGTAGTGCTTAGGCTTGTTGCTTGGTAGCATAGCCTCCAGCTTCTTTTCAGCGCCCATGTACCGCTCAGTCATCAGGTTCCTCCAGACATCATCACTTTTCTTCAGTGTGTCGTGCTCGGTCTAAAGTCCTGATAGTTGTTGCTTCAGTAGACTCAGTTCAGTATCTTTATGAGTTAAGTCCTTGGTCAGAACTGAGATCTGATCTTCTTGATGCTGAGACTTGGCGAACAGAGAGTTTATCTCCTCCCTTAGTCTCAACACAAGTCCTTCAGACTCAGTAGAGACCTGAGTCTCCTGAGAAAGTCTCTGATTCTCCACTTTCAGGGTATCCAATTCCTGAAGAGTCTTACTGAGCTGCAGACTCATCTGAATCTGTTCGTCAAGCAGTTCTTCGTATGCGATCGTGACGTCCAAATTTCCATTTGCACCTGAAATAGTATCGTGTGTGCAGTGTGAAGAGGAGTTAAATGGTTCATGAGAATTTACCTCATCCTCTTCTCCTGCCATTAGGCACTTTTCAGTAGCTTCTTCAGCTTCATGCTCTAGGGCCATGAAAGCTGCTTCATCATCAGATGAATTCATAAAGGAGTCGACTTCTTCTGAGTCGTCTGAGATTTCGCCAGCTATGTATGCTTGTCTTTTCTTGGCGAATTTCACTCTCCTTGCTTTACGTGCTGCGCGTTTAGCACTACTGAGCTCAGGACAGTCATACTGATAGTGTCCTGACTTTTTGCAGTTGTAGCAAGCGATGACTCTTTCTTCTTTGCTTTCGCTGTCTTTAGATGGAGCTGGGTCATTCTTCTTTCTACATTCAGAAGACTGTGAGTCAGGAGTGCGCTTTTGCGTGTATTCAGACTTACCTTTTGTTTCTCGATAGGCTTTAGTCACTTTTCTACGCCTCTCCTTCTCCTTCTGATATTTTACAGCGAGCAGCGCGTACTTCTGAGCTAAACTTCCTTCTTGTATGTCAGTTAGTGATGGTTCAGTTTTGCTTGACGCGGGAGATGCTGTGCTGACTGATGCTTTGAAAGCATGGTCAATTTTGGTGTCAGCTTCAGCTTTCTGCGACTGTTGAGGTCTGTCAAACTCGAATTCCTCTGCTTGAAGTTCTGAAAAGATATGGTCAAGAGTAACAATATCTAAGTCAGAATGACGTAATAAAGCAGCAAAAGGAGTCCAATGACCGTCTGGCAGTGCCCTCAGTATCTTGAGATTCATCTCTCGGTTGGAGAATGTCTTTCCCAGCCCGTTGATGGAGTTCATCAGATTCGTAAATCTGACATTTAGATCTTCTATTTTGTCACCAGGCATGAGAGACAAACTCTCCAGCTTTTGGAGTTCCAGCGCAAGTTTGTTGGCTTTGATCTTCTGAGTCCCCCGACTCAGTAGCGCTAGAGCATCCCAGAGTTCCTTGGCTATCTTGCATTCCTGAACCCTGCCGAGATAAGAATCACTTAAGGTGGTTAGTATAGCATTCCTGGCGACTCGGTCTAAGTTATGAAGTTTCTTCTCCTCAGGGGTGAAGAGACTTCTGTCCTTGGGGATCTTCTTTCTGGTCACCATTCCTCCTCCAGCTGTTTGATCCTGAGTTACGACACTATCTATCATAGGAACAATAGGTTCTTCCTCAAGTACTTCGGTCATGCTGTCGTGAAGGGAAGTCAGATGAGCCTCCATTCTGACCCGCCATACACCATAGTTCTCTACAGAGAACATGGATACCATCCTTATACCTGACATATCAGTCATGATGAATAATGATATGAGTGTAGAATGATATGCAGTGAAAACGTTTTTCCGGATCCATTCAAGTAGACCAGTTTCAAGATAACAAGAGTCTTATAGAACTCCTGCTCTGATACCAATTGTTGGTCCCGAGAGCACGTTCAGGTGTAGAGGGGGGGGTGAATACACCTGAATCCGATTTTCTCAACTTTGAACACGAACAGTCCTGTTCGGGGAAAGTGCCGATCTTGAAAGAATTCAACGGACCAAATAGGCGTTTCCGAATCGTGTTTGGCAAAGAGTCCGACTCTACTGAGATGCGCTAGGCGGCGAGTCGAGGAATTCGGTATCAACAGATAGAGTTCAGTGGTGCGGAAATGTGTAGGCCCAAATCAGTTGAGTGGAAAACGTTTTATCAAGACAGTCTCAATTCAGCAGAAAAAAAGCGATTCGATATCTTTGAGACAGTTGTATGATTTTAAAGGATAATTTTTAGTATGAACAGTTACAATCAATGCAACAGTAAATAAGAGAACAGGTAAGAGACACAGATTTTTTAAAGTGGTTCGGATACACAGGATCCTACGTCCACTATCCCGAAAGGTCAGGAGGCTATTTATTATACTGAGTTAGTCTCAGTCAGCTTGTACACAGGACAAAGCGGCGTCTTGGAATTTATACTGAGCAAGTCTCAGTTTACAACGGTTATAAAACTAAAGTGTTTGACAAACTCTCCAACAGTGAAGGAGTCCTTTTATAATAAGGATTAGGTTCAAATATGAACTCCTTCATCTAAGCTATGGATATGATCGGTTGAGCTTATAGAGGGATAGGGAATGAGAATGTAGCATCTAGAACGACGAACAGCTGAGTTATAGCTATGGGTTCGTGTTGCGTCGTTTGGATACTAGAGGCTTGTATATAGGTTCAGCTTGGTTCCCTTACAAGCTAGGATGTAATCTTTCGTCGGAGATAGATCTTCAAGTTCTTGCGGAAGACTTAAGCTTTTCGGATTGCTCGTTTGACTGCTCTCTTCTTGTTTTAGTTCTCTTTCCTTGTTTGCTCGTGAAGTAGCAGTCGTAGTTGTTCTTGTAGTAGTTGTTGTAGTGCTTCAAAAACTTGAATCATCCCTCTATTTATAGAGAAGAGATTGGGAAAGATCCGTTGGAGACGATGATCCCTTTCTCACTCTTTTGGTAGCTAACGAAAGGTGACAGTGTCTTTTCCCTCCTTTTCTGGAAATATGTTGACTTGCAGCTTTAGTAGGTAAAAAGGCACGTGTCTGCCTGTCATTCGTCGAGGTTTTGCAGAGTAGTTGAGACAGAACAGACTTCGAGGCATCATGAAGCTGACTTCTCTCTTCCTCGTATTTGACTATGCTGATTGTCGTTCAAAAGATCTGACAGTTCAGAAAACTGTCTGCCGTTACTGAGTCTGATCCTGTAGAGAGTACTGAATTTACTCTACTGAAGGTCAGCTCTTAGTTCAATGAACTACTCCTGCTGAGTTCGGTTCCCACCGACTCCTTCGATATCTTGCTCTCGCTGAGTCCAGTATCTACTGAGTCTTCTACATCTGGTGCTGAGGCTGATAATCTACTGAATGCCTAAACCAGAGCAGAGTGTCTTCTGAGTCTGAACCCTCAGAGACAAACGATTACAACGGAATGGTTCACCAATCAGATAGGGTTTTGGGATCTTCAAATCTTCAAACAAGTTCAGAGCACGAGGCTACTGAGCTTTGGTCAGTTACAGAAGATAGAATCATTTCCCACTAAGTATGACTGTGCTGAGGATAGAATCATCACCCAATACTAGGGCTCCACTGCATATTGCGGAGCCGATTTCCGGCGCGTCCGCTGTCCGATCGGCGATCGGTTTGCATCGTTAGATTTCTCATCTCACTAGCTTCACGTCGATAGGTTATGTGATCATTCAATCCCGGATACGGCCGGAATCGGCGTCTGAAGTTGGCTGTCCGAATTTGATTTTTCCGGCGATATTGCTCAAAATTGAGGGAAATTGATGGACGTTTTTTGCCGGAATCTATTCATGGTGGCCGAAAATTATCCAATGAACGTTTTCCATGAATCAATTGAATAAATAATGGCTCGGAAAGGCTTCAATTTTGAGCGGCGGAGGTCCCCGACGAGGAGTTGTAGAATTACGCAACTTCAGGTCGTAACGTCGGCAATTGGCGGCTATTCTTCACAGCCCAGATGTCTGTGAGATGTCTGGAAGGGACGGACAAGGCGGCGGGTGCCGCGCGCAGGAGACAGGCGCAGACAGCGCACAACCGTGCGCGCTCCCAGCGTGATTTCGGCGACAGCCCTGGCCGAGGACGAGCTGCAAGGCTGCGGACGACTTCCCCTATCAACAGCGGGCTGCGGCGGGGCCAGAAGGGGTGGCGGCGCATTTTCGTGAGGAATAAGAAGGGCTGACGTCAGCCCTCGCTGATGTGGCCTATACACGTGGCGGCCACGTGTCTGTCACGTGGCAGCTACCCCTGCTGGCGTGGAATTTTTCTGAGGCAATTTTCCGAACTAATTTTGACACAGACAGCTCCAGATTCAAAGATTTTGAAGATCGAAGAGCTGTATTTTTATCGGTCAATGTAATAGTTGGGAATTACATGTTTTTTAAGCCCGTTAACGATGTTTTCAATTTCCTATTTTCACATTTATTTATTCTTATGCTTTAGCATGCGATTATCTGATTAATTGCACTTAGAAAAGCATGAAAATATGATTTATGTCGTATTAAAGCATGTTTATTTCGCGAGCTCTTATTATGTGCACTTACAAATTGCATGCTTTAGGTATTATGTGGTGATGCATGATTCTCAACAAACCTTTTGAATAAAAAGGCTAAGTATTTTTAAATTAAGCGTTTAATTAGATTCCATTAATTTGGATATTAAACACTTAATCGGACCTCAAATAATTGGACTCTAAACAGAATTAGTAAGATTTTGTGAGTAAACGTCCACCTGCGTGGCTTGCTTGCATTTTTTAGCCACGAGTTTTGTGAGATGAGTTTTTCAAAGCAATATTTAATTATTATTGAGTAGTGGGAGCGAAGCCGTAAACGTCCAACTACGTGACTTGCGTGCCTAGTAAACACAAGTACTCTAAATGGTAATAATTAAATAGGATGGCTAATTTGCATGGTTCGAGTAAGTATGTCAATTTCCAGAATTTGATTCTATTTTGGTCAAATTAATGGTCAATGCTTAGATGTCACCGCAGGTACAATGCACTTCCCTCGAAGTCCCTTCCCGCGTTTTAATAGTAACATGGTTTAGAATATCGAACTATTAATTCTATTCGTCGTAAGAACCTAAGCGTAGATTGGAAATAAAGAGCTAGATAAATAGCTTGGTTTAGGGTTGCGCTAGTAAATGTGTAATACCCCGATTTTTGTCACGCCTAATTAATCTCTTTTAATGCAATTAATTTCGGATTTAAGTCTTGTATTCGATAACATAATTCAATATTATATATAATTATATTCCCTAAATTAAAACATATCCAAGTGATTTAATGACTTATATATATATATATATATATATATATATATTATGTTGTATGGATAGGATAGATATATGTAAGTGTATATACATCCTCCACTATTCCTTCTTCTTCTCTCTCTCTCCCCCATGCACGTTCTCTCCTTCTCTATCAATTAGACGAATCTTAGACAAAATCCGATCCATATATGCATATCTTCATGATTGAAATTCATCATGAAGGAAACCGACCGTATCTCTCTCCCCTCACATTTCACCTTGCAGCCCGATTCAAAAGAAAAGAGGATCAAGAAACACTCGATGGCGATGAACGGCTTCGCATTGGCTCGGATCTTGGCCTGACTAATTTCGGCCATGTGGCATGGTTGGAGAGGAAGGGGATGTGATAAGCCTCATACTGATCGAACTAGAGCGGGGGGGGGGTAGGAATGGCTAGTGCAAGCAAGCCTCTGCGTGTCTCCATCCAACGATTCATCTTCCCCTTCACTCTCTTCTTATACCCTTTCTTTCAAATCTCACTCCCTTTTGTTACTCTACGTTCTGCCATCTCCATATTTTCAAAAGGGAACAAGCCTTCAAGCCATCTCCTTCCACCGGAAAGTCAAGACCCGGCCACGTTCTCCCTTGTCGTCGACATCGAAGAAGAAAGGTATAAGCTTTTATTCATGTCACCTTCTCCACCCCGTTTCTAGTTTATGTCGATTTGATGGAAGTTGTTTTGCTCGCTGTCACTAGGAAATGCATTATGCATACTTGACTGAAATATTCTTTTGGGTATTGAATGACCACACCATCATGATCCTAGACCAAACCACAACGAGCGTGTCTTTTAGAAGTGAACCTATGTGTTGTTTCTCGTATGAAATGGATACTGGAACATGAGTAGTAAGTCGAGATCATAACATGGATAGTGAAATCAAATGCACTCAAACTGTTCGCTAAAATGCCTCAATCACTGCTTAAAAGAAATCATTGGCTACGCCTTTCTTTTTCGTCCAAGATCCATGAAATCGTATACCTATTTAATTTCCACATCTTTGGTACGATTTAAGAATAATTGAACTATAAAACCACCTTCAATTATCTCGTTTTCGCTGCCACGATTCAAGCATCGAATTTCCGAGGACCGACTATCCTTATTGACATTAAGCAGCGAGTTTCGGCTCGATTTCTAGACTTCCTAATTGACCAAAACTCAATTATCTAGACATCTTAGAGAGCCCTTACTGTTAGCTTTCCAACGATCCAAACCGTTCGCAAATCGGAGCTCGGATTGAAAAGTTATACACCATCGAAAGTGCATGCCGAATCCGCCCCTGTTTTGACGATCCAGTTAAACAACTCTCTTCTGACCAAATTTTCTGAATAGGCTAGTGAACCAAAAACCCCAAAACCAACACCATTGTGATCCTTTATCTGTTGGCTTTCCATAACCGTTTTCCGCTCGCAAATTGGAGTTTGTACCATTAAGTTATGAACTCCGGAAAACCAAAGTTCGAAACCTTTGACTTCCTAAGCGTGTTGATCAGGGAACTTGCGACGCAATTTCTGATCGGAAATTTGAAAAACAGTACCTAAGATCTATACCACTATAAGCCTTGCACTTTCAGCTTTCCAACGCACCTCTCGGTTCGAGAAACGGAGTCCGAACCACGAAGTTATTCAATGTCGAAAATGGATCGCCGAACTGTCGAGTGTTTTTCAGACTGTGGAGCAGCCTGTTTCGAAAGTTACCAGCCCACTGTTTATTGTCCGAAACCCTTGAACACTCATATCATTGGAAATCCACGACTACAAGCTTTCCAACGCCGCTTGTCTCTTCAAATTTGGAGCTCGGACCAAAAAGTAATGCCCTGTCAAAAAAACCCGCTCAAAACTACCTAGTTGGCGAGAAGCGCAGAGTTGCAAGCTTCCGTCCCAATTTTTACGACCCGATCGAACTAATAACTCTAGAAAACTTACACCAACACAAACCTTAATAAACAAGGATTTCTAAACATATTTTCGACTATGAAATGGAGTCTCCACCGCTGAGATACGCTCGCTCGAATATAGCCCAAAAACTGTTTGTTTAAATGCCTCACTCAGAAAAATTTTAAGTGTTGAAATAAGGGTTTAGCTCCACCCATTTTGAGAGATCTTTTGTGAACAGCCCTCGAATCTGGTAACCCCAAGTCCCATACCATATCAAACCTTGTCATTCAAGGAATCTCCAGAACCTTTCCGTTCGCTATTTGTAGATTATATCAAGAAGTTACGGATCGACGAAAATGCATCGTTGAAACGTCCATCCTTCCCGGAATGTGCTGAACCCCAACTTTAAAATAGTCTATGAGCCTCGTTCCTTCTCGAAACTCACCGAGCCTTATACCGATAGAAAGCTGAGTTCGTTGAATTTCCAAAATCATGCTCGACGCATAAAATGGAGTTCAAACGAAAAAGATACGAGCCTACAAAGTACCGCTGGCAGAACTTCCAGAATTTCGCCGACTCAAGTTCGAAGACAATTTTCGATGTCGAAACAACGTCCGATCTGAAAACTTATTTCTACGGTCTTGTACCTCTCCTGGGGCAGAATCTAAACATGAGTTTTCGTCGAAGACCGATGGTCGGATCGTCCGAAAATAAAGCCGAAAGTCGCTGTGAAAATTATTTCCAAATATATTTTATTTTCAAATTTCCCCTTAATTGGAAAATACCAAAGCTACAAAAATTACCAAATGATGAGAGGATTCTATGAGTATGTGAACGAGATATATCCGGGAAATATTGATTAAGACAGATTTTATCATTTCGAGTAAATAGCGAAATAAAATCCGCTCTTCGTAACCAAAAATCCTATTTTTGCTAGAGACGAACTTTGTGGTCTAGAATTCGAAGAAATTCTAGGACTTTGGGATTTAACCCTAACAGAAATTAGGTCTCTATTGTAGGACCCTCTGAGGAAGGGCGGTAACCTCGGAAAAACCTGCGAATAATAATAACGCGCCACGAGGTGGGTTATACTTTCCTCTAGACTTATCTTTGAGTTAATAAGCTCTTAAGTTATATAAAATGTTGTTATCCATGAGAATGTTTTATGCGCGTTCGATTAAGTTTAATGCTCTTGTATGGTCGATCGAGATTCTTGTTCTGACCTAACACGTTAGACTGAAATTGTGTACACCCCCGTTAGTTGTGCAGTGGGTTGATCTCCACTGTACACTAACTTTGATAAGGGATTGTCTGGGGAAAGGCTCGATATCCAAAATTGAAAAGGGTACTCTGAGTATAGGCTCGAGACCCTAGACGAAATTGGATCCGACGAGGATATATTCCGGGATCGCAATGAAAATAGATCCGACGAGGATGTATTCCGGGATCACAAGAGTAACTAAAAGAACACTGCATGCGCGCGCAAAATGAAAGGAAAAATGCTTTCGTATACTTAGGAGTTCATTTTCGTTTTTAAAACCTTCTAAGGAAAAATGCTTTCGTATACTTTTATGCTCTAGAAAACTGCAGATTTTATAAAATACTTTATTAAATGCTCGCCCACTGAGTACACTAGTACTTAGCCCAAATCCTTTTCAAAAACATTTTCAGGTTGAGCGGCTGCTACTGATGGACAAAGCCGAGGCGAGGGTTGCTGTCAAATAAATTAATTTTCATTGTGCTTAATGGTTTTTTGCCTAATTCGAGGAATGTAACCCTTTTGTTTATCGCCACTCTGAACTCATCTTTATTATTAGTTATTGCTTTCTATGTGAGCAGACACTTATCACATTTTGAACTATACTTGAATTAATAAAATATTATAATTTAAAATTTCTCGTACTACTTTGTAATATTATTTAAAATCATGAATTCTTGATTAATCTACTCGTATTGTACTACACTTGGTCACACGCCCTTTTCCAAAAATCGGGTTGTGATAATTTGGTATCAGAGCAGTTCGTTCCGCTCCGAACCTAAATCGTCTTTCAAGGAAATATAGACTCGCTTCCCTAGATTTCAAGATTTATTCCGCCAAAAAATGTTTTTCATGTAAGTCTAGAATTGAACCCCTAGACTACTACGTTATTCGACAACCCTCGGCTCGTCGTCGTAGTACCAGCGCACGCAAATGGTTTATGCTTGAAAGGAAGCATAAAATGACAAAGTTATGAAAAGAAAGGTTTTCATAATGGACCTATGTGTCCCTGAGGCAAAAATGAAATGTGATCATGCGATTTTTCAAATCTGTTTGACAAGAGAATGTTTTCGGCAGACAATTTAAAATTTTCTTTGACAAGTGTTTCATGAAAAACTATTTGATTGTGTTATGATGATGCCATCGGATGATTGATGATGAGTTCAATTGCCCTACTACTTTTATGATGCGATACTGTGATTGAAATGGTATTGTTGAACCCTAGTTCTCGAACTGTGGTTGATTAGGCCAGTTGAACATAAGATTAGTGCTCTAAGTAATTACTTAGCTGCTTGACTAATCT
Source organism: Lavandula angustifolia (assembly GCA_028984105.1). Taxonomy (NCBI): domain Eukaryota; kingdom Viridiplantae; phylum Streptophyta; class Magnoliopsida; order Lamiales; family Lamiaceae; genus Lavandula; species Lavandula angustifolia. The sequence goes on along the minus strand of CM054806.1, from coordinate 17,340,188 downwards.
TAAGATAAGTTGTTGACTTAGGACTTTTTCTATCTTTTGATAGATGTATCGAGCAAGACCCAGCACGTTCGTGGCAGAGTCGCGAGAGGAGAGCGCGGCACATTTTCGTAGTTACATGAGAGATCCCGAGCAGCCAATTTCTATTTTTCTCAGGCATTATGTCGAGTTATGGAGGAGAGCGCATCGCGATGTAGACGAATTTGAGACGTGCCAACGCCTTATAGAGCACCTCCCACCTAGTTGGAGCGTGCGATTGCACGGGATGGTTCATCAGACCCTGCGAGAGCCGGACCCTATGACACAACGATAGGTTGGAGACTTTCTACTATTCGTCTTTGACGTCTTACGCCGTTATACTGACCTTGGCGGCGATGACTACGTTTAGGCCGTTAGGGACCCCGAGCCGCCATACGAGTCCCCAGTCTACGTACCAGCTGATCCTCCCAGCGAGGAGTACGGAACAGAGGCGATTGGAGCAGAGCAGGCCTTGGGTAACTCTGAGTCGGAGGAGGATCCCGAGGAGGACCCAACCTACTAGCTAAATGATGGCCCAGATGGGACACAACAAACAAGAGCCAATGGAGGACCCAGTAGGAGAGGAGCCAATGCAGATACCGGAGCCAAACCCAGCGGAGGGACATGGACCCACTAAGGACGTAGCACCCGAGCTAGGAGGGGCGGATCTGTTTGAGGAGATGTTCGACCTATAGGTAGGGGACCCGATGGACGACTTCATGGGAGAGCTAGACGAGGACTCGGATAACGAGTCTACACTGATTGTTGATCCCCTTTTGCTCCGACTTTTGATTGTTATCTTTTATTAGAGTGGTTGGAAAGGTCAGTTTTGACGCCATGTGGATGTACTGATGATTTAGCCTAGCATAGGGCCTCATCTTTTGTGTACTCAAGAGTCCTCTATTGAGGCAAAATTTTCCTATCTATGAAGTGATTTTTGCGAATTTTTGATATATTATAAATGTCTATATGTTAACCACTCTACAATATCTATACAACACGCCCTATATGATACTCGTTAATAGACAAACCTTGGGTGCTAAATGGACACGTGTTAGTTGTTAACAGAATGCCTAGGGTACGAGGAGGAGTTGGCAGAAGAAATGCAAGAAGAGGTGATGAGAGTTTCGAAGAAGCCTTGTGGAACTTCTCGCAAAGATCTATTGAGGAGAAGTTCAGGAAGGAAAGACCACCAGTATTTGACGGAAAAGGGGAACTGGAGGATGCGGAAAAATGGGTGAGAGCAGTGGAGCGAATCTTCGCGTACATCAGATGTGAAGACAGGGACAAAATCACCTGTGGTACTTACCAACTAGTGGAGGAAGCTGACTATTGGTGGGAGTCGGTTAGACGCACCATGACTGAGGAACAACTTGCAGAACTCTCTTGGGAAGAATTTAAGATACAATTCTTCGAGAAATACGTCCCCGACCACTATCGCCAGGAGAAATGGAAGGAGTTCCTCAATCTTGAATAGTGAAACAAGACTGTTGTCGAATACGACCGGGCTTTTGCCCAGTTGTCTCGTTATGCGCCACATTTGGTGGCCACATAAAAGGAGAGGTAGACAAATTCAGGAGTGGACAGCGCTCCGAGATCAAAGTGCCCCTGACTACTATGATGAATGCCACCTATGCGGAATTATTAAGTATGGCACTCAATATTGAGTCGAACCTGGCAAAGGAAAGAGAGAGAGCTTCAGTCCCGCAAGGTGATGGAAAAGAGAAAAGGAAATGGGACTACCGCAACAGAGGAAACACTGGGAATACTGGAAGGCCATGACAATGGAATAGGAACTCTTAGCAACAGCAACAGCAACAACGACACCGAGGACCTCGACAGAGAGAGCTACAAGGACCGCAACAAGGGATATAAACCTCTCTGTCCAACCTTCCAAAAACCCCACACCGGGGAATGCCGAAGAGCCACTAATGCTTGTTACGTTTGCGGACGCACCTGACACTATGCTAGGGAGTGCCCCAACCAAGGGAGAAATGGTGGAGCACAGAGACAACAGAACCCGAGAACCCAGCATCAACAGAACCAAAGGCCGCCTGGAAATCAGCAAAAACCGTAACGTGCTAGTGCTTACGCCTTGAATCTGGAGCAAGCCGCGCAGAACGATGGAAACTTAGCAGGTATTATCGATATCGCTGGCATACCTGTTATAGTACTCTTTGACACTGGAGCATCACACTCCTTTATGTCGCAAGCTGCATATGAGCTATTGAACCTAGACGTTGAAAAAACAGATAGTACTCTAAGAATCAACACTCCGAATGGGACTATGACATCTAGGCTTAAGTGCTCTAACCTAAGACTGAACATCGCCAACGAAGACTTTATAGCAGACCTATATGTCCTTCCCATGGGAGACTTTGACGTAATCCTTGGAATGGACTGGCTCGCCGAAAATCGTGCCACCATAATTTATCATGATAGGCAAATCATTTTTCAATCCCTCGATAAGAAAAAGATAATCTTTCCTGGCGTAAAGTTAGGCAAGAGAGTCTCAATTATATCCGCTATAAAAGCTGCCAAGATGATCAAGGGAAGAATTGTCAGGCATTTCTTGTTAATCTCACGAGTAACGAGGACACGAACAAGACAGTTGAAGAAGTGCCAGTAGATCGAGAATTTCAGGAAGTATTTCCAGAAAACCTTCTAGGATTGCCACAAGATAGGCAACTTGAGTTCACGATAGACCTAGAGCCCGGAGCTGCCCCTGTGTCAAAAGCACCATATCGAATGGCCCCAAGGGAACTACAAGAATTAAAGGTTCAACTACAGGAGTTGTTGGAATTGGGCTTCATACAGCCCAGTGTGTCACCCTGGGGAGCACCAGTTCTGTTCGTCAAGAAGAAAGACGGCACTCAAGTATTAGAAGATATGTTACGGGCGATAATCACTTACAAAGGTGGAAATTGGGAAGACATACTACCTCTTGTGGAGTTTGCCTACAACAACAGCCACTAGGCCACAATTGGAATAGCTCCGTACGAGGCATTGTACAGCCAAAAATGCAGATCACCACTTTATTGAGATGAAGTGGGTGAAAGAAAGCTTTTGGGACCAGAGTTGGTGCAACATGTGGTAGAGAAGGTAGATTTAATCAAACAAAGAATCAAGGAGGCTCAAGATAAGCAAAAGTCGTACGCAGACAAACGTCGAACCGATCTAGAGTTTAATGTAGGAGATAAAGTCTTCCTGATAGTTTCCCCGTCAAAGGGTGTAGTGCGATTCGGCAAAGGAGGAAAACTACGACCCCGTTTCATAGGTCCCTTCGAAATCATAGAAAGGATTGGGCCTGTAGCCTATAGCTTAGCGCTGCCACCTAGTCTTCAAAACATACATGATGTGTTTCACGTCTCACAACTACGAAAGTACATTTTCGATCCAAAGCACGTGATCAACTATGATGAGGTAGTCCTAGCTCAAGATTTGAGTTATGAGGAGCGACTCGTGCAGATACTCGACCGGAAGACTCAGAACCTGAGGAACAAGCAAATCGCCCTGGTCAAAGTCATATGGAGTCATCACGGACAAGAGGAAGCAACTTGGGAGCTAGAAGATAAGATGAGGGCTCAATATCCCGAGTTAGAGTTCCTAGATCCATAAATTTCGGGATAAAATTTTTGTTAAGGAGGGAAGGATGTAATACCCCGATTTTTTTCATGCCTAATTAATCTCTTTTACTGCGATTAATTTCGGATTTAAGTCTTGTATTCGATAACATAATTCAATATTATATATAATTATATTCCCTAAATTAAAACATATCCAAGTGATTTAATGACTTTTATATATATAGATATATATATACATATGTAAGTGTATATACATCCTCCACTATTCCTTCTTCTCTCTCTCCCCCACGCACGTTCTCCCCTTCTCTAGCAATTAGACGAATCTTAGACAAAATCAGATCAATATTGCATATCTCCGGGATAGAAAATTCATCATGAAGGAAACCGATCGTATCTCTCTCCCCTCACGTTTCACCCTACAGCCCGATTCGAAAGAAAAGAGGATCAAGAGACACTCGATGGCGATGAACGGCTTCGCATTGGCTCGGATCGTGGCCTGACAAATTTCAGCCATGTGGCATGGCTGGAGAGGGGAGGGGGGATGTGAGACGCCTGCTATTGATCGAACTAGAGGGGGGAGGGCTAGGCATGGCTAGTGCAAGCAAGCCTCTGCGTGTCTCCATCCAACGATTCATCTTCCCCTTCACTCTCTTCTTATACCTTTTCTTGCAAATCTAACTCCCTTTTGTTACCCCAAATCTCCATCTCCATATTTTCAGAAGGGAACAAGCCTTCTCCTTCCACTGGAAAGTTAAGACCCGGCCACGTTCTCCCTCGTCGTCGGGATCAAAGAAGAAAGGTATAAGCTTTTATTCATGTCACCTTCTCCACCCCGTTTCTAGTTTCTGTCGATTTGGTGGAAGTTGTTTCGCTCGCTTTCACTGGGAAATGCATTATGTATACTCTACTGGAATATTCTTTTGGTTATGGAACGACCACACCATCATGATCCTAAACCAAACCACAATGAGCGTGTCTTTTAGAAGTGAACCTATGTGTTGTTTCTCGTAGTAAGCCGATATAATAACATGGACAGTGAAATCTAATGCACACAAACTGTTCGCTAAAATGCCTCAATCACTGCTTAAAAGAAATCATTGGCTACGCCTTTCTTTTTCGTCCAAGATCCATGAATTCGTACACCTATTTAATTTCCACATCTACGGTACGATTTAAGAATAATTGAACTATAAAACCACTTTCAATTATCTCGTTTTCGCTACCACAATTCAAGCACCGAATTTTCGAGGACAGACTATCCTTGTAAACATTAAGCAGCGAGTTTCGGCTCGATTTCTAGACTTCCTAGTTAACCGAAATTCAATGATCTAGAAAATCTTAGAGAGCCCTTACTGTCAGCTTTGCAACGATCCAAACCGTTTGCAAATCGGAGCCCGAATTGAAAAGTTATACACCATCGAAAGTGCATGCCGAAATCGCCCCTATTTTGACAATCCAGTTAAACAGCTCTCTTCCGACCAAATTTTCTGAATAGGCTATGAACCAAAAACCCCAAAACCAACACCATTGTGATCCTTGATCTGTTGGCTTTCCATAACCGTTTTCCGCTCGCAAATTGGAGTTCGTATCATCAAGTTATGAACTCTGGAAAACCACAGTTCGAAACCATTGACTTCCTAAGCGTGCTGATCAGAGAACTTGCGACGCAATTTCTGATCGGAATAATGAAAAACAGTACCTAAGACCTATACCACTATAAGCCTTGCACTTTCAGCTTTCCAACGCATCTCTCGGCTCGAGAAACGGAGTCCGAACCACGAAATTATTCAACGTCGAAATGGATCGCCGAACTGCCGAGTGTTTTTCAGACTACGGAGCAGCCACTTTCAAACGTTGTCAACCCACTGTTTATTGTCTGAAACCCTTGAACAATCATATCGTTGGAAAGCCACGACTACAGGCTTTCCAACGCCGCTTGTCTCTTCAAATTTGGAGCTCAGACCAAAAAGTAAGGCCCCGTCAAAAACACCCGCTCAAAACTGCCGTGTTGGCGAGAAGCGTAGAGTAGCAAGCTTCCGGCCTGATTTTTACGACCCGATCGAACTAATAACTCCAGAAAAGTTACACCAACACAAACCCTAATATACAAGGATTTCTAAACATATTTTCGATTGTGAAACGGAGTCTCGACCGCTGAGATACGCTTGCTCGAATATAGCCCAGAAATTATTTGTTTAAATGCCTCACCCAGAAAATAAGGGTTTAGCTCCACCCGTTTTGAGAGATCTTTTGTGAACAACCCTCGAATTTGGTAACCCCAAGACCCATACCATATCAAACCTTGTCATTCAAGGAATCTCCAGAACCTTTTCGTTCGCCATTTGGAGATCGTATCAAGAAGTTACGAATCGATGAAAATGCATCGTTGAAACGCCCATCCTTCCCGGAATGTGCTGAACCCCAACTTTAAAATAGTCTATGAGCCTCGTTCCTTCTCGAAACTCTCCGAGCCTTATACCGACAGAAAGCTGAGTTCGTTGACTTTCCAAAACCATGTTCGATGCATAAAATGAAGTTTGAACCAAAAAAGATACGAGCCTACAAAGTACCGCTGGCAGAACTGCCACAATTTCGCCGACTCAAGTTCGAAGACTATTTTCGATGTCGAAACAACGTCCGATCAGAAAACTTATTTTTACGGTCTTGTACCTCTCCTGGGGCAGAATCTAAACATGAGTTTTTGTCGAAGAATGATGGTCGAATCGTCCGAAAATAAAGCCGGAAGTTGTTGCGAAAGTCATTTCCAAATATATTTTATTTTCAAATACCCTTTAATTGGAAAATACCAAAGCTACAAAAATTACCAAATGAAGAGAGGATGCAATGAATATGTGAACGGGATATATCCGGGCAAGATTATTGAAGATGAATTTTATCATTTAGTGAAAATAGTGAAATAAAGTCCGCTCTTCGTAACCAAAAATCCTATTTTTCCTAGAGACGAACTTTGTGCTCTAGAATTCGAAGAAATTCTAAGACTTTGGGATTTAACCCTAACAGAAATTAGGTCTCTATTGTAGGACCCTCTGAGGAAGGACGGTAACCTCAGAAAAAGTTGCGAATAATAATGATGCGCCACAAGGTGAGTTATACTTTCCTATAAACTTATCTTTGAGTTAATAAGCTCTTAAATTATATGAAATGTTGTTATCCATGTGAATGTTTTATGCGCATTCGATTAAGTTTAATGCTCTTGTATGGTTGATCGAGATTCGTGTTCTGACCTAACACGTCATACTGAAATTGTGTACACCCCCGTTAGTTGTGCAGTGGGTTGATCTTCACTGTACACTAACTTTTATAAGGGATTGTCTGGGGAAAGGCCCGATATCCAAAGTTGAAAAGGGTACTCTGAGTAACAGCTCGAGACCCTAGATGAAATTGGATCCGATGAGGATATGTTTCGAGATCGCAATGAAAATGGATCCGATGAGAATGTGTTCCGGGATCGCAAGAGTAACTAAAAGAACGCTGCACACGCGCGCAAAAAGAAAGGAAAAATGCTTTCGTATACTTAGGAGTTTTTTTTCATTTTTAAAACCTCCTAGGTCATACTTTTATGCTCTCGATAACTGCAGATTTTATAAAATGCTTTATTAAATTCTCGCCCACTGAGTACACTAGTACTCAGCCCAAATATTTTTCAAAAACATTTTCAGGTTGAGCGGCTGCTACTGACGGACGGAGCCGAGGCGAGGGTTCCTGTCAAATAAATTAATTTTCGTTGTGCTTAATGGGTTTTTTGCCCAATTCGAGGAATGTAACCCTTTTGTTTATCGCCACTCTGAACCCATCTTTATTATCAGTTATTGCTTTCTATGTGAGTGGACACTTATCACATTTTGAACTATCCTTGAATTAATAAAATATTATAATTTTAAATTTCTCGTACTACTTTGTAATATTATTTAAAATCATGAATTCCTGATTTATCTACTCGTATTCTACTACACTTGGTCACAGGCCCTTTTCTGAAAATCGGGCTGTGACAAACATCCACCTGCGTGACTTACGAGTGGAATTCCTAGAGTTGTTCGAGGTTTTTAATATCATTGGTTTTACAAAAGGTTACAACGATTATTAATTACGAATTATGTGCAAATTCAAATTTCTTACATGTTTTAAATTTTTAAATATTTTTTCAGATATGTCTCTTCAAGCTGTTGTTAACGGTCTTATGAGCCGACCGTTAAAGGGTCCAAACAACTATAAAGAGTGGGAAAGAAACTTTACACTATTGTTCCAAACTGAGAAAATTATGTATGTTCTCAGTACCCCTGAGCCTGAACTCCCCGAAGAAGGGGCGACTGAGGAGCAGATAAGGGAATCTGAAAAGTGGGTAGAGGATAATTACAAGAGTCGTTTTGTCATTTTATCCACTATGATTGATTCTCTTGCTTCATAGTATGAAAACACGCCGCATGCGGGAGTGATATGGGATTCCTTGGCTGAAAAGTTCGGTGAGACCGATAGATCTCAGAGATTTCATCTCTTGAGGCAGGTTACGACCTGCACATAGCTGAAGGTGCATCCGTGCAGGATCATATTTTAAATATGACCGAGCTGCTAGATCGGCTTGCATATATTTTTGGTATCTTGGAGCTTGAGATCAAGTTAGATATCATTCGGCATTCACTACCTAAGTCATACGAGAATTTCGCCTAAATGTAGTGATGTCAAAGAAGAACTACACACATTACTGCAGAAGGAATCATGGGTCAGACTAAAGGTAAGGGAACCCAAATTTTGAACACTACTAGCAGCTCAAGGAACCCTTCGAAAGGTGGAGTCCAGAAAAGGACAAGAAGGTTACGAACGTTAAGAAGAATAGTGGGAGCACGAAGTTAGCACATACCGGAGGGGTTCAAAAACCTAAGGGGAAATGTTTCAAGTTTGGTAAGGTTGGACATTGGAAGACTGAATGTCCTAAATTCAAGGCAAAACAGAAAGGTACACGCATCGCCTTAGTAACTGAAACTATTCTTATTTCCGCATCTACCCATGAATGGATAGTAGATTCCAGAGCAACTGACCATGTTTGTTAAACCTTGCAGGGGTTTCTGCAGAACAAGGTACCGACATATGGCGAGGTTGTGGTTTCCATGGGTAATGGATTGCGAGCTCCAGCTATTGCCATAGGAGATTTGAATATATCTATTTTATACTCTAGTTTGGTATTGAGATATGTGTTATTGGTGCCTGAGTTTAGGCGAAACATTATTTCCGTTTCAAAACTTTATATTGTGGATGGTTATAGATCTATTTTTGATGATCAAATTATGATTTTGAAATGTAAAGATCTTATCTGCAATGGGCTTTTAAGTGGATCTATATATACTATTACGTCTAATCCTTGTACATCTGTTAATGTTGCTTCCTCATCATCAAATCCTAAGAAGAGGAAAGAATCTTCTAAGGTAAACCAAACTTATCTGTGGCACTTAAGACTAGGTCACATCAATCTAAATAGGATCCAAAGGTTGGTGAAATATGGATCATTGGAGTCTCTCCAAGTTGAACCATTTCCAACTTGTGAATCATGCTTGGAGGAAAGATGGTGACTATGCCTTTTAAGGCAAAAGGTTATAGAGCCATAGAAGCATTAAGTTTAATACATTCTGACTTGTGTGGGCCTATGTCGACACAAGCTCGTGGAGGGTATGAGTACTTCGTCACATTTATTGATGATTACTCGAGGTATGGATATGTTTACCTTGTTTGCCACAGGTCGGATTACTTTGAAACCTTTAAGGAATTCAAGGCAGAACTGGAGAAGAAGTTAGGTAAAGAAATCAAAACACAGCGATCTGATCGTGGTGGGGAATACCTATCCAATGAGTTCAAGGACTACCTAACAAAATGTGACACCACCGGGCACGCCTCAGCAGAATGGTGTGTTAGAGAGAAAGAACCGAACTCTCTTAGAGATGGTTCGGTCCATGATGAGTTATGCAACTTTGTTAGTTTCCTTTTGGGGATATGCCCTAGAGACTGTAACATACTTGTTGAATTGTATGCCATTCAAGTCAGTTAACACAACTCCAGTCGAGTTGTGGAGCGGGCACAAGCCTAGTATGCACCACATAAAGATTTGGGGGTATCTTGCTTATGTGTTGAATAAACAAGCCAAAAAGTTGGAGCCACGTTCAGAGGTTATGTTGTTTATAGGGTATCCGAAGGAAACGAAGGGTGGTTATTTTTATGATCCTAAAGAACAGAAGATCGTTGGCAACACCAACGCTCGGTTCTTAGATGAGGATTATATTAGTAATCACAAGTCTCAAGTCGAGATCATCCTTGAGGAATTACAAGGTGATCAAGATCTACTCACTGAGCCAGTTGTGCAAGATAGAGCTCCATGAGCAACTGCACAATCTGTTAACACAGCTACTCACGCTCTTCGATGTAGTGGGAGGGTGATATTTACACCTGATCGGTATATGTTCACTGGGGAGACGTTTGACCAGGTCCCGACAGATGAACAAGACACTGTAGATCCCTGGACTTACCACGAAGCAGTGGGAGATGTAGATGCAGATTCATGGAGAATCGCCATGGACTCTGAATTTAAGTCCATAACTGATATGGATGTATACGAGATCACTGAACTACGTGAGAGCTGCAAGACTATTGGTAGTAAGTGTGTAGAGAGCTGCAAGACTATTGGTAGTAAGTGGGTATACAAGAGATAGAGGACTGAATGGAGAGATCATGGCATTTAAGGCCAGGCTAGTGGCGAAGGGTTTTACCTAGAATGAAGGTATCGATTATGAAGAGACCTTCTCGCTCGTAGCAATGATCAAGTCTATTAGGATTCTTGTTGGAAAGGAAAGAAGATCAAATCACCGCAAGGAAAGTAGATCAAATCACAGCAAGAGTTAAGGAAATTAGAATCAGTCAAGATCCTTAATACTTGTTTATGATTTCTATTTCATTGTACAGTATATCGTTTAACCCTATAAGAAAAGGGTTTGTACAATAGTTGAATATACAGAAATAAAAATTACAGCAGTAGTCTTTGATTGATCAATTCTAATTCCTCATACAACACAAACACCAAACACCTTACAAATGATGTTGAACCATATTTTAACATGGTATCAGAGCAGGAGATGATTCTAGGAACTCAGAACTAGATCATCATCGTTCCAATACCTTTCCCAATCCAATCTAAACATCAATCAAGGCAGAAATCCTTGTTCTTTTCCCTGCAAAAAGAATACAACAATGTCAGACGATTTAACCAATCCAAATCCAACAGCACAAAATGAGTTAAAGCTACAGGGTGCAAATCTGGTGCGAAGCTCCGATAATGTTACACTCAGTTTTAAACTCGATGGGAATAAGTACCATATTACTGGATAACCACCACCGCCTGTCCAATCAGACCCAAACTACTATCAATGGGAGGAAACAGATCTTTGTATTTTCTCATGGCTCATACAAAACATGGAAGGGAAACTCGTAACAAGCTTCGCACAACATCAGACCGCCAGGCTGTGTGGGATAGCCTAGCAATCACTTACGGGACTGGGGCCGACCCATTCCAAATTCTAAGATTTTGAGGTTAAAGCCAACAAGGTTAATCAAGGTCAACTTACATTGGATGATTACTAGAATGAATTGCAGGCCATGTGGCTAAACATCGATCGAAGAGAGCCGAACCCTCTCGGCTGCTGTGAGCAAGGAATCAATAAGTACCAGAAGTTAATTGCTAATCGTCGACTCTACCAATTTCTCTCCAGCTTAGATACCAAATACGATGGTATCCGGCAAGACATCCTCAAAGAATCCCCTATTCCCTCAACCGAGTCGGCGTTCTCGAAGGTGAGACGGGAGGCCACCCGGCTACAGATTCTGCAACCAGCAACCAACCCTACCGACTTGGGAACCACATCATCGAGAGGCATAGGGGCCGGATTCGGAGCCTGCAACACCGCACCACGTCTGGACAGCAATCGACCGCCGACACAAAAAGGAGCCCAAACTTGCTCTGGAAACCGTCATCGCGAGGAAAAGTGGATAAATCGAAACTCTACTGCACTCATTGTGGGATGCAGAAACATACCAAGGAGACGTGCTTCCAACTCGTTGGTTATCTCGACTGGTGGGAAGATAACCACAAGGTCCCACAGGCGAAGGGGAAGTCAGCTATCGGAGTTCATAGGCAAGAAGTGGTCGGCGCAGAGGTGGCGGTAAGCAGTCCGAAGGTGAATGAACAGGGGAGTGCGGCGGGTACTCGCGAGGGAGAAGAAACAACAGGTATAGGGTTTGGTGGTTTAAAACTAAACCCTCCCTCACCTTCTTATTTGCAGTTTAGTCCCCCAGTGTATGCCAAGTTACAAAACCGACCCCATCTTTTGTAGAACCACCCCGAACCTTTGCCTAGTACTAATATTTCCACTGTTTACCAAACCCAATGTAAAAAAACGGATAAAGATAGGGGGTGGATTTTTGATTGTGGGGCCACTGATACTATGACTTTTGACAAATCTCATATCCTTGAGTCATCGAGACCATTAAGAACACACGTTCAGATAGCCAGTGGTGACTTAACTCGAATAGTCGTCATTGGAACTATAGAAATTTCTCCATCTTTATGACTTTCAAATTGCCTATATGTTCCGTCTCTTTCCCATAAGCTCATGTCAATTAGCCATGTTACAAAAGAGCTTAACTGTACCATGCTAATGCATCCTCACTTCTGTTTTCTGCAGGATATTAGGACGAGGGAGATTATTGGGCGTGGCACTGAGCGGAACGGATTGTACTATGTGGATGAGATAGCTGAACAAGGCAAAGTGATGCTTGCTCACGGAACTACAGACCAGAAAGCCTGTCTTTGGCATCAACGATTGGGACATCCTTCCATGGGTTATCTTAAACTTTTATTCCCTAAATTAGTGAAAACTGAGACTTTGCCTTGTGATATTTGTGTTTTGGCTAAAAGCCACAGACAACCTTTTAAACCCAATAATACACAAGTAAACTCTATTTTTTCTTTGTAGCACTCTGATGTTTGGGGTCCTTCACCTGTTGTGGGAGGTCAGGGTTTTAAATATTTTCTGCTCTTTGTTGATAATTTCACTAGGATGACATGGGTGTATTTTTTACAACATAAATCTCAGGTTTTTGACAAATTCACCCATTTCTATACCATGGTCCAAACTCAATTTCAGAGAAATATTCAAATTCTTAGATCCGATAATTGGGGGGGAATTTGTCAATAATTCTATGCAAACCTTGTGCCAGCAAAAAGGGATAATCCACCAAACCATTTGCCCTTATACCCCCGAACAAAATTGTGTTGCCGAATGGAAGAATCAAATTCTTATTGAAATGACACGTGCCATGATGATTGAATCTCGTGTCCCATCTTCCTTTTGGCTTGAAGCTGTTGCAACATCTGTCTACCTCTTGAATCGCCTTCCTACTAAAATACTCCAGCTTAAGTGTCAGTTGCCAGAAGGAAAAAGGCCCGTAGGATGCAGATGGGTTTTTACAATTAAAAGACGACCAGATGGATCTATCGAAAGATACAAGGCCCGAGTTGTTATAAAAGGGTACACACAAACATACGGGATAGATTATGCTGAGACTTTCTCACCAGTGGCAAGGATGAACACAGTCAGAGTTCTACTCTCTATTGCTGCCAACTAAGATTGGATACTGCATCAGTTTGATGTTAAAAATGCTTTTCTTCATGGGAAATTAAACAAAGAAGTCTACATGGAAGCACCCCAGGGTTTCTCAAGTGAGTTTGGAGGAGGTGAGGTTTGCAAGTTGAAGAAGACCTTATATGGACTTAAACAATCCCCAAGAGCTTGGTTTGGGAGATTTACCACAGCTATGAAGAAGTATGGATATCAGCAGAGCAATTCAGATCACACCGTATTTATGAAGAAACGAGGTAACCTCATCACCTGTTTAATTATCTATGTAGATGATATGATCATAACAGGCAATGACTCAGAGGAGATCAATAAGTTGAAGGAAAATCTGTTTAAAGAGTTTGAGATGAAGGACTTCGGAAATCTGAAGTACTTTCTCGGGATCGAAGTGCTCAGATCAAGGAAGTGAATCTTTATTAATCAAAAGAAGTATACTCTAGATCTTCTAACTCAGATAGGAATGTTGGATTGCAAGCCAGCAGATACGCCCATTGTTGTGAATCACGGGCTACAAATTGTGGAGGGGGCAGAATTAGCAGATCAAGGGCGATATCAGCGTCTGGTAGGTAAACTTATCTATCTTTCTCATACCCGACCTGATATTGCATACGTTGTTGGTGTTGTAAGTCAGTTTATGCACCGACCTCAAGCTGATCACTTGGAAGCTGCGCTGAGAATTATAAGGTATCTGAAGGGAACTTTTGGCTATGGATTGTTGTTCAAAAGGGTTGGGCATCTAGATATACAAGCCTATACAGATGTAGATTGGGCTGGAAATCCAGTCGAAAGACGATCCACTGCTGGATACTTTACTTTTGTTGGAGGCAATCTCGTATCTTGGAGAAGCAAAAAGCAGAAAGTGGTGGCTCTCTCAAGTGCAGAAGCAGAGTTTAGAGGAATCAAGAGTGGACTAACTGAAGTTCTTTGGTTAAGGAAACTATTGATGGAGCTAGATCTTCATTCAGCAAAGACATGCCGGATATTTTGTGACAACAAGGCTGCTATCAGTATCTCAGAGAACGAAACATGTTGAAGTTGATAGACACTTTATCAAAGAGAAGATCGAGGGTGGCATTGTGGCACTACCATTTGTACGGTCTGAAGACCAGCTTGCTGATATCCTGACCAAAACCGTAAACTCCAGAAGTTTTGCAGAAGTTCTTGGCAAGTTAAGTATCGGAGATCCCGTTACTTAACTTGTGGGGGAGTGTTGGAAAGGAAAGTAGATCAAATCACCGTAAGGAAAGTAGATCAAATCACAGCAAGAGTTAAGGAAATTAGAATCAGTCAAGATCCTTAATACATGTTTATGATTTCTATTTCCTTGTATAGTATATCGTTTAACCCTATAAGAAAAGGGTTTGTACAATAGTTGAATGTACAGAAATAAAAATTACAGCAGTAGTCTTTGATTGATCAATTCTAATTCCTCATACAACACAAACACCAAACACCTTACAAATGATGCTGAACCATGTTTCAACAATTCTCCTTGCCATAGTCGCTCACATGAACCTAGAGATCTGGAAAATGGATGTCAAGACTGCATTCCTAAACGATCACCTTGAAAAAGGTAGAGACATCTACATGAAACAGTCAGATGGTTATGTGAAGGAGGGCGAAGAGCATCTAGTATGAAAGCTGAAGAAGTTCATTTATGGACTTAAGCAAGCTTCCCGATTATGGCACCAGCGTTTTGACGAGGTACTCAAATCCTATGGTTCTGTATCCTGTCCTAACGAGGTGTGCGTGTACCATATCTGTGTTAACGGATCAGTGGTGTTTCTTGCACTTCTCGTAGATGACATCCTTCTCATTGGCAATAATGTTGAAGTGTTATCAGATGTAAAGACGTGGTTATCCGAGCAGTTTCAAATGAAGGTCTTAGGTGAAGCTGCCTACGTCCTTGGGATCAAGGTTATCCGAGATCGCTAGAAAAGGATGTTAAGCTTGTCACAAGTGTCCTACATTGATACTGTTATTGCTAGTTTTAGCATGCAAAATGCCAAGAGGGGTTCAGTACCTTACAGACCTGGCATTTTTCTATCTAAGAATCAGTGCCCTAAAATGCTTGAAGAGATGGAACGTATGAGGCTAGTACATGTGCTTTCGCTGTTAGTAGCCTCATGTATGCAATGCTTTGTACGAGACTAGATATCTCATATGCTGTAGGCATGGTCTCAAGATATCAGTCTAATCCTGGACAAGCGCACTGGACTACGGTCAAAAATATTCTCAAGTACCTTAAACGGACTAGGGGTTATAGAATTATTTACTAGTCAGACAGTCTAGTGCCTTTGGGTTATACAGACTCGGATTTCCAAGCTGACAGAGAGGAGAAGAAGTCGACCTCGGGTTATGTGTTTACCTTGGGAGGTGGAGCCATTTCATGGAGGAGTGCAAAGTAGAAATGCATTGCGGACTCAACCAGAGTATGTGGCTGCTTCAGAAGCTTCGAAAGAGGCAGTTTGGCTCAAGAATTACCTCCTAGATCTTGATATTGTTCAGAATTTGCCTAAGGCAATCATGATTTATTGTGATAATGCGGGTGCAGTGGCAAATTCTAAGGAACCTAGATCTCACAAGGCGTCTAAATACATAGACAGGAAGCACCACATTATACGAGAATTCATAAATCGAAGCGACGTACTCATTGAAAAGATCATAACTGAAGACAACCTAGCTAATCCATTCACAACGAGCTTACCAATTCCGGCTTACAAGAAGCATGTTCGTGGCTTAGGAGTGGTAGAGATGCCCCCCACTTAGGACTACAGAATCTTTTATATAAGTGGGAGAAGAGTGATAGATAGGATATATAGCTAAGTACTAGTTTGTAGCTAGAACTGACATATTGTATACTTAAAGTTTGCTTTAGTATAAGTGGGAGAATTGTTGGGATTTTGTATACTGGAAGAAGTTTTTTATGCTTGTATAGAATGTGTTTGTGTCCTTACTACTATTTTATTCTCCTATCTGATAAATATATATATTTGCACATGTAATCCTTTATCTTGTATAAAAGTTTCATTTTGTAGTGTGTCGGGTATCACAAAAGGCTACACAAATTGGTTGACCAGACATGATATAAACAGTTATCACAGCTGAGACAACTTAAGGATAAGTTGTCGGTTTAAGCTGCAGTTTAGATAAGAAGTGGCTTGTCTTAGCTGATTGTCTTTACTGGTACTCTTAAGGTGGTGTTTTTATGGATCACGGTGAGATGTGTTCTCCTAACTGACCTTAGTGGAGAACCAAGATCTCGGTGACTTAGCTGGTCTTAACCTTGGTAAGACTTCAGCTGAGTGCATTTGGCTATCTATCACTTTGACCTACTATGGTAAACATCATCGCAACCGGATCTACGTATCTTAGGTGCTAGTCGTCATTTGTGGCTCAGGCTGGTTGTCTGTATCTTGCAACCGTATCCTAGTAAAATGGGTTGATAACATCTCCTGAGGAACTGGTAAGGATTAGCACACTAAACCCAACTGGTTGATTAAGTTTAGGTGTATTAATAAGTTCGAGTGGTACTACTCAGGAATATAATAAGATGTTAATTAATTTAAGTTGTTAGTGAGATTAATTAATTAATGGATATTTCTATCTTAAATATGGGGATCGATTAAGTCTAAAATACAAGCCTTTGCTCAATTTGGGATAAAGGGATAAGTCAGCACGGATTCTCTAGTGGAATGAATCTGTATTTATTAATTAATTTTTCTCTAGCCTGGGCATAGATGATTTCTTAATTTGAGGCCCAACTTTATTTCTTGTATTAGATCCCTGATCTGGCTCAATTAGTTACCTAGTTATTTATTGTCTCTCAGAAATCATTATTAATAGATTAATGCATTTTGCATTATTTAATAATGTTATTTATCTGAAATTAATTGGCTGGGCCAATTAATTGATAAATATTAAGAGCAAAATAGATTATTTAATTATATAATGGGCTTATTATGTGGAAGCCCATTAGAAGTATAATTAAATTAATGGCCTGCAAATATTAATATACTATTGGCTTTTGAAGTATATATATATATTAATATTCCGTTCATAATTATGAAGACACATTCTTACTCGCACGTTTTTTACGCGAGTTTAAGAGAAAGACAAAATTATTTTCTTCAGTTCTCTGACCACGCGGAGGAAGAAAAAGGTCGGGACACAGAGTAGATAATCTGAATAGGAGCAACAATTAAGCGACTACAACATACGCAGAGGAAGGTACAATCTCTTCCTCCAGTTTTCCATCAGATGGTGTATAGACAATAATGAAAATTTGTTGTCTATATTTCTTACGACAACACGATGTTTTGATATACGACAATTGTTATTAACCGTTGTTGTAGTTCACTACAACAACGGTTAATAACCGTTGCTTATAAGTGCAACCTACGACAACAATTAAAAACCGTGGTTGAAGCAATCAATGACAACGATTACTAACCGTTGTCTATGAGCGTCTATCTACGACAATGGGATCTTCCGCAAAAAGTGGGTTTTCGCTACGACAATGGTTAATAACCATTATCTATGAGCGTTTTTGTTGTCGTGTATTTTGTGATCTACTACCCACTGCATGATCTAACTCTTGTCAGATAATAGACTAATTTGTCCAATTACAATAATCAGATAGGAGAATAATAATAGTGGTAACAAGAAACATTATATACAAGCAAATACGTAGACTGATTTCAGTATACAAACCCCACAATTCTTCCACTTATACTTAAAGCAAATCTTAAGTATATATTGTGTCTTAAAACATAATTACTAGCTATCACTTCTCCCACTTATACTAAGATTTTTGACTAAGTGGGGGGCAGTCGACACAAGCCTAGACTTTGAACATGCATCTCGAAGGGTCCTTGTGGTAGACTTTTAGTGAATAGATCAATTAGGTTATCCCTAGTTCCTATCTTCACAATCACCACATCTCCTCAGAGTACGAATTCTCGTATAATGTGGAACTAATGCTCTATGTGTTTAGAAGCCTTATGGGATCTCAGTTCCTTAGAGTTTGCCTCTGCACTAGAGTTATCACAATAGACCATGATACATTTAGGCAAACTCGGAACGATGTCGAGATCTAGGAGGAAGGCCTTGAGCCAAACTGCCACTTTAGAGGCCTCTGAAGTAGCAACGTACTTTACTTTCATGGTAGAGTCAGCAATGAAATTTTTCTTTACACTTCTCCATGTAATGAATTCACCTCCTAAGGTGAACACTTAGCCCGAGGTATACTTCTTTTCATCTCTATCCACTTGAAAATCATAATTTGAATAACCCACAGGCAATAGATAATCAGATAGGTAAACAAGTCTAGGGACTTGAGAATATCTTTAACCACAATCCACTGAGCCTATTCAGGGTTAAACTGATATCTCAAGACTATAGCATATATAGACTTCCGACAGTGGAAGCATAAAGAACTAGTCTCATGTCCTCTATCTCATTTGGTGTCTTAGGACAATGATTGTTTGATAGAGGCATGTCGTATCTGAAAGGTATCAATCCTTTCTTGGCTTTTGCATGCTAAAACGAGTAATTACAATCTCAATGTAGGACACTTGAGACAAGCTTAAGATCCTTTTCTGGCGATCTCGGATAACTTTAATCCCTAGGATGTTAGCAGTTTCTCCTAATCCTTCATCTCTAACTGTGTGGATTACCATATCCTTATGTCTGACAACAACTTCACATTGTGGCCAATGAGAAGAAAGTCATTTACATAAAGTGAAAGGGAAACCACGGATCCATCGATATATTGACGATACACACAACTTTTGCTTTCACATTGGACGAATCCGAACAAGTTGATCACATTGTTGAAGTGAATGTTCCATGGTTGGGAAGCTTGTTTGAGTCCATAAATACATTTTTTAAGTTTCCACACAAGATGCTCTTCCTCTTGCTTCACATAACCTTCAAGTTGCCGCAAATAGGTGTCCCTACCTTCTTTAAGGTAACTGTGCGTTTAGAAAGCGGTCTTGACATCCATTTACCAAGTCTCTGGGTTCATGTGAGCAGCTATGACTAGGACTATTATGATGCACTTGAGCATCGCTATGGGAAAAAAGGTTTCCTCATAATCAATACCTTCTTTTTGAGCGAATCCTTTCGCATCCAATCTGGCTTTTAAAGCTATGACCTCTCCATCAGGACCACGCTTTCTCTTGAATACCCACTTACTACAATTGGCCTTGCAGCCAGATGGTAGCTCTTTGACCTCGTATACATCCATAGCACTCATACTCTGAGTCCATAGCGACTTGCCATAATTCTGCATCCAGATCTCCCATTGCTTCGGCGTAGGTCCAAGGGTCGACTACATCTTGTTCGTCTGCTGGGAGAAGATCCGAAGTCTCTCCCATGAACATGTATTGATCTGATTCTATATTAACCCTCCTACTACGCCTAGTGGTTACTGGCTTTTTGTCAATAGATTGTGAAGTTACTTGTGGTAACATTTCTTGTACACTTGGCTCGTTGAGTGAAACTCAACCACTTTAATTTCTTCAAGGACAATGTCGACTTTGTTCTTATAATTACTTACATAATCCTCTTTAAGGAATTGGGCATTGATGCTAATAACAACCTTATGATCCTCAGGACTATAAAAATAACCACCTTTTATTCCCTTATAATACCCTAAAAAGAGTATAGCTTCAGATCTAGCATCCAACTAGTTAAGTTGCTTGTTCGGCACATATATCGGACTACCCCAAATCCTTATGTGGTTGAAACTGGGCTTATGCCCTAAATACAACCTGAAAGGAGTCTGCAAAACTAAATTTGATGGCACTGGATTCAGCAAGTAGGTTGTTGTGTCTAAGGCATATCCCCAGAACGACATAGGCAGGGTTGCATTACTCATCATCGATCCAACCATGGTCAGAAGAGTTTGATTCCTTCTTTCTGACAAACTATTTTGCTGAGTTATTCCTGGTACTGTCAGCTTGGATGTGATTACACATTCTTTCAAGTAACTCTTTAACTCGTTGCTGAAGTACTCGCCACCAGAATCAGATTGTAGTGACTGGATACTAGCATCCAACTTCTTCTCCACTTCCGCTTTATATTCCTTGAATTTCTCAAAATATTCAGACTTTTGGCGAAGAAGATAGATGTACCCAAATATTTGAGTAATCGTCAATAAACATGACGAAGTACTCATAACCTCCACGAGCTTGTGTAGACATAAGTCCAGACAAGTCATAATGAATCAATCTCAACACATCTTTGTCTCTAATACCATTTTACTTGAATGGCCTGGTCACCATGTTCCCATCCAAGTGTGTGGCTTGGTTTTATATCGTCTCTTGTTGAAAAACAAAATTACTTAAAACGGTTCAAATCATGCTTGTGCGTGGATTCAGTTTTACTAAAATCTGACATATGAGTTTGGACAAATCAGTTTTATGTAGTGTGAACAGTAAACTAATGAAACAGTAAGAGCACATGAAATGTTTAAAGTTGTTCGGATATACACGATCCTACGTCCACTCTCCTAAACAAAGAAGGAGTTCTTGAGTTTATTATACTGAGCAAGTCTCAGTCAGTCTGTTCGCAGGACAAATACTCTAGTTATAGTCTTAGCGACTTTACACAGTTTCAAAGATAGGGTTTGAGTAAACTCCAACTAGGAAGGAGTTCTTACAATAAGAATAGTTCAATCAATATGAACTCCTTCAGTTTCTAAGCTTATAATCTAACTAGAGTGGTTTAGAATAGATTAGGAACAATGTATCTCCAGAGAGAAGAACTACAACAGATGTTCTGAGATGTGAGTTGTTGACTGAGTGAGCTTTAAGTTTGCTAGAGGTAGTATGGTTTGAATGCTTGGTGTTCTCGGTCGTTGGTTATCTTCATCATTTTCAATCTCTAATTATAAACATGACATGTGAATAGATATCTGTTGGAGGGAACCTAGACACGTGTCAAAAACGACAAGGAAAATGGCCATCTTCAACTTTAAACGTTACTAAAGTGATTCTCTCTTTTTCAGTCTTGAGGCATCTTTTGTCAGAACAAGGTACAGTCCTGGAAGCTCCTCATAGGTTGAGGTAGAATGGTAGGTGAGGTTTGTTCAAACTCCAAAGCAGATGTTGAGTTGATTTCCTTTGATTCCTCGAACCGAGTAATCTTCTACTGACATTCTTCTAAAAAGTTCAGCTTCATGACTTTTCCTGTCCACAGATTCAGTATGTTCTGACTAACCATAATGATCTCCAATGCTGAGTCTGTTTGACTCACAAGGATCTACTCTACTGAGTCTATCAGCTACTAAAATCTAGCTAGCCGATTGAGTTCCTTATTTGCTGAAATCAACTAAACTATTACATTATTTGGTTCATCATTCAGCTAGGGTTTTACGATCTTCAAATCGTATCATACGAAATCTTATCCCAATAACTTCCCCCTGATAATGAAAAAACCATTACAACACAATTTCCCCCTATAAGGAAGAATAAAATCAAAGAGCTAAGGGAGAAAGACACAGAATATTAAACAACGGGTTAGTGTGTGTTGAGCACTTGGGTGATCAGAAGTGTTCAAAGGTAAATACAACCATATGACAATGAGTAGTTGTCTCGGCCAAAATAGTGAAAGATTTCATAGATTAATCGAGAGTTACAAGTACATAAATCTTCTATTACTAGAAATAAAAGAAACTGGCCAACTTTTCTTCTTGAACTGCTGGAGCTCCACCTTGAAAGCAGCTGACTTAGATTCTGAAACTTCAAGACCATATGCATGATATATATTCATTGTGAGGGCCTTGATGTGTTCCTGATCTTCAGGATCATTCAGAATTAAGGCTTTCCTGTTAATAGCAAAGTTGATCTCATCCTCTATATCTTGTATGCATATGTTGTGTTCTTTAGTTTATGGAGGAAGAGCTCTGAATTCATGTTCTTTCAATGGAATATATTCTCTATCCAGAATAGTCCGCGCTTCAGCATACAAATCCGATTCATAAATCATCATAAATTCTTCGAAGAGTGTATCAGGATTTTATGTTAAGTTCATTGTATGCCACACGTAGGAGCTTTTGATGAAGTCTATTTTTATCTCCTCCTATTGCTAGTTCAAGCGTCCATAGTATCCATTTTGTCAGTGCGAGGATGAAGAATGTGCCTCAGATGATCTTTCGGTCATCTGCGCCTGTAAAATTGGATGTTGTAGGCACTTCTTTGTCCTTAACAGGGATCCTTTCTCTAGCCTCTTTCTCAGTTCTTTCTTTGAGTGCCTTAAGATCAGCTAATTGAATTCTCTTTATTGCTTCACTGATTTTTCTGGCTTCAAAAGTGATATCCAATCCTCGTTCGAATACATCCCACATTTCCTTCTATTCAACAAGTTTTTTCTTAGTTAGAGTAGTAGTAGGTGCACGTTGTTCAAACGTCAACTCTATTTCAGCATCAGAATCTTTCGCTTCAGGAGATTTAGATTTTAGAGCATCTTTCGGCTTTTCTGCTTGTTTGTCTTTAGCTTTCTTGGATCTAGTCTGCGTCACAATAATAGAACTTGTCTTTATAGGGACAACAACAGATACTTTCATAGCCTTCTTTCCAATCTTCTATTGTTCAGCTAGAGCTTCTTCTTGAGTTGCTAGGTATTAAACATATTTTCTATCATTAGTTTGTTGCTCTTCTGGAGTTTTAAATTTCTTAGGAGGGGGAGTAGGAGATAATGGATCTTCCTTCTTGCCTTTAGCTTCGTCCAGAATGATCTATACTTCAATAGGCTCATCGTTGAACTGAGCAATTTCTTCAATGGCGGTCTATGTTGAGGATCCTTCTCCTGATCGTACAGCAGCTCCTGAGATAACAAGAACAATTAGTTGTTCTTTATCTTCTTCCCCCTTATTCGTTACTTCCCCTTAGACATCTATCTATCCTCCTCATTCTCAGTTCCTACTTCTTCACCTTTCATCTCTATACTTACTCCTTCCCCCTTTCTGGCATCATCAAGCCTAGAAATAAAGGTAGATAGGGTAGTTACATTAGTCTGAAGATTTTTGACAGCCAGCTGAACAGTTCCAACTCTGGCATCAAGACCAAATACTACATCAGTATATCGCTCCCATTTACTATCACGAGCAGATCTGATAGTCTCAAGGACGTTAGATTTTGCAGCATTAATTCTCTTCAGATAATCTTCCACAAGGCTAAATAACAGTTTCTAAATTTCTTGGCCAACAGCAGCCTGTTGAGTTACTGCCTGACGAACACTGTCTGAAACAAATTTGCTACATACTCATTACCTTGTATAAGCTTTGTTACAACTGCATTCAGCTTCTCAGTGAACGACTTTGCTTGTGCTTATAGGAGTTCCTGAAACTACGATAATAGATCAATTTTCTGCGGTACAAATGCCTTGGAGAGGATCAGATCAGTATCCTGGTACAATTAGAGTACTAAACCTTTGTACTTTAGTTGTTAAGGCCTTCAGCGTCTCAGTTTGAGCTTTTGTGTAATAGGACCATAGGACATGGACATCTTTGGCAAGAAGCATGTTCTTGTGTCCCTGGCGTTATAGTCCTTTGTTGAATGACTTAGCAGGAAACATCATGAATGTCTTCAGCTTGGTAGATCAATTTACTGAGTCTCTCCTCAGTTGTTGTGATATGTTGCCTAGAGGAAGAAGGAGGGTCACCAGATGAAGAAGGTGGTGGTGGTGAATCATCATGATCACTGGGAAATTTTCCCTCAACAGATCCTCCCTGGTCCGCATCCTTGGGTTGATGTTCATCATCATTAGCATTTTCTTGAGTCTGTGGCTATGTGGGTTGTTCAGTTCACCCTTCAGAATCAAGAGCATGATCATAGCAGATAGAAGATCGTCCATTATCGGGACAGTCCTTAGGTCAATTATCTTGTCGAGGATATCACAATCCAAGAAACGAAGATGCATTTGGACCTTGTTGCCACATCAACTAGATCTGAGTGATCCAGTATTTTTGGAATGTGTTATGTTATCTCTTCTGCAGCTCTATGCTACCCATTTAGTACTGAGTAAGGTAGGTGTTGATGCTTCCGTTGGAGGGATGTCAGAGGTTCTGACTGAGTTTCCTTGGAATCAATTCTTTTTACCTTTTCTTTCAGAGTGGCATCCTCCTTGCCAGACTCTGAGTCTTGTATTTCAATGTGCTAAATGATAGTAGAGGTGTCATCTTTCTTAGCCAGTTTTCTCTTCTTCATGGCTTGCTCTGGACGTATCGACTGAGTGGCTGGAGCTGAACGCTTATTAACCACGCCACATCCAATAGACTTTTCAGTAGTAGTCTTGTTCAGAAATTTGACAGACTTAGGATCGAAGAATTTTATGATCCGCGAAGGCAGCTGGGCCGATGCAAGCATCTTCAGTCAGTATGGAGACTCTGCTCCCATACAGCAACTTCCCAATGGGTGAAAAGGTCACATTCCCTTCATCATCAATTATGAACTTCTTGGATTGAACATTAAATTAATGTATGATTTGCTAAGCCCAGTTCATTTTGACCCGATCAACTATCACCATCGTCAGCTGAATCTTGGTCTTGGATAGTTGGAAGCAGTTTGTTCTTGGTAAAATTTTCCTTGAACTCAATATCCTTCTTCCTTGTGAAGAGTCGAAGATATGTATTGATCTTTGTCTCCTTGTAGCCTACAGGAGATACACCTTCATTAGGTAGACTGAAGCTTTCAATCAGGCGCTCCTGAATATCCAACTAAGCGGGAGTCGGAATCCAAGTGTTAGAAGATGCTTCTCATATGTGATGCACGTGATATCCTTGATGTTGTCAGCATCACATCACAAGTTGAAGTAGAATTCAACGACTTGGCGAGGAAGCCACAAGTGAGGATGTTGGGATGAGTATATATGATAAGATTTGAGGATCCCAAAACTCTTAGCTGAATGATGGGCCTTCGATATTGTAATAGCTTATTTTGAGTTTAGTTGTTAGAACTCAGTAGGCTAGAGTTCAGTAGCTGTGGATTCAGTAGAAGATTCTGTTGGGATTTTGTATACTGGAAGCACTTTTTATGCATGTATACAATGTGTTTTTGTCCTTACCACTGTTTTATTCTCCTATCTGATAAATATGTATATTTGCACATGTTATCCTTTATCTTGTATAAAAGTTAGATTTGTGTGGTGTGTCGGGTATCACAGAAGACAACACAAATTGGTTGAACTGACAAGATATAAACAGTTATCATACCGAGACAACTTAAGGATAAGTTGTCGGTTTAAGCCGCAGCTTTAGATAAGAAGTGGCTGGTCTTAGCTGCTTGTCTTTACTGGTACACTTAAGGTGGTGTATTGACGGATCACAGTGAGATGTGTTTTCCTAACTGACCTTAGTGGAAAACCAAGATCTCGGTGACTTTGATGGTCTTAAGCTTGGTAAGACTTCAGCTGAGTGCATTTGGCTATCTATCACTTTGACCTACTATGGTGAACGTCATCGCGACCGGATCTACGTATCTTGGGTGTTAGTAGTTATTTGTGGCTCAGGCTGGTTGTCTGTATCTTGCATCCGTATCCTAGTAAAATGGGTTGATAATATCCCCTGAGGAACTCGAAAGGATTAGTACCCCAAACCCGGCCGGTTGATTAAGTTCAGGTGTGTTAATAAGGTCGAGTGGTACTACTCAGGAATATAAGATGTTAATTAATTTAAGCTGTCAGTGAGCTTAATTAATTAACGGATATTTCTATCTTAAATACGGAGATCGATTAAGTCTAAAATACAAGCCCTTGCTCAATTTGGGATAAAGGGGTAAGTCAACATGGATTCTCTAGTGGAATGAATCTGTGTTAATTAATTAATTTTGCTCTGGGCTGAGCATGGATAATTAATTAATTGGAGGCCCAGCTTTATTTCTTGTATTGGATCCCTGATCTTGCCCAATTAGTTGCCTAGTAATTTATTGTCTCTCAGAATTCATTATTAATGGATTAATATATTTTTACATTAATTAATAATGTTATTTATCTGGAATTAATTGGCTGGGCCAATTAATTGATAAATATTACTAGCCCAGTAAATTAATTAATTATATTATGGGCTTGTTATGTGGAAGCCCATTAGAAATATAATTAAATTAATGGGTTACAGATATATTAATATTATATTGGCTTTTGAAGTCTATATATATCGGATTCTTCGAAAAGCATTATGAAATTCTAATTACACACGCACGCCAAACGTGAGTAAGAGAGAGACATAAATTTATTTTCTTCAGTTCTCTGACCACCCAGAGGAAGAGAAAGGCCTGGACACAGATCAGAAGATCTAACACAGGAGCAACAATCAAAGCCGCGACAACACAGCAGGAGGAAGGTATCGATTTCTAACCCTAATTATTCCTTCAGATTCTGCACTCAGCTGAAGAACTCAGTATAGGGGAACTTAATTGGATAGCTATCGACCAACTAAATCTGTAAAGGAAATTGAGCCATCGAACTGAAGTGTTCAGACGAATGTCGTAGAGGAACATCAGGTGAAGGTCCGAGGATTCAGACGAAGTCAACTCATTGTACTTTGAGTTTAAATAAGCCTCACCAACTCTCATAGACCTCGACCAATAAGGAGCCGACAGCGCCTTACCTGCCCTGCCATAAAGCCGCTTCTAGCCGGAAAAAGTGGAAATCTCTACAGTGCCTCTACTTTATGGTCGTTTTTCTTGTCTTCTTCGACACGTGTCTAGACCCCCTCCAACGGATCTATTCAAATATCGAAGACTATAAATAGAGAAGGGTCTTCATGCAGAATGACAACGTACGGGGAACCAAAGTGATCAAAGCTCAAACACTCTAGCTAGAGAAAATCTAACTTGAAAAATTTTAAGATCTGTACAGTCACTATGACTATAAGTAGATATTTGTCTTGCGTATAGATTGACTGAGGCTTGCTCAGAATAAGCAAACAAGTAAGAATATGTCCTTTGAACAGATCAACTGAGGGTTGCTCAGTATAATTTATACAAGATCTCCTTCTTAGTTCAGGACAGTGGATGTAGGACCCTGTGTGTCCGAACCACTTTAAAAATCATTGTGTTGATTTTAACTGTTGTATTGATTTAATTGTTCATTCAACATCCAACTGAGTTTTAATCAAACAAGCATAAAAACGGGTTTTCAACTGAGACGCATATTTTAAGGGCCTATACTTCCACACAGAACTCATGTACTGAACTACTGTTCACTAACATAACTCAGTAGGATTGTACGTAGTAGGAGAATATTCAACCCACGCGAACGAGAAAGCATATCAGGCTAACTGACAAAGTTCAGTAGCAATCTACAGCTAAAGCTGACTTCGCGTTTAGAATTTTAGAATTTGCATTCAGGTGTATGCACCCCCTCGCCCTCTACACCCGAAGCTCGTCTCTGGACCAACAATTGGTATTAGAGCGGTGTTCTTCTAGATCATCGTTATCTGTTTACTGGTCTAAACTCGAACAAATCCTTGAAAACCGTTTTCTCTGCACTTGCATCTCTTCATAGCATCCTATACCTTATTCTTCAACATGTCTAAATTTTCAGGTATTAGGAGTGTACCCATGTTTTCGGTAGAAAACTATGTGGTATGGCGGGTGAGGATGGAGGCTCATCTAACATCATTGCATGACAGCATGGCCGACGTTCTAAAGAAAGGCCCTATTGTTCCTATGATCGACAGTGTCCAAATCTTAGTGGAAGGAGCAGCAGGTGCCAGAACCGGCCCAAAATTCCCAAAGACAAGAGCCTCTTCACACCTAAAGAGAGGAAGTTGCACAACCTCGACCAAGTGGCACGAAATGCGATACTGACAACTCTCAATGACTCGTATCTTGGCAGGGTGCATGAATGCAAGATAACAAAGGAGCTATGGGATGCTCTAGCCGTGCTGAGCCAAGGAACTCCACAGATTAAAGAAAATAAATTGGAGTTAGAGATGCAGAAACTCGAAGCATTTGCTATACTTCTTGGGGGAGTCTATTGATGATTTTAGTGTCAGATTCACTAATCAAATCAACATCATTACTGGACTGGGGAGAACATTCGGCAATAAGGAGACCAACAACAAGATTCTACGAGCTCTTAGCAGGCCCAAGTGGTACTCTTTTGCTACATGTTTAAGGAGAACTAACATGAACTTTGTTACTCCTGATTATATATTTTTAGAATTAAACGTAGAGGAGTTCGAGTTCAATCTCCCACACAACCCTGGTGCTAAGACTGAAGTGCTAATGGATCACACTTATAAGGCATCAGTCAGCACATCTGGAGCAAGTCCCTCAAGCGCAAGTCAGTCAGTGGGAAGCTCAGTGACAATACCATCTACTGACAACTTAGCCGAGAAATACGCTCTCCTTGGAGTGAAATACTTAAAGGAGAAGGAGAAATTCCAGAGGATGAAGATGAAGAAATCTTCTAACTATCAAGGTAAGAGAGATAATAGTCACTCGAAAGGTGAAACTAAATCTCTACCTGAATGCATGAATACTGAAGTTGCCCCCACTGGACATACCGATACACCTAAAAGGGAAGGCAGGAGCTCAGTATGCTATAACTGTAAAATGCAAGGACATTACCAGTATGAATGTCCAGAACTCTCAGTAGCTGAAAGAGCTGAACAGCAAGCCCGACGTGACAAGTTTGTTAGAAAGAGGCAAGCCTACATAGCTGGAGAGTTATCTGACTGCTCAGGCGACACAGAGCTTTTCATGGAATCATCAGATGATGATGATGCGTTCGTCGCAATTGAAGTAGAAGACAATGAACTGTGTCTCATGGCCGGAGAAGAGGCTGAGGTGAACCGCTAGATGTGGTTCTTGCATATGAAGATATGTTCGAAGAACAGATCTAGATAAGCCGACAGTTCAGCAAGACAATTCAGGAGATGGAACTTCTGAAAGCTGAAAATTAGAGACTTTCGATGAGAAGTCAGGACTCTACTGAGTCTGAAGAACTTGTGGTGAGACAGAAGGAAGAGATAATTCTCTAATGACTAAGTCTCAACATTAAGAGGCACAGATCTCAGTCTTGACCAAAGACATCTCTGAGAAAGATACTAAGATAGCTAAGCTCAGTCAGAAACTCGCAGAAGTACAAAAGGATTATGAATCACTCAGGAGGAGTGATGAAGTTTGGCGAGGGCTATTGACAGAGCAATATTCACCAACTAAGGAGAAGTTGGAAAGTATGCTCACAACTCAGAGGTCAGTTTCCGTAAACGAAGGAATTGACTATACATATGAGGCATCTACTTCTACCTCCAAAGACTTAGAAAAGTTGGCTGATTGGTTTGTCAGAGGGAAGACTCAAACTGCTGAACTTACAACCCCTCAGGCAAAGAACAAAAAATAAGATGATCGCACCTCATCCCAGCAACAAGAAAGTAACCCATGGTTCAAGCCCCAAGACACCCAGGCCCAACTCAGGGGGATCCAGGAAGGTCAGGTGCGCCAAACAGTATGGCCAACCAAGATGGACTCACCCAGCTCAACATGGATCATATTATTATGAGCCGAGAGTCTAAAGCCCAAAGGTTCAGAAGAAGAAGAAGGTTGAACTCAGAAGAAGAAAAAGTCAGCATCTCCAAGTTCAGTGGAGAAGTCAGCTAACAAAAAGGGCAAGAAGTCTTAAACCATCAGGGTTGTCAGACAAGTTTGGATTCAAAAGTCCACTAACATCTAAGGACCCAAAGCTGAACCCAAAGCGTACCTGAATCTTTTTCTATTTTGCAGGTGCTAAAGGACCCTTGGATTGTGGAGAGCGGATGCTCAAGACATATGACACAATAGAAGAATCTGTTGATCGACTATGTTCACCAAGAAGAAGCCAGAATTGAGTTTGATGACAACTCCAAAGGCTACACAAGGGGATATGGAACACAGAAAATAGGGACTGCAACAATTCCTAGACTATCATATGTTGCAGGACTTAAACATAATCTCCTTTCTGTCAGTCAATTTTGTAATAACTCCAATAAAGTGACTTTTGATGCAGGTTTTTGTGTTGTTCTTGATAAATCTACAGAAAAAGCCGTGTTATCAGGGTCGCGGCGAAGGAATATCTATTATGTTGAATGGAATACCGTCGAACCTGAAGCTTGCATGCTAGCACACACGAAGTCAGATAACAGAACTGCAAGGCTGTGGCACAGACGAATGAGCCATCTAAACATCAAGACTATGAACAAGCTAGCAAGGAATGTCGAAGTTAGAGGACTGCCCAACGAAGTTTTCAGAAGACATAAGAATTGTGAGGCATGTTTGAAGGGGAAGCAAACAAAGTCAAGTAATCCGCCTATTCCGTCACCTTCTACTGATGGGATACTTCAGCTGCTTCTCATGGATCTATTTGGGCCAGTCAATCCAGTGACGATAAGAGGAAAGAAATATGCTCTTGTAGTCGTTGATGACTATTCAAGATATACATGGGTGATTTTCATCGCCAATAAATCTGACGTCAAATCTGAACTATCGATACTGCTGAAATGGCTAAGTGTCGAGAAAGATATCAAGATTCAGAGGATACGCTCAGACTGTGGAACAAAGTTTCTGAACTCAATGATAAAGGACTACGGCGAAGTTGAAGGCATTCAACACGAGACCTTAGTGGCACGTACGCATCAGCAGAATGGTCTTGCTGAAAGGAAAAAACATAACACTGAAAGAAGCAGCAAGAACATTACTCGCAGACTCAGGTCTACAATTGAAGTTATGGGCAGAAGCTACTGACACTGCCTGTTACACTCAGAACAGAAGTATACGAATTATGGAAAGGGAGAACTCCTTCTATCTCTCACTGTAATATTTTTGGTTATTCATGTTTTATCCACAATAACGGAAAGGACCCGTTAAAGGTCTTTGATAGCAAGTCAGACCAAGGAATTTTCTTAGGATACTCCAGGGTCAGCAAAGCTTTCAGGGTCTTTAACTATCGGACCCTTTGCGTGGAGGAAAGCCCTCATGTTGTATTTAATGAATTTACTTCTGAGGACAGGAAGTCAAACTCTCAGCAAGAAGCTGAAGAAGTCAGGAGCAAGCTACAGGATCTAAGCTTAAAAGATAACATCGAAAAGATCCAGCATTGTTGGGATGATGATTCAAACGACGAAATTCAGAATCAACCAACAAGCAATGTAGCTGAGGAGATTGATTCTACTGAACAGAATCAATCCCAGGTAATTCAGGTCGATGAAGAAATTCCAGTGGCAACTGAGACCTCTACTGATAATAACAACTCAGGGGGAACTACTAATGTTCTTAATCCGAATACCCTTGAACCTGGTGACTCAGTAGGACCTGATCGTGTTACTAAATTGCTTCAATTACAAAATAATACAACTAAAATTCCTAGTATGCCTACTATCTAGGTAGAATCAATTTCAAATGAAGTAACAAGACGTCGTCGTTCATGGTTAGATGCTCATAGCTCAGATCTAATAATCGGAGATCCTTCAGCTAGTGTTAAGACAAGATCCAGATTATGTCAGGGAGAAAGTGCTTTATACTCCTGCTTCTTGTCTACTTAAGAGCCTCAGACAATGAGGATGCATTGAATGATGTTGACTGGATCACCGCTATCCAAGAAGAGCTCAAATAGTTTACTCGAAATGACGTATGGACGCTTGTAGACAGACCTAGACATCAGCATGTGATAGGAACAAAGTGGGTCTTCAAAAACAAGTGAGATGAAACAACGTCATCGTCAGGAATAAAGGTAGAATTGTTGCAAAAGGATATTACCAAGAAGAAGGGATAGACTTCGACGAAACGTTCGCTCCAGTTGCAAGATTGGAAGCCATTCGTCTATTCCTAGCATATGCAACACATCAGCAGTTCATAGTCTATCCGATGGAAGTGAAGTCAGCATTCCTGAACGGCGTACTGAAGGAAGAAGTCTATGTTGAACAACCGCCCGGCATTCAGCAGGGATATTAGGTTTACAGACTTAAGAAAGCACTATATGGGTTAAAACAAGCACCCAGGGCTTGGTACGATACCCTAATAGACTTTCTACTTCAGAAAGGTTTTCAGAAAGGAACAGTAGATCGCACCCTATTCAGTATCAAGTCAGAAGCTGACATCTTACTAGTACTGATCTATGCGGACGACATCATCTTTAGATCAAGGAATATGACTATGTGTTAGAAATTTGAGAAGATGATAAAAGAGAAATTCGAAATGTTGATGATGTGAGAGATGACTTATTTCCTTTGACTTCAAGTTTAACAATCCAAGAAGGGAATATTCATCAATCAAGCTAAGTATACAAGAGATCTCATCAGAAAATTCGACTGCGAATCTGTGAAGATACCTATGAGTACCAATCTCAAGATTGATCTTGATAAAGAGGGAGTATCTGTAAACTCAACTAATTATCGTGCTATTATTTGTTCATTATTATACCTAACAGCCAACAGACCTGACATAACTTATGTTGTAGGTGTATGCGTGAGATTTTAGCCGAATCCCAAGCATAGCCATCTAGATTCAACGAAGAAAATTCTTCGTTATCTGAAGGGAACACCTGATGTGGGGTTATGGTATCCTGCTGATGATAATCTTGAACTGACTGGTTATTCTGATGCTGATTATGCAGGATGTCGAATCGACAGAAAGTCTACCTCAGGAACTTGTCAGTTCCTCGGCAGTAAGCTGATATCTTGGTTCTCCAAGAAACAGCATTCAGTAGCTACATCCACTACTGAAGCTGAATACATGGCTGCTGGAAGCTGTTGCACGTAGATATTATGGCTTCGACAACAGCTGAGAGACTACGACATACATCAAGATGAAATGCCTATCAACTTTGATAGTACCAGTGTAATTACAATCACACAGAATCATGTTCTATATACTCGATGCAAGCACGTGGACATAAGGCATCACTTCATCATAGATCACGTCGAGAAGAAGGATATCAGAATGGAAAAGATCAATACTGATAAGAAATGAGCTGATATCCTGACCAAACCTCTAGTTGAGACCAGATTCAACGATCTCTCAATAGAACTAGGTCTTTTGGATCCTACTGACACAATTCAGTAAATGATCCAGCTTGTACTGAGTAAGGGGGAATTTACTCTCAGTACAGCTGAAGTACTCAGTATCGTCAAACGTGGTATCAGCTGACTACTATGTTTAGCTGACAGGTTATGAGTATTTATTCAGCATTTGGTGATCAGCATGATATAGCATTTATTTCCCGCCATTAATGCTCATCGTATGTCAGTAAGCAGATCGTTCTCATTAAACGCACCACATTTCATATGTTGACTGCGGCGCATTAAATGCTTGTCATTTCAACTTACCTTTTAAGTGAAGTAGGGCGAGATTATAGGCGGCCAGTTGTCATGACCTCTTATAACATTTAATCTGAGTCATCCACCTCTTTAAAACTGATTAATCTCAGCCACACAAGGAATAAACCATTCATATTCAGTTTCATATATGTCTTTCTGTGTATCTCACACTTAATCACTTTATAACCTTTAACGATAGACTTGTGCTCTGTGACCTTCTTTGCTTAGAAATCTATTACGATCAAGCACACTTCTTTCGGTAAATAATTTCTAAACTGCTTCTGTTATGTACTAACTTACTCTATTTTCAAGTGCTAAGACTTGTTTTGCAGATTTAGTTTACACTCATAGCAATGGCATCCTTTTCTGAGAAAGCTGTTGTGATCCCGTCCGATATAGAGGACATTATCAACAGCAAGAGAGTGTGGTTCGAGCCGGTACTCGCGTTCCGATCTTGTGGAGTAGAGTGCATGGACCAGATTTTTAATCTTCTTCAATCGTCCGGCCCCGAATCCATTCTGACTAGGGCTCCCATTCACTGCTTTTCGAGGCAGATTGCAGAATTCTTCCTCAACATCCATGAGGGAGAAGATGGTGAGGAAGTTTCTTGCGTCAATTTCCAACAAGAAACGAGTAACAAAGGTAGGGTAGTAGAGATTGTTGAACTTGATATCGCCGACTACCTTCAACGCAGCTTTCAGCTTCCCAACACTCGTATCTCTCCGATAGGGTACAAAGAAACGTCTATCAACAAGTACCTATCGATTGTCAGTGGTAAGAAGGACATCATATTCAAAGAGGCGTTCCACAAGAATCAGCTGCTTCCTTAATATCGAGGACTGGCATACATCGTCAACCACATCCTCACCAATTCTGCGGGATCCTACAATCAATTATCAAGGATCAAGCCTCAAATCATGATGGCCACAGTCGATGGCTTACAGGTGAACTAGACAGAATTCTTCGTATCAGGATTCAATGCCCAGACTCAAAAGTTTGTCTACGGAGAAGACAAAACTTCCATGCACTTAATCCCGAAGGGAAAAATTATTATATGGGACCAAGGTGTCCATTTTGATTTAAGATCACTACTCGGGAAATGTGGCATTCGCTGACATGCACTTCTTTGACAAGAAGAAAGTCAAATTCGCAAGTGCAGCAGCAGCTGAAATGTCCATTGGATGGGGACTGCACGATAAGCATCCTTTGGAGATCACTCAGGATCCTCGTCCAACTCAGTACAAGAAGAGGAAAATGCTAAAGAAGCCTGAAGTGACTGAAATAATTCCTGAGCCTATCTCAGTTCAGGACTCAGAGTGAGGTCAGGAGGACGCGACTCTGAGAGAGAAGGTTAAGGGAATACATTCTGCAGTCAGACATTCTAGCTGACATCCCACCAACTAAGTCTGCCTCCTCTATTCCAACCTCAGTCCTACTAGCTTAGAGCGGAGCTACTGAGGAAGTCGCTGAAGAAATCCTCGAGATCTTGGATCATGCAAATCTCGTAGATATAGCCATCAGAGCTAGGGTGCAGATGCATTTGAGATTCCTGAAATGGGATCGGTTAGAAGAGATGATCTACCTAAGCACAACCTCTGAGTTGGCTAATGCTCAGAGAGGAGATTGGCTACGGCAAGCCGGCTGACTTTGCCTCAATGGAGGATCATCACGCCGCCATGCTGATGCTTCTGAGTCAGAAGGGGCAATCTGATCAGCCCCCTCAGCCCATGACTCAATCTGACTCGCACCCAGACTCACCACCCAATGATGCAGACCAGGGAGTATCTGCTGAGGGACAATCTCCCTGGGATGACTCGCCACCACCTCCTCCTGAATCACGCGTAATCGTCCCTACACCATCTCAATCTCAGTCGAAGCAACAATCGCGATACCAGGCTGCTGAGATTAAGGATCTGAAAATAGCGTCCATCAATAAGTGTATCAAATGTCAGGGTCATAAGAACCATCTCCTCGCTCCAGAAGTGAATACCAACTGGAGCCAATTCACAGAGGCTCAGACCAAGACCTAGCTTATCTGCTGAAGTGCAGAGGATCAACACTCCCACTAAAGTAAATATTGAAGCGATCCTCACAAAAGCACTTGAGGCACAACGGACCGATTTGACAGCTCAGTTTCAGATCATCTTGCAGAATCAGGCCAAGATATTCTCTCAAGAAATGGCTTCTGCAACAAATCGGGTCCTGAACACAGTAGAAGAGTGACATAAGCTCGCTAATGAAAGTGTCGCTAAGGCACTGGTGGAACAGAACACTGCATTCTCACAGATCAAGAAAGAGGCTGTAGAATCTATTGAGTCTTATATCAAGCATATCGAAGCTTCCAAGTCAACTATACTGAATGCCATAAATCTAGAGCATGACAAAAGATGGACTTCGTATACTGACGCAGGTGGTGATATTGCAGCTTCCTTCGAGTCTATCAGATCATCTATCGAGGAGCTGAACAAGAAGGTGACTCCCCTAGCAACTGTAATTGATGCCAAAAAGGGGGAAAGTAGTAGATCTGCACAACTACTGACCCTCTTAAAATCTGAAAAGGCAGGACCCTCAGCTGCAACAGCAAGCAAGGGGGAAGAGAAAGAGGCTGAAGGCTCAGGAGAGTCTGCTGACAAGGCTATCATTGAAGTGGCTTAGTACCTTGAAGCATTATTTGAAGAAGAGCCATCACTGAAGGCAGCAACAGCTAAAGCTAAAGCTAAAGGCAAAGCCCCTGCCTCTCCCTCTCCCTCCCCTCCAAAGAAGCTCAAATTCAAAACACGTGAAGAGCAGATAGCTTATGATGAACAGCTTGCGCATGAGCTTGATACGAAAGATGCTAAGAAGACCAAGTCTAAGAAAGTTGTACTGATCCGTATTCCAGTTCCTATCAGAACTCGATCAGTACAACCTAGGCAAACCAGGTATGCAGCAAAGACTCCGACTAAGTCCAAACAAGCCGACAAGTCTGCATCTCCCAAGTCTAAATCAGCTGAGCCAAGCGACTAAGATGTAATGCTTATCTCTACCACTGAACTGTCGAAGAGACAGAAAACTGAGATGAAGGAATTATGGGATAGCTGTGAAAGAGGACTTGATCATACAGTTGAGGCTAGACAGATCAGAGCAGCTAGAGAGAGAATACGCCTTGCTGGTCTGGAGGCACTCAGGCTTAGAACGGAGAACGAAGCTTAAGAGACAGTTCCTAAGAAAGACAAAAATATCCCTACCACTCAAAATACTTCAAAAGAAGGGTACCTATCAATGAGGTGAAGAGACTAATCTACAAAAGGACCGATGAGTGGGTGCCTTACAAGATCAACCAGAGATGGGAACAAATCAAAGTTGATTTCATAAAAATATTCTATGTCCGGAAGATATTCAAAGAGGAATCTAATCCTGAAGAGGTATTCGAAGACTTTCTGAAACACCTGGATCCCTCACTCTATTCTTAAATTCAAACTCTACTCGGTTAGTCGGGAAAAACTCTCAAAGCACCTCAGTTCAGAACCTTGCCTCCTCCTCTGACGCATCAGGACAATATTTGCAAAAAGGAGATTGAGGAAGAGATCTTCGATGCTATCAACAGCAAAGTTCTGAACAAGCATGATGAAGAAGACAAGGATGAGATTAAGGCCCTGAGGCAACGCGTATATTCAACTTATGGCCTTAAACCTCCGGAGAAGAAGTCTTCTGACTTCAAAGCACAGATGCAACTCTTCAAGAAGAAGTCCAGCTGACTGTCTCCTAGTCTTCTAGGCTTTAGAATGGAATGTCATGTAAATGTAACTTCTTTATCTCATATATGACATATCTTTTCTTTTGGCCTTCGACAACTACTCATTGTCACTTGGCTATGTACTTGTCTTTCAACATACTGGTTACTAAAGTAATCAGCTCACACACTCACATATCTGCTTATATGTTTATCTTTGATTCAGTGGTTAGAAAACACTTTAAGAGAAACTACCTTTTCTCTGCTATAGGGGGGAAATTGTTTTAAGTATGATAGGGGAAAAATGCTTCTCGGTTTTATGGGAAAATTATTTTCTCTGTTGATTAGATAACCAGCCTTATAATGCTCTTATACTTCTCCTTATGAGAAATTCAGTGGTGTGACATGACTCTCTCTTTTATATTATTGCTCTGATACTTCTCTTTAATGAGAAATTCATATGCCTGATTCTTTTATTTATTTTTGTAGCTCTGATACACTGCCTAGATTACCTTGTAATATTCTTTTTAGCATAGTCAGTAGCAGTAGTGGTTGTAAAAGGTTTTGGCATCATCAAAGAGAGGGAAATTGTTGGGATGAGTGTATACGTTAAGATTTGAAGATCCCAAAACCCCTAGCTGAATGATGGGCCTTCGATATTGTAATAGCTTAGTTTGAGTTCAGCTGTTAGAACTCAGTAGGCTAGAGTTCGGTAGTTGTGGATTCAGTAGAAGATTATGCACTCAACTGAGAACTCAGAATCGAGGAAGTCAGTTAGTTACCTATCGACCAACCGAATCTGCAAAGGAAGATCGTGCCAGCGAGCTGAAGGGTTCAGACGTATGTCGTAGAGGAACATCAGGTGAAGGTCTGAGGATTCAGAGGAAGTCAACTTATCGTACTTTGAATTTGAATAAGCATCGCCAACTCTCATAGTCCTCGACCAATAAGAAGCCGACATCGCCTTATCTGCTTTGCCATAAAGCTACTCATAGCCGGAAAAAAAGGAAATCTCTATAGTGCCTCTACTCAACGTTCAAATTATTTATGGTCATTTTTCTTGACTTCTTCGACACGTTTCTAGACCCCCTCCAACGGATCTATTCACAAATCGAAGACTATAAATAGAGAAGGGTCTTCATTCAGAAAGACAACGTATAGGGAACCAAAGCGATCAAAGCTCAAACACTCTAGCGAACTTACAAGCGATATTCAAGCGAAGAACTTGCACTTAGACTTAGAATCATCTTAGTTCTTCTCTCTAGAGAATTATTATTCCCCTTTTCTCTATCTAAGTGTGCTTACTGTAATACTCAATAGCTCAGAACCTCGAAGGATTTCATTTCATTGAAATGTTCTTATTGTAAGAACTCTTTTTTAGTTGGAGATAATCTAATTAGATATTTGTCTTACGTACAGATTGACTGAGGCTTGCTCAGTATAAGCAAACAAGTAAGAATTCGTCCTGTGAACAGATCAACTGAGCCTTGCTCAGTATAATTAATACAAGATCTTCTGCTTAGTTCAGGGCAGTGGACGTAGGACCCTGTGTGTTCGAACCACTTTAAAAATTATTGTGTTGATTTTAGCTGTTGCATTGATTTAACTGTTCATTCAGCATCCAACTGAGTTTCAGTCAACCCAGCATAAAAATGTGTTTTCAACTGAAACACATATTTTAAGGGCCTACACTTCCGCACACAACTCTTGTACTGAACTACTGTTCACTGACATAAGTTAGTAGGACTGTACTCAGTAGGAGAATATTCTACCCACGCAATCGAGAAAGCTTATCTGGCTAACTGACAAAGTTCAGTAGCAACCTTCAGTTAAAGCTGATTTCGCGTTCTGAGTTTTAGAATTTGCATTCAGGTGTAATCACAACCCCCCCCCCCCACACACACACACACACCTAAAGCACGTCTCTGGACCAACAGAGGACATCGGAAGAGAAATCGCTCAAGTCCTGAGATGGACAGAGCCTCGTAGATCGACTGCATGTAATGAATCTCACACTTCCGAAAGGCCATGACTGGTTAAAACCACTCTATCATTGCCAGAATCTCATCCATATCGGTTGGGATGAGGACGGTGTTATCATGAGAACTCGCCATAGATAATATTCTGCAAAACAAATGTTAGCACTTGAAAATAGAGTAAGTTAGTGAATGCAGAATAAGGATTAGAGATTTACCGAACGATTTAGTGCTGAGGGTCGTAGAAATCGGAAGCAAGTGAGTTATGCAAAGAACTACGAATTCGATAATGGCGGAAAGTGTGGAGTGAGATGATTAAGTAATATATATGTAAGATATGAATTTAAACAATTTATTCAGCAGACGGTTCAGATGCGATCTCACTTTTAAAATAGAATGTTGCGATTTTATGTTATTAACAGTAATGATCGCTTCGCCGCCTATAATCTCGACCTACCAATCTATCACTAATAAAGTAAGGTAAGATTAGATGCATTAAATGCACCACAATCAGTATATTGAATGTCGTGCTTTTAATTAGAACGATTTTATTAATAACAACCTTTATGAATTAGTGGCGGGAAATAAATGCGATGCATGTACTGAATATCAAATACAGAGTTTGATATTCAAACATGTCAACTGAACATAGCAGTCAGCTGATACCACAGTAGCGAGACTAAGTACGTTCAGTATTATATATGTTCCCCCTACTGAATGCTTCTTAGTGAATGGAGTCAATAGGATCCAGTAATCCTAGTTCTACAAAGAGTTCTCTGAATCTGGTCTTATTTGAGGTTTTATCAGTATGTTAGCCATTTGCCTGTCAGTGTGGATTTTCTACATTATGATATCCTTCTTCTCAACATGATCTCTAATGAAGTGCATTTTCTATATTCTGAGGTTCTTCAGTAGACAAGAAACAAGAGCATAGAGCGCTTTGTCCTTGACAGAATCTAGATCTTGTCTTTACACTAGCTGTTGGATCACCAATTATTAGACTGACGAATAACCATCGAGCCATGAACGTCTTTTTCTAGTTTTATCTTGTAAAATTACTTCTGCACATACGTTAGGATTATTAGGAATTTCAGTAGTACTGTTCTGAGGCATTATTCTCAGTGTTGGTCTCAGTTACCACTGGGGTTTCCACATCGACCTGAGTTACCTGGGATTGATTCTATTCAGTATAATCAATTAGTTCAGCTACAACGCTTGCTGGGTGAATGTGAGTTGCTTTATTATCTGAGTCATCATCCCAACAATGTTGGATTCTTTTAGTGTTATCATTTAAGTTCAATCATGTAGCTTGCTACAGAGTGTTGTTTCTTTGAGAACCATGAAATAAGCTTGGAACCTAGGACCTGACAAGTTTCCAAAGTTGATTTTCTGTCGATTTTGCTACCTGTATAATCAACATGAGCATATCTAGTTAGTTCAAGATTATCATCAGCAGGATACCATAACCCCATGTCAGTGTTCCCATCAGGTATCGGAGAATCTTCTTCGCTGAGTCAAGGTTACTTGGCTTGGGATTCGCCTGAAATCTTGCACATACACCTACAACATAAGATATGTCAGGTTTGTTGGCAGTTAGATATAATAATGAACCAACGATAGCTCTATAATCAGTAAGGTTAATGGATAATCCTTCTTTGTCATGATCAATTTTCAGATTCGTATTCATGGGAATCTTGACTGGTTTCCTAGAATCGCAGCCAAACTTTTTGATAAAATATCTAGTGTACTTGGCCTGATTTATGAAAATGCTTCTCTTAGATTGTTTGACTTGTAGTCCAAGGAAATAATTCATTTCTCCCATCATAGACCTTTCAAACTTGTCTTTCATCATCTTCTCAAATGGTTGACAAATGGTCACATTTCTAGAACCGAAGACAATGATGTCCTCATAGATCTGCACTAGGAGTATGTCCTTTTCTGACTTGATGGTGAATAGAGTGCGATCTACTGTTCCTTTCTGAAAACCTTTCTGAAGTAGAAATTCTAATCGAGTATTATACCAAGCTCTGGGTGCTTGTTTTAACCCATATAGAGCCTTTCTGGCTCTGTAAACTTGATGTCCCTGCTGAAAGCCGGGCGGTTGTTAAACAAAGACTTCTTCCTTTAGTACTCCATTAAGGAAAGCTGACTTTTCATCCATCTGATACACTTTAAAGCGTTGATGTATCGCATAAGCTAGGAATAGATGAATAACTTTCAATCGAGCGAATAGGGCAAATGTCTCATCAAAATCTATTCCTTCAGCTTGATAGTATCCTTTTGCAACTAGTCTAGCTTCATTCCTGACGATGATATTTTCGTCTCACTTTTTCTTGAAGAACCACTTGGTTCTAATGATGTGTTGGTGCTATGCTCTATCAAAAAAGCTCCCACACTTCATTTTTGATGAACTGGTTCAGTTCCTCTTGCATAGCGATGATCTAGTCAGCATCGCTCAGTACATCTTCTATATTCTGAGGTTCTTCAGTAGACAAGAAACAAGAGTATAGAGCGCTTTCTCCTTGATAGAATCTGGATCTTATTTTTACACTAACTATTGAATCACCAACTATTAGATATGATGAATGACCACCAATCCATGAACGTCTTTTTCTTGTTTCTTCTTCTGAAATTACTTCTGCGCAGATGGTAGGATTATTAGAAATTTTGGTAGTACTGTTCTGAGATTGAAGAATTTCAATAACGAGGTTCTGATCTAATGAGTCACCAGGTTCAGAGGCATTAAGCTTAGGAACATCACTTAATCCCCCTGAGGTGTTATTCTCAGTGTTGGTCTCAATTACCACCGGGGTTTCCTCATAGACCTGAGTTACCTGGGATTGATTTTGTTATGCAGAATCAATCGGTTCAGCTACAACGCTTGTTGGGTGAATGTGATTTGCTTTATTATCTGAATTATCATCCCAACAATGCTAGATTCTTTTGGCGTTATCATTTAAGTTCAAATCATGTAGCTTGCTACTGAGTGCTAATTCTTTGAGAACTATGAAATAAGCTTGCTACCTAGGAACTCACAAGTTCCCGAAGTTGATTTTCTGTCGATTATGCTACCTGCATCATCAGCATCAGCATCAACATAACCAGTTAGTTCAAGCTTATCATCAGCAGGATACCATAACCCCATGTCAAGTATTCCCCTCAGGTATTGTAGAAATCTCTTCACTGAGTCAAGGTGACTTGGCTTGGGATTCGCCTGAAAATCTTGCGGATACACCTACAGCGTAAGTTATGTCAAGTTTGCTAGCAGTGAGATATAATAAAGAACCAATGATGGCTCTATAATCAGTAGAATTAATGGTTACTCCTTCGTCATGATCAATTTTCAGATTCGTATTCATGGGAATCTTGACTGGTTTGCTAGAATTGCAGCCAAACTTTTCGATAAGATCTCTAGTTTACTAGGCTTGATTTACGAAAATTCTTCTCTCAGATTGTTTGACTAGAAGTCCAAGGAAATAATTCATTTCTCTCATCATAGACATTTCAAACTTTTTTTTCATCATCTTCTCAATTCGTTGACACATGGTCACGTTTCTAGAACCGAAGATAATGTCGTCCACATAGATCTGCACTAGGGGTATGTAATTTTCTGACTTAATGCTAAATAGAGTGCAATCTACTGTTCCTTTCTAAAAACCTTTATGAAGTAGAAATTCTGATAGGATATCGTACCAAGCCCTGGGTGCTTGTTTTAACCTATATTGAATCTTTTAGCTCTGTAAACCTGATGTCCCTGGTGAAAACAAGGCGGTTCTGCTACGTAGACTTCTTCCTCCAGTACTCCGTTAAAGAAAGCTAACTTTGCATCCATCTGATATACTTTAAAGCGTTGATGTGTAGTATAAGGTAGGAATAGATGAATGGCTTCCAATCGAGCGAATGGGTTAAAGGTCTCATCAAAATATATTCCTTCAGCTTGACAGTATCCTTTTGCGACTAGTCTAGCTTTATTCTTGACGATGATGTTGTTTTCATCTAACTTGTTCTTGAAGACCCACTTGCTTCCAATGATGTGTTGGTGCTTTGGTCTATCAAGAAGCTCTCAAACTTCATTGCTAATTAACTGTTTCAGTTCCTTTTGCATAGCGATGATCGAGTCAACATCGTTCAGTGCATCTTGTATATTCTAAGGTTCTTCAGTAGACAAGAAACAAGAGAATAGAGCGCTTAGGTCCTTTCTCAAGGACTTTCGTCATGCTGTCATACAACGATGTCAGATGCGCTTCCATTCTTACACACCAAACCGCATAGTTCTCGACTGAGAATATCGGCACCATCCTTATACCTGACATATCAGACATTGTGGATATACATTATAGGATGTAATGAAAAATCATTTATCAAGATTTGTTCGAGTAAACCATTGTATTTTAGAAAACGGTGATCAGAAGAACATTGCTTTGATACCAATTGTTGATTTAAGGACGAGTCTTCAGGTGTAGGGGGTGTGAATACACATGAGTCCAATTTTTAACTCAAACGTGAAAGACAGTCTTGAACTGAAATTGCTTGTTGAACAATCAGCTAGCCAACTTAGCATTCTGATCGCGTGGGCAGAGTAATTCTTGATATTGAACACCGTCTATTGACTTGATCAGTATGTAGTAGACTCAGTACAAGATTATAGTGGGGAATGTGTTAGCCTAATTTTATCATCTCAGTACAAGTTATGCTTGTGTGTATATTCAGTTTTACTGAAAATCTCACTTAGGAATTTTTAAAACGATTTTATGCAGAGTGAACAGTCAACCAACAAAACAGTAAATACACAAGCAGATTAAAAGTGGTTCAGATACGCAAGATCCTATGTCCACTTTCTTGAATAACTAGGAGGT
The DNA here is from genome assembly GCA_028984105.1 of Lavandula angustifolia. Classification (NCBI taxonomy): domain Eukaryota; kingdom Viridiplantae; phylum Streptophyta; class Magnoliopsida; order Lamiales; family Lamiaceae; genus Lavandula; species Lavandula angustifolia. Next base: position 17,296,051 of record CM054806.1, on the reverse strand, counting down.
CTTGACTTTATTGTACAGAGCAAGTCTCAGTAAATCCATTCACTGGACAGATCTGTAATTATAGTCCTAGTGACTTTACAAGGGTTTCAAATAAAAGGTTTGAGCTTCTCCAACTAAGAAGGAGTTTTTAGAATAATAACAGATCAACAATATGAACTCCTTCAATATCTAAGTGTATGATCTAACAGGATTAGCTTAGAACAGAGAATGGGAACTGAATTACTCTAGAGAGCAGAACTATAAAGATGCCTATCTATGTAGAAAATTCTTTGCTAAAATTTGCTTTGAGATGCTAGAGCTTTGAGTGCGTGAATGCTTGATGTTCCTGGTCGTATCTTCAACTCTCGAAGATCGATCTCTATTTATATTCTTGACTCGTGGAGAGATCCGTTGGAAGAGACCTAGCCACTTGTCAAAAACGACAAGGAAAACGACCATCTCAAATTCGAATGCTATTGTAGAGATTCTCTATTTTTTTATCTTGAGGGCAGCTTTATGTCAGTGCAAGTACAGTGATGGCAGCTCCTCATTTGTCAAGGTTGAATGGTAGGTGAGGCTTATCTAAACTTCAAGGCTGATGCTAAGTTGACTTCCTTTGATAGCTCAGACAATTTAAACTGAGTTTTTCCTCTACTAACATTCTTCTGAAATATTCAGCTTGCATGCCAATTCCAATGTACTGATGTTCAAGACACCTTCGGTAAGTTTTGAGCAACCCTACTAAGTCTTCAATATTGAGCCCATCCAGCTAAGATAAAATATGCTACTAAGCCTATCAGCTACTGAACTCTATCTAGCCTACTTAGTTCCTAAGATGCTAAACTCATCTAAGCTATTACATTATATGGTTCATTACTCAGCTAGGAGTTTTTGTATCTTCAAATCTTATCTTATATTGAATCATCGTCTAATAGCAGCAAACTTCCGACGTGTATTTCGGTCGCATCCGAGGTCCAATGACCTCACACAACCTATCGACGTGAAGCTTCTGCCATAAAGAACCAAATTGCCAAAGCTAGTCGGTGATGTAACACCGTACATGCCGGGAATCATTGGCGCAAGGAGTGGTAGAACCCCAATTTTCTAGGGTTTCGGCTAGGTTCGGGGTTCTCTTTGTTCTGTCAAAATTCATGTTCTCCGGACCAAATTACAATATAGAAACAATACAAATAAAGCACATATTGTTCTTAGCATATACTCGTGGATTTTCCCATGAGAAAAACAATACAAAAGGATCAAAACAGTGGCTCGCAAGCCGCTCCAAAATTTGAAAAACCCAATAAGCACATAAATAAACCATAAACATGCTCCTAAAAATCAATAATCAGAGCTTAAATCAGGCTTTGATACCAAACTAAAGGAATAATAGGAATTACCTGCCTCCTTTTTATGTTGTTATATCTTTGATTATCGCTCCTGATCAGATCTTCTGATTTGTGTCCCGACTCTTTTCTTCCTCCGCGTGGTTAGAGAACTAAAGAAAATAATATGTTTACTCTCAACCTTTCCTCTCTCTCTCTTAAATGTGTATGTGTATTTTCAGAGTGCCTAGAGATTATGAATATAATATTAATTTATATAGACTAAAAAAGCATATATTATATTAATATTTGTAGCCTATTCATTTAATTATACCTCTAATGGGCTTCAATAGAAGTAGCCCATAGTATAACGAATTAATTTGATGGACTACTTTTATTTACCAATTCATTGGCCAAGCAAAAAAAAATCCCAAACTATTAGATACTCTATACACACATTAATATATTAATAATATTTCCCGACAAAGCATGATAAACACTAGGCATTTATTTGGGCTAGACAGGAGATCCAATACAAGAAATAAAGTTTGGCCTAAAATCAATTAATTATCTATGCTCAGTCAGGACCAAAATTAATTAATAAACACAAATTCTTTTCATTAGAGAATTCGTGCTGACTTACCCCTTTATCCCAACTTGAGCATGAGCTTGTGTTTCAAACTTAATTGATTGCCGTATTTAAGAAAAAAAAATATCCGTTAATTAATTAAGCCCACAGACAGCTTAAATTAATGAACATCTTATTATATTCTTGAGTAGTACCACTCGATCTTATTAACACACCTAAACATAATCAACTGGTCGGGTTTAGTGTGCTAATCCTTACAAATTTCTTAGGGATATTATAAACCCATTTAACAAGGATGCGATTGCAAGATACAGACAACCAACCTGAGCACAAATGACTACTAGCACCTAAGATACGTAGATCCGGTCGCGATGACGTTCACCATAGTAGGTCAAAGTGATAGTTAGCCAGATGCACTCAGCTGAGGTCTTATCAAGTGCAAGGCCTACTAAGTTACCGAGATCTTGGTTCTCTACTAAGGTGAGTCCGGAGAACAAATCTCATTGTTATCCGTCAATACACCACCTTCACTATAACATTATAGACAAGTAGACAAGACAAGTCACTTCTTATCTAAACTGCAGCTTAAATTGACAACTTATCCTAAAGTTGTCTCTAATGTGATAACTATTTATATCTTGTTAGTTTAACTAGTTATGTAGACTTCTGTGATTTACAACATACTACCCAATCTAATTTTTATACAAGATAAAACATTAAACATGTGCAAAATATAGATATATCATATAGGAGAATAAAACAGTGGAAAGGAAAACACATTGTATACAAGTATAAAATTTATTTCCAGTATACAAAATCCCAACAATCCTCCCATGTATACTAAAGCAAACTTTTAGTATACAATGTGTCAATACTGGTACTAACTAGTACAAATAAAGCAAGCTCAGCTATTTTTCACTACTTCTTCACCCACTTATATAAAAGCTTTTGTTGTCCTAAGGGAGGGGCATCTCTACCACTGCTAAGCCACGAATATGCTTCTTATAAATCGAAATTAGTAAGCTCTTTATGGAAGGATTCAGCTAGGTTGTCTTCTGTTTCAATTTTGTCAATCACCACGTCTCCTTGATTTACGAATTCTCGTATATTGTGGAACTTCCTGTCTATGTTTTTAGACGCCCATCCGTCGGTACATCCCTTGACTATTAATCGATGGAATTGTTCATCGATATATATTGTTATATATATATCGACGGATTTTTTCTTACGGTATTTGCTTTTTTTTAATATTATCTTCGATTTTTTCCCTACCCGGGCCTTGTGTAGGGATATGAGTCAGTGGAAGGGAGAAATTGTTGGGAAATGATTCAATACTTCTGATACTGAGCAATTATTGTATAAATGTTTTAAGGAGGAATTGTAGATCACAAAACCCCTGAGTTTGTGATGAACCGTCATGATGTAATAGGCTAGACCTACTTTGATCTTTCTAGATTAGTTCGTCTAAGTCCTGTAAGGGGTAAATTGTTGGACTGGATTTCAGTAGAGAAGTTAAGGTTCTAGAGCCCCATGTCTGTTATCGGTTCAGTAGAGCTCTGTGTGTATAAGCGCTCACTAGTTTGTCTTCAAGTCAGTAGCTGGAAGCACTCAGTAGAAGATCACTCTTCAGCCGACTCAGAAAGAAGACTGGGTATGATCATCCTTGATCTACTGAATTAGCTGCAAGTCAGTTGCAGACCGTACAAGGGAAATCGACAGCCTGACTTTATCAGTCAGATGTCAGCAGAGGAACACTTAGTGTCCGAGGTTCAGAAGAAGTCAACTTAGTTAGAAGACTGATGTCTAACAAATCTCACCTACTCCCATACCTCGATTAATGAGGACCAAGCAAAGCTTACCTGCTCTAATACAAAAGCTGCTATCATGCACAGAAAGCCTACCACTCTCTGGAGTGACATTCAAATTAAATGGCCATTTTTCTTAGAGTTTTCTGTAACGTGTCATGGTCCCCTCCAACGGATCTATGCATGGGTCACAACTATATAACATATCACCTTCAAGAATTGAAGAAAAGAACAATAACGGGAACACAGACGCTAGAAAATCAAGAACACATATTGAAGCACTCTAGCAAGCTTACTGCTACATCCATCGAAGAACTAGAAATCTTAGAGATATCCTAGTAGTTCTTCACTCTAGAGTTGTTCCCGATCTCTTTTCTAAGCTAACCTTGTTAGATCTTAAGCTTAGACACTTGAAGGATTTCAATTTTAGTGATACGTTCTTATTGTAAGAACTCCTTCCTTGTTGGAGATAAAACCCTTCAAACTTCGGTTTGATCTTGTAAATACACTAAGGACTATAACTTAGAAGGTTTTGTCCAGCGTATAGAAACTTGTTGAGGCTTGCTCAGATTAATCAACAAGTACTCATGTTCGACAGGACCATGGATGTATGATCTTGTGATGGGATGAAGATTCAGTAGACCATATTTATAGATTTGAAGATCCCAAAACCCCTAGCTAAATGATGAACCTTCTTTCTTGTAATAGCTTAGTTTTAGTTCAATTGTTAGGAACTCAATATGCTAGAGTTCAGTAGCTGCAGAGTTCAGTAGAAGACCTAGCACTTAGCTGATGGACTCAGGATCGAAGAAGTCAGTTGGTCACCGACCACCAACTGAATCTGCACAGGAATTCGTGCTCATGCACAGTATCAAAGCGGTGTTCTTACTGATCATCATTTTTCTGAAACTGGTGTATCTCGAACAAAGATCCTAGGGAAACCCATTTTCACTGCATCTTGCATCTCTTCATTACATCTTATATCCTATCTTTTAATGGATGATATTTCAGGGATTAGGACGGTACCCATGTTCTCAACTGAGAACTATGCGCTATGGCTAGTGAGGATGGAGGCACATTTAACCTCGCTGCACGACAGCATGACCGACGTCCTGGAGAAAGGACCTATTGTTCCGATGATCAACTCAATTGAACGTGCATTGGACAGAACAGCGGGTGCAAGAACCGTTCCGAAGGTCGCCAAGGACAATAGCCTCTTCACTCCTGAGGAGAAGAAACTTCATAATCTCGACCGAGTCGCTCGAAACGCAATATTGATGACACTCAGTTACTCATATCTCGGGAGAGTACATGATTGCAAGACTGTGCTCTCGCAGTACTGAGCCAAGGAACTCCACAAGTCAAAGAAAACAAACTAGAGTTAGAGCTGTAGAAAATCGAGGCATTTGCTATGCTTCCTGGGGAGTCCATAGATGATTTCAGTGCTCGATTCACAAACCAGATCAACATCATCAAAGGACTTGGGAAAACTTTCAGCAACAAGGAGACCAACACAAAGATTCTAAGGGCTCTTAGCCCAAGTGGTATTCTTTTGCTACGTGTATGAGGATATCTGACTTGAATTGTTTTACTCCTGATTATGTGTTTTCAGAGCTAAAAGCAGAGGAGTTCGAATTCAACCTCCCACACACCCCCGGTGCTGAAGCTGAAGTGCTAATGGATCATGCTTATAAGGCACTCCCGCAGCAAGTCCCTCAGCAACAAGCCAATAAGCTGGAAGCTCAAAAACAATACCTACTGCTCATAACTGGGTTGAGAAGTATGCTCTCCTTACTGTGAAATACCATAAGGAGAAAGAGATGCTTAGAAGGAAGATGAAAAAGGCTTCCCTAAAATATCAAGGTAAGAGAAATCACAGTCACTCGAAAAGTGAAAGTAAACCTCTACCTGATTGCAGGAATACTGAAGCTGCTCCCGTGGAACAAAAAGACACATTTAGAAGGGAGGGCAGATCCTCAGTATGTTACAACTACAATAAGTCAGGACACTTCCACTACGAATGTCCTGAACTCTCAGCAGCTGAAAGAGCTGAAAGGCAAGCCCGATGGGACATGTTCGTCAAGAAAAGGCAAGCCTACATAGCTGGAGAGTTGTCCGATTGCTCAAGCAATGAGGAACTATTCATGGAATCGTCTGATGATGCTGCATTTATGGCAATCGAGACAGAAGATGTTGAACCGTGTCTGATGGTCGGGGAAGAGGCTGAGGTAAATTATGAACCCATTATATCTCCTCTTCACCTTGCACACATGACACAAGCTCTGCTGCAGGAGAACCGTTAGATGTGGTCCTTGCATATGAAAATTTTCTTGAATAGCAAAATTCAGATGAGCCAGCAGTTCAGCAAGACGATTCAAGAGATGGATATCCTGAAGATAGAAAATCAGAGACTTTCAAAGAGAAGTCAGGACTCTACTGAGTCTGAAGGACTTGTTCTGAGATTGAAGGAAGAGATTAACTCTCTGATGACTAAGTCTCAAGACCAAGAAGCACAGATTTCAGTACTGTCCAAAGACGTCTCTGCGAAAGAGACTAAAATTGTTAATCTCAAGGAAAAGTTCACACAGGCCAGAACAGAATATGAAGCTCTAAGGAAGAGTGATTAAGTTTGGAGAACCTTGATGACCGAGCAATACATTGGAGCCAAGGAAAAGTTGGAGAAGTTGTTACGATCTCAAAGACCATATGCCACTAAAGAAGGACTTGATTACATTTGTGAAGCCTCCACTTCAGGATAGAAGACATCCACCAAGCTGGATGATAGGTTTGTCCAAGGGGTAACTCAACATGCAGAATATACATCCCCTCAGGCAAAGAACAAGCAGAATATTCAAGCACCTCAGTCTAGCAACAAAAAGATGACCCATGTTTCTAGCCCCAAGACATCAAGAGCAAAATCAGGGGAAACCAAAGAGGTCAGGTGGGCCATGCAATATGGCCATGAACAATTGACTCATCCAGCTCAGTACGGTTCATACTACTATGAGCCAAGAGTCTAAAGCCCTAAGGTTTAGAAGAAGAAGAAAGCTGAACCTCAAAAGACTAAGAAGTCAGCCACTCCAAGTTCAGTGGAGAAGGCTACTGACAACAAGGGCAAGAAGTCTTAAGCCATCAAAGCTGTCAGACAAGTTTGGATCCTAAAATGTAACAATTAAGGATCCAAGTTGAACCCAAAGGGTGTACCTGAATCTGTTTTTGTTTTGCAGGTGCTATAGGACCCTTAGATTGTCGACAGTGGATGCTCAATACATATGACACATCAAAAGAGCCTACTGATCGACTACGTTCAGCAAGATGGAGCCAGAATTGAGTTCAGTGATAACTCCAAAGGCTACACAAGGGGATACGACACATTGAAAATAGGGACTGCAATAGTTCCTAGTGTATCTTATGTTGAAGGACTTCAACATGATCTCCTTTCTGTCAGTCAATTATGTGATAACTCCAATAAAGTGACTTTTGGCGCAGGTTTTTGTGATGTTCTTGATAAATCTACAGGAAAAAAATGTGTTATTAGGATCGTGGCGAAGGAACATGTACTATGCTGAATGGAATACCGTCGAACCTGAAGCTTGCCTGATAGCACACATGAGGTCAGATGACAAAACAACATGGCTGTGGCACAGACGACTGAGTCATCTGAACTTCAAGATAATGAACAAGCTAGCACGTGATGCTAAAGTCAGAGGACTGCCCAACGAAGTATTTAGAAGACATAAAAATTGTGAAGCATGTGTGAAGGGGAAGCAAACAAAGTCAAGCAATCCGCCAATTCCGTCACCTTCCACTGATGGAATCCTTCAACTGCTACACATTGACTTATTTGGGCTAGTCAATCCAGTGACGATCAGGGGAAAGAAATACGCTCTTGTAGTCATTGATGACTATTCAAGATATACTTGGGTGATAATCATCGCCAATATGACGTCAAACTTGAGCTGCCGAAACTACTGAAGCGGCTGAGCGTCGAGAAAAGTATCATGATCCAAAAGATACGCTCATATCGTGGAACTGAGTTTCTGAACTCGATGGTGAAAGACTTCTGTGAAGCTGAAGGTATTGAACACAAAACCTCAGCGGCACGTACGCCTCAGTAGAACGAACTTGCTGAAAGGAAAAATAGAACGCTTAAAGAAGCAGCAAGGACGTTGCTCACAGATTCATGTCTACCGTTGAAGGTCTGGGCAGAGGCTACTGACACTGCCTACTATACTCAGAACCGGTCTCTATTAACTCAGATGCACATGAAGATGCCTTATGAACTATGGAAAGGGAGAACTCCTTCAATTTCGCATTTCCATATTTTTGGTTGTCGTGGTTTATCCACAATAACGGAAAGGACCAGTTAAAGGTCTTTGATAGCAAGTCAGACCAATGAGTTTTCTTAGGATACTCCAGGATCAGCAAAGCTTTCAGGGTCTTTAACTACCAGACCCTTTGCGTGGAGAAAAGCTCTCATGTTGTATTTGATGAATTTACTTCTGAGTTCAGGAATTCAAACTCTCAGCCAGAAGCTGAAGAGATCAGGAGCAAGCTACAAGATCTAAGCTTAAAAAACAACACTAAAAAGATCCAGCATTGTTGGGATGATGATTCAGATGATGAAATTCAGAATCAACCAACAAGCAGTGTAGCTGAGAAGATTGATTCTTCCAAATAGGATCAATCCTAGGTAATTCAGGTCGATGAGGAAACCCATGTGGTAACTGAGACCTCCATTGAGAATAACAACTTTGGGGGAACTATCGATGTTCCTGAGCTAAATGCTTTTGAACCTGGTGACTCAGTAGAACCAACCCTTGTTTCTGATTTGCTTCAAACAAAGAATAGTACAACAGAAATTCCTAACAAGATGGCGTCGCTCGTGGTTAGATGTTCATTCTTCAGATCTTATAATAGGAGATCCCTCAGCTAGTGTCAAGACAAGATCCAAATTTTGTCCTAGAGAGAGCACTTTATACTCCTGTTTCAGGTCGACTGAAGAACCTTAGACAATTGAGGATCCACTGACTGATGCTGATTGGATCACCGCCATGCAAGAAGAACTGAATCAGTTTACGCAAAACGACTTATGGGAGCTTGTTGACAGACCTAGACATCAACACGTGATAGGAATGAAGTGGGTCTTTAAGAACAAGCGTGATGAAAACAACGTCATTGTCAGGAATAAAGCTCAACTCGTTGCCAAAGGATATTGTCCATCTAAAGGAATAGATTTCGACGAAACATTCGCCTCAGTGGCAAGATTGGAAGCCATTCGACTATTTCAAGCCTATGCAACACATCAGCAGTTCATAGTCTGTCAGATGGATGTGAAGTCAACTTTCCTGAACGGTGTGCTGAAGGAAGAAGTTTATGTTGAACCACCGCCCGGCTTTGAGCAGGGACATCAGGTTTACAGACTTAAGAAAGCTTTGTACGAGTTAAAACAAGCAATCAGGTCTTGGTACGATACCCTCTCAGACTTTCTACTTCAGAAAGATTTTCAGAAAGGAACAGTGAATCGCACCCTATTCAGTATCAAGTCAGGAGAAGACGTCCTATTGGTGCAGATCTACGTGGACGACATCATCTTTGGATCGAGGAATCTGACTATGTGTTAGAAATTCGAGCAGATGATGAAAGAGAAATTTGAAATGTCGATGATGAGAGAGATGAACTATTTCCTTTGACTTCAAGTCAAACAATCAAAGAAGGGAATATTCATTAATCAAGCCAAATATACAAGAGATCTCATCAAGAAATTCGGTTGCGAATCCAGCAAGTCAGTAAAGATACTCATTAACACCAATTTCAAGATTGATCTTGACAAAGTGGGAGTATCTGTTAACTCAACTGACTATCGTGCTATTATTGGTTCCTTATTCTATCTTAAAGCAAGCAGACCTGACATAACTTATGTTGTAGGTGTATGCGCGAGATTTCAGGCGAATCCCAAGAAGAGCCATATAGATTCAGCAAGGAGAATTCTTCGTTACTTGAAGGGTATGTCAGATCTAAAGGAAAATAGAGGTGAAGAACGATATACCTTCCTCCTACGTATGTTGTTGCAGCTCTGATTGTTGCTCGTGTGTCAGATCTTCTGATCTGTATCCCGGCCTTTTTCTTCCTCTAGGTGGTCAGAGAACGGAAGAAAATAAGATTACTGTCTCCCGGATTCTCACGCCGTGCGTGTATTTAAAATATAAGTGTGTATGTTTATAAACAGAATACTAATATATATAGGCTTCAAAAGCCTATTTAATATTAATATTTGTAGCCCATTAATTTAATTATATTCCTAATGGACTTCCACATAATTAGCCCATAATATAATTAATTAATCCATTGGACTACTAATATTTATCAATTAATTGGCCCAGCCAATTAATTCCAGATAAATAATATTATTAAATAATGTAAAAATACATTAATCTGTTAATAATGATTTCTGAGAGACAATAAATAAATAGGCAACTAATTGGGCCAGATCAGGGATCTTATACAAGAAATAAAGCAGGGTCTCAAATTAATTAATTATATATACTCAGCCCGGAGCAAAATTAATTAATAAACACAGATTCATTCCACTAGAGAATCCGTGCTGACTTACCCCTTTATCCCAAATTGAGCAAGGGCTTGTATTTTTAGACAAGCTAAGTCACCGAGATCTTGGTTCTCTACTAAGGTCAGTTAAGAGAACACATCTCACTGTGATCCATCAATACACCACCTTAAGTGTACCAGTAAAGACAAGCAGCTAAGACAAGCCACTTCTTATCTAAACTGCAGATTAAACCGACAACTTATCCTGAAGTTTTCTCAGCTGTGATAACTGTTTATATCTTGTCAGTTCAACCAATTTGTGTTGTCTTCTGTGATACCCGACACACTATACAAATCTAACTTTTGTACAAGATAAAGGATTACATGTGCAAATATATATATTTATCAAATTGGAGAATAAAATAGTGGTAGGGACAAAACACATTGTATACAAGCATAAAATTTGCTTCCAGTATACAAAATCCCAACAAGGTCGAATAGCAGTTAGATATAATAATAAACCAATTAAAGCACGATACTCAGTAGAGGCTACTGATACTCCCTCTTTATCAAGATCGATATGAGAGTTTGTGTTCATAGGGATTCTGACTGGTTTGCTGAACTCACAACTGAATTTCTTGATAAGTTCCTTCGTATATTTGGCTTGATTGATGAATATCCCTCTGTCAGTTTGTTTAACCTGAAGTCCAGGAAAGAAATTCATCTCACCCATCATTGACATCTCAAACTTATATTTCATCATCTTCTCAAATTTTTGACACATGGTCACATTCCGAGATCCAAAGATGATGTTATCCACGTAGACTTGCACTAGAAGAATATCATCGTTTAGTCTAATGTTGAATAGTGTGCGGTCTATGGTACCTTTGCGAAAATCTTTCTGAAGGAGGAAATCTGAAGGGTATCATACTGAACCCTGGGTACTTGTTTTAACCCATACAGTGCTTTCCTGAGTCTGTATACTTTGTGTCCCTACTGAAAGTCAGGAGGTTGTTCTATGTATACCTCTTCCTTTAGTACGTTGTTAAAAAACGCACACTTCACATCCATCTGATATACCTTGAATCTTTGATGTGAGGCGTAGGTCAGAGTGTCGAAGATACGTGGCGAATGAACTCCAGCGTCCTTCAGGCAATGCCCGTAGTATCTTCAGGTTCATCTCACTGTTCGAGAGCGTCTTCCCTAGTCCATTGATTGAATTCATGATCTTTGTGATTCTGTCATTCAGAGCTTCAATCTTCTCATTGGGCATGAGGGTGATTCTCTCAAGCTTCTGGAGCTCCAGCGTTAATTTGTTCTTGATCTTCTGAGACCCCCGACTCAGTAATGCCAATTCATCTCAGAGTTCCTTCGCTGACTTGCAATCCTGAACCCTGCCTAGATAAAAATCAGTTAGAGTTGTTAGAATAGCATTACGAGCAACTCTATCTAGATTATGAAGCTTCTTCTCTTCAGGCGTGTAATCTGATTTGCTCTTGGCAATCTTCTCCCTTGTCTCGGCTCCAGCTTCCTCAATGAATTTGATGTTATTTATCATAGGAATGATAGAACCGCTTTCCAGCACATCAGACATGCTGTCGTGTAGTAAGGTCAGATGCGCCTCCATTCTTACGCGCCATACTCCATAGTTCTCTACTTATAACATAGGTACCATCCGGATCCCTAACATATTAGACATAGCAAGATTATGGGATAAGGATGAATGAAGAGATGTTATGCTGTGAAAAACGTTTTCAAAGGATCAGTTCGAGTAGACCAGTTTCAGAAAACAAGAGTCAAAAGAACTCCTGCTCTTATATCAATTGTTGGTCCCGAGTCAAACGTTCAGGTGTAGAGGGGGGAGGGGTTGAATACACCTGAAAACCTTTTCTAAACTCAAACGCGAATAGTACGATTTACGGAAGATGTCTACTGAATGAATTCAGTAGACCAAGCAAGTTGTTCTTGATCGCATGGACAGAATGACTGAGAGTGATGAGCTCTGCTAGCTTACTTAGGGTCAGAATTCAGTAGCATTCAGCAGCTATTCAGTAGCGTGCGGAATGTGTAGGCCCGATTAAGCTTGTTTTGAAAACGTTTGTTTACTAAATCAGTTCAGTATATTAGTTCAACGTTTTAAGCTTTTACTGAAATGTTGTTGTATGATTTTGTAAAGATAATCTTCAGTATGAACAGTTATCAATGCAACAGTTAAACGACAAAGCAATTTAAAAGAGGTTCGGATACGCAAGATCCTACGTCCACTGATCCTGAACAAAGCATAACACTATTTTATTATATTGAGTTAGTCTCCGTTAGTTTGTACGCTGGACAAAATGTAACTTGTGATTATACTGAGCAAGTCTCAGTTTACAGGGTCAAACAAAGTTTGAATGTATCTCCAACTATGAAGAAGTTCTTAACAATTAAGAATAGTTCAATAAATGAACTCCTTAGGTTCTAAGCTATGGATATAACAGTTGAGCTTATGTTAGAGGGTGACAAATCTTTGAAAACACGAAAAACCATTGTTCAACTCTTTGACAACATGAAAAAACCAAAAGCTCTGCCCTCCCTCTCTATCTATCCAAGGGATGGAAGGGCATAGGCCTGAACGAGAATGGCTTCTAGAGCGAAGAACGGTGAGGAATAATCTCTCTGGGTTCGTGTTCTTCACTTGAATATTCGCTAAGTATTCTAGAGATTTGAGTTCGTTGAATGCTTGAGTTCCCTTATAGGTCACTTTTATGATCGTGTAGTGTGACTTGAGTGACCACGACCTTCCCTCTATTTATAAACGTGAGTTGTGAATAGATCCATTGGAGACGAACTGTCCACATGTCACTCTATATGGGTAGCAAACGACTCTTTTTTAAATTCTGTAGAGTCCTCTTTCTTTGCAAAAAGTGGTTGACTTGCAGCTTTTGTCGAAGACTTTGTCAGTTGGCTGCTTGTCATTGGTTGAGGCACAGAAAGTGGTTGAGACTTATTCAGACTTCAAAGTTGATACTGAAGCTGACCTTTCTCAGATCTACGACCTCGGACAACTCTACTGAAATGACTTTGAAGTCCACTGTCAGTTAAAGCAACTGACAGGCCGTTGCTAAGTCTAACCGAAAGATTCAGTATGTTGCTCCTGTTGAGTCCAACGCTACTGAGGGCCAAGACTCTGAGTTTAGTAAACTACTCCTAGTGAGTCCAGTTCTACTCACTACTGAACACCTTTCAGTATGATGCTCTTGCTGAGTCTAGCCATACTGAATCTTCACTCAATGGCACTGAGGCAGATGGTCTACTAAGGAACAGCAGACATAACTTCTGAGCCAGAACCATGCTAAAGGCGAGTCTACTGAGTCTGAAACACTCAAAGACAAAGGTGTTAACTTTTACAAAGGAATGGTTCATCAATCAGAATAGGGTTTTGGGATCAGCCAAATCAACTACTGAATCATCTCCCAACAGTCCTCAATGACAGCATGCGAATGCCAAAGGACAAAGTAAGGTTCTTCAGGTGTGGTAAGAAAAGACACTGGAAGAATTATAATCCAGATGTCAAGACCAAATAGAAAGAGACGCGAGTCGCTCGTGGCTAGAAGAGGAAACTAGAACAGTCTCAGTTACAAAAGCGACTCACGTCTCTTTCTGTCTTGCCTTGACATATGGATTATAATTCTTCTAGTGTCCTTTCTCACCACACTTGAAGAACCTTCCTCTGTCCTTCGACATTCGCATGCCGCCGGTAAGGATCGTGTTCTTACTCCCACTGCTCTTCTTGAATTGACCATCATTTCTGCTCTTTTTCTGGTTTCCCCTTTTCGGATGATTCCTTAAGCTACTAGTGATGTTCAAGACTTGAGCTCCCTTGTCCTTTCCTATAACCTCTTTGACCGCTACTAAAGATTTGAGTAACTAATTTAGAGTAATCTCTATCTTAGACATAGCAGTCCTAAAACAGAAGTTCTTATAGGATCTTTTCAGAGTATTTATTGGGAAGGTAAGACATCTCTTCCACTTTGTGAAATTAGTTAGACCCGTTATGGGTTGGTTGGTAAGATCAAAAACAACAGATGGAACAGACATATCATAAATAAAATTGCATGTAAGAAACCTATATTCGCACATAATTCGTATTTAATATCATTGTAACCTTTTGTAAAAATAATGATATTAAGAACCTCGAACAACCCTAGGAATTCCACTCATTAGCCACGCGGGTGGACGTTTACTAGAGTAACCCTAGACCAAGTTATTTACCTAGCTCTTTAATTCCAATCCACGCCTAGGTACTTAAGATGACTGGAATTAATAGTTCGATATGCTGGACATGTCACTATTAAGATTATAATGTGGGAAGGGACTTCGACGGAAGTGAATTGTACCCGTGGTGATATCTAAGCATTGACCATTAATTTGACCAAAATAGAATCAAATTCTCGAAATTGACATACTTATGAGAACCATGCCGCATTCAATTTGATCTAATTAGCCATCCTATTTAATTATTATCTTCTAGAGTATTCGTGATTACTAGGTACGCAAGCTACGCAAGTGGACGTTTACGGCTTCGCTCCCACTACTCATAATAATTAAATATTATTTTGGAAAATTCATATCACAAAACTCGTAGCTCAAAGATGCAAGCAAGCCACGCAGATAGACGTTTACTAGCATAATTTTACTACTTTTGTGTAGAGCCCAATTAAATGGAGGTCTAATTAAAAGTTTAATATCCAATTCATGGAATCTAATTAAACATTTAATTTATTTCTTGCTTAGTCTTTTGTTCAAAAGGTTTGTTGAATCATGCATATCCACATAATTTCTAAAGCATGCTTTTCTAAACGCATAAATAAAACGTGCTCACAAAAAATTAAACATGCTTAGAAACGACGTAAATTCTATTTTTCATTCTTCTCTAAGCGCAATTAATCACATAATCTCATGCTAAAGCATAATAATAAATAAATACAAAAAGAGAAATAAAACATCATTTTTGGATAAAAAACAGATAAATCATATATATTACATAGCCCGAACAAATATAGTTCTTCGAAAACTTGAAAATCTTCGAACTGTAAAACTGTATCGACAAACCGTTCCAGAAAAATCCACGCCAGCGCCACGTGGCGCCACATCACTCAGGGCTGACATCAGCACGTCTTCCTCTTGTGTCGGTATAAGAAATTCCAACACACTTGTCGCGTTCTTCTAACTTCTACAGATAGAATATTGAGGTAGTGTTCAGTCCCCTTTGACTATGGCTAACTTGGCAGTCTGGTATTATTCAATGTTGCTTTGGTACTTGTCTTTTCTTTCGTTAACAATCTTCTTTGAAGTTTGTGCGTCGTATCTCATAGGGGTCTTGAATGCAGTTCGGTACGCCCAAATAGTATCCTCCAAGCATGCATCCAATCCTTTCTAGATGGATTAATCATCTTTTTCAAAACATGCTTGATATCCCTATTGGATACTTCAGCTTGGCCATTTGTTTGGAGATGATATGGAGTAGATAGACGATGTTGACATTCGTACTTCTTCATCAAAGCTGCAACGGTACGATTACAGAAACGAGTACCATTATCACTTATTATGGCTCGAGGAACACCATATACCGGCTGAAAATGTTGGACTTAAGAAAGCCAACAACTACCTTAGAGTCATTGGTACGAGTAGCTTTTGCTTAAATCCACTTTGACACATAAACCAGATATAAGAGTATGTATAGATTACCGAACGAGCTAGGGAAAGGTCCCATGAAATCCATGCCCCATATATCAAATATTTCACAAAAGCGCATCAGATATTGAGGGAGTTCGTCGGCATTATCACGGCGGCGGCAAAAACCACAACTGCATCCGTGCGGCAGCAGCACAAACCGATAACCGCTCAGTTACGACAACAGTTCACATTTTTAGCTCTTAATCGGCAGCAACTAACCGCATGTCGGCAACGGTTTTACCGTTGCCGAACCGATTCCCACCCCTAATTAATAATAAGATGATGATCATGAATCTTAAACATTCAACACTGAATAAATAACAAAAATCTTGAGTAGTGCCAATAATTAATGTTGCTACGTATAATTGAAATACTCGCTCTGTCCCACTCATCTTGCAACATTTGGGAATGGGTGCGGATTTTAAAATAGTGGGGTAAAGGTGTAAAGTAGTGGTGTAAAGTAAAAGATAATGGGGTCCACTTATTTAGGATGATTGTGGTCCACTCATTTTTTTTCTATTTTAGGAAACGTTGCAATATGAGTAGGACGGCCCGAAAAGGAAAATGTTGCAAAATGAATGGGACGGAATGAGTATAATAAAAAAAAACAAATAACTATAATCTTCAAAGTGGGTCGTATAACCAGTGAAATATAAAGCGGATTGAATGCGACGGTTGGCATGAATTTCGATGTACGCATCATTCTCGAAATTTAGTACTCCCTCCATCCCACCCATCTTGACATATTTCTTTTCGGCACGAAAATTAAGAAAGTGGAGATGATAAAGTAAGAGAGAGGGATAAAGTAGGAGAGAGAAATGGAAAAGTAGGAGGGTAATTATTTCCTTTTTTGGAAACGTGTCAAGATGGGTGGGACGTCCCGAAAAGGAATACGCATCAAGATGGGTGGGACAGAGTGAGTATCTAGGAAGAGCAGCGGCGGCAAACTGCAATCTTTTCATATATATATATATGAGGAGGGAATTGCAGAGAATAGGGTGGCGGCAATGATGAGAAGAGCAGCAACGACGGCAATTGAAAAAGTAGCAGCGGTGGTAACGCCAAAGGAAAGAGCAACAAAGGTGGCGGTGGTGACGCAAGTAAAAATATTCGTAGAAAAACTTAGAAGATAATTGATTTTTTCTGTAGTTAATTCAAAAGAAATTATTTAAATAATTATAGTAATATCCTTATTAAATTCTTAACATTTTTTAAAAAAATTATTGACTAACCTTGACGAAAGAGAAAGTTAACGAAAGAATTAATTGCGTTAAGTTCTAATTTTTTAGGATCAGTTTAACCAAAAAAAAAATAGAATTCAGACCAATTTGGTCAAAAATTCAATCTTTTGAGAACTATGTCAATTTAGAGCATTAATTGCTCAATTCTACTGACCATGCCTTTAGTTATATTATTAAACCCGACTCAGTCATTTACCCGGAAAAATTAATTTTAGTGGTTCAACTGGTCGAACCGATGGGTCAACCCGGTGTAATATAATAAATATTAAATATCTTTTAATAATACAAATAAATAAAATAAATAACTTAAAAATATAAAAAACCTAATATTAATATAATTTGAGTCAAAAATTAACCTAGTAATTTCCATGTTGAAACTTCATAAATAGAATTAGTACATTAGATATTTAAAATTTAAATTTAATTTTTTTAATTAATATTACCGGATCAACCGGTTACCGGTTACCGAGTCAACCGGCCGGTTCTGCCGGGTCGTACCGGGTCAAAGGCCAAAACCGGTTTTTTATTGGCCCGACCCGGATTTTTCACCGGATCACGATTGAATCGGGTCAACCGGCCGGGCCGGGTTTAATAACATAGGCCTTTAGTGTGTAATTTTTCTTTATAGAAAAACGTGCAATCTACTTCACGACCTAATACTTTTCTCAACTTTATTATTTCATAGTTAACCCATATTTTATTTTAATTTTGGGAAAGAGTTGGTTACATTACTATATTTTCTTTACCATCATATGACACGAACACGTGCAGAATTAAGGCTGTTGTACATTTGGCCGGTTGTCCTCATTGAACATTGTTGTATTGGTCGGAAGGCCCCCAGGCCCCCAAGACTGAGACTATTATTTGGAAATCGATCTTCTTTGACTTCCAAATTTGGGTTGACACAACTCCGTCCAATGTGAGACGGGAAAAAAATCAACGTTTCTCACATTTGGAAACGGATAAAGTGCAGATATGTCGTTCAATTTCATATTAAAACAGCAAACTATTTTTAATATATATTTCGGTGTAAATATATCCTTAAAGTAATATTACGTTGAGTTAGTATTTAAGAGCAAAATACCTTAAGCTTATTTTGTATGCACGAATATACAAAATACACCTACTTCAGTTATAACCTTCTAAAATGTTAGTAGTTATTTAAACTCGTAAATTTAATTAATATTTTAAAGCACATATAAAAAATAAAACTTTATCGAGCATACTTTGCAAGTATTAATGAAAAATGTATATTCAACAACTTAAAATAATTAAAAAGGTATTAATTGAATAAATAAATTAACGGGTCTTCATGAAGCGATGTAGTGATTAACGTAATAACATACTAATGGTAATTAACTCAACAACTACTAGTGTTGTCGTAAGTTGAAGACGAAGACGACGATAATAACAATTAACGATTCTAGTTAAGTTTTCAATGAAGATGAAGATAGAAAATAATAGGAATATTAATCGCTAGTTAAATTTCATATATTATTTATCAACGTTTTTAGTAATATTCCACGCTTGCTTGATAATCAGTGTTAACTTGTAGATTTTATTTTTGTCGCGCTTATTTATTTTAAGAGCTCTCACTTTTCACGGTAATATAGAGTTTTTGTTGTAAAAGATAAAATAAAAACAGAACACCGTAAAGTTTCATTTTTATATAAGATTTAAAAGGTTGATATTTAAGTTTATGAATTAAAATTAGTATTTAGGAAGGTTATGATTAAAGTAGAGGTATTTTTGTACATTTATACATACAAAATAATATTAGGATATTTTTCTCTTAATATTTTACAATATATTTACAACTAAACATACATTAAAGGTATATGTGCTTTCTAAGATAAATTTAAATGGCATATTCACACCAGTCCAGTTCACCTTTAATTTCTTTAATAACTTTTATGCAACAATCTGACTTACTGATAATATGAATACATTTCATCCTCTTTTTAATTGGATTGATTACTGCTCAATAAAACTTTATGTTATTTTTTCAAGAAAAAAAACTTCATAACTCTTATCAAAAGTGTCAGAAGGCCTACTTAAGACTAATCTAAAACATTATAATTCAGAAGTGAGTGATCTAAATTATTCTTTTAAAATCTGTGCACAGACAGCAACTTGCACATGGGAGGGAGCACAATGAGGAAAGTGGAATCAATTAGTAGTGCACGCATTCCATGATCGTACCGTATATTATTTATTGGATATTTTGGGTAGTGTTTGGAACAGCTTAAATAAGCTGTTTTTGGGTTTTTTGACCGTGAAAGCACAATTTTTAATGTTTGGAATAAGTGCTTCTGCTTTTTTTGTGCTTAAAATAAGTCAGAATAAGCATAAGCCCATAAGCTGGTCAGAGGATGCCTTTTAAAAGCAGAAGTCAAAAGAAACTGAAAAGCAGCTTATAACAGTGTTTGCAAAACTGTTTTTTCTAAAATTAAGCTGTTTTTTTTCTACTGTCCAAACACTAATAACTTTTGCTTAACAACAATTTTAAGCAACTTTAAGCATAAGCAACTAAAAGCTGCTTATAAAAGTTCTTCCGAACACTACCTTAATCTAACCAAACTCTCTACATGTTAATATGTCAAAATAATATACGATTTATTTAATACATTTTTATATATTATATATGAGAGTGAATGATGTAAAACTTGCATTTATATAAAACTTAGGAATTAATTTATACATTTTATTTATTCAGATGGACAGTCTGAATTGATTCAATTGATATGCTTGGTTGAATATTTCTTATATATAATATTTATATGCTTTATTTAAAAGGATGAAAATATAAAGCAATAAATTTTTATACATTAAAAAATAAAAAATACATGAATATTATATACTACCCTTCATCCTAAATTTATATGTTAATTTTTTTTTTCATCTATCTCAAATTTATATTTCTATTAGCAATTTTCTTTTGTCTTACTAAATGTTTCACAAATTTTTATAAGTCTAATTAATACGATAATATATGAAAAGACTATTTTATTCAATTTTTATAATAATAAACACAATTATATCAATAACTTTTTAGTAATTTATATTACAGTTAAACCTCGATAAAGTAATATTCGATAAATTAATAATCTTGCTAAAATATTAATTTTATCTGGTCCCGATATGGGTCAATGCACTAAAATAATGTTCGATAAAATAATAACATCGTTAAATGAATATTTTTTCTCGATCCCAAAATTATTACTTTATCAAGGTTTAACTATAATTTATTTAAATTTCAATATCAACATTTATCAAACTTTCATAACATTAAATTCTTTATTAATCTGCAAATTAAAAGCAATAATGACATATAAACAAGGACGGAAGAAGTAATACATTTGCTGCTATGATAGTCAAAAAACAATATTATAAAATGAGAAAGAAAAAGCACGACACCTAGTGGGCCATCTTTCCCACTTATTTCCTCCCACATTATTCAATTAATTGCCACTCCTATATATCATATGCTCTCCCACCATATGCAATTATCATTATCGATCCAACTGCAGTACAATTATTAATCTACAATCTCGATCGCAACCATGGCTGCTTCCTCTCTCTCCTCTTTCTCCAGCTCCAATCTCCAATTTTCATCACAAACCTCAGTAACAAAGCTACCCGTCTCAGCGAAATCACTGAAGCAGCAAAGGCCCCTTATCATCGCTACCATATCACAAAAGCCATCAACCTCCCAACGACCACCGTCCTCTAAACTTCCGATCAGAAAGATCCCCGGCGACTACGGGATCCCTTTGATCGGGCCTTGGAAAGATAGGCAGGACTACTTCTACAACCAAGGCAGAGATGAATTCTTCAAATCAAGAATCCAGAAATATGAATCCACCGTGTTCAGAACAAACATGCCGCCGGGACCCTTCATTTCCTTCCGCCCAAACGTCGTCGTAGTGCTTGACGGTAAGAGCTTTCCTGCGCTCTTCGACACCGAAAAAGTCGAAAAGAAAGACGTCTTCACCGGCACATTCATGCCCTCCACCGACCTCACCGGTGGCTACCGGATTCTCTCCTACCTCGACCCTTCCGAGCCGAATCACGCTAAGCTGAAGAAGCTTATGTTTTTCATGCTTTCTTACCGACGAGACCACGTTATTCCTGAGTTCCACAACAGTTACGTTGCAATGTTTGAGGGCTTGGAGAATGAAT
This sequence comes from Lavandula angustifolia, assembly GCA_028984105.1. Taxonomy (NCBI): domain Eukaryota; kingdom Viridiplantae; phylum Streptophyta; class Magnoliopsida; order Lamiales; family Lamiaceae; genus Lavandula; species Lavandula angustifolia. Next base: position 17,274,669 of record CM054806.1, on the reverse strand, counting down.
TGGCAGCGAAAGGGAAAGCCAGCTTCGGCGACGCGAACGACGTCGCAGCCTTCAATTTCTTGGCCCGATCGTTCTACGGAGTCAGCCCGAGTAACAGCGGGCTCGGATCGGATGGCCCGAAAATAGTCAGTAAATGGGTTCTGTTTCAGCTCCATCCCTTGCTCCGACTTGGCTTGCCCCGGCCGATCGAAGACGGTATTCTCCATACATTCCGTCTGCCACCGTTTCTGATTAAAAAAGATTACCAACGTCTCTACGACTTCTTCTACGAGAACTCGTCGCCGATTCTAGATCAGGCGGAGATTCTTGGTGTTTCCCGCGATGAGGCTTGCCACAATCTGGTCTTCGCGACTTGCTTCAACACCTACGGTGGAATGAAAATCTTCTTCACTAACATGCTCAAATGGGTCGGCCGTGCAGGCGTCAAGCTCCACACCGAGCTGGCGAAAGAAATCAGGTCCGCCGGCGACGTCACCATGGCCGCCATGGAGAAGATGCCGCTGATGAAGTCCGTAGTGTACGAGGCGCTGCGGATCGAGCCGCCAGTGCCGTCGCAGTACGCCAAAGCGAAGCGCGACTTCACGATCGAGTCGCACGACGCGGCGTTTCAGATCAAGGAGGGAGAAATGCTGTATGGATTCCAGCCGTTTGCGACCAAGGACCCCAAGATATTCGATCGGGCCGAGGAGTTCGTTCCAGAGCGATTCATCGGCGAGGAGGGGGAGAGGCTGCTCAGTCACGTTCTCTGGTCTAACGGGCCGGAGAATCAGAGCCCCACAGTTGACAACAAGCAGTGCGCTGGAAAGGATTTTGTGGTGCTGGTGTCGAGTTTGCTGCTGGTGGAACTCTTCCGCCGTTATGACTCATTTGATATTGAGGTCGCTGCCTCGCCGTTAGGCGCCGCCGTCACTCTCACGTCGTTGAAACGGGCCAGTTTTTAGACCAATGAGATTATTTCTTGATTTTATTAATGTTAGTCAATAAGAAATTTGTGATTATAGACTTGTACTCCATCTATCCCACTATAAACTGCACGTTTCTTTTGAGTACGGAAATTAAGAAAATGGTGTTATGTGGCTTAGATTATTTAACTTTTTAGCAATTAAATGTAGTTTATACAATTTTTATCATTTTAAAAAATGTATCATTTACAATGGGACATCTCAATAAAAAAAACATATCGTGGGATGGATGGTGTATTTTTCAACGTTGGCTTAATTGTGATTTCCTTGATTCGAGAGTTGACCAAGTGCCCAAGTGGAATTTCTATGCGTCTTAAATTGAGTGAATTTTGTTGTTTGACTCTATCCGCCTCATTATTTCTGACTCACTTTCTTGATTGGGACATTCTGTTGGGATGAGATTCAATATGATAAGATTTAAAGTTCTCAAAATTCCTAGCTGAATGATGAACCTTGTATAATGTAATAATTTAGTTGAGTTCAGCATGTTTGGAATTCAATAGGCTAGCTATAGTTCAGTAGCTGATAGGATTCAGTAGAGCATCTATCATTCAACCGAAGAACTCAGCACAACGAACTCAGCTGGGAATGCTATAACCCACTGAATCTGCAAAAGAACTCGAGCCACGAGCTGAAATCTCAGAAAATGGAAGTAGGACACAATTCAGTAAAAGGTCTGAAGAATCAGAGGAAGTCAACTCAGCATGCTCTTGGAGTTTGAACAAACATAACCTACTCGCTAACCTCGACCAATGAGAAGTCGTCAGCACTGTACCTGCTCTGACACAAAGCTACTTTCAAGACTGAAAAAGAGGGAATCTCTACAATAACATTCAAATTGAAGATGGTCGTTTTTCTAGTAATTTTCGACACGTGTCTAGAATCCCTCCAACGGATCTATTCATGAGTTGAGACTATAAATAGAGAAGAGTCTTCATGCAGAGAAGACAATGGGAACAAAAGCATTCAAGCGAACAAACACTATAGCAAACTTAAAGTCAAACTCAGCGAAGAACTTGCATATAGAGGGATCCTTTCTAGTTCTTCACTCTAGAGTGTCATCAGTTCCGTTTCTCTATTCTAAGCGAGCTTATTGTAATATTACTATCTTAGAAAACTAGAAGGAGTTCAACTTTCTAAACTGTTCTTATTGTAAGAACTCCTTCATAGTTGGAGAAAATCAAACCATTGTATTTGAAACTGTAAAGTCACTATGACTATAAGTAGATATTTGTCCGGTGCACAGATCAACTGAGACTTGCTTAGTATAAGCAAACAAGACTTGCTAAGTATAAGCAAATTAGACTGTATATGTCCAGTGCATAGATCAATTGAGACTTGCTCAGTATAAATAAATGCAAGAACTCCTGTTTTATTCAGGACAATGGACGTAGGATCTTGTGAATCTGAGCCACTTTAAAAATTGCTTGTGTCGATTTTACTGTTGCATTGATTATTGATCATATTGCATAAAACTGGCTTTTAATCAATCAGCATAAAACGTGTTTTCAGACTGAGACGAACAAATTTTTGGGCATACACTTCCGCATACAAAATCTGATACTGAACTACTGTTCACTACTGAAGTCAGTAGATAGGATTCAGTAGATGAATACTCTGCCCGCGCGATCTAGAAAGCTTATTTGGTCAACTGACTAGTTCAGTAGCAATACTCAGTATCACTGACTTTCGCGTTTGAGTTTGAGATTTGCATTCAGGTGTATTCACCCCCCCTACACCTGAAGGCTCGTCTCTAGACCAACAATTGGTATCAGAGCGGTGTTCTTCTGATCATTGTTTTCTAAAAACCGGTTTACTCAAACAGATCCTGAAAACCATTTTCTCTGCACTTGCATCTCTTCATAGCATCTTATACCATATTCTTTAAAATGTCTGATATTTCAGGCATAAGGACGGTACCCATGCTTTCAGTAGAAAACTAAGCGGTATAGCGTGTAAGGATGGAAGCGCACTTAACGTCGCTGCATGACAGCATGATTGATGTCCTGGAGAAATGACCCATTATTCCGATGGTTGACAGCGTCGAGCTTGCAACCGTAGCAGCAATAGGTGCCAGAACCGGCGCGAAGGTTCCCTAGGATAAGGGCCTCTTTATACCAGAAGAGAGAAAGTTGCACAACCTCGATCGAGTTGCACGCAACGCAATACTGACTACGCTCAGTGATTCATACCTCGGGAGGGTGTACGACTGCAAAACTACAAAAGAGCTCTGGGATGCTCTTGCAGTACTGAGCCAAGGAACTCTACAAATCAAAGAAAACAAACTGGAGTTGGAGCTGCAGAAGCTCGAGACATTTGCAATGATACCCGGAGAGTCAATTAATGATTTCAGCGTTAGATTAACAAACCAGATAAGCATCATCAATGGGCTGGGAAAAACATTCAGCAACAAGGAGACCAACACCAAAATTCTAAGGGCTCTTACTAGGCCCAAGTGGTACTCTTTTGGTACTTGTTTGCGAAGAACTAACTTAAACTCTGTTACTCCAGATTATATATTTTCAGAACTGAAAACAGAGGAGTTTGAGTTTAATCTTCTGCATACCCAAGTGCTGAGACTGAAATGTCAATGGATCATGCTTATAAGGCAACAGTCAGATAACCTGGAGCAAGTCCCTCAGTAACAGGTTAATCAGCTGGAAGCTCAATTACAATCCCAACTGCTGATAACTTAGCTGAGAAATACGCTCTCCTTGCAGTGAAATGCGAAAAAGAGAAAGAGAAGTTCAGAAAAATGAAGTTGAAGAAAGCTTCAAAAAGCAGTCAAGGTAAGACAGAAAATGCTCATCCGAAAGGTGAATCTAAATCTCTACCTGAATGTAGGAACACAGAGACTGAATTGGACACCAAGAAAAGAAGGCAGAAGCTCAACGTGTTACAACTACTAAAAGACTGGGCATTATCAATATGAATGTCCAGAGCTCACGGCAACTGAAAGAGTAGAAATGCAAGCCAGGCGAGACGAGTTAATCAGAAAGAGGCAAGCCTATATAGCCAGAGAGCTATCCGATTGCTCGAGTGATGAAGAGCTGTTTATGGAATCATCCGATTATGAAGCAACATTTATGGCAATCTAAGCTGAAGAAGATACTGAACTGTGTCTTATGGCTGGAGAAGAGGCTGAGGTAAACTCTAATTCTAATATATGCCCCCATTCACCATACATACATGACACAAGCTCTATGGTAGGTGAACCCTTGGATGTGGTTCTTGCATATGAAGAACTGTTGGAGAACAGATTCAGATGAGTAATCAGTTTAGTAGAACACTTCAGGAGATGGAACTCCTAAAAGCTGAGAATCAGAGACTTTCAATGAGGAGTCAGGACTCTATTGAGTCGGAAGGACTTGTTTTGAGACAGAACTAAGAGATAAATTCAATAATGACTAAGTTTCAAAAACAAGAATGTTAGATATGAGTTCTGACCAAGGATAACTCAGAGAAAGAAACTAAAATTGTCAGTCTAAAGGACAAGCTTACACAGTCCAGAGCTGAGTATGAAGCTCTGAGGAAAAGCGATGAGGTATGGAGAACCCTAATGATTGAGAAATATATAGGAGCTAAAGAAAAACCTGAAAAGTTGCTGAGATCACAGAGACCGTGTTCTATAAAGGAAGGACTTGGTTATACTTACGAAGTGTTGGGTGATGATTCAGTCCTCAGCATGGTTTTACATAGTGGGAAATGATTATATCTTCCGTACTGAAATGCACTCAGTAGGCTTATACCCTGAGTGATCCCATGAAGATTTGAAGATCCCAAAACCCTATCTGATTGGTGAACCATTCCTTTGTAATTGTTTTTGTCTCTGAGGATTCGGACTCGGTAGACACTCTGCACCGGTTCGGGCGGTCGTAGGATTATCGGCCTCAAGACTGGATGTAGAAGACTCGGTATGTATCGGACTCGGCGGGAGCAAGATATCGAAAGACTTAGTGGAACCGAACTCGGCAAAGAGTAGTTCATCGAACTAAGAGCCGACCTTCGCAGAGTAAATTCAGGTACTCTCTACAGGATCGGACTCAAGAACGAACGGCATGCCTTCCGAACCGTTAGATCTTTTGAACAACAATTAGCATAGTCAAATACGAGGAAGAGAGAAGTCAGCTTCATTATGCCTCGAAGTCTGTTCTGTCTCAACTACTCTGCAAAACCTCGGCAAATGACAAGCCTACACCTGTCCTTACCTGCTAAAGCTGCAAATCAACAACTTTCCGGAAAAGGAGGGAAAGGACATTGTCACCTTTTTCAAAAGAGCCGTTAGCTACCAAAAGAGTAAGATAAAGGGATCATCGTCTCCAACGGATCTTTCCTAATCTCTTCTCTATAAATAGAGGGATGATTCAAGTTTTTTCATGCGCAACGAGAGAGCCAAAAAGCAACGAATGAGCCAACACACTCTCGAGCAAGAAAATGGAAAAACGAGCAAAAACAGAATATTCTGCGGTGAAAGACTACCTTCTAGCTCTTAGGCAAGCTAAACAGATATAAAAGCCTCTAGTATCCAAATCGACGATACACGAACTCAAAGCTACAACTCAGCTGTTCGTCGATCTAGAAGCCACTTTCTCGTTCCCTATCCCTCTAACCCTAAGCTCAACTGAAATTATCCATAGCTTAGACGAAGGGGTTCACCTTTGAACCTTATCCTTATTGTAAAAGGACCCCTTCATAGTTGGAGAAGTTTGTCAAACACTTTAGTTTGATACCCGTTGTAAACTGAGACTTGCTCAGTATAAATTCCAAGACGCGGCTTTGTCCTGTGTACAAGCTGACTGAGACTAACTCGGTATAATAAATAGCCTCCTGACCTTTCGGGACAGTGGACGTAGGATCCTGTGCATCCGAACCACTTTAAAAATCTCTGTGTCTCTTATTTACTGTTGCATTGATTTTAACTGTTCATACTGAATATCATATCTTTAAAATCATTCAACTAAGTTTCAGCATACTTATCCGATTCACTCTTCTGAACTGAAACTGTTTTTAAGAAAACATTTTTCCACTCAACTGATTTGGGCCTACACATTTCCGCACCACTGAACTCCATCTGAAGATACTGAATTCTGACTTAGTCAGCTAGCAGATCTCAAAAAAGTCAGTACCTCGTTGCCTTAACACGATTCAGAACAGCTATTTGGTCTGCTGAACTCTTTCAGTACGGCACACTCCTGAACGGGACTGTTCGTGTTACAAGTTGAGAAATAGGTTTTAGGTGTATTCACCTCCCCCCCCTCTACACCTAAACGTGCTCTCGGGACCAACACGAAGCAACTATTTCAGAAAGAAAAGCTCAGATCAGCTAGCTGACAGCTTTGTCTAAGGGGGAACTCAATATACTGAATCCTCAACCCCTTAGACAAAGGACAAACAGAAGATGAAAGAACCTCAACCCAGCTACCAGAAGATGACTCATAGTTCAAGCCCCAGAACACCCAGATCTAATTTAGGGGGAACCAAGAAAGTCAGATAGGCAGAACAGTATGACCATCCACAATGCAGTCATCCAGCTCAGTATGGATCATACTACTATGAGCCCAAAAACAAAAGCCCTAAGGTTCAGCAAAAGAAGAAGAAACCTGAATCTCAAAAGATAAAGAAGTCAGCATCTCCCAGTTCAGCAGAGAGATCAGCTGACAACAAGGGCAAGAAGAGATCTGAAACCACCATGGTTATCGGACAGATTTTAATCCCAAATCCACTAACCTGTAAGGACCCAACCTGAACCCAAAGGGTACCTGAATTTGTTTTTATTTTGCAGATACTAAAGGACCCTTGGATCGTGGACAGGATGCTCAAGACATATGACGCATCAAAAGAATCTGTTGACCAACTACGTTCAGCACGAAGGAGCCAGAATTGAATTTGGTGATAACTCCAAAGGATATACAAAGGGATACGGAACACTGAAGATAGGACCTCCCATAGTTCCCAGAGTATCATATGTTGAAGGACTTCAACATAATCTCCTTTCAGTTTGTCAATTATGTGATAAGTCCAATAAAGTGACTTTTGACACGGGTTTTTGTGATGTTCTTGACAAATCTACAGGAAAAACTGTGTTGTTAGGCTCACGGAGAAGAAATATCTACTATGCTGATTGGAATACTGCTGAACTTGAAGTTAAGCCTACTTGCTAGTGTTGGGATTTTGTATACTGGAAGCAAATTTTATGCTTGTATACAATGTGTTGTCCCTACCACTATTTTATTCTCCTATCTGATAAATATATATATTTGCACATGTTATCCTTTATCTTGTATAAAAGTTAGATTTGTGTGGTGTGTCGGGTATCGCAGAAGACAACACAAATTGGTTGAACTAACAAGATATAAACAGTTATCACAGCTGAGACAACTTTAGGATAAGTTGTCGGTTTAAGCTGCAGTTTAGATAAGAAGTGGCTTGTCTTAGCTGCTTGTCTTTACTGGTACACTTAAGGTGATGTATTGACGGATCACAGTGAGATGTGTTCTCCTAACTGACCTTAGTGGAGAACCAAGATCTCGGTGACTTAGCTGGTCTTAAGCGTGGTAAGACTTCAGCTGAGTGCATTTGGCTATCTATCACTTTGACCTACTATGGTGAACGTCATTGCGACTGGATCTACGTATCTTGGGTGTTAGTAGTTATTTGTGGCTCAGGTTGGTTGTCTGTATCTTGCAGTCGTATCCTAGTAAAATGGGTTGATAATATCCCCTGAGGAACTCGAAAGGATTAGCTCACTAAACCCGACCGGTTGATTAAGTTCAGGTGTGTTAATAAGGTCAAGTGGTACTACTCAGGAATATAAGATTTTTAATTAATTTAAGCTGTCAGTGAGCTTAATTAATTAACGAATATTTCTATCTTAAAAACTGAGATCGATTAAGTCTAAAATATAAGCCCTTGCTCAATTTGGGATAAAGGGGTAAGTCAGCACGGATTCTCTAGTGGAATGAATCTGTGTTTATTAATTAATTTTACTCTGGGCTGAGAATGGATAATTAATTAATTTGAGGCCCAGCTTTATTTCTTGTATTGGATCCCTGATATGGCCCAATTAGTTGCCTAGTTATTTATTGTCTCTCAGAAATCATTATTAATGGATTAATGTATTTTTTACATTATTTAATAATGTTATTTATCTGATATTAATTGGCTGGGCCAATTAATTGATAAATATTAGTAGCCCAGTGGATTAATTAATTATATTATGGGCTAATTATGTGGAAGCCCATTAGAAATATAATTAAATTAATGGGCTACAAATATATTAATATTATATTGGCTTTTGAAGCCTATATATATTAATATTCTGTTCAGAAACAGATTATACACATACAAAAAAATTATACACGCCTGCGTGAGTTGTGTGGAGAGATTGTAATCTTATTTTCTCCAGTTCTCTGACCTCCTAGAGGGAGAAAAAGGCCGGGACACAGATCAGAAGAACTGACACACGAGCAACAATCAGAGCCGCGACAACATACGAAGGAGGAAGGTATCGGTTTCTAACCCTCAATTATCCTTCAATTGGTATCAGAGCCTGGTTTAGGCTCTGATTGTTGCTGTTAGGTGTATGATTAGGGTTCAATTCCGTCGTTATCGGGTTCATTTTCGTGTTTGGGGTGGCCTGCGAGCCATTGTTTTGACCCCGTTGTAACTTTTTCTTGTGAGAAAATCCACGAGTAGTTGATAGGACCAATATGTACTGTTATTGTACTGTAATTGGTCTGGGATGCACGAAAATCAAGGTGCAACGGCACAGAAAGATGGAAGAGGTGAAACCCTAGAAACTGGTAGAACACGACCGCCGACTTGCGACGGCGCATGGGGGCGAACGAATTTTTCCGATCCCTTTAGATATTTTTGTTCGTTTTTTCGTTAGCTTCGTCTGGATAGGTCGCACAACCCATTCCGATTTCTGGTTTGTCCGGAATAGCGTCGGAAAGCAGAAATGGTCGTGCTGTCCAGAAATCCCAATTCGGCCGAAAACCCTAATTTTGCTAGGGTTCTGCCGCATCTTGCGGCGGCGATTCCCAACGGATCTGGAGTCCGATTGACGATCGGCTTGAACCTCTGGATTCCTCGTCATACGAGCTTCGCGTCGATTGGTCATAAGGGGTCATCCGATCCCGGATGCGATCGGAATTGATGTCTGAAGTTTGCTGCTCGTCATGAATTAGTTCCGGCGAATCATTTGAAATTTGGGAAATTGAGGAACTAATCTAGGCCGGAATCCGTTACATGGTGGTCGTGAGTGTTCCAATTATGTTTCCCCTCTTTCAATTGATCGAATCGCAGCTCAGAGAGTATGAATTTGAGCGGCGAAGCTCGCCGGCGACGGGATGCGAAATTCGCGATTCCTGGCGCAGCGGCGGCAATTGTCGCCGGATTTGGGCAGCCCAGACGTGTGGGTCATGCCTAGGGGCGGTAGGAGACGTCAAACATGGCGGCACCGGGCTATGGAGGCCGCGGCAGCTGCGCGTTTCTTGCCAGAATCGCGACCGCGCACGCAGGCGCTGATTCGCACCGCCGCAGCGGCGGCGCGAGGTGGCGCCCGGGCGGGGCAGGTCGAGACGGAGGCGGCGACTCCTCGACGGCTTTGGGAAGGCGGCAGCAGGCCGCATTCAGCGGAGGAGCGGTGGTAACGGCCGCGCGCCGCTGCGTCTACGGCGCGCCTAACGACAAGCTTTACGGCGGAGGAGGCTGCCGGTTCCTGGCTCGCCGTGGACGGGCGACCACCACCACGTCAGCGGCCGGCCGAGAACCGGCCTACAGCGGCGGCGGGAGGTGAACCAGTGGCGGCGGCGGTTCTTTGTAGATGACGCTGACGTGGCGCGCTGACATGGCATGAGACAGTTTTCGATGCAGTTTTCAAATTCGAAGATTTTGAAGGTCGAAGTGTTGTATTTTGATCGGGCTATGTAATAGTTATGAATTACGTGTTTTAAAGCCAGATAACGACGTTTTAAATTTCCTATTTTCGCATTTATTTATTATTATGCTTTAGCATGCGATTATGTGATTAATTGCGCTTAGAAAAGCATGTAAATAGGATCTACGTCGTATAAAGCATGTTTTATTTTTTGCGAGCACGTTTTATTATGTGCGGTTAGAAATTGCATGCTTTAGGAATTATGTGGATATGCATGATTCAAAACGAACCTTTTGAAAAAAAAGACAAACCAAATAATAAATTAAATATTTAATTGGATTCCATGTAAATTGGAAATTAAATATTTAACCGGACCTCCATTAATTGGACCCTACACAAAAGTGGAACAATTATATGAGTAAACGTCCACCTGAGTGGCTTGCTTTTATTTTTGAACCACGAGTTTTGTGAGATGGGTTTTCTAATGTAATATTTAATTATTATTGAGTAGTGGGAGCGAAGCCGTAAACGTCCACCTGAGTGGCTTGCGTGCCTAGTAAACACGAGTACTCTAGCAGATAATAATTAAATAAGATAGCTAATTAAATCAAATTGAAAGCGGTATGGTTCGCGCAAGTATGCCAATTTTGAGAATTTGATGTTAATTCGGTCAAATTAATGGTCAAAGCTTAGATGTCACCGCGAGTACAACTTCCTGAGAAGTCCCTTCCCGCATTTTAATATTAATAGTGACATGGTCCAGAGATATCGGATTATTAATAGTGACAAATTCCTGAGAAGTCCTGAGAAGTCCCTTCGGATAGTTTTGTTTGCTTTTTCGTTAGCTTCGTCTGGATAGGTCGCACGACCCATTCCAATTTCTGGTTTGTCCGGAATAGCGTCGGAAAGGAGAAGTGGTCGTGCTGTCCAGAAAACCCCCAAATTGGAAGAAAACCCTAATTCGGCTAGGGTTCCGCCGCATCTTGCGGCGGCGATTCCCGGCGGGTCCGGGGTCCAATTTCCGATCGGCTTGAACCGCTGGATTTCTCGTCACACAGGCTTCGTGTTGATATGTCTTATGGGATCATCTAATCACAGATGCGACCAAAATCGATATTTGAAATTGGCTACTCGTTATGAATTCGTTCCGGCAAATCATTTGAAATTCGGGAAATTGAGGAACTACTCTCGGCCGGAATCCGTTACCCGGTGGTCATGAGTGTTCCAATTACATTTCCCTTCTTTCAATTGATAGAATCGCGACTCGGAAAGGGGAGAATTCAGGCGGCGAAGGCGGCGGCGGCGGGGGCGCGATTCATCGCGCAGAACTCTCGTAACGTCGGCGATTGGCGGTTGTTTTACACAGCCCAGACATTTGTGAGATATCTGGAAGGGATGCGGCCGTCGTGGACGGCTGGACGTGCCGGCGAGAGACGGCGCGAAGCTACGCGCAGCGGAGGCGCAGACGCGGTGCGCTGCTTCATCTCCAGCGCCCGAACGGCGCCTCTTTCGGCGGAGGAGGCCAGCGGTTCCTGGCTCACCATGGCCGGGCGACCACTATCACGTTGGCGGCCGGCCGAGAACCGGCCTATAGCAGCGGCGGGAAGAAAACCAGCGGCGGCGGTTTTTGTGTTGTTGAAGATGATGATGACGTGGCGCTGACGTGGCGCGCCACATCAGCCCTTTGCTGACCAGGGTACACGTGTTTGCCACGTGGCAGACCCCCTGATGACGTGGCGACGACAGTTTTTGATAACGACGTGTTTTAAAGCCCGATAACGACGTTTTAAATTTCCTATTTGCGCTTTTATTTTTATTATGCTTTAGCATGCGATTATGTGATTAATTGCACTTAGAAAAACATGAAAATAGGATTTACCTCGTATTAAAGCATGCTTTATTTTTCGCGAGCACGTTTTATTATGTGCGCTTAGAAATTGCATGCTTTAGGAATTATGTGGATATGCATGATTCAAAACGAACCTTTTGAAGAAAAAGACCCTACACCTGAGTGGCTTGCGTGCCTAGTAAACATGAGTACTCTAGCAGATAATAATTAAATAAGATGGCTAATTAAATCAAATTGAAAGCGGTATGGTTCTCGTAAGTATGCCAATTTCGAGAATTTGATGTTAATTCGGTCAAATTAATGGTCAAAGCTTAGATGTCACCGCGGGTACAACTTTCTGAGAAGTCCCTTCCCGCATTTTTAATATTAATAGTGACATGGTCCAGAGATATTGGATTATTAATTCCATTCGTCTTAAGAACCTAGGCGTGGATTGAAATTAAAGAGCTAGGTATATAGCTTGGTCTAGGGGTACACGAGTAAACGTCCACCTGAGTGGCTTGCTAGTGTGATCGCTAGGGCTATTCGAGTATTTAACATCATTGGTTTTACAAAAGGTTACAATGATGGTTAATTACGAATTATGTGCAAATATAAATTTCATACATGCTTTTAAATCATATTTTTCAGATATGTTTGTTCGAATATTTTTTTGTGTTCCTAAACAGTCTCACCAACCAAACCCTAACGAGTTTAACAATTTTTAAATAATTTCATAGAGTGGAAGAGATATCTTACCGCTCCCAATAAAAGCTCTGCAAAGGTCCTATAAGAACTTCTGTTTTAGGACCGTTATGTCTAAGAACGAGTTTACTATGAGTATGTTACTCAAATCTTTGGTAGCGGTCAAAGAGGTTATAGGAAAGGGCAAGAGTGCTCAAGTCTTGAATATCCTTAGTAGTTCAAGGAATCCTCCGAAAGGCGGAAACCAGAAAAAGATCCGAAAGGGTGGACATTTCAAGAAGAGCAGTGGGAGTAAGAAGACGGCCCTTACCGGCGACATGCGAATATCAAAGGAGAAAGGAAGGTTCTTCAAGAGTGGTAACAAAGGACACTGGAATAATTATAATCCAGATGTCAAGGCAAAACAGAAAGAGACGTGAGTCACTCTTGTAACTGAAACTGTTCTGGTTTCCTCTTCTACCCACGAATGGGTAGTGGATTCGGAGGCAACTGATCATGTTTGTTACACCTTGCAAGGTTTCTTGTAGAAAAGGCAATTGAGCAATGGCGAGGTGGTAGTCTCAATGGGCAATGGATCGAAAGTTCCTGCAATTGTCATTGGAGATTTACATCTATCTTTTGATAGTTCGGTTTTAGTACTTAAAGATGTTTAATATGTGCCTGAGTTTAGGCGAAACATTATTTCTGTTTCAAAACTCTGCACCATGGATGATTATAAATCAAGTTTTGATAGTGAAGTTTCTATCATGAAAGACGATGATTTTATCTGTGGTGGACCATTAAACGGATCTTTATATACTATTACTTGTAAACCGCGTAGTTCTGTTAATATCGCTTCCTCATCATCAAATCCTAAGAAGAGAGAAGAGTCTTCTAAGGTAAACCAAACTTATTTGTGGCACTTAAAACTAGGTCACATCAATCTTAACAGGACTTAGAGGTTGGTGGAACATGGATCATTGGAGTCTCTCCAAGATTGAACCATTTCCAACTTGCGAAACCTGTTTGGAAGGAAAGATGATGACTAGGCCTTTCAAGCAAAGGGTTATAGAGCCACAGAAGTATTAAGTTTGATACATTCTGACTTGTGTGGGTCTATGTCTATACAAGCTCGTGGAGGGTATGAGTACTTCGTCACATTTACTGACGATTACTCGAGGTATAGATATGTTTACCTTCTTCGCCACAAGTTGGATTGCTTTGAAACCTTTAAGGAATTCAAGGCAGAAGTAGAGAAGAAGCTAGGTAAAGAAATCAAAACACTACGATCTGATCGTGGTAGGGAATACATATCCAACGAGTTCAAGGACTACTTGACCAGAAATGTGGGATTACATCCCAGCTGACAGCACTGGACATGCCTCAGCAAAATGGTGTGTCAGAGAGAAGGAACCGAAGTCTCTTAGAGATGGTTCGGTCAATGATGAGTTATGCAACTTTGCCAGTTTCCTTTTGGGGATATGCCCTAGAGACTGCAGCATACTTGCTGAACCGTGTGCATTCCAAGTTGGTACAAAAGATCCCTTTCGAGTTGTGGAGCGGGCACAAACCCAGTATGCACCACTTAAGGATTTGGAGTTATCCTGTTTATGTGCTAAATAGGCAGGCCGACAAATTGAAATCACATTCAGAAGTGATGTTGTTCATAGGGTATCCAAAGGAAACGAGGGGTGGATACTTTTATGATCCTAAAGAACAGAAGATCGTTGTTAGCCCTAACGCTCGGTTCTTAGAAGAGGATTACATTAGTAACCATAAATCTCAAGTCAACATCATCCTTGAGGAATTACAAGGTGGTCGAGTTCCACTTGAACAGCCAGTTGTGCAAGATAGTACTCCACGAGTAACTGCACAATCTGTTAACAAAGCGCCTGACACTGTTCGACGTAGTGGGAGGGTGATATTTACACCTGATCGGTATATGTTCACTAGGGAGACGTTTGATCATCTCCCGGCAGATGAACAAGATACCGTGGATCCCTGGACTTACAACGAAGCAGTGGGAGATGTAGATACAGATTCCTAGCGAATCGTCATGGACTCAGAATTTAAGTCCATAATTGATATGGATGTATATGAGATCACTGAACTACCTGAGGGCTGCAAGGCTATTGGTAGTAAGTGGGTATACAAGAGAAAGAGAGATGACCGAATGGAGAGATCATGGCGTTTAAGGCCAGGCTAGTGGCGAAGGGTTTTACCCAGAAAGAAGGTATCGATTACGAAGAGACCTTCTCGCCTGTAGCAATGATCAAGTCCATTCGGATTCTCCTTGCCATAGCAGCTCACATGAACCTAGAGATCTGGCAAATGTATGTCAAAACCGCATTCCTAAACGGTTACCTTGAAAAAGGTAGGGACATCTACATGAAACAACCAGATGGTTATGTGAAGGAGGGCGAAGAGCATCTAGTTTGGAAGCTTAAGAAGTCTATTCATAGACTTAAGCAAGCTTTCCGGTTATGGCACCAGCGTTTTCGACGAGGTAGTCAATTCCTATGGATTTGTATCCTGTTCTAACTAGGTGTGTGTACCGTATTTGTGTTAACGGATCAGTGTTGTTTCTTGCATTTTACGTAGATGACATCCTTCTCATTGGCAACAATGTTGAAGTGTTATCAGGCGTAATGACGTGGTTATTCGAGCAGTTTCAAATGAAGGACTTAGGTGAAGCTGCTTACATCCTTGGGATCAAGGTTATTTGAGATCGCCATAAAAAGGATGTTAAGCTTGTCACAAGTGTCCTACATTGACACTGTTATTGCTCGTTTTAGCATGCAAAAAGCCAAGAGAGGTTTAGCACCTTTCAGACATGGCATTTTTCTATCCAAGAATCAGTGCCCTAAAATGCCTGAAGAGATAGAAAGTATGAGGCTAGAACCATATGCCTCCGCTGCCGGTAGCCTCATGTATGCGATGCTTTGTACGAGAGCAGATATCTCATATGTTATAGGCATGGTCTCAAGATATCAGTCTAACCCTGGAAAGGAACACTGGACTGCGGTTAAGCATATTCTCAAGTACCTTAAACGGACTAGAGATTATAGGCTTGTTTACCAGTCAGACAGTCTAGTGTCTTTGGGTTATACAGAATCGGATTTCCAGGCTGACAGAGACGAGAAGAAGTCTACCTCGGGTTATGTTTATACCTTGGGAGGTGGAGCCATTTCATGGAGGAGTGCAAAGCAGAAATGCATTGCGGACTCAACCATGGAAGCAGAGTATGTGGCTGCTTTAGAAGCTTCGAAAGAGGCAGTTTGGTTCAAGAATTTTCTCCTGGATCTTAATATTGTTCTGAACTTGCCTAAGACTATCACAATTTATTGTGATAACTCGGGTGCAGTGGCAAATTCTAAGGAACCTAGATCTCACAAGGCGTCTAAATACATAGACAGGAAGTACCACATTATACAAGTATTCGTAAATTGAGGTGACGTGGTGATTGAATAAATTGGAACTGAATTCAACCTAGCGAATCCTTTCACGAAGATCTTACCACTCCCGGATTACGAGAATCATGTTCATAGCTTAGGGATGGTAGAGATGCCCCCCCCCCACTTAGGACTACAGAAACTTTTGCATAAGGGGAGAAGATGCAGTGATAGATAGGATAGATAGCTGAGAGATAGCTGAGTACTAGTTTGAGTACTAGTTTGTACCTAGAACTGACACATTGTATACTAAAAGTTTACTTTAGTATAAGTGGCAGAATTGTTGGGATTTTGTATACTTGAAGAAAATTTTATGCTTGTATACAATGTGTTTTCCCTACCACTATTTTATTCTCCTATCTGATAAATATTTATATTTGCACATATTATCCTTTATCTTGTATAAAAGTTAGATTTGTGTGGTGTGTCGGGTAACACAGAAGACAACACAAATTGGTTGAACTGACAAGATATAAACAGTTATCACAGCTGAGACAACTTTAGGATAAGTTGTCGGTTTAAGCTGCAGTTTAGATAAGAAGTGGCTTGTCTTAGTCGCTTGTCTTTCTTCGGTACACTTAAGGTGGTGTATTGACGGATCACAGTGAGATGTGTTCTCCTAACTGACCTTAGTGGAGAACCAAGATTTCGGTGACTTAGCTGGTCTTAAGCTTGGTAAGACTTCAGCTGAGTGCATTTGACTATCTATCACTTTGACCTACTATGGTGAACGTCATCGCGACCGGATCTACGTATCTTGGGTGTTAGTAGTTATTTGTGGCTCAGCCGGTTGTCCGTATCTTGCGGCCGTATCCCAAGAAAATGGGTTGATAATATCCCCTGAGGAACTCGAAAGGATTAGCACACTAAACCCGACCGGTTGATTAAGTTCAGGTGTGTTAATAAGGTCGAGTGGTACTACTCAGGAATATAAGATGTTAATTAATTTAAGCTGTCAGTAAGCTTAATTAATTAACGGATATTTTTATCTTAAATATGGAGATCGATTAAGTCTAAAATACAAGCCCTTGCTCAATTTGGGATAAAGGGGTAAGTCAGCACAGATTCTCTAGTGGAGTGAATCTGTGTTTATTAATTAATTTTGCTCTGGGCTGAGCATGGATAATTAATTAATTTGAGGCCCAGCTTTATTTCTTGTATTGGATCCCTGATCTGGCCCAATTAGTTGCCTAGTTATTTATTGTCTCTCAGAAATCATTATTAATGGATTAATGTATTTTTTACATTATTTAATAATGTTATTTATCTGGAATTAATTGGCTAGGCCAATTAGTTGATAAATATTAGTAGCCCAGTGGATTAATTAATTATATTATGGGCTAATTATGTGGAAGCCCATTAGAAATATAATTAAATTAATGGGCTACAAATATATTAATATTATATTGGATTTTGAAGCCTATATATATTAGTATTCTGTTCAGAAACAGGTTATACACATACACAAAAATTATACACGCCTGCGTGAGTTGTGTGGAGAGACTGTAATCTTATTTTCTCCAGTTCTCTGACCACCCAGAGGGAGAAAAAGGCCGGGACACAGATCATAAGATCTGACACACGAGCAACAATCAGAGCCGTGACAACATACGAAGGAGGAAGGTATCGGTTTCTAACCCTCAATTATCCTTCAACTAGCACACAAAGTCAGATGACAGAACAACATGATTGTGGCATAGAAGATTAAGTCTCCTGAACTTCAAAACAATGAACAAGCTAGCAAGAGATGCTAAAATCTGAGGACTGCCCAATGAAGTATTTAAGAGACACAAGAATTGTGAAGCATGCTTGAAGGGAAAGCAATCCAGGTCAAGCAATCCGTCAATTCCGTCACCGTCTACTAATTGGATCCTTCAACTGCTCCACATGAATTTATTCGGGCCAATCTCTCCAGTGACGATCAGAGGCAAGAAATATGCTCTTATAGTCATTAATGACTATTCAAGATATACTTGGGTGATTTTCATCGCCAACAAGTCTGACGTCAAAACTGAACTGCCAAAACAACTGAAATGACTGAGTGTCGAGAAGGATATCATGATTCAAAGAATACTCTCAGATCGAGGAATAGCGTTTCTAAACTCGATGATGAAAGACTACTACGAAGCTGAAGGGATTCAACATGAAACTTTAGTGGCACGTATACCTCAACAGAACGGTCTTGTTGAAAGAACAGAATACTCAAAGAAGCGGCAAGAACGCTTCTCGCAGATTCAGGTCTTCCATCAAATTTTTGGGCAAAATCTACTGACACAGTCTGCTATACTCAGAATCAGTCTTTATTGACTCAGATGCACATGAAGACACCATATGAATTATGGAAAGGGGGAACACCTTCTATTTCGCATTTCCATATTTCTGGTTGTTAGTGCTTTATCTGTTGGGATTTTGTATACTCGAAGCAGGTTTTATGCTTGTATACAATGTGTTTTTGTCCTTACCACTATTTTATTCTCCTATCTGATAAATATATATATTTGCACATGTTATCCTTTATCTTGTACAAAAGTTAGATTTGTGTAGTGTGTCGGGTATCACAGAAGACTACACAAATTGGTTGAACTGACAAGATATAAACAGTTATCACAGTTGAGACAACTTAAGGATAAGTTGTCGGTATAAGCTGCAGTTTAGATAAGAAGTGGCTTGTCTTGGCTGCTTGTCTTTACTGGTACACTTAAGGTGGTGTATTGATGGATCACAGTGAGATGTGTTCTCCTAACTAACCTTAGTGGAGAACCAAGATCTCGGTGAGTTAGCTGGTCTTAAGTTTGGTAAGACTTCAGCTGAGCGCATTTGGCTATCTATCACTTTGACCTACTATGGTGAACATCATCGCGATCAGATCTACGTATCTTGGGTGTTAGTAGTTATTTGTGGCTCAGACTGATTGTCTGTATCTTACAACCGTATCCTAGTAAAATGGGTTGATAATATCCCCTGAGGAACTCGTAAGGATTAGCACACTAAACCCGACCGGTTGATTAAGTTCAGGTGTGTTAATAAGGTCGAGTGGTACTACTCAGGAATATAATAAGATGTTAATTAATTTAAGCTGTCAGTGAGTTTAATTAATTAACAGATATTTCTATCTTAAATACGGAGATTGATTAAGTCTAAAATACAAGCCCTTGCTCAATTTGGGATAAAGGGGTAAGTCAGCACGAATTCTCTAATTGAATGAATATGTGCTTATTAATTAATTTTGCTCTGGGCTGAGCATTGATAATTAATTAATTTGAGGCCCTGCTTTATTTCTTGTATTAGATTCCTGATCTGGCCCAATTAGTTGCCTAGTTATTTATTATCTCTCAAAAATCATTATTAATTGATTAATGTATTTTTACACTATTTAATAATATTATTTATCTGGAATTAATTGGATGGGTCAATTAATTGATAAATGTTAGTAGCCCAATAGATTAATTAATTATATTATGGGCTAATTATGTGGAAGTGCATTAGAAATATAATTAAATTAATGGCCTACAAATATTAGTATTATATTGGCTTTTGAAGCTTATATATATTAGTATTCTGTTCATAAACAGATACACAGAATTACACAATCACACGCACGGTTTGTGTAGGGAGACATTAATCTTAATTTTCTCCAGTTCTCTGACCACCCAGAGGTAGAAAAAGGTCAGGACACAGATCAGAAGATCTGACACACGAGCAATAATCAGAGCTGCAACAATATACGTAGGAGGAAGATATATCGTTCTTCACCTCCTATTTCCTTCATTATCTACAATAATAGAAATGATCAGTTAAAGGTCTTCGATAGCAAGTCAAACCAAGGGGTATTCTTATGATACTCCAGGTCAGCAAATTTTTCAGGGTCTTTAACTATCGGACACTTTGTGTGGAGGAAAGCCCTCATATTGTATTTAACGAATTTACTTCTGAGAACAGGAAACAAAACTCTCAGCAAGATGATGTAGAAGTCAAAAGCAAGCTACAGGATCTAAGCTTGAACGATCACATAGAATAGATTAAGCATTGTTGGGATGATGACTCAGATGATGAAATTAAGAACCAACGAACATGCGATGTAGCTAAACCGATTGATTCTTCTAAACAAAATCAATCCTAGGTAATTCAGGTAGATAAAGAAACCCCAGTCGTAACTGAGACTTCTACTAAGAATAACAACTCAGTGGAAACTATTAATGTTCCTGAGCTGAATGCCCCTGAACCTGGTAGATCCTGATCTTGTTACTGAACTGCTTCAAGCACAAAATAGTACTACTGAAATCCTCATAATTGCAAGACTGGAAGATTGGAAGCCATTCATCTGTCCCTAGCTTATGCAACTCATCAACAGTTCAATGTACATTAAATGGATGTTAAGTCAGCTTTCCTGAACGGCGTACTGAAGGAAGAAGTCTACGCAGAACAACCACCCAACTTTCAACAGGGACATCAAGTATACAGACTCAAGAAAGCTCTGTATGGGTTAAAACAAGCACCCAAGGCTTGGTATGATACCCTTTCAGACTTTCTACTTCAGAAAGGTTTTTAGAAGGGAAAGGTATATCGCACCATGTTCATATCAAGTCAGAAAATGACAATCTACTGGTACAGATCTATCTGGACGACATCATCTTTGGATCTAAGAATGTGACCATTGTCAGAAATTTGAAAAGATGATGAAAGATAAATTCGAGATGTCGATGATGGGAGAAATGAATTATTTCCTTGGACTTCAGGTGAAGCAATCTAAGAAAGGAATATTCATCAATCAAGCAAAATATACTTGAGATCTCATCAAGAAATTCGGCTGCAAATCCAACAAATCAGTAAAGATACCCATGAACACAAATCTCAAGATTGATCTTGATAAAGAGGGAGTATCTGTTAATTCAACTGATTATTGTGCTATTATTCCTTCTTTGTTATATTTAACTACCAGCAAACCTGATATAACGTATGTTGTAGGTGCATGCGCGAGATTTCAGGCGAATCCCAAGCGAAGTCATATCGACTCAGCAAAGAAGATTCTCCAATACCTGAAAGGAGCACCTGATATTGACCACCATAATTATAATATTAATTTTGGATTCATTTTGAAATAATTTAAATTCTTATCTCATCTCATCTTATCTTAAATTATGTAGCATATACTCCCTCCGTCCCAATTATAATGTCCAATTTTTTCTATTTATGGTATCCTGCTGATGATAATCTTGAACTAACTGGTTATTCTGATGTTGATTATGCAGGATGTCCAATTGATAGGAAATCGACTTCAAGAACATGTCAGTTCCTAGGCAGCAAGCTAATATTGTGGTTTTCAAAGAAACAACACGTAGTAGGTACGTCCACTACTGAAGCTAAATATATGGCTACCGAAAGTTGTTGTGCCCAGATATAATGGCTTCGATAACAGCTGATAGATTATGATATCTATCAAGATGAAGTGCCGATCTACTACGACAGTACCAGTACCAGTGCTATAGCAATCACTCAGAATCATGTTCTTCATACAAGATGCAAGCACGTGGACATACGTCATCACTTCATTCGAGACCATGTCGAGAAGAAAGATATAAGAATGGAGAAAATCCATACTGATAAGAAAAGGGCCGACATACTGACCAAATCTCTAGGTGAGACCAGATTTAATGAACTCTCAGTAGAACTAGGTGTATTGGATCCTACTGACTCAGTTCAGTAAGACGATCCCGGAAGTACAGAGTAAGGGGAAACTTACTCTCAGTACTACTGAGTAAGGTAGAAGGAAGTGCTAACATACTCAATGTCTACACAGTGGTATCAGCTGACTACTATGTTCAGCTGACAGGTTATGAGTATTTATTCGGCATATTGTGTTCAGCATGTCATTGCATTTATTTTTGCCATTAATATTCCTAGGATGTCATTAATTAAAAATGTTCTCATTAAAAGCACGACATTCCATATACTGACTGTGGTGCATTAAATAAATGCATGTCATCTCATCTTACCTTTTAGATGATAGATTCGTAGGTCGAGATTATAGGCGGCACAACAATCATAACCTATTATAACATTTAATCTAGTCGTCTATACTTTAATTTCAGTTTAATCTCAACCGAGCGCTGAATAAACCATTCATATGATATATGAGATATATTTGTGCACGTATCCATTATCTTACGTTATGTTGGTCCCGAGAGTAACGTTCAGGTGTAGAGGGGGGGTGAATACACCTGAAAACCGATTTCTCAACTTAAAACACGAACAGTCCTTTTAAGGAGAGTGTCGTACTGAACGAATTCAGTAGACCAGATAAGCTGTTCTGAATCGTGTGGCAGAGTGACTGACTCTACTGAGGCCTGCTAGCTGACTGGAGTCAGAATTCAGTACCGTTCATAATAGAGTTCAGTAGTGCGGAAATGTGTATGCCCAAATTCAGTTGAGTTGGAAAACGTTTTTATCAAAACAGTTTCAGTATATTAGTGCAGTCAATTAAGTTTTCTGAAGCTCAGTTGAATGACTTAAAATATATTTTCAGAATGCACAGTAAATCAATGCAACAGTAAAATAAAGAACACAAAACAGAGGCGTTTTTAAAGTGGTTCGGATCCAACAATCCTACGTCCACTATCCCGAAAGATCATGAGGCTATGGATTATACTGAGATAGTCGCAGTCGGTTTGTACACTGGACAAACACTGGTCTTGAGATTTATACTAAGCAAGTCTCAGTTTACAAGGTATCAAACTAAGTGTTTGAAAAACTCTCCAACAGTGAAGGAGTCCTTTACAACAAGGATCAGTTCAGAAGTGAATTCCTTCGTCTAAGCTATAGATATGAACGGTTGAGCTTAGGTTAGAGGGATAGGGAACAAGAAAGTGGCTTCTAGAGCGACGAACGGCTAAGTATAAGCTTTGGGTTCGTGTTCAGTCGCTTGGATACTAGAGGCTGTATAATTCTAATTTAGCTTGGTTCCCTATGAGCAGAAATGTAGTCTTTCGCCTGAGATTGATTCTTCTAACTTCTTGCGGAAGACTAAAGCATTTTCGAGTAGCTCTTTGAATGCTCTGAGTTCGTTTGTGTTCTCGTGTATGCTTGTTCTCTCGTGAGCTTCAATTTGATTTTATCCCTCTATTTATAGAGCAAAGATTAGGATAGATCTGTTGGAGACGACGATCCTTTGTCTCTCTCTTTTGGGTAGCTAACGGCTCTTTCGAAGTATGGTAGCAGTATCCTTCTCCTCCATTTCTGGAAAGTCGTTGACTTGCAGCTTTAACAGATATAGGACAGGTGGCTACTTGTCATTGGTCGAGGTTCAGAAAAGTGGTTGAGGCAGAACAGACTTCAAGGAGATCTGAAGCTGACTTCTCTCTTCCTCGTATTGACTCTGCTAATTTGACTTTTAGAGAATCTGACAGTTAGAAAACTGTCTGGCCGTTGCTGAGTCTGATCTCTTATTCAGTAGCATGCTCCTGCTGAGTCGGCTCTACTGAAGATCAGCTCTGAGTTCAGTGAACTATTCCTGTTGAGTTTAGTTCCACTGACTCCTTTCAATATACTGCTCCTGCTGAGTCCAGTATTACTGAGTTTTCTATTTCTGGTACTGAGGCAGGTAACCAACTGAGCGCCTGAACCAGATGCAGAGTGTCTACTGAGTCTGAAACCTCAGAGACAGAACAGAACAAGTTACAACTGAATGGTTCATCAATCAAGATAGGGTTTTGGGATCTTCAAATCTTCAGTAAGTTTTCAGAGCACAGGGCTACTGAGTTACTTCTTAACGGAGAAGACTGAATCATCTCCCAATTTTTTGCGCTGTTGCTGGGAACTGAATCATCACCCAACATTTTCCCCCTGTTTGATGATGCCAAAACCTAACACTATGACTTATCAGAAACAGAGCTCCTTACAAATATTACAAGTAGAATCAGTGGAGTTATTCTTCAAGTCCTAAACTACTGAGGGGATCAGGGCAGAAATATCAGAACCTATACAGAAACTAATCAACATTTTCCCCATGTCTAACAACATTTTCCCCAAATACTAAGCAATCTATCAGAATCTAGCTAAGCAAAAAACTGACAATATATAATAACAGTGAATGTGTGAGTCAGTAATCACTTCAGTGATTCTGAGTGTTAAGCATAAACAAACAAGGCTATTTAGACAATAAGGAATTGTCAGAGCCAATAACAGAGATGTTTTATAGATTGAAAGGATTCAGTACAGTTATATCGTATGTTATACTAAGAAGAGCAAAAGGAAGATACAAAGAAATACAGAAGCAAGATAGTCATCTGAACCGCTTAATCCTGTCTTTGAAGTCCTTTGATTAGGTTTCAGGAAGAGGCAGTCCATACATCCGATAGGTGACCTTCCTCGGCTTCAGTATCTCAGCGAAGTCAGCTGGATCTTCTTCATCTAAGAACTTGGCTTCAGCAGCATCCTTCACTTCCTTCTCAATCACTCCGTAATGAACACAGCCGTCTAATCTCAGTGGGGGCGGCAAGATTTTGGGGGCAGGTACTCTGACGTCTACTTTATCTTTAACAGCCTTCTGAAGTCTGGCGTACATTTCTAAATCTGCCCTCATGATCCATTCAGCAAAGGCTACTGATTTGTGCTTTTCAGCCCAGAACCTCCAGAAATAATTTCGATTGATAAATTCAACTTTCAGCGACTCCCACCTCTGAGTAACTTCCCAAGGCATCCATTCATCAACTCTCGGCCATCTATGGATCTTGAGATCAGTAGGCTTCCTGAACTTTCTGTATCTATATGGAATGTCAGCTTTCTCAAGAATCTTATGACTCGCTTCTTGTTCAGCTTTTAGCCTTAGAGCTTCAAGGTCTGCTAGCCTGAGCCGTTCTCGAACTTCTTCAATCTGCCTAGCTTCTTCTCCTCTGTACAAGTACCTCTCCATCTGAGCCCATATTTCTTCCTTTTCAAGCTCTTGTTCCTTCGTGGCGACATAAGAGGGCTTGTGAGGCTCTTCTTCTGAGTCAGTAGGTGTGGTAGATTTTTCCTTAGAGGTGCCCTGTTGTCCAGTAGTCTGCTGTTGCTGCTGCTTCTCCTTCTCCTTTTCTTTGTCAGCTTCATCGCTGAGTTTCAGTGTTCTAGGAGGCAGCCTGGGTCCAGTCTTTTTACCTCCAGCTGGAGCCTTTGTCTTGCCTTTAGCAGGCTTCTTCTTGGGCTTGTTCGCAGCTTCAGCTTCAGCTATTTCCCTTGCTAACTTTTTGTCAGTAGCTATTTGAGCTTCCTCCTCCGGAGTAATATACCTCCTGGGTCCTTTCTTCTCGGGAGGGGTAGGAAGCGTCATGACTTTCTTGCCTTTCCCGGCAACTGGGGGAGGTAGAGGAGCTTCTTCCTCTTCTGACTTGTCAGCGTACTCAGCAACCTCTTTCATAATGTCAGAGGGTGTTTGGGTTGCCTGAGTTGCTACCTCCTTGGGTCCTGAGCCGCTTTGGCCAATCTCAGCAGATACTACAGCGCCTGCAACTGAGACACCCTAGGCCTCGCAAGTCTGGGTGGGTCCAGTGGGGGCAGACGTCTGAGTCTGAGTTGCCCCTGCCACTGACCTTGCTCTCTTCGGTGCTTTTAGTACCAGTTCCTTAGCTGCTTTTCCTTCTCTTATTCCTTCCTCCTTTTTGGCATCAGCAAATTAGGTAGGGGGTGGAACTGATACCTTGTTGTCCAAACTTTTGTAAGCTTCGGCCAGATCGTCTAAGGCCTCATGCAGCTTAGTCAGCTTCTCATACAGCTCATTCCTCTCCTCAGTAAGTTGAGTACTGTATTTCTTGTAGGAGGCATCTGCTGCTGTCTGGAACTCTTTCAGTTGTTTCTCCACTCTCTCTTCGATCGCCTTCTGAATTGTTTGGAGTCTGAGGTATGCTGCTTGAGAGATAGAGGTGACGGATTCAGTATGTGCTGTCTGGGCGGCCTTATAGTCTTTTAGCAATTGAGCTTGGCCAGCCTGAATCGCCTTCAGTTGTTCCTCAAAGTCAGCCCTCTGGGTGGCTAGCGCTTCAGATAGGATGGTGGAGAAGTCAGGGGCGGGCGAGTTCTGGATGGATGTCCTTAGTCCCTGAATCTCTGCGTTGTGGGCCTGGGTGGTCTGCCTCCACGTCTTGTGGACGGCATGGGCGAGGAGTTGGTTCTGAGTCCCTTGACTCCTTAGTGGTCTGGCCACTGACTTTGATCGTCGGCTCTTTGGGTTGGGCGCTACTTCGAAAGCAGACTCAAGAAGGAGCTAAGAAGGTTTAGCTGCCTTCGAAGTACCAGCCGCTGACTGCCCTGGACCAAGGATGCTGAGCGGCGGTTCAGCAGTGGATGTTGGAGCATCCTTGTCCAGTTGAGATCCCTCATTAGGCTTCTCAGGGCCTGAATCACGGGGTGGGTCCTGACCATCGGGGTCAGACCCATCTGAGGGTACAGATGTTAAGACTGGTTGTCTGTCATTCAGCATTACGAGCATTGCAACCCTTAGGTCTTCTAGAGTTCCGAGGTCAGATGGCTCTGAGTAGCCAATCTTCCCCCTGATTAACAGCTCCTCTTCATGAAGCTGTTCGCAGGAGTGGTGGATGATGAGACGCTTCAGGTTGTGCCACTCCTGGAACCTGATCAACATGTGGAGCTTAGCCTGCCTTGCAAGTAATACCAGATCGTTGTGGGTGGCTATCTCCAGAATCAGTTCAGCTATCTCTCGGGAGGCTCGTGATTTGAGAGCTGAGGCCTCCATCCCGATTGATTCTGATTCTGAGGCTGTCTCCGAGTCTTCTACTTCTATTGGAGACAGCTGCTTCTCAGCAGATGGTATGCTGCTGAGTGGTGGAACGTCCAAGGGGCTTTCCATAGTTTCCACAGATTCAGCTTGGACCCCTTGGTCCACGGTTTCACCACGCTCAGCGGAGACTGCCTTCTCCACTGATGGTGTTTTCTCGGACAACTCAGGTCCATCCCTCAGTTGCAGAGGAGGCTCAGCAACAACTGCCTCGGGCTCTGCCTCCGGCACGACCTCACTGACTTTCTTCAGCTTCTTGGTAGGCGTCATAGGAGTAGATTTGGGAAGGGACCTCTTCTTGGTTGGTGTGGAGGTCTTTTGAGTCCCGGTCTTGGGATCAGTGGGCCCTGAACCGATCTGCTGAAGGGCCGCTGCCCTGTTCTGGAATCGGACCTTCTTCACATTGAAATACTGCTTGTCAGCGAAGGTAATGCTGTCCGATCCACATAAGTTTTCGATCCACAGACCATACAAAAGCTTGCCTTTGACGCTCAGCCATCTGGTTGCTTTGTCGAACTTAGCTAACTGCGTCATGAATTCTTTAAGGAAGAATTCCGTCCAATTGATCTTCGCTCTGTCATGTATGGCCATCATCAGCTGGATCTTGGGCCTAGATACTTGATCGAAGGAGCCGGCCTGACTCGTCAGAAGCTGAGTCACTACGTAGGCAAAGGTCTGTATTGTGGGAGCATGGCATTCTTAGGAAATGCGGCTCTGAAGGTCGTCGGCTTCCCACAAAATTCAGTTAGGTATTCATCCATAAGATCGTCTTTGTACGCAACAGTGGTGAATCCTTCATTGGGTAGATTGAATTTTTTCTGGAGAGCTTCGCGGATGGACATCTGCTTGACCTCAATAGCAGTATGCGAGGGGTCGCCTACTGAATGAACAACAAAGCGGCCTTGGATGTCTCCGTCTACTGAATCTAAGTTCAGGTAGACCTCTGCTACTTGGCACGGGAGGAAGAACGTCGGCTTCCTCGTCAGGAAACCTTCAAGCCCGGTCTCCCAAAGGGCGAAGAAGATCTCCTCCATGTAATCTAGGTCGCAGGCGTCGAACTCCATGACTGGTTCGCACCAGACCCGATCCTTCTCAAGGATCTCTTGCTTATCAGCCGAAGCATACACAACATTTCTTGTCATTTTCTATAATCTGCAAACACAGTATATATCAGTATTAAAAAAAGTACAAGAAAAATAGACGTATAAGATACTGAATGATCATTGAAAGTTACCAAAGATTTTTCTGAGTAGTTTTAAAAGATAAGTTTTTGTAACGGAGTAGGAGATATCTCAGAAAATCTAGGGTTCGCAGGATATTTGCAGAGTAGAAATGGAGATTTCAAACATTTGAACGTGTATATATATCTTAAGGAAGATAAACAGTTAAATATCAATGGTTCAGTTTGAATGCGCTTTTTGAGATGGACGGCCAGGATTAGATTTTATAAAATAGGCAATGATCATATTAGCCACCTAAGTCAAAATACAGTTGTATATAGCCAAAGAAGTAACTTGATACGACATGCATTTAATGCGTTGCAGAGTTCAGCATGCTTTTACATAGAATGTCGTGTATTTAATGTAAACCGTTAATATTAAATGACATTTTCTAAGGCATTGAATACGATGCTGAATATGATTCATAAATGCATAGAACTGTTCTATTGGCTACTGAGTAGAGATACGCAAACCTGTCATGAATGCACAGAAATGTTTCATTGGCTACTGAATACGAAGTTGAATCTGAGTCATGAATGCACAGAAATGTTCTAAGGCATTGAATACGAAGCTGAATCTGAGTCATGAATGCACAAAAATGTTTCATTGGCTACTGAGTAGAGATACGCAAACCTGTCAGCTGAACATCGTAGTCAGCCGATACCTCGTGTAGATGGTCGCTGAGTCTCTACGTACTGAATTTACTCAGTACTGAGAGTGAACATTCCCCCTTGTTGAATGCTCCTCTCCTGAATCCACTTACTGACTGAATTCAGTAGGGTCCAGCAGACCTAGCTCTACTGAAAATTCTCTAAATCTGGCTTCAGCTAGAGGCTTGGTCAGTATATTAGCCCTTTGATGGTCAGTATGGATCTTTTCCATCCTGATATCCTTCTTTTCGACATGGTCACGAATGAAGTGGTGTCTGATGTCCACGTGCTTGCATCTCGTATGAAGTACAGGATTCTGAGTGATTGAAATAGCACTGGTACTGTCGCAGAAGATCGGCACTTCATTCTGAATGACGTCATAGTCGCGTAGCTGCTGTCTCAGCCAAAGGATTTGGGTGCAGCAACTTCCGGCAACCATGTATTCAGCTTTAGTAGTTGACGTCGCTACTGAATGCTGTTTCTTTGAAAACCATGAGATCAGCTTACTGCCAAGGAACTGACACGTTCCAGAAGTTGACTTTCGGTCAATTCTACATCCTGCATAGTCAGCATCAGAATAACCAGTTAGTTCAATATTATCATCAGCTGGATACCATAAACCCATGTCAGGTGTTCCTCTGAGATAGCGGAGAATCTTCTTTGCTGAGTCCATGTGACTCTACTTCGGATTCGCCTGAAATCGAGCGCAGACACCACCTAAAGCATAAGTTATGTCAGGACGAGTAGCTGTTAAGTATAATAAGGAACCAATTATAGCACGAAATTTAGTTTGGTCTACTGATACTCCCTCTTTATCAAGATCAATTTTCATGTTCGTGTTCATCGGGATCTTGATTGGTTTGCCGGATGTGCAACCGAATTTCTTGATGAGGTCTCGAGTGTATTTGCCTTGATTGATGAGCCTTCCCTTCTCAGATTGTTTGACTTGAAATCCAAGGAAATAGTTCATCTCCCCCATCATTGACATCTCGAACTTGTCCTTCATCATTTTCTCAAACTGCTGACACATGATGATGTTCTTTGATCCGAATATAATGTCATCTACGTAGATCTGCACAAGTAAAATGTCGTCTTCCAGTTGAATGCTGAATAATGTGCGGTCTATTGTGCCTTTCTGAAAACCTTTCTAAAGAAGAAACTTAGACAGGGTATCGTACCAAGCCCTGGGTGCTTGTTTTAACCCATACAGAGCCTTTCTGAGTCTATAAACCTGATGTCCCTGCTGAAAGCCGGGAGGCTGTTCTACATAGACTTCTTCTTTCAGTACGCCGTTCAAGAAAGCAGACTTCACATCCATTTGATAAACTCTGAATCTTTGATGTGTTGCGTAGGCTAGGAATAGTCTGATTGCCTCCAATCTTGCAACTGGAGTGAACGTTTCGTCGAAATCTATTCCTTTAGCTTGACAGTAGCCTTTTGCCACGAGCCTTGTTTTGTTCCTTACTATGACGTTGTTTTCATCTCACTTGTTCTTGAAGACCCATTTTGTTCCGATCACATATTGATGCCGGGGTCTGTCAACAAGCTCCCAAACTTCGTTTCTCGTGAACTGATTCAGCTCCTCCTGCATGGCTATGATCCAATCAGTGTCTTTCAGTGTGTCATCAACTAACTGAGGTTCTTCAGTAGACAAGAAGCAGGAATATAAGGCGCTTTCTCCCTGACAGAATTTGGATCTTGTCTTTACGTGAGTGAAGAGAGACAGAAATTAATGGGCTACAAATATATTAATATTATATTGGCTTTTGAAGCCTATATATATTAGTATTCTGTTCAGAAACAGATTACAGACATTCACAATTTTTAATCACGCCGTGCGTGAGTGAAGAGAGACAGAAATTATATTTTCTCCAGTTCTCTGACCACCTAGAGGGAGAAAAAGGCCGGGACACAGATCAGAAGATCTCACACACGAGCAACAATCAGAGCTGCAACAACATACGAAGGAGGAAGGTAGCGTTTCTAACCTAAATTATTCCTTCAATTGGTATCAGAGCCTGGTTTAGGCTCTGATTGTTGCTGTTAGGTGTATGATTAGGGTTCAATTCCGTCGTTATCGGGTTAATTTTCGTGTTTGGGGCGGCCTGCGAGCTACTGTTTTGATCCCGTTGTAACGTTTTTCTCGTGAGAAAATCCACAAGTAGTTGATAGGACCAATGTGTTACATGATTGTACTGATTTTGTACTGTATTTTGGTCTGGATGCACAAAAATCGAGGCGCGACGGTGCGGAAGGACGGAAAAAGGCGAAACCCTAGTTTTTGGCAAAACACGACTGCCATCTTGAGGACGTGCATGACGGCGCGTGCGGAATCATATTTCCGATCCGTTCAGATAGTTTTGTTTGTTGTTTTGTTAGCTTCGTCTGGATAGGTCGCATGACTCATTCCGATTTCTGGTTTGTCCGGAATAGCGTCGGAAATGAGAAGTGGTCGTGCTGTCCAGAAATCCCCAAATTGGCCAGAAAACCCTAGTTTTTCTAGGGTTCCGCCGCATTTTGCGGCGACGATTCCCGGCGGGTCTGAGGTCAGATTTCCGATCAGCTTGAACCGCTGGATTCCTTGTCACACGAGCTTTGCGTCGATAGGTTGTAAGGGGTCATCTGATCCTGATTGCGATCGAAATTGACGTATGAAGTTTGTTGCTCGTCATGAATTCGTTCTGGCGAATCATTTGAAATTCGGGAAATTGAGGAACTAATCTCGGCCGAAATCCATTACACGGTGGTCGTGAGTGTTCCAATTATGTTTCCCCTCTTTCAATTGATCGAATCACGGCTCGGAGAGTACGAATTTGAGCGGCGAAGCTCGCTGGCGACACCTGCGGAATTCCGCAACTCCATGTCGCAGCGGCGGCTCCAGGCAGCGACTAAGCACAGACCAGACGTCTGGGGGACGTCGAACATGGTTGGAGACGATGTATAAGGGCCAGATCGGCCGCGCCGGGGGCGGCAGAGGCGCGACCGCACGCAGCTATGCGCACTCCCGCTGGTGATTCCGACCGCAAATCGAGGCTAGAATGGGCGGCAGGCTGCGACAGACCCTCCCCTGTCGACGGCGCGCTGCGGCGCGGCCTGGAGCGGCGGCGGTAGCGACTTCTTGCTGAAGAAGACGACGTTGACATGGCCGCCAACGTCAGCCCCAACTGCTGATGTGGCGCCACGCGGCGCTGGCATGTCTGCCATGTGTCTGCCACGTGGCAGGCCCCCCTGATGACATGGCAATGCAGTTTTCGATCCAGTTTTTGACGCAGTTTCCAGATTCGAAGAATTTGAAGATTTCGAAGATCTATATTTTTATCGGGCTATGTAATAGTTAGGAATTACATGTTTTAAAGCTCGATAACGACATTTTAAATTCCTATTTGCACATTTATTTATTATTATGCTTTAGCATGCGATTATGTGATTAATTGCGCTTAGAAAAGCATGTAAATATGATTTACGTCATATTAAAGCATGTTTTATTTTTCGCGAGCACGTTTTATTATGTGCGCTTAGAAATTGCATGCTTTAGGAATTATGTGGATATGCATGATTCAAAACGAACCTTTTGAACAAAAAGTCTAAGCAAATAACAAATTAAATATTTAATTGGATTCCATTTAAATTGGAAATTAAATATTTAACCGGACCTCCATTAATTGGACCCTACACAAAAGTGGAACAATTATATGAGTAAACGTCCACCTGAGTGGCTTGCTTGTATTTTTTGAACCACGAGTTTTGTGAGATGGGTTTTCTAATATAATATATAATTATTATTGAGTAGTGGGAGCGAAGCCGTAAACGTCCACCTGAGTGGCTTGTGTGCCTAGTAAATACGAGTACTCTAGCAGATAATAATTGAATAAGATGGCTAATTAAATCAAATTGAAAGTGGTATGGTTCGCGTAAGTATGTCAATTTCGAGAACTTGATGTTAATTCGGTCAAATTAATGGTCAAAGCTTAGATGTCACCGCAGGTACAACTTCCTGAGAAGTCCCTTTCCGCGTTTTAATAGTGACATGGTCCAGAGATATCGGATTATTAATTCCATTCGTCTTAAGAACCTAGACGTGGATTGGAATTAAAGAGCTAGGTATATAGCTTGGTCTAGGGGTATACGAGTAAACATCCACCTGAGTGGCTTGCGAGTGTGATCTCTAGGGCTATTCGAGTATTTAACATCATTGGTTTTTCAAAAGGTTACAATGATGGTTAATTACAAATTATGTGCAAATATTAACTTTATACATGCTTTTCAAATTATATTTTTCAGATATGTCTGTTCGAAATTTTTCGCGTTCCTAAACAGTCTCACCAACCAAACCCTAACGGGTTTAACAATTTTTAAATAATTTCATAGTGTGGAAGAGATATCTTACCGCTCCCAATAAAAGCTCTACAAAGGTCCTATAAGAACTTCTGTTTTAGGACCGCTATGTCTAAAAACGAGTTTACTATGAGTAGGTTACTCAAATCTTTGGTAGCGGTCAAAGACGTTATAGGAAAGGGCAAGAGTGCTCAAGTCTTGAATATCCCTAGTAGTTGAAGGAGTCCTCCGAAAGGCGAAAACCAGAAAAAGAACAGAAAGGGTGGACATTTCAAGAAGAGCAGTGGGAGTAAGAAGACGGTCCTTACCGGCGACATACGAATGTCAAAGGAGAAAGGAAGGTTCTTCAAGAAGTGGTAAGAAAGGACAATGGAATAATTATAATCCAGATGTCAAAGCAAAACAGAAAGAGACGTGTGTCGCTCTTGTAACTGAGACTGTTCTAGTTTCCTCTTCTACCCACGAATGGGTAGTGGATTCGGGGGCAACTGATCATGTTTGTTACACCTTGCAAGGTTTCTTGCGGAAAATGCAATTGAGCAATGGCGAGGTGGTAGTCTCAATGGGCAATGGATCGAAAGTTACTGCAATTGCCATTGGAGATTTACATCTATCTTTTGATAGTTCTATTTTAGTACTTAAAGATGTTTAATATGTGCCTGAGTTTAGGCGAAATATTATTTCTGTTTCAAAACTCTGCACCATGGATGGCTATAAATCAAGTTTTGATAGTGAAGTTTCTATCATGAAAGACGATGATTTTATCTGTGGTGGACCATTAAACGGATCTTTATATACTATTACTTGTAAACCACGTAGTTCTGTTAATATTGCTTCCTCGTCATCAAATCCTAAGAAGAGGAAAGAGTCTTCTAAGGTAAACCAAACTTATCTGTGACACTTAAGACTAGGTCACATCAATCTAAATAGGATTCAAAGGTTGGTGGAATATGGATCATTGGAGTCTCTCCATGTAGAACCCTTTCCAACTTGCGAACCCTGTCCAACTTGCGAACCCTGCTTAGAAGGAAAGATGGTGACTAGGCCTTTTACGGCAAAGGGTTATAGAGCCACAGAAGTATTAAGTTTGATACATTCTGACTTGTGTGGGCCTATGTCTACACAAGCTCGTGGAGGGTATGAGTACTTCGTCACATTTACTGATGATTACTCAAGGTATGGATATGTTTACCTTCTTCGCCACAAGTTGGATTGCTTTGAAACCTTTAAGGAATTCAAGGCAGAAGTGGAGAAGAAGCTAGGTAAAAAAATCAAAACACTACGATCTGATCGTGGTAGGGAATACCTATCCAACGAGTTCAAGGACTACTTGACAGAATGGGGGATTACATCCCGGTGACAAAGACGGGCACGCCTCGGCGAGAATGGTGTGTCAGAGAGAAGGAACCGAAGTCTCTTAGAGATGGTTCGGTCGATGATGAGTTATGCAACTTTGCCAGTTTCCTTTTGGGGATATGCCCTAGAGACTGCAGCATACTTGCTGAACCGTGTGCCATCCAAGTCGGTTAACACGACTCCAGTCGAGTTGTGGAGCGGGCACAAACCCAGTATGCACCACTTAAGGATTTGGGGTTATCCTGTTTATGTACTAAATAGGCAGGCCGATAAATTGGAATCACGTTCAGAAGTGATGTTGTTCATAGGGTATCCAAAGGAAACGAAGGGTGGATACTTTTATGATCCTAAAGAACAGAATATCGTTTAGAAGAGGATTACATTAGTAACCATAAATCTCGAGTCGACATCATCCTTGAAGAATTACAAGGTGGTCGAGTTCCACTTGAACAGCCAGTTGTGCAAGATAGTACCCCACGAGTAACTGCACAATCTGTTAACACAACACCTGATACTGTTTGACGTAGTGGGAGGGTGATATCTACACCTGATCGGCATATGTTCACTGGGGAGACGTCTAATCATCTCCCGGCAGATGAACATGATACTTTTGATCCCTGGACCTACAACGAAGCAGTGGGAGATATAGATACAGATTCCTGGCGAATCGCTATAGACTCAGAATTTAAGTCCATAACTGATATGAATGTATATGAGATCATTGAACTACCTGAGGGCTGCAAGGCTATTGGTAGTAAGTGGGTATACAAGAGAAAGAGAGGACCGAATGGAGAGATCATGGCATTTAAGGCCAGGCTAGTCTCGAAGGGTTTTACCTAGAAAGAAGGTATCGATTATTAAGAGACCTTCTCGCCCGTAGCAATGATCAAGTCTATTAGGATTCTCCTTGCCATAGCAGCTCACATGAACCTTGAGATCTGGCAAATGGATGTCAAGACCGCATTCCTAAACGGTCACCTTGAAAAAGGTAGGGACATCTATATGAAACAACCAGATGGTTATGTGAAGGAGGGCGAAGAGCATCTAGTTTGGAAGCTTAAGAAGTCTATTTATGGACTTAAGCAAGCTTCCCGGTTATGGCACCAGCGTTTTGACGAGGTAGTCAAATCCTATGGGTTTTTATCCTGTCCTAACGAGGTGTGCGAGTACTGTATCTGTGTTAATGGATCAGTGGTGTTTCTTGCACTTTATGTAGATGACATCCTTCTCATTGGCAACAATGTTGAAGTGTTATCAGACGTAAAGTTGTGGTTATCCGAGCAGTTTCAAAAGAAGGACTTAGGTGAAGCTGCTTACATCCTTGGGATCAAGGTTATCCGAGATCGCCAGAAAAGGATGTTAAGCTTGTCACAAGCATCTTACATTGATGCTGTTATTGCTCGTTTCAGCATGCAAAATGCCAAGAGAGGTTCGGTATCTTTCAGACATGGCATTTTTCTATCTAAGAATCAGTGCCCTAAAACGCCTGAAGAGATAGAAAGTATGAGACTAGTACCATATGCTTCCGCTGTCGGTAGTCTCATGTATGCAATGCTTTGTACGAGACCAGATATCTCATATTCTATAGGCATGATCTCAAGATATCAGTCTAACCCTGGACAAGAGCACTGGACTGCGGTAAAGCACATTCTTAAGTACCTTAAAAGGACTAGATATTATAGGCTTATTTACCAGTCAGACAGTCTAGTGCCTATGGGTTATACAGACTCAGATTTCCAGGCTGATAGAAACGAGAAGAAGTCTACCTCAGGTTAAGTGTTTACCTTGGGAGGTGGAGCCATCTCATGGAGAAGTGCAAAGCAGAAATGCATTGCGGACTCAACCATGGAAGCAGAGTATGTGGCTGCTTCAGAAGCCTTTAAAGAGGCAGTTTGGCTCAAGAATTTCCTCCTGGATCTTGATATTGTTCCGAATTTGCCGAAAGCAATCACAATTTATTGTAATAATGCGGGTGCAGTGGCAAATTCAAAGGAACCCAGATCCCACAAGGCGTCTAAACACATAGACAGGAAGTACTATATCATACGAGAATTCATACATCAAGGAGACGTGGTGATTGACAAAATTGGAACTGAAGACAACCTAGCTGATCCTTTCACGAAGAGCTTACCAGTTCGGGTTTACGAAAAGCATGTTCGTGGCCTAGGAGTGGTAGAGATGCCCCCCACTTAGGACTGCATAAACTTTTGTATAAGTGGGAGAAGATGCGGTGATAGATAGGATAGATAGCTGAGTGTTACTTTGTACCTAGAACTGACACATTGTATACTAAAAGTTTGCTTTAGTATAAGTGGGAGAATTGTTAAGATTTTGTATATTGGAAGTAGGTTTTATGCTTGTATACAACGTGTTTTTGTCCTTACCACTATTTTATTCTCCTATCTGATAAATGTATATATTTGCACATGTTATCCTTTATCTTGTATAAAAGTTAGATTTGTGTGGTGTGTCGGATATCACATAATACAACACAAATTGGTTGAACTGACAAGAGATAAACAGTTATCACAGCTGAGAGAACTTCAGGATAAGTTGTCGGTTTAAGCTGCAGTTTAGATAAGAAGTGGCTTGTCTTAGCTGCTTGTCTTTACTGGTACACTTAAGGTGGTGTATTGATGGATCACAGTGAGATGTGTTCTCCTAACTAACCTTAGTGGAGAACCAAGATCTCGGTGACTTAGCTGGTCTTAAGCTTGATAAGACTTCAGCGGAGTGCATTTGGCTATCTATCACTTTGACCTACTATGGTGAACGTCATCGCGACCGGATCTACGTATCTTGGGTGTTAGTAGTTATTTGTGGCTCGGGCTGGTTGTCTGTATCTTGCAATCGTATCCTAGTAAAATGGGTTGATAATATCCCCTGAGGAACTCGAAAGAATTAGCATACTAAACCCGGCCGGTTGATTAAGTTCAGGTGTGTTAATAAGGTCGAGTGGTACTACTCAGGAATATAAGATGTTAATTAATTTAAGCTGTCAGTGAGCTTAATTAATTAACGGATATTTCTATCTTAAATACGGAGATCGATTAAGTCTAAAATACAAGCCCTTGCTCAATTTGGGATAAAGGGGTAAGTCAACACGGATTCTCTAGTGGAATGAATCTGTGTTTATTAATTAATTTTGCTCTGGGCTGAGCATAGATAATTAATTAATTTGAGGCTCAGCTTTATTTCTTGTGTTGGATCCCTGATCTGGCCCAATTAGTTGCCTAGTTATTTATTGTCTCTCAGAAATCATTATTAATGGATTAATGCATTTTTACATTATTTAATAATGGTATTTATCTGTAATTAATTGGCTGGGCCAATTAATTGATAAATATTACTAGCCCAGTAAATTAATTAATTATCTTATGGGCTGGTTATGTGGAAGCCCATTAGAAATATAATTAAATTAATGGGCTATAAATATATTAATATTATATTGGCTTTTGAAGCCTATATATATTAGTATTTTGTTCAGAAACAAACTACACACATTCACAATTTTTAATCACGCCGTGCGTGAGTGAAGAGACACAGAAATTATATTTTCTCCAGTTCTCTGACCACCTAGAGGGTGAAAAAGGCCGGGACACAGATCAGAAGATCTAACACACGAGCAACAATCAGAGCTGCAACAACATACGAAGGAGGAAGGTAACATTTCTAACCTAAATTATTCCTTCATGAGCGTCCAGCCACGATCTACGATGTTTCAACTCTTCATCTGAAATTTGTTCAACACATATAGTAGGTGAGTTAGGCATTTCAGTTGTACTATTCTGAGATTGAAGCAATTCAGTTACAAGAGTGTGATCTACTGAGTCACCAGGTTCATGGGCATTTAGCTCAGGAACATCATTAGTTCCCCCTGAATTATTATTCTCAGTAGAGGTCTTAGTTACCACTTGGGTTTCTTCATCGACCTGAGTTACCTGGGATTGACTCTGTTCAGTAGAGTCAATATGTTCAGCTACTTCGGCTGCTGGCTGAGATTCAGTAGACTTGTCTTCAGTTTCTTCATCTGAATCATCATCCCAACATAGCTAGATCTTTTCAACTTTGTCTTTTAAGCTCAGATCCTATAGCTGCTTACTGATGTCCTCAGATTCAGGTTTAGAGTTTTTGCTCCTGTCTTCAGTAGCAAACTCATTAAAAATAACATGAGGGTTTTCCTCCATGCAAAGGGTCCGATAGTTAAAGACTCTGAAGGCTTTGCTGACCCGGGAGTATCCTAAGAACACTCCCTGATCTGAACTGCTATCAAAAGTCTTTAGCTGATCTTTCCCATTATTGTGGATAAAGCACGAACACCCAGAAATATGGAAATAAGATAAAGAAGGCTTCCTGTCATTCCATAGTTCATATGGTGTCTTCTTAAGCTGCTTTGTCAGTAGAGATCTATTCTGAGTATAACATGCAGTATCAGTCGCTTCTGCCCAGAATTTGGTTGGGAGTCCTAAGTCTGCGAGCAGGGCTCTTGCTGCTTCTTTGAGTGTTCGATTCTTCCTCTCAGCAACCCCATTTTGTTGAGGCGTGCGCGCGGAAGACGTCTCATGCTCTATGCCTTCTGCTTTGCAGAACTCCTCTACCATAAAATTCAGGAACTCAGTTCCTCTGTCTGAACGTATCTTGATGATCTTGGTGTTCTTCTCGATACTGAGCTTTTTCAGAAGCCTTCTATTTTGACGTCAGACTTATTGGCAATAAATATGACCCATGTGTGGCGCGAGTAGTCATCAATGACTACTAAAGCATACTTCTTGCCTCTGATCGTCACCGGAGAGACTGGACCGAACAAATCCATATGTAGCAGCTGAAAGATTCCATCAGTGGAAGGAGATGGAACAGGCGGATTTTGATTCCTTGTTTGCTTTCCCTTCAGACATGCTTCACACTGAGTGTCTTTGCTGAATACTTCATTCGGAAGTCCTCTTCCTAGAGTGTTTCTAGCTAATTTGTTGAGTGTCTTGAAGTTGAGATGGTTGAGTCTTCTGTGCCAGAGCCACCCCGTTCTGTTGTCATTCTTTGCCAACAAACAAGCTTCAGGTTCAGCTGAGTTCCAGTCAGCTACATAGATATTCTTTTTGCGCGAACCTGATAACACTGTTTTCCCTGTAGATTTATCATTGACATCACAGAAACCAGCGTCAAAAATCACTCTATTCGAGTTATCACAAAATTGACTAACAGAGAGAAGATTATGGTGAAGTCCTTCAACATATGATACTCTTGGAACTGTTGATGTTCCAATGCTGAGTGTTCCATAGCCTCTGGTATAGCCTTTTGCGTTGTCTCCAAACTCGATTTGGGGTCCTTCTACAGTAGTATAATTCTTCAGTAGGTCCTTTTGGTACGTCATGTGTCTTGAGCAACCGTTGTCCACTTACCAAGGGTCCTTGTGCACCTGGAAAACAGAATTATAATTAGGTACCCTTTATTTTTGATTTTGGGTCCTTAGATGTTAGTTTTGGAAACCCAAATCTGTCTTACGACCCTGGTGGTCTCAGATAGTTTCTTTCCACTTTTGTCAACATATTTGACCACTGGACTGGTTGATGCTGACTTCTGAGGCTTTTCAGGTTCAGGAGTCCTGATCTTCTGAGTGGGTGGACTGCTGACCTTTGCCTTCTGTACGACTTTCTTCTTCTTCTTCTGACTTTTGGATCCTCTCCTGACTATAGGATCATAGTAATATGACCTATACTGAGCTGAATGAGTCAACTGCGGAGGTCCATACTGATCAGGCCATTTTGCTTTGTTGGTTCCCCCTTGACTGAACTGGGGTGATCTGGTGCTGATCTTCTTGTCAGAGTGCTAATAACTAGGATGAGGTGCCTTCATCTTCTGTTTGTTCTTAGCTAGGGGGTTCAGTATCTCTGCATTGATGGTCTCCCCTTGAACAAATCTATCAGCTAGCCGGTTTTCTGAGCGTACGGGGGCAGATGAGGAGGCCCCATGACTGAATCCAAGTCCCTCCTTACAATGCTTGGGCTTGTTGCTTGCTAGCATAGCTTCAAGTTTCTTTTCAGCGCCCATATAACACTCTGTCATTAGGTTCCTCCAGACATCGTCGCTCTTCTTCAGCAATTCATGCTCGGTCTGAAGTCCTGACAACTCTTGCTTCAGTAGACTCAGTTCGGTATCTTTCTGAGTCAAGTCTTTGGTCAGTACTGAGATCAGATCTTCTTGATGCTGAGACTTGGCCATCAGAGAGTTTATCTCATCCCTGAGTCTCAACACAAGTCCTTCTGACTCACTAGCAACCCGACTCTCCTGAGAAAGTCTCTGATTCTCCACTTTCAGGGTATCCAACTCCTGAAGAGTCTTACTGAGCTGCAGACTCATCTGAATCTACTCGTCCAGATTCTCATATACACTTGAAATAGTGCCGTGTGTGCAGTGTGGAGGAATTAAATGGTGTGTGAGAGTTTACTTCATCCTCTTCTCCTGCCATGAGACACTTTTCAGCGTCTTCTTCAGCTTCAAGCTCTATGGCCATGAAAGCTGCTTCATCATCTGATGAATCCATGAAGGAATCGACTTCATCTGAGTCGTCTGAGAGTTCACCGGCAATGTATGCTTGTCGCTTCTTGATGAACTTCTCCCTTCTTGCTTTGCGTGCTGCTCTTTCAGCAGTGCTGAGCTCGGGACAGTCATACTGATAGTGTCCTGGCTTCTTGCAGTTATAGCAGGTTGTGACTCTTTCTTCTTTGCTTTCACTGTCTTTCGACTGAGCTGAGTCATCTTGTTTCCAGCATTCAGAAGTATGTGAGTCAGGAGTGCGCTTGGGTGTATATTCAGTCTTACCCTTAGAGTCTCTGACGACTCTTGAGAGCTTTCTGCGCCTCTCCTTCTCCTTCTGATACTTCACGGCAAGCAGTGCGTACTTCTAGGCTAGATTTCCTTCTTGTATGTCACTGATTGAAGGTTCAGCCTTGCTAGACGCCGGAGCTGCTGTGCTGACTGATGCTTTAAAGGCATGGTCGACTTGGGTGTCAGCTTCAGCTCGCTGCTTCCTTTGAGGTAGGCCAAACTCGAACTCCTCAGCTTTAAGTTCTGAAAAGATATGGTCAGGAGTAACAATATCTAAATCAGAATGAATCAATAAGGTAGCAAAGGGAGTCCAGTGACCGTCAGGCAGTGCCCTTAAAAATCTTGAGATTCATCTCTCGGTTGGAGAATGTCTTTCCCAGCCCGTTGATAGAGTTCATCAGATCCGTGAATCTGACGTTGAGATCTCCAATGGTGTCACCAGGCATGAGAGACAATCTCTCCAGCTTCTGAAGTTCTAGCGCGAGTTTGTTCGCTTTGATCTTCTGAGTCCCCCGACTCAGTAGCGCTAGAGCATCCCAGAGTTCTTTTGTGGACTTGCAGTCCTGAACTCTTCCGAGATAAGAATCGCTCAGAGTGGTCAGTATGGTGTTTCTGGCGGCGCGGTCTAAGTTGTGAAGCTTCTTCTCCTCAAGGGTGAAGAGACTTCTGTCTTTTGGGATCTTCTTCCCGGTCACCATCCCTCCTCCTTGTGCTGGATCCTGAGCTACGACGTTATCGACCATAGGAACGATAGGTCCGTCCTCCAAAACCTCTATCATGCTATCATGGAGAGAGGTCAGATGTGCCTCCATTCTGACCCGCCATACACCATAGTTCTCTACTGAGAACATGGGTACCATCCTGATTCCTGACATATCAGACATGATAGATAGTGATATGAATGAAGAATGATATGCAGTGAAAACGTTTTCCGGATCCGTTCAAGTAGACTAGTTTCAGAATAACAAGAGTCTTAAAGAACTCCTGCTCTGATACCAATTGTTGGTCTCGAGAGTAACGTTCAGGTGTAGGGGGGGTGAATACACCTAGAAACCTATTTCTCAACTTAAAACGCGAACAGTCCTTTTAAGGAGAGTGTCGTACTGAACGAATTCTGCAGACCAGATAAGCTGTTCTGAATCGTGTGGCAGAGTGACTGACTCTACTGAGGCCTGCTAGCTAACTGGTGTCAGAATTCACTACCGTTCAGAATAGAGTTCAGTAGTGCGGAAATGTGTAGGCCCAAATTCAGTTGAGTTGGAAAATGTTTTTATCAAAACAATTTCAGTATATTAGTGCAGTCGATTAAGTTTTCTGAAACTCAGTTGAATGATTTAATAAGTAGACAGCTTTATCGAACTAATCTAGTTACAACATACGTTGTTGGGCAATCAATAGATTTAATAAGTAGACATCTTTATTGAACTAAGGGAGCCTAGTTTAGGAACCTACTCGTATGTTGGGCATCTAATAGTTTCCTACCGGTTTAATCCAATTATTCTTATGAAAAATCTTGCTACTTACCTAGCCTTGTTCCACGAGAAACGATGAAAGTACTAAGTTAGCTATAGACTGCGCAACCTAGGGTTATCAAGCCATTAATTAATTTAGAATTAACTCAAAAGCCCTTTGATTAATTTAAGCCTCGTGTAGTAATTTGTGTGTGTTTCACATCCCGCCGGACCCTTAAAAACTTAGCTACTCAAGCAGACGTCTTAGGTGTGCAAGCAGGACAGTTCGCAGAACATAAACGAAAACATGTGTAACTCTATATCTAACATGCTCGAAACTTAAAGTAATAAAACATGAAATTGCAGAATATGAAAACCTTCGAAACTAAACTAAAATACTGGAATTAAAATGAAACA
The DNA here is from genome assembly GCA_028984105.1 of Lavandula angustifolia. NCBI lineage: Eukaryota > Viridiplantae > Streptophyta > Magnoliopsida > Lamiales > Lamiaceae > Lavandula > Lavandula angustifolia. The sequence goes on along the minus strand of CM054806.1, from coordinate 17,231,846 downwards.
AGAGTATCAAACATGAATTCGATCTTTCCTACTCCAATGAAATGAAACGAACGGAAATTAAAACGCAAGTCTTCAACTTTGAAACACAAAAACTGAATTTAAAAGTGTTTCTTCTATTCTCAACTTGGAACGGAATAAACTAAGATGGAACGGGCTCCGGTCTTGATCTTCTCAGCAGATTCTCAAGGTACAACACAGATTTTTGATCGGACAATCGAACGGTAATTAGGGTTTCTTGAATGGAGAAGGAACGGATGTGGAGCGGGTATGAGGCGTGTAAAGCTTGTGATTTTCATGCTCCCTTCTCTCCTTTTATAAGGTCTCTTTCTTGATCCCTAAGTTAGGTCAAATCCTTTCAAGATAAGGAAAGGGATTTGAATAGATATGGAAAACAAATCTTTCCTTATCCATCTCAAATATGATCAAGAACTTCCCTCCTTCGAAATCCATGTCCAAGTCAGCAAATCCTGTGCCTATTTCATCATCAAGCACATGCTAAATTGCATCCTAGTCACTCGCCACGTCAGCACCTAAAAACCTGCAATTTCGCCACTGTAAGTGCCTTGATTGGCCAATTAAGACAACTTCCGGCCAGAAATAACTAGGTACAGAAATGACTCATCAAATCCATCCGACATCTATTACCTTAAAGCACTTTATCTTCGGTAAATTTATTTATCTTGATCTGCAAGTAACTGACTTACTCTATTTTCGAGTGCTAACATTTGTTTTGCAGATTCAGTTAATCACTCAAATAGCGAATTCTCCTAGTAACGAAGTTTTGATCCCATCTAACATGGAGGAGATCATCATCAACAAGAGAGTCTGGTTCGAGCTAGCACTCGCTTTCAGATCATGTGAAGTGGACTGCATGGAGCCAATCTTCAATGCTCTTCAGCCGATCTTCAATGCTCTTCAGTCGTGCACTGACTGCTGAAGTGCAGAGGATCGAACAATCTACTCCAGATACTGAAGAGATCCTCATCCATGCACTTGAAGCTCAAAGGACTTATCTGAACGCTCAATTTCAGCACATCCAGCAGTCTCAGGCCGACACATTCTCTAATCAAATGGCCACTGCATTAGATTAGTTCCTCAAGGTCGTTGAAGAGTGTAACAAGCTAGCCACCGAGAGTGTCTCTAAAGCACTCGTGGAACAGCAAAACACTGACCTAATTATTAAGAAAGAGTACACTGATATCGTTCAGGATGTGGAAGCAAAGATTGACTCGATCAACCTTTCAGTATCCGGGCATACTGAGAAGATTACTGCCTTGGAAAGCATGATTGATGATGCCAAAAAGGGGGAATGAAGTAGGAGGAAACAACTACTGACCCTCATCAACGCTGAAGAGGCAGGAACCAGCAAAACAGAGGAGAAAGGGCAAGGTCAGGAGAACCCATTAAGGCAACAATTACTGAGGTAGCTGAGTTCCTAGAAGAACTGTCAGAAGATCCTACTCACTCAGCTGCCAAAGGAAAAGACTTAGCCCCTCATAGTCCTCCTAAGGCAAAGAAGCTTAATTTCCGAACGCCTGACGAACAGATCACCTACGATGAGCAAATGGCTAAGGAATTACAAGCTCAGAAGGAAGGAAAGCCAAAAGCCAAGAAGAAGGGTATACAGATTCGATCTCCAGTGGACAAGATCTGTAGTACCCAAACAATCTCAATCCAAGGCTCAAAGCAAAGAAAAATCCAAAACTACTAAACCTGAAGCTTCTAAGCCTACGTCTAAGTCACTTGAACCATCTGATGTTGAAGCTGCAAATGAATCTGAGCAGACTATCCCCTCTACTGAACTCTCTAAGAAACAAGAAGTCGAAATGAAAGAGATATGGGATGCCTACGAAAGAGTGTTGGCATGAGTGTATATGATAATATTTGAAGATCCCAAAACTCCTAGCTGAATGCTGGGCCTTCGATATTGTAATAGCTTAGTTCGAGTTCAGCTGTTAGAACTCAGTATGCTAGAGTTCAGTAGATGTGGATTCAATAGAAGATTCTGCACTCAGCTGAAGAACTCAACATCGAGGATGTCAGTTGGTCAGCTATCGACTAACTGAATCAGCAAAGGAAATTGAGCAAGCGAACTGAAGTGTCCAGATGAATGTCGATAGAGGAACATCTGGTGAAGGTCCGAGGATTTAGAGGAAGTCAACTCATCGTAGTTTGGGTTTGAATAAGCCTCACCTACTCTCATAGACCTCGGCCAATAAGGAGTCGACAACGCCTTACCTGCTCTGCCATAAAGCTGCTCCTAGCCGGAAAAAGAGAAAATCTCTACAATGCCTCTACTCAACGTTCAAATTATTTATGTCATTTTTCTTGTCTTATTCAACATGTGTCTAGCCTCCCTCCAATGGATCTATTCACAAATCAAAGACTATAAATAGAGAGGAGTCTTCATGCAGAAAGACACCAGGAACCAAAGTGATCAAAGCTCAAACACTCTAGCGAACATACAAGCAACATACAAGCGAAGAACTTGTACTTAGACTTAGAATCCTTTTAGTTCTTCTCTCTAGAGAATTATTGTTCCCCTTTTCTCTATCTAAATGTGCTTATTGTAATACTCAATAGCTTAGAACCTCGAAGGAGTTCATTTTATTGAACCGTTCTTATTTTAAGAACTCCTTCTTAGTTGGAGAAATTCTAACCTGTAAAGGTTAAGATCAGTACAGTCACTACGACTATAAGTAGATATTTGTCTTGCGTATAGATTGACTGAGGCTTGCTCAGTATAAGCAAACAAGTGAGAATCTGTCCTGTGAACAGATCATCTGAGGCTTGCTCAGTTTAATTAATACAAGAACTCCTGTTCAGTTCAGGACAGTGGATGTAGGACCCTGTGTGTCCGAACTACTTTAAAAATTGTTGTGTTGATTTTAACTGTTGCATTCATTTAACTGTTCATTCAGCATCCAACTGAGTTTTAATAAAACTAGCATAAAAACGGATTTTCAACTGAGTCGCATATTTTAAGGGCCTACACTTCCGCATCAGCCCATCATCCGCAGGTTCTGCATGCCACCGCATGTGAGTTGAAGAGCGAAGGGAAAGTAGTATATCTTCTTTGTATCGTGAGGTACCACAGAACTTACAACTCTGCAATGGTTCGTCTGCCCGCCAACATAACATGCAACCGTTATGACAACAATGGATTTAGCTACAGGCAAGCCCGTGCTGCTGAGAAGTCTTTTCGAGTCGTTAAAGTTATTATGAATCAAGTTTCTTGCTGGCATCATCTTTTTAATCAACTTGGTCATCCGATCATACCCCTTTGCATCATATGATTTTCCGCCTTCAAGCTCAATAGTTGAACCGCTGCTGACAACTGTGAATGGGTCTAAGAACCGAACCACAACTCTATATCCGCCACCTTCAACATTTGATAAATCTTTTGTGCCTCAGCATTCGGCGGTTCCTCATTTTTTTCATCGTTAAACTGAGAACCGACATGGTCCACCACCATCGTGTGGTATGAGTAGATGAATGCCCCTGGTTATTCATAGTACCTTCGTTGTACATTTGGGCATATATTTCCCCGTGAGAGGATCAAATGTGGTAGTTCTTGACAAAACCCTTCATCCTAACATGCTCCCGTACCTCTTGTGCATCAAGATATGCCAAATTCTTACATATCTTACGAGGACACCTTATTTTATCCCCCATCAAAGCTTGTTGATTTCTTGCCCAAACAATGAAAGATTCAATTCCATCCAAAAATTAAAGATTCAATTCTCCCCAATTATAATAACGCTTATGCATCCATGGACGGCTCATTGGATCTACTAAAGAATTAGAACGTTTTAAGTTGACATGACATTCGAAATATCCCTAAAGGGAAAGAAAGATGGCTTCTTAGATTTCATATTGAAAGTGTTATTGATTTAGGGAATGTATCATGCTCGACAATTGTGGAATGGATATTTTCAGGTTCGAATTTGTAATGCCTTTCAAAATCCCATCTACAACTATCCACATTTTGCTTTTATGAAGCCTTTTAAGAGTGGTCCCTTTTCTAATTGATCCTAGATTTATACAGTTTATACATAACAAGATTAAACCATATTAAACCTTCATTTTATAGTTTATACATAACAAGATTAAACCTTCATTTTATAGTTTATACATATCAAGATTAAACCATATATTATTTTCAAAAAGCTCCTAGAATCTAGGAGTGCACATGTAAACCCTAGAAGACAAACACTAAGGAGATATATGAAATTTAAATGTAAATTGAAATTTAAAAAACTAAATTTTAACACAACCGTAAGAAGTCACCGTCATATTAGCTAGCAATCTGAATTTTCTGAATACCCTTATCCCTACAGTAATTTAGAGCGATAATGTGGACCACGTTAGCTATAAAGTCATTTGGTCTTAATTCTACTATTCTAAGTACAAATATTCAAGCACCAATCCAAGCTACATTTATGTCTTTTTCATACATAGATTTTCTTGCATATTTACTTATAGTAACTGCAAGTTGAGAATCGGCTTCTTTTACTTACCATGTAGTCTCCGACTGTAGCTAGTTGCTGCTCCTGCACCAAGGAAAACTCTACACCTACATGTGTTGTAAAACTCTAGTTAAATCTTCCTTGTTATGATTCACTGTGCTTATGTTATGTGTCTTTTGTGTCAGCATTAAGCCAAATATTTCACAATGATGTCATAGCAAGATATGACTACTCAACTTCCTAATGATAATTAATATTTGTAAGAAAGCTTTCACATTATGGTTAAGCATATAATTCCAAAACCATTAGCACTCTCTAGATGAAATCAAGCCATCAAAATCTATACTTTTGCAAAATCATAGGGCTTGAACAATATTACTGTGATAAATGAGATCAATTATAGGACGAGGAAAAGAACACAGTTAACATCATTTTCTAGGAGCAGGGTAGAACATTTTATTTTAGGAATGTGATAGAACACAACACCCTTTAACACTAAAATCGCACCATTTACCTCTTACTTGTTGCGCGCTGCCCACGAACGTGCGCTGCCCCTCTTACCTGCTACGCGTAACAATGAGAAGGATAGAAGAACGTCAACCGAGAAGGAGAGGAAAAGAGGGAAAGACGCTAGTCCATCGGCGATGTGTGTGATTTTATAACGACGGATTGCCAACGGAATAACAAGACCCTTGTGGTTTCCTGTTGGTAATTCCGTCGGTAAAACTGGCTTTTCTTGTAGTGGATCAGATCCTATTATATGTGAACTTATTAACTGAAAAACATTTAATCTGTGATAGTTGAAGAGTTGAGCTTGATTGAAGCAAGACAAATTCAAAAGGAACATGAAGACGAGAAGAGGAGATCTAAAGAAGCAAAGCAAAAAACAGATTGAGGAAGACAAAAGACAAGTTGCTAACCTATAAAAGAAAATATATGAGCTGATGAGAGGAGGAAGCAAAGACTGAGATATATAGTGCCTCTAGCCTCAGCCGAAGAAAACTATGATGCCATAAAGAGCATATGGAAGACAATGGAATATATTATGAATCTAGGACAGGAAGCCAAAGACAATGAGCTACCCTACAGGAAGAAAATTTAGGAAGAGTCACAAAGAAGAGAAGCTCAAAGATTGAAGGATGACGATGCCGGATTAGAAGCTATGGCTGAAAGAATGTCGAAGACTCACAAGATAATTGGCCGGAGTCAGAGGAGGAGAAGCCTGCTCAGAGCCATAGCTCTTGAGAAAAAGCCTAAGATCAAAGACGAGAACGACCTACTATATCCATGGATAGCAGATGGGTTCATTTGGAACTGACGGGTGATTGAGAGCAGACTAAGGTTGAATTCATTAAGATGATTTACTTTTGACAGATCTGGGAAACAACAAGATCATCAAGAATAAGGACGAACTATTCATTGAGTTCATAAGGCACATATTCTTCAAACTGTATATTCCGATCAGGGAACTAGCACTGAAAGTAGACAAAAAGATTAAATACCCTAATGCTAGATTTTTGAAGAAGCTAATTATATGGCAGGATCTTGAGTTCATGATAGATATTGGCAAGGTTGAATCTGAAGTACAAGCCATTTTTTAGAAAATTACACCAATAGAGCAGCTTTTCCTAAGAAAATTCCAAAGCTGAAGCAGATGGTGTACTATGCTTAAGAATTGAAGCCGTATAATGTTGAAGAGGATAGATTCATTTCTAAAAAGAAGGAGCTGAAGAAGACAATTATGATGCATGAAGAGTTTGAGCAGAAGTACCGGATTAAGCCTGAGAGGTTTTAAACTTTGTATTATTATCTGATCTTTCGATGTAATTGATGTTAGAATTTCATGTGCATGTAATCTCTGAATCATCAATGGAAATTTTCTACATATATAACCTGATGACAATAACTCTTTGTCCAGGTTCATTACTTATCATATTAATTATAAGCTAAATATGTAAGCCACATCAAATGACCTACACCATAAACTGCCTTTTAGCCTTACTTCTTGTTTGTGTTGGAGAATTTACCTGAGTCTATTTTCATGTTAGTGTAGGGTTTTGGAATTATCAAACAGGAGGAAATTATTGGGAATAATAAAGTTTTGAACGGTCACAAACCTCTTACTGATAGATGAACTAGTCTATGTATAGGATCAAGTTAGAATTTCGTTTGAATTTCTATAGGTAGACTAATATAGATTAGGCTTAGTTCAGCTTTGCATAGGTAAGCTGAGTCCCAGTCAGGCTGGACTAAACTCAGGTCAGGACACGATCTTCAGTTGGCATTTGACTTTGTTCTGACTAATTAATTTAAAAGGGCAAACTAATTTTCAAACTTGACGAACCAAAAAAAGCCCACGATCAAGGATGAAACTGCGGCGGCCACAGAGTGTAGGTACCAAGCGGCAGAGACGTCCCTAAACCTTTTAAAACCCTAGCTTTCTCTCTATCGAGACCAGGAAACTAATAGTATTATTAAGTATATAGTATTATTAATATATGTATATGTAGGGGGGCTTATATGAAGAACACCCCCTTATTGAGAGAATTAAGAACACTTATACACCATTGATTTAAATAGATGGAAGGTGTAGATCATTTTACAATTTCATTTCTTTTTTGCATTTTTTCTATTCATTTTCCTCCCATTAAGGGTATTTTGGGGTCGAATGTGTATAAGATTATCATTGTCTTTCCCATCTCTCTCTCTCTCTCTCTCTCTCTCTCTCTCTCTCTCCTCGCCAACAACTCGTTCCTTCTTCCACATCCCCTCTCATCTCTCTCTCTCTCTCTCTCTCTAATTCTCTCCCTCTCCTTGCCTAGGAGGTTTGAGCCTAGATAAGGACGTCGATGTAGGCGTTGTTAGGACGCCACGCACGAGAGATGGCGACGTAAGCTTCTGAAATCCGAAACTTGCTCCGTCAAATTTGCCGGAATTTCCATCTAAATCGACGAACTGCAGATCTTCAGATCTAGATCTCCATACACTAGATCTAGATCTCCTTTATTTCTACGTTTTATGTAGATCTTCATACACTAGATCTAGATCTAGATCTAGACTTATAATTAGATGTGAGTATGTACTCTTGCATTTCTATGTTTTATGTTAATTTTTTTGGTCATTTATCGATTTTTCCCTTAATCTCTCTCCTTTCTCACTTTCTCTTCGTTCTCCCTCTTTTGTGATGAATTAAATGGTGTGATTCAATGAATGCGCATATAAATAACACATAATGTGCATATAAAGAGCACATAAAGTGCATATAAAAGTATTTAGGGGAATGCATATAAAGATCTTCATACACTAGATCTAGATCTAGATCTAGACTTATAATGAGATGTCAGTATGCACTCTTGTATTTCTATGTTTTATGTTAATTTTCGGGGCATTTATCGACCTCAACCTTAATCTCGCTCCTTTCTCACTTTCTCTTCGCTCTCCCTCGTCTGTGATGAATTAAGCGGCGTGATTCAATAAATGTGCATATAAATAACACATAATGTGCATATAAAAAGAGCACATAAAGTGCATATAAAAGTATACTTATAAGGTACCTAAAAATGTGTATATAAAATACACATAAAGTGCATATAGAATACAATACAAGTGCATAGCTAAACTTGAAAAAATAACAAGAATCGAGCGACGAATTCTTCATTTTACTTTTCGAGCTGGAAATACGAACATGAATGCAGTAGATGAAAAACTCCGCGAATTCGTAGTTGCTGGTGGATCTTACAATAATTAGGGTTGAGGAAGAAGAGAAAAAAGAGAGAATAGTTTGTGAAAAAAATATAACAAGCAAAATTACCTCCCTACCCTAAATGACTTATTTTACAACACAAAATCCTTCTCCTTCAACATTAAATCCAAGCCACACATCACACAAATGGAGGGATATATCTTGTTCTCATTTCTCTCATTAAGGAGGTGTTCTCAATTTATCCCCCTCCTATATATATATAGAATATATAAATATATTATTACATTAATTAAAACATAAATTATAATTAATTATTTAAACTTAAATACTCCCTCCGTCCCATTAGTAATGTCTTGTATTCTCGAAATGGGTGTCCCATTAGTAGTGTCTTGTTTATAAAAGTAGTAAAGAATTTGTGGCCACAAAATAAATTACCCAAAAGTCAAACAACATACACCACACAATATTATTTGAATTATGATAACTTTTAATATTATAAATTATCTTTAATTATAAAACATGTAAATATAGTATTACATTAATTAAAGTTTAAATTATAACCCATTATTTAAACTTAAGTATTAATCTAATAAAGATTATTTATTTGAATTATGATAATATTTATATTATTTAATATTATAAATTATTTTTAAATATAAAACATATAAATATAGTATTACAGTAGTTAAACCTTAAATTATAAATAACTTATTTAAATTTAAGTATTGATCTAATAAAGATTATTTATTTGAATTATGATAGTTTTTTACATTATTTAATATTATAAATTATTTTTAAATTATATGTTATAATGTGTATTTATAGATTTTTAATTATTATTATTATTATTATTATTATTATTATTATTATTATTATTTTTAAAAGTATAGAAATTTATAATTAATATTGTTGGGTATGAGATTCAACATAATAAGATTTGAAGATCTCAAAACCCCTAGCTGAATGATGAACCTAATAATATAATAGCTTAGTTGAGTTCAATATGTTAAAAACTCAATAGCCTAATTAGAGTTCAGTAGCTGATAAGTTCAGTAGAACATCCTTTCTCAGCCGGAAGAACTCAACACTAAGGAATTCAATTGGGTGTTTTAGAATCCACTGAATCAGTTTAGAAAATCGAGCTAATCACTGAATATCTCAGAATGTCAGTAGAAGACAACTCAGTAAAAGCGTCCGAGGAATTTGAGGAAGTCAACTTAGTACCCGCACTGAAGTTTGAACAAACCTCACCAACTCTCTAATCTCGACCAATGAGGAGTTGTCAGCACTGTACCTACTCTGACACAAAGCTGCTCCTTAGAATGAAAAAGAGAAATCCCTACAATGACATTCAAAACTCAAGCTGACTGTTTTCTTGTCGTTTTCGACACGTGTCTAGACCTTTTCCAACGGATCTATTCATGAATAGAGACTATAAATAGAGAAGAGTCTTCGTGCAAGAAGAAGACGGGGAACCAAACACATTCAAGTATTCAAACGCTCTAGCGACCAAAAAGTCTACACAGCGAAGAACTCATACACAGAGAGATATAATTAGTTCTTCATTCTAGAAATCTATTATTCCCATTCTCTATTCTAAGCAATTTTTGTAATATCTTATACTTAGAAAATTCGAAGGAGTTCAGCTTATTGAACTGTTCTTATTATAAAAACTCCTTCTTAGTTGGAGAAAATCAAACCTTGTGTTTGAAATTGTAAAGTCGCTAAAACTATAACTAGAGTATATGTCCAGCGTACAGATCGACTGAGACTTGCTTAGCATAAGTAATCAAGAACTCCTACTTCGTTCAGGACAACGGAAGTAGGATCAAGCGTATCCGAACCACTTTAAAAATTGCTTGTGTTGATTTACTGTTTCATTGATTAATTGTTCATATTGCATACAACTATCTTTAAAAATCACACTCAGCTAAAACGTGTTTTCAAATCGAGATGAAAATTATTTTGGGCCTACACTTCTGCAATCTATCTTATGCTGAATTATTGTTCACTGACTGAAGTCAGTAGATAGGACTCAATAGACAGATACCTTCTGCCCACGCGATCGAGAAAACTTAATTGGCTAACTGATTTGTTCAGTAGCACAATTCAGTAGATACTGACTTTCGCGTTTGAGTTGAAATTTGCATTTAAGTGTATTCACCCTTCCCCCTCCCCCCTCTACCCCTGAAGGCTCATCTCTGGACCAACAAATAATATACATATCTAGGTAAAGGACAACGATTGCTAAAACTTTTGTCTATGATTGAAGTTTTAACTACAACAACGGTTAAATGACAACGGTTTTCAGAACCGTTGTCTATGAGAGCGCATCTTTGCACATACGACAATGGGTCAATGACAACGGTTGTTAAAAACTGTTGATATTAGTGCACATTCTGCTACTGATGTGAAGCGATCGGAAGATGGGAAGAGATTTAATGTTCGACGAGGGCGAGAGAAGATCGACGTAGCGGCATGGCGTGGCGTTGGATGTGCATGGCGATAGAAAGAGAAGATTTGGCAAGATCAAGGAAGATATGGAAAGAAAGATTTTCAAGATAGGGCAAGATATATTTCGTTCCTTTTTATTATTGTTTCTATAGTTGATTATAATATTTTTGGTATGTTTTTGTGGGTATCCATCCTTATAAAAAGGATGAGAACTCTTAGAATTGGGGACGTTTGTTTTGGATTTGGAATAGGGCAAGACTTTGAGTCTTGAGGGCGGAACTTCGGTTTCGTAGGATCGCGTCTATTGTTTCGTTTCTGATTTTCTGATTTCATTTTTGATATTCCAAGTTTTGTCTTTTATTTGAGCTCGGCTAAATGTTCTTACAAACCCTTCGGCAGCTTTCATAAATTGAAATAAAGAACTTCACTTATTTGTCTTCTAATTGTCTTTTATTCAAGTTTTGTCTTATATTTGAGGTGGCTAATTGCTTTTCTTTTGGGATTGAACTCACGTATTGGATCAGTTTGTAATTCAAGTTCGTTATTTCAATTTGATAAGAGGATTCGTTCTTTGACTTTATTATTCAGTTCAGATTTAGCCATCGGCTGCTACACCAAATCCGTCGTCGCCTTTATCAATTCCGAAATCAATAATCGTGTTGCATCAATTGGTCCGACCTGCCGGATCTGACGGTGTACGATTTCAAACGAGAGCCAGTCGAAATTTGCAATCAAATTCATGGCGAAGTGTATAATGACCAATGAGCAATTCATGGGGTGGGAGAATGCCCGAGATCCAGATAGGCCTAAAAATGATAAAGCAGCTATTATCTCGAATATGATTCAAATGATTGACCTCTCAAATTGAAAGATCAAACTCCGAATATGTTGCACCTAGTGAGGAGTCCCGTGAGCTGATCCAGGAGAAGAATGATTTAAGAGAAGAAAATACATATCTTAAAACTGATATCGAGAACCTTCATGGGCAGAACTTGCTGAGAGTTAAGACCGTGGACCCATGGGCTGGAATGGACCACTCTATTATGATGCATCCACTACCGATTCCTTCGCGAAATTGGGAGGATATTTCAATGGATTTCATTTTCGGTCTTCCGTCACCAAAGGGAAATTCTTGTGTTTTGGTTGTGGTGGATAGACTGCCAAAGTATGGACTTGTTATCCCACGCCGTACTCTGATCACGGCTCGTCGCGTGGCTACTCGATTTGAGTTGTCCTATGGACGGCCGCCGCCTAGAGGGATGAGGCATTTGTCAGAGGAATGCCGCATGGCCGCGGTCTCGGACGTAGTATTGTCACGGGATAAATTTGAGAAGCAATTACGGGTGAATTTAGAACGGGCGCAGGATCGAATGCGGAGAATGCGGAATCAAGCAAATAAAAGTCGCCGTGGAGTGAAATTTAGGGTGGAGGATCATTCGGTGGAGCCTACGTTGCCGAAATCACTAGATTTTGAATTCGGTGACGTCTTGGATCCGGAGAAAGTGTTGTGCATGCGTGATAATGTGTCTTCTCATGGTCGGGTCCGAGAGGTGTTAGTTCATTGGAAAGATCGAGGAGAAGAAGAGTCTGCGTGGGTGGAATTAGAGGAGTTACGCAATCAGTTTTCGGATTTCCGCCTTGAGGACAAGGCTGTTTTTGAGGGGGAGGAAGTTGATGTGAAGCGATCGGAAGATGGGAAGAGATTTAATGTTCGACGAGGGCGAGAGAAGATCGACGTAGCGGCATGGCGTGGCGTTGGATGTGCATGGCGATAGAAAGAGAAGATTTGGCAAGATCAAGGAAGATATGGAAAGAAAGATTTTCAAGATAGGGCAAGATATATTTCGTTCCTTTTTATTATTGTTTCTATAGTTGATTATAATATTTTTGGTATGTTTTTGTGGGTATCCATCCTTATAAAAAGGATGAGAACTCTTAGAATTGGGGACGTTTGTTTTGGATTTGGAATAGGGCAAGACTTTGAGTCTTGAGGGCGGAACTTCGGTTTCGTAGGATCGCGTCTATTGTTTCGTTTCTGATTTTCTGATTTCATTTTTGATATTCCAAGTTTTGTCTTTTATTTGAGCTCGGCTAAATGTTCTTACAAACCCTTCGGCAGCTTTCATAAATTGAAATAAAGAACTTCACTTATTTGTCTTCTAATTGTCTTTTATTCAAGTTTTGTCTTATATTTGAGTCGGCTAATTGCTTTTCTTTTGGGATTGAACTCACGTATTGGATCAATTTGTAATTCAAGTTCGTTATTTCAATTTGATAAGAGGATTCGTTCTTTGACTTTATTATTCAGTTCAGATTTAGCCATCGGCGGCTACACCAAATCCGTCGTCGCCTTTATCAATTCCGAAATCAATAATCGTGTTGCATCAGCTACGACAATGCATAAACGACAACGGTAAGCAAAACCGTTGTCTATAAGCGTCTTTTTGGACATACAACAATGGGTATATGACAATGGTTATAAAAAATTGTTGTCTATGAGCGCACTTTTCATATATAAGACAACGGTTTTAGCTACGACAATGGTTTTTCGAGCTATCGTGGGCCAAATTTGTAGTTGTCTAACTAATTGATGTACGAGGTACTGGGCCCGAAATTCAAAGACGATGGTCAACGAGACACCCAACTACCAAATCAATATTGACCAATGGTAGAGCACCAAGTAGGCCCTAATTTGAGAGGAACAAAGTAGTACCATGTTGACTTGCAGAAAGCATGCTGCAGAAAGTGATGCGTCCTTGAAGCCAATTATGTTCAAGACCGTTGAGAGCAAAGAGCCAATGAGAAACAAATCTTTGTCCCACGGATCTATTCTCGCTCGCCTACAAATACAGAGGGACTCACACTCTTGAGAGGTTATGAAATTTCAAAGCACTCAATCTCACAACAAAGAACTTGCCTTAAGTCTTTGATACATAAGTGTTCTTTCACATAAATTGCTTCTGTCGACATTCTAAGTGATTTCTCGTTCATATCACATATTTGGAATCAAAAGTATTTCATACTCTTGTTAAGTTGGAAAAAATACGAACCTCATACCTATATTGCTAGTTTGATAAGCTGGCTGATAGTTGTTAGTTTGGTTGATAGATTGATAGATTGATCGCTTGAAAGTTTGTATTGATCTGTTGTTGACAGTCTTCGAGAATCTATTATTAGATATCTGCAGAGGGAGAAAGTGGACGTAGGATCTTGTGAATCCGAACCACTATAACTTGTTGTGTTATTTACTTATTAAGTATTTATCTACTGTCATCTACATAAACTGTTTTTGAAAAACATAGTTTTCCATGAGACTAAACTAATCATTTAGAACATATAACTTGCAGCACAAGAGAATCATTGTTTCGATAAAAAATAATATTTAATTAAATATATTTAATATATCCAGCAGGATCATGACTCCCCGCAAAGATAAACATTATGCTAATTATATTTTTATACATACATTTATATAGGGTTTACCTCCATTCCAAATTCAAACAACCCAACATAATTTGTTCTTGTAGTAAAATTTTTTTTAGGTTTTAATTTAACGAGCAATTACACTATGTGTTGTTGAGAGAATAAATTGAGAAGAGAGAAATAGGTGAGAAAGAAAATAAAGAGAAAGAAGAGAAAGAGAAAGAAGAGAAATATAGTGGATTTTTTTTTTTGTTTTTGATACGTGGAACCCGCAGCCGCTACCTTCGGTGCACACTGGGTAAACCCCGCTCCTTGTGCAGTAGCCTGCAAACCACACAGGAGAGTTCAACCACCCTAGGCTAACCATAGGAGAGTACATATAGTGGATTTTATGTAAGTGTTTGGTATGAGAGAAATAGAGAAGAAATAGAAGATAACATAAATAATGTTATACTCCCTCTGTCCCAATGAGCTGTGCTCGTTTTTCTTTTTAGTTTGTCCCACCCATCTGTTCCTGTTTCCAAAAAAAGCAAATTTTTACACACAATTACTCACTCTCTTTTTATGGAACCCACCACTGCACTCACATCTAACAACTCTCCTTAATCTACGTGCAAAAAAGAAATGAGCACAGCTCAATGGGACGGAGGGAGTACTAGAAAAGACAAAAACATCATTTAAAACAAAAATCTAGAGAAACACTCCCTCCGTCTCATTAATAGTATTTCACTTCCCTTTTTTGGCTTTCCCATTAGAAGTGTCCCATTTTAAAAAAAGGAAAAAAATACATGAACATGAATCAACCACTCAAAAAGTCAAACAATACATACCACAAAACATAATTTTCTAAATAACCAACAATACTTTCTGTCCACTTTCTTCTCACATTATTAAAGTTATATTTGTAATTTACCCACCCAACAATACTTTCTGTCCACTTTCTTCTCACATTTAGAAAGAAAAGGAAATTCATGTGGGTCCATCCCTTTTTCTTCTTTTTCTCTTATTTCCCCTCCTACTAAACTAGGGGTGTTGATCGGGAATCCCAATATTGAATTTCAGGATCTCGATCCCGAAAATAGAAGAAATACCATCCCAAAATCGATCCCATTTCGAGATTCGATAAGTCGGGATTTGGTATGGATTTCGGTATTGGAATCGGTAATGCCGAAAATCCCGCAATTTCTTAAAAAAAAAAAATTAAACTGCTTCTGCTTGGTTTCGAACACGAGCCAATACTACAAACACTTTCTTATTTGCAAGACATTAACCATTATGGTATATTAAATTCTTGTTAATTATCTTTGAATTGTTCCCAAGTGTGGAGTTTAGGCCATGCGAATACTGTGTTCAAGTTATGCAAACTAGAATTCCACTACAAATATAGAATTCCAATATAAATACTAGAATTCCACCACCAATTATCATATCATATCTCTTCATCTTCACATTTTGTGAGTTACATATCTACTGTTCAGTTATACCCATTCAATTCAATTACTTAAAAGCAAGAACTGCTCAGTACTACACGAACTATATACTAAGTCCCCAATCATATGAAACAAAAACCTGTTCTTGGTAGAAAACCCAGCTTGAATCTACAAGACTACAACACAGACTATATGCTAAAGTTCCAATATAATAAAAACCACATTATCAAACAAGAGCAAGCTTCATTATGTACACAGAGAGAGATTATAAAGATTCTTGAAGAATCAAGAACTGGTGGGATTCTCTCTCTTCTAATGACCTTTTTGCAGAGCAAATTGGTAGGTGCAAACTGCAGACTAGAGAAAAAAAACTCACGAGGTTGGGGAGGCTGCTGGCGGGCTGCAGGGGCGGAGGGAGCCGACCGGTGGTAGAGCGGCGCGCCGGCGGAGACAATAGTGCAGAGGCAGAGAGACGGCGCGGAGGGTTCTTATTCTCAGAAGAAGAAAGAAGTCATACTGAGACGGCGCGACGATAGGTATTATTTTATATTTTTTAATTTTTACTTTTTTTTTCGTTATTTTGGTATTTATCGAATTTGGGATCGATAATCCAAATCCCGATATACTGATAAATACAATATTAATACCGATAACAATAACATATCCCAAAAAACGGTATTTTAATATCCTGACTTTTTGGGTTTGATATTCGATATATCCCGAATACCGATCCCGTTTAAACACCCCTACCTAAAACAACAAAATTTTCTCATTTCTCTTCTAATTCTCTCGTTCCTACTTCCCTCCCCTCAATTCCCTAAAACCAACAAAGACTTAGTCGGAAGATGTTCGTCTCTTTTTGACTTTGATTATGATTGAACAATTCTTCCGTTACTGATATCTACATAAATATGTTCCGACATTTTTTTTCCTATTTCTCAGTGGGCTACTTGGATTATGGGCATTCATCATCATGTTTATCAATTAGTTTGAATTGTTAATGCCTCGGATTGGATTGAGGAAAAGAGAGATTTCTTTTTAAATTGGGGTTTCTGGTTATTGTCCAAAGATTCGTTGCTTATTCGTGGGTAGGAAACATGGAAGGGTTCTGTCATCATCTCTAAGCTGTACTTATCTATGTTGATGTTTTTTGCGAAAGCATTTATTCCCCATTTTTTATTTGAGGGCTTTTTTGCTTCCACCATTCTCGCAGAGATCGGAGTCCATAGTATTGAGGTGAGCCACTTCTCCAATTTATAATTCCTCTGTGCATGGCATCCTGCGTGTTTTATGTATTACAATAGATGGAGGGATCATTAGTTTTTGCAATTCGTCTTGTTCACGTTTTGGCCTCTAACTATACTTTTTTTTACTGGTTTATACGACTGTGGAATAATATATTTACTAGTTCGGCTCCGAGATAATTTCTGGGGATATATTGCATTTTTCTCTGTTTTCCCATAGTTTCTGATTTCGATTCATACTGAGTATTGATTACATTTGGTTCTGTAGTATGCTACATCTAAGTAGTTTCTCATATAAGTGAATTAAAACTTGAAGGGTTTCGAGAATATGCACCTGGATATACTTTTGGAATATATTCAATCCTTCCACAGTTTGGTTTTTCACTCCCCTTTCTATCATTCTTTAGAACATCCAACAAGTAAATGAATATATGAACTCAAATTGTTGAGGAAAGTGCAAATTAAAAACTTTTTTGTTTTCTTTTTTGTTTTTTTGCTACTTGATAGATAGATTTCGTAGCCTGGAATTGAATCTGAAATCACAAGCAGCTTAACTCGAATTATGGAATTATTTGTTATTTCCAATGCAACTCTAGTGGACACAACCAAAAGAAGCGGTTGCAGGCTTAATATTGTCATTTTTGTCCTATAAATTGTTCTGTAAACTCATCAAGAACATCCTATATGACAAGAGCGCACCAATCAGTAGCCAAAGCTAGAATTAGTCCCCCTCACCATGACCAGCCAACAGTTACAAGAAGAAATCTGCCTCTTTCCTCTGGAAAACAAAATCAAATCGCCAATCACAATCTCTTCTCCTCCTCTCTCACCCATGCAGCAGCTCTCGGTTTGAATCTCTCATCTCTAATCAGGCAACAACCACAACATCAAAATATAAACTTTCTTTTATTTATATGCATGCTTAATATATAGGAAATGAAAAATGTCCAAATACTTATTGATGAGGAATTTGATGACGAAGATAATTTGAAGGAGGATAAATTGAGAGTGATGATGGAGATGGCTTCTTGGACATGATTTGAGTTGGATGGAGATTACTTCTTTGGCTTTGAACTGTATGATTTTAAGACTTTGAGCTTTAATCATTAGTGTTTATGATCTATGTAATCAAGTAGAAAGACACATATGTATAGTCAGAGTAGAGACTAGGGTTACAATTTTAACCTAATACTAAGTCTATTTAAATATTTAAAAATGTCTATAAAGAAATATAAATATGATAAACGCTTCAGTACTACACCTTAAGCTAGATGATATATATCAATCATATCCATCATGTCACAAAGTTTTGAGACTGGTCTTCCTCCTATGGTCTAGTAACCTATAACATTAGAGCCGAAAGTGCAGAGAAGATGTGGTCGAAAGAACGGAGCAAGTATGCAGCAGGTGCAATTGCAGTGGCATAAAACGTAAGTAGCAATAGAAACCAAACTCAGGTAGTGGTAGAACAGCAGTAGGTGCGGTTGCAGTGACTAAGGTAAATGCAACGGCACGGAGCAAAAGTAGTAGAAACCGAGCAAAGTCGGTGGAACAATTAGCAGCCGCTGATTAGGGTAGAACAGCACCGAGCTGCGACGACGCACAGCATCCAGCGATTGTTCAATTTGAACTTGGCTAGAGCAAGATTCGTTCTCTGCGATACCCATGTGAAAGAGTGCAATGTGTAATCTACATAGTCAAGCACAAAGAGGACCATATATAGTGGGACTAGAGATTAGAGTTAATATCTTAACCTTTTACAAAGTTTTATCTAAATAAATAAATATTATCTATAAAATATAAATTCATACAAATAAATATAAGTATGGATATATGATAAACTCTTCAACACTGAACTTTGTGATGAATTCGTTAGGGTTTGAACTAGGGAACTTGTCTTATTTGTTGTGACTTTTATGATTTATGAGCAATGCTATGAACTAGTAATTACGTTTATTCCTATTGCTGTGAAGCTTATGCGTCAATTAGCCTCAAGGCTTATGCCTCGTGGTGCTATAGGATAACACCTTGAGGCTTATTTCTGTTTTTTAATACGATGCAACTTTGAGGACAACAGTGGTTTAAGCAAGTGGCCGAGCACTGGTTATGTTTATTGCTGATTATTATGTCAAGCAAGTTCATAACTCTTAACTGGAAAGTAATATATTGGGTCCAGTCTGTATCGTACTTGATATAGCAGTTTCTTGATGCAGATTACGGCTTTGTTGAATGGGCTGGTTTAACAAAATTTTCAAAGGTTCAGACCATAAAGTTTCAGAGGGGCAATATGATTGGAGATATGAAGCTGAACCAGTGGAAAATAACCCTTCTACTTCTTGGGTAATTATTTATGATATATATATTTTTTTAATCAATTTTACTGGATGTTTTTTCCAGATGTTCTTCTGTTTCCCCTATGTTTTCACCCTTTTAAAGATTTTTATGCCTAATAGGAAGACCTGGAATATGGTTTATGGAGTTTCATATACGAGAATGTTATGTAGACATTTTGTTGGGTATATTATAGTCTATTTCTGCATATGCGATCAATTGTGCACCCCATATAATTTAGACTAAATGATTTATGGTGTCATGACTGACAAGTGACAATATAATCTCAATTTCGCAAGTTCAACTAGAATTCTGCAGAACTTAAGGGTATGTGCCAATTCATATCTGGTAAATATTTTAATTGTGCATAATGTGCGTGTCTAAGCCTAATCTAACAGGCTGTGAGATTAAGTGGATCACTTTCACGTCATTTATATTTTTGAGAATTCTGTCCCTGGTTGTGGCATGAACTTGCATATTATTATTATTTTTTTTGAGGAAAAACTTATTCTTAGAAGAAAATGGTACAGGACTCATGGTCAGAGGTGGAAGACATTGACCGTGCTATTGCATTATCTCTTTCAGAAGATCAGGGAGGAACCACTGTTATTGGTGAGTGCCTTCATAATATTTATCTCTTATGCAGATCATGGACTGTGCTATTGCATCGTTTATGTAATTATTAGTTATGAAAAAAACCCGAGTGAATGTCCAAAGTAACACTATCAAAAAAAAAAAAAAAAATGAAATCCCTAAATAACACTATCTCAAAAGTACTTCTCAAACTAATCTAATTTTTGACACATCATACTATTTTGCCACATATATTGCAATATGCCAACGAATTAGTTTGACTCCCACAAACACAGCTAATTCTCGGACGTTGACTCCGGTGACAATCATGGTCACTTCTTGCACAGCAGCATCAGACTAACTAGTCTAATACTAGACTCCAATTTGATCAAACAACCTGAATTCTCCCCAGTTCGCAGAGCAGCCCTCTTGGTTCCGATAAAAGTTGAGGAAGTATTCCAAACAAGAGTTTCCTCAAAGACAATTTTTACCGGCCAATTCGACTCCAAAGTCAACAAAAAGAATCTCGATGTGCAATTGGGTTGCAATTGGAGGGCTGCAATGAGAAAGCAGTAGGTGAAAACTTGAAGAATTATTCCACCTTTGGATTGGAATATGTTGATATTGTTAGTGGGACTGTGTGGAAAATGGCGGAGGCCATTAATATCTCTCAGGATCAGAAGGTCTATCATTATATAGACTAGATGTACAATGAACCTACACTAGATTACATGCAATGAATCTCTACATAATTACCTTATAATCAATAATGAATGCAGATATATTATAATGATAAATGACAATGATAAATGAAAATGCTGAAGATATGGTATTAATAAATGCATATATCTTCTGCCATCATTAGCCATGAACAAATATCAAGACATCTCTTTAACATCCCCCCCTCAAATTGATGTGGTCTGTCAATTTGTTTGTCAGAAAATTATGCCGTTGACGAGTCAAAGCCTTTGTAAAAATATTTACCACTTGAAGGTTGCAAGTCACGTGTGGAAGAGAAATAACTTGAGTCTCAAAGGCTTCACGAATCAAATGACAGTCCACCTCAATGTGCTTAGTGCGTTCATGGAAGATAGGATTAACAGTAATATGAATAGCACAAATATTATCAGCATGTAGTGAAGTAGGACCACTTAAAGGAAAACCAAGCTCTACTAGAAGACCACGAAGCCAATGTGTCTCTGCACAAGCATGAGACAGAGCCCTATATTCTGACTCAGTAGAGGACTTAGAAACTTTATCTTTGATAGGGAGTGTTCGGATGAGGCGGAAGATGGTATTGCGGAAGAGGGTGATGAGGGCTCGACAAATACGTCTTCAAACGCGGATAATCGGTTCAAGCGAGTCTATGTGCGCAGAGGACGAGAAGAGGCTAGATCAACGTAAAGGCGTGGGCTGCATGCATGCATGGCGACGAAGGCAGATCTTATTTTATCTTAGGGTTTATATTTTATCTTTGGTATTTTAGTTATCTTTGGTATCTTTTTTTATCCTTTTTTATTTGAACTCTTGTAGGCTTCCATCCTATAAATATAGGATGAGGGCTTAGGTTTTGGGTATCTCGGATTTGGAAGAACAAACTGGCAAGGACTCGTTCCTTGAATTTGGGCGGAACCTCCTAGGGTTTCGTTGGGACGTGTCCTAGTCGAACTAGGGTTATGTAGGGATTCAATTTTAATTCAAGTCTTTTCTTTTTCCGTATTGAATTCGTGCTGAGATTTTTGGTTTTATATTCCTACTCAATCGAAGCGATAATCCATAAACACAATCAATTATCTTGTTTGCACCAATTTGGTCCGACCTGCTGGATCCGACGTGTATGGTAGAGACGAGAGCCAGCAAAACGACGACGCCAACGATGGAGACTCGTGTCGCCGCTCTGGAAGGCAAACTCAAAATTCTCACGACCACCGCGGCTAAAACCGGGGCGGCCCTAAATCAAATTCAAGCTCAATTGGAAACATTGTTGACGAAAGAAATCCAACGGCCCGTCGGGCACGACCCCGGACCTTCGTTACCGCCGCCTTTACCCGTTTTTAACGGCGATGATCCGCTTGGCTGGATTTCAAGGGTTAATCACCATTTTGAGTTATACGGTAGTTCGACTGAACAAAAACGACAACTTCTCGGCGTGGCAATGGAGGGGCCAGCGCTTAATTGGTTTGGGTGGTTTACGACGTAGAATGCAGAATATACGTGGCCAGGGTTTTCTCGCGCGTTAGCGGAGCGTTTTGATGAAGATTGTGAGGGTAGTGCTTTCGCGAAATTGGCCGGTTTGAAACAGTTGGGAACGGTGTCCGAATATATCGATCAATTTACACATCTTACCAATCAAGTCAAAACTGTACCCAAGGAGAATATTCTTAGTCTATTTATCATGGGTTTACAGGAACAAATACGAGATCAAGTATGGTTTATTGAACCTACGGATTTCTCGGTTGCTATGAAACTAGCACGTAAGGCGGAGATAACCGTTCGCAATAGCTCTCGGCCGACTGGAGGGCAGCGCGACTCATGGGCACCTCGGAAGGTGTCGCTGCAGTATAATCGGCCCACGGCCTCTACGGCCCCTTTGGCTTTGCCACCGCCGTCTGCGGCTGCGACGGCGCCACCACGGACTGGGGCTACCCGTGTTCCATTTCGAAGGATGACAGACTCGGAGAGGGAGGAATTACGTAGGAAGGGTTTGTGTTATAAATGTAAGCTGCCGTATCATCCTACTAACCATGTTTGTGTTGAAAAAAATTTAAGAGTTCTGCTGGTGGATGAAGACGATACCGATCACTTGGAATTGGAGGAGGTTGTTTTGGCAGAGACCGGTTCGTATGAGGTTTTGACTCCGGTGGAAGGGGAACGATCAGTGATAAAGCAAGGCGTGATTCTAACTGCCTTGTCGGCCTTCGGGTTGTCGGGTTCGGAAACCCTACGGCTCATTGGCTTGCTTAAGGACCGAGAGGTTATGATTTTAGTGGATAGCGGGGCATCACATAATTTTCTGTCCCACACACTCGCAGCCGAATTAGGGTTTCTGACGGATACTACTAAGATTTTTCCGGTAAAGGTAGGCGATGGTCATCGAGTGTTTTCGGAGGGTTTATGTAAGGGAGTTATGGTTCAGTTTGAACCCGGGAGTATCACGGTTGACTGTCACTTGTTTCCTCTTAGTGGCGTAGATATGATACTTGGCATTGCGTGGTTGAAAACGCTTGGGGAATTACGCGTGAATTATGAGCGTTTGTACCTTATGCTCGAGCTCAATGGGCGTCTTGTCCAATTACGAGGGGATGGATCGAACTTGCGGGCGCCAGCTACTATTAAGGAGTTGCAAAAATGGGAGGATGTCGAGTTAGCGGCCTTTGTGTGTGATATGGCGGATAGTTGGTTGTTGGAGGGGCAAGTTGAATCAGGTTCGGAACACACGCCGCTTGATGCGATTCTGAATAGGTTTCCGGAAGTCTTCGCCGAGCCACGCTGTTTGCCACCCGATCGGGGCGTGGAGCATGCTATTCCGCTGAAGCCGGGGGTAGGAGCGATCATGGTCCGACCATATCGATATAATTATCTGCAAAAAGACGAAATGGAACGGTTAGTGGCCGATATGTTAGCTGTCGAATTGTGCAACCAAGTTATAGTCCGTTCTCTAGTCCGGTACTTCTAGTGAAAAAGAAAGATGGTAGCTGGAGGTTTTGTGTAGATTACCGAGAGTTGAATAAAGCAACTATTCTCGACTAGTACCCTATTCCATTGATACAGGAATTGTTGGATGAATTGGCGGGAGCGAAGGTATTCTCCAAGATTGATTTACGTGCAGGATACCATCAAATTAGGATGAAGGAATCGGATATTTCTAAGACGGCTTTTCGAACCCACAACGGACATTATGAATTTTTGGTCATGCCTTTTGGCTTAACTAATGCGCCGGCTACGTTCCAATCCGCTATGAATGATTTATTTCGACCATATCTACGTAAAAGCGTCTTGGTTTTTTTTGATGATATTTTGGTCTATAGTTCGTCATGGAGCGATCATATGGAGCATTTAGGACTCGTATTGGAGAAACTTTGGCAACATGAGTTTTATGCCAACAGAAAAAAATGCACGTTTGGAGCTACACAAGTTGATTATTTAGGGCATTTGATTTCTGCAGAGGGTGTGGCGATGGATCCTGCTAAGGTCCGATCGGTTCTAGATTGGCCAACGCCGAAATCGCTAAAAGTCGTCCGGGGATTTTTAGGGTTAACCGGCTATTATCGGAGGTTTATCAAGGGTTATGGAATTTTGGCTAAGCCTTTGATGACTTTGCTTCAAAAAGACGGAATGACCGAAAAATTTCGGTGGGCAGAGGAAGCAGAGACGGCATTTCGTGTGTTGAAGGAAGCAATTACTTCAGCTCCGGTTCTATGGTTACCGGATTTTTCCAAGACTTTCGTCATTGAGTGCGACGCGTCTAATGCCGGAATTGGAGCGGTCTTGATGCAAGACAAACATCCTATGGCATATTATTGCAAGGGATTTAGAGCGGAGAACACTATCACTTCGGCATATGAAAAGGAGTTAATGAGCCTTGTTCTCGCTATCTAACATTAGAGGCCTTATTTGATTGGTCGAAGGTTTCTGGTTAGAACTGATCATCATAGTCTCAAACATTTGCTTACTCCAAGGGTTGCCACTCCGGCTCAACAAGTTTGGGTAGCCAAGTTGTTAGGTTACGATTTTGCAATTGAGTTCAAGACTGGAGTTTCTAACCGGGCGGCCAATGCATTATCTCGATGCCATGAGGAGACCGAGACCAAAGAAGGGTCGTTTTTTGCATTAAGTAGATCAATGTGGGATAATTTACCCGATATTATTCAAGAACAACATGATCCGATCTTGAGGGAGATTGTGTTAGCCGTCCAAAGTGACTTATCTTATCGGCCTCACTATTCTGTCATGGGAGATCGCCTACTTCACAAGGGCCGATTGGTTTTAACAGCAACGTCGCGTTGGATTCCTATCTTATTGCATGAGTTCCATAACACACCGTCTGGGGGTCATGCCGGAGTGTTACGCACTTATCGACGGATCGCTTCTAGCGTATATTGGAAGGGGATGTTTGCAACGGTTCGGAATTATGTTCTTAGTTGTATGACGTGTCAACGTGCAAAATATGAAGCGCAATCTCCGGCCGGCTTAATACAGCCGTTACCAATTCCGGACCGTATTTGGGAGGATATCTCTATGGATTTTATTACGGGGCTTCCAAATTCAATAGGATATTCCTGTATTTTGGTGGTGGTTGATAGATTGTCGAAGTACGGTCATTTTATTCCGTTGAAGACTCCGATCACGGCGCGGCATGTAGCTGTTCATTTTGTGGACTCGGTGGTGAAGTTGCATGGGATTCCCGGATCGATCGTAAGTGATAGAGATCCTTTGTTTGTGAGTTCTTTTTGGTGGGAGTTGTTTAAAGCGCAAGGTATTAAACTCAAATTTAGCACAACTTATCATCCGGAAACGGATCGTCAAACGGAGGTTCTAAATCGGGTTTTAGAAACTTACCTACGTTGTTTTTCGTCGGAACAACCGTCTTGGGCAGAATATTGGTATAATACGTCTTTTCAAACGCCGGCGCGAACGACACCGTTGGAGATGGTATACGGACGACAACCGCCCACCTTGCTACGTCATTTACCGGAAGAATGTAGGGTGGCGGCGGTGTCCGAAATGCTACAGTCACGTGATGAACTATTGGGACAATTGCGGGAAAATTTGGCAAAGGCGCAAGAGCGAATGCGTACGCAAGCGAATAGGCATAGACGGGAGGTGGAATTTCGCGAAGGTGATCAGGTATTTTTAAAGATACGACCGCATCGTCAACGGTCTATGGCCAAACAACCGCACTCAAAATTGGCTATAAAATTTTATGGACCCTTCTCGGTGGTGAGACGAGTGGGGGCGGTCGCATATGAATTACGATTACCGGCCGGAAGTCGAATTCATCCAGTGTTCCATGTCAGTCAATTAAAAAAGGTAATTGGTGATCATCCGGTAGAGTTTACACTGCCGGCAATTTTGGAGTGTGAGGTCGGTGATATATTTGATCCGGAAGAGGTGTTACGGACGAGGGAAATAACAACACCGAAAGGGCGAGTGCGGGAGTTACTAGTGCGCTGGAAGAACCGAGAGAAGGAGGATTCTACGTGGGTTGCAATGGAGGATTTTGTTCGACAATTTCCGAGTTTTCGCCTTGAGGACAAGGCCGATTTTTAGGGGGAGGAAGTTGATAGGGAGTGTTCGGATGAGGCGGAAGATGGTATTGCGGAAGAGGGTGATGAGGGCTCGGTAAATACGTCGTCAAACGCGGATAATCGGTTCAAGCAAGTCTATGTGCGCAGAGGACGAGAAGAGGCTAGATCAACGTAAAGGCGTGGGCTGCATGCATGCATGGCGACGAAGGCAGATCTTCTTTTATCTTAGGGTTTATATTTTATCTTTGGTATTTTAGTTATCTTTGGTATCTTTTTTTATCCTTTTTTATTTGAACTCTTGTAGGCTTCCATCCTATAAATATAGGATGAGGGCTTAGGTTTTGGGTATCTCGCATTTGGAAGAACAAACTGGCAAGGACTCGTTCCTTGAATTTGGGCGGAACCTCCTACGGTTTCGTTGCGACGTGTCCTAGTCGAACTAGGGTTACGTAGGGATTCAATTTTAATTCAAGTCTTTTCTTTTTCCGTATTGAATTCGTGCTGAGATTTTTGGTTTTATATTCCTACTCAATCGAAGCGATAATCCATAAACACAATCAATTATCTTGTTTGCACCAATCTTCTTTCTTGCTTTTCCAAGAAATAAGAGCCTTCCCGAGAAGCATGAACCATCCGGTTGTGGAATGTCTGATATCACTACACCCGGCATAATCAACGTCACTATAGGCTGAAAGGTCAAGTGAATTACCAGACAGATAGTAGAGGTCAGGCATAGTTGTACCATGAACATAGCGAATGTTACGGCGTACAACAGCCATTTACATGCCTAGGAGAAGCCATAAATTGACTGACTTGCTGTACAACATAAGATATATCAGGCCTAGTGATGCTAAGATGCACTAGACTCCCAACAAGAGTACGTTATGCTGCAGGGTTAGATAAGAGTTCACCTTCTTTGGGCAACTTAAGATTAAGTTCAATAGGAGTTTCAAGGGGTGTAGAATCTTGAAGCCCAGCAGCAGCCACATAGTCCTGAGCATACTAGGTTTGAGAGAGGAAAATACCTTGCGAACTAGTAGCAACTTGAAGACGAAGAAAATAGGTAAGAGAATCTTAATCCTGCATATGGAAAGAATCTTGTAAATGCTGTTTCAACTGAGAAAGTAAGGATGAATATCTCCCGTGACAACAATGTCATCAACATACACTAACAGATAACAATACCGGCCTCAGATTTGCATAGAAACAAGGATGCATCATACTTGCTTTTGACAAAATTAAACTTTAGAAGAGTGGAGGCAAATTTCTATAGCATGCATGTGGTGCTTGTTTCAAACCAGCTTGCTTCAAAACATATCGAGAACGACTTAGTTTACAAACAATAGATGTGGGAGTATAGAATAGCGCGAGGGCACATATAAACAGTTTCCTTGAGATCTCCGTGAAGAAAAGCATTCTTCACATCCATTTGGTGCAAATGCCAATTTTAAGAAGCAACAATAGCCAAAACTGTACGAATAGTAGTGTTTTTGGCTACCGTTCCAAAAGTCTCTTCATAATTGATTCCATACTCTTGATGATTACCAAGGGCTACTAGGCGAGCCTTGTATCTATCCAAATTGCCATCAAATTTCACTTTAATAGAGTATACCCACTTACATCCTAGGGGAGTCACACCAGGAGGATAGTCCACCACATCCCAAGTCTTACTAGATTCAAGAGCACATAAATTCCTCATGCATTGCTTGCTGCCAACATTTCTCTTTAACGGGAATAGAAGATATAGTTGCAGAAAGTGCAGTAGTATCACTTGCCAAATTTGACGAAAAAATTGTATCTATCTCTACGACGAGTAACTCAAGAAGATTGGCGAACATAAACTGGATCAGGAGGCAAGGCGGTGACCGGAGGAGGCGGCAACTGAGGTCTATGTTGATACACCAACCGGGGCTGAAACAGTTCAACTGGACTATTGGAAGTATCATCAAACGAAGGTAAGAAAACAATAGAAGATTCAGGAGATGGAGAAATTGGAAAAAAAAAACGACAAGTTTTGCCAAAAAAAAAAAAATTCTCGAAATGCGAACTCGATTATATGTCGGGTCAAAACAAAGATATCCTTTTTGAGTTGGACTATACCCAAGAAAAGCACAACGCCACAGATTGGGGGAGACAACTTATGTCTTTCAGCCGGAGGAAGATGTACAAAACAAACACATCTTCTGGTGGCTAGCTGATATATGAACGTGAAAAATTGGATGCCTTCCATTGACTGTAGACAATTAATTATCTTTACTTGTACGCTGGTTCAACTTTTTAATTGTATTTAATTGTCTGTTCTCGACCCAAGATGTAGTTAATTGTCTTGGTACTTAATATTCCTTGTTGCTCGAAGTTGGCTTCTTTGATGTGTGTGGTTAGTAAAACTATATTTGCACATAACACCAACATACAAATTTTCTCTGTTTTGGTACCTGCACTATCTTATCTTCTTCTATAGTTTCTTTTCTTATTATACCATTTATTTGTACCAGTTTAATTAAGTAAATTTCTGGATGGATAGATAGTGAACCGCAACTGGAGGAAGATGAACTACTTGCTAGGGCTATCCAGGAGAGTTTGAATGTTGAATCTCCAGCACAGTCAGGGACTCCAAGTGAAAGTGGTATGGCAAATGGATATGGATATGGGCATGGAAATGGTAATGGACATGGAAGTGATTCCCTTTACCAACCTATATCTTTTCCTTATTCTATAAGTCTCAGGTAAAATAGATTTTTATACTAAATTTCAAATACACAAATCCTATTTTGTTTGATATAATGTTCATGAACTTGGGTCTCCTATTTTGTTTGATACCTTTCAAAAGGAAAAAAAAGTTTTGATCTTTATGATTGACTTGCATTTCGCTGTTTAAGATTAGGAACTTTTGATTCTTTTCCAGAACTTTAATTTAAAGTCTGGCATTGTGTTTGTTTTACTGACGTTGGTAGTTATCATCTCTTTGATCTTGTGCAACACATGGAGATGTGATTTTAGGCATGTCAGCATCTTTTGCATAACTTAATCTTTCAACTGGCATTGCGTTTTTTATTTACTGATTTTCGTGGTTATCATCTCTTTTATCGTGTGCAACATGTGGACACGTGATTTTAGTTCAGCTTTTCTTTTTCTGTTTTCAAGAACAAGAATTAAGGTCAATGGTCTAATTTTATATAGATCATCCCCCCTTATATTGTTTGTTTTATTATGCATTCAATCATTTACTCTAGATACTGTTATGGACATAATTTTCCATATACCAAGAGTAAATATCGTTCCATTTTAATACGATTATGCACAAATTTATGTTTTTACGTGATTCTGAGGAAAAGTTTTCAAACTGACGAATATGCAAAACTTTACTATTCTGTACATTCTGCATCTCTAGTATTATCATTTGTGTCGAGAAACCAAATAAATGAATTTAGAATGTCGATGCTTAGAATTCTTCTTTTTTGTTTCAAAAATTCCGGCGACCTTGATTTTGTCCATGAACTTCTATGTTTTCTTTGATCCAAGATTACAGGATAAAGTTTATCTAATTGTGGTTGATAATCTTATTTGCATTTGTTGTGATAGGGTTTGTGCTGGTTGTAACACAGAGATTGGTCATGGAAGATTTTTGAGTTGTATGAGTGCTGTTTGGCATCCTGAATGTTTTAGATGCAATGGGTGCAGTCAACCAATATCTGATTATGAGGTGCGAGTTCTTTTTTCTGTTCTTTACTAGCATATGCTGAATGAGTATCCAATATTATCTTGTCCTTGTTTCCATGCTATTCTTTTCATATACTTTTCTTAAGTAATATTAAGTCATATCTGAACAGTATCAAGTTTGTGGGTCCTTGCATTTTGCTGGGTGATAAATTGGTTTTACACTCCCACTCTAATGTGAAAACGATTCCATAGAACATTATGATGCATTCATTTCATTCATCGGGAAAACATGGGTGGGTGAACCCTCATAGATATCAGGTGCCCACATATATAGAGTCAAAAGAGATATTGAGTCCGAAGGGGAGGGGGGTTTTCTTCGGGGCTCGAGAGATGGAATAGAAAGGGCCCCACAAGTTTTGAATTCGCCGCTGGGGAATTCACACGAAAGGGAACGAGGAATTCTCAACGAAAAAAGTGCTCTCTGAACCGAACGTGAAAGTCGTTTTCCATTAGGCAGTACGTTCCCGTAACTCTACTCTCGACTTGGATTATATATCCAAAGGGGCCCGCTCTCGGCCATTCCACACGCCGCCTAGCGCAGGCGTGGTTATACGAAGTGGATTCTCTCTTTTGTAGTAGATGCCGAACTTCTTTGTGCCCCATTGACTAAGAAGGGGCGGGCGCAACGGCCTACATGGACCCCTTCCTTTCGTTGTTGCCGGCGCTTTCCCGGGCCGAGCCGGAATCTTGTAAAGGGCGTGCAAAGCCCGAAGGCTGCTATCCCAAGCCGGCGAGGATGACAAAAAGAGGGCGCTTTCTCGTGTTGCTCGAAAAAAAGGACCTAAGAGTTGAGCGTCTTCTCTTAGTCTCTTAGGTTTCTTCCTCCCGCGCCCGCCGCCCGGCCCGCGTTACGTTATAGGGGAAGATTAGCAAAGCGGGAAAAGACAGAGGGAGGGGGGAGCAAGCATCTTATTCTCTTCGCGATCCGGATCGGAGAAGCATTCGGAACGGGCTCCGCGTTCATTTCGTTGGCGAAAGGATCCAATCCATAAACACGGAAACGAAACAAAGTTCGTTCCCTTTCGTCAAGTAGGCATACGAACCACTTTGCCTTAGACTCTATTGGAAGAAAGCAAAGAAGGAGGCGGAATGGAGAAAGGAAAGGGACAAGGGCGGTCTTGCTTGGCGCGAAGGTCGTGGGTTCGGGGGTCGAGTACTAAAGGTCCTCGGACTTCCAGGCGGTTTTTCTTTTGGGCAGCTGTTCACCGTTGGATCTCACCAATACAGCCCCCTATAGTTTTCGTTACCGAGATCTTTTTTTTTCATTGTTCCCAGGGATTTTTTTGGGTAATCTGCTCCCATGCTGCAAACAGTCAAATCTGAACTGAACCTTGTCGCTCTTCTTTCCTTGCGAGCGAGGAAGCACACCAGCAGCGTGCGTTGCTTGATTCTACCGTGTTTTTTGCACTTGACCGGGTGGACAGTTGGCCAGGAAGAGAACTTCGATTCGCCCGACCGGCAGGCGGGCGGCGTGCTTATCTTGTGTGACAAGACTACAGAGCGAGTGGCTCTTCTAGGCGGGCAACTGTGTGACAAGACTACAGAGAAAGCGGCGCTTTCGTCTAACATGCTATGGTCTCAACCTAAGAAGCACGGAAACGGATACGGGGATACGGATACGTTAGGATACGGATACGGGGATACGCCATTTTTCAAAAATGCAGGACACGGATACGTTTTAAATACGTTTTTCATTTTTTAATTTTAATATATATATTATACAATTTAATACTGCAAAAAAGTCCAAATTCATAATAACACAACTTAAATCCCCAAAACTCAAAAGTACCAAATTTCATACAAAAGTTTAAGTACTAGTTCAAGATTCAAGTGTTCAACAAAATAAAACACAACAATATTTAAAGCTCTAGAGGATGACTCATCACCACCACCGGCACCGTCTACTTGTGCACTATGATCATCTTCAAATATCACTCTCCAATTCCGGCTCATCAAGGGAGAGTTCTGCTATCTCTAGGTCTCCAACATCTTGAAACGTCCCAAAATTATCTCCTGCAATATCCCACATTTTGTTCGGCCCTTTCATGTATTCGGGGGTTCGTCTTGATAACAACCTCAAGTTGCTATGAACAAAAACCAAGTCTTCGGCACGGATGGTTGTCAATTTGTTTCTTCTAACTGAATTAACAAATGAGTAAGTACTCCAATTCCTCTCAGCACATGATGAAGATGATGGTTGGACAAGTAGTTTAAAAGCCAGTCCTTGAAGCAATGGTGCACTTGCACCATAAGTATACCACCAAGATTTTGGATCCATATAATAGCGATCACGAATCGAGTCGGAATCTCCAAAAGCTCCTGCCTTGCTTGTAAATTACACCCATTCGTCATTCACCTTTACCCTTTCCGCGTCGCCTAAGAAGTATTTTCTCAAACATTTAATTCTCATAGTAGCAACTTCAGCATCCATATGCGGAGCAACTCGAGCAAGATCCTCTTTGAGCCATTGCTCATTATAGTATCTTCAATAACATTTATTTATTTTCGAAAAACAGAACATCATTATTAAATGTATATGCACAACAGAACAACATTTATTTTCGAAAAGCTAATATAGAAGTATAGAACAACAGAACAACAGAACATCATTATTCATGCCAAATAGTTTCGGTTTCGCTGTACAGAAGAATCGAGAGAATTTATTTCAAAACTGACAAAAATCAAAACTGACAATTAAATGTATATGCATTTATTTCCAATTTATTTCAAAACTGACAATTAAAACAGCATTTATTTCAAAACAGTATTTATTTCTCAATTCTCAAAATAAAAAATCAGAGCATATATAAATTATAAAACAAATCAGAGCATAAAACAACAAACGACGATAGGTGGCGATGTGCGGCGAACGGCGATGGGTGGGTGCGCGAACGGCGATAGGTGGGCGAGCGCCGGCGCGGCGGCGGTGGGGTGGGCGCGCGGGTGGGCGACGCCGGCGCCCGGCGGTGGGTAGGCGAGCAAGTGCGTCGATTTGAAGAGAAGAGCGAATTCGAACACGGTATTGTGAAATTAGGTATATACTTTCCTTTCCCGTATCAAGACCGTTTTCTGACCGTATTTTATATATAAAAAAAAAATAAAAAAATATGCTGAAACGGAATACGTTTAGGAAATGTATTTATACGTATCCGGGCCGTATCCGAGGCGTATCCGTATCGGAAACGCCTGGGATACGGATTCGGCGACCTCAAGCACGTATCCGTGCTTCCTAGGTCTCAACGCCCTTACAAGGTAGTGATGAGTTTCACGCGCTCTAAGCCCGGCCGCTAGGAAGATTGGCCGCAATCTGAGCGGTACCACCCACCCTACCCTACCACCTATAGGCGGCTGTCCGTCCTACAGCCGCCCGAAAAGGAACTGCAGTGATCTTGAATAGGAATCCTACAGCGATAAATAGAATCCCCATAAAAATACCACTAGATCGAGCACCAGTGATTTCGTATCCGGTCAAAATCTTGGCTAATTGATCGAAGTGGGTAGCTCCAGTAGACCCATAGATCATGGAACAAATAGGGTGGGTAGGCCCAAGCACCACACTACACGTATAGACACGAACCCCCCTCGTTACCGTACGTGCGATTCTCACCGCATACGGCTCGCACAAAGACTCCTAAATCCATCCCGAGCCTTTTCTTCCACCTCTCCTCCCTCCAATCCTCGATCAAACTTGCGTTCCCCCGGCGCTATGAAATGGGGGTCTTTCCTTCGCCTATCGTATGTATCGGCTTGCCGTCCCGAACCAAGGAGCGTGCAGCGGGACGCATGCGTGTAGGAAGGCCGACGACTACATAAGCTAAAAGACTACGACTACAAGACAAGCCGGAAGCGACTGGCTTCTATTCTCGTTGGGATTGGATATAGATGGGGCAAGGTTTTAAAAAACCCAATTGAGGCCCGCCTCGAGGCGCGCCTCGAATCGAAACGGTGAAAAAACGCCTTGAGGCGTACGCCTCAGACCATACGCTTCATCTGAGCGCCTCGTTCCGGCGAGGCGCGCCTCGAGGCCCGCCTTTGAGACGTTTTTTCATTGAGGCGGTCCCTTTTTTTATCGGGCCAAAATTTGAATTCTTTTAAAATTAATATAATTGAGCTTTAACCTAATTACATTAATTAGATTTTCAGTCAGCTCAACCCAAAATATTTAGATTAGAATCAATATTGAGTAGAAAACAGCGTGAATTGAAATTAATATTAGTGCTGCTTCCATAAACGAAGAGGCTATATTAAATTAGACATTTCTTTATGTGATTAGTTGCCTGAAGTTTATTAGATAACTGAGTATAATTAATTATTAACTTAATAAAACGAAGAGGTTAGATGAGCTAATAAGATTCATTATATTTCTCTTCCAGAAAAGACATTTTGGCCACAAATTCCCATGTATTTCACTAAAAAGTTAAAATTCTAGTTGTGGAGAATATTGAATCCCATATATTTTGAATTTGAGAGTACTTTTGACTTATGTGTTATTATATATTTATTATGGGGAAAAAATTAAATTTACGCCTCAATTTTACGCCTCGTTCCGTTTCGAGGCTTACGCCTCGTGAAACCATGAAAAAACGCCTTGAAACCCATTTACGCTTTTTAAAACCTTGAGATGGGGAATCTATAGATCGTAGTAGTTCGCCAACCTCTCTAACTAACATACGATACAATTTCACTTCACGGCACGGCCAAAAAAAAGAAAGCACTCGGTTGGCCTTCCTACGCTGACGAATGCCTCTTTTCTCTTCTCTGAAGTCTACAACAAAGCAAAGAAGTGGGAGAGGCAGGATTCGAACCTACGTAGAAAAACTTCAACAGATTTACAGTCTGTCGCTTTTGACCACTCGGCCACTCTCCCCTTCCCCGGCCGAGGCCCCCCTCAATGGGTTCTAATTCGTTGAAGGGGGGCGGCTCTCTGAATCAATCAAAAAAAAAGCTTATTGATTTAATTGAAGGGAACTCAAACTATTAGCTTAGCTAGCGTTCCGGGAGAATCTAGTCATTTAGTCAGTTCATAACAATTTATGTAAAGCAAGGGCTAAAGCTTCTACGAGAGCTTCCCCCTCATGTAGTCGTCGGCCTTCCCTAGCCCCCCTTCGTCGCTTGTGGGTCGCGCCTCACCGCAGGCACTGAATGAAATGAGTGGAGATCTTCCTTCCCCCTTGCAAATTACCAAGAACTTAGTTGCCACTAGTGGCGAAGAAAGACCATCCCACCAAAAAACAACTCGGAGCCTAAAGAGAAGAGAGAATAAAGTTATGTCCGAAGAGAGAAGAAGAAGAAGGCTGATACTTAATGGGTTTTATTTCCAGCTTAGTTGTTAGTGCTTTTAATATTAGTATTGTCACATGTTATCCCGTTAGCAACTCTTTTAAATTATTGTCAGTAGTGGGTCAGTCTTAGTTCTTAATGGGTTGTATTTCTGAAGATTGGGTAAGCTGGTATTGAAATTAAATGAAACGAAAAGAAGGGTTTCCTTCAATCCTACTTCTTTCTTGTTTGTGCCGCGGTGCGTTCTCCCCTCCCTTTCAATGCCATAGGTTAATCCAACCACACATCTTCTGCTACTTCCTCCTCGTGTCCAACTACTAGAAGTCAGACGGTGCGTTCGCATCATATTAAGTTTAAATTTTTAACTTACCCTGACTTATCAAGATAGATCAAGCAAATTATTTCCCTTCAACCTAGAAAAGATGAATATTAATTTTCATTTCTAAGTTAAATGTAAAAGCTTGAATATGATGACCCCAAAGACGTTTCTCCTGTCTTTATTGAATAGTAGGTTCATTTCCATGGATCTTCATCTGGCACTCTTTGACAAACATATTATCACGGTAACTTGCTTGTTCATATCTCTAAATGCCAATTAAAGGATAACTATTACTACGTATTATGTAGGTCTCTTCATGCTATGGCTCTTTCGAAATTCAGCATTATTAATAACAATCTCAACAATAGTGACTGATCTATTCTCTCAAAAATTAGCTAACTCCTTATTGTTATATACTCCCTCCGTCCCACCGAAGTTGTTTACTTTCTTTTGGCACGGTTTTTAAGGAGAGTTGTTTGTTGTATGTAGAGTTGTGAGTCCCTCAAATAAAGTGTGTAATAATTTGCTAAAAATGGAAACTGGACAAATTTAATGGGACGGCCAAAAAAGAATACTAGACAACTTCAATGGGACGGAGGGAGTAATTAATAAAGATATAGTCCACTCGTTTCACGCCATATGGGGATCTTTATAAATGCAGCACTTTTTCCATGTTTGGAATGCACATGAACATGATCTAAATGTTGATAAATATGTTCGGGACTGGTACCATATCTTACAAAAAGTTTATGACTTGGAGATGTGGTTTGTATTAATTAAAAGCTGATATTTGAGACGCTCCTTTTCCTTCTTAAATCTAGAGCTAGAAATTTTATTAGAAAATAAAAGGAGAAAGTATTTTTTTGTTATTTTCTTTTTAACTTTTTCTAGGGATATCATTGTCATTTCTTGGTGGGGACTCGTGTTAGTCATTAGATCTTTGTCTTCTCTGAAACCATGACTTATTCTTTGTGCTGGTTCAGGACAAAGACAAGATTCTTGTCTTATACAACGTTTTCACACTTTTGTTGTGATGATCATAATGACCTTTTTAGTGATTCTTAAGATGTAGACTTTTGTAGACCTACCAAAAATGTAAGTTTTTGCAATGGGTAGTGTAGAAATTGAGAAGACACTTAACTTTAATGAATATGTAGAACTTAGACTTCAAATATATTAGGATTGGTTACAAAATTATATTATAAGTGTGTTAGACAAATTGTTTGGAATCACGGTCCTGTCAAATTATGTTAATAGTTATGAAACTTGACACAGAAAACATCTTTGCGCAACCTCTTAAATGAGCTGTTTCAATTTTAATCAGTTCTATTCTTTTCTCAGTTTACAAGTTTCTTGCACCTCATGGATGTTGTCAGCAAAATATTTTGCAGTTATTTACTGGCTAAAATCTATGCCTGGCATGTTCTCTGCTCATAGATGTTGGCCATCATTAATTTTCTGAAATATTTATCTTTTAAAATGGTCCAGATGTTGTTTAAGCTATATGAATTGTATATTTTCTTGAAATGAAATGAGAAATACTGATAGAGATAGTACTCACAGATGACAGACTTTGAAAATGAAAATGAGATATATCTATATATGTGGCAATTCGATCAACCACCTTATAGTTGATTAGGTGGTATATACCATATATTATAAATTTGATTCTTTGATATGATAATTTGGGGTTTAAATGAGGTAACAAGATGATGTATTACAGAAATTAGGTAAAGGGTCCTGTAAAGAGAGCTTAAGGAGCTTGAGGTATGAGAATGGTAATGAGTATGATAGTGGGAGAATAAAATGAGTGAATCATTTCTTTGGATGTGCTTGACATTTACTAATGAATGGGTGTGATTACAAAATATGATGTCTGGTTATATTTATACACCAACGAGAACCATTTTTTTATATAAAGAAAAGCTTATTTTGTGAACATTTTAATAATTTGTGAATGATAATGAGTTTGAGTACGAGTAATTCATTTAGTTCATTTATATTTACATTGTGAAAGTACATCTCATTTTCTTAGGGACTCTGCAGTATTGTTTATGCTCCGTGATTGGTAGAATTTTGTAACTGAAGAGGTTTTTTCATAAAGGATTAACTATTTTTAACTGGAGAAAAAATTAAATGACTATGATGTAAAATCTGCATATAAGATATTCATATACAACAAACATTTTCACTTTCACGTTAAAGTCTTGAGACCTAATATGCTACCTGGTCCGGAATTAAATGATATAAGAATTATGTAAGGTTGAGTCTCTTCGGTGATGGAAAGATCCAAATGTTATGAAGTTTTAGGGATCTAGATTTTATGCATTTTTGGATAAAGTACATGTTCAGTTGCAATTTAACTACTAGTATGACTACATATTAACGGATTTTGATCAATGAATTTATGGGAAGGGTGTGGTTAAGGTTGAAGTAGTTATTAATTTTGGATAATTTAAAGGGTTATCTATTAAAATTTAAGGTTCCATTTTTTGCTGCAGTTTTCCATGTCCGGGAGTTACCCATATCACAAAGCTTGCTATAAGGAGTCTTATCATCCAAAATGTGATATCTGTAATCATTTTGTAAGTATCGCATTTATTCATTGAATTTAGAATTTATATCACATTTATTCATTGAATCTTCTACTGAGCGCGCAGCTACCGAACTCTAGCCTACTGAGTTCCTAACAGCTGAGCTCAACTAAGCTATTACAATATCGAAGATTCATCATAGCTAGGGGTTTTGGGATCTTCAAATCTTATCAAAACTAAATCTCATCCCAGCATTTTGCATGTCAAGGGAGAAATATAGGAAGGTTTTTCTTCAGCCATTCTAAGGATAAGTTTAACGCATGTACAGTTAGAGAGCCTAGAAATAGAATGGCTAACTGTATAAAATCTATTTAATTGAGAATGTAGATATCATTGGACTGGGCTAAAGGCTACATTGCCAATTCCATTCCTCACAGTGTAATGACTTTGTGTCAAGTGTCAACTGATGGATGTTTTCTGAAGTAATGAAAATAATCACAGATGGCAATCTTTTTATGTGGAAGATCAAATTGTTTCTAGTTAGCAACTGTTCATGGACATTATGGGGAAATCCTGTACGAAGGAGATACTTTAATTACATTTATATATGAAAAATCGAGATGTAGTATATAGGGGTGTAACGGTTCGGTTTGGTTCGGTTTTTTATGTATTTTAGGAACCGAACCAAACACATAAAAATGGTTCGGTTTGGTTCGATGTGTTTTTAAATATCGAAACCGAACCGAGCCGAACCGCTTATAAATGGTTTGGTTCGGTTCGGTTCATCGGTTCACCTTTTTATTTTTTTATTTATTTTTTAAATCCTAAATAATGCAAGAATAATAGTTTATTGGATGTTACTCATTCCGAACTCATAAGTATAGAGTTGTTACTCATTTCTCTTTCTTTGTATAGAATATAATTGATCTTAACTTAAATCTAATATCTAAATCCAACAATATTCTCATATAAGAAAGACAAATATTAATTAAAAAAATTAAAAAATAGGATATTGGTTCGGTTCGATTTGAACCGTTCAAAAATTCTTGAAATCGCGAACCGAACCGAATGTGAACGGTTTCTAAAAAAATAAACCGAACCAAACCGCGAAGTCGAACCTAACCGCATTTTTCGGTTTGGTTCAGTTCGGTCCGATCGGTTTCGTGGTTCGGAGCGGAACCACTTACACCCCTAGTAGTATCACCAAGTAGCTATTCCGCTATTTTATGATCTCTACTTGTCTGCAATTTGTACTGCCAATCAATTCTAGTAGGTTCGATAGTTTTGTCATGTTGGGGTCATTGGTCATCTCATGCAAATCAAGATTTTCTGGATTAGTTACCATTTATAGCTTGCAGTAAAAAAACTATGATATCTTTTAAAATGGTTGACTCGTTTGATTGAATACTGGAGTGATATATTTCAGGATATATTTCAGTGACCTGAAATTTTTGCTAGAGGTTGATGCATATTCATATGATCATTTTTAGGCACTCTGTATCTTCCTTTTCTATCCATCTTGTGATTGAAATCATGTGGTTCTGCATTTGGTCTCTTTGGGAGGTCTTTGATTTTGTTCTTTTGTCGACAGATTCCTACAAATATAGCTGGTCTTATTGAATATAGAGCACATCCTTTTTGGTCCCAGAAATACTGTCCAAGTCATGAACATGATGGAACTCCTCGATGTTGTAGTTGTGAGAGAATGGAGGTAAGCTGGTACCAGCTCCAAGTCTATGTATAACATTATTTTGTTGGGACATGGAAGGAGGTTTGTCTGATTAATCATTCTTGCTTGATTTGGTTGTACTCGTTGCAGTCATGGAATGCTAAATTTGCTACCCTTAATGATAGTCGGAAACTCTGCTTGGAATGCCTGGACTCTGCAATTATGGATACTGATGAGTGCCAGCCTCTTTTGCTTGATATATTAGAGTTCTTTGAAGGATTAAATATGAGGGTGACACAACAAGTACCGTTGCTTTTGGTTGAAAGGCAGGCACTAAATGAAGCAATGGATGGAGAGAGGCATGTAAGAAATGTTTCTTGTTTAACCGGAAAGAAGCTAACATTCTCTTCGGACTAATTTATGTTCATGTTCTATCTTTATTTCTTTCTAGGGGCATCATCACATGCCTGAAACTCGAGGTCTCTGTCTATCTGAGGAACAAACAGTCAGCAGTGTAAGGGCTTGTTTCATTTTATGCTTCCTCTAGCAAAAGATGCAACTTTAGCGTCGCTCTGCTTTTTGTTAGTTGCAAACTCTATTTCCCATACATATATATAGGTACTGAGACGCCCAAGGTCAGGAGGAAACCGCATGCTTACCGAGCCGTACAAGTTAACACGCCATTGTGAAGTAACAGCTATCCTTATTTTATTTGGACTTCCGAGGTTTTTGATTTATTTTGGATTTTGAGTTTCTCAAGGGTCGATTTTAGCATTAGAATTTGAACTAATTAATTTTTTCAGGTTACTCACTGGATCGATATTGGCTCATGAGATGATGCATGCCTGGCTGCGACGTAATGGTGCTTTCTCACACCTCTCAGTTCCGTGTATGCATGTTGCGTTTAATAATTAATGTGGTGGTGTTTTTGATTGGTGGAAGGG
This sequence comes from Lavandula angustifolia, assembly GCA_028984105.1. Taxonomy (NCBI): domain Eukaryota; kingdom Viridiplantae; phylum Streptophyta; class Magnoliopsida; order Lamiales; family Lamiaceae; genus Lavandula; species Lavandula angustifolia. The sequence continues at coordinate 17,191,505 of CM054806.1, read as the reverse complement.
TACCGAACTCTGAGGCAAGATGTTGAAGAAGGTATCTGTCAAGTCCTTGCCAGTATGTGGTTGGAGTCTCAGATTCTTGTATCCATGCCTCATAGTAATAATGCATCAACGTCGTCATCTTCCACAGCAAGATCTCCATTTGAGAAGAAACTTAGTGTGTTCTTCAAACATCAGATTGCAACAGATACATCCGTGGTGTACGGAAATGGTTTTAGAGCCGGTAATGAGGCAGTGCTCAAATATGGCTTACAGAGGACTCTGGATCACATGAGGGAGACGGGAAACTTTCCTTACTGAATTTGGTTTGGTTGTCCAATTATATTTTTAGTTTGGCCTTTCCATGTTTTAACGTTAAGGCCATCCATATTTAAACTCAGTATATTGTGATTGATTATTATTACTACTACAACACTGAAATTCATATTTGTGACCTTTGTATCTTTGAGAGAGTATTATTCAAACATTTATTGGGAGGGCCTCAATTTATGTCATGCTAATTGCTATATGTATTGAAGCTATCGTAGGCCAATTAAACTATAGAGCTGTTTCTGACTCCTTACACTGGCTATGTATAATAGATTGTATTTCCAGAAGAATTTATACAATATAAACCATCTCTGGTCGATAACTGAGTAAACCGTTCGAGAAGCCTTATCAAATTAACCAAGAGGAGTGGAGTAAACTGGTCTATTTGATGCCTCCCAGTGGCTGATACCTTGCAGTTTTTTAAAAGTGTTTTTTTTTTTAAATTTCCTTTCGGTTAGCTTAAATAATACTCCCTCCGTCCCACCCGACTTGGCTTCTTTCCTCTTTTTCATTGTCCCACTTGACTTGACCACTAATTAAAATAATACTCTAATAAATTCTAATAGGTTCCACCACTTTATACCACTTTACACACAACTACCCACTATTCTTAATAACCGTGCCCAAACCTATTAAGCCAAGTCGGGCGGGACGGAGGGAGTAGCATGTGACTACTCTCTCTCTTCATTCTCTCTAAATTGAAACACCAATCCATTATAACCATTATTAGTGCGGCACTTGTGCTTCGCATGGATGGTCAGATATTGACAATAAGAGTACGGATCTCTAGATGGTTTTAAAAAACATTATTTTAAGAAAAGTGAAGGAAGAAAAGTTATATGATAATTTGAGAACAAGGTCTTATTGAGAGAAAGGAGAACAAATCTCAACCTTTCCTTTACAAGATGTGTGGTCAAGATTAAGGAGCTCATTAATGACATTTCGTAATTTTCGCAATTTTTTCAAGCCTCATTAAGGGTATTTTGGTATTTTGTCTTTCTAACTTAGTCAACAAGGGATTTTGAAGAAGGTGATCGACTGATTTCGTCAATATTTTCTATGCACATTTTTTTAATTTATATGCACATTTTATGTGTGTTCTATGCACATTTTTTTTAATTTATATGCACATTTTGTGTGTGTTCTATGCACATTCTCTATAATCTGTATGCACATTTTTATATGCACATTTTCCTATAATTTATATGCACATTTTTTATATCTTCTATGCACATTAACTGTAATTTGTATGCACATGCTTCTCGAATTCGCAAAACATTTGTTGAATTCCAGATTCAAACTCTAGATGCGTACGCCTCAAACACCACCAATCTCGAATTCCCAATCTGAGACATGTCTACACAAATCTGGAACAAATCTACATAAATATGAACATATCTACACATATCTGGAACATATCTACATAAATGAGAAGAGATGAGAGAGATCAAAACAGTTTCAGTAGATTAGTGCAGTCAATTAAGTTTGCTGAAACTTAGTTGACTGATTTAAAAGATATTTCAGTATGAACAGTAAATCAATGCAACAGTAAAATAAAGAACACAGAACACAAAGATTTTTAAAGTGGTTCGGATCCAACAATCCTACGTCCACTGTCCCGAAAGATCAGGAGGCTATGTATTATACTGAGATAGTCTCAGTTGGTTTGTACACTGGACAAACACTGGTCTTGAGATTTATACTGAGCAAGTCTCAGTTTACAAGGTATCAAACTAAGTGTTTGAAAAACTCTCCAACAGTGAAGGAGTCCTTTACAATAAGGATCAGTTCAGAATTGAACACCTTCGTCTAAGCTATAGATTTAAACGGTTGAGCTTAGGTTAGAGGGATAGGGAACAAGAAATTGGCTTCTAGAGCGACGAACAGCTGAGTATAAGCTTTGGGTTCGTGTATCGTCGCTTGGATACTAGAGGTTGTATGATTCTAATTAAGCTTGGTTCCCTATGAGCAGAAATGTAGTCTTTCGTCGGAGATTGTCTCTTCGAATTACTTGCGGAAGACTTAGGTCGTTTATGAGTTGCTCTTTGAATGCTCTGAGTTTGTGTGTCTTAGGTGAGCTTCAATTTGATTTTATCCCTCTATTTATAGAGCAGAGATTAGGATAGATCTGTTGGAGACGACGATCCTTTGTCTCTCTCTTTTGGGTAGCTAACGGCTCTTTTGAAGTATGGTAGCAGTGTCCTTTCCCTCCATTTCTGGAAAGTTGTTAACTTGCAGCTTTAACAGGTATAGGACAGGTGGCTGCTTGTCATTGGTCGAGGTTCAGAAAGTGGTTGAGACAGAACAGACTTCAAGGAGATCTGAAGCTGACTTCTCTCTTCCTCGTATTGACTCTGCTGATTTGACTTTAGAGAATCTGACAGTGAGAAGACTGTCTGGCCGTTACTGAGTCTGATCTCTGATTCAGCATGCTCCTGCTGAGTCGGCTCTACTGAAGATCTGCTCTGAGTTCAGTGAACTACTCCTGCTGAGTCGGCTCTACTGAAGATCTGCTCTGAGTTCAGTGAACTATTCCTGCTGAGTTCAGTTCCACTGACTCCTTTCACTATACTGCTCCTGCTGAGTCCAGTATCACTGAGTTTTCTACTTTTGGTGCTGAGGCAGGTAATCTACTGAGCGCCTGAACCAGATGCAGAGTGTCTGCTGAGTCTGAAACCTCAGAGACAACACCAAAACAGATTACAACGGAATGGTTCATAAATCAAGATAAGGTTTTGGGATCTTCAAATCTTCCGTACATTTTCAGAGCACAAGGCTACTGAGTTAATTATCAACTGAGAAGACTGAATCATTTCCCAACATTTGTGCTATTGCTGGGAACTGAATCATCACCCAACACTTATCATCTTTCCGCCATTTTCCAACGATTTGTGCTCTCTGCATACTGCTTTCTTGCTTACACTCCTACTGCATCTTTAGCACTTATCATTCGGTAATTATTCTTAAACTAAATCTGCTTTGCTAACTAACTCAATTTTCAAGTGCAAACGCTATTTTTGCAGATTTCAGTTTATAAGATGACAACTATTACCACAAGCAACGTGCTAATTCCTGAGGACATTCAGGAGATCGTCTCAGGGAAGAGGGTTCTCTTCGAACCTGTCCTGTCTTTCAAAATATGTGGCATGGAGTGTATGGCTCCTATCTTCGACGCACTGGAGAGCTTGGGTCTTCTGCCGATTCTCTCTAGGGCTCCGCGTTAGAGCCTACCTCGCTAGGTTGCAAAGTTATTTTTGAACTTTCGAGAGAATGACGATCAGTGCCATATGTCTTCCATCCTCTCCAGGCATGAGGTCCAACCAAATCAGTGGGAGGACCAGGACACCAAGATGGATATTACGACTTGTCTTCGTCGCAGTTTTGATCTTGAAGACGAAGGGATTTCCCTTGCTAGATACAGGGAATCCTCCATGGATGAGTATCTCTGCCGTTTCAGCGGTCAGGACAACATCGTCTTCAAAGCTGCTTTTCCTAAAAGTCAGCTGCTACCTTAGTTCTGTGGTCTGGCATACATAGTCAACCACATCTTGACGAGTTCAGTGGGTTCCTATGATCAACTTTTCTGCAACCGTGTCCAGATCATGATGGCAATAATGGACGGAGCCCCCGTGAGCTGGAACGCCTTCTTCCGATAAGAGTTCAAGGCTCAATCTCTGAAATTTATAAAATTTGATGAAGGCATGCAGCTGATTTCGAAGGGAAAACTCCACTACGATAATAAAGTCAGTATCTTGATCGAAGATCACTGCCCAGAGAGAGTATCGTTTGCTAAAGCTTACTATTTCGATTAGAAGTTGGTCAAGTTTCTAAACTTAGCATCTGCTGAGAAGTCAATAGGGCGAGGATTTGCTTCTAAACGTCCTCTGTATCACTCAGGATCCTTGCCCTACTCAGCCGACTCAGCAAAAGAAGCGAAAAACACTGAAGAACTTAGAGTCTTCAGTCGCTCCCACACCCATCTCTATTGAGGATTCAGGGTCAGGTAAAGAGAATGTGACCCTGAAGGAGAAGGTGAAAATAGTTAATTCAGAGGAGATTCAGCCAGAGACTCAAGCTGAACCGACACCACTTGCTGAGGTCTCCTCTTCCATCCTAACCTCTATTCTTCAGGCTAGGCACAGAGCCACTGAAGAGGTTGCTAATGAGATTCTAGAGATCTACGACCATCAGGATCTCATGGATATAGCTATCTGTGCTCGGGTGCAGATGGAGTGGGATCTGCTTGAAGATACGATCTGCCTGAAGACGGTAGCTGAGCTAGTTCAGGAGGAACAACAGCTTCAGGAGGAAATTAGTTATAGTGAGCCAGTCGACATTGCCTCTCTCGAGGATCTTAGGGCTGCTATGCTGATGCTGCTTCGCATCAGAACTCAAGGCGAGTCTTCTTCTTAGACTCAACCTCTTCCTCCTCCTCCACCTCCAACTGACTCACCCAATGATGCAGACCTGGGAGGATCTGCTGAGGGTAACACTCCCAAGGATGATCAGCTACCTCCTCCTCCAGACTCTGGCCCAATCATCCTGACTCCGTCCAAGACTCAGCCCAAGAAACAAAGCAGATATAAAGCTACTGAGCTCAAGGATATCAACACGGAGTCAATAAACAAGGTTATCAAGCGTCAGAGACATAAGAACAAATCGCTCGCCGATGATGTGAATACTAAGTGGAGTAAGTTCACTGAGGCTCAGACAAAGACGCTGACAAACCTTACTACTGAAGTGCAGAGGATCAACACTCCAAAGTCTATTAATGCTGAAGAGATCCTCACTAAAGCACTTGAGGCACAGAAGACAGACTTGACTGCTCAATTCCAAACCTTACTGCAGTCGCAAGCCAAGATCTTCATTGAAGAAATGGCTGCTGCAACAGGTCGTGTGCAGAAGGCAGTCGAGAAGCGCTATAAGTTTACGTCTGAAAGTGTTTCCAAAGCACTGACCAATCAGCACGATTCCTGCCAAGAAATCAAGAAGGCTGCTTTTGATGCTGTGGAAGACTACCTCCAACGGTTTGAAAACTCCGAAGCTGCTGTTACATAGATGTAGCCACTGATATTGCTATTGATCAAGAGCACAACAAGCGATGAGAGTCTTACACAGATGTAGCCACTGATATTGCCTCAGGTCTTGAGACAGTCAAGACCTCAGTGGATGAACTGAAGAACAAGGTCACTGCCCTGGCTACGCTCATTGATGATGCCAAAGAGGGGGAAAAGAGTAGATCTGCTCAGTTGAGAGCCCTCCTTAAGGCACAAGAACAGGGTGTAAGACCGAGTTCATCAATTATTCCGGCTGGACCTAGCTTAGGAAAAGCTGACCAAGGGGAAGAAGCAAGTAAGGAGGAAACCCCTACTGAAGAGCCTACTGATGTAGCTGAGGTGGCAAAATTTATTGAAGGCCTACAGACTGAAGAGTCGCCACCTCCTGCCAATAAATCTGATAAAGGAAAGGGTAAGGCCCTTGCTGACCCTAGTCCACCAAAGCCGAAGAACCTCAAGTTCAGGTCCAAAGAAGAGCAAATTGCATTTGATGCTAAACTGGCCAAAGAACTTGAAGAGCAAGATTTGAAGAAGATTCCAACCAAGAAGGGTGTACAGATCCGATCTCCAGCGCCTACTCGCACAAGATCTGTTATTCCCAAGCAGACGAGATCTTCAGCAGTTGCTCACCCCAAACAGTCCAAATCTGAACAGTCCAAAACTGAGAAGCAAGGTGTATCTGAATCCAAATCCAAATCTTCATCGCCTAGTGACTCAGAAGATCAACATGTGCCCTCGACCGTGCCCTCCAAAGAACAAGAGCTTGAGATGAAGGAGATATGGGACACAACTAAGAGAGCTCTAGACAGGACAACTGAGGCCAGGAAGATTAGAGAAGCTAGGGAATACATTCATCTAGCTGATCTAGAGGCCCTCAGGCTACGGACAGAGAAAGAAGCAAGGGAAAGGATCCCTATGAAGGACATAAGTATTCCTACTTCTTCTAGTTACTTCAGGAGAAGGGAGCCAGTCAGTGAAGTGAAGATCATTATTTTCAAGAGAACGGATGACTGGGTGCCCCTCAAACTGAATCAGAAATGTGAACAACTGAAGACCGACTTCATTAAAAGATTCTACATCTGGAAAGTTGGCAATGAAGAATTCGATCCTGATACGTATTTTAAAGATTTCCTAACAACTGTAAACTCTTCCCTCCTTGCTGAGATCCAGACATTGCTTGAACAATCAGGCAAAACGCTGAAGGCACCTCCTTTGAGGATTCTTCCTCCTCTCACTCATCAGGACAATTTATGCAAGAAGGAGATTGAAGAAGAGATCAAGGATGCCATTACTAGCAATGAACTGGATAAGGATGACACAGAAGACTTGATGGAGATCAAGGCTCTGAGGAACAGAGTTTATTTAGGTTATGGGCTTGAACTTCCGGAGAAGAAGTCTGCTGACTTCCAAGCTCGCATGCAACAATTTAAGAAGGAGCAAAGCTAACCTCTCTCTCTTCGTCTACTAGCTTAGTCTCAGTGATAGTATGTCTTGTACTATAACATCTTATCTCATTTATGACATCTATTGCTTTGAGCCTTGACAACTACTCATTGTCTTTTATGGTTGTTGTTTTTACTTTCAACACTACTAATCACTTCAGTGATCAGATATCACACTCACTCACATTATCTGACCCTCTGTGATTTATTTGCTTATTTGCCTTAGAAATTTTTTCTGCTATTATTTTTCTTTGGTCTAATCTTCTCTGATACCATGCTAGTATTTAGGGGAAAAGGGTTTTTATATATAGGGATAAATTGTTCTTAGGGGAAAAATTTCTTATAGGGGGATATTTGTTGGGATTTTGTATACTGGAAACAGTTTTTATGCTTGTATACAATGTATTTTTGTCCTTACCACTATTTTATTCTCCTATCTGATAAATATATATATTTGCACATGTTATCCTTTATCTTGTATAAAAGTTAGATTTGTGTAGTGTGTCGGGTATCACAGAAGACGACACAAATTGGTTGAACTGACAAGATATAAACAGTTATCACAGCTGAGATAACTTAAGGATAAGTTGTCGGTTTAAGCTACAGTTTAGATAAGAAGTGGCTTGTCTTGACTGATTGTCTTTACTGGTACACTTAAGGTGGTGTATTGATGGATCACAATGAGATGTGTTCTCCTAACTGACCTTAGTGGAGAACCAAGATCTCGGTGACTTAGCTGGTCTTAAGTTTGGTAAGACTTCAGCTGAGTGCATTTGACTATCTATCACTTTGACCTACTATGGTGAACGTCATCGCGACCGGATCTATGTATCTTGGGTGTTAGTAGTTATTTGTGGCTCAGGCTGGTTGTCTATATCTTGCAACCGTATCCTAGTAAAATGTGTTGATAATATCCCCTGAGGAACTCGAAAGGATTAGCACACTAAACGCGGCCGGTTGATTAAGTTCAGGTATGTTAATAAAGTCGAGTGGTACTACTCAGGAATATAAGATGTTAATTAATTTAAGCTGTCAGTGAGCTTAATTAATTAACGAATATTTCTATCTTAAATACGGAGATCGATTAAATCTAAAATACAAGCCCTTGCTCTATTTGGGATAACTAGTGGAATGAATCTGTGTTTATTAATTAATTTTACTCTGGGTTGCGCATAGATAATTAATTAATTTGAGGCCCTGCTTTATTTCTTGTATTAGATCCCCGATCTGGCCCAATTAGTAGCCTAGTTATTTATTGTCTCTCAGAAATCATTATTAATAGATTAATGTAATTTTACATTATTTAATAATGTTATTTATCTGGAATTAATTGGCCAAGCCAATTTATTGATAAATATTAGTAGTCCAATGGATTAATTAATTTTATTATGGGCTAATTATGTGGAGGTACATTAGGAATATAATTAAATTAATGGGCTACAAATGTTAATATTATATTGGCTTTTGAAGCCTATATATATTAGTATTGTGTTCATAAATAGAGTACACACACATAATTTAATACACGTACGACGTGAATTGTAGAGAGACAATAATCTTATTTCTTCAGTTCTCTGACCACCTAGAGGAAGAAAAAGGCCGGGACACAGATCAGAAGATCTGACACACGAGCAACAATCAGAGTTGCAACAACACACGTATGAGGAAGGTATATCGTTCTTCCCCCATATTTCATTCAATTGGTATCAGAGCCTGGTTTAGGCTCTGATTGTTGCTATTAGGGGCATAACTAGGGTTTATTTCCGTTGTTATCGGGCTAATTTCGTGCTTGGGGCGGCCTGCGAGCCACTGTTTTGACCCCGTTGTAACGTTTTTCTCGTGAGAAAATCCGCGAGCAGATAATAAGACTTATTTGTTATGTGACTGTACTATTTTTGTACTGTAATTGGTCCGGGAGGCACAAAAAATGAGACGAAGACGGAACCCAAATTTTCGTAGGGTTCCGCCGCATCTTGCGGCGGCGATTCCCAGCGCATCTGGTGTCCGATCGATGATCGGCTTGAACCTCTGGATTCCTCCTCTTACGAGCTTTGCATTGATAGGTCGTATGGGGTTATCTGATCCCGAATGCGATCGAAATTAACGTATGAAGTTTGCTGCTCGTTATGAAATTCAGGAAATTAAGGAACTAATCTCGGTCGGAATCTGTTACATGGTGGTTGTGAGTGTTCCAATTATGTTTCCCCTCCTTCAATTGATTGAATCGCGGCTCGGAGAGAATGAATTTTGGGCGACAAAGGCGGTGGCGACGGGCAGCGTGTTTTACCGCGTTTGCAGGGACGACGCCGGCCGTTCTTTACGGCAGACGTCTGGGATACGTCGGGAATGACGAAAAAGGCTGGATGAGACCTAGTAACATGGCGGCGACGAGTAGGAGCCGCGGTGGCGCAGCTGCGACTGCCCGTCGCGCGCGCAGGCGCAGGTAGCACGACCACTATTTTCGGTCCCTCCAGGCGTCTCGGCGCTGCCTAGCTCGTGTCGTCGGACCTCCAGTAACGTCGGGGAGGCGGCGGCGGGCCGCCAGCGGCGGCGGAAAGAAGGCGGCGACGGTTTTGCTTGTTGAAGAAGACGAGGACGTGGCGCGCCACGCCAGTCTTTGCTGACACGTGTATACCACGCGTCTGACATGTGGCAGACGCCCTGATGACGTGGAACAATGCAGTTTTTGATGCAATTTCCAGATTTGTAGATTTTGATGATCGAAGAGCTGTATTTTGATCGGGCTATGTAATAGTTAGGAATTACGACTTTTAAAGCCCGATAACGATATTTTAAATTTCCATTTTGCGCATTTATTTATTATTATGCTTTAGCATGCGATTATGTGATTAATTGATCTTAGAAAAGCTTGTAAATAGGATTTATGTCGTTATTAAGCATGTTTTAATTTTCGCGAGCACGTTTTATTATGTGCATTTAGAAATTGCATGCTTTAGGAATTATGTGATGATGCATGATTCGTAACAAACCTTTTGAATAAAATGACTAAGAAACTTTAAATTAAATGTTTAATTAGATTCCATTAATTTGGATATTAAACACTTAATTGGACCTCCATTAATTGGTGTCTACACAAAAGTAGTAAGATTATGTGAGTAAAAGTCCACCTGCGTGGCTTGCTTGCATCTTTGAGCTACAAGTTTTGTGAGATGAGTTTTCCAAAACAATATTTGATTATTATTGAGTAGTAGGAGCAAAGCCGTAAACGTCCACCTGCGTGGCTTGCGTGCCTAGTAAACACGAGTACTCTAGAAGATAATAATTAAATAGGATGACTAATTAGATCAAATTGAATGCGGCATGGTTCGAGTAAGTATGGCCATTTCGAGAATTTGACTCTATTTTGGTCAAATTAATGTTCAATGCTTAGATGTCAAAGCAGGTACAATTCACTTCCCTTGAAGTCCCTTCCCGCGTTTTAATAGTGACATGGTCCAGAATATCGATCTATTATTTTCATTCGTCTTAAGAACCTAGACGTGGATTGGAATTAAAGAGCTAGGTACATAGCTTGGTTTAGGGTTGCGCTAGTAAACGTCCACCTGCGTGGCTTGCTTGTAAAATTCCTAGAGGTGTTCTAGGTTTTTAACATCACTGTTTTGTTTCAAAAGGTTGCAATGATCGTTAATTACAAATTATGTGTAAATTTTAAATTTTCTTACATGCTTTAATTTTAAATTTTTTCAGATATGTCTGTTCAAGCTGTTGTTAACGGTCTTTTGAGGCAACCCTTAAAGGGTATTGACAACTATAAAGAGTGGAGGAGAAACCTTACACTAATGTTCTAAAATGAGAAAATCTTGTATGTTCTCAGTACCCCTGAGCCTGAACTCCCCGAAGAAGGGGCGACTGAGGAGCAGATAAGAGAATCTGAAAAGTAGGTAGAGGATAATGACAAGACTCGTTTTGTCATTCTATCCACTATGGTTGATTCTCATTCTTTGCAGTATGAAAACACGCCCCATGCGGGAGTGATATGGGATTCCATGGCTGAAAAGTTCGGTGAGACCGATAGATCTCAGAGATTTCATCTCCTGAGGCAGGTTACTACCTGCAAAATGGCTGAAGGTGCATCCGTTTAGGATCATGTTTTAAATATGATCGAGCTGCTAGATCGACTTGCAAATGTTGGTGGTGTCTTGGATCTTGGCATCAAGATAGATATCATTTAACATTCACTACCTAAGTCATATGAGAATTTTCGCCTAAATGTAGTGATGTAAAAGAAGAGCTACACTCTGAATGAACTTTCGAGTGAGTTAATTACTGCAGAAGGAATCATGGGTCAGACGAACAGTAAGGGAACCAAAATCTTGAACACTACTAGCAGCTCAAGGAACCCTCAGAATGGTGGATTCCAGAAAAAGGGCAAGAAGGCTACGAACGTCAAGAAGAATAGTGGGAGCATGAAGTTAATACCCACCAGAGGGGTTCAAAAACCTAAGGGGAAGTGTTTTAAGTGTGGTAAGGTTGGACATTGGAAGACCGAATGTCTCGACTTCAAGGCAAAATAGAAAGGTACACGCATCACCTTAGTAACTGAAACTGTTCTTGTTTCCGCATCTACCCATGAATGGGTAGTAGATTCCGGAGCAACTGATCATATTTGTTACACCTTGCAGGGGTTTCTGCAGAAAAGGGTTCTGGATGATGGCGAGGTGGTGGTTTCCATGGGAAATAGATCGCGAGTTCCAGCTGTTGCCATAGGAGATTTACATTTATCTATTTTAGACTCTAGTTCAGTATTGAGAGTTGTTTTATTGGTGCCTGAGTTTAGGCGAAACATTTTTTCCGTTTCAAAACTTTTTATTGTGGATGGTTATAGATTTGTTTTTGATGATCAAATTTTGATTGCGAAAGTGAAAAATCTTATCTACAATAGGTCTTTAAATGGATCTCTATATACTATTACGTCTAATCCATGTACATGTGTTAATGTTGCTTCCTCATCATCAAATCCTAAGAAGAGGAAAGAATCTTCTAAGGTAAACCAAACTTATCTATGGCACTTAAGACTAGGTCACATCAATCTAAATAGGATCCAAAGGTTGGTGAAATATGGATCATTGGAGTCTCTCCAAGTTGAACCATTTCCAACTTGCGAATCTTGCGTGGAAGGTAAGATGGTGACTAGGCCTTTTAAGACAAAGGGTTATAGAGCCACAGAAGCATTAAGTTTGATACATTCTGACTTGTGTGGGCCTATGTCTACACAAGCTCGTGGAGGATAGGAGTACTTCATCACATTTACTGATGATTACTCGAGGTATGGATATGTTTACCTTCTTCGCCACAAGTCGGATTGCTTTGAAACCTTTAAGGAATTCAAGGCAGAAGTGGAGAAGAAGTTAGGTAAAGAAATCAAAATACTGCGGATCTGATCGTGGTGGGGAATACCTATCCAATGAGTTCAAGGACTACTTGACGAATGTGGGATTACATCCCAACTGACAGCACCGGGCATGCCTCAGCAGAATGGTGTGTCAGAGAGAAGGAACCGAACTCTCTTAGAGATGGTTCAGTCCATGATGAGTTATGCAACTTTGCCAGTTTCCTTTTGGGGATATGCCCTAGAGACTGCAACATACTTGCTGAACCGTGTGCCATCCAAGTCGGTTAACACAACTCCAGTCGAGTTGTGGAGCGGGCATAAGCCCAGTATACACCACATAAAGATTTGGGGGTATCCGGCTTATGTGTTGAATAAACAGGCCAACAAGTTGGATCCACGTTCAGAGGTTATGCTGTTTATAGGATATCCGAAAGAAACGAAGGGTGGTTATTTTTATGATCCTAAAGAACAGAAGATCGTTATCAGTACCAACGCTCGGTTCTTAGAGGAGGATTATATTAGTAATCATAAGTCTTGAGTCGAGATCATCCTTGAGGAATTACAAGGTGATCGAGATCCACTCACAGAGCCAATTATGTAAGATAGAGCTCCACGAGACATTGCACAATCTATTAACACAGCTCCTGACACTCTTCGACGTAGTGGGAGGGTGATATTTACACCTGATCGGTATATGTTCACTGGGGAGACGTCTGACCATCTCCGATAGATGAACAAGACACCGTGGATCCCTGGACTTACAACGAAGCAGTGGGAGATGTAGATGCAGATTCATGGCAAATCACCATGGACTTGAAATTTAAGTCCATAACTGATATGGATGTATACGAGATCACTGAACTGCCTGAGGGCTGCAAGGCCATTGGTAGTAAGTGGGTAAATAAGAGAAAGAGAGGACCGAATGGAGAGATCGTGGCATTTAAGGCCAGGCTAGTGGCGAAGGGTTTTACCCAGAAAGAAGGTATCGATTATAAAGAGACCTTCTCGCCCGTAGCAATGATCAAGTCTATTAAGATTCTCCTTGCCATAGCAGCTCAAATGAACCTTGAGATCTGGCAAATGGATGTCAAGACCGCATTCCTAAACGACCACCTTGACAAAGGTAGAGAAATCTATATGAAATAACTAGATGGTTATGTGAAGGAGAGCGAAGAGTATCTAGTTTAGAAGCTTAAGAAGTCTATTTATGGACTTAAGCAAGCCTTCCGGTTATGGTACCAGCGTTTTGACGATGTAGTCAAATCCTATGGTTTTGTATCCTGTCCTAACGAGGTGTGCGTGTACCGTATCTGTGTTAATGGAACAGTGGTGTTTCTTGCACTTTACGTAGATGACATCCTTCTCAGATGTAAAGACATGGTTATCCGAGCAGTTTCAAATGAAGGACTTAGGTGAAGCTGCTTACATCCTTGGGATCAAGGTTATCCGAGATCGCCAGAAAAGGATGTTGATCTTGTCACAAGCGTCCTACATTGATACTGTTATTGCTCATTTCAGCATGAAAAATGCCAAGAGATGTTCAGTACCTTTCAGACATGGCATTTTTCTATCTAAGAATCAGTGCCCTAAAATGCCTGAAGAGATAGAAAGTATGAGGCTAGTACCTTATGCTTCCGCCGTCGGTAGTCTCATGTATGCAATGCTTTGTACGAGACTAGATATCTCATATGATGTAGACATGGTCTCAAGATATCAGTCTAATCCTAGACAAGCGCATTGTACTGCGGTCAAAAATATTCTCAAGTACCTTAAACGGACTAGGGATTATAGAATTATGTACCAGTCAGACAGTCTAGTGCCTTTGGGCTATACAGACTCGAATTTTGATGCTGACAGAGATGAGAAGAAGTCGACATCGGGTTATGTGTTTACCTTGGGAGGTGGAGCTATTTCATGGAGGAGTGCAAAGCAGAAATGAATAGCGGACTCAACCATGGAAGCAGAGTATGTGGCTGCTTCAGAAGCTTCGAAAGAGGCAGTTTGGCTCAAGAATTTTCTCCTAGATCTTCATATTGTTCAGAATTTGCCTATAGCAATCACGATTTATCGTGATAATGCGGGTGCGGTGGTAAATTCTAAGGAACCTAGATCTCAAAAGGCGTCTAAACACATAGACATGAAGTACCACATAATACGAGATCGTAAATCGAGACGACATACTCATAGAAAAGATCGAAACTGAAGACAACCTAGCTGATCCATTCACAAAGAGCTTACCAATTCTGGCTTACGAGAAGCATGTTCATGGCTTAGGACTGGTAGAGATGCCCCCCACTTAAGACTGCAGAAACTTTGGTATAAGTGGGAGAAGAGGAGTGATAGATAGGATATATAGCTAAATACTAGTTTGTACCTAGAACTGACATATTGTATACTAAAAGTTTGCTTTAGTATAAGTGAGAGAATTGTTAGGATTTTGTATACTGAAAGCAATTTTTATGCTTGTATATAATGTGTTTTTGTCCTTACCACTATTTTATTCTCATATCTGATAAATATATATATTTGCACATGTTATCCTTTATCTTGTATAAAAGTTAGATTTGTGTAGTGTGTCGGGTATCACAGAAGACAACACAAATTGGTTGAACTTACAAGATATAAACAGTTATTACAGGTAAGACAACTTAAGGATAAGTTGTCGGTTTAAGCTGCAGTTTAGATAAGAAGTGGCTTGTCTTGGCTGCTTGTCTTTACTGGTACACTTAAGGTGGCGTATTCATGGATCACAGTGAGATGTGTTCTCCTAATTGACCTTAGTGGAGAACCAAGATCTCGGTGGCTTGGCTGGTCTTAAGCTTGGTATGACTTCAGCTGAGTGCATTTGACTATCTATCATTTTGACCTACTATGGTGAACGTCATCGCGACCGGATCTATGTATCTTGCGTGTTAGTAGTTATTTGTGGCTCAGGGCTGGTGTTTTGTATCTTGCAACCGTATCTTAGTAAAATGGATTGATAATATCCCCTGAGGAACTCGAAAGGATTTTTACACTAAACCCGACCGGTTGATTAAGTTCAGGTGTGTTAATAAGGTCGAGTGTTACTACTCATTAATATAATAAGATTTTAATTAATTTAAGCTGTCAGTGAGCTTAATTAATTAATGGATATTTATATCTTAAATACGGGGATCAGTTAAGTCTAAAATACAAGCCCTTACTCAATTTGGGTACCGGTCAAGGACAGAAGTATCCCTCGTTCCTCCCGTTTCTTCAGGAGCAGAGAGCCCCTTAGTCAGGTGAAGCGCATTGTCTATAAACGCACTAACTACTGGGTGCCTCTCAAGCATAATCAGCAATGGGAGCAGATGAAGGTGGAATTCATCAAGCGTTTCTATGTGTGGAGAGTCGGGAATGAAGATTCCTCTGACGCTTATTCTTACTTTAAGGATCTCCTGACTATACTGAATCCAGCTCTCCTAGCTGAGATTCAGACTCTGCTTGACCTGACAGGTCAAACGCTGAAGGCACCTCCCTTTCGGACTTTACCTCCTCCTATGATGCATGCTGACAACTTATGCAAAAAGGAGATAGAAGAAGAGATCGAGAAAGCTATTTATAGCAGAGGTCTAGGTGAGAACATAGAAGAAGACTTGGTGGAAATCAAGGCCTTGAGGAACCGAGTTTATAAGAGCTATGTCCTTGAGCTTCCTGAGAAGAAGTTGGCTGACTTCCGGGCGAGGATGCAACAGTTCAAGAAGAAGCCGAGTTGATCCTTCTTTCCTAGTTTAGATTCTTAGTGATAGATGTTTATTTACTGTAAATTCTTCATCATATATGACAATATCACTTTTTGGCCCTGACAATCACTCATTGTCTTTACGGCTTTATCTTTTATTTTCAGCACGACTGATCACCTCAGTGATCAGCTAACTTATCTTATCTGACCGATGTGACTTATGTGCTTATCTGCCTTAGAATTATTTCCTACTGATTAACTGTGTTGTTTTACTCTTCTCTGATACATTGCTTATACTTAGGGGAAAAAACTCATTTACGATATAAAGGGAAATTGTTTCTTAGGGGGAATTTGCATCTTAGGGATATGATTGATAAATGCTGAACTTACATTTGATGGTACATAGTTCACATAGGAGTTTACCTCATCCTCTTCTCCTGCCATGAGGCACTTCTCATTTTCTTCAGCTTCGACTGCGATGAATGAGACTTCATCATCAAATGAGTCCATAAAGTTCTCTGCCTCTTCAGAATCATCTGAAAGCTCTCCAGTAATGAAAGCTTGGCGCTTCTTGGCGAACTTCTCTCTTCGAGCTTGTCGCACATCTGTCTCAACTGATCTCAACTCTGGACACTCGTACTGGTAGTTCCCATCTTTCTTGTAGTTGTAACATAAGAGGTTCGGATTGATTAATGTTCTGACTTTTTAGGCTTGGAAGCAGATTCTTCATTCCTGCATTCAAAGAGTTTTTGGTTATGATCTCCTTTAGAAGGTGAATCATAGTTACCTTGGGATTTTCGGTAGGATTTCTTCAACTTGATCCTCCTATCCTTCTCTCTCTGGTACTTAAGGGCCAGTAGAGCATATCGTTCAACCAAGGTTCCTTCAGTAGGAATCGAGACTGAGCTTGTTGAAGTTGTTTGATTGCTCACAGCTGCTGGTGGAGTGCTAAGTAATGCTTTTAGAGCATGATCATGTGTAGTGTCAGCTCCATCCCTTATCTTGTGAGGTAGACTGAAATCTAACTCCTTTGCCTTTAATTCATAAAATATATTGTCAGCAGAAACATAATCAAGGTCAGAGTGTCGAAGATACGTGGCGAATGAACTCCAGTGTCCTTCAATCAATGCCCATAGTATCGTCAAGTTCATCGCACTGATTGAGTTTATTATGCTTGTGAATATGTCTTTCAGATCTTCAATCTTCTCATTGGGCATGAGGGTAAGTCTCTCAAGCTTCTGGAGCTTTAGAGTTAATTTGTTATTCATTATCTTCTGAGTCCCCCGACTCAGTAAGGCCAGTGCATCCCAGAGTTCCTTCGCAGACTTGCAGTCCTGATCCCTACCCAGATTAGAATCACTTAGAGTTGTTAGAATAACATTACGTGCAACTCTATCTAGATTATGAAGCTTCTTCTCTTCAGGCGTGTAGTCAGATTTGTTCTTAGCGATCTTCTCCCCTGTTTCGGCTCCACCTTCCTCAATGAATTTAACGTTGTTAATGAGAGGAATGATAGGAACGGTTTCCAGCACATCAAACATGTTATCATGTAGTGATGTCAGATGCGACTCCATTCTCACACGCCATACGCCATAGTTCTCTACTGAGAACATGGGTACCATCCGAATCCCTGACATATCAGACATAAAGTACAGTTTATGGGTTAAGGATGTATGAAGAGATGTATGCTGTGAAAAAACAGTTGCAAAGGATCAATTCGAGTAGACAAGTTTCAAACAACAAGAAAAAGAACTCCTACTCTGATACCAATTGTTGGTCCCGAGTCAAACGTTCAGGTGTAGAGGGGGGGGGGTGAATACACCTAAAAAACCATTTTCAAACTCAAACGCGAACAGTCCGATATACGGAGGTTGCCTACTGAATGAATTCAGCAGACCAAGCAAGCTGTTCTTGTTCGGGTGGACAGAGTGATTGAAGATGCTGAGCTCTACTAGCGGACTTAATGTCAAAATTCAGTAGCATTCAGTAGCGTGCGGAAGTTGGTTGTTGAAAATGTTTGTTTATCAAAATCAGTTTCAGTATATTGGTGCGACGTTTTAAGCTTGTACTGAAAATACAGTCGCATGATTTTGTAAATATATTTTCACTTATGAACAGTTAAATCGATGCAATAGTTAATGACACAGTAATTTTTAAAGTTGTTTTGTTTGAATGTATCTCCAACTATGAAGGAGTTCTTAACACTAAGAACATTTCAATAACTGAACTCCTTCGATCTAAGCTATGGTTATTACAATGAGCTTAGGTTAGAGGGTGGGAATAAGAAAGGCTTCTAGAGCGAAGAACAAAGAGAAATAATCTATCTGGGTTTGTGTCCTTCACTTGAATATTCGTTAAGAATTCTAGAGCTTGTGTTCTGTTTAAGCTTGAGTTCCCTTGATAGGTCGCTTGTATGATCGTGTAGTGCGACTTGTGCGATTTCGACCTTCCCTTTATTTATAGACGTGAGTTGTGAATAGATCTTTTGGAGACGAACTGTCCATGAGTCACTCTATGTGGGTAGCAAAAAATTCCTATTTTGAATTCTGTAGAGTCCCCTTTCTTTACAGGAAAGTGGTTGACGTGCAGCTTTTGTCGGAAACTTTGTCAGCTGGCTGCTTGTCATTGGTCGAGGTACAGATAGTGGTTGAGACTATTTCAGACTTCAAGGTTGATACTAAAGCTAGCTTATTCTCTGATGTACGAACTCGGACAACTCTACTGAAATTGACTTGAAGTCCACTGCCAGTTAAAGCAACTGACAGGTCGTTGCTGAGTCTGACCGGGAAGGTTTAGTAGGTTTCTCCTGCTGAGTACAACACTACTGAGGGCCAAACTCTGAGTTCAGTAAATTGCTTGTGTTGAGTCTAGTTATACTGACTCCTGAACACTTTCAGTATGCAGCTCCTGCTAAGTCCAGCCATACTAAATCTTCACTCCATAGCACTACGGCAGATGGTCTACTGAGAAACAGCACACATAACTTCTGAGCCGGAACCATGTTGAAGGCAAGTCTACTGAGTCTGAAACACTCAAAGACAAGGCGTTAACTTTTACAACGTAATGGTTCATCAATCAGAATAGGGTTTTGGGATCAGTCAAATCAGCTACTAAATCGTCTCCCAATAATTTCCCCCTATTTGATGATGCCAAATGAATACAAAATGAATATGTTGGTCCTGAGACGTGGTTCAGGTGTAGGGGGGGGGGGTGAATACACCTGAATAGAAATTTATTTCTCAAACACGAAGTCAGCTCTAGCTGAGTTTGCTACTGAACTGAGTCAGATAGCCAAATATGCTTCAGATCGTGTGGGCAGAAAATCTTCTACTGAGTTCAGCTCTACTGACTTTAGTCAGTCGAATAGTTGTTCAATATTAGAGTTTGTGTGCGGAAGTGTAGGCCCTATTAAACGTCTCGGTTAGAAAACACCGATTTTTATGCTGAGTTTCATGAAGTACTGTTTGTATGCAGTATGAGCAGTTAAGGAAAACCGTAAATCAACACAGCAATTTTTAAAGTGGTTCGGACACACTGGGTCCTACGTCCACTATCCTGACCAGAGCAGCATACTTGTTATTTTTATACTGAACAAGTCTCAATTGGTTTCTTCACTGGACAGACGCAAACCTTGAAATTTATACTGAGCAAGTTATCAGTGATCTATGTGCGAGACAGATTCTCTACTTATAGTTGTAGTGACTTTTACAAGGGTTCAAACTTGAAGAGTTTGAGTCTTCTCCAACTAAGAGGAAGTTCTTACAAATAAGAATGGTTTCACAAGGATGTGAACTTCCTCGAGGTTTCTAAGCTAAAGATATTACAATGAGTTTGCTTAGATAAGAGAAGGGGAACTAAATAAAACTATAAGTGATGAACTAAGAAGGTTCTTCAATGGACGCTAGTTCTTCACTGGAATCTGCTTTGAGATTGCAAAGAGTTATGTGTAGATAGCTTGGGTTCCCGGTGTCGTCTCTGCATGGCGATTTCTCTTATTTATAGTCGTCGATGGTGAATAGATCCGTTGGAGGGAGGTCTAACCACGTGTCGATACGACAAGGAAAATGGTTCCTTTAATTTGAACGTTGTCGAGTAGGTACAATTGTAGAGATTCTCCTCTTTTTCAATCTGAGAGCAGCTTTTGTCAAAGCAGTTGGTCGTTGTCGGCTCCTTATTGGTCGAGGTAGATAGGTAGTTGAGACTTGTCAAACATCAAGGTTGACTTCCTCTGAATCCTCGGACCTTCAACTGAAGTATCTTTCCTACTGTCATTCTTCTGAGCCTTCAGTGCATGGGCACGAATTCCTAAGTAGATTCAGCTGGTGGTTGCTGTCCAACTGACTTCTTCGATCCTGAGTTCTTTAGCTGAGTGAGGTCTTCTACTGAATCCTGCAGCTACTGAACTCTATCCTACTGAGTTCTAACAACTGAACTCGACTAGGCTATTATAGATGCGAAGGTACAATATTCAGCTAGGGTTTTGGGATCTATCGAATCTATCAAGACTATCAGTTCTATAGATTCATCTACTGAATCCTTATCCCAACAATTTCCCCCTATTTGATGATGCCAAAATCTATTACATCTTCTATCACAGAAAACATGCTAATGTTAAAACCAATAGCTACTGAATAAAATATCTATTACAAGGGAATGCTCCAGTCAACAAATCACAGCTGACTAAGATAAAGAAAATGAGAAATTAGAGCAATCACAAGTAAAGGAATGTCAGAGCAAACTTATGATATTAAGTCATGTATCAGAGCCATGATAAGAGTTGAGACAGTTAAGAAAGGCTGAATGTATCAGAGCATAACTTCAGTTGAGATAGTTATAGCATGCTGGTTCTACTGACATGTATCAGAATTTATCAGAACATAATAAAAACAAGTTCAGCACATTCACACAACTCGAAGGCATGCTTACAAGTCAAAGGCATGTAACTCATAAGGAAGGGTTAGGCTACACTTATGATGGTTCAACCTCAGCTCCACAGGGTTCAACAGACAAGCTTACTGATAGGTTTGTCAAAGGGTCCACTGAACGTTCAGAATGCCAGAAACTTTTGACAAAAGGCAAGAAAAATGTGAATGTATCTAATCCCACCTATCAGAATTCTGGAAGATCTCGCTCACAGCCTCCCAATAAGAAGCAAGGGGGAACTTCAGTAAGATGGGCAGATCAACATGGGCCTCTGACTTTAACTCACCGAGCTTAGTATGGCAATTATTACTATGAGCCAGTAGTCAAGATGGAACCTAAGATCCAGACGAAATCCACTGAATAAGCTCAGAAGGTTAAAAGCCCACCCAAGCAGAAGATCAGGACTACTGAACCTATGAAGCAGAAAGAGTCAACTACACTGAGCCCTTCAGTGAAGTATGTTCACAAGTCAGGAAGGAAGCTGTCCGAAACTACAAAAGTAGTCAGACAGATTTGGATTGCTAAACCATTAACTTCGAAGGACCCGAAAGAAACATAAAGGGTACCTAAGTGTGATTTTTCTGTTTTCCAGGTACAAAAAGACCCATGGTACGTAGATAGCGGATGTTATAGACACATGACGTACCAAAAGACAGTGGTGACAGACTACATCACAGTGGAAGAACCCAGAATAGAGTTTAGCAATAATGCCAAAGGCTACACGAGAGGACATGAAAGATTGAATATTGGAACCACTATAGTTCCAAAAGTATCTTATGTTGAAGGGCTCCAACATAACCTCCTCTTCGCTGCCATAACTAGAATCTGCAAAACTTAATATAGGATCGAAAAGATTTATTGAACATAAGTGTAATATATTGAATAAGAAATGAAATCTACCGTAATAATTGTTGAGAAATAGTGAATGCAAAGTGCAAGTAAGGATTTAATTCTAAGAAATTTTTAGGGTTTAGTCGCAGAGGGTGAAAATGGCGGATTTCTATCTTTTGAACGTGATATATATGATCAAGAAGATGAACAGTTCAAAATCGACGGTTCAGTTTAAATCTGCTTTATGAGATGGACGGCCAAGATTAAATGTTATAAAATAGGTAATAATCATTGTAGCTGCCTAAGTCAACTCACAGTTGTAAATAGACAAAGAAGTAACTTGATAAGACAAGCATTTAATGCGCGACAGAGTTCAGCAATCTTAGCATATAATGTTGTGCATTTAATGAAAACCGTTATATTAAATGACATTCTCTTAAGGCATTGAATACGATGCTGAATCAGAATCTTTAATGCATTAATATAATGTTGGCTATTGAAAAGAGATACGCAAACCTGTCAGTTGAACATCATAGTGAGCTGATACCTCGTGTAGATGGTTGTTGAATCTCCAAGTACTGAATAAGTCAAGTACTGAGAGTGAACATTCCCCCTGCTGAATGCACCTCTCCTGAATCCACTTACTAGGGTCCAGCAGACCTAGCTCTACTAAAAGTTCTCTGAATCTTGCTTCAGCTAGAGGCTTGGTCAGAATATTGGCCCTTTGATGGTCAGTATGGATCTTCTCCATTCTGATATCCTTCTTTTCGACATGGTCACGAATGAAGTGGTGTCTGATGTCCACGTGCTTGCATCTAGTATGAAGTACAAGATTCTGAGTGATTGTAATTGCACTGGAGCTGTCGCAGAAGATCGGCACTTCATTCTGAATGACGTCATAGTCGCGTAGCTGCTGTCTCAGCCAAAGGATTTGGGCGCAGCAACTTCCGGCAACCATGTATTCAGCTTCAGTAGTTGACGTCGCTACTGAATGCTGTTTCTTTGAAAACCATGAGATCAGCTTACTGCCAAGGAACTGACAAGTTCCCGAAGTTGATTTTCGGTCAATCCTACATCCCACATAGTCAGCATCAGAATAACCAGTTAGTTCAATATTATCATCAGTTGGATACCATAAACCCATGTCAGGTGTTCCTCTGAGATAGAAGAAAATCTTCTTTGCTGAGTCCATATGGCTCTGCCTAGGATTCGCCTGAAATCGAGCGCATACACCTACAGCATAAGTTATGTCAGGTTTAGTAGCAGTTAGATATAATAAACAACCAATAATAGCGCGAAGTTCAGTATGGTCTACTGATACTCCGTCTTTATCAAGATCGATTTTCATATTCGTGTTCATCGGGATCTTGATTGGTTTGCCGGATGTGCAACCGAATTTTTTGAGGAGGTCTCGAGTGTATTTACCTTGATTGATGAACGTTCCCTTCTCTGGTTGTTTGACTTGAAATCGAGGAAATAATTCATCTCTCCCATCATTGACATCTCGAATTTATCCTTCATCATCTTCTCAAATTGTTGACACATAGTGACATTCTTAGATCCGATTATGATGTCATCTACGTAGATATGAACAAGTAATATGTCGTGGTCCAGTCGAATGCTAAAAAATGTGCGGTCTACTGTGCCCTTCTGAAAACCTTTTTAAAGAAGAAACTCAGACAGGGTATCGTACCAAGCCCTGGGTGCATGTTTTAACCCGTACAGAGCCTTTCTGAGTCTATAAACCTGATGTCCCTACTGAAAGCCGGGAGGCTGTTCTACATAAACTTCTTCTTTCAGCACGCCGTTCAGGAACGCAGACTTCACATCCATTTGATATACTCTGAAGCGTTCATGTGTTGCGTAGGCGAGGAATAGTCTGATTGCCTCCAATCTTGCAACTGGAGCGAAAGTTTCGTCGAAATTTATCCCTTCGGCTTGACAGTAGCCTTTTGCCACGAGTCTTGCTTTGTTCCTTACTATGACGTTATTTTCATCTCGCTTGTTTTTGAAGACCCATTTAGTTCCGATCACATGTTGATGTCGGGGTCTATCAACAAGCTCCCATACTTCGTTTCTCGTGAACTGATTCAGCTCCTCCTGCATGGCGATGATCTAATCAGCATCATTAAGTGCGTCCTCAACTGACTGAGGTTCTTAAGTAGACAAGAAGTAGGAATATAGTGCGCTTTCTCCCTGACAGACTCTGGATCTTGTCTTTACACTAGCTGAAGCATCTCCAATAATTAAATCAGAAGTGTGAGCGTCCAGCCACGATCAACGATGTTTTAACTCTTCATCTGAAATTTGTTCAATACAGATAGTAGGTGAGTTTGGCATTTCAGTTGTACTATTCTGAGATTGAAGTAATTCAGTTACTAGAGTTAGGTCTACTGAGTTACCAGGTTCAGGGGCATTCAGCTTAGGAACTTCATTTGTTCCCCCTGAATTATTATTCTCAGTAGAGGTCTCGGTTACCACTTGGGTTTCTTCATCGACCTGAGTTACCTGGGATTGCCTCTGTTCTGTAGAGTCAATCTGTTCAGCTACATCTGCTGCTTGCTGAGATTCAATTGTCTTATCTCAATTTCCTCTTCTGAATCATCATCCCAACATAGCTGGATCTTCTCAGCATTGTCTTTTAAGCTCAGATCCAGTAGCTATTTACTGATGTCCTCAGATTCTGAATTTGAGTTTCTGCTCCTGTCTTCAGTAGCAAACTCATTAAAAACAACATGAGGGCTTTCCTCCATGCAAAGGGTTCGGTAGTTAAAAACTCTGAAGGCTTTGCTGACCCGGGAGTATCCTAAGAAGACTCCCTGGTCTGACTTGCTATCAAAAGTCTTTAACTGATCCTTTCTATTATTGTGGATAAAGCACGAACACCTAAAAATATGGAAATAAGATAAGAAAGGCTTCATGCCGTTCCATAATTCATATGGTGTCTTCTGATGTTGCTTCATCAGGAGAGATCTGTTCTTAGTGTAACATGCAATGTCAGTTACTTCTGCCCAGAATTTAGATGGGAGTCCTGCAGGGTTCTTGCTGCTTCTTTGAGTGTTCTATTCTTCCTTTCAGCAATCCCATTTTGTTGAGGCGTGCGTGCAACAGACATCTCATGCTCTATGCCTTCAGCTTTGCAGAACTCTTCTACCATCGAATTTAGGAACTCAGTTCCTCTGTCTGAACGTATCTTTCTCATTTTGGTGTTCTTATCGTCACTGAGCCTTTTCAGAAGCGCAGGCAACTGTATTTTGACGTCAGACTTGTTAGCAATAAATATGACCCATGTGTAGCCCGAGTAGTCATCAATGACCACTAAAGCATACTTCTTGCCTCTGATCGTCACTGGAGAGATTGGTCCGAATAAATCCATATATAGCCGCTGAAGGATTCCATCAGTGGAAGGCGATGGAACAGGCGGATTTTGCTTCTTTGTTTTCTTTCCCTTTAGAAATACTTCACACTGAGTGCCTTTGCTGAACACTTCATTCGGCAGTCCTCTTACTAGAGCATTTCTAGCTAGCTTGTTGAGCGCCTTGAAGTTGAGATGGCTGAGTCTTCTGTGCTAGAGCCAACCCGTTCTGTTTTTGTTCTTCGCCAGCAAGCATGCTTCGGGTTCAGCTGAGTTCCAGTCAGCTACATAGATATTCTTTTTGTGCAAACCTGACAACAATGAGTGTCTTTACTGAATACTTGATTCGGTAGTCCTCTTGCTAGAGCGTTCCTAGCTAGTTTGTTGAGCGTCTTGAAGTTGAGATGGCTGAGTCTTTTTTGCCAAAGCCACCCCGTTCCTTTGTCGTTCTTCGCCAACAAACAAGCTTCAGGTTTAGCTGAGTTCCAGTCAGCTACGTAGATATTCTTTTTGCACGAACCTGATAACACTGTTTTCGCCATAGATTTGTCAATAACATCACAGAAACCAGCATAAAAAATCACTCTATTCGAGTTATCACAAAATTGACTAACAGAGAGAATATTATGTGGAAGTCCTTCAACATATGATACTCTTGGAACTGTGGCGGTTCCAATACTGAGTGATCCATAGCCTCTGGTATGGCCTTTTGCATTAACTCCAAACTCGATTCCGGGTCCTTCTTCAGTAGTATAATTCTTCAATAGGTTCCTCTGGTATGTCATATATCTTGAACATCCGCTGTCCATGTACAGAATTATATTTAGGTACCCTTTATTTTTGATTTTGGGTCCTTAGATGTTAGTTTTGGAAATCCAAATCTGTCTCACGACCTTGGTGGTCTCAGACAGTTTCTTCCCACTTTGACCATCATACTTGACCACTGGACTGGTCGATGCTGACTTCTGAGGCTTTACTGGTTCAGGAGTCCTGATCTTCTGAGTTGCTGGACTGCTGACCTTAGCCTTCTGAACGGCTTTCTTCTTCTTCTTCTTCTGACTTTTGGATCCTCTTCTGACTATAGGATCATAATAATATGACCATACTGAGCTGGATGTGTCAGCTTTGGAGGTCCATACTGATCAGCCCATTTGACTCTGCTGGTTCCCCCTTGACTGAATTGGGGTGATTTTGAGCTAATCTTCTTGTCAGAATGCTGATAGCTAGGATGAGGTGCCTTCATCTTCTGTTTGTTCTTAGCTAAGGGGTTCAGGATCTCAGGATTGACTTGAACAAACCTATCAGTCAACCGATTCTCTGAGCATACGGGGGCAGATGAGGAGGCTCCATGGCTGAATCCAAGTCCCTCCTCGCAATGTTTTGGCTTGTTGTTGGCTAGCATCGCCTCAAGCTTCTTCTTAGCTCCCCATGTATTGCTCTGCATCAGGTTCCTCCAGACATCATCACTTTTTTTAAGCATTTCATGTTCGGTCAGAAGTCCTGAGTACTTCTACTTCAGTAGACTTAGTTCAGTATCCTTCTGAGTCAAATAATTGGTCAGTACTGAGATCTGATCTTCTTGTTGCTGAGACTTGGCCATCAGAGAGTTAATCTCCTCCCTGAGTCTCAACACAAGTCCTTCTAACTCAGTAGAAACCTGACTCTCCTGAGAAAGTCTTTGATTCTGCACTTTCAGGGTATCCAACTCATGAAGAGTCTTACTGAGCTCAGGCTCATCTGAATCTGCTCGTCGAGTAGTTCTTCATATGCGATCGCGACGTCTAGATTCTCATCTGCACCTAAAATAGTGTCGTGTGTGCAGTGCGAAGAGGAGTTAAATGTGGCGTGAGAGTTTACCTCATCCTCTTCTCCTGCCATAAGACACTTTTCAACATCTTCTTCAAGCTTTAAGGCCATGAATGCCTCTTCATCATCTCATAAATCCATGAAGGAGTCGATTTCATCTGAGTCGTCTTAGAGTTCACCGATAATATATGCTTGACGCTTTTTGATGAACTTCTCCCTTCGAGCTTTTTGTGCTGCTCTCTCAGCTGTACTGAGCTCAGGACATTCGTATTGATAGTGTCCTGGCTTCTTGCAGTTGTAGCAGGACGTGATTTTGCTTTCTTTGCTTTCACTGTCTTTCGACTGTGCTGAATCCTCATGTTTCCAGCAATCAGATGTATGCGGTTCAGGAGTGCGCCTAGGTGTATATTCAGACTTACTCTCTGAGTCTCTGACGACTCTAGAGAGCTTTCTGCGCCTCTCCTTCTCCTTCTGATACTTTACGGCAAGCAGTGCATATTTCTTAGCTAGGTTTCCTTCTTGTAGATCGTTGATTGAAGGCTCAGCCTTGCTAGATGCGGGAACTGCTGTGCTGACTGATGCTTTGAAAGCATGATCGATCTGTGTGTCAGTTTTAGCTCGTTGCTTCCTTTGGGGGTAGACCGAACTCGAACTCCTCAGCTTTTAATTCCGAAAATATATGATCAGGAGAGACAATATCAAGATCAGAATGTCTAAGAAAAGTAGAAAATGGAGTCCAATGTCCATCCGACAGTGCTCTCAAGATTTTGAGATTCATTTCTCGGTTGGAGAATATCTGTCCCAGCCCGTTGATAGTGTTCATCAGATCCGTAAATCTGATGTTGAGATCTTCAATCGTGTCGCCTGGCATGAGAGACAGTCTCTCCAGCTTATGAAGTTGCAGTGGTAGTTTTTTAGCTTTGATCTTCTGAGTCCCCCGACTCAGTAGCGCCAGAGCATCCCAGAGTTCCTTAGCGGACATGCAGTCCTGAACTCTTCCGAGATAGGAGTCACTCAAGGTGGTCAGTATGACATTTCTGGCAACTCGGTCTAGATTGTGAAGCTTCTTCTCTTCAGGTGTGAAGAGGCTTCTGTCTTTGGGGATCTTCTTCCCGGTCACCATGCCTCCTCCTTGTGCTGGATCCTAGACTTCGACACTATCAATCATAGGAACGATAGGTCCGTCTTCCAAGACCTCTATCATGCTGTCGTGGAAGGAAGTCAGATATGCTTCCATTCTCACTCGCCATACTCCGTTGTTCTTCACTGAGTACATGGGCACCATCCTGATTCCTGACATATCAGACATTATAAATAGTGTTATGAATGAAGAATGATATGCAGTGAAATTTTTTTCAGGATCCGTTCAAGTAGACTAGTTTCAGACAACAAGAGTCTTAGAGAACTCCTGCTTTGATACCAGTGGTTGGTTCCGAGATAAACGTTCAGGTGTAGAGGGGGGGGGTGAATACACCTGAAAACTTTCTCAACTTAAAACGGGAACAATCCTTTTCAGGAGAGTGCCTTGCTGAATAAATTCATTAGACCAGATAAGCTGTTATGAATCGCGTGGCAGAGTGACTGACTATACTGAGGCCTGCTAGCTGACTAATGTCAGAATTCAGTACCGTTCAGTAAAAGTTCAGTAGAGTGCGGAAATGTGTAGGCCCAATTCAGTTGACTTAGAAAACGTTTTTATTAAAACTGTTTCAGTATATTAGTGCAATCTTTTAAGTTTTCCTAAAACACAGTTGAATGATTGTGAAAGATATTTTCAGTATGATCAGACATCAATGCAACTGTAAAATAGAGCACACAGAACACAACGATTTTAAAGTGGTTCGGATATCAACAATCCTACGTCCACTGTCCCGAAAAGATCAGGAGGCTATTTTATTATACTGAGTTAGTCTCAGTCGGTTTGTGCACTGGACAAACACTGTTCTTGAAGATTATATTGAGCAAGTCTCAGTTTACAAATATCAAACTGAAGTGTTTGACAAACTCTCCAACTATGAAGGAGTTCTTTACAATAAAGAATAGTTCAGGGATGAACTCCTTCCATCTAAGCTATGGATAGGTTCAGCTGAGCTTCGGTTAGAGGGAAGGGAACAAGAAAGTGGCTTCTAGAGCGACGAACAGTGAGGAATAAGCTCTCTAGGTTTGTGTTCAATCGCTTGGATACTAGAGGCTGTTGAAACTAATTCAGCTTGGTTCCCTTTGAGCAAGAATGTCGCCTTTCGCTTGAAGTAATTCTCTGAAGATCTTGCGGAAAGCTTGAGTCGGTAAATATTTGCTCGTAATAGCTCGTGTGTTCTCTTGGTTTCTAGTTTAGGTATGCTTCGATTTGAATTCTTCCCTCTATTTATAGAGGTGAGCCATGAAAAGATCCGTTGGAGACGATGAACCATGTGTCACTCTCTTTTGGGTAGCTAACGGCTCTTTCAAAGAAATTTGGTAGAGTCTTTTCCCTCCATTTCT
Organism: Lavandula angustifolia; assembly: GCA_028984105.1. Lineage (NCBI taxonomy): Eukaryota > Viridiplantae > Streptophyta > Magnoliopsida > Lamiales > Lamiaceae > Lavandula > Lavandula angustifolia. Next base: position 17,162,248 of record CM054806.1, on the reverse strand, counting down.
GGAAATATGTTGACTTGCAGTTTTAATCAGAAAGTGGACAGCTGTCTGCTCGTCATTGGTCGAGGCTGTAGAAAGTTGTTGAGATAAATAGACTTCAAGGTAGATCTGAAGCTGATTTCTCTGTACCTCGTATGACTCTACTGATTTGACAAGTAAGATCACTGACAGTCAAGGACTGTCTGGCCGTTGCTGAGTCTGACTTTGGTTCAGTAGTATACTCCTGCTGAGTTCAACTCTACTGAAGGTCAACTCTGAGTTCGGTGAATCGCTCTCCGCCGAGTCCAGTTCCCACGACTCCTTTCGATATGCTTGCTCCTACCGAGTCCAAAGACTACTGAGTCTTCACTCCATGGGACTGAGGCTGATAGTCTACTGAAGAGTCAGCAGACAGAACTGAGCGCCTGAACCATGCTGAAAGAATGTCTACTGAGTCTGAAACTCTCAGGACAAGGCAAAACTATTATAACTCAATGGTTCACCAATCAAATTAGAGTTTGGGATCATTCAAATCTTCTAACACATATACTACTGAATCATCTCCCAACATCTTTCAACACAGTTTCAGTAAAAGCATAACTGAGTGTACTAATCAACTGAAACGATTTTTATAAACAAACATTTTCGTAATCAAACTGAATCGGGCCTACACTATTGCCCGCGCTACTGACTTTCTATTGAATGGTATTAAATTCTGACGTCAGTCAGCTAGCAGACCTCAGCTAAGTTAGTCACTTTATCCACACGATCAAGATCAGCTTATCTTGTCTACTGAATTTATTCAGCAGACATCTTCCGTGAAACAGACTGATCGTGTTTTTGAGTTTGAGTAAAAAGTTTTCAGGTGTATTCACCCCTCGTCTACACCTGAGCGTTTGACTCGGGACCAACAATTGGAATCAGAGCCGAAGTTCTTTGACTTTTGTTATCTGTAACTAGTCTAACTCGAACTGATCCTTTATTTTCGAAAACATTTTTCACTGCATATCATTCTTCATTCATATCATTATCCATTATGTTTGATATGTTAGGAATTAGGATGGTACCCATGTTCTCTGTTTAGAACTACGGGGTATGGAGGGTCAAAATGGAAGCACACCTGACCTCCCTCCACGATAGCATGACAGAGGTCTTGGAAGACGGATCTATCGTCCCCATAGTCGATAGCGTTGACTTCCAAGAGCCAGCTCAAGGAGGAATGATAATCAGGAAGAAGGTGGCCAAAGCCAGAAGCCTCTTCACCCCAGAGGAGAAGAAGCTTCACAACCTTGACCGGGTTGCCAGGAACGCCATACTGACCATTCTGAGCAACTCATATCTCTGAGCGACTCTGGCGCTACTGAGTCGAGGGACTCAGAAGATCAAAGCTAACAAATTGGCGTTGGAACTCCAGAAGCTGGAGAGATTGTCTCTCATGCCTGGCGACATGATAGAAGATCTTAACGTTAGATTCACGGATCTGATGAACACAATCAACGGGCTGGGAAAGACATTCTCCAACCGGGAGATGAATCTCAAGATTTTGAGAGCCCTGCCAGACGGACCTTGGACTCCTTTTGCTACATTTCTTACACATTCTGATCTTGATACTGTTTCTCCTGGTCACATATTTTCAGAATTAAAAGCTGAAGAGTTCGAGTTCGATCTACTGCAGAGGAAGCAACGAGCTGAAGCTCACACTCAGATAGACCATGCTTTTAAAGCATCAGTCAGCACAATGACTCCGACGTCTAGAAAGATGAGACTTCAACAAATGACTTACAAGAAGGAAGCCTAGCTAAACAATGCGCGTTGCTTGCGATAAAATATCAGAAGGAGAAGGAGCGGTGCAAGAAACTGTCAAGAGTCGTCAGAGACTCAAAGAGAAAGTCTGACTTCTCACAAAAGCGCAATCCTGATAAACATACTTCTGAATGCAGGAAACAGGAGGATTCTGCACAGTCAAAAGACAGTGACAACAAAGAAAGTAGAATCATCTCCTACTACAACTGAAAAAAGCCAGGACACTATCAGTATGACTGTCCTGAGCTCAGCTCAGCTGAAAGAGCTGCGAGAAAAGCTAGAAGGGAGAAGTTCAACCAAAAGTGTTAAGACTATATCGCCGGTGAACTCTCAAACGACTCAGAATAAGTCAACACCTTCATGGATTCATCCGAGGATGAAGCCGCCTTCGTGGCCAAAGATCTTGAAGAAGATACTGAAAAGTGTCTGATGGCAGGAGAAGAGGATGAGGTAAACTCTCCAGAACCATATAACTCTTCTTCACACTGCACACAAGACACTTGTTTAGGTGCAGACGAGAATCTGGAGGTCGCATACGAAATATTATTGGACAAATGGATTCAGGCGAGGCTGCAGCTCAATAAGACTCTTCAGGAGTTGGATGCCCTGAAAGCAGATAATCAGAGACTTTCTCAGGAGAGTCTGGCTGCTACTGAGTCAGAAGGACTTGTTATGAGACTCAGGGAGGAGATTAACTCTCTGATGGCCAAGTCTAAGCAACAAGAAGATCTGATTTCAGTACTGACTAAGGACTTGACTCGGAAAGAGACTGAATTGAGTTTACTGGAGCAGAAGTTCTTAGAACTTCAGACTGAGCATGAAACTCTCAAGAGGAGTGATGATGTCTAGAGAAACCTGATGACAGAGCGTTACATGGGAGCTAAGAAAAAGCTTGTGGCAATGCTAGCCAACAACAAGCCTAAGTACTGCAAGGAAGGACTCGGGTTCAGCTACGAAGCCTCCACATCTGCTTCCACACGCTTAGAGAATCGGCATGCTGATAGGTTTGTTCAAAGGGAAACGATCAATGCTGAACAACTGAACCCCTCAGTGAATAAGAAATAAAAGATGAAAGCACCTCATCCTACCTATCAGAAAATTGACAAGAAGGTTAGCTCAAAATCACCCCAGCGCAGTCAAAGGGGAACCAGCAGAGTAAAATGAGCTGATCAGTACGGACCTCCACAGCTGACACATCCAGCGCAGTATGGGTCATACTACTATGATCTCACTGTCAGTAAGAGTTCCAAGAGTCAGAAGAAGAAGAAAGCCAATCATAAGGCTAAGGCCAGCAGTCCAACTACTCAGAAGATCAGGACTCCTGAACCGAAGAAGCCTCAGAAGTCAACATCAACCAGTCCAGTGGTGAAGTATGTTGATCAAGGTGGAAAGAAACTTTCTGAGACCACCATGGCCATTAGATAGATTTGGGTTTCCAAAACTAACGCTTAAGGACCCAAAATAAAAATAAGAGGTACCTGAACATAATTCTATTTTGCAGGTGCACAGGGACCCATGGTACATGGACATCGGATGCTAAAGACACATGACGTACCAGAGGAGTCTACTGAAAGATTATGTTATGGAAGAAGGATCCCGAATCGAGTTTGGAGATAATGCAAAAGGCTATACCAGAGGATACGGGACACTCAACATTTGAACCGCCACAGTTCCAAGAGTATCATATATTGAAGTACTTCAACATAATATTCTCTCTGTTAGTCAATTTTGTGTTAACTCGAATAGAGTGATTTTTGACACTGGATATTGTGATGTTATTGATAAATCAATAGGGAAAACAGTGTTGTCAGGTTTGCGCAAAAAGAACATATACATTGCTGACTAGAATTCAGCAGAACCTGAAGCATGCTTGCTAGCGAAGAATGACAACAGAAAGGGGTGGCTCTGGCGCAGAAGACTCAGCCATCTCAACTTCAAGACGCTAAACAAGCTTGCTAGAAACACTCTAGTGAGAGGACTGCCGAATGAAGTGTTCAGCAAAGACACTCAGTGCGAGGCATGCCTGAAAGGAAAGAAAACAAAGAAACAAAATTCACAAGTTCCATCACCTTCCACGGATGGAATCCTTCAGCTCCTGCACATGGACTTGTTCGGACCAGTCTCTCCTGTGACGATTAGAGGCAAAAAGTATGCATTAGTGGTCATTGATGACTACTCGCGCTACACATGGGTCATATTTATTGCCAATAAGTCTGATGTCAAAACAGAGTTTCCTACGCTTTTGAAAAGGCTCAGTGTCGAGAAGAACACCGAAATCAGAAAGATCCATTCAGACAGATGAACAGAGTTCCTGAATGCAATGGTCGATGAGTTCTGCAAAACTGAAGGAATAGAGCATGAGACGTCTGCTGCACGCACGCCTCAACAAAATGGGATTGCTGAGAGGAAAAAATAGAAAAGTCAAGGAAGTAGCAAGAACCTTGCTCGCAGATTCAAGACTCCCATCAAAATTCTGGGCAAAAGCTATTGATACTGCATGTTATACTCAGAACAGATCGCAACTGACAAAGCAACATCAGAACACACCTTATGAACTATGGAACGGCAGGAAACCTCTTTTATCTCATTTCCATATTTTTGGGTGTTCATGCTTTATCCACTATAATGGAAAGAACCAGTTAAAGACTTTCCATGGCAAATCAGACTAGGGAATTTTCTTAGGATATTCCCGGGTCAACAAAGCTTTCAGGTTTTTTAACTACTGGACCCTTTGTGTGGAGGAAAGCCCTCATGTCGTTTTTAATGAGTTTGCTACTAAGAACAGGAGCAGAAACTCAAATTCAGAATCTGAGGACATCAGTAAACAGGTAAAGGATCTAAGCTTAAAAGAAAATGTTGAAAAGATCTAGCTTTTTTGGGATGATGATTCAGAAGAGGATAACGAAGTCAAAATTACGGAATCTCAGCCAGGATCAAAAGTAACTGAACAGATTGACTCTACTGAACAGAATCAATCCCAGGTAACTCAGGTCGATGAAGAAATCCAAGTGGTAACTGAGACCTATACTGAGAATAACAACTCAGGGGGAACTGAAAAAGTTCTTGAGCTAAATGCCCCTGAACCTGGTGACTCAGTAGACCCAACTCTTGTCATTGAATTGCTTCAATCTCATAATAGTACAACTGAAATGCCTGACTCACCTACTACCTGTGTTGAACCAAACTCAGATGAAGAGACAAGACGTCGTTGATCGTGGCTGGATGCTCACTCTTCATATCTTATTATTGGAGATCCATCAGCTAGTGTCAAGACAAGATCTAGATTTTTTGTCAGGGTGAAAGCGCCTTATATTCCTACTTCTTGTCTACTGAAGAACCTCAGTCCATTGAGGATGCACTGAATGACGTTGAATGAATCACTTCCATGTAAGATGAGCTGAATCAGTTCACTCGAAACGACGTCTGGGAGCTTGTTGATAGACCCCGACATCAACATGTAATCGGAACCAAATAGGTCTTTAAGAACAAGCGTGATGAAAACAACGTCATCGTTAGGAATAAAGCTCGACTCGTTGCCAAAGGATATTTTCAATCAGAAGGAATAGACTTCGACGAAACGTTCGCCTCAGTCGCAAGATTGGAAGCCATTCGTCTATTCATAGCTTATGCAACACATCATCAGTTCATTGTTTATCAGATGGATGTGAAGTAAGCTTTCCTGAACGGCGTACTGAAGGATGAAGTCTACGTGGAACAACTGCCCAGCTTTCAGCAGGGACATCAGGTGTATAGACTTAAGAAAGCGTTGTACGGGTCAAAACAAGCACCCAGGGCTTGGTATGATACCCTCTCCAACTTTCTACTTCAGAAAGGTTTTCAGAAGGGAACTGTGGATCACACTCTATTCAGTATCAAGTCAAAAGATGACATCCTACTGGTGCAGATCTACGTGGACGACATCATCTTTGGATCAAGAAATCTGACTATGTGTCAGAATTTTGAACAGATGATGAAAGAAAATTCGAAATGTCGATGATGGGAGAGATGAATTATTTCCTTGGACTCCAAGTCAAATAATCCAAGAAGGGAATTGTTGGGAGATGATTCTGTCTTCTCACAATCAGTTAAGACATAACTCAGTATCCCTATGCTCTGAATATTTACTCAAGATTTGAAGATCCCAAAACCCTATCTTGGCTGATGAATCATTCAGTTGTAACCTGTTATGTTCTGTCTCTGAGGTTTCAGACTCAGTAGACACTCTTCATCTGGTTCAGGTGCTCAGTAGATTACATGTCTCAGTACCAGATGTAGAAGACTCAGTGATACTAGACTCAGCAGGAGCAGTATATTGAAAGGAGTCAGTGGAACTGAACTCAGCAGGAGTAGTTCACTGAACTCACAGTTGATCTTCAGTAGAGCCGACTCAGCAGGAGCATGCTACTGAATAGAGATCAGACTCAGCAATGGCTGGACAGTCTTTTTAACTGTCAGGATTCTCTAAAAGTGAAATCAGCAGAGTCAATACAAGGAAGAGAGAAGTCAGCTTCAGATCTCCTTGAAGTCTGTTCTGTGTCACCTACTTTCCTGAACCTCGACCAATGACAAGCAGCCAACTGTCATGTTTCTGATTAAAGCTGCGAGTCAACAACTTTCCAGAAATGGAGGGAAAGGACACTGCAACAATACTTCGAAAGAGCCATTAGCTACCCAAAAGAGAGAGACACAAGGATCGTCGTCTCCAACAGATCTATCCTTGCTTCTACTCTATAAATAGAGGGATATATTCAAATTGAAGCTCATGAGAATACCTAGAAATCAAAGAACACACGAGCATTCACGAGCAACTCTAAAACATCTTAAGTCTTCCGCAAGTAGTTTGAAGAAGTAATCTCCGGCGAAAGACGACATACCTGCTCATAGGGAACCAAGCTGAACCAGAATCATATAGCCTCTAGTATCCAAGCGACTGAACACGAACCCAAGTCTATACTTAGTCGTTCGTCGCCCTAGAAGCCATTTTCTCATTCCCTATCCCTCTAACCTAAGATCAACCAATCATATCTATAGCTTAGACGAAGGAGTTCATAGTCGAACTGATCCTTATTGTAAAGGACTCCTTCATAGTTGGAAAGTTTTTCAAACACTTAGTTTGATACCTTGTAAACTAAGACTTGCTCAGTATAAATCTCAAGACCAGTGTTTGTCTAGTGTACAAACCAACTGAGACTACCTCAGTATAATACATAGCCTCTTGATCTTTCGGGACAGTGGACGTAGGATTGTTGGATCCGAACCACTTTAAAAATTGTCTGTGTTCTGTGTTCATTATTTACTATTGCATTGATTACTTTGCATACTGAAAATATCTTTAAAATCATTTAACTGAGTTTCAGCAAGCTTAATCGACTGCACTAATATACTGAAACTATTTTGATAAAAATGTTTTCTTAACTCAACTGAATTTGGGCCTACACATTTCCGCACTACTGTACTTTATCTGAACGGTACTGAATTCTGACTCTAGCCAGCTAGCAGGCCTCAGTAAAGTCAGTCACTCTGCCACGCGATTCAGAACAGCTTATTTGGTCTGCTGAATTAGTTCAGTACGACACTCTCCTGAAAAGGACTGTTCGCGTTTAAAGTTGAGAAATCGGTTTTTCAGGTGTATTCACCCCCCCCTCTACACCTGAACGTTACTCTCGGGACCAATAATTGGTATCAGAGCAGGAGTTCTCTGAGACTCTTGTTATTCTGAAACTGGTCTACTTGAACGAATCCGGAAAACGTTTTCACTGCATATCATTCTTCATTCATATCATTATTCACTATGTCTGATATGTCAGGAATCAGGATGGTACCCATGTTCTCAGTAGATAACTATGGAGTATGGCGGGCCAGAATGGAGGCACATCTGACCTCCCTCCATGACAGCATGACAGAGGTTCTAGAGGACGGACCTATCGTTCCAATGATTGATAGCGTCGTAGGTCAGGACCCAGCACAAGGAGGAGGAATGGTGACCGGGAAGAAGATCCTGAAAGATAGAAGTCTCTTAACCCCTGAGGCGAAGAAGCTTCACAACTTAGACCGCGTCACCAGAAACGTCATACTGACCACTCTGAGCGATTCTTATCTTGGAAGAGTTCAGGACTGCAAGTCCGCGAAAGAACTCTGGGATGCTCTAGCGCTACTGTGTCGGGGGACTCAGAAGATCAAAGCAAACAAACTCGCGCTGGAACTTCAAAAGCTGGAGAGACTGTCTCTCATGCCTGGTGACTCCATTGAAGATCTCAACGCCAGATTCACGGATCTGATGAACTCTATCAATGGGCTGGGAAAGACATTCTCCAACCGAGAGATAGATCTCAAAATTTTGAGGGCATTGTCAGACGGTCACTGGACTCCCTTTGCTACTTATTGCGTCATTCTGATTTAGATATTGTTACTCCTGACCATATGTTTTCAGAACTTAAAGCTGAGGAGTTCGAGTTTGGCCTACCTCAAAGGAAGCAGCGAGCTTAAGCTGACACCCAAGTCGATCATGCTCTTAAAGCATCAGTCAGCACAGCAGCTCCGACGTCTAGCAAGGCTGAACCTTCACTCAGTGACATACAAGAAGGAAACTTAGCCAAGAAGTACGCGCTGCTTGCTGTGAAGTATCAGAAAGAGAAGGAGAGGTGCAGGAAGCTCTCAAGAGTCGTTAGAGACTCCAAGGGCAAGACTTAATATACACCCAAGCGCACTCCTGATTCACATACTTCTGAATGCAGGAAACAGGAGGACTCGACTCTGTCAAAAGACAGTGAAAGCAAAGAAGAAAGAGTTACAACCTGCTATAACTGCAAGAAGCCAGGACACTATCAGTATGACTGTCCTGAGCTCAGCACTGCTGAAAGAGCAGCACGCAAAGCTCGAAGGGAGAAGTTTATCAAGAAGCAACAAGCATATATTGCCGGTGAACTCTCATACGACTTAGATGAAGTTGACTCCTTCATGGATTCATCAGATGATGAAGCGGCATTCATGGCCATAGAGCTTGAAGCTGAAGAAGATGCTGAAAAGTGTCTCATGGCAGGAGAAGAGGATGAGGTGCACAAGGACCCTTGGTATGTGGACAGCGGATGCTCACGACATACGACACACCAAAAGGACCTACTGAAGAATTATACTACTGAAGAAGGACCCCGAATCGAGTTTGGAGACAATGCAAAAGGCTTTACCAGAGGCTATGGAACACTCAGCATTGGAACCACAACAGTTCCAAGAGTATCATATGTTGAGGGACTTCAGCATAACCTTCTCTTTGTTAGTCAATTTTGTGATAACTCGAATATAGTGATTTTTTACGCTGGTTTTTGTGATGTCATTGATAAATCTACCGGAAGACAATGTTGTCAGGTTCGCGCAAAAAGAATATCTATGTAGATGACTGGAACTCAGCTGCACCTGAAGCTTGTTCGTTGGCCAAGAATGACAATAGAACGGGGTGGCTCTGGCACAGAAGACTCAGTCATCTCAATTTCAAGACGCTCAACAAATTAGCTAGAAACACTCTAGCAAGAGGACTGTCGAATGAAGTATTCAGCAAAGACACTCAGTGTGAAGCATGTCTGAAGGGAAAGCAAACAAGGAATCAAAATCCTCCTATTCTATCTCCTTCCACTGATGGAATCCTTCAGCTGCTACATATGGATTTGTTCGGTCCAGTCTCTCCGGTGGCGATCAAAGGCAAGAAGTATGCATTAGTGGTCATTGATGAATACTCGCGCTACACATGGGTCATATTTATTGCCAACAACTCTGACGTCAAAATAGAGTTACCAACGCTTCTGATAAAGCTCAATGTCGAGAAGAACACCAAGACCATCAAGATACGTTCAGATAGAGGAACTGAGTTCCTGAATTTTATGGTAGAGGAGTTCCGCAAGGCAGAAGGCATAGAGCATGAGACGTCTGTAGCGCGCACACCTCAACAAAATGGGGTTGCTGAAAGAAAGAATATAACACTCAAAGAAGCAGCAAGAACCCTGCTCGCAGACTCAGGACTCCCAACCAAATTCTGGGCAGAAGCTACTGATACTGCATGTTATACTCAGAATAGATCTCTACTCACAAAGCAGCATAAGAAGACACCATATGAATTATGGAATGGCAGGAAGCCTTCTTTATCTTATTTCCATATTTTTGGGTGTTCGTGCTTTATCCACAATAATGGGAAGGAACAGTTGGAAACTTTTGATAGCAAGTCAGACCAGGGAGTCTTCTTAGGATACTCCCGGGTCAGCAAAGCCTTCAGAGTCTTTAACTATCGGACCCTTTGCGTGGAGGAAAGCCCTCATGCTGCTTTTGATGAGTTTGCTATTGAAGACAGGAGCAGGAATTCTAAACCTGAATCTGAGGACATCAGTAAGCAGCTACAGGATCTGAGCTTAAAAGATAAAGTTGAAAAGATCCAGCTATGTTGGGATGAAGATTCAGATGAAGAAATTGAAGATAAGTCTACTTGAATCTCGGCACCAAGAATGTAAGTAGCCGAACAGATCGACTCTTACCGAACATAGTCAATCCCAGGTAACTCAGGTCGATGAAGAAACCCAAGTGGTAACTGAGACCTCGACTGAGGATAATAATTCAGGGGGAACAAATGATGTTCCTGAGCTAAATGCCCCTGAACCTGGTGACTAGTAGATCATACTCTTGTAACTGAATTGCTTCAATGTCAGAATAGTACAACTGAAATGCCTAACTCACCTACTATCTGTATTGAACAAATTTCAGATGAAGAGTTGAAACATCGTAGATCGTGGCTGGACGCTCACACTTCTAATTTAATTATTGGAGATCCTTTAGCAAACGTAAAGATAAGATCCAGATTCTGTCAGGGGGAAAGCGCTTTATACTCCTGCTTCTTGTCTACTGAAGAACCTCAGTCAGTTGAGGATGCACTTAAGGACGCTAATTGGATCATAGCCATGCAGGATCATAGCCATGAAGTTTGGGAGCTTGTTGACAGACCCCGATATCAACATGTGATTGGAACTAAATGGGTCTTCAAGAACAAGCGAGATGAAAACAACGTTATAGTAAGGAACAAGGCAAGACTCGTGGCAAAAGGCTACTGTCAAGATGAAGGGATAGATTTCGACGAGACGTTCGCTCCAGTTGCAAGATTGGAGGCAATCAGACTATTCCCAGCCTACGCAACACATAAGAGGTTCAGAGTTTATCAAATGGATGTGAAGTCTGCGTTTCTTAACGGCGTACTGATAGAAGAAGTCTATGAAGAACAATCTCCCGGCTTTCAGCATGGACATCAGGTTTATAGACTCAGAAAGGCTCTGTATGGGTTAAAACAAGCACCCAGGGCTTGGTACGATACCCTATCTGAGTTTCTTCTTCAGAAAGGTTTTCAGAAAGGCACAGTAGACCGTAAATTATTCAAAATTCGACTGGAAGACGATATCCTACTTGTGCAGATCTACGTAGATGACATAATCTTCGGTTTGAAGAACGTCATCATGTGTCAGCAGTTTGAGAAAATAATGAAGGATAAGTTCGAGATATCAATGATGGGAGAGATGAACTATTTCCTCGGTTTTCAAGTCAAACAATCTGAGAAGGGAACGTTCATCAATCAAGGAAAATACACTCGAGACCTCATCAAGAAATTCGGTTGCACATCCGGCAAACAATTCAAGATCCCGATGAACACGAACATGAAAATCGATCTTGATAAAGAGGTAGTATCAGTAGACTATACTGAATTTCATGCTATTATTGGTTCTTTATTATACTTAACAGCTACTCATCCTGACATAACTTATGTTGTAGGTGTCTGCGCTCGATTTTAGGCGAATCTTAAGCAGAGTCATATGGACTCAGCTAAGAAGATTCTCCGCTATCTCAGAGGAACACCTGACATGGGTTTATGGTATGCAGCTGATGATAATATTGAACTAACTGGTTATTCTGATGCTGACTATGCAGGATGTAGAATTGACCGAAAGTCAACTTCTGGAACATGTCAGTTCCTTGGCAGCAAGCTGATCTCTTGGTTTTCAAAGAAACAGCATTCAGTAGCGACGTCAACTACTGAAGCTGAATAAATGGCTGCCGGAAGTTGTTGCGCCCAAATCCTTTGGCTGAGACAGCAGCTACACAATTATGATATTATTCAGAATGAAGTGCCGATCTTCTGCGATAGTACCAGTGCAATTGCAATCACTCAGAATCCTGTACTTCATACGAGATGCAAGCACGTGGATATCAGACATCACTGCATTCGTGATCACGTCGAAATGAAGGATATCAGGATGGGAAAGATCTATACTGACCACCAAAGGGCAGATATACTAACCAAGCCTCTAGCTGAAGCCAGATTCAGAGAACTTTCAGTAGAGCTAGGTCTGCTGGACCCCGCCGACTCCGGGCCAAGAAGAGGATTCAGGGAGAGGAGCATTCAGCAAGGGGGAATGTTCACTCTCAGTACTGATTAAATTCAGTACGTAGAGACTCAGCAACCATCTACACGAGGTATCAGCTGACTACGATGTTCAGCTGACAGGTTTGCGTATCTCTACTCAGTAGCCAATGAAAAATTATGTGCATTTATGACTCATATTCAGCTTCGTATTCAATGCCTTAGAAAATATTATTTAATATAACGGTTTACATTAAATACACGACATTCTATGTAAAGTATGATGAACTCTGCGTCACATTTAATGCATGTTGTATCAAGTTACTTCTTTGGCCATTTACAACTGTATTTTAACTTAGGCGACTAAATTGATCATTGCCTATTTTATAAAATCAAATTCTAGCCGTCCATCTCATAAAGCGAATTCAAACTGAACCGTGGATAATTAACTGCTCATCTTCTTTATCATATATATACACGTTCAAAGTTTAGAAACCGCCATTTCTACTCTGCATAAATTTCTCGAACCCTAGTTTTTCTGAGAATCCTTGCCTCCTTGCAAAACTCATTTTCCAAAACTCTCAGAAAAATCTTTGGTAAACTTTTAATGATCATTCAGTATTGCATATGTTAATTTCTATATTTTTTATTCGATACTGATCTAGTGTTCTTACAGATTACTGAATATGACAGGAACTCACGTAACCGTTCCTGAGGATATGCAAGAGATCCTTGAAATGGATAGGGTCTGGTGCGAGCCCATGATGGAGTTCGACGCGTGTGAACTCGGCTACACGGAGGAAATCTTCTTTGCCCCTAGAGAAACTGGCCTCGAAAGTTTTCTGTCGAGGAAGCCATCATTTTTCCTCTCGCGCCAGATAGCTGAGCTCTATCTGAACTCTGAATCGGTTGATGGGGACATCCGTTGCAGATACATAGTTCATTCACTTGGCGACCCCTCTCGTGCTACTACTGAAATCAAACAGATGTCGATTAGAGAAGCCCTGAAGAGAAGCTTCCAACTCCCCAGCGAGGGATTCACCACCATGGCTTATAAAGACAACCTGATGGACGAATATCTATCATAATTCTGCGAGAAGCCGACCACTTTCAGAGCCGCATTTTTGAAGAATGCGATGCTTCCTCAGTACAGAGCGCTGGCCTATATAGTGACTCAGTTGCTAACGAGTCAGGCTGGGTCCTTTGATCAGGTATCTATGCCGAAACTTCAGCTTATGATAACCATACACGATCGAGCAAAGATCAACTGGACCGAATTCTTTCTGAAAGAATTCATGACGCAGTCCACGAAGTTTGACAAGAAGAGTTTTCGCCTTGCTGTGAAGGGAAAACTGCTTTATGGACTGAAGCTATCAGTGATGTTAGAAGATTTCTGCGGAACGGACAATATCACATTCGCTGACAAACAATACTTCAACCCAAAGAAAGTCCGGTTCTAGAGCAGGCAGCGGCCTTTCAGCAGATAGGGTCAGGGCCCACTGATCCTAAGTCCGGAGCTCAGAAGACCTCCACTCCCGCTAAGAAGAGGTCCCCTCCGAAGTCTACTCCGAAAACCCTGACCAAGAGGCTGAAGAAAGTTAGTGATGTCGTACCGGAGGTAGTGCCAGAGGCAGTGGTTGCTGAACCACCTCTGCAGCTAAGGGATGAGTCCGAGTCATCCGAGAAAACTCCGTTAGTGGAGAAGGCCATCTCCACTGATCGTGATGAGACAGTGGACCAAGGGGTCCAAGCTGAGTCTATTCCGACATCTCAGAGCCCCTTGGACATTCCACCATTAAGTAGCATACCTTCTACTGAGAAGCAGCCGTCTCCAATAGAAGTTGAAGATTTCGAGACCGCTTCTGAATCATAATCCATCGGGATAGAGGCTTCAACTCTTCAATCTAGAGCCTCCTGAGAGGTTGCTGAAAGGATCCCGGAGATAGCCAACCATACTAATCTCATTCTACTGGCGAGGCAGGCTAGGCTCCATATTCTGATTCGGTTCTAGGAGTGGCATAATCTGAACCGCCTTATCAAACACCACTCCTGCGAACAGCTCCACGAGGAGGAGCTACTGATAAGGAGCAAGATTGGCTACTCCAAGCCATCTGACGTATGCTCCTTAGAAGACTTGAGGGGTGCCATGCTAGGCATGTTGAACGACCGCCAACCCATTTCAGCATCGGCACCCTCAGATAGGTCTGACCCCGATGGTCAGGACCCACCCCGTGATTCAGGCCCTGAGAAGCCTGATGAGGGAACTCAACTGGACAAGGATGCTCCCACATCCACTGCTGAACCACCGCTCAGCATCCTTGGTCCAGGACAGTCGGCGGCTGGTACTTCGAAGACAGCAGAACCATCTCAGCTGCTACTAGAATCTGCCTTCGAGGTAATGCCCAGCCCGAGAAGCCAACGCTCGAAGTCAGTGGCCAGGGCCCTGAGGAGTCAAGGGACTCAAAACCGACTCCTCGCCCGCGCCGTCCACAAGACTTGGAGGCAGACCACTCAGGCTCAGAGTGCTGAAATCAAGGGACTCAGGACATCGATTCAGACTTCACCTGTCCCCGATTTCTCCAATATCCTGAACAATGCACTCGCCGCACAAAGAGCCGACTTCGAAGAGCAACTGAAGATGATTCAGGTTAGCCAAGCTCAACTTCTTGAAGATTATAAGGCCGCATAGAAAGCTCACACTGAATCAGTCTCCTCCATATCTTAGGCCTCAGACATCAGGCTCCAATCTATTCAGAAGGCCATAGAAGAGAATGTGGACAAACAGTTGCAGGAGATTAAGACAGCAGCAGATGCCTCCCATTAGAAATATAGTGAACAACTAACTGAGGAGAGGAACGAGCTGCATGAACAACTGACTAAGCTGCAGTATGCCTTGGATGATTTGGCAACAGCTTACAAAAGTCTGGACAAGAAGGTATCCGCTCCAACCCATGGCGTATTTGTTGATGCCAAAAAGGGGGAAGGAAAACAGAAGGGTACTGAAGGAAAGGTACTGAAGGTACCGAAAGGAGTAAGGGTAGTAGTAGGGGCAACTCAGAGTCAGCTAACTGCTCCCACTGGACCTTCAACTCAATCTAGCGAGGCCCAGGGTGTCTCAGCAGCAGGCGATGTAGTATCTGCTGAGACCGGCCCAAGCGGCTCAGGACCCAAAGACGTGGCTACTCAGACAACCCAAACTCCTTCTGACATAATCAAGGAGGTTGTTGAGTACGCAGAAGAGGAGTCTGAAGGGGAAGAGGTTCCTCTACCTCCTCCAGTTGCCAGAAAAGGCAAGAAGATTCTGACGCTTCCAACCCCTCCCTTTAAAAATCAAGGACCTAAGAGGTATGTTACTCCGGAGGAAGACGCTCAGATTGCTACCGATGAAAAATTGGCAAGAGAGATTGTTGAGGCTGAGGCTGCAAATAAGTCAAAGAAGAAGCCAGCCAAAGGCAAGACCAAGGCTCCAGTAGGTGGAAGAAAAACTGGACCCAGACTGCCTCCCAGAATGCTGAAACTAAAGGATGTGGTAGATAAGGAGAAACAGAAGGAACAACAGTAGATAGCTGGTCAGCAGGGCACTTCGAAAGAAAAATCCACAACACCTGCTGATTCAGAAGAAGAACCTCATGTACCCTCCTATGTCCCTTCTAAGGAACAAGATCTTGAGATGCAAGAGATCATTGCTCAGATGGAGAGGTATCTGTATAGAGGAGAAGAAGCAAGATAGATAGAAGTAGCTAGAGAAAGGCTCAGACTAGCAGACTTGGAAGCTCTGAGGCTGAAAGCTGAAAAAGAAGCAAGTCAGAGGATTCCTGAAAAAGCAGACATTCCCCACAGATATAGAAGGTTCAGGAAACCTACTGATCTCAAACTCCACAGATGGCCAAGAGTTGATGAATGGATGCCTTGGGAAAGAACGTAAAGGTGGGAGTCACTGAAGGCTGATTACATAAAGAGATACTAGTTCTGGAGGTACTGGCTTAAAAAGCACAAATCTATCGCCTTTACTGAATGGCTTATGAGGACCGATCCTGAGATATTTGCTAGGGTTCAGAAGGCCATAAAAGACAAGATAGATGTCAGAGTTCTAGCTCCAAGAATCATGCCACCCCCACTGAAATTAGATGGCTCTGTTCACTATGGAGTGATTGAGAAAGAGATCAAGGATGCTGCTGAAGCCAAGTGTTTAGAGGAAGATGATCCAGCTGACTTTGCAGAGATACTGAAGCTGAATCAAAATCAAAGGACTTCAAAGAGAGGATTCAGCAGTTCAGATGATTGTTAGCTTTTGTGTTTCTTGTAACTTCTATTCTGTTCTGATTAGTATAGCAGTTGATGTAAATGTACTAAACTTCTTCACATATATAAAAAATCACTGTTATTGGCCCTGACAACTCCTTATTGTCTATATGGCCTTGTTTGTTAGCTTGCTTAACACACAGAATCACTCAAGTGATTACTGACTCACACACTCACTGTTCTTATATATTTTGTCAGTTTTACTTAGTTAGATTCTGATCTGTTAGATTGCGTAGTTGAGGGAAAATGTTGTTAGAAAGGGGGAAATTGCTGATTAGTTTCTGTATAGGTTCTGATATCTCTTCCCTGATTCCCTCAGTAGTCTAGGACTTGAAGAACAACTCCACTTATTCTATTTGTAATACTTGTAAGGAGCTCTGTTTCTGATAAGTCATAGTGTTAGGTTTTAGCATCATCAAATAGGGGGAAAATGTTGGGAGATGATTCAGTCTTCTCACAATCCGTTAAGACATAACTCAGTAGCCCTGTGCTATGAATATTTACTGAAGATTTGAAGATCCCAAAACCCTATCTTGGCTGATGAACCATTCAGTTGTAACCTGTTATGTTCTGTCTCTGAGGTTTCAGACTCAGTAGACAATCTTCATCTGGTTCAGGCGCTCAGTAGATTACCTGTCTCAGTACCAGATGTAGAAGACTCAGTGATACTGGACTCAGCAGGAGCAGTATACTGAAAGGAGTCAGTGGAACTGAACTCAATAGGAGTAGTTCACTGAACTCAGAGATGATCTTTAGTAGAGCCGACTCAGCAGGAACATGCTACTGAATAGAGATCAGACTCAGCAACGGCTGGACAGTCTTTTTAACTGTCAGGATTCTCTAAAAGTCAAATCAGCAGAGTCAATACGAGGAAGAGAGAAGTAAGCTTCAGATCTCCTTGAAGTCTATTCTATCTCACCTACTTTCCTGAACCTCGACCAATGACAAGCACCCAGCTGTCATGTTTCTGATTAAAGCTGCAAGTCAACAACTTTCCTTATTGTGAAGGACTCCTTCAGTGTTGGAGAGTTTTTCAAACACTTAGTTTAATAACCTTGTAAACTGAGACTTGCTTAGTATAAATCTCAAGACCAGTGTTTGTCCAGTGTACAAACCAACTGAGACTACCTCAGTATAATACATAGCCTCCTGATCTTTCGGGACAGTAGACGTAAGATTGTTGGATCCGAACCACTTTAAAAATCGCCTGTGTTCTGTGTTCATTATTTACTGTTGCATTGATTACTGTGCATACTGAAAATATCTTTAAAATCATTCAACTAAGTTTCAACAAGCTTAATCGACTGCACTAATATACTCAAACTATTTTGGTAAAAACGTTTTCTTAACTCAACTGAATTTGGGCCTACACATTTCCGCACTACTGAACTTTATCTGAACGGTACTGAATTCTGACTCTAGTCAGCTAGCAGGCATCAGTAAAGTCAGTCACTCTGCCACGCGATTCAGAACAACTTATTTGATCTGCTGAATTAGTTCAGTACGACACTCTCCTGAAAAGGACTGTTCGCGTTTAAAGTTGAGAAATCGGTTTTTCAGGTGTATTCACCCCCCCCCTCTACACCTGAACGTTACTCTCGGGACCAACAGGAATATTCATCAATCAAGCCAAATATACAAGAGATCTCATCAAGAAATTCGGCTGCGAATCCAGCAAGTCAATGAAGATACCCATGAACACCAATCTCAAGATTGATTTTGACAAAGAGGGAGTATTTGTTAACTCTACTGACTATCGCACTATTATTGGTTCTTTATTATACCTTACAGCTTGCAGACTTGACATAACTTATGTTGTAGGTGTATGCGCGAGATTTCAGGCAAACCCCAAAAGGAGCCATGTTGATTCAACAAAGAAAATTCTTCGCTACCTAAAGGGCACTCCTGATGTTGGATTACGGTATCCTGCTGATGATAATCTAGAACTAACAAGTTATTCTGATGTTAATTATGCAGGTTGCCGAATCGACAGAAAGTCTACCTCGGGAACATGTCAGTTCCTCGGCAGCAAGCTCATATCCTGGTTTTCAAAGAAACAACACTCAGTAGCAACGTCCGCTACTCAAGCTGAGTATATGGCTGCCGGAAGCTATTGCGCACATATATTGTGGCTTCGACAGCAAGTTATTCTGATGTTGATTATGCAGGTTGCCGAATCGACAGAAAGTCTATCTCAGGAAATGTCAGTTCCTCGGCAGCAAGCTCATATCCTTATTTTCAAAGAAACAGCACTCAGTAGCATGGTCCGCTACTGAAGCTGAGTATATGGCTGCCGGAAGCTGTTGCGCACAGATATTGTGGCTTCGACAACAGCTGACAGACTACGATATTCATCAAGATGAAGTGCCGATTTACTGCGACAGTACCAGTTCTATTGTAATCACACAGAACCGAGTTCTACATACAAGGTGCAAGCACGTGGACATCCATCATAACTTCATCGGAGATCATGTTAAGAAAAAGGATATCAGAATGGAGAAGATCTAAACAGATAAACAAAGAGCTGATATCCTGACCAAACCTCTAGCTGAGACCAGATTCACCGAACTCTCAGTAGAACTAGGTCTATTGGATCCAACTGACTTGATTCAGTGAATGATCCAGGAAGTACTGAGTAACGGGAACTTACTCTCAGTACTACTGAAGCACTCGACATCGTCAACGTGGTATCAATTGACTACGATATTCAGCTGATAGGTTACGAGTGTTTAAATTTAACATTTGGTGATTTCACATGTCATAGCATTAATTTCCCGCCTTAAATGTTCATCGTATTACATTAAGTATGTCGTTTTCATTAAACTCACGACATTCCATACAACTGACTGTGGCGCATTTAATGCATGTCATTTCACCTTACCATAAGGCGATAGAGATAAGTAGGTGAGATTATAGGCGGCACAGTAACATTCAATCTGAGCCGTTCGTTCATTTTAAAACTGATTAATCTCAACCGCATGCCTTTAAAAACCATCCATATTCTTATCTGAATATATATGCATGCTATCTGTCTCTAAACCCTACTTCTGCCATTTTCGATTGATTAGTGCTCTCTGCAATTAACGTATCTTTGCATCTAGACTTCTACTGCATTTCTGCACTTCTCTTTCGATAAGACTTCTACGCTATTTTTGCATATTTCAGTCCCTTTAAGATGGTGTACTCAGTTCCCACTAATGACGTTCTCATTCCTTTAGACGTTGCTAAGATCTTATCCGGGAAGAGGGTTCTCTTCGAACCTGTTCTGTCAGTCAGAACGTGCGGCTTGGAGTGTATGTCTCCCATTTTTTATGCGCTTGAGAGACCGGGCCTCCTACCGATTCTCTCTAGTTCTCTGCGACAACTCCTTCCGCGCCAGGTAGCAGAATTCTTTCTGAACTACTGAGAGGACGATGACCGCAATGATATTTCTTCCTTCCTCTCCCGTCACGAGGTCCGCCCAAGTCAGTGGGAGGACAAGGCGACACAGATTGATGTTGCTGACCGTCTTCGTGTTAGCTTTGGGCTTGAAGACGAGGGGATCCCTGTTGCAGGCTACAAGGATGCCTATGTGGATGAGTATCTTTGCCTGTTCAGCGGTCAGAACAATTTAGTCTTCAAAGCAGCTTTCTTAAAAGCTCAGTTGTTGTCGCAATACTGTTGTCTGGCCTATATTGTCAACCACATCCTAACAAGCTCTGCATGATCCTACGATCAGCTATCTCGGAATCGGATTCATCTTATGATGGCTATCGTAGATGAGGCCCATGTGAATTGTCGCCTTGTTTAAAGCCGAGTTCAAGACTCAATTCCAGAAGTTTGTTGATGCTGAAGAGGGGATGAAGCTCATTCCTAAAGGGAATCTGTTGTATGGGAGCAAAGTTTCTATTATGATTGAAGACGGAAGCCCAGATATAGTCTCTTTTCCCGACGCTGTCTATTTCAATCAGAAGCTGCTCAAGTTCTTAAAGTCAGCCGCAACAGAGAAATCGATAGGGCGAGGACAAGCCTTTAAACGTCCTTCGGAGATCATTCAGGATCCTCGCCCTACTGAGCAGCCACAGCCCAAGAGGCAGAAAACACTGAAGAAGCTTGTGCCTTCAGCTGTAATTCCACCAATTTCCATTGAAGACTCAAGATCCGGTAAAGAGGATGTAACCCTGAGGGAAAAGGTGAAGAGAGTTTTATCTGAGGAGATTCAGCCGGAGATTCCTGCTGAGACCGAAACCACTGAAATTTCCTCCATTCCGACTTCTATTCTTTACGTCGAGATTGAAGCTGCTGAAGAAGTCGTGAATGAGATTTCGGATATCAGTGATCATACTGATCTCATGGACATAGCCGTAAGTGCCAGGGTTCAGATGCACCTGTGATTCCTAGAATGGTATCTGCTAGATGAGGCCATCCTTGAAGACCCTGTCCACACTGATCGAGGACGAACAAAAACTTAGAGAGGAGATCAGCTATGAAGAACCTGCCGATATACCTTCCTTGGAGGATCTAAAGGTTGTTATGCTTATGATTTCGACGAAACGTTCGCTCCAGTTGCAAGATTGGAGGCTATCAGACTATTCCTTGCATACGCAACACATCAACGATTTAGAGTTTATCAAATGGATGTGAAGTCAGCATTCCTGAATGACATTCTGAAAGAAGAAGTCTATGTGGAACAGCCTCTCGGCTTTCAGCAAGAACATCAGGTGTATAGACTCAGAAAGGCTCTATACGGGTTAAAACAATCACCCAGGGCTTGGTACGATACCCTGTCTGAGTTTCTTCTTCAAAAAGGTTTTCAGATGGGCATCATGGATCGCACTCTATTTAGCATTCGTCTAGGCGACGACATCTTACTTGTGCAGATCTACATAGATGACATTATCTTCGGTTCAAAGAATGTCATCATGTGTCAGCAAATCGAGAAATGATGAAGGAGAATTTCAAGATGTCTATGATGGGAGATATGAACTATTTCCTTAGATTTCAAGTCAAACAATCAGAAAAAGGAACATTCATCAATCAAGGCAAATACACTTGAGACCTCATCAAAAAGTTCGGTTGTGCATCCAGCAAACCGGTCAGAATGCCAAAGGAAACTTGTTATATGGCATGAAGGTATCAGTTATGATAGAAGAGTTCTGTGGATCTAATCCTGTCACTTACGCGGACAAGGAGTATTTCAATAACAAGAAGATCAGATTCCACAACCGCGCTAGTGCTCTTCAGTAAATTGGCGTCGGTGCTAAAGAGGGAAATGGCAAGAGGAAGGCCCCAACCCCTGTTAAGAAAAGTATTACGCCTCAGAAGAAGCAAAAGAAAGCTTATGAGACGGTAGTAGAAGTACCAAGACTCAGAGATAAGTCGTCTGAGTCTGCAGAGAAGGCTCACTCTACTGAAAAGCCTGAATCGGACAAGGTAGTTGATTCAGTAGACAAGTCTGCAGAGATAAGTCGTCTGAGTCTGCAGAGATTGTGCCTGAACAGATTTCTACTCCACCTCCCCTCTCTCTACTTGACATCATCCCACTCAGCGTCCACCCATCTGCTGAGAAACATCAGTCTCCGATAAACATTGAGGAGATGGAGACTGATACTGAAGCTGAAGCTGAGGATCTTGGGTTCGACATCCCTATGCTGCAATTCAGAGCAACCCAAGAAGTCTCCGAAGCCATTCCTGAAATCTCCAGTCATTCTGACTTGGTAGATATAGACATGAGGGCTAGGCTTCAGATGTTGTTCAGATTCCAGGACTGGATCTCTATTACTAATCTGATCCGACACCAACCCTCGGAACGACTGAATTCCGACGAGCTTGAACTTCGTCAGCAAATCGGCTATTCTGAACCTACTGACATATGCTCCGGCGAAGACCTAAGGGCGGCAATGCTTGCCTTGCTTGAAGAACGCCATCCTTCAGCAGCCGTCCCTTATGCCGGGTCCTCTGGTCCTTCGAGACCAGTTCACCAAGACCCACCCAATGATACAGGCCCTGAGAAGTCTGCTAAGGGATCTCAACAGGAAAAGGAGGGAGCTCAGCCATCATCTAAGAAACTTATTAGCTCCTCTCCTCTACCTGGTTTGGTCGCCGCGGACACCTCTGAGCCTGCTCATCCAGAATAGGTGCTGCTGGGATCAGCTTATGAGGTTGGCTCCGTCAGCAGGCACCAAAAATCAAATTCCGTGGCTAAAACCATTCTGAAGCAGGGGACTCAGAATAGGATCCTTGCTCAAAATGTTCACAAAGTTTGGTAAAAGGCCACGATAGCTCAGTGCGAGGAACTCAGGGAACTGAAAGCTTCGATCCAACCTATCTCTTCTCCTCCAATCCTTGATTTCTCTTCCATTCTCAAGAATGCATTAGCCGCACATAAAGCTGACTTTGATGCTCAGCAAGCATCGGTTCAGGAGCTGTTGAAGTCTGCCCATACAACCTTTCTTGATTCTTTCAAGGCAGCTCAGTCAGCCCATCAGAACCAAATCTCCTCACTCACTTAGGATCACGAACTCAGAATCTCCAATCTTCAGAAAGAGTGTGAAAGGACGATCGATGCTAGGCTGAAGAACATTGAAGACGATGTAGCTTCCTCTCACCGCAAGTATGGTGATGAACTCATTACTGAGAGGAATGACCTAAACATCCGCCCTGAAGGTCTTCACAAGACCTTGGAGGAGCTGAGAAACTCTCTCAACTCGCTCAACTCCAAGGTAGTTCAGATTCCCGCCTCGCGCATATTGGATGATGCGAAAAAGGGGGAAAGGGCTTAGAAGCAAATTTTTCTAGGTGCTAAGTCTAAGGGGGAATCTACAAGAACAAGGGTTATGGCCCAGGGTGTCTCAGCTAGTGATGTAGGTGCTGAGACATGCCCAAGTGGCTCAGAACCCAAGATGGGAGCAGAAGCAGGCACATCTGATCCTTCTCAGAAAATCATAGAAGATGTGACCAAGTTCCTTGAAGAGTCAGATGATGATGATGACTCAGCTCCCCTACCTCCGCCAGTATCTGGGAAGGGTAAGAATGTGCTGAAAGCTCCTACTCCGAAGCCCAAGTCCCACAAAAGATACACTAGCCCAGCTGAGCAGGCTCAAATTGAAGCTGGTGAGAAATTAGCTTGAGAGCTCGCTGAGACCAATGCTCGCACTAAGGTTCCTGCAAGGAAACCAACTAAAAGGCCGACTGCTAGGAAGCTTACCCTCAGTAATGAAGCTGATAAGGAAAAAGAAAAAAGAGAGGGAAGCTAAATAGAAGAAAACTACTGAATCCCAGCAAAGTCAGAAGAAGAGAGCTGAGCCTACGGTCGAAGAAATGATTAACTTCAGTATTATTGATCTGGACAAAAGAGCTAAATATCACCATCTTGAAGAATTCAGAAGGCAAGAAGCTCTAGCCAAAGAGAAGGCAACTGAAGAGGCCAGAGAAGCTGAGAGACTGAAGCCAGGGCCTCCTCCACCGAAGGACAATGATATTCTAACTACTTCTAAATTCTACAGAAGAGGCCGCAGACCAAATGATCAGAAGATTTGTAGGTGGCCTCGTGTTGATCAATGGATGCCCTAGGAGAGGAATCAGCTGTGGAAAACTCTCAAAGCTGAATTTATCAAGCACTACTATGTCTAGTAGTTCTGGACTGACACTTCGAAGAATGAGGCCTTTGCTGATTGGATTCTGAAATGTGATATCGAGATCTACAATATAGTCGAGAAAGCTATTGAAGCTGATGTTAATGTTCAAACTCCGGGTTTCAGGACTCTGCCCCTCCCTCAGAAATTAGACGGGTCTCTGTACACAGGCGTGATACAAGGTTAAATCAGGAGAGCAGTCTTAGCTCTAGATCTTAGTCTGGATGATCTTGAAGATAAGCAGAAGATTCAGAAGCTGAGAAGAGATACTTTCAAGATGCATGGACTTCCTCTGCCAGAAGACAAATCAAATGATTATAAGGCAAGGATTCAGCGGTTTAGATCTGATAGGAAGTAGTCTTGATAGATCTTTGTTTTTCTAGTGTAGCAAGTGATGTAACTATAGTGAATTTCTCTTACATATCAATACATCATTGGCTACTTGGCCTGACAATCTCTTACTGTCTCACTGGCCTACTTTGTCTTACTTTAACACTCAGAATCACCTAAGTGATTACTGATTCACACACTCACTGATTATCTATGTACTCGGTATTTTGCTTAGCTTAGAAGACTTGAAGATACTCTCCACTGACTCTCATTGTAATGTTTGTAATGATATTGTATTTGATTGCTCTTTAGATTCTTGGTTGTGTTAGATAGTTGATAGTGATCGTTTTGGCATCATCAAATAGGGGGAAATTGATAGTATGTGATCTAATAGTTGATTTGACTGATCCCAAAATCCTATATTGATCGATGAACTATACCCTTGTAAAAGTTTAACACCTTTGTCTCCGAGTGTTTCAGACTCAGTAGACTAGCCTTCAACATGGTTCCAACTCAGAAGTTCAGTCTGTTGTCTTTCAGTAGATTATCCGCCACACTACCATGGAGTGAAATTCAGTAGTGCTGGACTCAGCAGGAGCAGCATACTGAAAGGTGTTCAGGAGTTAGTAGTACTGGACTCAACATGAGCAGTTTACTGAACTCAGAGTCGACCTTCAGTTGAGTTGAACTCAGCAGGAGTATACTACTGAATCTATGGGTCAAACTCAGCAACG
The DNA here is from genome assembly GCA_028984105.1 of Lavandula angustifolia. Taxonomy (NCBI): domain Eukaryota; kingdom Viridiplantae; phylum Streptophyta; class Magnoliopsida; order Lamiales; family Lamiaceae; genus Lavandula; species Lavandula angustifolia. The sequence continues at coordinate 17,137,106 of CM054806.1, read as the reverse complement.
GCCTGTCAGTTTCCATAACTGACAGACGACTTCAATGTCATTTCAGTAGAATGGTCCGAGGTCGTACAATTGAGAGAAGTCAGCTTCAGTATCAACCTTGAAGTCTGCAAGTGTCTCAACCACTCTCCGTACCTCGACCAATGACTAGCAGCCAGTTGTTAAAGTAACTGGTAGTTTCGGCAGAATTTCAAAAGATAGTGGATTCTGCGAAATTTCAAAAGAGCCGTTAGCTACCTAAATAGAGTGACACGTGGACAGTTCGTCTCCAACGGATCTATCCATAGCTCACGTCTATAAATAGAGAGAAAATCAAATCGTTGAAGATAACACATATACAGAGAAAACAGAATACAAAACACAAACAACAAACATATCATCAAACATACAAGAACACAAGCTATACGCGATGAGTTTAAAGATATATCTTAGCATGAAAAGCTAAAATCTGCTCTAAGGGAACTCAAGCCTCTAGCATCCAAGTGAAGAACACGAACCCAGAGAGATTATTCCTCACTGTTCTTCACTCTAGAAGCCATTCTTGTTCCCTTTCCCTCTAACCTAAGCTCAACTGTATCCATCCATAGCTTAGACCGAAGGAGTTCAATTTATTGAACTGTTCTTAAAGTTAAGAACTCCTTCATCATTGGAGACACATTCAAACATATTTTGGTTTGACCCTGTAAACTGAGACTTGATCAGTATAATCACAAGACGGTGTTTTTCCAGTGAACAAACCGACTGTGACTAACTCAGTATAATAAAATAGCATCCTGCCTTTGTTCAGGACAATGGACGTAGGATCTTGCGTATCCGAACCACTTTAAAAATCTGTGTTCTTAACTGTTGCATTCATTTTATTGTTCATACTAAATCATTCAACTGAGTTTCAGTAACAAAACTTAACTGACTGCACTAATCTACTGAAACAGTTTTCTTAAACAAACATTTTCAACTAAACTGAATCAGGCCTACACTTTCCGCACTCTACTGAACCATACTGAAGGCTTCTGAATTCTGACATCAGTCAGCTAGCAGAGCTCGGTACTTTCAGTCACTCTATCCACGCGATCTAGAACAACGTTTTTGGTCTACTGAACTCGTTCAGTAGACAATCTCTGTTATCAGACTGTTCGCATTCAAGTTTGAGAAAAAGTTTTTAGGTGTATTCACCCCCCCCTCTACACCTGAACGTTTGACTCGGGATCAACATAAACCCTATCCTTCTCCAATATCTCAATGATAACAGTTGGAGTAATGACATGTAGGTTCGTCATGACTATCTGCAAAAAGATGATTAGCACTTGAAACTAGAGTTAGTCAGTAAGTGCTTTAGAGAATAAGTGTTACCGTAAGATGCACTCTAAAATATGTGAAAGCAAGTAGAGATGATGAATGATTGCAGAGAACTCTTAAGGAATTTACAGAAACGGTAATGGCGAAAATGGCGGGTTGAAGAAGATTACGTTGATATATAGTTTTATTTGAATGTGAAATGTTTTTAATCGACAGTTGAGATTAAATCCCGCTTTTTCACTGGACGGTCACGATTTTATAAAATAAAGAGTAGTGATGAACATGTCGCCCGGTTAAATCTCAGACAAATATAGTTGTTTAGTAGTAAGATGATACGACTCGCATTAAATGAAAAGCAAAGTTCAACAATTTGAGCATAAAATGTCGTGTAATAAATGAAAATGATTTTAATTAATGACATTCTTTAAAGCATTAAGTGCGATGCTGAACTATAGAAAGAGATACGCAAACCTGTCAGCTGAACATCGTAGTCAGCTGATACCTCGTTTAGTTGGTTGCTGAATCTCGAAACTGAACGAATTTAGTGTAGGATGAGTATTCCCCCTTACTGAGGGTACTCCATCTGAAACGCTTACTAAATAAAATCAGTAGGTTCCAGGAGACGGAGCTCTACTAAAAGATCTTTGAATCTGGCTTCAGCTAGAGGCTTGGTCAGTATATCAGCCCTCTGAATATCAGTGTGGATCTTTTCCAATCTGATGTCCTTCTTCTCGACATGATCGCGAATGAAGTGGTGTCGAATGTCCACGTGCTTGCATCTTGTATGTAGAACAGGACTCTGCGAGATGGCAATAGCACTGGTACTGTCACAATAGATCGGCACTTCATTCTGAAATACGTCGTAGTCGCGCAATTGCTGTCGAAGCCAAAGGATTTGGGTGCAACAACTTCCAGCAGCCATAGTGGATGTGGCTACTGAATGCTGCTTCTTGGAAAACCATGAGATCAGCTTGCTGCCGAGGAACTGACACGTTCCTGAAGTTAATTTTCGATCGAGCCTGCAACCTGTATAGTCAGCGTCAGTATAGCTAGTTAATTCAAAATTATCATCTACTGAATAGCATAACCCTCGGTCAGGTGTGCCTTTGAGAAAACGGAGAATCTTCTTTGCTGACTCCATATGGCTCAGCTTAGGATTCGCCTAAAATCGAGCACAGACACCTATAGCATAAGTTATGTCAGGTCGACTAGCACTTAGATATAATAATGAACCAATTAAAGTACGATAATCAGTAGAGGCTACTGATGCTCCCTCTTCGTCTAGATCAATCTGGAAGTTTGTGTTCATAGGGATTCTGACAGATTTGCTGAACTCGCATCCAAATTTCTTGATAAGTTCCTTAGTATATTTTCCTTGATTGATGAAGATTCCTCTCTCAGTTTGTTCGACTTGAAGTCCAAGAAAGAAATTCATCTCTCCCATCATTGATATCTCAAACTTATCCTTCATCATCTTCTCAAATCTCTGACACAGGGTCACATTCTAAGAACCGAAGATGATGTCATCCACGTAGACTTGCACTAAGAGTATATCATCGTTCAGTCGAATGCTGAATAGTATTCGGTCTACAGTGCCTTTGCGAAAACCTTTCTGAAGGAGGAAATCTGACAGGGTATCGTACCGAGCCCTGGGTGCTTGTTTTAACTCGTACAGGGCTTTACTGCATCGGTATACTTGATGTCCCTGCTAAAAGCCGGGAGGCTACTCCACGTATACTTCTTCCTTTAGTACGCTATTCAGAAACGCACACTTCACATCCATCTGATAGACTTTGAATCTCTGATGCGAGGCATATGCGAGGAAAATATGAATAGCTTCCAGTCTTGCAACTGGGGAAAATGTTTCATCAATGCCTATTCCCTCAGCTTGACAGTAGCATTTTCGCGACTAATCGAGCCTTGTTTTTTACTATAACATTGTTTTCGTCCCGCTTTTTCTTGAAGGCCCAAATATGACATGTTGGTGTCGGGGTCTGTCAACAAGCTCCCAAATCTCATTGCGAACGAACTGGTTCAGCTCCTCTTGCATAGCTATAATCCAGTCAGTGTCGTTCAATGCCTCCTCAATATTCTGAGGTTCTTCAGTAGACAAGAAATAGGAGTACAGAGCACTCTTGCCTTGTATCAGATTAGATCTGGTCTGAATGCCTGCTGAAGGGTCACCAATAATCAGCCTAGCAGAGTGAGTATCTAACCAAGAACGTTATTTCCTTTTCTCTTCTTCTAAAACAGATTCAATGCAAACAGTAAGAGTATTAGGCATTACAGTAGTACTGTTTTGAGACTGAAGAAGTTCAGTGACAAGTTGAGGTTCTGATGAATAGTCCACTACAGGGGTGTTAGGTTCAAGAACATCATTTGTTCCCCTGAGTTGGTGCATTCAGATGTGGTCTCAGTACCAATTTTGGTATCTTCATTGACCATTACCTGGGATTGATTCTGTACTGTAGAAGCATTCTTCTCAGCTACATTGAGTGTGGGTTGATTCTGAATATCTTCTTCTGTTGAATCATCATCCTAACACTGGTGAATCTTTTCTGAATCTTCATTTAAGTTCAGATTCTGTAGCTTCTGGCTTACATCTACAGAATCTGAGTTGCTTCTATTCATGTTCTCAGTAGCAAACTCGTTAAAAACAACATGAGGACTTTCTTCCATGCAAAGGGTCCGAAGGTTGAAAACTCTGAAAGCTTTACTGACCGTGGAGTATCCTAAGAACACTCCTTGGTCTGATTTGCTTTCAAAAGTCTTCAACTGATCATTTCCATTATTGTGAATGAAACAAGAACAACCGAATATAAGGAAATAAGATATAGAAGGAATTCTCCCGTTCCATAATTCATAAGGTGTCTTCATGTGCTTCTTTGTTAGTAAAGAGGGATTCTGAGTGTAGCACGATGTGCTCGTGGTTTCTGTCCAGAACTTCAGTAGCAAACTGGAGTCTGCGATTAAGGTCCTTACTGCTTCTTTCAGTGTTCTGTTCTTCTATTTAGCAAGTCCATTCTGTTGAGGTGTGCTAGCAGCAGACGTCTTATGTTCTATTCCTTTAGTATCGTAGAACTCTTTCATCATTGAGTTCATAAACTCAGTACCATGATCAGAACGAATCTTCTTTATCTTGGTGTCCCCTCGGCAAAGCTGTCTTGACATCAGACTTGTTGGCGATAAAAAGTACCTACGTATATCTAGAATAATCATCGATCACCATCAGCGTGTACTTCTTGCCTCTGATCGCCACATGAGAAACTGGTCTAAAAAGGTCTGAAGGATTCCGTCAGTAGATGGTGACATAATTGAATAATGGCTTTTCTTAGTCTGTTTTCCTTTCAGACATGCTTCACATTCTTCTTCCTTTTTGAATGCTCGTTTGGGCAGTCCCCTGACAAGAGATCCATTCGCAAGTTTGTACAACACCTTAAAATTGAGATGACCTGAGCAGTGCCACATCCACTCAGTTCTATCTTCGCTCCGTGCTATCAAACAAGCTTCAGGCTCCACGGATTTCCAATCGGCCACATAGATGTTCTTCTTCTGTGTTCCCGATAACACTGTCTTACTTGTAGATTTATCCAATACATCACAAAACCAGTGTAAAATATCACTCTTTTATTGTAATCACAAAATTGACTAACAGAGAGGAGGTTATGTTGGAGCCCTTTAACATAAGATACTTTTGGAATTACGGTGGTTCCAATATTCAATGTTCTGTATCCTCTCGTGTAGCCTTTGGCATTGTCGCCAAATTTCATCATGGGTCCTTCTTCAGTGGTGTAGTCTTTCAGTAGTGTCTTCTGGTACGTCATATGTCTGGAACATCCGCTGTCCACGTACCATGGATCTTTTTGTACCTGCAACACAGAAAATTACACTTAGGTACCCTTTATGTTTCTTTTGGGTCCTGAGGAGTTAGTGGTTTAGCAATCCAAATCTGCCTGACCACTTTTGTAGTCTCAGATAGATTTCGTCCTGACCCGTCAACATACTTCACTGTTGGACTCAGTGGTGTTGACTCTTTCTGCTTCAGAGGTTCAGCAGTCCTGATCTTCTGCTTAGTTGGATTCTTAACCTTCTGAGCTGATTTAGTAGCTTTCTTCTGGACCTTAGGTGCCTTCTTGACCACTGGCTCATAATAATAGCTTCTATATTGAGCAGGGTGAGCCAAGGTCTGAGGCCCATGTTGATCTGCCCATCTCCCTAAATTTCCCCCTTGCTTCTGACTGGGAGGTTCTGATGAGGTACATTCACCTTTTTCTTTCCTTTTGTCAAAGGTTTCTGGGGTTCTGAGCATTTAGTACACCCTTGGACAAACCTATCAGCAAGCTTTGCTGCTGAATCCCGTGGGACTGAGGTCAAAGCTTCAAAAGTATAACCTAACCATTCCTTATGGGTTAAAGGTCTCTGACTTGTGAGCATGGCTTCGAGCTTCTTCTATGGTCCAAGAAATCTGTCGGTCATCAGTACTTTCCAGACCTCTCACTCTTCTTCAGAGTTTCATACTGTGTCTGTAGTTCTGAGTTTTCCTTCTTCAGTAGACCCACTTAACTGACTTTCTTTGCCAAGTCTTTGGTTAGTATTGAGACCAGTCCTTATGGGTTACAGGTCTCTGACTTGTGAGCATGGCTTCGAGCTTCTTCTATGCTCCAAGGAATCTGTCGGTCATCAATACTTTCCAGACCTCTCACTCTTCTTTAGAGTTTCGTACTGTGTCTGTAGTTCTGAGTGTTCCTTCTTCAGTAGACCCAGTTCACTGACTTTCTTTGCCAAGTCTTTAGTTAGTATTGAGATCAGTCCTTCTTGCTGCTGAGACTGGGTCATCAGAGAATCATTCTCCTCTTTCTGTCTCTTGGCAAGCTGAGCCAACTCAGTAGAGTCCTCGCTGGACTTAGAAAGTTTCTCATTTTCCGCTCTTAGGAGGTCCATCTCCTGAAGGGTCTGACTGAAGTCCAAGCTCATCTTGATCTGCTTGACTAGTAGGGCTTCGTAGCACAGTGCAAATTCAGGATGATCACCTGCAGTAGATTGTGTATTGTGTGTGCATGGTGAAGAGGGTATATTAATAGCATAAGAGTTTACCTCATCCTCTTCTCCATCCATGAGACACTTCTCATTTTCTTCAACTTCTACTGCTATGAATGAGACTTCATCATCTGATGAGTCCATGAAGTTTTCCGCCTCTTCAGAGTCATCTGATAGCTCTCCAACAATAAATGCTTGGCGCTTTTTGGCGAACTTCTCTCTTCAAGCTTGTCGCACAGCTCTTTCGGCTGCACTCAGCTCTGGACATTCATATTGGTAGTGCCCATCCTTCTTTCAGTTGTAGCATGAAGAAGGTCTGCTTGGTTTTAATTCTGACTTTTCAGGCAGATTCTTCATTCCTGCATTCAGAGAGTTTCGAGTTATGATCTCCTTTGGAAGGTGATTCATACTTACCTCGGGATTTTTGGTAGGATTTCTTCAGTTTGATCCTCCTATCCTTTTCCCTCTAGTATTTAAGAGCCAACAGAGCATAATAGCGTTCAACCAGGGTTCCTTCAATAGGAATAGGGGCTGATCTTGTAGACGTAGTCTGGTTACTCACTGCTGCTTGTGGAGTGCTGACTGATGCCTTTAGGGCATGATCAAGTGAGGTGTCAGCTCCATGCCTTATCTTGTGAGGTAGATTAAACTCTAACTCCTCTACCTTCAATTCAGAAAATATATAGTCAGTAGAAACAGAATCAAGGTCAGAGAGTCGAAGATACGTGGAAAATGAACTCCATCGTCCTTCTGGCAGTGCCCGTAGTATCTTCAAGTTCATCTCACTGTTTAAGAGCATCTTCCCTAGCCCATTGATTTAATTAATGACCTTGGTGAATCTGTCGTTCAGATCTTCAATCTTCTCATTAGGCATGAGGGTGAGCCTCTCAAGCTTCTGGAGCTCCAGCGTTAGTTTGTTGTTCTTTATCTTCTGAGTCCCCCGACTCAGTAACGCCAGCGCATCCCAAAGTTCCTTCGCGGACTTGCAGTCCTGAACCCTGCCTAGATTATAATCACTGAGAGGTGTTAAAATAGCATTACAAGCAACTCTATCTAGATTATGAAGCTTTTTCTCGTCTGGCGTATATTCAGATTTGTCTTTAGGCACCATCTCCCCTGTCTCAGCTCCACCTTCCTCTTTGTATTTTTCATTGTTTATCATAGAAATGATAGAGCCGATTTCCAGCACATCAGACATGCTGTCGTGCAGTGAGGTCAGATGCGCATCCATTTTGACTCGCCATACTCCATAGTTCTCTACTGAGAACATGGGTACCATCTGGATCCCTGATATATCAGACATTTGAAAATAAGGGGTTAAGGATGAATGAAGAGATGTTATGCTGTGAAAAACATTTTCAAAAGGATCAATTCAAGTAGACCAGTTTCAGAAAACAAGAGTCAAAAGAAGTCCTGCTTGATACCAATTGTTGGTCTCGAGTCAAACGTTCAGGTGTAGAGAGGGGGGGGGTGAATAAACCTGAAAACCTTTTTCTCAAACTCAAACGCGATCAGTCCGTTTCACGGAGGTTGTTTGCTGAACTGATTCAGTAGACCAAACAAACCGACCTTGATCACACGGAGAGAGTGACTAACAGTACTGAGGTCAGAATTCAGAACCGTTCAGCAGAGGTTCAGTAGCGTCCAGAATAGTGTAGGCTCGATTCAGTTTGTTTCGAAAACGTTTGTTTGTTAAATCCGTTCAGTAGATTATTGCGATGTTTTAGGTTTTAACGGAAATTCAGTTATATAATTTTTGCAAGAATATTTTCAGCATGAGCAGTTAATCAATGCAACAAATAAACAACACAACAGTTTTTAAAGTGGTTCGGATACGCAAGATCCTACGTCCACTCGTCTTTAACAACACATGACACTATTTTATTATACTGAGTTAGTCTCAATTAGTTTGTACGCTGGACAAACTTTTACTTGAGATTATACTGAGCAAGTCTCAGTTTACAGGGTCAAACAAAGATGTTTGAATGTATCTCCAACTATGAAGGAGTTCTTAACAGTAAGAACAGTTCAATAAATGAACTCCTTCGGTTTAAGCTAAGAATATTACAATGAGCTTAACTGTTAGAGGGTGAGAACTAGAAAGGCTTCTAGAGTGAAGAACAAAGAGGTTATATCAACTCTGGGTTTGTGAACTTCACTTGAATAAACGATAAGTGTTCTTGAGCTTGGTGCTTGAAAGCTTGAGTTCTCGTATGACCACTTCTGTGATCGTGTAGTGCGACTTAGAAGATCACGACTCTCCCTCTATTTATAGGCGCGTGTGAATAGATCCGTTGGTGACAAATTGTTTCGAATTTTGTAGAGTCCCCTTACTTTTCTGGAAAGTGGGTTGACTTGCAGCTTTATATCGGAGACTTGCCAGTTGGCTGTTTGTCATTGGTCGAGGTACACAAAGTGGTTGAGACACTTGCAGACTTCAAGGTTGATACTGAAGCTGACTTTCCCCAATTTTACGACCTTGGACCACTCTACTAGAATGACATTGAAGTCCACTAAACTGACAGACCATTGCTGAGTCTGACCCATAGATTCAGTAGTGTACTCCTGCTGAGTTCAACTCATCTAAAGGTCGACTCTGAGTTCAGTAAACTGCTCCTGCTGAGTCCAGTTCTACTGACTCCTAAACACCTTTCATCATGCTACTCCTGCTGAGTCCAGCACTATTGAATCTTCACTCCATGGTACTGCGGCGGATAGTCTACTGAAGAACAGTAGACAGAACTACTGAGTCGGAACCATGCTGAAGACGAGTCTGCTGAGTCTGAAAAACTCAAAGACAAGGCGTTACAATTACAAGGGAATGGTTCACCGATCAATATAGGGTTTTGGGATCAGCCAAATCATTAACAACTAAACAACAGCTGAATCATCTCCCAACATCGACTCCTCATTAGTCGAGGTTGTATGGTGGTTGAGGCATGTTCAAACTTCAAGCAGATGCTTAATTTAGTTCCTCTGATACCTCGGACACTTTAACTAAATTGTTCTCTACTGACATTCTTCTGAAATATTCAGTTGTAAGTCGATTCCTTTGTACTGAAGTTCAACGTATATTCAGTAGGTTCTGAGCAACCGTACTGAGTCTCCACTGTTGAGTTCCTCCAGCTGACAAAGATCTATGCTACTGAGTCTATTAGCTACTGAACTCTAGCTAGCCTATTGAGTTCCTAACATGGTAAACTCAACTAAGCTATTACAGTATGTGGTTCATCATTCAGCTAGGGGTTTTGGGATCTTCAAGTCTTATCTATTACTGAATCATATCCCAACATCACAGATTAACAAAAGGATCAACACCTTCCTATAGAGTTTTGAGAATGTAGTGGAAATAAATTAACAAAACTATACACAAGTAATTTTTCCACAAGTTATAATATATAATAACTTGTGGGGTGTAATCCATTATTACAAGAAGATTACAAATGGAATAAAGTAAGACAACCACGATCCTACTCCACTGCATAAATCTCCAACACGCCTAAACACTTTTGCTACGTTGTTAAGCACAAGACACAAACACTTGAGCTATCAGTCTGCCCTAATACGCTGGGAATAACTTCCACTTTCTAACTAGGCTACGTTTCTAACAAATGTGACACTCTATGTTTGTGGAACATGATACTCTAGCTAAGTAACTCAACTCAAACAGGTTCAAGGTCTTCAACTGACGAAATTTGATATTCATAGAGTATTCTGGCTTACTCCAAGAAGCACAATCCAGCCCATTAAGTTTGTTTCCACGCACTAAGGTAATTACGAGAACTTGTTCATTTATTTGGTTGATATTCATTCCACACTTCCCTCAACTGCATACGTCCACTTCAGCACTTCAGTCTCCACTTCTAGTACATGTGTAGCTCAGCTAGAAGACTTGGAAACCACAAAATCATTCCTTCTAATCGCTCTCCACTTCTCAGGCTAACCACTTCAGGAATTGATTCACGCTTCATTCTCCAACATAAATCCATTATTTATTTACTGCACAGAAATAAATAATATCCAGATGAAAAATAATTAACGTGTAAATTGGTAACCACCGGATTATCCATGTTGCCATTCATATTGTTTACCACCTACAACAACATATTTGAAATAATTTTCAACAGTGTGTTTGAGATTGAGGGTTTCTGAAATTAAACAATACTTAAATAGGCATTTGTGTGCCTTTACCAGAAGGTATGATAAAATTCTAATCATGTTCTAATTAGTTTTTCAGAAGCAATACAGAAAAACTAAGCTATTATAAGCTATTGAAAAACTTGATAAGTTTATTGAAATTTATTTAAGAAGGCATGTCACAACAAATAACAAAGAAAATGAAGTTGAGAGAGGGATGCTTTGTGAAGGATAAGTATTACTATAAATGAAATGACATAGATACTCTCATTGATAATTTCCCGCAGAAACTGAAACTAATTAAAATAAATTATTCAAACCATAATAAACCATACCAACGGTCCAACACTATCTTTTATTATTTTTAGCCCATATGTCCAATTCTTATCTGAGATCAGGCTTCTGTTCTGAACGTGATCAACATCTCGTTGGATAACCCCTTTTTAAAAACTCGAAGATAAAATATACTATTGTACATTTCCAAGCAACATGATACAATATGATATATAGAGGCTTTTTTTTTTTTTTTTTTTTTTTGTGAAGCTTAATATTACAATTTTTTTTGGGCTTCTTGACACAAGACCACCACATAACACTTGGATTTGCTGAATCAGAAGAGTACTCCTCTCTTTCACGTATTTTACGCGGACTCGTCTGCATTTGACTACAGATCTTATGATGGCAATGAAGTATGTACTCATGAAGGATAAGCTCATCACTGTAGCTTGAGATTCCTCATAAACCTGTTGAAGTTCATAATTAGCTATGTCATAACAAATAACTTTGATGAATGCTAATGAAATTGAAAATCAAACCCCATTCACTTTTATCTTCTTGTAAATCCCATTCAATGGTTCTAGTCACTTGTGAGCTGGATTTTATTTTATTTGTATCTGTCTGAGGTAGGCTTTGGATCAAACAAGGAATGTGCATAACTGAATTTTAAAATGAGGCATCACGTGATGATTTTATATTCATTACAAGAAAGAGAGAGATGATTTCATGTTGTAGCTTGAGAGGTAGTGTATAAGCTTAAGATAATGCAATGTGATAAATGAATTGCAAGTTTGATTTGATGAAGAATGGTAAGGGTACCTTTGTTCGTTGGCAATAGCATAGCCTCTGGAGTGGGAGGCGACGGCTCTGTAGTTGGGAATGGGAACCTGATCGTTCTCTATCTCCATAATATCCTTCACAAGAACTTCATAGTGCCTCCTCACTTCATCTGCTGATTTCCCACCAACTGCTCTGGCTATGTTGTGCCAGCGGTCGGGTGTTTCTTTATCGTACCTAGCTAAAGCCTCTTCGAACTGCTTATTTTGCTTTGATGTCCATGAAGAGGCCAAGCTACGAGCGGATGTCATGGAGCTTGAAGCCATTGCCTAGCGAAGATCAGGAGATATATAGCTAGATAGCTTAGTTTTGCTGAGAGATTTTCTGAACCAAGTCTTTATATACAGAAGAAAAGGTGATGGTTACTACCTAGTTGACAGAATAATAAACATATATATACACCTATAAAAGATATATTCTCTTGCTTAAGGGACAGAGCATGTAATAAGAAACCATTGAAAAAGTGAGGATTAACAGAAGAGGAACCTTTTTATTGTCTCTTTTATGAAATAATGTTCTTGTGCAAGTGGATCGCATTGGGGGCGCAGCTGGATGGGATTAGATCCCCGTAATCGCAAGGCCTCTACTAGCACTAGTTAAGATAGATGCGCGTTTGTGGCAGCTCTAGCTAAGAGAACAGAACATACTTCCCTCAAATGAAATGCACTAGATATTCTTTTTGCTTTTAATGGAATGCTGGGTTCTCCCTACTGTTGGATGTCACACAACTTGCAAAACAGTTCTGAAACTACCACGCTCATGCAAGAATTCTTATCTAATATGGTGTAATAATTATGTTTCTTATATTTCTTTCTATTTCTTAAGTCTCACTAGGAATTCAGATTGTTACTCTAGTTGTGAACAAAAACCATCCAAAGTACAATCTAACTTTTCCATCCATAGTTGATTCTAACCAGAGGCGGATCCAGGATTACGAGGGAGGGGGGGCGAAATTTAAAAATTCGATAGATAAGAGGGTGAAGTGTACATTCGGAGGGGCGAAATACGAAATTTCTTAAAAATTACATATATAAAATCGCGTTTCGGCACGAGTTTGGGGGGGCCGCCGCCGCCGGGCGCCCCCCCTTGGATCCGCCCCTAATTCTAACATTCCGTAGAAAAAATATCCGTCTAAATAAAATTCTTGAAAAATAAAGAAATAATCATAATTTAAAACCAACTATTATCAGCAGTTTATTTCAGCTTATTCTAAAAAAAAAAATACTTATACGTGCGTTTAAGAGAGCTTATAAAAATAACTTATTCAAAAAAAAAATCAGGTTATGAAAATTAGCCAAAAAACAGCTAATGAAAATAGATCTCATATCAAATCCCCTTAAGAACAAATTTTTAATCATTTTTTATTTTTCTAATTAAATGATTATATAGAAGTGTAATCAAACGCATACAGCTTATTCAGTTTAACGTTTATGACATAATCTTTATACTATAAACACTTATGTCACTCGCGCTTACTTAAGTTGTTTTTTCAAATGGTGCTAATAAAATAATTTTAGAAATAACATGATACTAAACACTATGTTTTAAAGATTTTTTTCATGGCCTGTGAGGCAGCTTAATAGGAAATAGGGCTCTTTTCTTAAGAATATTATTTTGACAATTATATTTTCAGAAGTATTATTTTAACAAATAATTGCTCAAAATTCCAAAAAATAAAATTAAAAAGTGACAGTGACCATTGCTTTTCTATGTACTCCCTTCCCCAAACCATATTTTACACAATCTTGATGTCGTCACTAGCAATCGACTAATCGTACATGGCCATCTCAACTTATCATATGGTCTGACGCGACGTATTACATTTTATAAGGCTTTTTGCATTTTAATTTAAGCACTTTAAGATTTAAACTAAAGTGAGCATTTTAGTGAGGGTGAAGTTATTATACCCTGAACATTTTAGTCTAAGACATGGCACCTTATAACTTATACATTCGCTTTAGGAATTCATGTCCTTACACCATTAAAAGTTTTATATTATTGAAGAATTACTTTCGTTCTTGGAAACACATTCTTTTCTTTTGTACAAGAAAAATCGCGCTGTAAAAATAGTTAATAAAAAGTGAAGATTTACATTTGAAAGGTAAAGTGATTGATGTTAATTTGTGCCACTAGTTTGGAATAAGTTATTAGATATTATATCCGATCCCTCTTCAGTTTTTCATATTGAGTGGAATAGATTCCTATCGTACCAAAAACCTTCCTCATCATCATTGTCTATCAAAGTGAAGGGAACAAGTTACCATGACCAAGATTGATTCCCACTTCTACAAATTTGACCCTACAATCTCTTATCTTACGAATATAATTCATTTTTTTTTATATTTTTAAGAAAATTATCAGATAAATGACAAAATAATACTTAATGTTTCCTTCTTTTTCATTGATTTTTGGCTTCCCTTAATTCCACATTTGGGACGATCTGATGACTTGGTTTGACTTTTACTCCGAGTACTGAACCTTGAGTTAGTTAATTATATAATGGTTGGATAAGAAATTTTGTTCGCTCACAATATTGAGATGATACAATTTTTTAATAATGAAAAATAACAAACATTATCCAGGTGTCTATTCACATCTTATTTTGGTGTAATTACATTTAAACTATGTAAAAAAGACAAATCAAATTAGATGGGAACTCTGTGTTTTGGTAATAAGACAGTTCACTCCATTAATGGATCATCCAAAGAAAGACACATTTTGAGTGTACCCTCCTCAGGTTATGTCTCTTATGTCTGAGAATCAATCTTGCCGAAAATCAGTGATTTAAAGGAAAAACATTCAACTTCTTTGGACAAGTAGTAAGGACACGGCTTTGATAATCGAAGTACTTCCAAAATAACATGTGCGTGGAGAGGCCTTCACATGGAAATACTCAGGTTCAAATACTGCACTAATCTGCATCCAGTTTTTTTTTTTTTTAAGGAATTCTTATCGTCTACATCTCTTTCGCTTAAAGTTGCCTAAATGTAAAGGCCTTTTTTTTTTCCTTTATTTCTTCTTTAGTTTTCTTACTTAGTGTAGTTTGATGCTAGGTGTGCGAGTAGTGCATCTCCCAAGTCCCATCCCATTTTTGACAGGTGTCCATATTTTATATATTTTTTTTAAAATTTTCTTTTCTATTTTACTTTTTTTTTCCACGTTCTAACGTCCGTTAGTTCAATAAGAAAAAAGGAACACTGAACACTCACTTCAATATTTCGTCAATCTTCGTTTTGCACTCTTTAGAATTTTTTCTTTTTTTTTTAAGAAAGAAAAAGTTGAAACTTTGTCAATACTTCTTTGTTGTTTACCTCTCATCTCTCGGTTGATTTGATTTCTTGAGACAGTAAAAGAAAACACTAACACTACTTCGCCGCGGACCGATGGTTCGAAGCCGGAATAACCTTAAACCGGCGTCATTCTACATCGTGGGTCGTTTTTAAGTGCTTACACGATGACAATTTTTCAACTTACGGGGTTTTGATTGAAAGGATTGAGGTGTCCGTGTGTTTGGAGATCAATTCCACAGCTGAAAATTATTAACAAAATTAGTTCTATTCTTCGTATAATCTTGGTCTCTGTATGAATGAGAGAGAGGGAAAAATATGAAGTGTGTTGCTGAGTAAAATGTGAAAATAGATGATGAATTCATCTTCTTTTCCGTGAATTTTGTTTGTTAGATTATAGACTAAGTCTAATTTTTTTTTTTTTTAAAATTCCTGTACTATCCAGATTTGGAAAGAGGAAAAAAAGAATAGGAAAGTGAACAGGGGAAGAAAAAAAGAAAAAAAAACAATTAAAATATAGGACACTTGTCAAAAAATGGAGTGAGAGGTGCATTACTCCCATCCCTAACATCAAACTAACCCTTTATTAGGCACATGCTATCTCCGTTCAATTAGTAGCGTCTCATTGCGTTTCGACACGGTTAGTAACAAAATGACATTTTCTGATATGTACTGTTTGACTTTTTGATTATTTTTAGCTATATATCATTTACCCTTTTTATAAATGAGACACTTCTAATAGAACAACTCAAAGAGGGAATCGGAACATGGCTAATAGGACAGAATGAGTAGTTTTTAAGCCATAAAAATTATTGAGATGAAAAGTAAAAACAAATCTAGATCATTGATTTGAGATGATAAAATAGTCTGTGATGATAATTGTATAAATTTTATAATCACTTTTATATAAGTATTTTCAACAATTCAATATATAAGTAACTATTTATTTATATTCATGTAGAGGTGGTTACAAAATTTATATATTTATCCAAAATGATTAGTTTTATGTATTGACACCGAGTGGAATAATGTAGATATCAATAATAAGTTTGTAGGCACAGAGACGAGTCCTCAAGTGTACAAGAGGAGTTGAATACACCTGAGTCCAAGTTCAAACTCAAACGCAAAAGTCAGCCTGATACTGAGTTTATTTACTAAATAATTCTGTTCGCCAGTTAAGCTTTTCTGGTTGCATGGGTAGAGTGGTTCAAGATACTGAACACTGTTTACTGACTTCAGTCAGTCCACAAACGACTCAGTATAAGAAGTTGTACGGAATTGTGTAGCCCCGATTTTAGTCATCTCTTGTTGAAAAACGTTCTTACTTAAAATTGTTTCAGTTTATACTTATCCGGCTTTAAGAGGTTTTTTTACTGAAAATCCAAACTTATGAATTTGTCTAAGAAGTTTTATGAAGGATAAATAGTAATCAATAAAATAGTAAATACGCACACAGTTCTTAAAATGGTTCGGATACGTAAGATCCTATGTCCACTCTCCTGAATTACCAGGAGGTCTTGAATAGATTATACTGAGCAAGTCTCTGTCGATCCGTGTACTGGATAGATCTCTAGTATTAGTCTTAGCGACTTTCCAGGGGTTCCTAACACAAGGTTTGAGTTTCTCCAACTAAGAAGGAGTTCTGACAATAAAAATAGTTTGGATATGAACTCCTTCAATATCTAAGTTTATGATCTCACAAGGCGTGCTTAGAGAATCGAGAACGGAAAGTAAGATTCTCTAGAGTGAAGTGTTGTATCAGATTTATATGGTTTGAGTTCTTCACTTTGTATGCTTTGAGAATGCTAGAGTTTTGATCGTTTAAATGCTTTGTGACCAGTCCTCAACACTTGAAGATCGATCTCTATTCATAGTCATGACCCATGGACAGATCTGTTGGAGAGGACCTAGCCACGTGTGAAAAGAGACAAGGAAAACGGCCATCTAATTTTGAACATCACTGTAGAGATTCTCTTTTTTTTCAGCCTGAGGGTAACTTTGTATCAGGGCAAGTACAGCGTTGGCAGCTCCTCATTGGTCGAAGTTGATTGGTAGGTGAGGCTTGTTCGAACTCCACGAATGATGTTGAGTTGACTTCCTCTGATACCTCAGACACTTTGAGTGAGTGGTCCTCTACTGACATCCTTTGAGAGATTCAGGTTGTTGGCTTATCCTTCTGGTACTGATACTCAACACACATTTTATAGATTCTATTGAATCGTACTAAGTATTCAAACACTGAGCTCCTAACATGCTGAACTCAACTAAACTATTATATTATGTTGGTTCATCACTCAGCTAGGGGTTTTGAGATCTTCAAATCTTATACTAAATCATCACCCAACAATTTCCCCCTATTTGATGATGCCAAAACCATTATAATTCAAACTAAGTATGAGTGTGTGAGTTGATCACTTAAGTGATCAGTTGTGTTCAGTGGCCACTGTGACAATGAGTAGTTGTCTGTCCAAAAGGTGGAGCTGATTCCATTAAGATAAGAAACATATATTACAGATACATGGATCAGGCTTTCACTAAGAACTATGTTGGGCTAATCAGCTACTCTTAGACTCTGGACTTCTGCAATCTAGCTTTGAAGTCAGCTGATTTTGCCTTAGGAGGTTAAAGCCCATAAGCTTTGAAAATATCTAACATGAGCTGCTTAATTTATGTTTGATCTTCTTTTCTCTTCAGGTGCAGTGCTTTTTTCTGCATAGATAATATGATTTTCCTCTTCAATCTCCTTCATACATACATTCCCTTCTATAGTCATGGGAGGAGGGAGAGTTCTGATTACAACTCTTTCAGTGGTAGTCCTTCTTTCAGTAGCAGCATCTAAACTTCAGCATATAGATCAATACTAGTAATAAATAGAATCCTTCGAAAAATGGATCTGCATCTATGGTACTTTCCCACATCTTTTAGACGTAGAAACTCTTGATGAAATCAAATTTTATAGATTTCCAGTTGTGATTTAGTTTCCAGTGAAACTATTTTTCAGCACGAGGGTATATAGGTGTCTTCAAGTTACTTTTCAGAACACCTCGTCTGAAGAATTTAGAAGTCATTGGAATCTCTTTGCTCTTTTCAGGATTCTTCTCTCTCGCTTCCTTCTGAGTTCTTGCAATATGGGCATCTATTTCTTCTTGCTTCGACTTATCTCTGGCCTCTCTAACTTACCTGACCTCAGCTGTGATATCAAGTCCTCTGACATAGGCATCCCATAATTCTTTCAGTTCTGCAAGTTGAGCATTTGTCAGTAGGCTAGACAGGATTGGATGATTAATAAGGCTCTCTTCACCGTCGGCTTCTATGTCTTGAGTTGGCGACTCAGCAAATTTAGATATTTCAGCATCGTTGGCCTCATGAGATTTCGCAGCTGTGGCTCTTGTTTGTCTTGGTACCACAATCTTAGCTCGCTTTAAGAACTGTTGTCTTTATGATTATGCCCTTTTCTTTTAAGCTTTCAACTTGGCTGGAAATTCTTCTTCTGCTAGAAGTGCTCAGCCACTTTCTTGTCATAGGCTACTTGCTCATCAGTACTTCAGAACTTCTTGAGAGGCGATAGAGGTGCAGGGGAGCTTCTGATAGCTAGAGCCTTGCCTTTTGCTTCTGAACGTATAATCGACTCATCCTCGTCTAAAAACTGAGCTATGTCATCTATCGTGGCATGTGTTGAGGACCCTTCTCCTGATCCTCCAGCAACAACAAGGGTTATGGCTACTTCCCTTGCTTTCTCCTTCTCTTTGTCCTGTGCTGAGAGATCAACAATAATGGCCAGTTCTTCTTCTTTTATCTCTCCTTCCCCCATTTTAGCATCATCAACCTTGCTTAAGAGGGTGTTTAGAGATGTGACCTGATGATCGGTTGCGGTGGTTCAGAAGATGTAGTTGCAGCTGTGACGACACTAGATGGAAGAGGTGGAGGCGCATTGGAAGAGTTACCCTCAACATATTTTCTGTTATCTACATCTTTGGGTGTTCAGTCCTTATCAGTAATCTCATTATCACTGTCATCATCATCTTGATGCTGAGTTTCGACAGGTGACTCTGTTCATTCTTTTAGGTTTAGCAGAAGGAGCATAGTAGATCTTAGATGGAAGCAATATAGAGGTTTCACCATAACCTATCTATGATCTGAGTAGTTGCTCCTCTACTGTCAGTGTAGGCATAGTTCTAAGCTTGATCGTCTCATCGAGAATATCTCAGTGAAGGAATCTGAGACGCATCTGAACTCTAGCCTTGCATGCTATGTCTATCAGATCAGGGTAATCTACGATCTCTAGAATGAGTTAGATACCTCTTCTTCAGCTCTAATTTTAGCAGTTTAAATTGTTTTTGGTAAGTCTTCTGAAGCTTCAGTCACATGGAGCTCTTCAGTTCTAATAATCTGCTCCAACCGAGTCTCTTCAGAATTGTTTCTATTGACTTTGTCCTTCAGAGTGGCATCCTCCTTGCCCAATATGAGACCAAAATATCAATCTGCTCGACAATTGCAGTGGAGTGTTGACTTTCATAGGTTGCCAAATTCTACTACAACTCCATTTCTGGTGTTGAACGCTTCAATGCTCGAGCAGCAAGACCTATTGACTTTTCTGTGGCGACTTTGCTCTGAAATCTAATCAACTTCTTATCAAAGTACTTGAGATACACATAGGAGAGTTTTCCTGAGCAGGAGTCTGAAATCATGATAGATACTCTGCTCCCATGTAAGAGTTTTTCGACTTTGGTGAATCTCCTGACTCCATCCTTTCCTTCAACGAATTTCTAGAGTTGAGTCCCTAGCTCATTAGCAAGGAAGTTAACCCAATTAAGTTTTACTTTGTCGAATATAACCATCATTAGTTGTATTTTGAGCTTTGAGAGCTGATTAAAGTTTCCTGATGATCTAATAAGGATATGAGAAACTATGTAAGCCAACACTCTGAACTCTGGTAATAGCTGACCCTTCGGGAAAGCTGTCATGAATACTACATCGTCACAGCTGCATACTTTTTGAAGGTAGGTATTCAGTTCGGTCTCCATGTATCTGATAGGAGGGATATCATCGTTAGAAAGGTTAAAGCTCTTGTGCAGACGGTCCTTCAACTGAATTGTAGCGACCTTATGTTCCTACAGATTCGGGGTAACTTCTTCATGATAAGAAAAGGATGTGATTTCCAGGTCGTCATCTTCATCGAAATGGAGTCGTAGTAGAATTTGGCGACCTTGCGTGGAGACAAAACTTAGGCAGAGGAGTGAGGAAAATCTCCAATCTAGACGCAATTAGAGCCTCATATATTAGCTCCACGAAATCCATCTCTGACTTGTAGAACGCCACCACATGCTCGAACCACACAAGGTTCTTAATAATATCATATATCTCCAAAGGAACGAGAACCACTTAATCTGTGTACTTCGCCATAGTGTAAGAAATCTGCAAAACAAGCGTTAGCACTTGAAGATAGAGTAAGTTAGTACTTGCAGACTAATATTAGGAACATTTTAACATAGACTAAGTGTTTGAAAGTAGTAGTAATTGTTGGATATGAGTCAGTAGATTGATACTCAGCTGTTCTAGGGTTAAAAGAAATTGGGGGAAATCAAAGTAGTACTATGGAATTGAAGATCCCAAAACCGAGCTGATATCAGTAGATTAGTGTGTCGATAGGATTAGCTGATGTATAGGTTAGATTTGATGTAATGCTTATTATTTTGTCTAAGTCCTGTACGGGATAGTTGTTGAACTGATCTTCTGATGAAGATACTTTTCAGAACCCCATGTCATCAGTGTAATCGCTTGCATTCTTCGTCAGCAGCTGATATCAAACTCAGTTAAAGATCCCGCATCAGCGACCGGACCTCGTAGAAGCATTCTCTACAAGCCGATGGTCATCGGTAGAAGAACCAAGGTCAAGCAAAGATACCTTCGCATCGACCAACCGACTATCGAAGCTCACTTTATCGGTCGACGACTCAGCCGAAGAAGACAGACTTTCCAGTCCATCAGATCCGACGTAAAGCGACCCAAAGACTTAAAGTCCCTTCAAATGTTCAGCAGAAGACATACGAGGTAGTTTGAACGGTCAACTCTGACACTCACCAACTACAAACCTCGACCAATGAGAAGCCGACAACGCTTACCTACTCTACACAGTAAAGCTGCTCTCATGAACAGTGCATTAACTGCCCTGCTGCAACAAAGTTGAAAAGTGGCCGTTTTCTTTGGACGCTTGTGACACGTGGCATCGTCGTCTCCAACGGACATATGCCACAACTCACAACTATAAATAGAGAAGGATTTGAAGATTTCACAGAAAAAGGAATATACGCGAAATCAAGGGAAATCATTCAAGCTCACAACGCTCTAGAACCTTCAAGCTTATCCAGAGACGAACTAGTTTTCATAGAACACTTCTTGTAGTTCATCTCTCTAGAGCTCTTTGATCCCTTTCTTCTCTAGACTAAGCTCATTGCTAAATTCATAGCTTAGATCCGAAGGAGTTCACGTTTAGTGAATTGTTCTTGTTGTAAGAACTCCTTCTTAGT
The DNA here is from genome assembly GCA_028984105.1 of Lavandula angustifolia. Lineage (NCBI taxonomy): Eukaryota > Viridiplantae > Streptophyta > Magnoliopsida > Lamiales > Lamiaceae > Lavandula > Lavandula angustifolia. The sequence continues at coordinate 17,115,712 of CM054806.1, read as the reverse complement.
TGGAGAATATTCCCTCCCTTCTAAACTTAGGTTTGGATTGTAAAGTCGCTAAGGACTATAACTTAGAGGGAACTGTCCAGTGCACGGTATCCCTGCTGAGGCTTGCTCAGAATAATCAACAAGTTCTCCTGCCTTGTTCAGGACCGTGGACGTAGGATCTTGCGTATCCGAACCACGTTAAATCGCTTGTGTTCTTTTACTGTTTTATTGCATAGCATTCAACTGACTTGAAAATCATAAGCTTGCATAAAACGTATTTTATAAAGTGCACAGCCAAAAGATTTAACTTGCTAAAACGCGTTTTCAAAAGAGACGAATCCGGGCCTAACACTTATCCGCACTACGCGTCTCCGACCGAGTTTCGTAATACCGACATCGCCGCAGAGAAGAGCTCGTAAGCCGACTCACTTTGACCCCAGTGATCGAAGGCTTACTTGGCACTGTTCATAAGTTGCAAACATCAGCTTCAGCTGACCTTCACTGAGAAAAAGAAACAGAGCTCAGGTGTATTCACCCCCCCCCCTCTACACCTGACTTTTCGTCTCCGGACCAACAGTAATCAGTATGCAATTGTAATATGCAGAGCACTGACGATACGATAATGGCGAAAAATTTGTTTGGATTTAATCAAGTTTTGTTCAAGTAAGATTCAAATATGAAGCGGTTTTCAGTAGACGGTTTAGATTTAATCTTGCTTTAATTTAGACGGTCAGGGTTTTATGTTATAATCAATAATGATTAATGTGACGCCTACCATCTTGACCTACGTATCTATAGCTTATAAGGGTAAGGTGAGATGACATGCATTAATTAAGCCACAATAGTATATGGAATGTCGTGCTTTAAATGAAAATGATTTTATTAATTGACTTCCTTTATGACTTAATGGTGGGAAATAAATGCGATGCATGTACTGAAGATTAATTACTGAGTTTTGATACTCAAACCTATCAGCTGAATACAGTAGCAGCTGATACCACTCCATTGATATTGAGTGAGCTTTGTACTTCAGTTTATGTTCCCCTTACTAAATACTTCTTGAATCCTTTTATTGAATAGGATCAGTAGGATCCAGTAGACCTACTAACTCCATTGATAGTTCTCTTAATCTGGTTTCAGCTAGAGGTTTGGTCAATATATCGTCCCTTTTTTCTCAGTATGGATTTTATCCATTTAGATATCATTCTTTTTGACATGATCCCTAATGAAGTGATGTTTGATATTCACGTGCTCGCATCTTGTGTGTAGAAAGGAATTCTGAGTGATAGCAATGACACTGGTATTATCGCACTAGATTGACACTTCATGTTGATTATAATCATAATCTCTCAATTTTTGTCGAAGCCATAAGATTTTGGCATAACAACTTCTGGTAGCCATATATTCAACTTCATTAGCGGATGTAGCTACTGAGTGCTGCTTCTTTGAAAACCAAGATATGAGCTTACTTCTTAGGAAATGACATATTCCTGAAGTTGACTTCCTATCTATTATGCAACCTGCATAATCAGAATCAGATTACCCACGTAGTTCAAGATTATCATCAGCAAGATACCATAATCCTACGTCAGGTGTTCTGTTCAGGTAGTGGAGAATATTCTTTGTTGAGTCTGGATAACTTTGCTTATGATTAGCCTAAAATATTGTGCATACACCTAAAACATAAGTTATGTTAGGTCTGCTAGCAATTAGATATAATAATGAACCAATAATATCTCTATAATCAGTAGAGTTTACGAATACTCCCTCTTTGTCAAGATCAATTTTGAGATTCGTGTTCATCAGAATCTTGACGGATTTGCTAGAGTCGTAACCAAATTTCTTGATGAGATCTCAAGTGTATTTATCCTGATTGATAATAATTTCTTTTTCTGATTGTTTCACCTGAAGTCTAAGGAAATAGTTCATCTCTCCCATCATAGACATCTCGAATTTTTCTTTTATCATCTTTTCGAATTGTTGACACATGGTTAAATTTCTAGAGACAAAGATAATGTATCCACGTAAATCTGTACTAATAGAATGTCATCTCCCGACTTGATATGGAATAGGGTATTGTTCCTTTCCTAAAACCTTTCTGAAGGAAGAACTCTAAGAGGGTATCATACCAAGTTCTGGTGCTTTTATAAACCCATATAGAGCTTTCTTATATCTGTACACCTAATGTCCCTACTAGAAGCCGGACAGTTGTTCCACGTAGACTTCTTCCTTTAGTACTCCGTTCACAAAGCTGACTTCACATCCATCTAATATACTTCGAAATGCTGATATATTGTATATGCCAAGAATAGCCGAATAGCTTCCAATCTGGCTGCTGGTGTGAATGTTTCATCAAAGATTATTCCTTCAATTGGACAAAGTCTATCACCGATTGTTCCAAAGGATACTTCCTTTGACAACAAGTCAAGCTTTGTTCCTCACAATGATGTTGTTTTCATCGCGCTTGTTCTTGAAGATCCATTTTGTTCCAATCATGTGTTGATGCTTTGGTCGGTCAACAAGATCTCAAAACTCGTTTCTAACAATCTTGTTTAGCTCCTCTTGTATGGATGTGATCCAACAAGCATCGTTCAGTGCATCCTCTCTAGACTGAGGCTTTTCAGTAGCTAAGAAGCAGTAATATAAAACACTTTCTCCTTGACAGAATCTTGTCTTTAGACTTGCTGAAGGATATCCAATAATGATAGTAGAAGAGTGAGCATTTAGCCACGAACGTCTTTTCCTTGTTTCTTCTTCTGAAGTTTCTTTTTCATAGACAGTAGGATGATTAGGTATTTCAGTAATATAAAGCACTTTCTCCTTGACAGAATCTTGGCTTTACACTTGCTGAAGGATTTCCAATAATGAGAGTTGAAGAGTGAGAATCTAGCCACGAACGTCCTTTCCTTTTTTCTTCTTCTGAAGTTTCTTTTTCACAGACAGTAGGATGATTAGGTATTTCAGTAGTACTGTTCTGCGATTGAAGTAATTTAGTAACAATGTTGGGATCTACGAAGTCACCAGGTTCAGGGCCATTAAGCTTAGGAACATCCTGAGTTCCCTTTAAGTTATTATATTTAGTAGAGGTCTTAGTTACCACTTGAGTTTCTTCATCGACCTGAGTTACCTGTGATTGATTATGTTTAGTAGAATTAATTGGTTTAGCTACATTGCCTGTTGGATGTATGTGGGTTTCTTCTTCATGATCCAAATCATCATCCTAAGAATGGTGGATCTTCTCAACGTTATCATTTTATTTTAGATCCTATAGGTTGTTGCTGACATTTTCAATATCCTTCTTTGAATCTTGTTGCCTGTCCTGAATATAAACTCATTAAATACAACATCCACGCGAAGTGTCCAGTAGTAAAGACCCTAAAAGCTTTGTTGATCCTGAAGTATTCTTGGAAAACTCCATGATCTAACTTCTTATCAAAAACCTTTAATTGATCTTTTCTATTATTATGGATAAAGCAAGGAAAACCGAAAATATGGAAATGTGAAATAGAAGTTTATCTCCCTTTCCATAATTCATATGGTGTCTTCATGTAATTCTTTGTTAGTAGTGAGTGATTTTGAGTGTAGCAAACTGTGTCATTAGCTTCTGCCCAAAATTTAGATGGTAAGCCCGAGTCTGCGAGGAGCGTTTTTGCTTCTTCTTTCAGTGTTATGTTCTTTCGTTCAGCAAGTCCGTTTTGCTGAGGCGTGCGTGTAGATGACGTCTCATGATGAATTTCCTTAGTCACGGAATACTCGTTCGTCATTGATTAAGAAATTATGTGCATCTGTATGAGCGAATTCTCTGAATCTTTATGTCATTTTGCACACTATGTTTCCTCCGTAGCTTTGGCATCTCAATCTTGACATCAGATTTTTTAGTGATGTATATTACCCATGTATATCTTGAGTAGTCGTCTATAACCACAATGGTATACTTGTTGCCTGTAACAGTCTTTAAAGAAACTGGCCCAAATAAGTCCATGTGAAGGAGCTGAAGGATTCCATCAATAAAAGGTAAAGGAATAGGTGGATTGCTTGACTTTGTCCGTGTTGGTCCAGAGACGAGTCTTTGAAGGAAATATTAGGTTAGGAATCGATACCTTCCTCCTTCGTATGTTGTTGCGGCTTTGATTGTTGCTCGTGTGTCAGATCTTCTGATATGTGTCTCGGCCTTTTTCTTCCTCTGGGTGGTCAGAGAACTGAAGAAAATAAAAATATTGTCTCTCTAAACTCACGCGTATGCGCGTGTGATTCCGTGTATGTGTGTGTTCTATTTCTGAACAGAATACTAATATATATAGGCTTCAAAAGCCAATATAATATTAATATATATGTAGCTCATTAATTTAATTATATTTCTAATGGGCTTCCACATAATTAGCCCATGATAAAATTAATTAATCCACTGGGCTACTAATATTTATCAATTAATTGGCCCAGCCAATTAATTCCAAATAAATAACATTATTAAATAATATAAAAATACATTAATCCATTAATAATGATTTCTGAGAGACTATTCTAGGCAACTAATTGAGTCAGATCAGGGATCTATTACAAGAAATAAAGCTGGGCCTCAAATTAATTAATTATCTATGCTCAGCGCAGAGTAAAATTAATTAATAAACACAGATTCATTCCACTAGAGAATCCGTGCCGACTTACCCCTTTATCCCAAATTGAGCAAGGGCTTGTATTTTAGACTTAATCGATATCCGTATTTAAGATAGAAATATCCGTCAATTAATTAAGCTCACTGACAGCTTAAATTAATTAACATCTTATATTCCTGAGTAGTACCACTCGACCTTATTAATACACCTGAACTTAATCAACCGGACGGGTTTAGTGTGCTAATCCTTTCGAGTTCTTCAGGGGATATTTTCAACCCATTTTACTAGGATATGGTTGCAAGATACAAACTACCAGCCTGAGCCATAAATAACTACTAACACCCAAGATACGTAGATCCGGTCGCGATGACGTTCACCATAATAGGTCAAAGTGATAGATAGCCCAATGCACTCAGGGATCTAAATAAGTCACCGAGATCTTGGTTCTCCACTAAGGCCAGTTAGGAGAACACATCTCACTATGATCCATCAATACACTACCTTCAGTGTACCAGTAAAGACAAGCAGCTAAGACAAACCACTTCTTATACAAACTGCAGCTTAAACCAACAACTTATCCTTAAGTTGTCTCAACTGTGATAACTGTTTATATCTTGTCAGTTCAACCAATTTGTGTTGTCTTCTGTGATACCCGACACACTACAAAAATCTAACTTTTATACAAGATAAATGATAACATGTGCAAATATATATATTTATCAGATAGGAGAATAAAATAGTGGTAGGGACAAAACACATTGTATACAAGCATAAAATTTGCTTCCAGTATACAAAATCCCAACAATTCTCCCACTTATACTAAGGTAAACTTTTAGTATACAATATGTCAGTTCTAGGTACAAACTAGTACTCAACTATCTCTCAGCTATCTATCATATGTATCACTGCATCTTCTCCCACTTATACAAAAGTTTTTGTAGTCCTAAGTGGGGGGCATCTCTACCACTCCTAAGCCACAAACATGCTTCTCGCAAGCCGGGAGTGGTAAGCTCTTCATGAAAGGATTAGCTAGGTTGACTTCAGTTTCAAATTTTGTCAATCACCACGTCTCCTCGACTTACGAATTCTCGTATAATGTGGTACTTTATATCTATGTGTTTAGACGCCTTGTGAGATCTGGGCTCCTTTGAAATTGCCACTGCACCCGAGTTATTACAATAAATTGTGATAGTCTTAGGCAAGTTCAGAACAATATCAAGATCCAGGAGGAAATTCTTGAGCCAAACTGCCTCTTTCGAAGCTTTTGAAGCAGTCACATACTCTGCCTCCATGGTTGAGTCCGCAATGCATTTCTGCTTTGCACTCCTTCATGAAATGGCTCCACCTCCCAAGTTAAACACATAACCCGAGGTAGAATTCTTCTCGTCTCTGTCAGCCTTGAAATTCGAGTCTGTATAACCCAAAGACACTAGACTGTCTGACTGGTAAACAAGCCTATAATCTCTAGTTCGTTTAAGGTACTTGAGAATATGCTTGACCGCAGTTCAGTGTTACTTTCCAGGGTTATACTGATATCTTTAAACCATGCCTACAATATATGAGATATATGGTCTTGTACAAAGCATCGCATACATGAGGCTACTGACAACGGAAGCGTATAATACTTGCCTCATAGTTTCTATCTCTTCAAGGGTTTTAGGGCACTGATTCTTGGATAGAAAAATGCCATGTCTGAAAGGTACTGAACCTCTCTTGGCATTTTGCATGCTAAAACGAGCAATAACAGTGTCAATGTAGGACTCTTGTGACAAGCTTAACATCCTTTTCTGGCGATCTCGGATAACCTTGATCCCAAGGATGTAAGCAGCTTCACATAAGTCCTTCATTTGAAACTGCTCGGATAACCACGTCTTTACGTCTGATAACACTTCAACATTGTTGCCAATGAAAAGGATGTCATCTACGTAAAATGAAAGAAACACCATTGATCCGTTAACACAAATATGGTACACACGCCTCGTTAGGACAGGATACAAATTAATAGGATTTTACTACATCGTCGAAAAACGCTGGTGCCATAACCGGAAAGCTTACTTAAGTCCATGAATAGACTTCTTAAGCTTCCAAACTAGATGCTCTTCGCCCTCCTTCACATAACCGTCTGGTTGTTTCATGTAGATGTCCCTACCTTTTTCAAGGTGACCGTTTAGGAATGCAGTTTTGACATACATTTGCCAGATCTCTAGGTTCATGTGAGCTGCTATGCTAAGGAGAATCCGAATGGACTTGATCATTGCTACAGGCGAGAAGATCTCTTCATAATCGATACCTTCTTTCTGGGTAAAACCCTTCGCCACTATCCTGGCCTTAAACGCCATGATCTCTCCATTGGGTCCTCACTTTCTCTTGTATACCCACTTACTACCAATAGCCTTGCAGCCTTTAGGTAGTTCAGTGACATCGTATACATCCATATCAATTATGGACTCAAATTCCGAGTCCATCTCGATTCGCCATAAATCTGCATCTATATCTCCCACTGCTTCGTTGTAAGTCCAGGATCCACAGTGTCTTGTTCAACTACCGGGAGATGGTCAGGCGTCTCCCCAGTGAACATATACCGATCAGGTGTAAATATCTCCCTCCTACTACGTCGAAGAGTGCCAGGAGTTGTGTTAACAGATTGTGCAGTTGCTCGTGGAGCTCTATCTTGCACAATTGGCTCTGTGAGTGGATCTCGATCACCTTGTAATTCCTCAAGGATGATCTCGACTTGAGACTTGTGATTATTAATATAATCCTCCTCTAAGAACCGAGCGTTGGTGCTGACAACGATCTTCTGTTCTTTAGGATAATAAAAGTATCCGCCCATCCTTTCCTTCGGATACCCTATGAACAACATCACATCTGAACGTGATTCCAATTTGTCGGCCTGCCTATTTAGCACATAAGCCGGATAACCTCAAATCCTTAAGTGGTGCATACTGGGTTTGTGCTCGCTCCACAACTCGAAAAGGTCTTTTGTACCGACTTGGAAGGCACACGATTCAGCAAGTATGCTGCTGTCTCTAGGGTATATCCCCAAAAGGAAACTGGTAAAGTTGCTTAACTCATCATGGACCGAACCATCTCTAAGAGAGTTCGGTTCCTTCTCTCTGACACACCGTTCTGCTGAGGCATGCCCGGTGCTGTCAGCTGGGATGTAATACCACATTCTGTCATGTAGTCCTTGAACTCATTGGATAGGTATTCCCCACCACGATCAGATCGCAGTGTTTTGATTTCTTTACCTAACTTCTTCTCCACTTATGGCTTGAATTCCTTAAAGGTTTCAAAGCAATCCAACTTGTGGCGATGAAGGTAAACATATCCATACCTCGAGTAATCGCCAGTAAATGTGACAAAGTACTCATACCCTCCACGAGCTTGTATAGACCCACACAAGTCAGAATGTATCAAACTTAATACTTCTGTGGCTTTATAACCCTTTGCCTTCAAAGGCTTAGTCATTATCTTTCCTTTCAAACAGGTTTCGCAAGTTGGAAATGGTTCAACTTGGAGAGACTCCAAATGATCCATATTCCACCAAACTTTGAGTCCTGTTAAGATTGATGCGACCTAGTCATAAGTGCCGCAGATAAGTTTGGTTTACCTTAGAAGACTCTTTCCTCTTCTTAGGATTTGAAGATGAGGAAGCAATATTAACAGAACTACGCGGTTTATAAGTAATAGTATATGAAGATCCGTTTAATGGTCCACCACAGATAAAATCATCGTCTTTCATGATAGAAACTTCACTATCAAAACTTGATTTATAACCATCCATGGTGCAGAGTTTTGAAACATAAATTATGTTTCGCCTAAACTCAGGCACATGTAAAACATCTTTAAGTACTAAAACAGAACTATCAAAAGATAGATTTAAATCTCCAATGGCAATTGCAGGAACTTTCGATCCATTGCCCATTGAGACTACCACCTCACCATTGCTCAATTGCCTTTTCTGCAAGAAACCTTACAAGGTGTAATAAACATGATCAGTTGCCCCCGAATCCACTACCCATTCGTGGGTAGAAGAGGAAACCAGAACAGTTTCAGTTACAAGAGCGACTCGCGTCTCTTTCTGTTTTGCCTTGACATTCTGATTATAATTATTCCATTGTCCTTTCTTACTACTATTGAGGAACCTTCCTTTCTCCTTTGACTTTCGCATGTCGCCGGTGAGGACCGTCTTCTTACTCCCACTACTCTTCTTGAATTGACCGCCCTTTCTGCTCTTTTTCTGGTCTCCGCCTTTTGGAGGATTTCTTGAACTACTAGGAATATTCAAGACTTGAGCACTCTTGTCCTTTCCGATAGCCTCTTTGACAGCTACCAAAGATTTAAGTAACTTACTCATAGTAAACTCGCTCTTAGACATAGCGGTCCTAAAACAGAAGTTCTTATAGGACCTTTGTAGAGCATTTATTGGGAAGGTAATGTAACGCCCCAAAATTTTCAATCTAAAATGCATTGCATATCTACTCATGCATGTTATCAAGTGTTTTTGTTTTGTAAGTCGCGCCTTAGAATTTAAATGAAAATTAAAGCATATATCTTATTTGTCATTAAATTATTTTTAAAATTATTTTGAACTTTGAATATGTTTATTTATATCATATTATGATTATATTGTTTATTTATTTATTTAGAAATCATGTTAGAATTATTAGGCAAGAATAATAATTATGTATTTTGGATTTCCTAAACCTACTAGGATTCATAAAAGGATATAATATTTATTATTATATTAAATTATTAGGAGATAATTTTATATTATGTTTTATGATTAAAATAGATAATTTAGGTGTGATATAAATATTTTAGGATAAAATCTAGTTGTGGTTATCCATATCCTAATTTATCTAGGATTGAATCTCTTATATGGTATGTGATAGAATAAATTCTATATAAAATAGATATGGACGAAAATAAATATGGATAAAATATATTTGATACCTTATAGGATTAGGAATCTTTAGATAATGATTTCTAGGCCTATAAATACCCCTTAGTCGCTCATAACAAAGCATCCCATAAATTTTAGAAAATCTTGTCAGCATACCTTGCGAACTGTTTCAAGAATTATTTACGTACCTTACGGGCATCATATAATTGTGAAAGTTTAGGCGAAGCTTCCAAGGTATGTCTAGTATACTTAATTATTTTTGTATAAGTTTTCAAGCATGCTAAGTAATTGTTTAAAATTGTTATTCGTAACCTGCCAGTTTCTGACAGCATGTTCATGATCTTGAAAGGAAATTGTTTTACATTTGTTATTTACCTTGTTTTCGATCATGATTAATTTTAATGGGATATAATACATGTTAGGTCATTCATATTAAAAATATAGAATTTTTAGGATACGTTTACTATTTATTTGTTAATTTGTTTCTTGATGTGTCCGATTCTATTATATCAATTCTTTGGTTGTTAAAATGTTTAAATTTCATGAGAACATAAATCTGTCCTGCAATTTTACCTTTTCTGCCGAGAGTTCCAAGGCCAAATAAATGATCTTAAGCTACTTGAGAAATTCCATAAAAATTATACAGATACAATTTAGTATGTCGTTAAGATTTCTGTAAATGTTGGGAATTTTTAAACAAGTCTTTATATTTTTAATGAATTTTTACTTTTACACTACCCTGAAACCATGCTCTCTGGATAGGGCTTAGTAAAATGTTTATATCTCACTCCAAAAAAATGGTTTTCACTTGATTCTTTTTCCTAAATACTCTAAACACGTACGGAGTTGTAAAAATATTTATTTAGTATTTTTAACATATGTGTATGAAAGCAGTTTAATACAAATATCCGGGTAGTCAGTCGGAGCATGCATTTTCGTATTCAGTTTTTGGTGGAAACTATTCTGTATTTTATGAAGTCGTTACTTATCTATAGAGAATGAAATTTTGATATGATATTTCTACGTATTTCCCCTAGATGTGTGTTAAATATTAGAAGTTTTAAGATATGTTTAGTTCCCGAAGCTTATAGTTAAAAGTCAGTAGGTCAGAAACCGCCTCTGTTGACACAGTAGGTACTGTTTTGGTTATAACTCTTAGATGACTTATTATTTTGATATGAAACCAAATCTGGTGTGATTTAGACTCATTAAGGAATCTATATGTAGAAAATTAAAATTTATGGAATGAATTCATGTTCTGTGGAATATTTTTAAAATAGGTATTCTGCACAAGTTAATATAGGACGTTGAAACCTAAATACACTAATGAGTATATATATATATATATATATATATATATATATATATATATATGATATTGTTTGTAACGTAATGACTATGAGGTATTGTTGTATATGTGAAATACACGACTTTCATGAATCATTAAGAATTATCAATTTTCATGTTAGGATGGGCGCGCAGGACTTAAACATCTGATATCCATTATTTTCATCAATTCAAAGTTAAAGTGGGGAATGTTATGCTTATATTTATTATATATTATATTCGATATTTCATGTTTTGAAAGAATTAAGATATGCATGTTAAGTAGGGTTTGGTTGGTGAGACTGTTTAGGAACTCGAAAATTTTTCCAACAGTCATATCTGAAAAATGTAATTTAAAAGCATGTATGAAATTAACATTGGCACATAATTCGTAATTAATAATCATTGTAACCTTTTGTAAAAACAATGATATTAAAAACCTCGAACAGCTCTAGGAATTCCACTAGCAAGACACGAGGTGGACGTTTACTAGCCTAACCCTAAACCAAGCTATTTACATAGCTCTTTAATTCCAATCCACGTCTAGGTTCTTAAGACGAATGAAATTAATAGTTCGATATTCTGGACCATGTCACTATTAAAATGCGGGAAGGAACTTCGAGGGAAGTGAATTGTACCTGCGGTGACATCTAAGCATTGACCATTAATTTTACCAAAATAGAATCAAATTCTCGAAATTGACATACTTACTCGAACCATGCCGCATTCAATTTGATCTAATTAGCCATCCTATTTAATTATTATCTTCTAGAGTACTCGTGTTTACTAGGCACGCAAGCCACACAATTGGACGTATACGACTTCGCTCCCACTACTCAATAATAATCAAATATTATTTTGAAAAACTCATCTCACAAAACTGGTAGCTCAAAAATGCAAGCAAGCCACGCAGGTGGACGTTTACTCACATAATTTTACTACTTTCGTGTAGAGTCCAATTAATGGAGGTCCGATTAAGTGTTTAATATCCAAATTAATGGAATCTAATTAAACATTTAATTTAAAATTGCTTAGTCTTTTTTTCAAATGGTTTCTTACGAATCATGCCTCATCACATAATTCCTAAATCATGCAATTTCTAAACGCACATAATAAAACGTGCTCGCGAAAATTAAAATATGCTTAATAACGACAAAAATCCTATTTACATGCTTTTCTAAGCGCAATTAATCACATAATCGCATGCTGAAGCATAATAATAAATAAATGCATAAATAGTAAATTTAAAACGTCGTTATCGGGCTTTAAAACACATAATTCCTAACTATTACATAGCCCGATCAAAATACAGCTCTTCAATCTTCAAAATCTTCGAATCTGGAAACTGCATCGTCGCCACGTCAATAGGGGGTCTGCCACGTGGCAGACACGTGGCAGTAAGGGCTGACGTGACATCAGCGCCTTCTTCAACAAACTGCCGCCGCCGCTGGCTCACGTCCCGCCGCCGCTGTAGGCCAGTTCTCAGCCAACCGCCGACACCAGGAGGACCGCCGGAAGACGGCGAACCAGAAACCGCCATCCGCGCTCGGCACCGTCGCCTGTAGTGGCGCAGATCTGCGCCTGCGCGTGGCGCATCTGTCGCCACAGACGTGCGCCGCCGTGCCATCCCCGGCCATCCCCATCCTTCCTCCACCGTCTCCACAGCCCCCGACGTCACCCAGACGTTGGATCCGTGCAGAGCTGCCGCTTGGAGCCGCCGCCGCGACTGTGCCACTGTGTAATTACATAGCTTATCGCCGGCAAGTTTCGCCGCTCAAATTGCGTGTTTCCGAGCCGCGATTCGATAGGTAATGATCCTTGGACGATTTTCGGCCACCATGAACAGATTTCGGCCAAAATCGTCCATCAATTTCCCTTAATTCTCAAATGATTCACCGAAAAAAATCATGATGAGCAGCTCACTTCCGACATCGATTCCGGTCGCATCCGGGATCGTATGATCCCAGACGACATATCAACACTAAGCTTGTGAGACGAGGAATCTAGCGGTTCAAGCTGATCGGAAATCGGACATCGGATCCGCCGGGAATCGCCGCCGCAAGATGCAGTGGAACCCAAGCCAAATTAGGGTTTTCGGTTAGAATTGGGGATTTCTGGACAGCACGACCACTTCTCATTTCCGACACTATTCCGGACAAACCAGAAATGAGAATAGGTCGTGCGAATTATGCAGACGAAGCTGATGAAAAAACAAACAAAACTATCAGAACAGATCGAAAACATACTTTCACACGCGCCCCCACGCGCTGCCTCAAGTCGGCGGTCGTGATCTGCAAGAAACTAGGGTTTCGCCCATTTTCATCTTTCTGCACCGTCGCGCCTCGATTTTTGTGCATTACGGATAAAAATATAGCATAAAATAGCAAATACAATGATGCACATTGGTCCTATCAACTATTCGTTGATTTTCACACGAGTAAAACGTTACAATGGGGTCAAAACAGTGGCTCGTAGGTCGCCCCGAACACGAAAAATAACCCAATAACGACTGAATTAAACCCTAATCATGCTCCTAACAACAGCAATCAGAGCCTAAACCAGGCTCTAACACCAATTGAAAGAAATATTAGGTTAGGAATCGATACCTTCCTCCTTCGTATGTTGTCGCGGCTTCGATTGTTGCTCGTGTGTCAGATCTTCTATTTGTCCTGAGATTAAACATTCAGGTGTAGAGGGGGGGGGGGTGAATACACCTGAAAACAATTTCTCAACTTTAAACACGAACAGTCCTTTTCAGGAGAGTGTCGTACTGAACAAGTTCAGTAGACCAAATAAGTTGTTCTGGATCGTGTGGCAGAGTGGCTGACTTCACTGAGGCCTGCTAGCTGACTTGAGTCAGAATTCAGTACCGTTCAGCTGAAGTTTAGTATAGTGCGGAAATGTGTAGGCCCAAATTCAGTTGAGTTTAGAAAACATTTTTAATAAAACAGTTTCAGTATGTTAGTGAGATTGATTAAGCTTTGTTGAAACTTAGTTGAATGATTTTTGAAATACTTTCAGTATGAACAATAATCAATGCAACAGTAAAGAGAAGACAGAACACATGCAATTTTAAAGTGGTTCGGATCCAACAATCCTACGTCCATTATCCCGAAAGATCAGGAAGCTATGTACTATACTGAGAGAATCTTAGTCGGTTTGTACGCTGGACAAACACTGATCTTGAGATTTATACTGAGCAAATCTCAGTTTACAAAGGATCAAACTAAAGTATTTGACAAACTCTCCAACTATGAAGGAGTCCTTTACAATAAGGATCAGTTCAGATATGAACTCCTTCGTCTAAGCTATGGATAAGATCTGCTGAGCTTAGGTTAGAGGGATAGGGATCGAGAAAGTGGCTTCTAGAGCGACGAACAGTTAAGTATGGACTTGTGTTCGTATTCAGTCGCTTGGATACTAGAGGCTTTATACTCGGTTTTAGCTTGGTTCCCTATGAGCAGGTATGTCGTCTTTCGCTGGAGATTACTCTTTGAACTTCTTACGGAAGACTTAAGTCATTTCGAGTTGCTCGTGAATGCTCGTCTGTTCTTAGATTTTCTCTATGTTCACTCGTTCGGTCGTGAGCTTCAATTAAATTGTATCCCTCTATTTATAGAGCCGAGATAAGGATAGATCTGTTGGAGACGACGATCCTTGTCTCTCTCTCTTTTGGGTAGCTAACGGCTCTTTCAAAGATGGTGGTAGAGTCCTTTCCCTCCATTTTAGGAAAGTTGTTGACTTGCAGCTTTAATCAGAAAGTGGACAGTTGGCTGCTCGTCATTGGTCGAGGCTGAAGAAAGTAGGTGATATAGAATAGACTTCAAGGTAGATCTGAAGCTGACTTCTCTATACCTCGTATGACTCTGCTGATTTGACTTAGTAAATCCTGACAGTCAGAAGACTGTCCAGCCGTTGTTGAGTCTGATCTATATTCAGTAGCATGCTCCTGTTGAGTCAGCTCTACTGAAGATCAACTCTGAGTTCAGTGAACTAGTCCTGCTGAGTTCAGTTCCACTGACTCCTTTCAGTATATACTGCTCCTGCTGAGTCCAGTATCACTGAGTCTTCTTCTTCTGGTACTAAGGCTGATAATCTACTGAGCGCCTGAACCAAATGAAGAGTGTTTACTGAGTCTGAAACCTCAGAGACAGAACAATACAGATTACATCGGAATGGTTCATCAGTTCAAAGTAGGGTTTTGGGATCTTCAAATCTTCAGCAAATATTCAGAGGACTAGGCTGCTGAGTTATCTCCCAACAAGTTGTGGAGCGACTGAATCATCTCCCAACATTTTTCCCCCTATTTGATGATGCCAAAACCTAACACTAAGACTATCAAAAATAGAGCTGCTTACAAGTATTACAAGTAAAATCAGTAGAGATGTTCTTCAAGTTCTAGACTACTGAGGGAATCAGGGAAAAAATATCAGAAGCTATCTATCATCTTCTGAACTGCTGAATCCTGTCTTTGAAGTCCTTTGATTTTGCTTCAGGAAGTGGCAGTCCATACATTCTGTAAGTGGTCTTCCTAAGCTTCAGTATCTATGGCAAATCAGCAAGCTCATCTTCATCTAAATGTCTTGCTTGGACAGCATCCTTAATCTCCTTCTCAATCACCCCATAATGTACAGAACCATCAAGCTTCAGTGGGGGAGGCATAATCCTTGGAGCTGGGACCCTGACATCAATCTTGTCTGCTATGGCCTTCTGAACTCTAGCAAAGATCTCTGGGTCAGTCTTCAGAAGCCATTCAGCAAATGCAATAGACTTGTGTGTTTCAGGCCAGTATCTCCAGAAGTAGTATCTCTTGATATAGTCTGCCTTTAGTGACTCCCACCTCTGTGTCCGTTCCCATGATATCCACTCATCCACTCTGGGCCATCTGTGGATCTTGAGGTCAGTAGGCTTCCTGAGTCTTCTTTATTTGTAAGGGTTGTCAGGCTTCTCAGGAATCCTTTGGCTTGCTTCCTTCTCAGCCTTCAGCCTTAGAGCTTCTAGATCAGCAGTCTGAGCCTTTCTCTTGCTGCTTCTATCTGCCTGGCTTCAGCTTCTCTGTCTAGATACCTCTCCATCTGATCCCATATCTCTTGCATTTCTAGCTCTTGTTTCTTTGAGGGGACATAGGAGGGCACATGCTCTTCTTCTTCTGAGTTCGCAGGAGGAGAAGATTTTTCTTTTGAGGTTCCCTGCTGACCAGATGTCTGCTGCTGTTGCTGCTGTTCTTTTTCTTTCTCTTTGTCTGCCTCATTACTCAGCTTCAGTTTCCTTGGAGGCAGCCTTGTCCCAGGCTTCCTACCTCCTACTGGAGCCTTAGTCTTGCCTTTGGCTGGCTTTTTCTTTGGCTTATTGACAGCCTCAGCCTCGGCAATCTCTCTGGCAAGCTTCTCATCTGCAGCTATATAAGCTTCTTCCTCAGGAGTGATGTATCTTTTTGTACCTTTCGTCGTGAGAGGAGTGGGAAGCTTCAGTATTTTCTTACCCTTTCCTTGCACTGGAGGAGGCAGAGGAACCTCTTCCTCTTATGAGTCCTCCTCCGCATACTCAGCAATTTCCTTGATGATATCGCTGGGTGTCTGAGTTGCTTGAGTAGCGGAATCCTTGGGTCCTGAGCCACTTGGGCCAGTCTCAGCAGGTACTACATCTCCTGTTGCTGAGACACCCTGGGCCTTTCTTTGTGCTGACTGAGTAGAGGGACCAGTGGGAGCAGATTGCTGAATCTGGGTTGCTCCGGCCACTATCCTTACTCCTTTTGGTACTCTCAGTACCTTCTCCTTCCCTTTCGGTACCTTAAGCTTTCCTTCCCCCTTTTTGGCATCAGCAAATAAGCCAGGGGTGGGAACCTTTACCTTTTTATCCAGACTCTTGTAAGCTGTTGAAAGGTCATCCAATGCATACTGCATCTTTACAAGTCTCTCATGCAGTTCGTTTCTCTCATCAGTTAGCTGTTCGCTGTACTTCTTGTGAGAGGCGTCTACTGCCATCTGAATATCTCGCAACTTCTGATCCACCTTATCTTCCATATCCTTCTGAATGTTTTGGAGTCTGAGCTCGGAGGCCTGAGAGATAGAGGAGATGGATGCAGTGTGAGCTGACTGGGCGGCCTTGTATTCTTCCAGAAGTTTAGCCTGACCAGCCTCCATCAGCTTCAGTTGCTCTTCGAAGTTGGTTCGTTGAGTGGCGAGTGCTTCAGTCAGGATTGTTGAGAAGTCGGGGGGCAGGAGTGTTCTGAATAGTCGTTCTGAGCCCCTTGATCTTCGCACTCTGAGCCTGAGCGGTCTGCCTCCACGTCTTGTGGACGACACGGGCGAGGAGTCTGTTCTGAGTTCCTTGACTCCTCAGGGCCCTGGCCACTCACTTTGATCGTCGGCTTTTAGGGCTGGGCGCTACCTCGAATGCAGACTCAAGCAGAAGTTGAGCTGGTTCTGCTGACTTCGAGGTACCAGCCTCCGACTGACCTGGTCCAAGGATGCTGAGAGGAGGTTCAGCTTTAGAAGTTGGTTCATCCTTGTCCAGTTGAGTTCCCTTATCAGGCTTCTTAGGGCCTAAATCACGGGGTGGGTCCTGACCATCGGGGTCAAACCCATCTGAGGGTGCCGTTGCTAAGGTTGGTTATCGATCATTCAGCATGGTGAGCATGGCATCCCTCAAGTCATCTAAGGAACAGATGTCAGACGGCTCTAAGTAGCCAATCTTGTTCCTTTTCATCAGCTCCCCCTCGTGGAGTTGTTCGCAGGAGTGCTGTTTGATCAGCTTGTTCAGGGTAGACCACTCCTGGAACCTAATCAATGTATGGAGTCTAGCCTGCCTTGCCAGTTTGATAAGATCCGCGTAGCTGGCTATCTCTGGAATATGTTCAGCAATCTCTCGGGAGGCTCTTGATTGCAGAGCAGATGCCTCCATCCCGATCGATTCTGACTCAGAAGCAGTCTCTGAATCTTTGACTTCAATCGGAGACTGTTGCTTCTCCGCAGACGGAATGCTACTAAGTGGAGGAATATCCAAGGGGCTCTCAGTTGTGGGAATCTATTCAGTCTCGACCCCTTGGTCGACTATTTTTCCTTGTTAAGTGGAGACGGCCTTCTCCACTGACATAGTTTTCTCTGAGGACTCAGCCTCGTCCCTTTGCTGTAGAGGTGGTTCAGCAACAACCTCTGCTACGACCTCACTGACTTTCTTCAGTCTCTTGGTCGGTGTCTTGGGAGTAGACTTGGGAGGTGACCTCTTCTTTGTAGGAGTGGAGGTCTTTTGAGCTCCGGTCTTGGGATCAACAGTCCCTGACCCAATCTGCTGAAGGGCCGCTGCCCTGCTCTGGAATCTGACCTTCTTTGGATTGAAATACAACTTGTCAGCATATACAACGTTGTCAGCTCCGCAGAGGTCCTCTATCATAACAGAGAACTTCGTGCCGTATAATAATTTTCCTTTAACTGACAGGTAGTTATCGGAATGATCGAACTTCGCAGCCTGAGTCATAAACTCCTTCATGAAGAATTCAGCCCAGTTAACCATCATCAACTGAATATTCGGTCTCGACACTTGGTGAAACGAGCCGGCCTGACTCGTCAGTATCTGAGTCACTATATATGCAAGAGCTCTATACTGGGGAAGCATAACATTCTTTGGGAAGGCAACTCTGAATGTTGTAGGTTTCCCACAGAAAACTTCCAAATATTCGTCCATAAGATCATCCTTGTAGCCCACTGTACTGAAGCCTTCGCTCGGAAGTTGGAAGCTTCGCTGAAGCGCTTCCTTGATAGACATCATCTTGATTGCTGGTATGGCGCGGGCGGGGTCTCCAAGAATATGAGTGATAAATCTGCATCGGATGTCCCCTTCTACTGACTCTGAGTTCAGATATAACTCAGCTATCTGTCGAGGGAGGAAGTATGACGGCTTCCTAGACATAAATCTCTCCAATCCAGTCGCCCTCAGCGAGTCAAAAATTTCCTCCATGAAATCTAGGTCGCAGGAGTCGAACTCCATCATCGGTTCGCACCAGACGCGATGCTTCTCAAGGATCTCCTTCATGTCTAGAGGTACGTTAACGAATGATCCTGCCATGTTTAATAATCTGCAAAGAAGAAATGTCAGTATCGAAATAAAAATATTATAAGTATCACTTACGATGCTGAATATCATTAGAGATTTACCAAAGAGTTTCTGAAATTTTTGAAATAGAAGTTTGCAAGGAGGTGGAGGCTATTCTCAGAAAAAACTAGGGTTCATAAAATTGCAGAGTGAAAATGGCGGTTTCTAACTTTAAACGTGTTTATATATGTTAAAGAAGATGAACAATTAATAAATCCTCGGTTTAGTGAGAAATAGCTTTATGAGATGGACGACTAGGATTTAATGTTATAAAATAGGTAATGATCAATTTAGCCGCCTACGTCAAAATAGAGTTGTAAATAGCCAAAGAAGTAACTTGATACGACATGCATTTAATACGTTGCAGAGTTCAGCATGCTTTACATAGAATGTCGTGTATTTAATGTAAACCATTATATTAAATGACATTTTCTAAGGTATTGAATACGAAGCTGAATCTGAATCATAAATGCACAGAATATTTCATTGGCTACTGAGTAGAGATACACAAACCTGTCAACTGAACATCGTAGTCAGCTGATACCTCGTGTAGATGGTTACTGAGTCTCTACATACTGAATTTACTCAGTACTGAGAGTGAACATTCCCCCTTGCTGAATGCTCCTCTCCTGAATCCACTTACTAACCGGAGTCAGGAGGGTCCAGCAGACCTAGCTCTACTGAAAGTTCTCTGAATCTGGCTTCAGCTAGAGGCTTGGTCAGAATATCTGCCCTTTGATGGTCAGTATGGATCTTTTCCATTCTGATATCCTTCTTTTCGACATGATCACGAATGAAGTGGTGTCTGATGTCCACGTGCTTGCATCTCGTATGAAGTATTGGGTTCTGAGTGATTGCAATTGCATTGGTGCTGTCGCAGAAGATCAGCACTTCATTCTGAATAACATCATAGTCGCGTAGCTGCTGTCTCAGCCAAAGGATTTGGGCGCAGCAACTTTCGGCAGCCATATATTCAGCTTCAGTAGTTGATGTCGCTATTGAATGTCGTTTCTTTGAGAACCATGAAATCACCTTACTGCCAAGGAACTGGCACGTTCCAGAAGTTGACTTTCGGTCAATTCTACATCCTGCATAGTCAGCATCAGAATAACCAGTTAGTTCAATATTATCATCAGCTGGATACCATAAACCCATGTCAGGTGTTCCTCTGAGATAGCGGAGAATCTTCTTTGCTGAATCCATGTGACTCTGCTTAGGATTCGCCTAAAATCGAGCACAGACACCTACATCATAAGTTATGTCAGGTCGAGTAGCTGTTAGATATAATAATTAACCAATAATAGTAGGAATTCAGTATGGTCTACTGATACTCCCTCTTTATCCAGATCGATTTTCATGTTCGTGTTCATCGGGATCTCTATTGGTTGGTCGGATGTGCAACCAAACTTCTTGATGAGGTCTCGAGTGTATTTGCCTTGATTGGTGAACGTTCCCTTCTTAGATTGTTTAACTTGAAAACCGAGGAAATAATTCATCTCTCCCATCATTGACATCTCGAACTTGTCCATCATCTTCTCAAACTGCTGACACATGATGACGTTCTTCAATCTGAAGATTATGTCATCTACGTAGATCTGCACAAGTAGGATATCGTCTTCTAGTCGAATTCTGAATAATTTGCGGTCTACTATGCCTTTCTGAAAACCTTTCTGAAGAAGAAACTCAGACAGGGTATCATACCATGCTCTGGGTGATTGTTTTAAGCCGTACAGAGCCTTTCTGAGTCTGTAAACCTGATGTCCCTGCTGAAAGCCGGGAGGCTGTTGTACATAGACTTCTTCTTTCAGCACACCGTTCAGGAATGCAGACTTCACATCCATTTGATAAACTCTGAATCGCTGATGTGTTGCGTAGGCTAGGAATAGTCTGATTGCCTCTAATCTTGCAACTGGAATGAAAGTTTCGTCGAAATCTATTCCTTCAGCTTGCCAGTAACCTTTTGCCACGAGTCTTGCTTTGTTCCTTACTATAACGTTGTTTTCATCTCGCTTGTTCTTGAAGACCCATTTAGTTCCAATCACATGTTAATGCCGGGGTCTGTCAACAAGCTCCCATACTTTGTTTCTCGTGAACTGATTCAGCTCCTCCTGCATAGCTATGATCCAATCAGTGTCCTTAAGTGCATCCTCAACTGACTGAGGTTCTTCACTAGACAAGAAGCAGGAATATAATGCGCTTTTCTCCCTGACAGAATCTGGATCTTGTCTTTACGCTTGCTGAAGGATCTCCAATAATCAAATCAGAAGTGTGAGCGTCCAGCCACGATCTACGATGTTTCAACTCCTCATCTGAGATTTGTTCAACACAGATAGTAGGTGTGTTAGGCGATTCAGTTGTACTATTATGAGATTTAAGCAATTCTGTTATTAGAGTTGGGTCTACTGAGTCACCAGGTTCAGGGGCATTTAGCTTAGGAACTTCATTTGTTCCCCCTGAATTATTATCCTCAGTAGAGGTCTCAGTTACCACTTTGGTTTCTTCATCGACCTGTGTTACCTGGGATTGACTCAATTCAGTAGAGTCAATCTGATCAGCTACTTCTGTTGTTGGCTGAGATTCAGTAGACTTATCTTCAGTTTCTTCATCTGAATCTTCATCCCAACACAGCTGGATCTTTTCAACTTTATCTTTTAGGCTCAGATCATGTAGCTGCTTACTGATGTCCTCAGACTCTGGCTTAGAGTTCCTGCTCATGTCTTCAGTAGGAAACTCATTAAAAACAACATGAGGGCTTTCCTCCACGCAAATGATCCGGTAGTTAAAGACTCTGAAGGCTTTGCAGACCCGGGAGTATCCTAAGAAACTCCCTGGTCTGACTTGCTATCAAAAGTCTTCAACTGATCCTTCCCATTATTGTAGATAAAGCACGAACACCCAAAAATATGGAAATAAGATAGAGAAGGCTTCCTGCCATTCCACAGTTCATATGGTGTCTTCTTATGCTGCTTAGTCAGTAGAGATCTGTTCTAAGTGTAACATGCAGTGTCAGTAGCTTCTGCCCAGAATTTGGTTGGGAGTCCTGAGTCTGCGAGCAGGGTTCTTGCTGCTTCTTTGAGTGTTCTATTCTTCCTTTCAGCAACCCCATTTTGTTGAGGCGTGCGCGCGGCAGACGTCTCATGCTCTATGCCTTCAGCTTTGCAGAACTCCTCCACCATCGAATTTAGGAACTCAGTTCCTCTGTCTGAGCGTATCTTGATGATCTTGGTGTTCTTCTCGACACTAAGCTTTTTTAGAAGCATTGGTAACTCTGTTTTGACGTCAGACTTGTTGGCAATAAATATGACCTATGTGTAGCGCGAGCAGTCATCAATGACCACTAAAGCATACTTTTTGCCTCTGATCGTCACAGGAGAGACTGTACCGAATAAATCCATATGTAGCAGCTGAAGGATTCCATCAGTGGAAGGAGATGGAACAAGAGGATTTTGATTCCTTGTTTGCTTTCCCTTTAGGCATGCTTCACACTGAGTGTCTTTGCTGAATACTTCATTCGGCAGTCCTCTTGCTAGAGTGTTTCTAGCTAGCTTGTTGAGCGTCTTGAAGTTGAGATGGCTGAGTCTTCTGTGCCACAGCCACCCCATTCTATTGTCGTTCTTTGCCAACAAACAAGCTTCAGGTAGGGATGGCAATTGACCGGATTTGGACCGGATCCTCCTCGGTCCAGATCCAGATCCTGAATTTTTTACTTTGATCCAAATCCAGTCCAGATCCAATGGATCTCAAAAAATGAGATCAAGACCCAGGTCCATTGGATCCACAGGGTCTCGGGTCTTGACCCGGATTCATAAGTTTTTTTTAACTAAAATTAAAAAAATTCTAAATCAATTAAAATTTAACTAAGTTAATTAATTCTACGATAACACGATAATCTATAAGAGCATTACTACCATTAAAAAAGTCAAAATACTCATGATATTATAAAAATATTATTAGATTACTAGTAAAGTATTTCAAAGTTAACAAATAATGTAATGTGATATTTTAAATAGAATAATATAAATATAATATTTTAGATATGATAATAAAATAATATTTTAGTTATAAAAATTGGCGAATCTGGATCGGATCCGGATCTCAGATCATAAAGTCCAGATCCAGATTTGTAATTTCTAAAACGAGTCCAGATCCGATCTAGATCCAATGGGTCAAATTTTTTAAGATCCAGATCCAGAAAAATGGATCTGGACCGGGTCCAAGATACATTGCCATCTCTAACTTCAGGTTTAGCCGAGTTCCAATCAACTACGTAGATATTCTTTTTGTGCGAACCTGACAACACTGTTTTCCCTGTAGATTTATCAATGACATCACAGAAACCAGCGTAAAAAATCACTCTATTCGAGTTATCACAAAATTGACTAACAGAGAGAAGATTATGCTGAAGTCCTTCAACATATGATACTCTTGGAACTGTTGCGGTTCCAATGCTGAGTGTTCCATAGCCTCTGGTATAGCCTTTTGCGTTGTCTCCAAACTCGATTCGGGGTCCTTCTTCAGTAGTATAATTCTTCAGTAGGTCCTTCCGGTATGTCATGTGTCTTGAGCATCCGCTATCCACATACCAAGGATCTTTGTGCACCTGCAAAACATAATTATATTTGGGTACCCTTTATTTTTGATTTTTGGTCCTTAGATGTTAGTTTTGGAAACCCAGATCTGTCTTACGACCTTGGTGGTCTCAGACGGTTTCTTCCTACTTTGATCAACATACTTAACCACTGGACTGGTCGACGCTGACTTCTGAGGCTTCACAGGTTCAGGAGTCCTGATCTTCTGAGTAGGTGGACTGCTAACCTTTGCCTTATGCACGGCTTTCTTCTTCTTATTCTGACTCTTAGGTCCTCTCCAGACTATAGGATCATAGTAATATGACCCATACTGAGCTGGATGTGTCAGCTGCGGAGGTCATACTGATCAGGCCACTTAGCTTTGCTAGTTCCCCTTTGACTGAACTGGGGTGATTTGGAACTGATCTTCTTGTCAGAATGCTGATAGCTGGGATGAGGTGCCTTCATCTTTTGGTTGTTCTTGGCTAGGGGGTTCAGAATCTCTACGTTGATGGTCTCCCCTTGAATAAATCTATCAGCTAGCCGGTTTTCTGAGCGTACGGGGGCAGATGAGGAGGCTCCATGGCTGAATCCAAGTCCCTCCTTGTAGTGCTTAGGCTTATTGCTTGCTAGCATCGCCTTAAACTTCTTTTTAGCGCCCATGTATCGCTCTGTCATCAGGTTCCTCCAGACATCATCGCTCTTCTTCAGCAGTTCATGCTCAGTCTGTAGTCCTGACAACTCTTGCTTCAGTAGACTCAGGTCAGTATATTTCTGAGTCAAGTCATTGGTCAGTACTGAGATCTGATCTTCTTAATGTTGAGACTTGGCCATCAGAGAGTTTATCTCCTCCTTGAGTCTCAACACAAGTCCTTCTGACTCAGTAGCAACTTGACTCTCCTGAGAAAGTCTCTGATTCTCTACTTTCAGGGTATCCAACTCTTGAAGAGTCTTACTGAGCTGCAGACTCATCTGAGTCTGCTCGTTGAGTAGTTCTTCATATGCGATTGCGACGTCCAGATTCTCATTTGCACCTGAAATAGTGTCGTGTGTGCAGTGTGAAGAGGAGTTAAATGGAGCATGAGAGTTTACCTCATCCTCTTCTCCTGCCATGAGACACTTTTCAGTATATTCTTCAAGCTCTACGGCCATGAATGCCGCTTCATCATCGGATGAATCCATGAAGGAGTCGACTTTATCTGAGTCATCTGAGAGTTCACCAGCAATATATGCTTGACGCTTCTTGATGAACTTCTCCCTTCGAGCTTTGCGTGCTAGTCTCTCAGCAGTACTGAGCTCAGGACAATCATACTGATAGTGTCCTGGCTTCTTGCAGTTGTAGCAGGTGGTGACTCTTTCTTCTTTGCTTCCGCTGTCTTTCGACTGAGCTGTGTCCTCCTGTTTCCTGCATTTAAAAGTATGTGAGTCAGGAGTGCGCTTAGGTGTATACTCAGACTTACCATTGGAGTCTCTGACGACTCTTGAGAGTTTTCTGCGCCTCTCCTTCTCTTTCTGATACTTCACGGCAAGCAGCGCATACTTCTTAGCCAGGTTTCCTTCTTGTAAGTCACTGAGTGAAGGTTCAGTCTTGCTAGAGGTTGGGGCCACTGTGCTGGCTGATGCTTTGAAGGCATGGTCGACATGGGTGTCAACTTCAGCTCGCTGCTTCCTTTGAGGTAGACCAAACTCGAACTCCTCAGCCTTAAGTTCTGAAAAGATATGGTCAGGAGTAACAATATCTAAATAAGAATGTCTGAGTAAAGTAGCAAAAGGAGTCCAATGACCGTCTGGCAATGCCCTCAAAATCTTGAGATTCATCTCTCGGTTGGAGAACGTCTTTCCTAGGCCGTTGATAGAGTTCATCAGATTCGTGAATCTGAGTTAAGATCTTCAATGGAGTCACCAGGCATGAGAGACAGTCTCTCCAGCTTCTGAAGTTCCAGTGCCAGCGTGTTCGCTTTGATCTTCTGAGTCCCCCGACTAAGAAGCGCTAGAGCATCCCAGAGTTCCTTCGCGGACTTGCAGTCCTGAACTCTCTCGAGATAAGAATCGCTCAGAGTGGTCAGTATGGTGTTTCTGGTGACCCGGTCTAAGTTGTGAAGCTTCTTCTCCTCAGGGGTGAAGAGACTTCTATTTTTAGGGATCTTCTTCCCGGTCACCATTCCTCCTCCTTGTGCTGGGACCTGAGTTACGACACTATCAACCATCGGAACGATAGGTCCGTCCTCCAGTACCTCCACAGAGAACATGGGTACCATTCTGATTCCTGACATATCAGACATAGTAGATAATGATATGAATGAAGAATGATATGCAGTGAAAACATTTTCTGGATCCGTTCAAGTAGACCAGTTTCAGAATAACAAGAGTCTTATAGAACTCCTGCTCTGATACCAATTGTTGGTCCTGAGATTAAACGTTTAGGTGTAGAGGGGGGGGGGTGAATACACCTGAAAACAATTTCTCAACTTTAAACACGAATAGTCCTTTTCAGGAGAGTGTCGTACTGAACAAGTTCAGTAGACCAAATAAGCTGTTCTGGATCGTGTGGCAGAGTGGCTGACTTCACTGAGGCATGCTAGCTGACTTGAGTCAGAATTCAGTACCGTTCAGCTGAAGTTCAGTACAGTGTGGAAATGTGTAGGCCCAAATTTAGTTGAGTTTAGAAAAGGTTTTTAATAAAACAGTTTCAATATGTTAGTGCGATCGATTAAGCTTTGCTGAAACTCAGTTGAATGATTTTAGAAATACTTTCAGTATGAACAATAATCAATGCAACAGTAAAGAGAAGATAGAACACAGGCAATTTTAAAGTGGTTCGGATCCAACAATCATACGTCCACTATCCTGAAAGATCAGGAAGCTATGTATTATACAGAGATAGTCTCAGTCGGTTTGTACGCTGGACAAACACCGGTCTTGAGATTTATACTAAGCAAGTCTCAGTTTACAAAGGATCAAACTAAAGCGTTTGACAGACTCTCCAACTATGAAGGAGTCTTTTACAATAAGGATCAGTTCAGATATGAACGCCTTCGTCTAAGCTATGGATAAGATCTGCTGAGCTTAGGTTAGAGGGATAGGGATCGAGAAAGTGGCTTCTGGAGCGATGAATAGTTAATTATGGACTTGGGTTCGTATTCAGTCGCTTGAATACTAGAGGCTTTATACTCGGTTTCAGCTTGGTTCCCTATGAGCAGGTATGTCGTCTTTCGCTGGAGATTACTATTTGAACTTCTTGCGGAAGTCTTAAGTCATTTCGAGTTGCTCGTGAATGCTCGTGTGTTCTTAGATTTTCTCTGTGTTCACTCGTTCGGTCGTGAGCTTCAATTTGAATTGTATCCCTCTATTTATAGGGCAAAGATAAGGATGGATCCGTTGGAGATGACGATCCTTGTGTCTCTCTCTTTTGGGTAGCTAACGGCTCTTTCAAAGCTGGTGGCATAGTCCTTTCCCTCTATTTATGGAAAGTTGTTGACTTGCAGCTTTAATCAGAATGTGGACAGCTGGCTGCTCGTCATTGGTCGAGGCTGAAGAAAGTAGGTGAGACAGAACAGACTTCAAGGTAGATCTGAAGCTGACTTCTCTATACCTCGTATGACTTTGCTGATTTGACTTAGTAAATCCTAACAGTCAGAAGACTGTCCAGCCGTTGCTGAGTCTGATCTATATTCAGTAGCATGCTCCTGCTGAGTCAGCTCTACTGAGGATCAACTCTGAGTTCAGTGAACCACTCCTGCTGAGTTCAGTTCCATTGACTCCTTTCAGTATACTGCTCCTGCAGTATCACTAAGTCTTCTTCTTCCGGTACTGAGGCTGATAATCTAGTGAGCGCCTGAACCAAATGAACAGTGTCTATTGAGTCTGAAATCTCAGAGACAGAACAATACAGATTACAACGGAATGGTTCATCAGTTCAAAGTAGGGTTTTGGGATCTTCAAATCTTCAGCAAATACTCAGAGCATTAGGCTGCTGAGTTATCTCCCAACAAGTTGTGGAGCGACTGAATCTTCACCCAACATCTTCTGATCTGTGTCCCGGCCTTTTTCTTCCTTTGGGTGGTCAGAGAACTGAATAAAATAAAAATATTGTCTTTCTAAACTCACGCGTATGTGTGTGTGATTCTGTGTATGTGTGTGTTTTGTCTCTGAACAGAATACTAATATGTATAGGCTTCAAAAGCCAATATAATATTAATATATATGTAGCCCATTAATTTAATTATATTCCTAATGGGCTTCCGCATAATTAGCCCATAATATAATTAATTAATACACTGGGCTACTAATATTTATCAATGAGTTGGCCCTGCCAATTAATTCAAGAAAAATAACATTATTAAATAATGAAAAAATACACTAATCCATTAATAATGATTTCTGAGAGACAATAAATAACTAGACAACTAATTGGGCCAGATCAGGGATCTAATACAAGAAATAAAGTTGGGCCTCAAATTAGTTAATTATCTATGCTCAGCCCAGAGCAAAATTAATTAATAAACACAGATTCATTCCACTAGAGAATTCGTGCTGACTTACCCCTTTATCCCAAATTGAGCAAGGGCTTGTATTTTAGACTTAATCGATCTCCGTATTTAAGATAGAAATATCCGTTAATTAATTAAGCTCACTGACAACTTAATTAATTAACGTCTTATATTCCTGAGTAGTATCACTCGACCTTATTAACACACCTGAACTTAATCAACCGGCCGGGTTTAGTGTGCTAATCCTTTCGAGTTCCTCAGGGGATATTATCAACCCATTTTACTAGGATACGGTTGCAAGATACAGACAACCAGCCTGAGCCACAAATAACAACTAACACCCAAAATACGTAGATACGGTCGCGATGACGTTCACCATAGTAGGTCAAAGTGATAGATAGTTAAATGCACTCAGCTGAAGTCTTATCAAGCTTAAGACTAGCTAAGTCACCGAGATCTTGGTTCTCCACTAAGGTCAGTTAGGAGAACACATCTCACTGTGATCCATCAATACACCACCTTCAGTGTACCAGTAAAGACAAGCAGCTAAGACAAGCAACTTCTTATCTAAACTGGAACTTAAACCAACAACTTATCCTTAAGTTGTCTCAGCTGTGATAACTGTTTATATCTTGTCAGTTCAACCAATTTGTGTTGTCTTCTGTGATACCCGACACACTACACAAATCTAACTTTTATACAAGACAAAGGATAACATGTGCAAATTTATATATTTATCAGATAGGAGAATAAAATAGTGGTAGGGACAAAACACATTGTATACAAGCATAAAATTTGCTTACAGTATACAAAATCCCAACAGTCTTCAAATGGGTGGAGGGGGGGGGGGTTAAATACACCTGTGTCCAAGTTTAAATTCAAACGCGAAAGTCAATCTTATACTGACTATGCTTATTGAATGTGTCAGCTTGCCAAATAAACTGTATGATTGCGTGGACAGAGTAATTCAAAGTACTGAATACTATCTACTGACTCAGGTAAGTGTATAGTGAACTCAATAGATAGATAGTGTGCGGAATGTGTAGGCCTGATTTTAATCATCTCTTAATCGAAAAAGATTTCTTTTGAAAAATCATTCAAGTTATGCTTGTGCATGTATTTAGTTCTACTTAAAATACGAATTAATGCATTTTCACAAATCAGTTTTATGCAGCGTGAACATTAAAAAAAATGAAACAATTAGTGCACATGTAGTTTCTTAAGTGTTTCGGATACAAAAGATCGTACGTCCACTGTCTTGAACAAAACAAATGTTCTTGTATTTAGTATACTGAGCAAGTCTCAATCGATCTGTTCGTTGGACATATACTCTAGTTATAGTCTTTGTTACTCTACACGATTTCAAACACGGGGTTTGATTATCTCTAACTAAGAAGGAGTTCTTACAATAAGAACAGTTCAATGAATATGAACTACGTCAGTTTCTAAGCATATGATCTAACAATGGTGGCTTAGAATATAGATTGGGAACAAGATATCTCTAGACGGAAGAACTAAATAAGATGTTCGATCTAAGTGAAAAGTTCTTTGCTGAATAAGCTTTGAGTTCGCTAGAGGTTGTATGCTTGATGCCTGGTGTTCCCGGTGTCTTCAACGATTGAAGCTTGATCTCTATTTATAGTCTTGACTTGTGAAAGAGATCCATTGGAGGGGACCTAGACACGTGTCAAAAACAACAAGGAAAACGACCATCTTCAATTTGAACGTTACTGTAGAGATTCTCTTTTTCAGTCTTGAGGGCAGCTTTTGTCAATGTAAGTACACTGCTGACAGCTTGCTCCTCATTGGTCGAGGTTGAATGGTAGGTGAGGCTTGTTCAAACTTCAAAGCAGATGCTGAGTTGACTTCCTCTGATTCCCCGAACACCTTTACTAAGCTATCTTCTACTGACATTATTCTGAGAAGTGAGGCTTTATACCGATTCATGTCCACACATTCAGTAGGTTCTGACTAACCATACTGAACCTCCAGTGTTGAGTCTGTCCAGCTGAAAAATATCTACGCTACTGAGTCTATCACCTACTGAACTCTATCTAGCCTACTGAATTCCTAACATGCTAAACTCAACTAAGCTTTTACATTATCTGGTTCATCATTCAGCTAGGGTTTTGGGATCTTCAAATCATATCATACTGAATCTCATCCCAATAATATGCTTTCCCTTCATGAAAGCTTCACAATTTCTATGTCGTTTGAATACTTCATTAGGCAGTTCTCTGACTCTTGAGTCCTTGTCAGCTTGTTCATTGCTTTGAAATTCATGTGATTGGGTCTTTTGTGCCACAACCAACCTATTTTGTCATTGGATTTTGTTAGGTTTAGGGATATTCCAATCGGCAACATATATATTCTTCTTCCACGACCATGATAACACTATTTTCACTGTATATTTATCAAGAATATCACAGAAACCAACGTGAAAGGTTACTCGATTAAAGTTATCATAGAATTAACTGATTTAGGAGATTATGCTAAAGTCTCTCAACATATGTTACTTTTGGAATTGTGGTTGTTCCAATCTTTAGTGTTCCATATCCCCTTGTATAGCCTTTGGAGTTGTCACGAAAGTCAATTATGAGTCCTTCTTGTTGTGCATAGTTGGCCAGTAGATTCTTCTGATATATCATGTGACTTGAGCATCTACTGTCCACAATACAAGGGTCCTTGTGCACCTTGGAAAATAAAAGTAAATTTAGGTACCTTTTATTTTCAGGTTGGGCCCTAAGATATTAGTCATTTTTGGAACCCAAATCTATCTGACAACCATTGTTTCCTTAGACATCTTCTTTCACTTATTGTCCACTCATCTCACTACTGAACTAGGAGATACTGACTTTCTGGCTGGTTGAGGTTCAAGAGTTCTCTTCTTCTGAATCTTGGCACTTCTCTTGAACTTGGGCTCATAATAGTCTGATCCATATTGTCCTGGATGAGCCCATTGTGGTTGACCATACTGTTCGGCCCATCTGACCTTCTTGGTTTCCTCTGAATTAAACAGGGGAGTTCTGGGGCTTCAACCTTTGGTGTTCTGCAGATAGCTCGATTGAGGTGCTGTTGGGTTATGAGTCAGTGATTGATTAGATCATCACTTAGAGGGTACTTTGTACTATCTTCAGTAGTTCTTGTATTAGGACTAGCTTATTTTGGTAATGGAGGAAATCATAGTGATTTATTGCTATGGAATTGAAGATCCCAAAACCTGTCTTGTACCCTTAGTGTGTTGCCTTTCGGACTAGATGATGTAATAGACTAGACTGTTCTTATTTTTTATATATGTTTTGTCTAAGTCCTGTAAGGGGTATTTGTTGGTCTGAACTTCATTAGGAAGTTAAATTCAAGAACCCCACGTCATCAGAATGTAAGAGAGCTCATGTTCTCAGGTCTCCAGCTGACCTTTATCAGTAGAAGATCTCTCATCAGCTGACCTCTAGTAGAGAACACAGGAAAGAGCTCAGTACCTTCAGAGTCATCAGCACTCAGTAGAAGACCTGTTATCAGCCGACTCAGACGAAGAAGACAGGTTATCGTGTCAGATCTACTGTATCTGACAGGAAACGACCCGACTTTTAATGACATTCGAAGTCAGCAGAAGCTCATACGAGGATGAGTGAGAGTCTACTCAGATGAAGACTGATGTCTAACAAGTCTCACCTACCATAAACCTCGACAAATGAGAAGCCGTTTAAGCCTTACCTGCTCTGACCAACTAAAGTTGCTCTCATGCACAGTGACCAACTACTCTGCGACACTATTTCGAACTTATTACCGTTTTCCTTGGACATTTGTGACAAGTGGCATCATCTTCTCCAACGTACAAATGCCTGGGTCACGACTATAAATAGTGAAGCCTTTCCGAGCTCAACGCATGGGATATCAAAGGGATTACATGCTGAAGCATTCAAAATCTCTAGCGCATTCAAGAAAATCCAGTGAAGAACTTGCCTAGTTGAATATCTTTAGTTCTTCTCTCTAGAGTTTCTTTAGATCCCTCTTCTCTATCTAAGCTCCATTGTTATATCCATAACTTAGAATCTTCGAAGGAGTTCACTTTCTGTGATTGTTCTTATTGTAAGAACTCCTTCATAGTTGGAGAAAATCCCCTCCCCTTCAAAATTTGGTTTTATTTGTGAAGTCGCTAAGGACTATAACTTAGAAGGACTTTTCCAGCGTATAGATACCTTGATGAGGCTTGCTCAGATTAATCAACAAGACCTCCTGTTCGGTAGGAATGTGGACGTATGATCTTGTGTATCCGAACCACGTTAAAAATCGCTTGTGTTATTTACTGTTTTATTGCATCTCTCTAAAACCTTTTTAAAACTCATACTTTGCATAAAACATATTTGAAAGTGCACTAGCCAAAATTGTTTTGGTTTGCGACTAACACATTTTCAAATCGAGACGAAGTCTATCGGGCCCTACACTTATCCGCACTAACTCTCCGCCTGAGGATATAATATTGACAAAATTCTGTAGAAGAAACTTAGTAGTTGAGTTACTCTGACCCGCGATCAGAAGGTTACTATTTGGCACTGTTCATCAGTTGCAACCTATAGCTCAGCTGTCCTTCGCGTTTGAGAAGAGAAACTTGTACTCAGGTGAATTCACCCCCCCTCTACACCTGACACTCGCCTCTAGACCAACAATTGATATCAGAGCGACGGTGTTCTTTTGATCATCGGTTCTGAAACTACTGGTCTACTCGAACTGATCCTGAAAACATTTTTCACTGCACAAGCATATCTTCATACATCCTTATACTCTCATCTATAATGTCTGATATGTCAGGTATACGGATGGTGCCGATGTTCTCTGTAGTGAACTACACGGTATGGCGCGTGAGAATGGAGGCGCACCTTACATCGCTGCACGACAGCATGGCTAATGTCCTTGAGACAGGACCCATCATTCCCATGATCGACAACATTCAATATGCCACTGTGGGAGGTGTAGGAGCAAAGACTAAAGTTGCTAAAGACAAATCTGCCTTTACACCCGAAGAGAAAAAGTTGCACAACCTCGACCGAGTAGCGTGGAATGCAATCCTGACTACGCTCAGCGATTCACACCTCGGGAGGGTGCAAGACTGCAAGACGGCAAAAGAACTTTGGGATGCCCTGGCAGTATTGAGCCAAGGAACCCCACAGATCAAAGAGAATAAGCTCGAGCTAGAGCTTCAAAAGTTCGACACCTTTGCCATGGAGCCCAACGAGACCATTGACGAACTTAGCGTCAGATTCACAAATCAAATCAATGTGATCAATGGGCTAGGGAGAACATTCACCAACAAAGAAATGAACACCAAGATCTTGAGAGCGTTGCCTCGACTGAAGTGGCTTCCTTTTGCTACTTATTTACGTCGCTCAGATCTTAATGCTTTAACTCCTGATGTTATCTTTTTAGAATTAAAGACGGAAGAGTTCGAGCACAGTCTACCCAAAAGATGCTCAAGTGCTCCAGCTGACACCCAATTAGACCCTGCTTTCAAAGCAACTATCAGTAAATCTAGAGCCAACCCTATTTCTTCCAGCAAGACAGTAGCTCCTTCAGATGCTAAGTCTTCCGAGACTCCTGATATTGATCGTCTTGTGCTTATGGATCTCAAATATCAAAGAGAGAAGGAAAGAGTAAGAAAGCAGAAGAAATACCACCGAGATTCTCCCTCAGGTAAGAAAGATCATCGAAAAAGGGAAGAATCTAAACCATCTAGTGATTGCAGGAATGCAGAACCTGCTGCTAGTCCATCCAATAGCTCAGCTGGAAAAGACGGCAGAGTAACTGTGTGTTACAATTGCAAGAAAGAGGGACACTTCCAGTACGATATTCCCGAGCTCTCAGCTGCTCAACGAGCAGAACGGCAGGCCAGATGCGAAAAATTTACCTTAAGAAGGCAGGCCTACATCGCCGGAGAGCTATCCGATGACTCAATCGAGGAAGATACTTTCATGTTTTCTTCTGAAGACGAAGCTGCATTTATTACCGTTGAGGTCGGAGAAATAGATCCTGAATCAACGACTGAATATTATCTGATGGCCGGAGAAGAGGTTGAGGTAAATTCGAAACTCATTATAACCTCCTCTTCACAAAGCACACACGACACGTGCTCAGCCACAGATGAACCTCTAGACGTGGTACAAGCATATGACGTTCTACTAGAGGAGCAGATTCAGTTAAGCAGACAGTTCAGCAGAACTGTTCAGGAACTGGAACAGGTAACGGCTTAGAATCAGAGAATTTCTTCTTAGAGACTTTCTTCTGATTGTCAGGTCTCTACTGATTCAGAGAATCTAGTTGCGAGATGGAAGGAATAGATTGAATCTCTTATCAGTTCTGACTAAGGACAGTTCTGAGAAAGATATTGAAATAGCCCGACTCAGTCAGAAACTCGCAGAGGTTGAGAAAGATTATGAATCACTTCGAAAAAGTGATGAGGTTTGGCGAAGACTGATGACTGAACAGTACCTAGGAGCGAAAGAGAAGTTGGAAGGCATGCTTAGAGCTCAAAGGCCCCCAGTCATGAAAGAAGAACTTGGCTACACTCACGAAGCTTCTACCTCTACTTCAAAAGGCTCAGAAATGCTGGTTGAAAGGTTCGTAAGAGGGAAGGTTCAGATATCTGAACCAACAACTCAGGCGAAGAACAAACAGAAGATAATAGCACCTCAGCCGAGCAACAAGAAACAACTGACCAAAGGTTCTTGCCCCATAACACCACGATCAAATTCAGGGGGAACTAAGAAGGTCAGGTGGGCAGAGCAGTATGGCGAGCCACTATATGAGCATCCAGCACAGTTTTGTTCGTACTATTATGAGCCCAGGGTCAGCAAGAGCACAAAACCTTAGAAGAAGAAAGCTCCTGAACCCAAAACTGCCAGGAAGTCAGTATCTCCAGGTCCTGTGGAGAAAAAGGCTGACAAGGTTCAGAAAAAGAAGTCTCAGACTCCTAAGGTCGCAAGACAAATCTGGGTCACGAAATCACCAACTAACGCTTAAGGACCCAAACTGAACCAAAGGGCACCTAAAAATGTTTCTGTTTTGTAGGTGCATAAGGACCCTTGGATTGTGGACAGCAGCTGCTCGAACATATGACTTATCAGAAGAGCTTGCTGACCAATTACGTGCAAGAAGATGGTGCCAGAATTGAGTTTGGTGACAACTCTAAAGGCTACACAAGGGGATACGGAACACTGAACATTGGGACTGCTTCAGTTCCAAGAGTAACATATGTTGAAGGACTTCAACGTAATCTCCTTTCTGTCAGTCAATTATGTGATAATCTGAATAGAGTCATCTTTGACGCTGGTTTCTGTGATGTTGTTAACAACTCTACAGGAAAAACAGTGTTATCAGGTTCATGAAAGAAGAATATTTACATTGCAAATTGGAACAGCACAGAACCTGAGGCTTGCTAGCTTGCTCAGACGAAATTCAGTGATAAAACATGATGGCTGTGGCGCAAGAGATTCAGTCACCTGAATTTCAAGGCAATGAACAAGCTAGCCAAGAACTCTAAAGTCAGAGGACTACCCAATGAAGCTTTTATCAAAGACAAAAATTGTGAAGCATGTTTGAAGGGAAAGCAGACAAAGAAAAGCAATCGACCAATTCCGTCACCTTCCACTGATGGAATCCTTCAACTGCTACACATGGACTTGTTTGGACCAGTTTCTCTAGTGACTATAAGAGGCAAGAAGTATGCCCTCGTCGTTATTGACGATTATTCGAGATATACGTGGGTCATCTTCATAGCCAACAAATTTGATGTCAAGACTGAGCTACCAATACTGCTGAAGAAACTCAATGTGGAGAAGGACATCAAGATTCAGAGAATTCGCTCAGACAGAGGGACATCATTCCTCAACTCAGTAGTGAAAGAGTACTGCGATAAGGAGGGGATTCATCACGAGACTTCAGCAGCTCGCACCCCTTAGTAGAACGGACTTGCTGAACGAAAGAACAGAACACTAAAAGAAGCAGCAAGAATGCTCCTAGCAGACTCTGGACTACCCTCAAAGTTCTAGGCTGATGCTACTGACACCGCCTGTTACACTCAAAACTGCTCACTACTTACAAAGCAACACATGAAAACGCCATACGAACTGTGGAAAGGGAGAATTCCTTCCATTTCTCATTTCCTTTTTTTTGGCTGTCCTTGCTTTATCCACAATAACGGGAAGGATCAGTTGAAGGTTTTTGATAGCAAATCTGATCAAGGAGTATTCTTAGGATACTCTTGAGTCAGTAAAGCCTTCAGGGTTTTTAACTACCGGACCCTTTGCGTGGAGGAAAGCTCTCGTGTTATTTTTGATAAGTTTGTTACTCAGGACAGGAAACCAAAGAAGACAAATCCTGAAGATGTCAGCAGTAAGCTACAGTATCTCACACTAAATGATAACGCTAAGAAGATCCAGCATTGTTGGGATGATGAGTCAGACGATGAAGAAATTCAGGCCCATCCCACAAACACTGTAGCTGACCTGGTTGATTCTACTGAACAGAATCAACATCAGGTAACAATGGTCGATGAGGAAGCCCCAGTGGTAACTGAGACCTCTACTGAGAATATAAACTCAGGGGGAACGACTAATGCTCCTGAGCTAAATGCCCCTGAACCTGGAAACTCAGTAGATCCTAACCTTCTTACTGAATTGCTTCAATCACAGAACAACACTACTGAAATGCCTAACATTCATGTTGACTGTACAGAAGTAATCTCAAAAGAAGAAGCCAAACTCAGACGTTCGTGGCTAGACGCTCACTCTTCTGATTTAATCTTTGGAGATCCATCAGCAGTAGTAAGAACAAGATCCAGATTAAGCCAAGGAGAAAGTGCTCTCTACTTCTGTTTCTTGTCTACTGAAGATCCTCAAACGATAGAGGATGCTCTCAACGATGCTGACTGGATCATTGCCATGCAAGAGGAGCTGAACCAGTTTGTCCGTAACGAAGTTTGGGAGCTTGTTGATAGACCTAGACATCAACACGTGATCGGTACTAAGTGGGTCTTCAAAAACAAGCGAGGCGAAAACAACGTCATCGTCAAAAACAAGGCTCGACTTGTTGCCAAGGGATACTGTCAAGCAGAAGGAATAGACTTTGACGAAACATTCGCTCCAGTCGCCAGATTGAAAGCTATTTTCTATTCCTAGCCTATTCAACGCATCGAAAATTTAAAGTATATCAAATGGATGTGAAGTCAGCATTTCTAAATGGCGTACTAAAGAAAGAAGTCTATGTGGAACAACTACCCGGCTTTCAGCAGGGACATCAGGTGTACAGACTTCGGAAAGCTCTGTATGGGTTAAAACAAGCACCCAGGGCTTGGTATGATACCCTATCAGACTTTCTGCTTCAGAAAGGTTTTCAGAAGGGGACAGTAGATCGCAGTCAGTTCAACATCAAGTCAGGCGATGACATTCTACTGGTGCAGATCTACGTGGATGGCATCATTTTCGGTTGCAGGAACGTGACTATATGTCAACAATTCGATAAAATAATGAAGGAGAAGTTCGAGATGTCCATGATGGGGGAGATGAACTACTTCCTTGGATTTCAAGTGAAGCAATCACCTGAAGGAATATTCATCAACCAAGCAAAATATACTCGAGATCATCTGAAAAGATTCGGCTGCGACTCAAGCAAGCCAGTCAAAATCCCAATGAACACGAATTTCAAAATCGATCTAAACAAAGAGGGAACTTCTGTTAACTCTACTGATTATAGAGCTATTATTGGTTCTTTATTATATTTAACAGCAACCAGACCTAACATAACTTATGCTGTAGGTGTATGTGCAAGATTTTAGGAGAATCCCAAGTGAAGTCATCTTGACTCAGCAAAGAAGATTCTGCGATATCTGAAAGGAACACCTGACGCAGGGCTATGATATCCTACTGATGATAATCTGATTCTAACGGGTTATTATGATGCTGATTATGCAGGATGCAAGATAGATCGAAAGTCAACTTCCGGAACATGTCGGTTCCTAGGCAGGAAGCTGATTCATGGTTTTCAAAGAAACAACATTCAGTAGCGACGTCCACTACTGAAGCTGAGTATATGGCTGCTGGATGTTGCTGTGCCCAGATCCTTTGGCTTCGACAACAATTGGGAGATTATGGAAATACTCAACATGAAGTGCACATCTACTGTGACTCCACCAGCGCGATTGCAATAACTCAAAACCCAGTTTTTCATACGAGATACAAGCACGTGGACATTCGACACAACTTCATCAGAGACCATGTCGAAATAAAGGATATCCAGATGGAGAAAATCTATATTGACAAGCAAAGGGCAGACATACTGACCAAACCGCTAGCTGAGAACAGATTCAGAGAACTATCAGTCGAGCTAGGTCTACTGGATCCTACTGACTCGAGTCAGTGAGAGAATTTAGTACGACAGGTCAGAAGTCAAACTCAGTACTTTGATTCAATAGGGTGAATCATATAGTACATAGTAAGGGGGAACTTGGTACCATCAGTACCACGAAGATCTTCCTGAGTCATTACGGTAATCAGCTGATCGTAAAAGTTCAGCTGAAGAGGTTTGCGTAGTTAGATTCTTTAATATTCTCAGAAGCATGCTCGCATTTAATAACTCAGTTGTTTGAATTCAGTAGAATGACTTGCATTTATTTCCCGCCATAAATATTTAAGGTTTAAGTTAGTAGAAAAACCGTTCTCATTTAAAATGCTTATCCTTTAATGCTGTCTACAACGCATTTAATCCATGTATTCTCACCTTACTCTATCTGCGCTTATCTTACGTGGGTTTAGATTAGAGGCGGCTAAGTAATCATTCCATTTATAACATCAAATCTAAGCCGTCCCAGAAAAGCAAGATTTTATAAAAACCGTCCGATCGAAAACCCTTGATATTCAAAATCTTATAAAATGTTACCCTTTTCACTCTAATCTCATCTTTTTGCCATTCACGCAATCTTAGAGCCTTCAAGCTTTCTTGTTTACTGCATTCTCTCAACTGATTCTATTTTCTTCAAGCTCTTTGATTACGGTAAACTTCCTATCTATCTGCAACCTTAATCTAACTTACTCTATTTTCAAGTGCTAACGTGCTTTTCACAGATTTCTAATTTTATGGCGATCGTTTTGACCCCACCCAACATCGAGGAGATCATACTCTCCAGGGTTTTCTTCGAACCCATAATGGTTTTCCATCAGGCGGAGCTTCCGTTCTTGGAGCCAATCTTCTCGGCTCTTGAAGCGTCTGGCCTGCAGCTTCTAGAAACGAAGTACCCCAAGGCGTATCTGCCCCGACAGGTGGCCGAATTCTTCTACAACTGGCGTTCAGTGGAGGATACGGGCGCGGAGGTTACCTTGATCGGATACATGAGGGAAGTTGCTCCCCAGAAGTGGGAATCTAGCAGTGCCGACATCAACATGATGGAAGCCCTGAAGTCTTCTTTCAAATTACCGGACTTTGGGATTTCTCCGGTGTGTTACAAGGAAACCGAGCTCAATGACTATGTCCATCGTTTCTGCAGACGCGATGATATTTCCTTCAAATTCGCCCTGCCGAAGAACCAACTCCTTCCGGAGTACAGGGGCCTCGCCTACATCGTCATCCACATATTGACGACTGCCGCCGGTTTGTTTGATCAGCTGTCCAAGCCTCGACTCCAAATTATGATGGCCATTGTTGACGGAGTCCAGGTGAACTGGACTAAGTTCTTTCTGGCTGGGCTGAAGGCTCAGGCGCAGAAGTTCACATCCACTGATTCAGGAGAGAGAAGACTGATCAATGTGGGAAAGCTGCTGTATGGGACAAAGGTGTCCGTACTCATTGAGGATTCCATGACGAATCATGCATCCTTTGCTGATTCCAAGTACTTCGATCGCAAGCTCATCAAGTTCAAGACTAGAGCAGCGGTCGAAAAGTCTATCAGATGTGGAGCTAGTGAGCTCTAAAGATCATCCACTGATCTTCCTCCATAGGCCGATCAGCCGAAGAAGAAGAAGCTCTCCAAAGCTGGAGCTTCTAAGGCTCCTGCCAAGCCTGCTTCCCCTCCACCACCTCAGGTGGAGGAACTACTGGACGCTGATACCGGGATTGAAGGTGCCACGCTGAAGGATAAGGTACAACGGGTCAGTACGGAAGAGACTCAGCCGGAAGAAGCAGACGAGCCGGCTGCTGAGGTCTCCTCTGAACAGTCGTCAACCATGCAGATGACTCGTCTCCGTGCCATAGGAGAAGTCGCTGCACATATTCCTGAGATCTCTCAGCATCAGGACTTGGTCAACATCACGATCAGGGCAAGGACTCAGATGTTGCTGAGGTTCCTTAATTGGGACATCCTCGCAGAACTCATCCAGGAACACTCTGCATTGTCCCTACTGGCCGAAGAACAGAGTCTGCAGTCAGGAATTGGGTTTGGGGAACCCGCTGATATCGCCTCTTTCGAGGACCTACGCTCAGCTATGCTGTATCTTCTAGAGCTGAGGTCCTCCCCGCAGACTGCCAGGAGCCCATCGCCGCCTTATCATCACAGTGCTGGTGATGATGAACAGGCACCGCCCAAGGATGCATAACAGGGAGATTCTGCTAAGGGAAAGACTCCCAGCTAGAAGGGCGACTCACCACCACCACCTCCTGAATCTGGTGCCGCCCCAAATACTTCAACCTCCAGGAAGCAACAACTCGCCGCCTCAGAGCAGAGGCTCGAAACCTCGTCCTACCAGATGAAACCCATAGGTTCTATGTCCTCAAAGTCTGTCAACCGCACTATCAGAAAGCAAGGAGACAAGAATCATCTCCTGGCTAAGGATGTCCATCTGAAATGGGCTCAGTACACCAAAGCGCAGACGGAGAAGGTTGACAACCTTGCAAGCGCAGTCAAGAAGGTCTCAGACGCTCCTACTCCAAACATTCAGGAGATCGTCGAGGCTGCGCTGGCAGCTCAGAAGGCAGACTTGGCTGCTCAATGCCAGCAACAGCTCAAAGCCTAGTAAAAAATATTCGCTGAGCAGTTGTCTGCGAGCCTAGCCACAGTCCAAAATACTATAGATGAGATCAATAGGATGGCCACCTCAAGTGTCCAGAATGCCTTAGAGACTCAGGCGGCCGCCCTGAAGCTAATCCAGAAAGAGATGACTGATTCTCATGACGCATCGCTTCTGAAAAAGAGGAACGAAGCAGAGAGGGAAGCTTCTGACCGCGGGTACTGATGATGCCAAAAAGGGGGAAGAAAGGGACGGAAGAGCTCAGGTGGAAGGTCAGTCAGCTGAAAGGGAAGCTCTCAAGGGGGGAAGATCAGCACAGGCTGGAACTAGCTCCATCCCCCCTCCCCAAGTCCAAATCCCTCAAGTCCAAAGGCAATCATAGGCGCAGCCCTCTGTAGCTCAGCTGCCCGAGCCGGTTGGAGGATCAGGTGAAGGATCCTCGGTTCAGGCACAGCACATTGAGGACATAGCTTAGTTCCTTGATCAAGAGGATGAGCCTCTGCCAGCTCATAGGCCCGGGAAGGAGAAAGCAACTGAAAGCACTCCACCTCCTTCCCCGACGCCTAAATTCAAAACTAGAGCAGAGCAGGAGGAGCATGATAAAAGGGTGGCTCAGCTCCTCCAAGATCAACTAGACTATGAGATGAGACTGGAAGAAGAGGCTCAGAATCCTAAGAAGAAGAAGAGAGTGATAGTTGCCAGGATGTCAAAGAGTCATGCTAAGCGGATAATAGATGAGCAGCAGAAGAAGGCTCAGTAATCTGCTGATCAGGAGCCGGTTGATGACTCGGAGACTGACACCTTGCCGCTTGCTCAGAGGATGAAGAAGATCTCCTCACTTACACCTGAGCAGAAGGCAGAAGATAAGGCAACTTGGGAGGCCATGCAACAAGGGCTAAATCTCCGGAGAGGAGATAAGAGAGCTGCAGCCTTAAGGGAGAAGAAGAGGATGGAGGATCTGGCCAAGATTATTGATCTCACTGATAGAATAGCCAGAGAGCCAATCCTTAACAAGAGCAAGCAGATCCCGAGGACCTCTAAGTTCTTCCGGCGAGGAGCCCAAAAGGCTTATCTCAAGATGACTCCGCACCGCCGCGTAGACAGATGGATTCCTTGGAATCTGAATGAGGAGTGGGAGGAGCTGAAGATAGATTTCATCAAGGTATATTATGTCTGGCAGTGCTATCCTGCTGATGTTTCGCCGGCTGATCTGTTCGATGAATTTATCTATCAGTACAACGCGAACTTCAGGGCGCAGATAAAGTTACTTCTATTCAATGAGAAGCTGCCATTCACCGCTCCTGCCTACCACCAGCTGACTCCTCCCATGACGACTCGTGGAGTGATATATACAAAGGAGATAGAGGACGAAGTCGAGACTGTTGCGCACCACAACTATCTGAGTCCTTTGCAGCCAAATGATCTCGCTTCCATCCAAACCCTCAGAGAAAGAATTTACAAATCTTACGGGTTGGAGCCTCCAACTGCTAAGTCTGCAGAGTTCAAAGCCAAGATCAAGAAGTACAGACGATAGTAGTAGCTGCTCCTTATCTTCTGATTGTATAGAGCATAGACTGTTGTAACCTCATTTCTCATATATAATACATCAGTTCTTTGTCTGGCTAGACAACTACTCATTATCTTATGGCTATGTGTTCTGTTTATCTCAACGGATCACTGAAGTGATCTGACACACACACACGTAACCTCTCTTTCTCTGATATGCCTATCTATCACTGCTCACTTTTTTACTGAAATCTCTTGGGTCAGTAGTTTAGTACTTAGTAGTTTTGGCATCATCAATTAGGGGGAAATTGTTGGGTTATGAGTCAGTGATTGATTAGATCATCAATTAGAGGGTACTTTGTATTATCTTCAGTAGTTATTGTATTAGGACTAGCTTATTTTGGTAATGGGGGAAATCATAGTGATTTATTGTTATGGAATTGAAGATCCCAAAACCTGTCTTGTACCCTTAGTGTGTTGTCTTTCGGACTAGATGATGTAATAGGCTAGACTGTTCTTATTTTTTATATCTGTTTTGTCTAAGTCCTGTAAGGGGTATTTGTTGGTCTGAACTTCAGAAGGAAGTTAAATTCCAGAACCCCACGTCATCAGAATGTAAGAGCTCATGTTCTCCGGTCTCCAGCTGACGTTTATCAGTAGAAGATCTCTCATCAGCTGACCTCCAGTAGAGAACACAGGACAGAGCTCAGTACCTTCAGAGTCATCAACACTCAGTAGAAGACCTGTTATCCGCCAACTTAGACGAAGAAGACAGTTGATCATGTCAGATCTACTATATCCGACAGGAAACGACCCGACTTTTAATTACATTCGAAGTCAGCAGAAGATCATACGAGGTTGAGTGAGAGTCAACTCAGATGAAGACAGATGTCTGACAAGTCTCACCTACCACAAACCTCGACCAATGAGAAGCCGTCTAAGCCTTACCTGCTCTAACCAGCTAAAGCTGCTCTCATGCACAGTGACCAACTACTCTGCGACACTATTTCGAAGTTATGGTCGTTTTCCTTGGATGTTTGTGACACGTGGCATCATCTTCTCCAACGGACAAATGCCTGGGTCACGACTATAAATAGTGAAGCCTTTCCGAGCTCAACGCACGGGATATCAAAGGCATTACACGCTCAAGCATTCAAACTCTCTAGTGCATTCAATAAGATCTAGCGAAGAACTTGCCTAGTTTAATATCTTTAGTTCTTCTCTCTAGAGTTTCTTTAGATCCATCTTCTCTATCTAAGCTCCACTGTTATTTCCATAGGTTAGAATCTTCGAAGGAGTTCACTTTCTGTGACTGTTCTTATTGTAAG
Organism: Lavandula angustifolia; assembly: GCA_028984105.1. Classification (NCBI taxonomy): domain Eukaryota; kingdom Viridiplantae; phylum Streptophyta; class Magnoliopsida; order Lamiales; family Lamiaceae; genus Lavandula; species Lavandula angustifolia. Next base: position 17,071,916 of record CM054806.1, on the reverse strand, counting down.
AACTCCTTCATAGTTCGAGAAAATCCCCTCCCCTTCAAACTTCGGTTTGATTTGTAAAGTCGCTATGGACTATAACTTAGAAGGATCTGTCCAACGTATATATACCTTACTGAGGCTTCCTCAGATTAATCAACAAGACCTCCTGTTCAGCAGGACCGTGGACGTATGATCTTGCGTATCCGAACCACGTTGAAAATCGCTTATGTTATTTACTGTTTTATTGCATCTCTCTAAAACCTTTTTCACACTCATTCTTTGCATAAAACATATTTAAAAGTGCACTAGCCAAAACTGTTTTGGTTTGTAAATAACACATTTTCAAATCGAGACGAAGTCTATCGGGCCCTACACTTATCCGCACTAAGTCTCCGCTTGAGAATTTAATACTGACAAACGTCAGTAGAAGAAACTCTGTAGTTGAGTCACTCTGACCCGCGATTAGAAGGTTACTATTTGATACTGTTCATCAGTCGCAACCTACAGCTCAGCTGTCCTTCGCGTTTGAGAAAAGAAACTTGTACTCAGGTGTATTCACCCCTCCCCCCCTCTACACCTCAGCTGTCCTTCGCGTCTCTGGACCAACTGGTGCTTTAACTTTTTGTTTGTTCTTTGTTTTGGGGTTGATAGGTTCAACATAGTTTGCTTCCCTTTGGACAAACTGTTCAGCCAACTTTTATGTGCCTCTATATGTTGAAGTTGATGCCACATGTGTCTATACAAGTCCTCCATTAGTGAAGGTTGGTCTTTGAATTCTTAGCATCCCTTCAAGGTTTTTTCTGGCTCTAACGTATTGCTTAATCATCAGGGTTCTCTAAACCTCGTCACTTTTCCTCAGTGCTTTAAAGTCTGCTTTGACTTCTGAAAGCTTCTGACATAGACTGATAGTTTTAGTATTCTTCTCAGAAACGTCCTTGGTCAGTATTGAGATCTAAGTTTCTTGCTGAGACTTAGTCATTCGAGAATCAATCTCTTCCTTTTTTCTCAAAATAAATCCTTCTAACTCATTAGAGACTTCACGTTCCAAGGAAAGTCTTTGATTTTCAGCTCTTAGGAGTTCCAGCTCCTGAAGTGTCTTACTGAATCAAGTGCTCATCTGGATATGTTCTTCTATGAGTTCTTCATACGCTATAAGCACATCTAGAGGTTCTCCTACAGTTGAGCATGTGCCGTGTGAGCATAGTGAAGAGGAGTTCATATTTAAATAAGAAGTTAACCCGACCTCTTCTCCAGCCATTAGACATTTTTCAGTCTCTTCGACCTCGATTGTCATTAATCCATCTTCTTCTTTAGATGAATCCATGATTATATTCTCTTTGCTTGAGAAATATGATAGCTCCCTAGCTATGTAGGCATCCCTTTTGTTGGCAAATTTGTCTCTTATGCCCTGTCGTTCATCTCTTTTCGCAGTTGAGAGCTCTGGACAATCATACTGATGCTGTCTAGACTTCTTGCTCTCGCAACACGATGAAGTCCTGCCTCCTCCTTTGGATGTGTCTTTAGTTGGAGCGGTGACATTCTCTGTGTTCCTGTATTAAGACTGAGAGTTAAACACTTCTTTCTTATTAGAGATATCTTTCTATCATTTTGAGCCTTTAGCAACTCTCTTCGGTTTTCTAATTCTATCTTTCTCCTTCTGATACTTCAAGGCTAGCAGAGCATTGCAATCAATAAGGTTCTCAGTAGTAGGAGTTGATATTGTGCTTATTGTTGATTGGCTCACTGTTGAAATGTTGTCTTTTAGTTTATATGCATGATCTAGGGGTGTACCAGTAGGAGCACTCAAACTTAGTTGTGGAAGAAGTTCTCAAACTGTTCAGCTCTGAGTTTTGAAACTATAAATTCAGGAGTACTAGAGTTAAGATCAGAACGTCGTAAATAATGCATGATCTTTGTTGGTGAACGTCTTTCCCATCCCGCTGGTCCAGAGACGAGTCTTCATAGTAAATTAGTTTTATATATTCACATATAGTGGAATAATATAAATATCAATAATATATGTGTTAGTTCTAAAGGAAATATTAGGGGAGAAAATTGTACCTTCCTCCTTCATAGTTGTTGTAGCTCTTATTGTTTCCCCTGTTCAGATCTTCTGATCTGTGTCCCAGCCCTTTTTCTTCCTCCGCGTGGTCGGAGAACTGAAGAAAAATATTTGTCTCTATCAAAAATGCGTATGCGCGTTAATGTGTGTTATGTGTTCTGATTATGAACATAATACTAATATATATAGGCTTCAAGATCCAATATTATGTTAATATTTGTATCCCGTTAATTTAATTATATTCCTAATGGGCTTCTACACAATTAGCCCAAAATATAATTAATTAATCTATTGTGCTACTAATATTATCAATTAATTGGCCCAGCCAATTAATTCCAGATAAATAATATTATTAAATAATGTAAAATACATTGATCTATTAATAATGATTTCTGTGAAATAATAAATAACTAGGCAACTAATTGGGTCAGATCAGGGATCTAATACAAGAAATAAAGCAGGGCCTCAAATTAATTAATTATCTATGCCAAGCCTAGAGCAAAATCAATTAATAAACACAGATTTATTCCAATAGAAAATCCGTGCTGACTTACCCCTTTATCCCAAATTGAGCAAGGGCTTGTATTTTAGACTTAATCGATCCCCGTATTTAAAATAAAAATATTCGTTAATTAATTAAGCACACTGACAGCTTAAATTAATTAGCATCTTATTATATTACTGAGTAGTACCACTCGACCTCATTAACACACCTGAATTTAATCAACCGGTCGGGTTTAGTGTGCTAATCCTTTCGAGTTCCTCAGGGGATATTATCAACCCATTTTACTAGGATACGGTTGCAAGATACAGACAACCATTCTGAGCCACAAATAACTACTAACACCCAAGATACATAGATCCGGTCGCGATGACGTTCACCATAGTAGGTCAAAGTGATAGATAGCCAAATGTGCTCAGCTGAAGTCTTACCAAGCATAAGACCAGCTAAGTCATCGATATCTTGGTTCTCCACTAAGGTCAGTTAGGAGAACACATCTCACTGTTATCCAACAATACACCACCTTAAGTGTACCAGTAAAGACAAGCAGTCAAGACAAGCCACTTCTTATCTAAACTGCAGCTTAAACCGACAACTTATCCTTAAGTTGTCTCAGCTGTGATATGTTGGGAGATCATTCAGTCTTCTCACAATTAGTTGAGATATAACTCAGTAGCCTAGTGCTCTGAATATTTACTGAAGATTTGAAGATCCCAAAACCCTATCTTTACTGATGAACCATTCTGTTGTAATGTGTTCTGTTTTGTCTCTGAGGTTTCAGACTCAGTAGACACTCTTCATCTGGTTCAAGTTCTCAGTAGATCACTTGCCTCAGTACCAGAGGAAGAAGACTCTGTGTTACTGGACTCAGCAGGAGCAGTATACTGAAAGGAGTCAATGGAACTGAACTCAGCAGGAGTAGTTCACTAAACTCAGAGTTGATCTTCAGTAGAGCCGACTCAGCAGGAGCATGCTACTGAATAGAGATAAGACTCAGCAACGGCTAGACAATCTTCTGACTATCAGGATTCGCTAAATCTAAATCAGCAGAGTCAATACGAGAAAGAGAGAAGTCAACTTCAGATCTACCTTGAAGTTTGTTCTGTCTCATCTACTTTCCTGAACCTCGACCAATGATAAGAAGCCAGCTGTCCATATTCTGATTAAAGCTGCAAGTCAACAACTTTCCAGAAATGGAGGGAAAAGGACACTGCAACCATACTTTGAAAGAGCCGTTAGCTACCCAAAAGAGAGAGACACAAGGATCGTCGTCTCCAATGGATCTATCCTTATCTCTACTCTATAAATAGAGGGATACAATTCAAATTGAAGCTCACAAACGAACCTACCCAGAAATCGAAGAACACACGAGCATTCACGAGCAACTCAAAATGTTCAAAGTCTTCCGCAAGAAGTTCGAAGAATAATCTCTGGTGAAAGACGACATACTCGCTCATAGGGAACCAAGCTGAACCAGAATTATAAAGCCTCTAATATCCAAGCGACTGTACACGAAGCTAAGTCTTTACTTAACCGTTCGTCGCTCTAGAAGCCACTTTCTCGTTCCCTATCCCTCTAACCTAAGCTCAGCTGATCATATCCATAGCTTAGATGAAGGAGTTCATATCTGAACTGATCCTTATTGTAAAGGACTCCTTCATAGTTGGAGAGTTTTTCAAACACTTAGTTTGATACCTTGTAAACTGAGACTTGCTCAGTATAAATCTCAAGACCAGAGTTTGTCCATCGTAGAAACCAACTGAGACTATCTCAGTATAATACATAGCCTCCTGATCTTTCGGGACAGTGGACGTAGGATTGTTGGATCCGAACCATTTTAAAAACTGCATGTGTTCTATGTTCGTTTTTCTGTTTTAACTATTGCATTGATTACTGTACATACCAAAATATCTTTAAAATCATTCAATTGAGTTTCCTCAAGTATAATCGATTGCACTAACATACTGAAATTTTTTTATTAAAAACATTTTCTAAACTCAACTGAATTTGGGCCTACACATTTCCGCACTACTGAGCTTCAGCTGAATGGTACTGAATTCTGACTCAAGTCAGCTAGCAGGCCTCAGTGAAGTCAGTCACTCTGCCACGCGATTCAGAACAACTTATTTGGTCTACTGAACATGTTCAGTACGACACTCTCCTGAAAAGGACTGTTCGCGTTTCCATCCACTCAGAAGATCAGGACTCCTGAACCTGTAAAGCCTCAGAAGTCAGCATCGACCAATCCAGTGGTCAAATATGTTGATCAAAGTGGGAAGAAACTATCTGAGACCACCAGGGTGGTAAGACAGATCTGGGTTTCCAAAACTAACATCTAAGGACCCAAAATCAAAAATAAAGGGTACCTAAAGATAATTCTGTTTTGCAGGTGCACAAGGACCCTTGGTACGTGGACAACGGATGCTCAAGACATATGACATACCAAAAGGACCTAATGAAGAATTATACTACTGAAGAAGGACCCCGAATCAAAAAAGGCTATATCAGAGGCTATGGAACACTCAGTATTGGAACCGCAATAGTTCCAAGAGTATCATATGTTGAAGGACTTCAGCATAATTTTCTCTCTGTTAGTCAATTTTGTGATAACTCGAATAGAGTGATTTTTTACGCTGGTTTCTGTGAGTCATTGATAAATCTACAGGGAAAACAGTGTTGTCAGGTTCGCACAAAAAGAATATCTACGTAGTTGACTGGAACTCAGCTGAACCTGAAGCTTGTTTGTTGGCAAAGAACGACAACAGAACTGGGTGGCTCTGGCACAGAAGACTCAGCCATCTCAATTTCAAGACGCTCAACACACTAGCTAGAAACACTCTAGCAAGAGGACTGCCGAATGAAGTATTCAGCAAAGACACTCAGTATGAAGCATGTCTGAAGGGAAAGCAAACAAGGAATCAAAATCCTCTTGTTCCATCTCCTTCCACTGATGGAATCCTTCAGCTGCTATGTATGGATTTATTGGGTCCAATCTCTCCGATGACGATCAGAAGCAAAAAGTATGCTTTAGTTGTTATTGATGACTACTCATGCTACACATGGGTCATATTTATTGCCAACAAGTCTAACGTCAAAACAGAGTTACCAACGCTTCTAAAAAAGCTCAGTATCGAGAAGAACACCAAGATCATCAAGATACGGTCAGACAGAGGAACTGAGTTCCTGAATTCTATGGTGGAGGAGTTCTACAAAGCAGAAGGCATAGAGCATGAGCCGTCTGCCGCGCGCACGCCTCAACAAAATGGGGTTGCTGAAAGGAAGAATAGAACACTCAAAGAAGCAGCAAGGACCCTGCTCGCAGACTCAGGACTCCCAACCAAATCCTGGGCAAAAGCTACTGATACTGCATGTTATACTCAGAACAGATCTCTATTGACAAAGTAGCAAAAGAAGACACCATATGAATTATGGAACGGCAGGAAGCCTTCTTTATCTTATTTCCATATTTTTGGGTGTTTGTGCTTTGTCCACAATAATGGGTAGGATCAGTTGAAGACTTTTGATAGCAAGTCAGACCAGGGAGTCTTCTTAGGATACTCCCGGGTCAGCAAAGCATTCAGAGTCTTTAACTATCGGACCCTTTGCGTGGAGGAAAGCCCTCATGTTGTTTTTAATGAGTTTGCTACTGAAGACAGGAGCAGGAACTCTAAACCTGAATCTGAGGACATCAATAAGCAGCTACAGGATCTGAGCTTGAAAGATAAAGTTGAAAAGATCCAGCTGTGTTGGGATGATGATTCATATGAAGAAACTGAAGATAAGTCTATCGAATCTCGGCCAAGCGAGTAGGCTGAGCAGTTGACTCTACTGAACAGAGTCAATCCCAGGTAACTCAGGTAGATGAAGAAATCCAAGTGGTAACTGAGACCTCTACTGAGGATAATAATTTAGGGGGGACAAATGAAGTTCCTGGGCTAAATGCCCCTGAACCTGGTGACTCAGTAAACCCTACTCTTGTAACTGAATTGCTTCAATCTCAGAATAGTACAACTGAAATGCCTAACTTACCTACTATCTTTGTTGAACAAATTTTAGATGAAGAGTCAAAACATCGTAGATCGTGGTTGGATGCTCACACTTCTGATTTGATTATTGGAGATCCTTCAGCAAGCGTAAAGACAAGATCCAGATTCTGTTAGGGAGAATCTTGTCTACTGAAGAATCTCAGTCAGTTATGGATGCACTTAAGGATGCCAATTGGATCATAGCCATGCAGGAGGAGCTGAATCAGTTCACGAGAAACGAAGTATGGGAGCTTGTTGACAGACCCCGGCATCAACATGTGATTGGAACCAAATGGGTCTTCAAGAACAAGTGAGATGAAAACAACGTTATAGTAAGGAACAAAGCAAGACTCCTGGCAAAAGGCTACTGTCAAGCTGAATGGATAGATTTCGATGAAACTTTCGCTCCAGTTGCAAGATTGGAGGCAATCAGACTATTCCTAGCCTACGCAACACATCAGCGATTCAGAGTTTATCAAATGGATGTGAAGTCTGCGTTCCTGAACGGCATGCTGAAAGAAGAAGTATATGTAGAACAGCCTCCCGGCTTTCAGCAGGGACATCAGGTCTACAGATTCAGAAAGGCTCTGTATGGGTTAAAACAAGCATCCAGGGCTTGGTACGATACCGTGTCTGAGTTTCTTCTTCAGAAAGGTTTTCAGAAAGGCACAGTAGACCGCACATTATTCAGCATTCGACTGGAAGACGACATTCTACTTGTGCAGATCTACGTAGATGATATAATCTTCGGATCGAAGAACGTCAACATGTGTCAGCAGTTTGAGAAAATGATGAAGGACAAGTTTGAGATGTCAATGATGGGAGAGATGAACTATTTCCTCAGCTTTCAAGTTAAACAAACTGAGAAGGGAACGTTCATCAATCAAGGCAAATACACTCGAGACCTCATCAAGAAGTTCGGTTGCACATCCGGCAAACCAATCAAGATCCCGATGAACAAGAACATGAAAATCGATCTTGATAAAGAGGGAGTATCAGTAGACCATACTGAATTTCGTGCTATTACTGGTTCTTTATTATACTTAACAGCTACTCGACCTGACATAACTTATGCTGTAGGTGTCTGCGCTCGATTTCAGGCGAATCCTAAGCAGAGTCACATTGACTCGGTAAAGAAGATTCTCCGCTATCTCAGAGGAACACCTGACATGGGTTTATGGTATCCAGCTGATGATAATATTGAACTAACTGGTTACTCTAATGCTGACTACACAGGATGTGGAATTGACCGAAAGTCAACTTCTGGAACGTGTCAGTTCCTTGGCAGTAAGTTGATTTCATGGTTTTCAAAGAAACAACATTCAGTAGCAACGTCAACTACTGAAGCAAAATACATGGCTGCCGGAAGTTGCTGCGCCCAAATCCTTTGGCTGAGACAGCAGCTACGCGACTATAATGTTATTCAGAATGAAGTGCCGATCTTCTGCGACAGCACTAGTGCAATTGCAATCACTCAGAATCCTGTACTTCATACAAGATGCAAGCACGTGGACATCAGACACCACTTCATTCGTGATCATGTCGAAAAGAAGGATATCAGGATGGAAAAGATCCATACTGACCACCAAAGGGCAGATATACTGACCAAACCTCTAGCTGAAGCCAGATTCAGAGAACTTTCAGTAGAGCTAGGTCTGCTGGACCCTACTGACTCCAGTCAGTAAGTGGAATCAGGAGAGGAGCATTCAACAAGGGGGAATGTTCACTCTCGGTACTGAGTAAATTCAGTACGTAGAGACTCAGCAACCATCTACACGAGGTATCAGCTGACTACGATGTTCAGCTGACAGGTTTGCGTATCTCTACTCAGTAGCCAATGAAATATTCTGTGCATTTATGACTCAGATTCAGCTTCCTATTCAATGCCTTATGAAATGTCATTTAATATAACGATTTACATTAAATACACGACATTCTATGTAAAGTATGCTGAACTCTGCGGCGCATTTAATGCATGTCGTATCAAGTTACTTCTTTGCCTATTTACAACTGTATTTTGACTTAGGCGGCTAAAATGATCATTACCTATTTTATAACATTGAATCCTAGCCCTCCATCTCAAAAAGCTATTTCAAACTGAACCGTGGATTATTAAACTATTCATCTTGTTTAACATATATATAAACACGTTCAAAGTTAGAAACCGCCATTTTTACTCTGCATTTTTCGAACCCTAGTTTTTCTGAGAAAAGCATTGCCTCCTTGCAAACCATTTTCAAAACTCTCAGAAACTCTTTGGTAAACTTTTCATGATCATTCACTATTGTATATCATAATTTTAATATTTCTCGTTCGATACTGATTTCTTGTCTTTGCAGATTACTAACTATGGCAGGAAGAGAGGTTATCGTTCTGAATGATATGCAAGAAATCGTCGAGAAGGATCGCGTCAGGTGCGAGCCCATGATGGAGTTTGATGCCTGTGAGCTTGAATACATGGAGGATATCTTCGACGCTCTTAGAGCGACTGGCCTAGAGGGTTTTCTGTCAAGGAAGCCGTCATACTTCCTCCCGCGCCAGATTGCTGAGCTTTACATGAACTCAAAATCAGTAGAGGGTGATATTCGATGCAGATACGTCATCCATTCAATAAGCGACCCTTCCTGTGTAGTTTCTGAGATAAAGACGATGTCAATCAAAGAAGCTCTTCAGAGAAGCTTCCATCTTCCCAGTGAGCGATTCAGCACTGTGGCCTACAAGGATGACCTGATGGACGAATACTTAGAAGAATTCTGCGGAAAGCCAACAACGTTCAGAGTAGCATTCCCGAAGAATGCCATACTTCCTCACTATAGAGCGTCGGCCTACATAGTGACTCAGTAGCTGACGAGTCAGGCCGGATCCTTTGATCAAGTGTCAAGGCCGAAGATTCAGTTGATGATGGCCATTCATGATCGTGCTAAGATCAATTGGACCGAATTCTTCCTGAAAGAATTCATGACAGTCCGCAAAATTCGACAAGTCAAATTTTCTCCTTACTATGAAGGGAAAATTATTATATGGACTGAAGTTGTCGATAATGATCGAGGACTTCTGCGGAACGGACAATATCACATATACTGACAAGCAGTACTTCAATCCGAAGAAGGTCCGTTTCAAGAGTAGGGCAGCGGCCCTTCAGCAGATTGGATCAGGGCTTGTTGATCCCAAGACAGGAGCTCAGAAGACCTCCACTCCCACGAAGAAGAGGTCCCCTCCTAAGTCTACTCCGAAGACTTCGACCAAGAGGCTGAAGAAAGTAAGTGAGGTCGTACCAGAAGTAGTACCAGAAGTGGTTGCTAAACCACCTCTGCAACTGGGGGACGAATCTGAATCCTCAGAAAAGACTCCGTCAGTGGAGAAGGTTGTCTCCACTAAACGAGGCGAGACATTGGACCAAGGGGTCCAAGCTGAACCGATTCAAACCTCTCAGAGCCCCTTAGATGTTCCTCCACTGAGCAACATTCCTTCTGCTGAGAAGCAACCGTCTCCTATAGAAGTTGAAGATTTGGAGACTGCTTCTGAGTCATAATCGATCGGGATAGAGGCATCAGCTCTGTAATCTAGAGCCTCCCGAGAAATTACTGAATGAATCCCGGAGATAGCCAGCCACACTGATCACATCTTACTAGAAAGGCAGGCTAGGCTCCACATGCTGATCAGATTCCAGGAGTGGTCTACCCTGAACCAATTAATCAAACACCACTCCTGTGAACAGCTCCACGAGGAGGAGCTGATGATAAGGAACAAAATTGGCTACTCAGAGCCATCAGATGTCTGTTCCTTAGAAGATTTGAGGGCTGACATGCTAGCCATGCTGAACGACCGCCAACCTATTTCAGCATCGGCACCCTCAGACGGGTCTAACCCCGATGGTCAGGACCCACCCCGTGATTCAGGCCCTGTGAAGCTTGATGAGGGAACTCAACTGGACAAGGATGCTCCTACTTCTACCGCTGAACCACCTCTCAGCATCCTTGGACCAGGTCAGTCGGCGGCTGGTACCCGAAGTCAGCAGAACCTTCTCAGCTATTACTTAAATCTGCTTTCGAGGTAGCGCCCAGCCCTAGAAGCCGATGCTCGAAGTTAGTAGCCAGGGCTCTGAGGAGTCAAGGGACTCAGAACTGACTCCTCACCCACACCGTCCACAAGACGTGGAGGTAGACCACTCAGGCTCAGAGTGCGGAGATCAAGGGGCTCAGAACGACGATTCAGAACACGCCTGCCCTAACTTCTCTATGATCCTGACTGACGCACACGCCACTCAACGAGCTGACTTCAAAGAGCAACTGAAGCTGATTCAGGCTGGCCAAGCAAAGCTTCTGGTAGATTATAAGGCCGCCCAGACAGCTCACACTGAATCCGTCTCTTGCATCTCTCAGGCCTCCGATCTTAGACTCCAATCTATTCAGAAGGAAATGGAAGAGAGAGTGGATAAAAAGTTGCAAGATATCTAGACAGCAGCAAACGCCTCTCACAAGAAATGCAGCGAACAACTGACTGAGGAGAGAAGCGAGCTGCATGAACGACTAACAAAGTTGCAGTACGCCTTGGATGATTTATCTGCAGCATACAAAAGTCTGGAAAAGAAGGTGTTCCCACCCCTGACGTATTTGTTGATGCCAAAAAGGGGGAAGGAAAACTTAAGATACAAGAAGGGAAGGTACTGAAAGTACCAAGAGGAGTGAGGACAGTGGCAGGAGCAACCCAGAGTCAGCAATCTGCTCCCACTGGTCCCTCTACTCAGTCTGGCGAGGCCCAGGGTGTCTCAGCAGTAGGCGATGTAGTGTCTGCTGAGACCGGCCCAAGTGGCTCAGGACCTAGGGACTCTGCTACTCAGGCAACTCAGACTCCAAGTGACATAATCAAGGAGATTGCTGAGTACGTAGAAGAGGAGTCAGAAGAGGAAGAGGTTCCTCTGCCTCTTCCAGTTGTCGGTAAAAATAAGAAGATATTGATGCTTCCAACTCCTCCTTCTAAAAAGAAAGGACCTAAATGGTACATCACTCCAGAGGAAGAAGCTCAGATTGCTGCGGATGAGAAATTAGCAAGAGAAATTGCCGAGGCTGAGGCTGCAAACAAGACAAAGAAGAAGCCAGTCAAAGGCAAAACTAAAGCTCCAGCAGGTGGTAGAAAGTCTGGACCTAGACTGCCTCCAAGGACTTTAAAGCTGTGTGATGAGGCAGACAAGGAGAAAGAAAAGGAAAAAGAATAGCAGCAGACAACTGGTCAGCAGGGCACTTCAAAAGATAAATCAACAACTCCTGCTGATTCAGAAGAAGAAGCTCATGTACCCTCATATGTCCCCTCGAAGCATCAAGATCTAGAAATGCAAGAAATTTGGGCTCAGATGGAGAGGTATCTATTCAGAGGAGAAGAAGCAAGGCAAATAGAAGCAGCTAGAGAAAGACTCAGATTGGCAGACTTAGAAGCTCTGAGGCTGAAAGCTGAGAAGAAAGCAGGTCAAAGGATTCCTGAAAAGGCAGATATTCCTTTCAGATACAGAAGATACAGGAAGCCTACTGACCTCAAACTCCACAGGTGGCCAAGAGTTGATGAATGGATGCCATGGGAAAGAACTCAAAGGTGGGAGTCATTAAAGGCTGATTACATCAAGAGATATTACTTCTGGAGATACTGGCCTTAAAAGCACAAATCTATCGCATTTGCTGAATGGCTCCTGAGGACCGACCCAGAGATATTTGCTAGAGTCCAGAAGGCCATAGCAGACAAGATCGATGTCAGAGTCCCAGCTCCAAGAATCGTGCCTCCCCCACTGAAACTAGATGGCTCTGTTCACTATGGAGTGATTGAGAAAGAGATCAAAGATGCTGCTGAAGCCAAATGCTTAGAAAAAGATGATCCTACTGATATCCCGGAGATACTGAAGCTGAGAAAGACTACTTACAGAATGTATGGACTGCCACTCCCTGAATCAAAATCAAAGGACTTCAAAGACAAGATTCAGCAGTTCAGATGATAGTTAGCTTCTGTAATTCTTGTATGTTCTGTTTTTCCTTAGAATAGCAGTTGATGTATCTGTACTGACCATTCAATATATATAAAACATCACTGTTGTTTGGCCCTGACAATTCCTCATTGTCTATATGGCCCTGGCAAAACATCACAGAATCACTCAAGTGATTACTGACTCACACTCACTGAGTATATATTTATTCTGTGTTTTTACTTTGTTAGATTCTGATCTGATAGATTGCTTTGATGGGGGAAAATGTGTCAGACAGGGAGAAATTACTGATTAGTTTTCTGTATAAGTTCTGATATTTCTTCCCTGATTCCCTCAGTAGTCTAGGACTTGAAGAAAAACTCCACTGATTCTACTTGCAATACTTGTAAGGAGCTCTGTTTCTGATAAGTCATAGTGTTAGATTTTGGCATTATCAACTAGTGGGAAAATGTTGGGAGATGATTCAGTCTTCTCACAATCAGTTGAGATATAACTCAGTGGCCTAGTGCTCTAAATATTTACTGAAGATTTGAAGATCCCAAAACCCTATCTTGACTGATGAACCATTCCGTTGTAATGACTTCTATTTTGTCTTTGAGGTTTTAGATTCAGTATACACTCTTCATCTGGTTCAAGTGCTCAGTAGATCACCTGCCTCAGTACCAGAAGAAGAAGACTCAATGTTACTGGACTCAGCAGGAGCAGTATACTGAAAGGAGTCAGTGGAACTGAACTCAGCAGGAGTAGTTCACTGAACTCAGAGTTGATCTTCAGTAGAGCCGACTCAGTAGGAGCATGCTACTGAATAGAGATAAGACTCAACAACGGCTAGACAGTCTTCTGACTGTCAGGATTCGCTAAGTCTAAATTAGCAGAGTCAATACGAGGAAGAGAGAAGTCAGTTCAGATCTACCTTGAAGTCTGTTCTGTCTCATCTACTTTCCTGAACCCCGACCAATGACAAGAAGCCAGCTATCCATATTCTGATTAAAGCTGCAAGTCAACAACTTTCCAGAAATGGAGGGAAAAGGACACTGCAACCATACTTTGAAAGAGCCGTTAGCTACCCAAAAGAGAGAGAGACAAGGATCGTTATCTCCAACGGAGCTATCCTTATCTCTACTCTATAAATAGAGGGATACAATTCAAATTGAAGCTCACGAACAAACCTACCCAGAAATCGAATAACACACGAGCATTCACGAGCAACTCGAAACGTTCAAAGTCTTCCGCAATAAGTTCAAAGAATAATCTCCGGCGAAAGACGACATACTCGCTCATAGTGAACCAAGCTGAACCAGAATTATAAAGCCTCTAATATCCAAGCGACGGAACACGAAGCTAAGTCTTTACTTAACCGTTCGTCGCTCAAGAAGCCACTTTCTCATTCCCTATCCCTCTAACCTAAGCTCAGCTGATCATATCCATAGCTTAGATGAAGGAGTTCATATCTGAACTGATCCTTATTGTAAACGACTCCTTCATAGTTGGAGAGTTTTTCAAACACTTAGTTTGATACCTTGTAAACTGAGACTTGCTCAGTATAAATCTCAAGACCAGAGTTTGTCCATCGTACAAACCAACTGAGACTATCTCAGTATAATACATAGCCTCCTGATCTTTCGGGACAGTGGACGTAGGATTGTTGGATCCGAACCACTTTAAAAACTGCATGTGTTCTGTGTTCGTTTTTCTGTTTTAACTATTGCATTGATTACTGTGCATACTGAAAATATCTTTAAAATCATTCAACTGAGTTTCCGCAAGCATAATCGATTGCACTATCATATTGAAACTATTTTATTAAAATTGTTTTCTAAACTCAACTGAATTTGGGCTTACACATTTCCGCACTACTGAGCTTCAGCTGAACGGCACTGAATTCTGACTCTAGTCAGCTAGCAGGCCTCAGTGAAGTCAGTCACTCTGCCACGCGATTCAGAACAACTTATTTCGTCTACTGAGCTTGTTTAGTACGGCACTCTCCTGAAAAGGACTGTTCGCGTTTAAAGTTGAGGAATTGGTTTTCAGGTGTATTCACCCCCCCCCCTCTACATTGAACGTTTATGCTCGGGACAACATGATAACTGTTTGATCTTCTCAGTTCAACCCATTTGTGTAGCCTTCTGTGATACCCGACACACTACACAAATCTAACTTTTATACAAGATAAAGAATTACATGTGCAAATAAATATATATATATATATCAGATTGGAGAATAAAATAGTGGTAAGGACAAAACATATTGTATACAAGCATAAAATTTGCTTCCAGTGTACAAAATCCTAACAAGTTCATAGACGAGTTTTCAAGTGGGGGGGGTTGAATACACTTGAGTCCAAGTGCAAACTCAAATGGGAAAGTCAGCCTGATACTGTGTTTATTTATTAATGATTCAGCTCTCCAGTTAAGCTTTTGATCGCGTGCCCTAAGTGGTTCAAGATATTGAACATTATTTACTAATCCACAAGCGACTCAATATAAGAAGTTGTGTGAAATTGTGTAGGCCCAATTTTAGTTGTCTCTTGCTGAAAAACGTGTTTACTTAAAACTGTTTCAGTTTTATATTTTTGCGTGTTTTAGGAGGTCTTACTGAAAATCCAAATTTTTGAATTTTTCAAAGCAATTTCATGCATTATGAACAGTAATCAATAAAATAGTACCCGCAACTTATAAAGTGATTTGGATACGCAAGATCATACGTCCACTATCCTAAATTACCCGGAGGTCTTGAATAGATTATACTGAGCAAGTCTCAGTCAATCCGTGCACTGGACATATATCTAGTTATAGTCATAGTGGTGACTTTAGAGGGGTTTCAAACACAAGGTTTGAGTTTTTCCTACTGAGAAGGAGTTCTTACAATAAGAGCAGTTCGGAGATGAACTCCTTCAATATCTAAGCTTATGATCTAAAAAGGTATGCTTAGAGGATAGAGAATAGGACTAAGATTCTCTAGGGGGAAGAACTGTATCAAGTTTCTACGGTTTAAGAGTTCTTTGCTTTGTATGCATTGAGAATGCTAGAGTTTTGATCGCTTGAATGTTTTGTGTTCCTGGTGTCTTCAATGCTTGAAGAGCGATCTCTATTTATAATCTTGACCCTTGGAAAGATCCGTTGGAGAGGACCTAGCCAATTGTCAAAAGAAATAAGGAAAACGACTACATCATTTTGTACATCACTGTAGAGATTCTCTCTTCTTCAGCTTAAGGGAAACTTTATATCAGGGAACGTTAAGCGTTGGCAACTCCTCATTGGTCGAGGTTGATTGATAAGTGAGGCTTATTCAAACTCCAAGACTAATGTTGTTGATCCGGAGACGAGTATCAGGTGTGGGGGGGGGGGGGGGTGAATACACCTGATTCCAAGTTTTTCCTCAAATGTGAAGGTCAGCTAACTGCTAAGATTTGCTACTGAACGAATTCAATGCCAGTTAAACCTTCTGATCGCCGGGCCGAGTGATTCTGCAGCTAAGCCATTTCTACTGACTGAGGTCAGTATGAGAAGTTCAGTCCCAGAATGTTGTGCGGATAAGTGTGGGGCCCGTTTGATTTCGTCTCTTTGAAAATATTTATTATACAAACCAAAACCATTTTGGCAGGTGCACTTTTCAAGTCAGTTTTATGCAAAGGATAATTTTGTAAACAGTTTGATCACAATGCAATAAAATAGTAGACGACACAAGCCATTTTTAACGTGGTTCGGATACGCAAGATCCTACGTCCACGGTCCTGCTGAACAGGAGGTCTTGTTGATTAATCATAGCAACCCTCAACAAGGAATCTTTGCACTGGACAGACTCTTCTAAGTTATAGTCATTAGCGACTTTACAAATTCAAGCCGGAGTTTTAAGGATAGTCTCCAACAATGTAGGAGTTCTTACAGTAAGAACAATTCACTGAAAGTGAACTCCTTCGAAAGTTCTAAGCTAAAGCTTTTACAATGAGGGCTTAGAAAGAGAAGGGGAACTAAGGATTCTCTAGAGAGAAGAACTAAACAGAATGATCTTCAAGAAGCAAGTTCTTTGCTGTATGTGGCTTTGAGTTCTCTAGAGAGTATTTGCGTGAAAGCTTGTGTTCCCTTGTTTTTCCATGCGTTTGCTTGGAAGCTCTTCTTTATTTACAGTTGTGACCCAGACATGTATCCGTTGGAGAGAACCATGCCACGTGTCACAAAACTCCAAGAAAAACGACCATATATTTTTGAAATGTCGTCGTAGAGTGGTTGGCGTTATGTACATGAGAGCAACTTTTGTGTCAGAATAGGTAAGCTCAGCTTGCTTCTCATTGGTCGAGGTTTGCGGTAGGTGAGACTTGTCAGACATCAGTATTCTTCCTGACTTGACTCTCTGAACCTTGTATCCTGAATGTTCTCTGCTGACATTAGACTGATAAAGATTAGGCAGTCGTTTTTCCTTGTACGGTTTGCAACTGATTTGCAGCCTTTCAATAGATCAAAGGCAGATCGTACTGAGTCTTCATCTGAGTAGGCTGATAATGATCTTCCACTGAAGTTAGTCAGCTTCTGACTCGAAGACAATCAACGGAGCTCTTCACTCAATTAGTAGATCAAAAGATCATACTGAGTCTTCTTAAAACGTCTGCTGAAGAGAATCTTCTACTGAGTGCAGTCAGGAACTGACGCTGAAGACTACTAAGCTCTACTGAACCGATGACTTGGGGTTCTAGAACTTTAACTTCTTTACTGAAGTTCAGTCCAACAATATACCCCTTAAAGGACTTAGACTAAAATTATCTAAATCATCAAAACAAGTCTAGACTATTACATCAAAACGGTTCAAACACACACAGGGGGTCAGGATGGGGTTTTGGGATCTTCAATTCTATAGCAATACTATTCAGTACCACTACTATTTCCCCCATAAAAAATTTTACAAAGGGGTCCCTGAAGATTACATAACCTACTGACTCATATCAATATACATCTAATGAGTAAAGTTCTATGTACCCCCTTAACAATGCTCTACTAGAAAACTGACTCATATCCCTACAATTTCCCCCTAATTGATGATGTCAAAACCACTAAGTACTAAACTACTAACCCAAAAAAACTCAGTTAATAACAACTGAACGATGAAAGCACAGGTTAACAACTTACTAAAGATAGACAAATCAGAAGAAATCAGGACAGTGAGTGTGTGTTTGATCACTTCCATGATAAGTCAGTGTTAAAAAAAATAACACAGCCATAAGACAATGAATGGTTGTCTGGCAAAAGTGAAATACTGATTTTATAGATGTAGAATGTTAACAGTACAATCAGTAATATCACTAAGAGAGAAAGGAGGAAAAGAGGCAAAGACACAAAGAATAGCTAAGTCTGCTTCTTCTGAGATCTGAACTTCTGAATCTTGGATTTGAAGTCATTAGATTTTGCCTCTAGAGGATCAAGCCCATATGATCTGTGGATATCTTCCCTCAGTCGCTTGATATCTGGAAGATCTAATTGCGAGCCGGAGGAAAGATCGAGTCGGTTCATGGCAATCTCCACCTCATCTCCTATCTCCTTGGTGCAGATGGCTCCTTGAATCGTCTTGGGAGGGGTCAGCTGACGATATGCAAGCGCCGTGAAAGGAAGTTTCTCCTTGTAAAGGAGCAACTTGATCTAAGCTCTGATGTTGGGGTCGTGGTAACATAGGAATTGATCGAACAATTTGACCGCCAGAACTTTGCTTGAGTAGCATTGCCATACATAGTATGCCTTGATGAAATCTTCTTTCAGACCTTCACATTCCTCATTCAGGTTCCATGGGATCCACTTGTCTACGCGGTGGAATGGAGTTTTACTGAAATGTGGCTTATGTCCACCGCGTCTGTAGAACATTGAAGTCCTTGGGATCTCTCTGCTTTTGATCTGAACTGCTTCCCTGACTGCTTTTTCAGTACGTTCGATATGCTCTGCCAGTTTAACATTTTTCAGTCTCTCTCTAGCTTCAGCAGTAAGCCTGTCTCTGGCTCAGAAGTCGAGCCCTATCTCCACTGCGTCCCACAAGGCTTTCTCCTTCGCAATTTGTTCTGATGTAAGCTTGGGAGTCTTCTTCTTTAGCCTTTTAAAGAGTGGTAGGTTGTCAATGTTGGAGTCTTTAGTAGACTCAGAAGCGGATTTTTCAGTTGGTTTCTGCTTCTGCTGAGTCTTTCTGCTTCTTACTTCTTAGTTGCAGAGACTGACTCCTTGACGACCTAGGCATTGGGACTTTTGGCTTTCGCTTCAACTTGGCCTCTTCTTCAAGTCGGGATTCATGATCAGGCTGAGCCTGCAGCTGCTAAGTTATTCATTCGTCATGCGCCTCTTGTTCCTTCTTGGACTTGAACTTAGACGATGGATGGGGAGTGCTTTCAGTAGCAATCTCCTTGCCAGGCCTCTTCGGCGGCGAAGGCTCTATATCCTCTGTTCCCTCGACGAAGTTAGCTACTTCATCAATGTGTGCTTGGGCTGAGGATCCTTCTCCTGATCCAACAACCTACACTGTCAGCTACAAAATTATTTGCTGAGGCTCTGTAGGGCCTTCAGCTGAGGCTTTCCCTTAGCCTTTTCTTGGACAGAGGGGAGGGGGAGAGCAATGAACTCCTCTATTTTTGTCATTCGTTCCCCCTTAGATTGTTCCCCTTTCTTGTGTGAAGATTTCTCTTTCTCCTGTACTTCCTTCCCTTTACTTTCCCCCTTTTTGCATCATCTGCCGAGGTCAGTAGGGTCTTAAGACCTACTACTTCTCCTTCGAGCTTGTAGACTAAAGTTTGATATGTCCGGAAGTGGAGTTGAAGCTTGCAGGTGTTGAGCTACTCGTTTGTCATGCGCCTCTTGTTCCTTCTTGGACTTTAACTTATGCGATGGAAGGGGAATGCTTTTAGTAGCAATCTCCTTGCATGGACTCTTCGGCGGCGGAGGCTCTATATCCTTTGTTCCCTCGACGAAGTCAACTACTTCATCAATGTGTGCCTGGGCTAAGGATCCTTTTCCTGATCCAACAACTTGCACTGTCAGCTACTCTGTTATATGTGGAGGCTCTGCATGGCCTTCAGCTGAGGCTTTTTCCTTAGCATTTTCTTGGATAGAGGGGTGGGGGAGAGCAATGAACTCCTCTATTTCTATCATTCCTTCCCCCTTAGATTGTTCCCCTTTCTTGTGTGAAGATTTTTCTTTCTCCTGTACTTCCTTTCCTTTACTTTCCCCCTTTTTGGCATCATCTGCCGAGGTTAGTTTCTTGATCTTTTTGAATTTGCTTGATCTGGGATTCGGTTTGAGTTCTTTGCTGCTGAAGACATGCTTCGAGTGACTCCTTCATTTCAGACTGGATGACTTTTAGAGCTCCAGCTTCAGTTTCAAGAGCTTTAGTCACGCTAGAGCTTGCAACTCTATTCCTTTCATCCATGGTTTTCTGGACCTCGGCCATTGCCGCAGCCAGTTGCTCTGAGAATATTTTTGATTGAGCTTCTAGCAACTACTTGCACTGAGTGGCCAAGTCCAGCTTCTGAGCAGCCAGAGCAGTCTCGATGATATCCTGAAAGTTAGGCGATGGTGTTTTAGAGATCTTCTTGACCTCTCCGGTTAGGACGTCAACCCGCTCAGTCTAAGCTTTTATGTATTGTGACCATTTCAGGTGCACATCCTTAGCCAGGGGACAATTTTTGTCTCCTTGCTTCCTGATAGTTCGCTTGATTGTCCTCGAGGATACGGTACCTATACGATTAATCAAATATGAGGATGTACCGATCCTGTGCTCTGAGGCGGCGAGTTATTGCTCTCTTGAGGAAGACGCAACAAAGGCAGCACCTGGGGCAGGAGGTGGTGGTGGTGACTCGCCCTTCTCGTTGGGAGTCTTGCTATAAGGTGGTGGTGGTTTGCATAAAAATGTTTTCCAAGAGATGAAGTGAAACAGGCCCCACACTTATCCGCATAACATTCTGCCACTGAACTTATCATACTGACCTTTGTTAGTAAAAGGGACTCAGCTGCTGAATCACTCTGCCCCGAGATCAGAAGGTTTATCCGGCACTGAATTCGTTCAGTAGCAAATCTCAGCAGTTAGCTAACCTTCACGTTTGAGGAAAGACTTGCAATCAGTTGTATTCACCCCCCCCCCTTCTACACTTAATACTCATCTTTGGACCAATAGTTGGTCTACTCGAACAGAGCGGCGTTCTCTTGATCATGGTTTTCTTTAAAAACCAATTGGTCTACTCGAATAGATCCGTTTAAAAAACGTTTTCACTGCACAAGCATCTCTTCATTCATCCTTATACTATTTGCCTATAATGTCTCATATGTTAGGTATAAGGATGGTACCTATGTTCTCTGTTGAGAACTATACGGTATGGCGTGTGAGAATGGAGGCGCACCTTACTTCACTGCATGACATCATGACTGATGTCTTCGAGACAGGACCAATCATTCCCATGATCGACAATGTAGAATATGCCACTGTGGGAGCTGTAGTAGCACAAACTGGGGCGAAGGTTCCCAAAGATAAAGTTGTCTTCACGCCTGAAGAGAAGAAATTGCACAATCTTGACTGAGTGGCGCAAAATACAATCCTAATGACACTCAGTGATTCTCATCTCGGAAGAGTGCAAGACTGCAAGAAGGCAAAAGAACTTTGGGATGCCCTTGACTGTATTGAGACAAGGAACCCCGAATATTAAGGAAAACAAGCTCGAGCTAGAGCTTCAAAATTTCAAAACCTTTGCCATGGAGCCCAGTGAATTCATTGACGAGCTTAGCGTCAGATTCACAAACCAGATCAATGTGATCAGTGGGATTGGGAGGACGTTTACTAACAAAGAGATGAATACCAAGACCTTGAGAGCGCTACCTTGACTGAAGTGGCATCCTTTTGCTACTTATTTACGTCGCTCTGATCTTAATGCTTTGACTCCTGATGTTATATTTTCAGAACTGAAGATGAAGGAGTTCGAGCCTAGTCTACCCCAACGATGCGCTAGCGCTCTAGCTGACATAACAATTGATCATGCTTTCAAAGCAATAGTCAGAACCTCTGGAGCTAGCCCCGGTTCAGCAAGCAAGTTCGTTGCACTATTAGTAGCAAAATCCACCGAGACTCCTCTTGTTGAACGACATGCGCTTCTAGTTCTCAAATATAAAAGAGAGAAGGAAAAAGTTTGAAAGCTGAAGAAATATCATAAGGATTCTTCCTCAGGTAAGAAAGATAATCATAGGGAAGAATCTAAACCTTCTCCTAAATACAGGAACACGGAGCCTGCTGCTAGTCGATCCAACGACACATCTGGAAGGGTATCCATATCTTACAACTGCAAGAAAGACGAACATTATCTGTACGATTGTCCAGAGCTCTCAGCTGCCCAACGAGCAGAACGGCAGGCCAGAAGAGATAAATTTGCCCGCAAGAGGCAGACCTATACTGCCGGAGAGCTATCTGATGACTCAACAGAGGAAGATACATTCATGTATTCTTCTGAAGATGAAGCTGCATTTGTAGCTGTCGAAGTCGCAGAATCTAGTCATGACAAATCAACTGAACACGATACTTGCTCAGCTACAGGTGAACCACTAGATGTGATTCAAGCCTACGAAGTTTTGCTAGAGGAGCAAATTAAGTTGAGCTTAGTTGAACTGTTCAGGAGTTGGAAAAGGTAAAAGCTGAAAATCAGAGACTTTCTTATGATTGTCAAACCTCTACTGATTCAGAGAATCTTGTTGTAAGACAAAAGCAAGAGACTCAGTCTTGACCAAGGACAATTCTGAGAAAGATACTGAGATAGATAGGCTCAGTCTGAATCTCGTAGAAGTTGAAAGAGGTTATGAGTCACTCAGGAAGAGTGATGAAGTATGGCGAGGACTGATAACAGAGCAATACCTCGGAGCTAAGGAGAAGTCGGAGAGTATGCTTAGCACAGAGGCCAGTCTTCGTTAAGGAAGGACTTGGCTACACACATGAAGCTTCAACCTCTACCTCAAAAGGCTCAGAAAAGCTGGTTGATAGGTTCGTCAAAGGGAAAGTTCAGAAAGCTGAACCCATCACACCTCAGGCGAAAAACAAATAGAAAATCCAAGCAGATCAGCCCAGCAACAAGAAAATGACCAAAGGTTTTGGCCCAGAATACCACGATCAAATTCAGGGGGAACCAAATAGCTCAGATGGGCAGTGTACGAACATCCGGCACAATATGGTTCTTATTACTATGAGCCCAGGGTCAAGTGGAGCAAGAAATATCAGAGGAAGAAAGCTCTTGAGCCCAAAACTACCAAGAAGTCAGTACCTCCATGTTCGTTGGAGAAGAGTTGTTGGTCCCGAGTGTACGGTCAGGTGTAGAGGGGGGGGGGTGAATACACCTGATTCGATTTCTCAATTTCGAACTTGAACAGTCCTATTCAGGATGGTGTGCGTGCAAATTGATTCAAATGGACACTGCATAACCGTTACGAATCGAGTAAAAGGCTAAAAGAGTACTGACTCAGCTGAGATCTGCTAACTGACTAGGTCAGAATTCAGTATCGTTCAGTGAGAGTTCAGTGTGCGGAATTGTGTAGGCTCAAATCAATTTTTGTGAGAAAACGTTTTAAGTCTCAGTTCAGTAGATTTAGAAGTTCGGTATCTTTGAGACAGGTTGATTGATTTAAATATGATGTTCGGTATGAATAGTAAAATCAATGCAACAGATTAAGAAAGCAATAAGAAACACGGGATTTTTAAAGTGGTTCGGATATCGCTCAAATCCTACGTCCACTGTCCCGAATGATCAGGAGGCTATTTATTATCCTGAGTTAGTCTCAGTCAGCTTGCACACTGGGCAAAGCCGCGTCTTGGTTTTTATACTGATCCAAGTCTCAGTTTACAACACTATCAAACTTAAAGTGTTTGACAAACTTCTCCAACAAGTGAAGGAGTCCTTATACAATAAGGATTGGATTCAAATGTGAACTCCTTCGTCTAAGCTATGGATATAACAAGTGAGCTTAGGGTTAGAGGGATAAGGAACGAGAATGTAGCTATCTAGAGCGACGAACAGCTGAGGATTTAGCTATAGGTTCGTGTCAATCGCTTGGATGCTAGAAGCTTATGTCGGTTCGACTTGGTTCCTTTTGAGTTCGGATGTAGTCTTTCGCCGGAGATAACTCGGTTGTTTCTTGCGGAGGACTTAGTCGTTAATTTCGCTCGTTTGAATGCTTTCTCGTGTTCTAGGCGCGCATTCTCTTTTAAATCTTGAATGATCCCTCTATTTATAGAGCAGAGATTGAAATAGATCCGTTGGAGACGATCTTCTTCTCTCTCTCTCTCTCTTTGGTAGCAAACGGCTCTTTTGGTGTAGGTAACAGTGTACTTTCCCACCTTTTTAGGTAAAAGGTTGACTGCAGCTTTAGCAGGTGAGAAGACACGTGTATGTTTGTCATTCGTTGAGGTGAATGGAAGTGGTTGAGACAGCACAAACTTCGAGACGGTGGAAAGCCGACTTCTCTCTTCCTCGTACATGACAATGCTGATTCTTTTTCAAAAGATTCCGACGATCCCCGAAGACTATCTGCCGTTGCTGAGTCTGACCTTGTATTCAGTAGATAGACTGCTGAGATAAGTCTACTGAAGATCAGCTCTGAGTTCAGTGAACTACTCCTGCTGAGTTCAGTTCAACTGACTCTCTCGCATATCTTTGCTCTCGCTGAGTCCAATATCACCGAGTCTTTCGGTATCTTGCTCCTGCCGAGTCCAAGTATCACCGAGTCTTACATGCTGAGGTGCCGAGGCAAATAAGCTGCGAGCGCTTTGACCAAAGCGAGTGTCTACCGAGTCCGAAACCTCGAGAGACAAATACAAATACGGAGGGAATGGTTCACCAATCGGATAGGGTTTTGGGATCTTCAAATCTTCTCAACGAGTTCGGAGCACGAGGCTACCGAGCATGATTTAGTATGGAAGATAAGAGTCATTTCCCACAAGTATGGTCATGCTGAGGACTGAATCATCACCCAACAATTTACCCCTATTTGATGATGCCAAAACATATCATCTATGTCCTATCAACTATGCTAAACACTAACTTACTCAGGAACAGAGCTCCTTACAAATATTACAAGTAGAATCAGTGGAGTTGTCTGGTAAGTGCTAGACTACTGAGGGAGACAGGGCAGAACAATTTTCCCTTTTACAATAATTCCCCCCATGCAACAATTTCCCTTAAGAGAAATAATAACTCTCCGAAAGTCTAGTCTATCAGAGATCCAACCGAGCAAAAACTGACAAGTAAATAATCAACGTGTGTGTCAGTAATCACTTCAGTGATTCTGAGTGTTAAAGCATAAAGCAAACACGGCTATTTAGACAACAAGTAGTTGTCAGAGCCAAAAGAAGATTTGTATATATATAATACACAGTTCAGTACATTACTAATCTTGCTAAGCTAAAAGAAGAACTAAGAGGGAGAACCCTTAAACTGCTGAATCCTATTCATGAAACCTTGGGATTTATCTTCGGGCGGTGGAACTCCATACATTCCCGAACGTGTTCTTCCTCAGCTTCAGATATTCGGCGAAGTCTGCTGGATCATCTTGTTTGAGTCCTCTGTTCAACGCAGCATTCTTCACTTCTTGTTCAATCATTCCGAGATGTACTGAGTCGTCTTGTCTTCTGGGTGGAGGAATGATCCTTGCTTCAGGAACTCTGACTACTACCCCTTCAGTTACTGCTCTGTGCATATATGGGTAAAGATCAGGTTCAGTAATGGTTATCCACTCGACATAGGCATCAGCCTTAGACATTTCAGGCCAGAATCGCCCGAAATAATTTCTCTTGATAAACTCTATCTTGGCCGATTCCCATCTCTGATTGAATTGAATAGGCATCCATTCGTCTGATCTTGGCCATCTATGTGTTTTCAGATTGTTTGGCTTCTTGAACCTTCGTATCGATAAGGAATGTCGGCTTTCGAAGGAATTCTCGGCTGGCCTCTTGTTCGATGCGTTTCCCGAGTGCCTCAAGGTGCGCCAAATGTATCCTCTGTGCGGGCCCCTCTATCTCGTCTAGCTTCCTCTCCTCTCGTAGAGATATCTATCCATCTCGAGCAAATATTTCTTCAATTTCGCATCTTGCTCTTGAGGCTTCGAGGAGCTTGTTACGATTCGGCGGGGGTACTAGATCTAGATTTGGATGTACCACGCCTTTCGCATATTCTTCTGGTCGTTGCTCCTTTTCTTTTTCTCTCGTCCTCTTCATCCCGTTATGATGAGCTTTCTCGGAGGCGATCTAGCGGTTCTCTTTCCTCCTCCCGGATGGAGCTTTAGTCTTTCCTTTGGCGAGGCTTAGACTTTGGCTTGTTAGCCGCTTCGGCCTACGCAATTTCTACGGCCGACTTCTCATCCACAGCTATTTGGGCTTCCTCCTCGCCAGATATGTATCTTAATCTCTTTCTTTGGAGGGGTTGGAATTTTAAGCTTTTGTTTGCCCTTACCTTCTTGAACCGGTGGTGGAATGGGAGCTTCTTCTTCTTCCGAGTCCTCCACCGCTTTGTTCGGCGTACTCGGCAACCTCCTTAATAATGTCTTTGGGAGTCCGGGTTGTCCGAGTAGTCTGCTGGGGTCCCGAGCCACTTGGGCCGGTTTTAGCCGTGCTCACGGCCCGAAACACCACAGGGCCTCACCCTTCGAGACCGAGTTTGAGGCGGCTTCTCGGTACTCTTCTTTCCTTCCCTTTTTCCTTCACTTTCCCCCTTTTTGGCATCATCAATGAGCACCGGGTAGGGACTAGGACCGACTTCTTCGATTTTTGTAGGAGGTTGACGGCTCATCGAGACGATCGTGGAGCTTAGTCGAGCCTCATGCAACTCGTTCCTCTCCATGGTAAGGTGTTCCTTGTACTGCTTTGTGAGAGAGGTCATTTGCTTCCTTGAAGTCTTTCGGCTTCTCGGTGATCTTGTCTTCCAAGGCCGGTTGGATATTCTCGAGTCTTTGTTCGGTGGCCTCGGATTGTTCGGTGATAGCGTCGGTATGAGCCGGTTTAGAGGCCAAAAATTCATCTAGTAGCTTGGCTTGGCTCTCTTGAAAGATCTTGAGTTGAGCTTCGAATTTGACTTGTTCTGCCGAGCCAACGCTTCGAAATAAGCGTGGAAACATCGGGGGCGGGCGATGAAGAGACAGAGGACTTCACCCCCGAATTTCTTTAGTCGTGGCTTGAGCGATGCTGCTTCCATGTCCTATGGATAGCCTTCGCAAGATCTCGATTTTTGATCCCTTGGGCGGTTAAGGCTTTGGCCATCGATCGAGATCGCTTTGCGGTGCAGCTGGCCGGGCACGCTTCGAAAGTCGATCGCAAGCAAGAGCCGAGCGGGCTCTGCGAGGACGAAGCACCCGGCCTTGGACTTCTCGGGACCAAGGATGCCGAGAGGTGGGGCGGTTTCGGTATGGGTATCCTTGTCCTCTCGGATGTCCCTCATCGGGCTTTCCGGGGCTCGAATCACGCGGGTGGGTCATCATGGTCCGACCCATCCGAGGGTCTTTGGGCCGGAGGCGTGCTGTCGATCATGAATCATGGCCGGCGCATTGCAGCCCTCGGATTGTCCATTGAGCCGAGGTCTTCGGGCTCCGAATAGCCTATCTCCTCTCTCGGTCTCAATTCCTCTTCATGCGGCTGGCGACGAGGGAGTAGTGTAGGACAAGGCGCGTAGACGAGGCCACTCCTGATGTCGCAGCAACATGTGGAGCCTTGCTGTTTTGGCTATGAGCAACAAGTCTGAGTAGTCAGCAAGCTCCGGAACTAGTTGTAGAATTTCTCGGGATGCTCTGGATATAATCACTTAAGCTTCCATCCCGATTGATTCACCTTCAGATGCAGTCTCAGACTCCAAGTCTATGTGTGAAGTATGCTCTTCAGTTGGAGGGACTGAGCTGAGTGGAGGGACAGAAAGGGGGCTGTCTAGGCGCTGAATATCTGCGCTCTGAGCTGCAGAAGCATCCCCTTGGTCCCTTTTAGTGGAAACAAACTTTTCCACTGACTGAGTCTTCTCAGAAGACTCGGACTCATCAACCAGCTGCATGGGCTGAGTAGTCTTCTCAGGAGCCTGTTCAGCAGGCACTTGTGGAACCTCCTCGGAGGCCGGCACCTCGGCCGGCTTTCTTCGGTTTTTTTTGCCGGTGCCTTAGGAGTTTTAGCGGGAGGAGTTCTTTTCTTTGTAGGCGTAGCTCTTGAGACTTTGATTTTGGAGAGACTGCCGAGGGTCCCGACCCTATCTGGCTGAAGCGCGCCTGTCTTGTTGTGAAATCCGACCTTCTTCACATTGAAGTACTCCTTGTCACCGTAGGTGATAGGCTCGAGATCCACATAAATCTTCGATCATGATGGACAGTTTGAGTCCATACAAGCAATTTGCCCTTTGCACTCGGCGTGTTCGATGCTTTGTCGAACTTAGCGGCTCGAGCCATGAATTCTCGGAGAAAGAACTCCGTCCAATTTATCCGGGCTCGGTCGTATATGGCCATCATTATCTCGAATCTTAGGCCTCGACACCTGGTCAAACGACCACGCTTGGCTTGTCGATAGGCTGCGTCACTATA
Organism: Lavandula angustifolia; assembly: GCA_028984105.1. Taxonomy (NCBI): domain Eukaryota; kingdom Viridiplantae; phylum Streptophyta; class Magnoliopsida; order Lamiales; family Lamiaceae; genus Lavandula; species Lavandula angustifolia. The sequence continues at coordinate 17,043,847 of CM054806.1, read as the reverse complement.
TAGGCAAGTGCCCCGAACCGAGGCAACATGCTTTGTTCTTCGTAAAGGCGGCTACGAATGTAGTGGGCTTTCCACGGAAGACGGTAAGGTATTAATCAACTTGGTCGTCTCTCGTACCCGTATCTATCGGGTCCCTTCGGAGGGCGAGATCAAAACTCCGCTTCAAGGCATCCTTGATGGACATTTGCTTCAGCTCCATAGTGGCGTTTTGGATAGAATGGGCAACGAATCTCGCCACTATATCTCCGGACAACGTGTGCCGAATTCAAGTACAGCTACGCAACCCTTGTCTCGGGAGGAAGAACGAAGGCCTCCTAGACGAAATTTCTCCAGCCACGACTCGCGCGGAGCCGAGAAGATCTCATCCATATACTCCAGATCGCATGAATAGAAATCCATGGTGGGTTCAAACCACACGCGATCCCTCTCCAAAATGTTCTGCATATCTGCTGGAGATATCATAGAGATATTGGTATCCGCCATTGTACCTGTGACAAGAAATGAATCAGTACTATTTTTGGATAGAACAGTGTTGTGCAATGCGATACTGAAACATATAACAAATACATTAACAGATATAAGCATACCAATGGATAAAATTCGAGATAAGATTGAGAGTGTAATAGCAAGTAAGGATTGCGAATGCAGATCTCAGATTTTTTGGAATTTGAAAGTTATGAAGTATGCTAATGGCGGTTCTTAAGATTTGATCGAATATATATCAACTATGAAGGTGAACGGTTTTCGATCGAAGGCTGAATGTAAACTTGCTTTATGATATGGACGGTTAAGATTAGAAGTTAAAACAATAGGCAATGATCACAAAAAAAGGCACCTAAGTCAAAGCCAGTTGTAAAATAGCCTAAGTAGTAACTGTGAAAAGACATGCATTAAATGCGTGCAGAGTTCAACAAGCTTATGTATGGAATGTCGTGCAATAAATGTGAGTCTTTAATAATAAAGACAAATCAGAAGATATTAATGTCATGCTGAATCTTTGCCATAAATGCAAAGTACTGTAGTATTAAATTACTACTGAGTAGAGATACGCAAACCCGTCGGTCCGAACATAGTAGTCAGCTGATACCTCGTGTAGATGGTTTTCTGAATCTCTATGTACTGAACTTACTCAGTACTGAGAGTGATTATTCCCCCTCACTGGAATGTTCCTCTCCTGAAACCTCATTACTGACTAGGGTCAGTAGGATCCAGCAGACCTAGCTCTACTGAAAGTTCTCTGAATCTGGATTCAGCTAGAGGCTTAGTCAGTATATCAGGCCCTTTGCTTGTCGGTATGGATCTTTTCCATTCTCGATATCCTTCTTTTCGACATGGTCACGAATGAAGTGATGTCCGATGTCCACGTGCTTGCATCTTGTGTGAAGAACAGGATTCCGAGTGATTGCAATAGCACCGGTACTCGTCGCGAGAAAATCGGCACTTCATTCCGAATGACGTCATAGTCTCTCATTGCTTGTCTCGGCCCAAAGGATGCGGGCGCAACAACTTCCGGCAGCCATGTATTCGGCTTCGGTAGTCGACGTGGCCACCGAGTGCTTGTTTCTTTGAAAACCATGAGATCGGCTTGCCGCCAAGGAACCGACATGTTCCTCGAAGTTGATTTTCGGTCGATTCTACATCCCGCATAGTCAACATCGAATAACCAGCTTAGTTCAATATTATCATCACTGGATACCATAAACCCATGTCGGGTGTTCCTCGTAGATAGCGGAGAATCTTCTTTGCTTGAGTCCATATGACTACGCTTGGGATTCGCCCGAAATCGAGCACGCACACCTACAAAGCATAAGTTATGTCGGGACGAGTAGCCGTTAGATATAATAAAGAACCAATTATAGCACGGTATTCAGGTTTGGTCTACCGATACTCCCTCTTTATCAAGATCTATCTTCATATTCGTGTTCATCGGGATCTTGATAGGTTTGCCGGATGTGCAGCCGAATCTTTTGATGAGGTCTCGAGTGTATTTGCCTTGGTTGATGAATGTTCCCTTCTCAGATTGCTTGACTTGAAAACCAAGGAAGTAGTTCATTTCACCCATCATCGACATCTCGAACTTATCCTTCATCATCTTTTCAAATTGCTGACACATGATGACATTCTTCGAACCGAAGATAATGTCATCCACGTAGATCTGCACAAGTAATAAGTCTTCTTCCAGTCGAATGCTGAATAGAGTGCGGTCTACTGTGCCTTTCTGAAAACCTTCTAAAGAAGAAACTCAGACAGGGTATCGTACCAAGCCCTGGGTGCTTGTTTTAACCCGTACAGAGCCTTTCTGAGTCTATATACTTGATGTCCCTGCTGAAAGCCGGGCGGTTGTTCCACATAGACTTCTTCTTTCAAGCACGCCATTCGAGAACGCAGACTTCACATCCATTTGATAAACTCTGAATCTTTGATGTGTTGCGTAGGCTAGGAATAGTCTAATTGCCTCCAATCTTGCAACTGGAGCGAATGTCTCATCGAAATCTATCCCTTCGGCTTGACAGTAGCCTTTAGCCACAAGTCTTGCTTTGTTCCTTACTATAACGTTGTTTTCATCTCGCTTGTTTTTGAAGACCCATTTGGTTCCTATGACATGTTGATGCTGGGGTCTGTCTACAAGCTCCCATACTTCGTTTCTCGTGAACCGATTTAGCTCTTCTCGCATAGCAATGATCCGGTCCAAGCATCTTTAAGTGCATCCTCAATATTCCGAGGCTCTTCAGTAGACAAGAAGCGGGAAAATAATGCGCTTTCTCCTTGACGAATCTGGATCTTGTCTTGACATGTCTTTGAAGGATCTCCAATTATAAGATCGGCGGTGTGAGCATCTAGCCACGATCTACGATGTTTTAACTCTTCATCCGAAATTTGTTCAACACGAGATAGTAGGTGAGTTAGGCATTTCAGTTGTACTATTCCGAGATTGAAATAATTCGAGAACAAGAGTATGATCTACCGAGTCACCGGGTTCGGGGCATTCAGCTCGGGAACATTACTAGACGTTCCCCCCCGAGTTGTTATTCTCGGTAGTGTTGGTCTCGATTACCTCTACGGTTTCCTCATCGACTCGAGTTACACCGGGATTGATTCCGTTCGGGAGAATCAATCGCTCACCGCTTGCTCACCGGTTGAGATTCGATAGATTTGTCTTCGGTTTCTTCGTCCGAATCATCATCCCAACATAGCCGGATCTTTTCGCATTTGTCTTTTAAGCTTAGATCCCGTAGCCGCTTCGATGTCCTCGGATTCGGAATTTGAGTTATTGCTCATGTCTTCGATAGCAAACTCGTTAAAGACAACATGAGGGCTTTCCTCCACGCAAAGAGTCCGATAGTTGAATACTCCGAAAGCTTTGCTGACCCGAGAGTATCCTAAGAATACTCCCCGATCCGACTTGCTATCAAAAGTCTTCATCGATCTTTCCCATTATTGTGGATAAAGCATGAACAACCAAAAATATGGAAATAAGATAGAGAAGGCTTCCTGTCGTTCCATAGTTCATATGGTGTTCTCTTATCTTTGCTTTGTCGGTAGAGATCTATTCTCGAGTATAACATGCGGTATCGGTAGCTTCGCCCGAATTTGGTTGGGAGTCCCGAGTCCTGCGAGTAGAGTCCTAGCCGCCTCTTTTAGAGTTCTCGTTCTTTCGTTCAAGCAACTCCATTCTGGCCGAGGTGTTCGTGCGGCTGAAGTCTCATGCTCTATTCCTTCGCTGCGAAACTCCTTTACCATTGAATTAAGGAACTCGGTTCCTGCGTCCGAACGTATTTTTCCGATCTTGGTGTTCTTTTCGACACCGAGCTTTTTCGTAAGCGTTGGTAACTCGTTTTGACGTCGACTTGTTGGCAATGAATATGACCCATGTGTAGCGCGAGTAGTCATCTATGACCACTAGTGCATATTTTCTCGCCTCGATCGTCACCGGGGAGACTGGACCGAACAAATCCATATGTAGCGGTGAAGGATTCCATCCGTGGAAGGCGATGGAACCGGAGGATTTTGATTCCTTATTTGCTTTCCCTTCGGACATGCTTCACACCGAGTGTCTTTGCTTTGAATACTTCATTCGGCGGTCCCCTTGCTAGAGTGTTTCTTGCAAGCTTGTTGAGCGTCTTAAAGTTGAGATGGCTGAGTCTTCGTGCCATAGCCACCCCGTGCGGTTGTCATTCTTCGCCAATAAGCAAGCTTCGTGTTCAACTGAGTTCCGATCGGCCACATATATGTTCTTTCGCGCGAACCCGATAACACCGTTTTCCCCGTGGATTTATCAATAACATCACAGAAACCAGTGTCAAAAATCACTCTATTTGAGTTATCACAAAATTGACTAACAGAGAGAAGATTATGCTGAAGTCCTTAAACATATGATACTCTTGGAACTTTGGCAGTTCCTATACTGAGTGTCCCATATCCTCTCGTGTAGCCTTTGGCATTATCTCCAAACTCAGTCGGGTCCTTCTTCGGTGATATAATTCTTGGCCAGACTCCTTTGGTATGTCATGTGTCTTGAGCATCCGCTGTCCACATACCATGGGTCTTTACGCACATGCAAAACAGAATTATATTCAGGTACCCTTTATTTTTGATTTTGGGTCCTTAGATGTTAGTTTTCATAACCCAAATCTGTCTAACAACCCTGGTGGTTTCAGACATATTCTTTCCGTTAGAGTCAACATATCTGACCACTGGACTGGTCAAAGGTGACTTTTGAGGCTTCTGAGGTTCAGGAGTCCTGATCTTCTGAGTTGGTGGACTGCTGACCTTAGCCTTCTGTGTGGCTTTCCTTTTCTTCTGACATTTGGAGCCTCTTCTGACTATAGGTTCATAATAGTATGACCCATACTGAGCTGGATGTGTCAGCTTTGGAGGTCCATACTGATCTGCCAATTTTAATTTCTTTGGTTCCCCCTTGACTGTGCTTTGGGGTTTCTTGGCACCGATCTTCTTGTCGAATGCCGACGTGTGGGATGAGGTGCTTTCATCTTCTCGTTTGTTCTTTGCTAGGGGGTTCAGTATATTTGCGTTCATAGTCTCCCCTCGAACAAATCTATCGGCAAAGCCATACTTCGAGTGTACTTGGGGCAGATGTGGAAACTCCCTGGCTGAATCCAAGTCCTTCCTTGCAGTGCTTTGACTTATTGCATGCTAGCATAGCCTCTAATTTCTTTTCAGCACCCATGTACCTCTCGGTCATCAAGCTCCTCCGGACATCATCACTCTTCTTCAGTGTGTCGTGCTCGGTCTGAAGTCCTGACATTTCTTGCTTCAGCAGACTTAGTTCAGTATCTTTCTAAGTCAAGTCATTGGTCAAAACTGAAATCCGATCTTCTTGATGCTGAGACTTGGCCATCAGAGAGTTTATTTCCTCCCTGAGTCTCAACACAAGTCCTTCGGTCTCGAGTAGCGGCGACTCTCCCGAGAAAGTCTCCGATTTTCTACTTTCGGGGTATCCAACTCCCGAAGAGTCTTGCTTGAGCTGCAGACTCATCCGAATTTGTTCGTCGAGCGGTTCTTCGTATGCGGTTGCGACGTCCAAATTCTCATCTCGCACCTAAAAATAGTGTCGTGTGTGCGGTGTGAAGAGAAGTTAAGTGGTTCATGAGAATTTACCTCATCCTCTTCGCTCGCCATCATGCACTTTTCACCGATTCTTCGGCTTCAAGCTCTAAGGCCATGAAAGCTGCTTCATCGTCCGATGAATCCATAAAAGAGTCGACCTCTTCTGAGTCATCTGAGATTTCACCAGCTATGTAGGATTGTCTTTTCTGGGCGAATTTCTCTCTCCTTGCCTTACGTGTTGCGCGTTCAAAGACTACTCGAGCTCGGGACAATCATACCGATAATGTCCCGGCTTCTTGCGGTTGTAACAAGCGATGACTCTTTCTTCTTTGCTTTCGCTATTCTTTGATGGTTCCGAGTCATCTTTCTTTACGCATTCGGAAGATTGTGAGTCGGGAGTGTGTTTCGACATATAATTTGACTTACCTTTCGTTTCCCGATAGGCTTTAGTCACTTTTCTGCGTCGCTCCTTCTCCTTCCGATACTTTACAACGAGCGGCGCATACTTCGAGCGAGACTTCCTTCTTGTAGATCATTGAGTGAAGGTTCGGTCTTACTCGTCGTTTTGCTCGTTGCTTTGGAGATGCTTTGGCTTGACCGATGCTTTGAAAGCATGGTCGATTTTTGTGTCGGCTTCGCCTCTCTGCTTTCTTTGAGGTCTCGTCGAACTCAAACTCCTCTCGCTCGTAGTTACGAAAAGATATGGTCGGGAGACACATCATCTAAGTCGAATGTCGCAATAGAGTGGCAAAAGGTGTCCAGTGGTCCGTCCGGCGGTGCCCTCGGAATCTTCGATTCATCTCTCGATTCTTCGAATGTCTTTCCCGGCCCATTGATAGAGTTCATCGATTGGTAAATCGACGTTCGTAACTTCGATTTTGTCACCAGGCATGAGAGACAAGCTCTCCAGCTTTTGGAGTTCCAGTGCTAATTTGTTGGCTTTAATCTTCTGAGTCCCTCGACTCAGTAGCGCAAGAGCATCCCAGAGTTCTTTAGCAGTCTTGCATTCCTGAACCCTGCCAAGATAAGAATCACTAAGAGTGGTCAGTATGGCGTTTCTGGCAACACGGTCTAAGTTGTGAAGCTTCTTCTCCTCAGGAGTGAAGAGACTTCTATCTTTGGGAATCTTCTTCCCGGTTACCATTCCTCCTCCTTGAGCTTGGTCCTGAGTTACGACACTATCAATCATAGGAACGATAGGTCCATCTTCAAGCACTTCAGTCATACTGTCATGGAGGGATGTCAGATGTGCTTCCATTCTGACTCGCCATACTCCATAATTCTCCACCGAGAACATGGGTACCATCCTTATACCTGACATATCAGCCATGAAGAATATAGATATGAATGTAGAGTGATATGCAGTGAAAACGTTTTCCCTCGGATCCGTTCGAATAGACCAGTCTCAAAGATAACAAGAGTCAAAGAACTCCTGCTCTGATACCAATTGTTGGTCCCGAGTGTACGGTCAGGTGTAGAGGGGGGGGGGTGAATACACCTGATTCGATTTCTCAATTTTGAACTTGAACAGTCCTATTCAGGATGGTGTCATGCCAAATAGCTTATTCGCGCAGACTGCATAACCGTTTCGAATCGAGTAAAAGGCTAAAAGAGTACTGACTCAGCTGAGATCTGCTAACTGACTAGGTTAGAATTCAGTATCGTTCAGTGAGAGTTCAGTGTGCGGAATTGTGTAGGCCCAAATCAATTTTTGTGAGAAAACGTTTTAAGTCTCAGTTCAGTAGATTTAGAAGTTCAGTATGCTGAGACAGTTGATTGATTTAAATATGATGTTCAGTATGAATAGTAAAATCAATGCAACAGCTTAAGAAAGCAAGAAGAAACACAAGTATTTTTAAAGTGGTTCGGATATCGCTCAAATCCTACGTCCCATCGTCCCGAATGATCGGGAGGCTATTTATTATCCTGAGTTAGTCTCAGTCAGCTTGCACACTGGGCAAAGCCGCGTCTTGGTTTTTATACTGATCCAAGTCTCAGTTTACAACACTATCAAACTTAAAGTGTTTGACAAACTTCTCCAACAGTGAAGGAGTCCTTATACAATAAGGATTGGATTCAAATGTGAACTCCTTCGTCTAAGCTATGGATATAACAAGTGAGCTTAGGGTTAGAGGGATAAGGAACGAGAATGTAGCTATCTAGAGCGACGAACAGCTGAGGATTTAGCTATAGGTTCGTGTCAATCGCTTGGATGCTAGAAGCTTATGTCGGTTCAGCTTGGTTCCTTTTGAGCTGGATGTAGTCTTTCGCCGGAGATAACTCGGTTGTTTCTTGCGGAGGACTTAGTCGTTAATTTCGCTCGTTTGAATGCTTTCTCGTGTTCTAGGCGCGCATTCTCTTTTAAATCTTGAATGATCCCTCTATTTATAGAGCAGAGATTGAAATAGATCCGTTGGAGACGATCTTCTTCTCTCTCTCTCTCTCTTTGGTAGCAAACGGCTCTTTTGGTGTAGGTAACAGTGTACTTTCCCACCTTTTTAGGTAAAAGGTTGACTGCAGCTTTAGCAGGTGAGAAGACACATGTATGTTTGTCATTCGTTGAGGTGAATGAAGTGGTTGAGACAAAGACAAACTTCGAGACAGCATCAAGCCGACTTCTCTCTTCCTCGTACATGACAATGCTGATTCTCTTTCAAAAGATTCTCGACACCCCGAAGACTATCTCGCCGTTGCTTGAGTCCGACCTTGTATTCGATAGATAGGCTGCCGAGATAAGTCTATCGAAGATCAGCTCCGAGTTCGATGAACTACTCTCGCCGAGTTCGGTTCAACCGACTCTCTCGCATATCTTGCTCTCGCTGAGTCCAATATCACCGAGTCTTTCGATATCTTGCTCCTGCTGAGTCCAGTATCACTGAGTCTTCTGTACTGGTGCTGAGGCAAATAAGCTACTGAGCGCCTTGACCAAAGCAGAGTGTCTACTGAGTCTGAAACCTCAGAGACAAATACAAATACAGAGGAATGGTTCACCAATCAGATAGGGTTTTGGGATCTTCAAATCTTCTCAACAGTTCAGAGCACGAGGCTACTGAGCATGATTTAGTATGGAAGATAAGAGTCATTTCCCACAAGTATGGTCATGCTGAGGACTGAATCATCACCCAACAAGAGCATTGACAAGAAGGTTTAGAAAAAGAAAGAGTCTGAGAACCCCAAGGTCGCCAGACAGATTTAGATCACGAAACCACCGACTAACACTTAAGGACCCAAACTGAACCAAAAGGGTACCTAAAACTATTTCTATTTTGCAGGTGCATAAGGGCCCTTGGATCGTGGACATCGGCTGCTCGAGACACATGACTTATCAAAAGAATCTGCTGACCAACTACGTACAAGAAGAAGGTCCCAGAATTGAGTTCAGTGACAACTCAAAAGGCTACACAAGGGGATATAGAACACTGAGCATTGGGACTGCTTTAGTTCCAAGAGTAACATATGTTGAAGGACTTCAACATAATCTCCTTTCTATCAGTCAATTATGTGATAACCTTAACAAAGTTACATTTGACGCTGGTTTCTGTGATGTTCTTGATAAATCTATAGGGAAAACAGTGTTATTAGGTTCGTAGAGGAAGAATATCTACGCTGCAAACTAAAACACCACCAAACCTGAAGCTTGCTTGCTTGCCCAGACGAAATCAAGTGATAAAATAGGATGGTTGTGGCATAAAAGGTTAAGTCACCTGAACTTCAATGCAATGAAAAAGCTGGCAAGGGACTCAAAAGTCAGAGGAGTTCCCAACGAAGCATTCAGTAAGGACAGAAATTGTGAAGCATGCTTGAACGGAAAGCAAACAAAGAAAAGCAATCCCCCAATTCCGTCACCTTACACTGCTGTGATTACAAGACGCAAGAAGTATGTTGTTGTCGTTATTGACGATTATTCAAGATATACGTGGGTCATCTTCATAGCCAACAAATCCGATGTCAAGACTGAGTTGCCAATAGTGCTGAAGAAACTAAGTGTGGAAAAAGACATCAATATTCAGAGAATACGCTCGGATCGAGGAACTAAATTTCTCAACTCAATCATTAAGGAGTAATGCGATAGAGAGGGGATTCAGCACGAGACTTTAGCAGTTCGTACACCCCAATAGAACGGTCTTGTTGAGTGAAAGAACTGAACTTTAAAAGAAGCAGCAGGAACGCTCCTAGCAGACTCCGGATTACCCTCAAAGTTCTGGGCAGATGCTACTGATACTGCCTGTTACATTCAAAATCGCTGACAAAACTACACATGAAGACACCATATGTACTATGGAAAGGGAGAATTCCTTCTATATTCATTTCGATATCTTTGGTTGTTCTTGGTTTATCCATAATAATGGAAATGATCAGATAAAGGTCTTTGATAGCAAATTTGATCAAGGAGCATTCTTAGGATACTCCCGAGTGAGTAAAGCCTTCAGGGTCTTTACGTGGAAGAAAGCCCTCATGTTATTTTTGATGAGTTTGTTACTAAGAACAGGAAAACGGATGAGACAAATTATGAAGATATCGGTAGCAAGCAACAGGATCTCAAGTTAAATGATAAACCTGAGAAGATCCAGCATTGCTGGGATGATGAGTCAGATGAAGAAGAAACCCAGACCCATCCTGCAGGCAATGTAGCTGACCTAGTTGATTCTACTGAACAAAATCAACATCAGGTAACAACGGTCGATGAGGAAGCCTTCGTGGTAAATGAGACCTCTACTAAGAATAACAACTCAGGGGGAACAAATAATGTTCCATAGCGAAATGCCCCTGAACCTGGGAACTCAGTAGATCCTAACCTTCTTACTGAATAGCTTCAGTCGCAGAATAGCACTACTAAAATGCCTAACACTCCTTTGATTGTATATAAGTAATATCAATAGAAGAAACCAAGCTCAGATGATCATGGCTAGATGCTCACTCGTCTGACCTCATTATTGGAGATCCATCAGCAAATGTAAAGATAAGATCCACACTTTCTCAGTGAGAAAGTGCTTTATACTCTTGTTTCTTGTGTACTGAAGAACCTTAGACGATAGAGGACACACTTAATGATGCTGATTGGATCATAGCAATGCAACAGTAGCTGAACCAGTTCGTCAGGATCGAGGTTTGGGAACCTATTGACAGACCTAGACATCAACACGTGATAGGTACAAAGTGAGTCTTCAAGAACAATCGTGATGAAAAAAAGTCGTAGTAAGAAACAAAGCTCGACTTGTTGCCAAGGGATACTGTCAATCAGAGGGAATAGATTTTGAAGAAACTTTCTCTCCAGTCGCCAGATTGGAAGCATTCTTCTATTCCTAGCCTACGCAATGCTTCAAGGATTTAAAGTATATCAAATGGATGTAAAGTCAGCGTTTCTGAACGGCGTACTGAAGGAAGAGGTCTATGCGTAATAACCACCCCGCTTTCAGCAGGGATATCAAGTTTATAGACTCAGAAAGGCTCTGTATAAGTTAAAACAACCACCCATGGCTTCGTACGATACCCTATCAGACTTTCTACTTTAGAAAGGTTTTCAGAAGGGGACAGTAGATCGCACTCTGTTCAGCAATAAGTCAATCAAGCAATATGTCAATTATGGCGGAGATGAACTACTTCCTTGGTTTTCAAGTAAAACAATCAAATGAGGGAATACTCATCAATCAAGCCAAGTACACTCGAGACCTCCTGAAGAGATTTGGCTGTGAATCAAGCAAGCCAGTCAAGATCCCCATGAATACAAACTTTAAAATCAATCTTGATAAAGTAGGTGCTTCTGTTAACTCAACTGACTATAGAGCTATTATTGGTTCTTTATTATATTTAACAGCAAGCAGACCTGACATAACTTATATTGTAGGTGTATGCGCAAGATTTCAGGGGAATCCTAAGTGAAGTCTTCTAGACTCAGCGAAGAAGATTCTGCGATACCTGAAGGGAACATCTGACGCTGGGTTATGGTATCTTGCTGATGATAATCTTTTTTTAACTGGATAATTTGATGCTAATTATGCAGGATGCAGGGTAGATCGAAAGTCAACTTCAAGAACTTGTCAAATCCTAGGAAGTAAGCTTATATCATGGTTCTCCAAGAAACAACATTCAGTGGCGACGTCCACTACTGAAGCTGAGTATATGGCTGACGGAAGTTGCTGTGCCCAAATCCTTTGGCTTCGACAACAATTGCATGACTATGGTATCATTCAAGATGAAGTGCCCATCTACAGTGACTCCACCAGTGCCATTGCAATAAATCAGAACCCAGTTCTTCATACGAAGTGCAAGCACGTGGACATCTGACACCACTTCATCCGAGACCATGTCGAGCAGAAGGATACCAGGATGGAGAATATCCATATTGAGAGACAAAGAGCAGACATACTGACCAAGCCGCTGACTGAGAACAGGTTCAGAGAACTCTCAGTTGAGCTAGGTCTTCTGGATCCTACTGGCCTGAGTCAATACAGATATTCAGTACGACAAGTCAGTAAGTCAAACTCAATACTTGATTCAGTAGGGTGAATCATACAAAATTCAGTAAGGGGGAACGTGAGACAAATACTAAATCATTAGTATCACGTTGATCCTCCTGATTTACAATTGGTAAAAAACTGAACAAGGCTTAGTTGAAAAGGTTTGAGAATTATATGCAGTATTTTACTTAGGGACATGCTTGCATTTATTAGATCAGTAGCATACATTCAGTGGCATTAAACGCATTTATTTCTCGCCATAAATTCTTAAGGGTACATTCAGTAAAACTGTTTTCATTTAAAGTACGATATCCTAAGAACTGATTGTAGCGCTTTTAATGCATGTCATCTCACCTTACTCCAACTATGCAAATCTTATGTAGGTCGAGATTATCGGCAGTATAGTAATCATTCATTTTATAATATTAAATCCTAACCGTCTGAGAACAAGCGATAATGAATCTCAACCCTTACATCTGAAAAACTCTTGGTATTCAAATCAATATATAATCGTTCGCTTATCTCATAACCTTTATCTTCGCCATTACTGAATCTTAAGGAGGTTTCACCTCAGTCATGGGAGGAGAGCCACGTCGACATCAACATCCTCGAAGGGTTAAAGTCAGTATTCAACCTTCCTGACCATGGCGTATCTCCCATTTGGATACAAGGAAGCTGAGCTCAACGCTTATATCAGGCGATTCTGCGGGAGGGACGATATTTCCTTCCAAGCTGCATTTCCGAAGAGTCAGCTCCTGCCAGAATTCAGAAGCTTGGCGTACATTGTTATCCATATCCTCACTAGCGCGGCTGGTTCATTCGACCAGATATCCAAACCTAGACTCCAGATGATGATGGCTATCATGGACGGAGCTAAGGTTAACTGGGCTCAGTTCTTTCTATCTGAACTGAAGGTCTAGTCGCAGAAGTTTGTTGTCGGAGACACAGGAGAGAGAAGATTAATTAGTGTGGGCAAACTTCTGTATGAGAATAAGGTTTCGGCGTTGATAGAAGCATCAGTATCCTCGCATGCGTTATTGGACGGCATGAAGTACTTCGACTAGAAATAGATCAAGTTAAGGTCGAAAACCGCTGCTGAGCAGTCCATCGGTCATGGAGCTCCACTGAAGAGGCCTTAGACTGAACAGCCCCCACGTACCGAACAGCCGAAGCGAAAGAAGCTGACAAATCCAGGAGTTTCCAAGGTAGTTCTCCGCCTCCCCCAATGGTGGAAACCTTATTTGATTTGGACATGGGCATTGAGGGTGCCACTCTCAAAGATAAAGTCCAACAAGTTTGTACTGAAGAAACTCAACTGGAGTACGAAGCTGAACCAACGACTGAAGTTTCTTCAGAGCTACCAACCAGAGTTCACCTGACCAAACTTAGGGTTGAATCTGAAGTCGCTGAACAGATCCCTGAAATTGCTAACTATCAGAATCTGGTGGCTATAGCTATCAGGGCAATGACTCAGATACTGTTGAGATTTCTAAACTGGGATATTCTCGCTGACATGATTCAGCAATATTTTGTATCCACACTACTGGTAGAGGAGCAACAACTGTAGTCTAAGATAGGGTTTGGAGAACCCTCAGACATTGCATCCTTCGAAGACTTGCAGTCAGCAATGCTATATCTTCTGGAGCTGAAGTCTTCCTCCTCTCCCGCCAGAGATCCTTCGCCAACTGATCACCAAACTGAAGGTGATGATTCAACATCCAAGGATGCAGAGCAGGGAAACTCTGCTGAGGGCAAGACTCCCAGTGAGAAGGGCGACTCACCACCACCACCTCCAGCACTAGATGCTGCCCCTGTTGTGTCTTCCTCAAGACAGCAACAACTCGCCGCCTTAGAGCACATGATCGGTATATCCTCATATCTGATGAAACTTATAGGTACCGTATCCTCGAGGACAGTCAACCGACCTATCAGGAAGCAAGGAGACAAAAATCCTCTCCTGGTTAAGGATGTGTACTTGAAATGGTCACAATACACAAAAGCTCAGACTGAGTTCATTGCTCTCCCCCTTCCCTCTATCCAAGAAATGACTAAGGGAAAAGCCTCGACTGAAAGCCCTGCAGAGCCTTAGCAGATAACAGAGCAGTTGACAGTGCAAGTTATTGGAACAGGAGAAGGATCCTCAGCCCAAGCACACATTGATGAAGTAGCTGACTTCGTCGAGGGAATAGAGGACATCGAGCCTCCGCCGCCGAAGAGGCCATACAACTAGATTGCTACTGAAAGCACTCCCGTCCATCGCCTAAGTTCAACTCCAAGAAGGAACAAGAGGCGCATGACGAACGAGTAGCTCAGCAGCTGCAGGCTCACCTTGATCATGAAGCTAGACTCGAAGAAGAGACCAAGTTGAAGAAAAAGCCAAAAGTCCCAGTACCTAGGTCATCAAGGATTCAGTCTCTATGACTAAGAAGTTAGAAGCAGAAGCCAGCACCTCCCAAAAAGACTAACCAGAAGCAGAAACCAACTAAAAAATTAGCTTTTGAGTCTACTGAGGACTCCGACACAGACAACCTACCACTTTCTGAAAGGCTGAAGAAGAAGACTCCCAAGATTATAGCAAAATAAATTGCGGAGGAGAAAGCCTTGTGGGATGCAGTGGAGATAGGCCTCGACTTCTGAGCCAGAGACAGGCTTACAACTGAAGCCAGAGAAAGACTTAGAAAAGCTAAACTGGCAGAGCATATTCCACGAACTGAAAAAGCAGCCAGGGAAGCAGTTCCTGTCAAGAGCACAGAGATCCTAAGGACTTCAAAGTTCTACAGACGCGGTGGGCAGAAGCCACATCTTAGGAAAACTCCATTCCGCCGTGTAGACAAGTGGATCCCATGGAACCTGAATGAGGAATGGGAAGGTCTGAAAGAAGATTTCATCAAGGCGTACTATGTATGGAAATGCTACGCAAGCGAAGTTCCGGCGGTCAAATTGTTCGATCAATTCCTATACAACCACGACCTGAACTTTAGAGCTCAGATTTAAGTTGCTCCTTTACAAGGAGAAACTGCCTTTTACTGCACCTGCATATCGTCAGTTGACCCCTCCCAGGCCTATTCAAGGAGCCATCTGCACTAAGGAGATAGAATATGAGGTGGAGATAGCCATGAATCGACTCGATCTTTCCTTCGACTCGCACCCAGATCTTCCAGATATCAAGTGACTGAGAGAAGCTATCTACAGATCATATGGGCTTGATCCTCCAGAGGCGAAATCAGCTGACTTCAAATCCTAGATTCAGAAGTTCACATCTCAGATGAAGCCGACTTAGCCATTCTTTGTGTCTTTGCCTCTCTTCCTCCTTTCTCTCTTAGTGATTTTACTGATTATACTATACACATTCTACATCTATAAAATCAGTATTTAACTTTGGCCAGAAAACCACTCATTGTCTTATGGCTGTGTTATTTATTTTAACACTGACTGATCACTGAAGTGATCAACACACACTCACTGTTCTGATTTCTTCCGATGTGCCTATCTTTAGTAAACTATTAACCTGTGCTTTCATCATTCAGTTATTATTAATGAGTTGTTTTTGGATTAGTAGCTTAGTACTTAGTGGTTTTGGCATCATCAATTAGAGGGAAATTGTAGGGATATGAGTCAGTGGTCTAGTAGATCATTGCTAAGGGTCTACATAGAACTTGACTCAGTAGATGTGTATTGATATGAGTCAGTAGTTTATGTAATCTTTAAGGACGCCTTTGTAATATTTGTTTTGGGGGAAATTGTAGTAATACTAAATTGTATTGCTATAGAATTGAAGATCGCAAAATTCCGTCGTGACCTCCTCTGTGTTTGAACCGTTTTGATACAATAGGCTAGACTTGTTTTGATCGTTTATATTATTTTAGTCTAAGTCCTATAAGGGGTATATTTTTGGAATGAACATCAGCAAAGAAGTTAAAGTTCTAGAACCCCAAGTCATCGGTTCAGTAGAGCTCAGTAGTCTTCAGAGTCAGAAGCTGACAGCACTAAGTAGAAGATTCTCATCAGCAGACGTTTTAAGAAGACTCAGTATAATCCCTGATCTACTGATTGAGTCAAGAGCTCCGTTGATCGTCTTCGAGTCAGAATCTGACTACACTCAGTAAAAGATCTTTTATCAGCCGACTCATATGAAGACTCAGTACAATTAACATTGATCTACTGATAGGCTGCACTCAATTGCAGGCCATACGAGGAAAATCGACTGCCCAATCTTTATCAGCCGAATGTCAGCAGAGAACATTCAGTATACGAGGTTCAAAGAGTCAACTCAGGAAGAAGATTGATGTCTGACAAGTCTCACCTACCGCAAACCTCGAACAATGAGAAGCAAGCTGAGCTTACCTATTCTGACACAAAAGCTGCTCTCATGCACAGAACGCCAACCACTCTCCGCTCAGTGAGGACGTCAATGCGCTCTGTTAGAGTTTTTTTATATTGTGACCATTTCAGGTGCACATCCTTAACAAGGAGACGATTTTTGTCTCCTTGCTTCCTGATAGCTCGGTTGACAGTCCTCGAAGAAATGTTACCGATAGGTTTGATTTGATATGAAGATGTACCGATCATGTGCTCAGAGGGGGCGAGTTGTTGTTGTCTTGAGGAAGACGCAACAGGGGTAGCACTAGACGCAGGAGGTGGTGGTGGTGAATCGCCCTTTTCGCTGGGAGTCTTGTCCTCAACAGAGTCTCCCTACTCTACATCATTGGTTACTGAATAATCACCTTCACCTGGGTGGTCAGACGGCGAAGGGTCTCTGGCATGAGAGGAGGAAGACTTCAGCTCTAAGAGATATAGCATAGATGATCTCAAGTATTGGAAGGATGCAATGTATGAGGGTTCTACAAACACTATCTTAGACTGCAGTTGTTGCTCCTCAGCCAGTAGTGAAGATACAGAATACTACTAAATCAAGTCAGTGAGAATATCCAAGTTTAGGAATCTCAGCAGCATCTGAGTCCATGCCCTGACACCTATATCCACCAGATCCTAATAGTTGGCAATTTCATGGATCTGTTCAGCGACTTCAGATTTAGCCCTAAGTCTGGTCAGCTGAAGTGTGGTTGGTAGCTCTGAACAAACCTCAGTAGTTGGTTTAGCTTCGTAGTCCAGCTGAGTTTCTTCAGTACTTACTCTTTGGACTTTATCTTTTCGAGTGGCACCCTCAATGCCTGTGTCCAAGTCAAGTAAGGTTTCCACCTGTGGGGAAGGCGGAGAAATTAGAAGCTCCTGGCTTATTCAGCCTCTTCCGCTTTGGATGTTCGGTACGTGGAGGCAGTTCAGTAAAAGGCCTCTTCAGTGCAGCCCCACGACCGATGGACTTTTTTGCAGCAGTTTTTGACCTGAACTTGATCAGTTTCTTGTCGAAGTATTTCATGTCGCCGAATGATGCATGCGAGGATACTGATGCTTCTATCAGCGTTGAAATCTTAGTCTCGTACAGAAGTTTGCCGACACTAATTACTCCTCTCTCTCCTATTCCATCAGCAACAAACTTTTGCGACTGAGCCTTCAGTTCTGAGAGAAAGAATTGAGCCCAGTTAACCTTAGCTCCGTCCATGATTGCTATCATCATCTAGAGTTTAGGTTTGGACAACTGGTTAAAGGAACCAGGTGCGTTAGTTAGGATATGGATAGCAACGTACGCCAGGCCTCTGAATTCTAGTAGAAGCTGACTCTTCGGAAATGCAGCTTTGAAGGATATGTCGTCCCTCCCACAGAATCGCCTTATATAAGTGTTGAGCTCTACGTCCTTGTATCCAATGGGGGACACGCCATAGTCGGGAAGGTTGAATATTGTCGTCAGCCCTTCGAGGATATTAATGTCGGCGTGGCTCTCCTCCCATGACTGAGGTGAAACCTCCTTCATGTATCTCATTGATGTATCCTCTGTGTCCGTTCCCTCCACCTGACGCATGTTGAAGAAAAATTCAACAACTTGTCTCGGAAGACAAGCATGAGGTTGCTTCGTCAGAAGCGTCTTCAAGCTAGATGCCTGGAGAGCGGAGTAAATCTCCTCCAGATATGGCAGTTCCGAGAGATGGAACTCCATGGTCGGTTCAAACTGGACCCTGCTCTGAATGATATCATCGATGTCCGCAGGCGTCCGAACGATGCCAGACAAGGTAACCTTTTTCACTACAATTTGCAAAAAGAATGTTAGCACTTGAAAGTAGAGTAAGTTAGTTTGTAGACTAGTGATGAAAAATTTACCTGATGTATGAGAGCTTGAGAGAAATAGAGATCACATGCCGTTGAAAGTGAAATATACAAAGCTCTCTAAACACGGTAGTGGCGACGATAAAGGTGAGAGATAAGAGAGCAATTATATAATAGATTTGAATACCAAGCGATTTTTCAGATCTAAGGATTAAGATTTAATCTCGCTTTTTCACGGACGGTTAGGATGTAATAATATAAAGGGAATGATTACTAAGCCGCCGATAATCTCGACCTACGTAAGATTTGTATAGTTGGAGTAAGGTAAGATGACCTGCATTAACTGTGCTACAGTCAGTTCTTAGGATATTGCGCTTTAAATGAAAAAGGATTTACTGAACGTATCCTTAAGAATTTATGGCAGGAAATAAATGTGTTTCATACCACTGAATGTATGCTACTGATCAAATAAATGCAAGCATGCCACTGAGTAAAATACTACATATAATACTCAAACCTTTTCAACTAGCCTTGTGGTCAGTTGTTACCAATTGCAAATCTGGAGGATCAACGTGATACTAATGATTTAGTATTTATCTCACGTTCCCCCTTACTGAGTACTGTATGATTCTCCCTACTGAATCAAGTACTGAGTTGGATTTACTGACTTGTCATACTGAATATCTTTACTGACTCGGGTCTGTAGGATCCAATAGACCTAGCTCAACTGAGAGTTCTCTGAACCTGTTCTCAGCCAACGACTTGGTCAGTATGTATGCCCTTTGTTTATCAGTATGGATTTTCTCCATCCTAATATCCTTCTTCTCAACGTGGTCTCGGATGAAGTGGTGTCGGATGTCCACGTGCATGTATCTCGTGTGAAGAACTAGGTTATGAGTTATTGCAATGGCACTGGTCAAGTCGCAATAGATGGGCACTTCATCTTTAATAATACTACAATCACGCAATTGTTGTCGAAGCCAAAGGATCTGGGCACAACAACTTCCAGCAACCATATATTCAGCTTTAGTAGTGGACGTCGCTATTGAATGTTATTTCTTCGAAAACCATGATATGAGCTTACAGCCTATGAACTGACATGTTCTTGAAGTCACTTTCGCTCTACCCTGCATCCTGCATAATCAGCGTCAGAATATCCAGTTAAAACAAGATTATCATCAGCAGGATACCATAACCTTACGTCAGGTGTTCCCTTCAGGTATCACAGAATCTTCTTCGTTGAGTCTATATGACTTCGCTTGGGATTCAACTGAAATCTTGCGCATCCACCTACAACATAAGTTATATTAGGTCTGCTTGCTGTTAAAAATAATAAAGAATCAATAACATCTCTATTTTCAGTTGAGTTAACATAAGATCCCTCTTTATCTAGATCGAATTTAAAGTTTGTGTTCTTGGGGATCTTGATTGGCTTGCTCGATTCACAACCAAATGTTTTCAGGAGGTCTCGGGTGTACTTGTCTTAACTGATGAATATTCCCTTATCTGATTATTTTACTTGAAAAACCAAGGAAGTAGTTCATCTCCCCCATCATTGACATCTTGAACTTCTCTTTCATCATCTTCTCTACTTGTTGACATATAGTCACGTTTCTGCAACCAAAGATGATGTCGTCCACGTAGATCTGCGCTAGTAGATTGTCATCTACTGACTTAATGTTGAACAGAGTGCGATCTACTGTTTCCTTCTGAAAACCTTTCTGAAGTAGAAAGTCTGACAGAGCATCGTACCAAGCCCTGGGTGAAGGAAATATGAGGGGAAGAATCGATTACCTTCCTCCTTCGTATGTTGATGCAGCTCTGATTGTTGCTCCTATTCAGATCTTCTGATCTGTGTCCCGTCCTTTTTCTCCCTCTGGGTGGTCAGAGAACTCAAGAAAATCAAGATTATCGTCTCTCTTCTCAAACGGCGTGCGTGTGAGTTTTGTAATTGTGTGTATCTGTTTATGAACAGAATACTAATATATATAGGCTTCAAAAGCCAATATAATAATAATATTTGGAGCTCATTAATTTAATTATATCCCTAATGGGATTCTACACAATTAGCCCATAATATAATTAAATAATGTATTGGGCTACTGCTGGAGCCTTTGTCTTGCCTTTAGCAGGCCTTTTCTTAAGCTTGTTAGCAGCTTCAGCTTCAGTGATTTCCCTTGCTAACTTCTCGTCAACAGCTATCTGAGCTTCCTCCTCCGGTGTAATATACGTCCTGGGTCCTTTCTTCTTGGAGGGAGGGGTAGGAAACTTCAGAACTTTCTTGCCTTTCCCGGCAACTGGAGGAGGTAGAGGAGCTTCTTCCTCTTCAGACTCCTCATCAGCGTACTCAGCAACCTCTTTGATAATGTCAGAGGGTGTTTGGGTTGCCTGAGTCGCTACTTCCTTGGGTCCTGAGCCGCTCAGGCCAGTCTCAGCAGACACTACATCGCATGCTGCTGAGACACCCTAGGCCTCGCCAGTCTGAGTGGGTCCAGTGGGGGCATATGTCTGAGTCTGAGTTACCCCTGCCACTGACCTTGCTCTCTTTGGTGCTTTCAGTACCAGTTCCTTGGCTTTTCCTTCTTTTCCTTCTCTTTCTCCTTTTCCTTCCCCCTTTTTGGCATCAGCAAATCGGCTCGGGGGGAACTGATACCTTTCTGTCTAGACTTTTGTAAGCTTCTATCAGATCGTCTAATATATTGTGCAGCTTAGTCAGCTTCTCGTGCAGCTCATTCCTCTCCTCAGTAAGATGAGCACTGTACTTCTTATAGGAGGCATCGGCTGCTGTCTGGAACTCTTTCAGCTGGTTTTCCACTCTCTCTTCAATCGCCTTCTGAATTGTTTGGAGTCTGAGGTCTGCGGCTTGAGAGATGGAGGAGACAGATTCAATATGCGCTGTTTATGCGGCCTTATAGTCTTTTAGCAGTTGAGATTGGCCAGCCTGAATCGTCTTCAGCTGTTCATCAAAGTCAGCCCTCTGGGTGGCTAGCGCTTTAGATAGGATGGTGGAGAAGTCAGGGGCGGGCGAATTCTGGATGGTTGTCCTTGGCCCCTGAATCTCGGCGCTGTGGGCCTCAGTGGTCTGCATCCACGTCTTGTGGACAGCGCGGGTGAGGAGTCGGTTCTGAGTACCTTGGCTCCTCAGTGCCCTGGCCACTGACTTTGATCGTCAGCTCTTCGGGCTGGGTGCTACTTCGAAAGCAGATTCTAGAAGAAGCTGAGAGGGTTCAGCTGCCTTCAAAGTACCAGCCACTGACTGCCCTGGACTAAGGATGCTGAGTGGCGGTTCAGCAGTGGATGTTGGAGCATCCTTGTCCAGTTGCGATCCTTCATCAGGCTTCTTAGGGCCTGAATCACGGGGTGGGTCCTGACCGTTGGGGTCAGACCCATCTGAGGGTGCTGATGCTGAGACTGGTTGTCTGTCATTCAGCATAGCAAGCATCGCAGCCCTTAGGTCTTCTAGAGTGCCAAGGTCAGATGGCTCTGAGTAGGCAATCTTCCCCCTAATTATCAGCTCCTCTTCATGAAGTTGTTCGCAGGAGTGGTGGATGATAAGGCGTTTCAGGTTGTGCCACTCCTGGAATCGAATCAGCATGTGGAGCCTAGCCTGCCTTGCTAATAAGACTAGATCGTTGTGGGCGGCTATCTCCGGGATCCATTCAGCTATCTCTCGGGAGGCTCGTGATTTAAGAGTTGAAACCTCCATCCCGATTGATTCTGATTCTGAGACTGTCTCCGAGTCTTCTACCTCTATCGGAGACGGCTGTTTCTCAGCAGATGGTATACTGCTGAGTAGTGGAACATCCAAGGGGCTTTCCAGAGTTTGTACTGATTCAGCACGGACCCCTTGGTCCACTATGTCATCGCGCTCAGTGGAGAGGGCCTTCTCCACTGACTGTGTTTTCTCGGATGACTCAGGTTCATCCCTCAGCTGCAGAGGAGGCTCAGCAACCACTGCCTCAGGCTCTGCCTCTGGCATGACCTCACTGACTTTCTTCAGCTTCTTGGTCAGTGTCTTATGAGTAGATTTGGGAGGGGAACTCTTCTTGGTTGGTGTGGAGGTCTTCTGAGTCCTGGTTTTAAGATCAGTGGGCCCTGCACCGATCTGCTGAAGGGCCGCTGCCCTGTTCTGGAATCAGACCTTCTTCGTGTTGAAATACTACTTGTCAGCGAAGGTAATCTTGTCCGATCCATAGAAATCTTCGATCATCACGGAAAGCTTCAGAGCATACAGTAGCTTTCCTTTGACGCTCAGCCGTCTGGATGTCTTATCGAACTTAGTTGACTGCATCATGAATTCTTTGAGGAAGAATTCTGTCCAGTTGATCTTAGCTCTGTCGTGTATGGCCATCATCAGCTGGATCTTGGGCCTAGATACTCGATCGAAGGAGCCGACCTGACTCGTCAAAAGCTGAGTCACTACGTAGGCCAAGGCTCTGTATTGTGGGAGCATTGCATTCTTAGGGAATGTGGCTCTGAAGGTTGTCGGCTTCCCACAGAATTTTGTCAGGTATTCATCCATAAGATCGTCCTTGTATGCTACTATGGTGAATCCTTCGTTGGGTAGATTAAAGCTTCTCTGGAGTGCTTCTCGGATCGACATCTGCTTGACCTCAATATCAGTAAGCGAGGGGTCGCCTACTGAATGAACAACAAAGTGGCATCGGATGTCTCCATCAACTGAGTCTGAATTCATGTAGAGCTCAGCAATCTGGCGCGGGAGGAAGAACGTCGGCTTCCTCGTCAGGAAACCTTCAAGCCCGGTCTCTCAGAGGGCGAAGAAGATCTCCTGCATGTAATTCAGGTCGCAAGCGTCGAACTCCATTACTGGTTCGCACCAGACCCGGTCCTTCTTGAGGATCTCTTGCATATCGGTCGGAGCATACACGACGTTTTCTGTCATATTCTATAATTTGCAAACACAGTATATATCAGTATCCAATAAAGTATAAGAAAAATAAACGTATAAGATACTGAATGATCATTGACATTTACCAAAGAATTTTCTGAGTTGTTTTAAAAGATAAGTTTTGTAATGGAGTAGGAGATATGTCAGAAAATCTAGGGTTCGAAGCATATTTGCAGAGTAGGAATGGCGGTTTTAAATATTTGAATGTATATATATATATATCTTAAGGAAGATAAACAGTTAAATATCTATGGTTTAGTTTGAATGTGCTTTTTGAGATGGACGGTCAGGATTAGATTTTATAAAATAAGCAATGATCATATTAGCCGCCTAAGTCAAAATACAGTTGTATATAGCCAAAGAAGTAACTTTATACGACATGCATTTAATGCATTATAGAGTTCAGCATGCTTTTACATAGAATGTCGTGTATTTAATGTAAACCGTTAATATTAAAGGACATTTTCTAAGGCATTGAATACGATGCTGAATCTGAGTCATAAATGCACAGAACTGTTCTATTGGCTACTGAGTAGAGATACGCAAACCTGTCAGCTGAACATCGTAGTCAGCTGATACCTCGTGTAGATGGTAGTTGAATTTCCACGTACTGATTTTACTCTGTACTGAGAGTGAACATTCCCCCTTACTAAATGCTCCTCTCCTGAATCCACTTACTGACTGGAATCAGTAGGGTCCAGCAGACCTAGCTCTACTGAAAGTTCTCTGAATCTGGCTTCAGCTAGAGGCTTGGTCAGTATATCAGCCCTTTGATCAGAGACTTTCTTCTGAAGAATGAAGTCCTGACATGATTCAAGCTTATGAATATTTGCTAGAGGAGAAAATTCAGTTGAGCAGGGAGTTCAGTAGAACAATTCAGGAGTTGGAATAGGTAAAAGCTGAAAATCAGAGACTTTCTTCTGATTGTCAAGTCTTTACTGATTCAGATAGTCTTGTTGTGAGACAAAAGGAAGATACTAAATCTCTCATCACCAAGTCTCAACATCAAGAAACTCATATATCATTCTTAACCAAGGACAATTCTGAGAAAGATGCTGAGATAGCTAAGCTCAGTCTGAAATTCGCAGAAGTTGAAAGAGATTATTAATCACTCAGGAAAAGTGATGAAGTATGGCGAGGACTGATGACAGAGCAGTACCTGGGAGTCAAGGAGAAGTTGGAGAGTATGCTTAGAGCACAGAGGCCAGTCTCCATTAAGGAAGGACTTGGCTACACACATGAAGCTTCAACCTCTACCTCAAAAGGCTCAGAAAAGCTGGCTGATCGGTTTGTCAGAGGGAAAGTTCGATCGGTTTGTCAGAGGGAAAGTTCAAACTGCTGAACTTGTCACCTCTCAGGCGAAAAACAAATTGAAGATGATTGCACCTCAGCCCAACAACACGAAAATGACCCATGGTTCGAGCCCCAAGACACCCAGATCCAACTCAGGGGGAACCAAAAAGATCAGATGGGCAGAGCAGTATGGTGAACCGGTGTACAAACATCCGGCACAATATGGTTCTCACTACTATGAGCCCAGGGTCAGGAGGAGCATGAAATATCAGAAGAAGAACATCCATGTTCAGTGGAGAAAAGCACTGACAAGAAGGTTCATAAAAAGAAAGAGTCTGAGACCCCCAAGGTCACCAGATAGATTTGAGTCGCGAAATCACCGACTAACACTTAAGGACCCAAACTGAACCAAAGGGTACCTAAAACTATTTATGTTTTACAGGTGCATAAGGACCCTTGGATCGTGAACAGGGGCTGCTCGAGACATATGACTTATCAGAATACCCTGCTGACCAACTATGTACAAGAAGAAGGTCCCATAATTGAGTTCGGTGACAACTCAAAAGGCTACACAAGGGGATATGGAACGCTGAACATTAAGACTGCTTCAGTTCCAAGAGTAACATATGTTGAAGGATTTCAACATAATCTCCTTTCTGTCAGTCAATTCTGTGATAACCTTAACAGAGTTACCTTTGACGCTGGTTTCTGTGATGTTCTTAATAAATCTAGAGGGAAAACAGTGTTATCAGTTTCGAGGAAGAAGAATATCTACGTTGCAAACTGGAACACCGCCAAACCTAAAGCTTGCTTGCTTTCCCATACGAAGTCAAGTGGTAAAACAGGATGGCTGTGGCATAAAAGGCTCAGTCACCATAATTTCAAGGCAATGAACAAGCTGGTAAGGGACTCAAAAGTCAGAGGACTGCCCAACAAAGTATTCAGTAACGACAAAAACTGTGAAGCATGCATAAAGGGAAAGCAGACAAAGAAAAGCAATCCACCAATTCCGTCACCTTCCACTAATGGAATCATTCAGCTGCTCCACATGGACCCTTTTAGGCAAGTCACTCCATTGACTATAAGAGTCAAGAAGTATGCCCTCGTCGTTATTGATGATTACTTAAGATATATGTGGGTCATCTTCATAGCAAACAAATATGATGTCAAGACCGAGTTGCTAATACTGCTGAAGAAACTCAGTGTGGAAAAAGACATCAATATTAAGAGAATACGCTAAGATCAAGGAACTGAATTTCTCAACTCAATCATTAAGGATTACTGCGATACAGAGGGGATTCAGCACGATACTTCAACAGCTCGCACACCACAACAGAACGACCTTGCTGAGCGAAAGAACAGAACATTAAAAGAAGCAGCAAGAACGCTCCTAGCAAACTCTGAATTACCCTTGAAGTTCTGGGCAGATGCTACTGACACCGCCTATTACACTCAGAATCGATCACTACTGACAAAGCTACACATAAAGACACCATATGAACTATGGAAAGGGATGATTCCTTCTATATCTCATTTCCATATCTTTGGTTGTCCTTGCTTTATCCATAATAAATGAAAGGATCCGTTAAAGGTCTTTGATAGCAAATCTGATCAAGGAGTGATCTTAGGATACTCCCGGGTAAATAAATCCTTCAGGGTCTTTAAGTACTGGACCCTTTGCATGAAGGAAAGCTCTCATGTTATTTTTTATGTGTTTATTACTAACGACAGGAAAACGGATGAGACAAATACTGAAGATGTCAGCACCAAGCTAAGGATCTTAAGTTATATGATAACCGGAGAAGATCTAACATTGTTGGGATGATGAATCAGATGAGGAAGAAACTCAGATCCATCCCGCAAGCGATGTAGCTGACCTGGTTGATTCTACTGAACAAAATCAACATCAGGTAACAATGGTCGATGAGGAACCCCCCCCCGCCCGTGGTAAATGAGACCTCTACTGGGAATAATAATTTAGGGGGAACGAATAATGTTCCAGAGCGAAATGCCCCTGAACCTGGGAACTCAGTAGATCCTAACCTTCTTACTGATTTGCTTCAGTCGCAGAACAATATAACTGAAAGGCCTAACACTCTTGCTGACTGTACAAAAGTAATTTCAGAAGAAGAGACCAAGTTCAGACGATCATGGCTAGATACTCACTATATTGATCTCATTATTGGAGATCCATCAGCAAATGTAAAGACAAGATCCAGACTTTTTCAAGGAGAAATTGCTTTATACTCCTGTTTCTTGTCTACTGAAGAACCTCAGTCGATGGAGGACACACTTAAAGATGCTGATTGGATCATAGCAATGCAAGAGGAGCTGAACCAGTTCGTCAAAACGAGGTTTGGGAGCTTGTTGACAAACTTGGACACCAACACGTGATAGGTACAAAGTGGGTCTTGAAGAACAAGCGTGATAAAAAGAACACCATAGTAAGAAACAAAGCTCAACTTGTTGCCAAGGGATAATGTCAAGCAGAGGGGATATATTTTTGGATGAAACATTCGCTCCAGTTGCCAGATTGGAAGCCATTTGTCTATTCCTAGCCCATGCATAACATCAAGGATTTAAAGTATATCAAATGGATGTAAAGTCAGCATTTCTGAACGGCATGCAGAAGGAAGAAGTCTACGTGGAACAACCGACCGGCTTTTAGTAGGGACATCAGGTTTAAAGACTCAGAAAGGCTCTGTATGGGTCAAAACAAGCACCCAGTGTTGGGATTTTGTATACTTGAAGTAAATTTTATGCTTGTATACAATGTGTTTTGTCCCTCCCACTATTTTATTCTCCTATCTGATAAATTTAGATATTTGCACATGTAATCCTTTATCTTGTACAAAAGTTCGATTTGTGTAGTGTGTCGGATATCACAAAAGACAATACAAATTGGTTGAACTGACAAGATATAAACAGTTATCACAGCTGAGACAAGTTAAGGATTTGTCTGTTTAAGCTGCAGTTTAGATAAGAAGTGGCTTGTCTTGTCTGCTTGTCTTTACAGGTACACTTAAGGTGGTGTATTGATGGATCACAGTGAGATGTGTTCTCCTAACTGACCTTAGTGGAGAACCAAAATCTCGGTGACTTAGCTGGTCTTAAGCTTGATAAGACTTCAGCTGAGTGCATTTGACTATCTATCACTTTGACCTACTATAGTGAACGTCATCGCGACCGAATCTAAGTATATCAATTAGTTGCCTAGTTATTTATTGTCTCTCAAAAATCATTATTAATAGATTAATGTATTTTACATTATTTAATAATGTTATTTATCAGAAATTAATTGGCTGGGCCAATTAATTGATAAATATTAGTAGCCCAATAGATTAATTACTTATTGTGTAGAAGCCCATTAGGGATATAATTAAATTAATGGGCTACAAATATTAATATTACATTGGCTTTTGAAGCCTATATATATTAGTATTCTGTTCATAAACAGATACACACAATTACAAAACTCACACGCACGCCGTTTGAGAAGAGAGACGATAATCTTGATTTTCTCGAGTTGTCTGACCACCCAGAGGGAGAAAAAGACCGGGACACAAATCAGAAGATCTGAACAGGCGCTACAATCAGAGCTGCAACAAAATACGAAGGAGGAAGGTAATCGATTATTCCCCTCATATTTCCTTCAATTGGTATCAAAGCCCGGTTTAGGATCTGATTGTTGATTTTAGGAGCATGTCTAGGGTTTATTTCTGTCGTTATCGGGTTATTTTTCGTGTTTCGGGCGGCCTGCGAGCCATTGTTTTGACCCCGTTGTAACGTTTTTCTCGTGAGAAAATCCACGAGTAGTTGATAGGACCTATTTGTTATGTATTCGTACTATTTTTGTACTGTATTTTGGTCTGGGAGGCACGAAAAATGAGACGAAGAGGAAACCCTAATTTTTACCGAAAACCTTAGTTTTCTATGGTTCATCCGGCGTCCGATTGACGATCGGCTTGAACCCCTGGTTAAAGGACTCCTTCACTGTTGGAGAGTTTTTCAAACACTTAGTTTGATACCTTGTAAACTGAGACTTGCTTAGTATAAATCTCAAGACCAGTGTTGTCCAGTGTACAAACCGACTGAGACTATCTCAGTATAATACATAGCCTCCTGATCTTTCGGGACAGTGGACGTAGGATTGTTGGATCCGAACCACTTTAAAAATCGTTGTGTTCTGTGTTCTTTATTTTACTGTTGCATTGATTTACTGTGCATACTGTAAATATTTTTAAAATCATTCAACTGAGTTTCAGAAAACTTAATCGACTGCACTAATCTACTGAAACTGTTTTATAAAAACGTTTTCCTAACTCAACAGAATTTGGGCCTACACATTTCCGCACTACTGAACTCTATCTGAACGATACTGAATTCTGACTCTAAGTCAGCTAGCAGGTCTCAGTAGAGTCAGTCACTCTGCCACGCGATTCAGAACAACTTATCTGGTCTGCTGAACTCGTTCAGTACGACATTCTCCTGAAAAGGACTGTTCGCATTTTATGTTGAGAAATCGGTTTTCAGGTGTATTCACCCCCCCCTACACCTGAACGTACTCTCGGGGTCAACATAGCCTCATTCTTTCTATCTCTTCAGGTGTTTTAGGGTACTGATTCTTTGATAGAAAAATGCCATGTCTGAAAGGTACTGAACCTCTCTTGGCATTTTTCATGCTAAAATGAGCAATAACAGTGTCAATGTAGGACGCTTGTGATAAGCTTAACATCCTTTTTCTGGCGATCTCGGATAACCTTGATCCCAAGGATAACACTTCAACATTGTTGCCAATGAGAAGGATGCAGGCCTATATTGCCGAAAGATGCAGGCCTCAGCTGCCCAACAAGTTGAACGGCAGACCAGAAGAGATAAATTTTCCCGAAAGATAACACTTCAACATCTATAAATTTTCATTCCATAATTATCAATTTTCGTTTATAAAAATTTTGCCATTTATAAACAAGTGGAATACTCCCTCCGTCCCACTCCAATTATCCAATTTCTTTTCGACACGAAAATTAAGAAAGTTGTTGTTTGTGAGTAAATGAGTGATAAAGTGTGGGGTCCACTAATTTTTTGAGTATCATTTTACTAAAAAAAGAAAAATGGACAATAGTAGTAGGACATCCCGAAAAGGAATACTGGAGAATTGGAGTGGGACGGAGGGAGTAATACTTAATAAAAAAAAATATACTTTGATTAATCATACGTTCAAATTAAAATATTATAAATTAACAATTCTACCTTCAAAATATAGTTTAAGTTACGATTTATTTGTTTCTAATAAAAAACATAAGTACTAGCAAATTAGTGATTTATTGTACGAATCTCAAACATCATTGTCTAGCAATGTGTACTCAACATATCTAGTATTCAACTAATATCTATTGCCTCTAGTTTTCGCGCTTCACCGAATTCTACATTTTTCCGTTGTGATTGAAGATGCACACTCGATCAACATAAAAGATCTGGAAAGCCAAAAATATGCACAAAATTGTTAGTATATTATGCATAACACAAGTCCACATAATGCATAAAGTATGATTATTAGTCTGTTTCTTCTAATCACATAACCAATACAATTTCATGCATATTACTACTCAAAATCAGGCATATGGTCTATTGTATTTATACATAGAGAAGCAATGCAACAACAATCACAATAAAACTCTATTTTCTCAACCAATAAAAGAGTACACGTTCATCAGGGGTGGGCGTGGGACGGGTACCCGCGCTGCGGGTACCCATTTGCGGATACCCGCGCCTGCGGGTAATTGATTTTAATACCCATTCCCGTTCCCACATAGAGCGGGTACCCGCATGCGGGTACCCGCGCGGATACGGTACGGGTACGGGTTTACCCGCAAATATTACCACCTATTTATAATATATTTAAATTCATAAATAAAAAAAATATCAATAAATAAAATTTTAAAAACATAAATTAAAATTAAAAAATACCAATATATTTAAACCACTAAATAGGACTATAGGTGTAGATAATCTGTTTTATAAACTATGTTCCAATGGTGTTTCACCATAAATTATAATTATAAAACCGACCATATGATTATCAACTATGAAACCATAGATTCTTATAATTAAAATTACCGTGAAAAACTGTTTAGTCACACTCTAGTGCTAGCACAAAACATGCAAACGGGTACCCGCGCCGTCCCGTGCCCACCTCTACGCAAGAGGACCTCATATAAAAAAAATTGTATATTAATGCGGGTACCCGTTCGGGAACGGGTATCTAAGAATAAAACTCGTTCTCGTTCCCGACCCGCTTGATTTTTTGCGGGTACCCGCGTAACGGGTACCCGTACCCATTTTTCCCGACCCGAACGGGAAATACCCGAACGGGACGGGTACGGGCGCGGGAACCCGAATTGTTTGCCCACCCCTACGTTCATGCATGTTTCCACTCACTTTCATGCATAACATCGAAGATATTGATGCATAAAAAGGTACGTAGCAATTATTACAACAACTCTATTTCACTTCATTAACCAAGCCAATTTCATGCATGTTGCAAATATGATTCATGCATACAGATTATTGTATTTATGCATAGAGCAGAAATGCAACAATCTCCACAATAAAACTCTGTCATTTTGAACCAATAAAACGCTACACTTTCATGCATATTACTAAACAAAGTCATGCATAATCTCCAACACATTTATGCATAGAAAAGGAAATGCACCAATAATCATTAAGACTCTGTTTCACAACATTAATCACGCCAGTTTCATGCATGTTGCATATATGATTCATACATACGAATTCTAGTTCGCGAGTTGGTTTCCCTATCAAAGCCTAGTTTGCGATTAGTTCGCGAATTAATCACCAAATTTTTCATACAGAAATTTGTAATTTTCATGAAATTTCGTGAAATTTCGCAAATTAAAGAAGAAAGCTCTACAAAATTGACGAAGAAAACTCTGCAATTTTTGTGAAGTTTGCGTGAAACCCTAGTTCGCGAAGAAATCCCCAAATTTCTGTCAATAACCCTAGGTTACAACACGTATAAACCTTTGATTTCATTGCAAATTGACTCCGATATTGAAGAAACGAACCTGAGAAATCTATGGAATTGAGATGGAACTGCACGAATTGGAGACAAATAGATGGAGGTTTTTGATTTTAAAGATAAATAGATAGATAGATAGATAGATAGAGAGAGAGAGAGAGAGAGAGAGAGAGAGAGAGAGAGAGAGAGAGAGAGAGAGAGAGAGAGAGAGAGAGAGAGAGAGAGAGAATGGAGTCCGGATCGTATGTGTTTCAAAATACGGAAGTAGATTTCAAATTAGTGTGTTGTTCTATTCCAATTTTACCCTTCCTTCCCCTTAAAAAAAATAAAATACTAGTAAATCTTGGCCCTTGATTTTGATGGGATCAATGATGGTGAATGGATTTCTTATCTCTTTTGAAGGGTGGTTCTCCCTAGAACCATGCCCCATATATATATATGGTTGGTTTTGTCTCTCTAAACGCCGCCATGACAGTAGATGTGTGCTAAAAAATTACTCCTTGTCAGCTGTAGAACCTCATCCTCTTACGATATCATGGAATTAGACTTCATCACAATCGAAATCCTCAGTCAATTGTAATCGAATCCCTTAATCGACTTCAATTTTTGCATCCTCCAAAATATAGACCTCTCCTCCGCCCACGAGCTCTTCACTGAAGACAAAATCCTAGATCAAAAAATCTAATTGAGTCCATTTCTACCGCCGCTGACAAGAAACAGGAAGATATAGCCTTTTTTTTGGCAAAGATTAAGAGAGATGATAAGAAAGAGATGAAGGGAGAGAGAGAGGGCATGGAAGAGGACGGAAAGTAGCTCTTCTACTTGAATTCCATTCCCACATGTGAACGGCCCCATACAAATTTTTATCATTGATTTTTTATAATGTAAGTTATGCTTCACAACAAAATTATTTATAATTATAAATACATTATTATCATAATTTTTTTTATTATACTTTAGATTTTCTAATTAAGGGATATAACGATTTCTACTTCGTCCACCGAACTCTATCTTTTCAAGATCTCTCCATATACATATTGGGTACGGTTCCTTTATGAACACCCCCTCATACTTGAATAATGAACAATGCAATTTTAATACAAAATGTAATTCACTTTATCATTTATGATACTGCACTTTCCGAAAAGATGAAAAGTGCAGCATTATCAACTAGTAAGTGTGTTGGTCCGGAGACGAGTGTCAGGTGTAGAGGGGGGGGGTGAATACACCCGAGTACAAGTTTCTTTTCTCAAACGCGAAGGACAGCTGAGCTGTGGGTTGCGACTGATGAACAGTGTCAAATAGTAACCTTCTGATCGCGGGTCAGAGTGACTCAACTACTGAATTTCTTCTACTGACTTTTGTCAGTATTGAAGCCTCAGGCGAAGAGTTAGGGCGGATAAGTGTAGGGTCGAATAGACTTCGTCTCGATTTGAAAACATGTTTTCGTAAACCAAACAATTTTGGCTAGTGCACTTTTAAATACGTTTTATGCAAAGTATGAGTTTGTAAAATAGTTGAGAACGATGCAATAAAATAGTAAATAACACAAGCGACTTTTAACGTGGTTCGGATGCGCAAGATCCTACGTCCATGGTCCTGCTGAACAGGAGGTCTTGTTGATTAATCTGAGCAAGCCTCAGCAAGGTATCTGTGCACTGGATAGATCCTTCTAAGTTTAGTCCTTAGCGACTTTACAAATCAAACCAAAGTTTGAAGGGGAGGGGATTTTCTCCAACTATAAAGGAGTTCTTACAATAAGAACAGTCACAAAAGGTGAACTCCTTCGAAGATTCTGAGCTATGGATATAACAGTGGAGCTTAGATAGAGAAGAGGGATCTAAAGAAACTCTAGAGAGAAGAACTAAAGATTTTCAACTATGCAAGTTCTTCGCTGGATCTTCTTGAATGCGCTAGAGAGTTTGAATGCTTGAGCGTGTAATCGCTTTGATATCCCATGCGTTGAGCTCGGAAAGGCTTCTCTATTTATAGTTGTGACCCAGCATTTGTCCGTTGGAGAAGACGATGCCACGTGTCACAAACGTCCAAGGAAAACGGACATAAGTTCAAAATAGTGTCGCAGAGTAGTTGGTCACTATGCATGAGAGCAGCTTTAGTTGGTTAGAGAGCACGTAAGGCTTAGACCGCTTCTCATTGGTCGAGGTTTGTGATAGGTTAGACTTGTCAGACATCCGTCTTCATCTGAGTTGACTCTCACTTATCCTCGTATGATCTTATGTTGACTTCGAATGTCATTAAAAGTCGGGTCATTTCCTGTCGGATACTGTAGATCTGGCTCGATCATACTGTCTTCTTCGTCTAAGTCGGATGATGACAGGTCTTCTGCTGAGTGCAGTCAGCTGATGACTCTAAAGGTACTGAGCTCTGTACTGTGTTCTTTACTGAAGGTCAGCTGATGAATAATCTTCTACTGATGGGGTCAGCTGGAGACCTGAGAACACGAGCTCTTACATACTGATGACGTGGGGTTCTGGAATTTAACTTCCTACTGAAGTTCAGACCAACAAATACCCCTTACAGGACTTAGACAAAAATAGATATCGAAAATAAGAACAGTCTAGCATATTACATCATCTAGTTCTAATGACAACACACTAAGGGTACAAGACAGGTTTTGAGATCTTCAATTCCATAGCAATAAATCACTATGATTTCCCCAATTACCGAAGTAAGCAAGTCCTAATACAAGAACTACTGGTGTTAATACAAAATACCCTCTAAGTGATGATCTAATCAATCACTGACTCATAACCCAACAATTTCCCCCTAATTGATGATGCCAAAACCACTAAGTACAAAACTACTGATCCAAAGGAATTCAATAAAGACCGAGCAGTGAAAACATGGTAATCTGCAGATAAAAGATAGGCATAGCAGAGAAAGATAGGTTATGTGTGTGTGTCAGATCACTTCAGTGATCAGTTGTGATAAATAGTAAAGACAACCATAAGACAATAAGTAGTTGTCTTGCCAAGCAAAGAACTGATGTATTATTTATGAGAAGTTAAGTTACAACAGTCTATGCTCTATACAATCAGAAGATAAGGAGCAGCTACTACTAACGTCTGTACTTCTTGATGTTGGCTTTGAATTCCGCGGACTTAGTAGGTGGAGGCTCCAACCCATAAGATTTGTAAATCCTTTCTCTGAGGGTTTGGATGGAAGCGAGATCATCTGGCTGCAAAGGACTCAGATCATTGTGGTGCGCAGCAGTCTCGACTTCATCCTCTATCTCCTTTGTACATATCACTCCTCGAGTCGTCATGGGAGGAATCAGCTGGAAGTACGCAGGAGCGGTGAAGGGCAGCTTCTCCTTGAATAATAGTAACTTGATCTTCGCCCTGAAGTTCGTGTTGTACTGATAGGTAAATTCATCGAACAGATCAGCCGGCGAAACATCAGCAGGATAGCACTGCCAGACATAATATGCCTTGATGAAATCTATCTTCAGCTCCTCCCATTCCTAGTTCAGATTCCAAGGAATCCATCTGTCTACGCGGCGGTGTGGAGTCTTCTTGAGATAAGCCTTTTGGGCACCTCGCCGGAAGAACTTAGATGTCCTCGGGATCTGCTTGCTCTTGTTGAGGATTGGCTCTCTGGCAATACGATCAGTGAGATCAATAATCTTGGCCAGATTCTCCATCCTCTTCTTCTCCCTTAAGGTTGCAGCTCTCTTATCTCTAGTCCTGAGATTTAACCCTTGCTGCGTAGCCTCCCAAGTTGCCTTATCTTCTGCCTCCTGCTCAGGTGTAAGTGTAGAGATCTTCTTCATCCTCTGTGCAAGCGGCAGGGTGTCAATCTCCGGGGGACGGAGCTAGTTTCAGCCTGTACTGAACTTTCCCCCTTGAGAGCTTCCCTCTCAGCTGACTGACCTACAACCTGAGGTCTTCCTTCCCTTTCTTCCCCCTTTTTGGCATCATCAACAGCCGAGGACAGAAGGGCCTTGATAGCTGCTACTTCCTTCTAAAGGTCTTAGGCGGCTATTTTAATGGAGGTGGTGGTGGTGTTGAAGTCCCCGACGGCATCGCAGTAGTGGACCCAGTCATCCTCCTGGTCCTTGCGGATTTAGCGGATCTGAGCCTCTGTCTCACTTCTCTGCTTCAGAAGCGATGCGTCGTGGGAGGCAGTCATTTCTTCCTGGATGAGCTTCCGGGCAGCCGCCTGAGTTTGTAAGGCGTTCTGCACACTAGAGGTGGCCATCCTGTTCCGCTCATCCATAGTATTTTGGACTGTGGCTCGGCACGCAGACAACTGTTAGCGAATATCTTCTGCTGGGCTTCGAGCAGTTGCTAGCATTGAGCAGCCAAGTCACCCTTCTGAGCTGCCAGCGCAGCCTCGACGATCTTCTGAATGTTTGGAGTAGGAGCGTCTAAGACCATCTTGACTGCGCTCGCAAGGTCATCAACCTTCTCCGTCTGCGCTTTTGTGTACTCAGCCCATTTGAGGTGGACATCCTTAGCCAGGAGACAATTCTTATCTCCTTGCTTTCTGATAGCGCGGTTGACGGACTTTGAGGACACGGAGCCTATGGGTTTGATCTGATAAGACGAGGTTCTGAGCATCTGCTCTAAGGCGGCGAGTTGTTACTTCCTGGAGGTTGAAGCAACTGGGGCGGCACCAGATTCAGGAGGTGGTGGTGGTGAGTCGCCTTTCTCGCTGGGAGTCTTTCCCTCAATAGAATCTCCCTATTCTGCATCCTTGGGCTACGCCTGATCATCATCACCATCACTGTGATGAGAAGGCGGCGATGGGCTCCTAGCTGTCTGCGGGGAGGACCTCAGCTCAAGAAGATACTACTGAGCGAAGGTCCTCGAACGAGGCGATGTCAGCGGGTTCCCCAAACCCAATTGCTGACTTTAGACTCTGCTCTTCGGCAAGTAGAGATAGTGCAGCGTGCTACTGGATGAGTTCTGCGAGGATGTCCCAATTAAGGAACCGCAGCAACATCTGAGTCCTTGCCCTGATCGCGATGTTGGCCAAGTCTTGATGCTGAGAGATCTTAAGAATATGCTCAGCGACTTCTCCTGTGGTACGGAGACGAGTCATCTGAACGGTCGACGACTATTCGGAGGAGATCTCAGCAGCCGTCTCGTCAGCTTCTTCCGACTGAGTCTCTTCCGTACTGACCCGCTGTACTTTATCTTTCAAGGTGGCACCTTCAATCCCGGTATCAGCGTCCAGTAGTTCCTCCTCCTGAGGGGGTGGAGGGGAAGTAGGCTTGACGGGAGCATTAGAAGCTCCAGCCTTGGAGAGCTTCTTCCGCTTCGGCTGATCGGCCCGTGGAGGCAAATCAGTGGATGATCTTTTTAGCTTAGTAACTCCACGTCCGATTAACTTTTCGGCCGCTGCACTAGTCTTGAACTTGATCAGCTTGCGGTCGAAGTATTTGGAATCAGCAAATGATGTATGATTTGTCACTGAATCCTCAATGAGTACAGAGACCTTCGTCCCGTACAACAGCTTACCCACACTGATCAGTCTTCTCTCTCCTGACTCAGTGGATGTGAACTTCTGCACCTGAGCCTTCAGCTCAGCCGTAAGAAACTTAGTCCAATTCACCTGGACTCCGTTAACTATGGCCATCATAATTTGGAGTCGAGGCTTGGATAGCTGATCGAACGAACCGGTGACGCTCGTCAGGATGTGGATGACGATGTAGGCGAGGCCCCTGTACTCCAGAAGGAGTTGGTTCTTCGGGACGGCAAATTTGAAGGAGATATCATCTCGTCCACATAAGCGATGGACGTAGTCGTTGAGCTCGGTCTCCTTGTAACCTACTGGAGAAATCTCGAAATCCGGTAGATCGAAAGCAGTCTTCAAAGCCTCCATCACGCTAATGTCGGCACTGCTAGCTTCCCACTTCTGGGGAGCGACTTCCCTCATGTAACCTATGATAATTACCTCCGCGTCCGTATCCTCCATCGAACGCATGTTGTAGAAGAATTCGGCCACCTGCCGGGCAGATATGCCTTGGGGTGCTTCGTTATAAGAAGCTTCAGGTTGAACGCTTCGAGAGCCGAGAAGATTGGCTCCAAGAAAGGAAGCTCCGCCTGATGAAAAACCATCGTGGGTTCGAAGAGAAACCTGGAGAGTATGATCTCTTCGATGTTGGAAGGGGTCGAAACGATCGCCATAGAATCAGAAATCTGCAAATCAAAAGTTAGCACTCGAAAGTAGAGTAAATTTGATATATTTTGCAGATAAATAGAAGGTTTACCATAATCAAAGAGCTTGGAGAATTAAAAGCAGACGAGAGAATGCAGTAATCGGAAAGCTTAGAGTTTATCAAATGGATGTGAAGTCTGCGTTCCTGAACGGCGTGCTGAAAGAAGAAGTCTATGTAGAATAGCCTCCCGGCTTTCAGCAGGGACATCAGGTCTACAGACTCAGAAAGGCTCTGTACGGGTTAAAACAAGCACCCAGGGCTTGGTACGATACCCTGTCTGAGTTTCTTCTTCAGAAAGGTTTTCAGAAAGGCACAGTAGACCGCACTTTATTCAGCATTCGACTGGAAGACGGTATCCTACTTCTGTAGATCTACGTAGATGATATAATCTTCGGATCGAAGAATGTCATCATGTGTCACCAGTTTGAGAAAATGATGAAGGATAAGTTCGAGATGTCAATGATGGGAGAGATGAACTATTTCCTCAGTTTTCAAGTCAAACAATCTGAGAAGGGAACGTTCATCAATCAAGGCAAATACACTCGAGACCTCATCAAGAAGTTCGGTTGCATATCCGGCAAACCAATCAAGATCCCGATGAACACGAACATGAAAATCGATCTTGATAAAGAGGGAGTATCAGTAAACCGTACTGAATTTCATGCTATTATTGGTTCATTATTATATTTAACAGCTACTCGACCTGACATAACTTATGTTGTAGGTGTCTGCGCTCGATTTCAGGCGAATCCTAAGCAGAGTCACATGGACTCAGCAAAGAAGATTCTCCGCTATCTCAGAGGAACACCTGACATGGGTTTATGGTATCCAGCTGATAATAATATTGAACTAACTGGTTATTCTGATGCTGACTATATAGGATGTAGAATTGACCGAAAGTTAACTTTTGGAACGTGTCGGTTCCTTGGCAGTAAGCTAATTTCATGGTTCTCAAAGAAACAGCATTCAGTAGCGACATCAACTACTAAAGCTGAATGTATGGCTGCCGGAAGTTGCTGCGCCCAAATCCTTTGGCTGAGACAGCAGCTACGCGACTATGATGTTATTCAGAATGAAGTGTCGATCTTCTGCGACAGCACTAGTGCAATTCCAATCACTCAGAACCCAGTACTTCATACGAGATGCAAGCACGTGGACATCAGACACCACTTCATTCGTGATCATGTCGAAAAGAAGGATATCAGGATGGAAAAGATCCATACTGACCACCAAAGGGCAAATATTCTGACCAAACCTCTAGCTAAAGCTAGATTCAGAGAACTTTCAGTAGAGCTAGCTCTGCTGGACCCTACTGACTCCAGTCAGTAAGTGGATTCAGGAGAGGAGCATTCAGCAAGGGGGGAATGTTCACTCTCGGTCCTGAGTAAATTCAGTACGTAAAGACTCAGCAACCATCTACATGAGTTATCAGCTGACTACGATGTTCAGCTGACAGGTTTGCGTATATCTACTCAGTAGCTAATGAAATATTATGATTCAGATTCAGCTTCGTATTCAATGTCTTAGAAAATGTCATTTAATATAACGGTTTACATTAAATACACGACATTCTATGTAAAGCATGCTGAACTCTACGGCGCATTAAATGCATGTCGTATCAAGTTACTTATTTGGCTATTTACAACTGTATTTTGACTTAGGCGGATAAATTGATCATTACCTATTTTATAACATTAAATCTTAGCCGTCCATCACAAAAAGCTATTTCAAACTGAACCGTGGATTATTAACTGTTCATCTTCTTTAACATATATAAACACGTTCAAAGTTAGAAACCGCCATTTTCACTCTGCAATCTTTACGAACCTTAGATTTTATGAGAATTTCTTCCGACTCCTTGCAAACTTATTTTCAAATCTCTCAGAAAACTTTTTGGAATTCGACGCCTACGAGTTCGACTACATGGAGGAGATTTTCGACGCTCTCAGAGCGACTGGTTTAGAGGGATTTCTGTCGAGGAAGCCGTCGTACTTCCTCCCTCGACAGATTGCTGAGTTGTATCTGAACTCAGAGTCAGCTGAAGGGGACATCAGATGCAAATTCATAACTCATACAGTTGCTGACCCTTCCCAAGCCTATTTCGAGATCAAGACAATGTCTGTGAAGGAAGCTCTTCAGCGCAGCTTCAAACTTCCCAAGGAGGGATTCAGTACAGTGGGCTACAAAGATGACCTGATGGATGAATATCTTGAGATCTTCTGCGGGAAGCCAACTTCTTTCAGAGCAGCATTCCCAAAGACGCTATGCTCCCAAAATTCAGAGCCCTCGCCTACATCGTCACCCAGGTTCTGACGAGTCAGGCCGGATCTTTTGATCAAGTATCTAGGCCAAAGATACAAATGATGATGGCCATATACGATCACACGAAGATCAACTGGACTGAGTTCTTCCTCTAAGAATTCATGACGCGATCTGCCAAATTCGACAAATTATCCCAACGCCTAGCGGTGAAGGGAAAATTACTATATGGACTAAAGTTGTCGGTCATGATAGAAGACTTCTGCGGATCGGACAATGTGGTGTATGCTGATAAGCAATATTTCAACCCGAAGAAAGTTCGATTCCAGAGTAGGGCAGCGGCCCTTCAGTAGATTGGGTCAAGGCCTACTGATCCCAAGACCGGAGCTCAGAAGACCTCCATTCCTACAAAGAAGAGGTCACCTCCCAAGTCTACTCCCAAGACGCCGACCAAGAGACTGAAGAAAGTCAGTGAGGTCGTAACAGAGGTTGTTGCTGAACCACCTCTGTAGCTGAGGGACGAGGCTGAGTCCTCAGAGAAAACTCAATCAGTGGAGAAGGTCGTCTCCACTGAACGAGATGAGACAGTGGACCAAGGGGTCGAAGCTGAACAGATTCCCACAACTGAGAGCCCCTTGGATATTCGTCCACTTAGCAGCATTCCGTCTGCTGAGAAGCAACAGTCTCCAATTGAAGTTGAGGATTCTGAGACTACTTCTGAGTCAGAATCGATCGGGATGGAGGCATCTTCTCTACAATCAAGAGCCTCCCGAGAGATTGCTGAACATATCCTAGAGATAGCCAGCCACACTGATCTTATCATACTGGCAAGGCAGGCTAGACTCCATACTTTGATCAGGTTCCAGGACTGGTCTACTCTGAACAAGCTAATCAAACACCACTCCTACGAACAGCTCCACGAGGAGGAGCTGATGATAAGGAACAAGATTGTCTACTCAGAGCCATCTGACATCTGTTCCTTAGATGACTCAGGCTGCCATGCTAGCCATGCTGAATGATCGCCAACCAACCTCAGCAACGGCACCCTCCAATGGGTCTGACCCCGATGGTCAAGACCCACCCAGTGATTCAGGCCCTGAGAAGCCAGATGAGGGAACTCAACTGGACAAGGATGCACCAACTTCTACAGCTGAACCTCCTCTCAGCATCCTTGGACCAGGTCGGGCCGGAGGTCGGGTACGTCGAAGTCGGCAGAACCCGGCTCGGCTTACGCTGAGTCTGCATTCGAGGTAGCGCCCAGCCCTAAAAGCCAACAATCGAAGTCAGTGGCCAGGGCCCCGAGGAGTCAAGGAACTCAGAACAGACTCCTCGCCCATGCCGTCCACAAGACATAGAGGCAGACTACTCAGGCTCAGAGTGCGGAGATCAAGGGGCTCAGAATGACTATTCGAAACACTCCTGCCCCCAACTTCTCAACCATATGGACTGAAGCACTCAGGCTCAGAGTGCGGGTACTGGGTTCCAAGTTGGTTCATGAGGCCCTAATTCGTTGGAAGAAATATGCCGCCAGAAGAGACATCTTGGGTACCCATCAATGAGATACGAGCTTAGTTTCCTTCGTTCCGCCTTAAGGACAAGGCGCGTTGAGGGGGGTTGGGGTGGGGTGGGGGTGGGGGTTGGTGGGGGGGGGGGGGGGGGGATTAATTTGAATAAGAATGTGGACAACGAGCAGCGAATGGAGGAGGAAGGTGGATCGATGCCATGGAAAGTTTTATGTTCGACGAAAGCGTGGAGGCGAGGAATAGGGACAGTCGAGCGGCAATTAATATTTATCCTTTATTTAATTTATTTTAATATCTCTCATTGTACATGTGTTTCGGATGTCGCATTTTATTTCCTTTGAAGACTGATATTTATTCTCTGTCTAGCTTTCCATTAGGGCATTGATGCTTTTGAATAGAAATTGGGCAAGGCGGCACCTTGAGTTCTTGGGGAAATTCTCACATCGAACCAAATT
Source organism: Lavandula angustifolia (assembly GCA_028984105.1). Taxonomy (NCBI): domain Eukaryota; kingdom Viridiplantae; phylum Streptophyta; class Magnoliopsida; order Lamiales; family Lamiaceae; genus Lavandula; species Lavandula angustifolia. Next base: position 17,001,994 of record CM054806.1, on the reverse strand, counting down.
CCATTAGTACCGAGGAAGAAGATGGTGTTCATGGTGTTGAGGAGGGAAGGGAACTCAGGCCGAGTGTACGGTGCTAAGCTTGCCAATTTCGAACGGTACACTATAGGACGAGCAGCAAGATGTAGACCTTACCTTCAAAAGGTAATGGCAGACATGGATAAAAATCCAAGCAATCGACCAGGGTATTCGATGGTTCATAGGAGACTTCTTTACAAGGGCGCGTGGTTTTACCTGCTTTTTTCAAAATGGATACCTCACCTTTTGCATGAGTTTAACTTTACTCCCACCGAAAGGGATGTCGGTATTGAGGATGTATCTTCAAGTAGAATTCAATATGTATTGAATGGGCATGTTTGTAGAGTTTGTGACGTTGTGGTGGCGAGTATAGTGTGCCAAAAATCAAAAGACGAAGCTCAATCTCTAGCCAGTTTAATGCAGTCACTTCATGTTCCTAAATTAGTTTCAGAGGATATTTCTACAGATTTCATAATGGGATTGTTGGTATCAATGGGTTTTTCTTGCATATTGGTTGTTGATTGATGTCCAAATACAGTCACTTCATTCTACTAAAGGCTCCGATCACGGCTCGTTATGCGGCAAGTTGCAACTCAAATTGTACTCCCTCCGTCTGGCTATAAGTGGCCACCGTTCCCGATTGGGATGTCCCACTAAAAGTGGTCACTTTCCAAATTTGGCAAATAATTATCATATCTTTCTTACTTAGAGTAGTTCAGTTCGCGTTCAATACTTCAATACATAGATATAGCGTGCAGGCGTACCTCGGAAGAGGCGTTCTGTGGCCGTCTTCCAAACGGCCCGCTTGCTTCACGACCGTAATCATTTTCTTTATCTTACTTTATCATCTTCTATATCCTATTCTCTCATTATCTCACTCTCTTCTCTCTCATACTTTATCATCCACCTCCCTCTCTCATACTTGATCATCTATTCTCTTAATTACTGCGCCGAAAAGAATGTGGCCACAAATAATGGGACGGAGTAGATAACATGGGTGCATGGGAATCCTCGGTCTATTATGATTGACCGCAATTGTTTGTTAGTACTTTTTTGGGGAGATTTGTTCAAAGCTCAAGGTACTAAGTTGAAGTTTAGCACGGGAGAGATGGACATACTGAAGTATTGAATAGTGTTGGAAACCTACTTACATTGTTTCTCTTTCCAGAAACCCAAAAAGTGGGTAGGATGTTATTGTGGGCGTTCTATTGGCACAATGCATCATACCAAGCGGCAGCTAAGGCAACGCCATTTAAGTGTATGGCAAACCTCCTCCGATCTTAACCTGCCATTTACCGGAGAAATGTAGGGTTGAAGCGCTTACTGAGGCACTGTAATCTTGCAGCAGCAACACTGGAACTTTTCTAGAGCTCAAACTCAAATGCAGGCGTATATGGTATGTGACCAAGTATATGGAATGCAGGCACTCTAATGGCTCGACAAGGATATTCTAAGCTTATGACCAAATTCTATGGTCCTTTTATTATCATTTGACAAATAGGGGTTGTCGTAAAAGATCAAAATCAATTAAATCAAAGCCATAGTATTTTGATTTCAAGATCTCGCTCCAAGAAAACCATGTAATTCAGACTATTACAACCATAAATCACTATGACATGAGATTAACCTCTTATATTTCTATCAGGATTACACAATCAAAAGTTAAAATTACAATGAGACAATCTATTACCATTTACCAGAATAAAAAATCACACTACAAACATCATGCCACAGTATTTTGTTTCCCTTTGCGTATTTTGTTTCCCTTTGCATGATAAAATAGTCTTCCACTTTGGTGACAATAAGGGTGCTCTCCTATCATGGGCAGATAGACCATATGAACTACTAAAAAAATAAATTGAAAAGCAACCTACAATTGCAATAACTGCTACTAAGTCAACTATTCTATTACTAACCGGTTAATTAAAATATAACTCACAAGGGCAGAAGTAAGCTAACCACACTCATATTAACATGCAAATTAGTCAATTATAAAACTTATGTTTTAACATGGTCAGTCAAAAATCAAAATAAAGCAGTAAAAGAATACTTACTTTAAAAGATAAGGTACAAATCAACTACTCTCCAAATCTCATGCCATTGGATGATTCTTTGTTCCATTCTGATAATTTAATCCTTTCTTACCAATTCCACATATATGAACGCGCATTTCACATATCCCAACAAGCTCAAAGATGCAAATATCTCCCATCTGGATATCGTTATCACGAACAAAAGCCATCCACCCTCCACAGAAAGTATGCAAAGTTTGGACCTTTAAAGTGGGGATAGAATTCACACTCCAGCATTTTCCATTTAAATTACGAAGAAGAATCTCAGTTTTGCTGTTTGGCAGGTGTTCCATAGAAAATCGATATGGTACTTTCTGTGTTATAGTAAGAAACTTCTCAGCAACTGATGATTAGTTTAACATGCAGGCTGCAGAAATACGAATCAAAATAACAAATGCAATATGCAGAAGGTAGAAGGTAGAAGGTAGAATAGCCATTGACTGCTCCACTAAGCACCACAGTCGAAATGACAAAACTACTTAGCAAATATACTATAAACCTAGATGTTATATTACCACCTCCAATAATAGCTCAACGAATAGTCCCCTTCAATTACAAATCAACCTCTTCTCATTAGGAGGGCTCATCTGTTCCTTAATTATTAGATGAAGTACAAAACAGTCAATCAAATAAGCATAAGGAAACTGTCATAGTTATTACCAGCAGATGGGCATAAGCTGAACGGGCTCCGAGACACTTTTCAAAGGTACTGAGCATGCAGTGTGTAAATTCATTTTGACCCATAATAACATAATATATACGTAAGGGTATGGATATGGTAGGAAGGGCTTATAGGAAGTAGGAAGTATGCATATTCCTTCTATTTTTTATGCATAATCCTTATTTTCTTTATGCATAAACTATGTAACTTTTACACTTTTGCCCTTATGCATAAAACATATAAGGAATTTGCATAACAGATATTCCAGAGCATATACAATCCAAACTCTCCAATGATAAAATGAAATTGCTTCTTATTTCCTATTCTAAGGAGCCTTCCTATATAATCCATTCCCATATAATATATACATAGAAAGATAGATACATTCACATGGTATCAGCTTAATTTTTTTCAGTGTTCCAATTTCATGCATAAATTTGGTACCTCAACACGCAATTCCATTTGAGTTGAAGGAATATCACTAAAATACCAATTGAATTACATATTGTCTCAAAAATTAATGCAATACCATTAATGTATCGCTAAAAAAAAAGAGACAAAAATTAAACTAGGGCAACAACCATAGTTTTTAAACAGTTGAGAGAGTGTGACGGCAGATGGAGGCAGGCGATAAGAGTGGTGATGGCAAGATGGTAGGTCCCACGATAGAGAGCTTATTCTCTTTTCTTTGAAATTAACCTAATAATGTTGATTTTGTATAGGGTTTAGGCCAATCTTCGTACAATCCATTAGTTAATTTATTCCTTAAATTGTTGCCCAAGTTATTCAAAACCCTAGGGCAGTCACACCCCATAGCACGCCTCAGTGCCTCACCAAGCCGAGGCGTACACGGCACAAACCAAACTCAAAGCACCACCTTTGAGACGCTTTCCCGACGCCTCAAGGCGTAAACTCCAACCGATTTTAGTGTCAGTTACTACCAAGGTTTTTTATTTTCTATGCTAGCACAAAAAGATCATCTTTTCAAGTTGACACACGAACACAAACAAAATATTGTGATTAGTGAAAATGAACATGTAATTGAATCAAATAAAAAGGAGTAAAATGAAAACAATAACTGCTCACCAGAGTGTACGAACCGCTGATGTTGAACTTTTTCATAACTCTAACAAAATGAGGATAGCTTGAAACAAAATGTTGGGCAGCCATTTTTTCTTCAGGAACAGACTTCATTGACATACAACCTTTAAAAGAACCTTAGTGACGGAATGTAATATTTTAGAAACTGGAAGATACAATAAAACTTTAAGCACACAAAGTGGAAGATTATCACCTGATTCCGAGATGCAATTGTTTGATAGAGTGCATAGAGCAGATCCTTTATTAATATGAGCAGTTTCACATTTTTTCTTTGATTTACGTCTTGACATTTTATTTGATGTTGACGAGCAACCATTATTTCTCTCTCTAAGATCTGCATCACCATGATGATGACCATCCATTCCTTCCTTTCCTACTCTAAGAATTCTCACCTGCAGCTCAAACTTGTGCAGAAGTTCAAAGATGCAAATGTCCCCCACATCAATATTATTATCACGTACAAAACTCAGCCATCCTCCACAAAAAGTATGTGATGTTTGGACTCTTGTAGTGGGAATGGAATTCACTGTCCAACTCTCGCCTTTCAAATTACGAAGTACAATCTTTACTTTGCATTTTGGTAGGTATTCTGTTGCAAACTGATATGGGACATTCTGAAAATAAATCAAAATAATACAGAAAACAGTAATATCAATGACAAGAAAAGGAACAGCAAATGCTCAGAAGCACCGACATTTGGTCAGATACTGACTAAATTCGCATGCTCAATTATAACAAAATATATTCATTTTATTGCCTAGTATCACCATAAGAAAAGTTTCTAGTATAAATTGAGAACAGTAAAAGATAAGCACTCGCCAGAGTGTAAGAACCACTTATGTTGAACCTCTTCATGACTTTCAAAAAGCTGGGGAACGACGATGTGAATGATTGGGCAATCCTCTCTGCTTCTGATGCGGACAATAGCATGTCTAGCTTGGTATTTCTACTTCTCGCAGATGGATCTGCACATATTGCATAAAACTGAAAAAACTTCGAAAACAGAATGTTCTCCTACAAAGCCGAGAATTTTGTTAAACTTCTCACATAAATAAATTAATTTAAGTATAGCTTCATTTATACAAAATAATATCTAAAGCCCATGGTCTGCACCGTGTATCCCAATCTATTGTTTAAAATGAATAAATATTTATAGGCATGATTAACATAACCTTGTGGGTTACTGTGAAGATTAGAAAAAACTTCGGATATTAACAATATACTCGCACATTATCATAGCCTAATAAGTAATAGCTAGCAGAACTTTTAACCAATAGTACCTGCATAGTCACGGGGAACAGCTGCAAGAGGTAGAGCAATTGTGATAGCTTTCTCCACATTACTATTGCCATCAGCTTGTTGCATCCAATCTTCTGCACCAACCAAATTTCTACGACTTTCACTAGCAACATACATGCTGTCAGAGTGCAGTTGAGAGCATCTCATCTTTTTGGGAACGCCTTCAACTATGCTATCTAGAAGAGCTGATCTTTCCCTTTCTCTTTTTTTGACCACATTACTATCATATTTACTAACATCTTGGCTGCTTTGAGCAGTAAATGCAGCTTGCTTCTCGCACATACCCCGGTCAAAAATTTGCAATGTGAAATTCAAATCTCCGTCATGTCTAAAAACTAACGAATCACCATGTTCAAGAAAGTGATCTTTCACGAAATCAGCCCATCCATCATTGAGGAATAAACCATTTTCAGCCAGAATTAAATTGACAAACCAACTATTCCCACTAGGACCTACTAAAACTGCCGTCCCAGGTGTGGTTCCTTCCATATATTTTACGAAGTTACATGGTATGTTCTGAGCAGAAAAGAGGTAGCATGTTTGTAAGCAAGAGCTAAAGGAGGTGAGAACTGTAATAGAATTGCAGCCAAATAGGTTAAAATGTAATGAAAGATATCAACATACAAAGTGTAATGAGAACTATAAGCCTTGTCACTTTTCTCTAACTGTATACATATATAGCTTGCAAAGTATCACAAGCAATGTGCAGTTTTGCATGTCATTCAGCTCTTGTCATCCTTTAACACAGAAAAGAAAATTTGAAAATTCAACTCCCAAAACTATAATTTCAGTCATACATTTAGTTCTAAACCCATCGAGTGTAATCACCACATTACATCATACATACATTGTTAAAACCAAATAAACAGAACAAAGTAAGAATATAGGAAAGAATAGATGCACAATGCAAAGCACCCACAGCTCTTGAAATGGGTAAATTGAAGAAGAAACAATTACCAGTCTTTCAGAGAAAAAAGATGGGTCAAAACCCAGAAGAAAGTGAGGCCTCCTCGGATTCCACATCTCTATCTCTCTCGCTTGCCCAAGAAATTTGTGATTCTATAGCAACTCACATATTGTTTTGGTTTTCCGATTCAGAGTTGAGAAGATGTGAAGGAATCGAGAAAAGAGATAAATCCAGGTGAGTGAACGAATTGGTAGAAGGGTTTCAAGCGAACAGGAGAAAACACTTAATTTGATACTTTAGCATAAATTAATTAATAAATAAAATGCAAGCTGATGAAGTGATCGTTCGCCCGGGTTACCGGGTCACCATCAGCGACTACCCGCCTTCTCTTTATCATAAGATTAGGAATAAGCCTGACCAACTAAATACTCAACCAACTCAATTATTATAATATTTAATTAATTTTTCTCTGTTTTTTATATTTCATTTTACTTTTAACGCAATTATCTCTATTTTTTATTATTTATCTCTAACCACCCAATCATGCCCCACCAATTATATTTTTTATATATTTTAATTATTTTATATTTATATTATATATTAATAATTATTTAAATTTTAAAGACGTAAAAATTAACTGAAATTATGAAAAAAATTATAAAGCTCGAAAATCGTACAAACTAAAATATAGGGGACATAGGACAGTAATTGAAAGACGAAATTGAAACAACGTAAAACTAAAATTACAAACAACAAAGTAAAGAAAATTCAGTTATCATCGCCGAATTTTTGCCAAATATGCTCGATCAAGTTGTCTCGAAGATCTCTATGTGCTTCTCTATTCTCAAGTTGTGACTTGGTTGTCATATGACGCTAGGCTTGCAATCCTTTCTATAGAGTATGCAAAATGATTATTTTTCGCTCCATCACTCCGATTAACTTGATCTTGTATAAATTTTGTGGGATCTTAATAGTTTAAATAGGTGCTTCTTTCATCTTCCACGATCATATTATGTATGATGATGCAAGTTCTCATTATTTTTCCCACAACATCACGATCTCAAATAAGACATGGATGTTTGATAAAAGCGAAACGAGCTTGTATAACGCCAAATAACACTCCAGCACTGATAACACAATAGGAAACAACATACTTAAAATTACTACCCATCATTTTGATATTAATACTTAAATAATTAGGCCATTAGATGGTTCTTTAGTGCCTCTTTTGTTGGAGTTAATTCTCATTTCACCATCAATGTGTTTAGTATCACCACCTTCCCCTTCCGGTCCATTTCTTCTTTACGTGCCTCACGGTGATCAAGCTCCTTTTCACGCGTGATCCTAAGAGCACGAAGTTTAGTAGTGAAATCATCTGGGATTATAGAAGATGCAGCTGCAACTCCTTTTCCTTTCTTTTTAGCTGCAGCTTTAGCGGTGTCTCTCCCTGTAGGACGATATATTGATGCAGAAGCACCACTTGTAGGAGTTTCTGGAGTGTCATCTTCATTAGTCCTTGTTCTTTTGGAACTACCAAGACATTCATCAGTGTTGGTATCTGTTGGGTTATGAGTCAGTAGATGGTATTCAGCTGTTAGTGGTTAAAATAATATTGGGGGAAATCATAGTAGTACTATGGAATTGAAGATCCCAAAACCCAGCTGATATCAGTAGTGTAGTGTCTTGATAGGACTAGATGATGTATAGGCTAGACTATTTTTATTATCTATCTTTTTGTCTAAGTCCTGTACGGGGTAAATTGTTGGATTGATCTTCTGACGAAGTTACTTTCCAGAACCCCACGTCATCAGTGTAATTGCTTGCGTTCTTAAGTCATCACCGATCTTCGCCTCGGTAGAAGACATCTCATCGCCGACGTACATCGCCAGAAGAACTCTATGCAAGCTCAGTACCTTCGCAGTCATCAGCTGACCTTACTCTGGAGATATATCCTTGTCAGCCAACTCAGACGAAGAAGACAGAGACTACTTAAAGTCTACTGTATCCGATAGAAAACGACTCAGCTGCTAAAGTCATTTCGAAAGTCAGCAGAAGACATACGAGGATTAGAATAGTCAACTCTGACGGCTAACACATTCTCACCTACCACAAACCTCGACCAATGAGAAGCAACGTTTTATCTGCTCTGACCAACTAAAGCTGCTCTCATGTACAGTGTCCAACAACTCTGCTGCAACAATTCGAAAATATGGCCGTTTTCTTTGGAAGCTTGTGACACGTGGCATCGTCTTCTCCAACGGACATATGCCTGCTCACAATTATAAATAGAGAAGAAATTCGAGCTTCACGCACGGGATTCAAAAAGGAAAAAGCTCAAGCTCACGAACAACTTTAGCAAACTTAAAGATTATTCCAGCGAAGAACTTGCCTATATAGAATATCATTAGTTCTTCTCTCTAGAGTTCTTTAGATCCCTCTTCTCTAGCTAAGCTCATTGCCAAATTTATAGCTTAGAAACTGGAAGGAGTTCACTTTCTGTGAATTGTTCTTATTGTAAGAACTCCTTCCTAGTTGGAGATTATCCCCTCCCTTTCAAACTTTGGTTTGAATTGTAAAGTCGCTAAGGACTATAACTTAGAAGGGTCTGTCCAGTGCACAGATTCCTTGCAAAGACTTGCTCAGATAAATCAACAAGAACTCCTGTTCGGCAGGACCGTGGACGTAGGATCTTGCGTATCCGAACCACGTTAAAAATTGCTTGTGTTATTTACTGTTTTATTGCATTGCATACAAACTGAATAAAAATCATATCTTTGCATAAAACGTATTTTCAAAGCGCACTAGCCAAAAGAATTTAACTTGCGAAAACACGTTTTCAAACTGAGACGAATCTCCGGGCTCTACACACCGCACAACGTCTCCGACTCAGTTTCAAGTACTGACAAAAGTCAGTAGGAGAGCTCAATAGTTGGCACACTTCTGACCCGTGATCGAAGGTTACTATCTGGCACTGTTCATCAGTTGTAACCTACAGCTCAGCTGTCCTTCACGTTCTGAGAAAAAGAAACTGTGATCAGGTGTATTCACCCCCCCCTCTACATCTGACTATCGTCTCCGGACCAACAATTGGTATCAGAGCGCGTGTGTTCTTCTGAATCACCGGTTCTGAAATTCTGGTCTTCTCGAACAGATCCTGAAAACGTTTTTCACTGCACAAGCATCTCTTCATACATCCTTATACTCTTACCCATAATGTCTGATATGTCAGGTATTCGGATGGTACCGATGTTCTCAATAGAGAACTACACGGTATGGCGTGTGAGAATGGAGGCACACCTCACATCGCTGCATGACAGCATGACGGACGTCCTTGAGACAGGACCCATCATTCCTATGATTGATAGCGTACAATTTGCCGCTGTGGGAGGTGTAGGAGCGCAGACTGGCGCTAAGATCGCTAAAGAAAAATCAGCCTTCACACCAGAAGAGAAAAAGCTGCACAACCTCGACCGAGTTGCGCGTAATGCAATCCTGACTACGCTCAGTGATTCTCACCTCGGGAGGGTGCAAGACTGCAAGACGGCGAAAGAACTTTGGGATGCCCTGGTTGTACTGAGCCAAGGAACCCCGTAGATCAAAGAGAACAAGCTCGAATTAGAGCTACAAAAGTTCGACGCGTTTGCCATGGAGCCGAGTGAGACCATTGACGAGCTAAGCGTCAGATTCACAAACCAAGTCAATGTGATCAACGGGCTGGGGAGGATGTTCACAAACAAAGAGATGAACACCAAGATCTTAAGAGCTCTACCTCGATAGAAGTGGCTTCCATTTGCTACTGATTTACGTCGCTCTGATCTTAATGCTCTAACTCCAGATGTTATTTTTTCAGAATTAAAAATAGAGGAATTTGAGCACGACCTACCCCAAAGATGTTCCAAGTGCTCCAATGACACTCGAGATTGACCATGCTTTCAAAGCAACAATCAAAAACCGGAATCAAACCCATTTCTTCCAAAGAAGACAAGAGTGCAAAGCGAAAACAAAGTCCTCTCGAGACATCCGCTGCCGACCACCTGCCGCTTATGGCTCTCAAATATCAAAGAGAAAAGGAGAGAGTCGAAAGCTGAAGAAATACAACAGAGATTCTCCCTCAGGTAAGAAAGATTTTCTAAAAAGGGAAGAATCTAAACCTTCTACCGACTGCAGAACACGTAACTCGATGCGAGTCCATCCAAAGACTCACTGGAAAAAGCAAGCGAATCATCCGTCTCGTTACAACCGCAAGAAGGAGGGACACTATCAGTACGAATGTCCCGAACTCTCAGCTGCTCAAAGAGCAGAACGGCAGGCCAGACGCGAGAAATTTGCCCGTAGGAGGCATGCCTACATAGCCGGAGAGATATCCGATAACTCAATTGAGGAAGATACATTCATGTATTCTTCTGAAGACGAAGCTGCATTTGTTGCCGTTGAGATCGGAGAAACAAATCCTGAAGAAAATGCAGAATATTGTCTGATGGCCAGAGAAGAGGCTGAGGTGCATAAGGACCCTTAGATAGTGGACAGCGGCTGCTCGAGACACATAGCTTATCAAAAGAGCCTGTTGACCAACTACATACAGGAAGATGGTCCCAGAATTGAGTTTGGTGATAACTCTAAAGGCTATACAAGGGGATACGGAACACTGAATATTGGGACTGCCTCAGTTCCAAGAGTAACATATGTTGAAGGACTTCAACATAATCTCCTTTCGTCACGATTCCCGTGACAATCGAATAGAGTTATCTTTGACGCTGGTTTCTGTGATATTGTTGATAAATCTATAGGGAAAACAGTGTTATCAGGTTCGCGGAGGAAGAATATATACATTGCAAACTGGAAAACCGCAGAACTTGAGGCTTGCTTACTCGCACAGACTAAATCTAGTGACAAAGCAGGATGGCTGTGGCACAAGAGACTCAGCCACCTGAACTTCAAGACTATGAACAAGCTAGCCAAGAACTCTAAAGTCAGAGGACTACCCAACGAATCGTTTATCAAAGACAGAAATTGTGAAGCATGTTTGAAGGGAAAGCAGACAAAGAGTAGCAATCCACCTATTCCGTCACCTTCCACCGATGGAATCCTTCAACGCTACACATGGACTTATTCGGGCCAGTCTCTCCAGTGACTATAAGAGGCAAGAAGTATGCCCTCGTCGTTATTGACGACTACTCGAGATATACATGGGTCATCTTCATAGCCAACAAATCTGATGTCCAGACTGAGTTGCTCAAACTGCTGAAAATGCTCAGTGTGGAAAAGGACATCAAGATACCAAGAATTTGCTCCGAACAGAGGAACAGAATTTCTCAACTCGGTAGTTAAAGAGTACTGCGAAAAGGAGGGAATTAAGCACGAGACATCGCAGCTCGCACCCCTCGGCGAGAACGAACTTGCCGAACGCAAAAACAGAACACTTAAAGAAGCAGCAAGAACGCTCCTAGCAGACTTTGGACTACCCTCAAAGTTCTGGGCAGATGTTACTGACACCGCCTGCTACACTCAGAATCGCTCACTGCTTACACACCAACACATGAAGACACCATACGAATTATGGAAAGGGAGAATTCCTTCTATTTCTCATTTTCATATTTTTGGTTGTCCGTGCTTTATTCACAATAATGGGAAAGATCAGTTGAAGGTCTTTGATAGCAAATCTGATCAAGGAGTATTCTTGGGATACTCTCGGGTCAGTAAAGCCTTCAGAGTCTTTAACTATCGGACCCTTTGCGTGGAGGAAAGCCCTCATGTTGTTTTTGATGAGTTTGTTACTGAGAACAGGAAAACTACAAAGACAAATACTGAAGATGTCAGCAGCAAGCTACAGGATCTCGCACTAAACGACAAAGTTGAAAAGATCTAGCATTGTTGGGATGATGAGTCAGACGATGAAGAAATTCAGACTCAGCCTTGATTCTACTGAACGGAATCAACAACAAGTAACAACGGTCGATGAGGAAGCCCCAGTGGTAACTGAGACCTTTACTGAGAATATAAACTCAAGGGGAACAAATACTGTTCCTAAGCTAAATGCCCCTGAACCTGGAAACTCAGTAGATCCTAAGCTTCTTACTGAACTGCTGCAATCACAGAACAGTACAACTGAAATGCCTAACACACCTACTGACTGTGCAGAAGTAGTATCAGAAGAAGAAGCCAGACTCAGACGTTCATGGCTTGACGCTCACTCTTCAGATCTTATCATAGGAGATCCATTAGCAACCATAAGGACAAGATCTAAATTAAGTCAAGGAGAAAGCTCACTCTATTCTTGTTTCTTGTCCACAGAAGAACCTCAGTCAATAGAGGACGCACTCAATGATGCTGAATGGATCATCGCCATGCAAGAAGAGCTGAGCCAGTTCGTTAGAAACGAAGTTTGGGAGCTTGTTGACAAACCTAGACATCAGCACGTGATTGGTACTAAGTGGGTCTTCAAAAACAAGCGTGATGAAAACAACGTCATTGTCAGAAATAAAGCTCGACTAGTTGCCAAGGGATACTGTCAAGCAGAAGGAATCGACTTTGATGAAACATTCGCTCCAGTCGCCAGATTGGAAGCTATTCGTCTATTCCTAGCTTATGCAATGCATCAAGGATTCAAAGTATATTAAATGGATGTAAAGTCAACTTTTCTGAACGGCGTGTTGAAGGAAGAAGTCTACGTGGAACAACCGCCCGGCTTTCAGCAGGGACATCAGGTGTACAGACTTCGGAAAGCTCTGTATGGGTTAAAACAAGCACCCAGGGCTTGGTACGATACCCTGTCAGACTTTCTACTTAAGAAAGGTTTTCAGAAGGGGACAATAGATCGCACCCTGTTCAACATAAAGTCAGGAGATGACATCTTACTGGTGCAAATCTACGTGGACGACATCATTTTCGGTTGCAGAAACGTGACTATATGTCAACAATTCGAGAAAATGATGAAGGAGAAATTCGAGATGTCCATGATGGGAGAAATGAATTATTTCCTTGGATTCCAAGTAAAGCAATCACCTGAAGGAATTTTCATCAATCAAGCCAAGTACACTCGAGATCTCCTGAAAAGATTTGGCTGCGACTCGAGCAAGCCAATCAAAACCCCATGAATACGAATTTCAAAATCGATCTAGATAAAGAGGGAGCTTCTGTTAACTCTACTGATTATAGAGCTATTATTGGTTCTTTATTATACTTAACAGCTAGCCGACCTGATATAACTTATGTTGTAGGTGTATGTGCAAGATTTCAAGCGGATCCCAAGTGAAGTCATCTAGACTCAGCAAAGAAGATTCTGCGATATCTAAAAGGAACACCTGACCTAGGGTTATGGTATCCTGTTGATGATAATCTAATACTGACATGTTATTCTGATGCTGATTATGCAGGATGCAGGATAGATCGAAAGTCAACTTCTGGAACGTGTCAATTCCTAGGTAGCAAGCTAATATCTTGGTTTTCAAAGAAACAGCATTCAGTGGCAACGTCCACTACTGAAGCTGAGTACATGGCTGCTGGAAGTTGCTGTGCCCAGATCCTTTGGCTTCGACAACAACTGAGAGACTATGGTATAATTCAGGATGAAGTGCCCATCTAGTGTGACTCCACCAGTGCTATTGCTATAACTCAGAATCCAGTTCTCCATACGAGATGCAAGCACGTGGATATTCGACACCACTTCATCAGAGACCATGTCGATAAGAAGGATATCAGAATGGAGAAGATCCATACTGACAAGCAAAGGGCAGATATACTGACCAAACCACTAGCTGAGAACAGATTCAGAGAATTATCAGTTGAGCTAGGTCTACTGGAACCTACTGAGTAGAGTCAATAGAAGAAATCAGTATGACAGGTCAAAGACTCAGTACAATGATTCAGTCGGGAGAATCAAACTGTACACAGTAAGGGGGAACGTGGTCATCAGCACATCAATTGTCCTCCTGAGTCTAAACGGTAACCAACTGATCATAAAATCAGCTGAAGAGGTTTGCGTAGTATTATATACTTAAATTTATATCAGAAGCATGCTCGCATTTATTATCTCAGTCGCTTGCACTCAGTAGTTAATGAGCATTTATTTTCCGCCATTAATTCTTAAGGATAAGTCAGTAGGAAACCGTTCTCATTTAAAATGACTTAGTCTTTAATGTTGTCTGCAGCGCATTTAATGCATGTATTTTCACTTACCTTAACTGCGCATAATCCTACGTGGGTCTATGGTAGAGGCGGCTTATGCAATCATTCCTTTTATGACATCAAATCACAACCGTCATTAAAAATGAGAGATTGAACCCTGACCGTCCGGTCTTAACTGTTTGATTCACACAATCTATAAAATCTTTCATCTTCTACCTTCGCCTCACTTTCACTGTTTATCGTCCTTAGAGCTTAAAAATTTTCAGAATTTTCTTCTCTTCAAAATCTATTTTTTCATTGCAACTCAAGCTCTATCACTTACGGTAAACATCATCTACATTATAGTAAGAATGTTGTGTTTTGATTTCCATTTTTACAGTCGCTAACAGAATATTTGCAGATAAAGATGGCTATCCAAACACCCTCTAACATTGACGAGATAATAAAATCTCGAATCCAGTCCGAGCCAACCATGGTGCTTCACCAAGCTGAACTTCCGTATATGGAGCCCATATTCACGGCTCTCGAGACCTCTGGACTGGAGATTCTCGTCTCAAAGCAACCAAGATCTTACTTGCCCAGACAAGTCGTTGAAGTATATTACAACTGGAGGACAAACGAATCTACTGGAATGGAAGAATCCAGTTTTTCTTTCATGAAGGAAGTCGTCCCACAATCTTGGGATGCTAGTACTCACACCTTCGACATCAGAACCGCTGTAGAGCTGACGTTCGATCTTCCAGCGCGAGGAGTATCTCCTATTGGATATAAGGAGAAGGAAATCAACGCCTATGTTCAAAAATTCTGTGGCAGGAGCGACATAGTCTTCAAGACTGCTCTGCCTAAGAACCTACTTTTACCAGAATACCAAGGGCTCGCATACATTGTGTCTCACATCCTCACGAGCTCAGCCGGTTCTTATGATTAGCTTTCCAAGCCCCGCATTCAGCTGATGATGATTATAGATGATGGAGTTAGAGTGAATTGGACTGATTATTACGTAGTCGAACTCAAAGCTCAGGCTCAGAAGTTCGTAGCAACTCCCACTGGAGAGAGGAGACTTATCAGTGTGGGTAAGTTGCTTTATGGGACGAAGTTGTCAGTACTCATCGGAGAATCCGTATCGGATCGCTCAGCTTTTGCTGACGCCAGATTCTTCGACAGCAAGCTCGTGAAATTTAAGACAAGAGCCGCTGCTGAGAAATCAGTCGGGCGAGGGCCGCTCGAGCGAAAAGACTCAAAGCACCGACTTGCCCCCTCGTGCTGACCCTCCAAAGAGAAAGAGGCTAAATAAACCTGGACCGTCTGAGGTGCCAGCAAAACTTGCCTCCCCCCCCACCCCCCCGGAAGGAGCCACCCCTTGACGCGGACACAGGCATCGAAGGTGCCACGCTGAAAGATAAGGTTCAGCGAATCAGCTCCTTAGAGACTCAGTCGGACAATGTCGGACCGACTGAGGAAGTCTCCTCTGAGTGGACCACGATGCATTCCACCCGTCTCCGCGCTATAGGAGAAAACCATGCTCAGATTCCTGAAATCTCTGAGCATCCAGACTTGGTGGAAATTGCCATAAGGGCCAGGACACAGATGCTGTTGAGGTTCCTCAGCTGGGATATTCTTGAAGATCTAATCAGGACCCAGTCAGCTCTGTCCCTACTTGTCGAGGAGCAAGACTTACAGTCAGCCATAGGGTTCGGGGAACTAGCTAATCTTGCTTCCTTTGAGGATCTGCGGGCGGCATTACTTTACCTTCTAAGCCTGCGCTCCTCAGTACCAGGAAACACCCCGTCGCCTCCATCGCATCACGACGACGATAATGATGATAACAATGATGACGAATTGGATCAGGCGCAACCCAAGGAAGCAGATTTGGGAGGATCTGCAGAGGGTAACACTACTCGTGAACAGGGCCGATCACCACCACCCTCCACATCAGGTGATGCCCTAGTTGCCTCAAAGCCGAGTCGAGCGCAACAGATCGCGACATCTGAGCAGAGGCTCGGAACCAGGATTTATCAGAATTAAACCAATCGGTTCCGTGTCCTCTAAGTCGGTCAACAAAGCCATCAGGCGACAGGGAGATAAGAATCGACTCCTTGCAAAAGACGTGCATCTCAAATGGGCTCAGTACACCAAAGCCCAGACTGAGAGCGTCGACCGACTGGCAGCAGGGGTTGAGAAGGTCTCCGAAACTCCTACTCCATCAGTCAATATTTAGGAGATTGTCGAGGCCGCCCTTACAGCTCAGAAGGCGGACTTAGCCGCTCAGAGTCAGCAGCTCCTACTCTCTCAGCAGAAATTATTCTCTGAGCAGCTGACTCAGGGCCTTGCGGCAGTCCAAGCCACTATAGATGAAAGAAACAGAGTGGCCTCCTCGAGCCTTCAGAAAGCCATTCAACAACAGGCGGAGGCACTCAAAGAAATTCAGAAGGAGATGACAGAATCTCATGATCAGTCTCTGCTGAAACTCCGACAGGAGTCAGCCGCTCAACTCAGACTATTTAGAGATGATCAGGAGAAGCAATGGGGTCAATACTGCGATGCAGTAAAAGACTTCGAATCCACCGCCACCCTCATCAAGGATCTAATCTTTAATTTGGATAAGGAGGTAACTGCTATCCGCGCTCATCTCTCCCTGGCTGATGATGCCAAAAAGGGGGAAAAAGTTGAGGAAGAAGCCGAGGTACATGTACAGGCTGAGGCGGATCAGGCTGTGGTGGAGAATCAGGGGGAAGGAAATCAAGGGGAAGGTTCAACTATTCAGGCTGGAACCAGTTCTGAAGTACCCCCTCCCGAAAACGTCCAAGTCCCTGAAGTCCAAGTCCAACCTATCGGCGATCGAGCCAAGTAATGCTTCAACCGCTCAACTCATTGAAGACATTGCTCGGTTGTGGATGCTGAGGATGAGCCACTGCCACTGCAAAGGCCGGGGAAGGAGATCACTACTGAAGCTACTCCTCCATCTTCCCCGATGCCTAAATTCAAATCAAAAGCAGAGCAGGAGGCATATGATAAAGAAGTTGCTCAAAAGCTGCAAGATCAGCTGGATCAGGAGCATCGGATAGAAGAAGCGAAGAAGGCCAAGAAGCCTAAGAAAGTAATTGGCAAGATTGCCAAAGGAAAGGCTAAGAAGATACTGGATGATCAGAAGAAGAAGGCTCAGGAGGAGCTTGCCAAAGCGCCTCCTACTGCAGTCCAGCCCTTAGCTCAGAGTTATTATACTCCTACACTTACACCTGAACAAGAGGCCGAGGACAGAGCCACCTGGGAGGCCACACTGAAAGGACTTAGTC
Organism: Lavandula angustifolia; assembly: GCA_028984105.1. Taxonomy (NCBI): domain Eukaryota; kingdom Viridiplantae; phylum Streptophyta; class Magnoliopsida; order Lamiales; family Lamiaceae; genus Lavandula; species Lavandula angustifolia. The sequence goes on along the minus strand of CM054806.1, from coordinate 16,984,522 downwards.
TCCGAAGAAGAGATGCTAGATCAGCGGCTCTCAGAGAGAAAAAGAGACTGGAAGACCTGGCTAAGATTGTTGTTCTAACTGATAAGATAGCCAGAGAGCCTCTAGTTGATTGGAGGAAGCAGATTCTGAGGTCGTCAAGATATTACAGGAGAGGAGCGCCCAAAGCACCTTACATCAAGAAAACTATTACGCATGTAGACAAATGGGTTACCACTGAGCGGAATGAACAATGGGAGGAACTCAAGGAAGAATTCATCAAGGGCTACTATGTATGGGCGACAATGCACTCCACCCGTCTCTGAGCCACTGGAGAGGCCAGTGCTCAGATCCCCGAAATAGCTGAACATCGGGATCTGGTCGATATTGCGATAAGGGCCAGGACACAAATGCTGCTGAGATTCCTTAGGTGGGATATTCTTGAAGAACTTATCAAGACTCAGTCAGCCTTGTCCCTACTGACAGAAGAGCAGAGCTTGCAATCAGCTATAGGGTTTGGGGAACCAGCAGATCTAGCCTCCTTCGAGGATCTTCGCTCTGCTATGCTCTATCTGCTAAGCTTAAGATCCTCAGCTCCAGTCAACAGCCCTTCGCCTCCATCTCATCATGGTGATGACAACGACGATGACAATAATGATGATGACATGGATCAGGTGCCACCCAAGGATGCAGATTTGGGAGGATCTGTTGAGGGTAACACTCCTCGTGAACAGGGCAGATCACCACCACCCTTCACATCAGGTGATGCCCCAGTTGCCTCAAAGCCGAGTCGAGCGCAACAGATCACGACATCTGTGCAGAGGCTCGGAACCAGGAGTTATCAGAATTAAACCAATCGGTTCCGTGTCCTCTAAGTCGGTCAACAAAGCCATCAGGCGACAGGGAGATAAGAATCGACTCCTTGCAAAAGACGTTCATCTCAAATGGGCTCGACACCAAAGCCCGGGACCGAGAGCGTCGACCGACTGGCAGCAGGGGTTGAGAAGGTCTCCGAAACTCCTACTCCATCAGTCAATATTTAGGAGATTGTCGAGGCCGCCCTTACAGCTCAGAAGGCGGACTTAGCCGCTCAAAGTCAGCAGCTCCTACTCTCTCAGCAGAAGTCATTCTCTGAGCAGCTGACTCAGGGCCTTGCGGCAGTCCAAGCCACCATGGACGAAAGAAACAGAGTGGCCTCCTTGAGCTTTCAGAAAGCCATTCAACAACAGGCGGAGGCACTCAAAGAAATTCAGAAGAAGATGACAGAATCTCATGATCACTCTCTGCTAAAACTCAGACAGGTGTCCGCAGCCCAACTCAAACAATTTAGAGCTGATCAGGAGAAGGAATGGGAGCAATACTGCGATGCAGTCAAAGACTTCGAATCTACCGCCACCTTCATCAAGAATCTTTGCTTTAATTTGGATAAGGAGGTGACAGCCATCCGCGCTCGCCTCTCCCTGGTTGATGATGCCAAAAAGGGGGAAGAAGCCGTGATAGATGAACAGGCTGAGGCGGAACAGGCTGAAGTGGAGAAGAGCCCAGAAGTCCAAGCTATTAGTAAGGGGGAAGGAAATCAGGGGGAAGGTTCAGGAATTCAGGCTGGAACCAGTTCTGAAGTATCCCTTCCTGGAAATGTCCAAGTCCCAGAAGTCCAACCAGCTGTGACTGAGCCAGCAAATGTTTCAACTGCTCAGCACATTGAAGATATTGCTCAATTTCTCGATCAGAATGATGAGCCACTGCCACCACAAAGGCCGGGGAAGGAGATCACTACTGAAGTTACTCCTCCATCTTCCCCGATGCCTAAATTCAAATCCAAAGCAGAGCAGGAGGCATTTGATAAAGAAGTTGCCCAGAAGCTGCAAGATTAGCTGGATCATGAACAACAGATTGAAGAAGCTAAGAAGGCTAAGAAGCCTAGAAAAATAATTGGCAAGATTGCCAAAGAAAATGCTAAACTGATCCTTGATGAACAAAAGAAGAAAGCTCAAGAGGAGCTAGCCAAAGCGTCTTCTACTGAAGTCCTACCCTTAGCTCAGAGTTCTTATACTCCTAGTCTTACACCTGAGCAAGAGGCCGAGGACAGAACAACCTGGGAGGCCACGCTGAAGGGATTAAATCTCCGAAGAGGAGATGCTAGATCAGCGGGTCTCAGAGAGAAGAAAAGATTGGCTGACCTGGCTAAGATCATTCAACTGACAGATAAGATAGCCAGCGAGCCAGTAGTAGATTGGAAAAGGCAGATCCCAAGGTCTTACAGGAGAGGAGCACCCAGAGCACCTTATATCAAGAAAACTCCTATTCCTCATATAGACAGATGGGTGCCAGTAGAACTGAACGAGCAGTGGGAGGAACTCAAAGAGGAATTTATCAAGGGATACTATGTATAGGGCTTCTATCCATCTGGGATACCAGCTGATCAACTCTTTGAAGAATTTATTCATCAATATAATGCCCAGCTCAGAGATCAGCTCCTACAGATTATGGAAAGAGAGAAGATACCCCTCAGAGCTCCAACATTCAGACGTATCCCTCCTCCTAGGACTACTCGTGACGTGCTTTGCACGAAGGAGATAGAAGATGAGATCGAAGCAGCAGCTTATCATCATGATCTAAGTTCTGATATTCCTGCTGATCTCGAGGAAATCCAGACGTTGCGTGCAAGGATTTACAAATATTATGGCCTGGATCCTCCTACTGACAGGTCTGAAGACTTCAAGAAGAAGACCCAGAGATTCAGACGTTAGCAATAGTCTTCTCATCCCCTGTATAGAAGAATAGGAACCCTGTAATCTTCTTTATATATATCAGTTCCTTTTCTTCTGGCCAGACAATTACTCATTGTCTTAAGGCTTTTAGTTATGTTATGCTTATCACAACTGATCACTGAAGTGATTTGACCACACTCACACATAACCGTTTCTCTGATTTTGCCTATCTCTCAACTGCTGAACTCTTAAGGCTAACTGATTCAGTTTACTGAAGTCTACTTTGTCAGTAGTTTAGTATTCTTTCTTTATATTTTATAGAGGTTTTGGCATCATCAATTAGGGGGAAATTGTTGGGTTATGAGTCCGTAGATGGTATTCAGTTGTTAGTGGTTAAAATAATATTGGGGGAATCATAGTAGTACTATGGAATTGAAGATCCCAAAACCCAGCTGATATCAGTAGTGTACTATCTTGATAGGACTAGATGATGCATATGCTAGACTGTTTTTATGTATTTATTTTTTTGTCTAAGTCCTGTACGGGTTAAAATGTTGGACTTCTGTTGAAGTTACCTTCCAAAACCCCACGTCATCAGTGTAATTGCTTGCGTTCTTAAGTCATCAGCTGATCTTCGCCTCAGTAGAAGACACCTCATCAGCTGACAGACATCAGCAGAAGAACTCTATACAAGCTCAGTACCTTCGCAGTCATCAGCTGACCATACTCAAGAGAATATCTCTTGTCAGCCGACTCAGACGAAGAAGACAGAGACTGCCTAAAGTCTACTGTATTCGACAGAAAACGACTCAGCCGCTAAAGTCATTTCGAAAGTCAGCAGAAGACATACGAGGATTAGAGAGAGTCAACTCCGATGTCTGACACAATCTCACTTACCACAAACCTCGACCAATAAGAAGCCGACAACGCTTTATCTGCTCTGACCAACTAAAGTTGCTCTCATGTACAGTGTCCAACAACTCTGCTGCAACAATTCGAATTTATGGCCGTTTTCTTTGGAAGCTTGTGACACGTGGCATCGTCTTCTCCAACGGACATATGCCTGCTCACAACTATAAATAGAGAAGAAATCTGAGCTTCATGCACGGGATATCAAGGGAAAAACGCTCAAGCTTTCGAACAACTCTAGCACATTCAAGATCAATCCAGCGAAGAACTTGCCCAATAGAATATCATTAGTTCTTCTCTCTAGAGTTCTTTAGATCCCTTCTTCTCTAGCTAAGCTCATTGCAAAATTTATAGCTTAGAATCTCGAAGGAGTTCACTTTCTGTGAATTGTTCTTACTGTAAGAACTCCTTCCTAGTTGGAGATTATCCCCTCCCTTTCAAACCTCGGTTTGATTTGTAAAGTTGCTAAGGACTATGTTGGTCCAGAGACAAATATCAGGTGTAGAGGGGGGGGGGTGAATACACCTGAGTACCGTTTCTTTTTCTCGGTGAAGGTCAGCTGAAGCTGTTGGTTGCAACTGATGAACAGTGCCAAATAAACCTTCGATCACGGGACAGAGTGAATCAGCTACTGAGCTCTCCTACTGACTTTTGTCAGTACTTCGAAACTCAGTCGGAGACTATAAGTGTGCGGATAAGTGTGGGGCCCGGAGTTTGTCTCTTTTTGAAAACGTGTTTTCGCAGATTAAATTCTTTTGGCTGTGTGATTTTAGAAATACATTTTATGCAAACTTATGATTTTCGAAGGTTTGTATGCAATAAGACAGTAAAGAACACAAGCAGTTTAACGTGGTTCGGATACGCAAGATCCTACGTCCACGGTCCCGAACGAGCGAGGATAACTTGTTGATTAGTCTGAGCAAGTCTCAGCAAGGAAACTGTGCACATGACAGATCCTTCTAAGTTATAGTCCTTAGCGACTTTACAATTCAAACCTAAGTTTGAAAGGGAGCGAAAACAGTTCTCCAACTAATGAAGGAGTTCTTACAATAAAAACAGTTCACTAAAAATGAACTCCTTCGAATCTAAGCTATAAATCTGACAATGAGCTTAGGTAGAGAAGAAAGGGATCTAAAGACTCTAGAGAGAAGAACCACAAAAAATATTCTAGTAAATGCAGATTCTTCGCTGGATATTCTGATTGAGTTGCTAGAGTGTTTGAGAGTTTGAGCAATTTCCCTTTTTAATTTCGTGCTTCGCGCTCTCATGGAGCTTCGAAATCTTCTCTATTTATAGCTGTGAGCTATGGCATATGTCCGTTGGAGACGACGATGCCACGTGTCACAAGCTTCCAAAGAAAACGGCCATTAATTCGAACTTGTTGCAGCAGGGCAGTTAATTACTGTACATGAGAGTAGCTTTACTGTTTGGAGCAGGTAAGGCGTTGTCGGCTTCTCATTGGTCGAGGTTTGTGGTTGGTGAGAATGTTAGAGTTGACCGTTCAAACAACCTCGTATGATCTTTTGCTGAACTTTCGAAAAGACTTAAGTAACTGGGTCGCTTTCTGTCGGATACAGTAGACTGCAAGGTCTCTGTCTTCTTTGACTGAGTCGGCTGACAAGGAGTGTAACTTCTGAGTATGTCAGCTGGCGACTGCGAAGGTACTGGGCTTGCATGAGTTCTTATGCTGATGACTTATCAGCTGCTAGATTGGCTTCTACTGAGATTTATTCAGCTGATGACTGAAGAACGCAAGCGATTACACTGATGACGTGGGGTTTTGAAAAGTATCTTCGACAGAAGATCAGTTCAACAATTACCCCGTACAGGACTTAGACAAGAATATAAAAACGATTACAACAAGTCTAACCTATACATCAGCTAATCCTAACGATACACAGAACTACTGATATCAGCTCGGTTTTAGGATCTTCAATTCCATAGTACTACTATGATTTCCCCCAATTTTCTTTTAACCACGAACAGCTGAGTATCATCTAGTGACTCATATCCAACAGACTATAACTTAGAAGGGTCTGTCCAGTGCACAGATTCCTTCCTGAGACTTGCTCAGATAAATCAACAAGAACTCCTGTTCGGCAGGACCGTGAACGTAGGATCTTGCGTATCCGAACCACGTTAAAAATTACTTGTGTTATTTACTGTTTTATTGCATTGCATACAAACTGATTAAAAATCATACCTTTGCATAAAATGTATTCTCAAAGCGCACTAGCCAAAAATTACTTGATTTGTGAAAATCACGTTTTCAAATTGAGACGAATCTCCGGGCCCCACACTCTTATCCGCACAACGTCTCCGACTGAGTTTCAAGTACTGACAAAAGTCAGTAGGAGAGCTCAGTAGTTGGCACACTTCTGACCCGCGATCGAAGGTTACTATTTGACACTGTTCATCAGTTGCAACTTACAGCTCAGATGTCCTTCACGTTCTGAAAAAAAGAAACTGTGATCAGGTGTATTCACCCCCCCCCCCCTCTACACCTGAATATCGTCTCCGGACCAACACATTTTCAACCCTTAAAGAAGGAAGAAACGTTTTTTTTTACGGTGTTAATTTGGGAAGACGAGTTCCAGTTATAGCTGCTATGAAAGCTGCCAAAATTATTAAGTGAGGAGTAGTGCGTTTTTTGTAAGAGAGGTAAATTACGTCCACGTTTTATCGGACCTTTTGAGATCCTAGAAAAGATAGGCACCTTAGCCTATAGGTTAGCCTTGCCACCTAACCTGGAGAATATTTATAATGTGTTCCACGTATCCCAGTTGCGAAAATATGTTTTCGACCCAAAGCACGTAATCGACCATGACGAAGTAGTCTTAGATCAAGATATGAGTTACGAAGAGCGACCGATACAAATTCTCGATCGGAAAACTCAGAACCTGAGGAGTAAGCAGATTTCCTTCGTCAAAGTCCTTTGGAACCATCATGGGCAAGAAGAGGGAACTTGGGAATTGGAAGACAAGATGAAAGCTCAATATCCCAACCTACAATATCTAGGTACGTGAAATTTCGAGGACGAAATTTTCTTTAAGGAGGGGAGGATGTAATACCCCAATTTTTTGTCACACCCAATTGATCTCTTTTATGCGATTAATTTCGGATTAAGTCTTGTATTCTATAACATAATTTCATATCATTTTATAATTATACTCCCTAAATTAATTATTATGGTATAGAAATTTTAAACCTTGCCTTAAGGGATTAGATGACATATATATGATAGGATAAGTTATATGCATATATATGATAGGATAAGTTATATGCATATATATATATATATATAGGGGATGGTTAGAGTGAGAAAGAAAAACATTTCTTATCCTTTAGATTATGAAAATTGACGGTTTAGATTCATTTTTATTTTTTCCCCCCGAAATGCACTGTTAAGTAATAAAAAATTGCACAAAGGGTATAAAGGTAAAGTTTTTTTACATAAATAATCAAACCCTACGCTAAATTGTTCATATTCATTGTTTCAATTTGTTTGGTTGAGTATCTCCTCTGCACTCATGAGCAGTTCCACATTCCTTCTCATAAATCCATCGAAACCACCCCAACCCAATACTAATTTTTGTGCATTATAAAGCGCAGAAATTGCTGAGCAAAATTGGTATGTTTTAATTGGCGAATGTATAGATTTTTCCTAAATCTGATTTCATTAGATTGGGTATTGTGTTTTCTGAAACACAAATCTGAACGTTTTGGTCTGTAAGAACCATTAGTATGAAATTTGTAATAGATTATAGGTTTGAATGACGATTATATAGATTTTCCTCGAATCTGATTTCATTCGATTTGGTACTGTTTTTTTTTTTCCTTCTTTCTGTTGTTCAAATATGAACGCTTTTGTTTGTAAAAACGCACATTTCTCTGATTTTTTTTTTGCTTCGAGGAAGGCAGGGAAAGGGCAGATGTACGCAGTAGGTATTGTTTGGTCCAGTGTACCGCTAGGAAGCTTGACTTCATGAAGATATTTTCATTGAGAAGGGGAAGCCAGTCGGAGCTACTTCGGATTAGAATGTGTGATGCTGGTTATTTTAATTTAGAAATACATAATTTGCACAATTTTTGGAAAAAAAATGCACAATTAGAGGAAACAATATGCACAATTAATTAGAAAATTATGCACAATTACGGGGAATAATATGCACAATGAATGGGAAAAAATGCACAATTACTAGGGAAAATATGCACAAGTAAAGAAAAAATATGCACAATTACTAGAAAAAAATGCACAATTAATAGGAAAAATATGCACAATTAATGAGAATGAAGAAAAGATAAAACTATTAACGAAAAATTGGGACGAGACATAGTGAAACTATGCACAATCAACCATTGTTCTCCTAAAAAACTAGGACGAAAATTAGTGATATTAAAACGTGGAAGAGAATTAACGAAAATGGTGGTTACAATAAAAGAAAGAAGATTAAAGAAAAATTGATAGATTGTGCAACATTACAAAAATAACCTTAGTGCAAACTTTTTTCCTTAAAGGTGCATTTCGGAATTTTAAGTGATAACAAGATCTGGAGCGTCCAATAACTCGATCCAACGATGATGTTATGTTCTTAGTTTTCACTATAAAGTCTGTTCTCATATGATCTCTCCTCTATATATATATATATATATATATATATATATATAATAAGAATGACACGATCCTCTCCCACGACAACTATGTGATAATGCTGGTTTTGATGCAACTGACGTTCTCAACGAACTGAGATAGAAACACGCCCTCCCTTCCCTTGAGGTAATCCCACGACAACATCTCCAACAACTTCCCCTTCCTCTCCCACGATTTTTCTTTCCTCTACCCACACGAATCCCATGCGCCACGATGTAGAGCTTGAGAGGGCAGGGAGTTGCAGATAGTATGGGAGTAGGTTTAGTGTAGGCAAACTCCCACGTAACCATCACTTCTTCTTCCATTCCCCACTACCCTCTCGGATAAATCGCACCTCAAGAAGTTCTTTCTCACACTTGCATCTCTCTCTATTCCATATCTCATCATCATCATCTCCCTCGCTTCTCTTCACCCTCAGAAAACTTCCGTACCCGGCAGAAAGCAAACCAGTCCCGGGGAGATAGCAACGAGAGCCGTCGTCGTTAACCGCCATCGTCAAACCACGAGGTGTTTCAAGGAACGGAGGTATACCTATCTCTTTTCCCTCCACGAGTAGAGCCTTCTCCGAGCATGAATCTCTACCTTTGTCTTGCTTATTTTCCGTTTCCTGCGTGTTGAGCATGATTCTATGAACTAGTCAATGAATTCTTCGGTATCCCATGTAACACTATGTCAAATGTTTTGTTCCGACTTTTTACGTTCTTTTGTTGGCTTTCTGAAAACGGGTTCTTTATGAAAGTTGCTCGTAGTAGTGTTAAAATCGTATGGTTAGAAATCTTATATTCTATTGGAATGGTTAATATCTTGTTTAAAACATGTCAACCGCTGAAAATACGTATCCGTTAAATGCTCGACAAATGCCGAAGACAATGATGCCTTACTTTCGAATCTACACGTAGATAACGTAATACTTGAACTTTCTTACGTGGGAGGAGTCCAAACGCAGCGAAATGTGTGGAATGGCTGCTGTTATCGTATGCCCACGAAATGTTCGACGAAATGCCTAAACCGGCCTCTGTTTTCTTCTTCTTTTAAGGACTAAACGACTACTCTTAAACGGATTTTTCTGAATAATCCACAAACCTATGAACCCTAAAACCAACACTACCGTGACCTCTGTTCTTTTGTCTTTCCATAGCCGTTTTCCCCTCGCTGATTGGAGTTCGTACCAGCGAGTTATATACCCCAGAAAAACCATCGTTTGAGCTATTGTTTTCCTTAGCATGCTGACCAGCAAAATTTCGACTCGTTTTCTGACCAGAATAATGAAAATCGATACCTAATTCCTATACCACTGTAAACCTTGTACTTTCATCTTTCCAAAGCCACTTTCCGTTCATTAAATGGAGCTCGGACCAAAGAGCTACGAAGCTCGAAAGTTGAGCTGTTCGAAACGCGTTCGTAGCGAAGCAGCGGTAGTAATACTGAAATCTGTTCTTCGCCAGTAATTTAAACCTAACGAAACCTATACTACTCAAAAACCCTTCCTTTAAGATTTCTGAAAACACGTCTCACGTAATTTTCGGAGCCCGGATCAAGGAGATACGAACCGCCAAAGTCGAGCAGCTGAAATCGCACCCTTGCGCGAAACAGTGGACTTCGGCACGAAGTCTGCTCGTTTTCACCAACCTTAAGTTGTCAAGAACTATATCGTTGGAAAGCTAAGTTCGTTGGCTTTCTAACGATACCCTCGGATCGCAAAACAGAGTTCGAACGTGAAAGATATAAGTCTCCGAAGCACAGCTGGCGAAACTGCCGCGAATCCGCCGAGGCTAATTCGGGGACAAAGTTCGATGTTGAAACGATACCCGATCGGGGCTTAAATTCTACAGTTTGTACTTCACCTAGAGTAGAATCTAAAAACGAGTTTGGCACAAAAAAATCGATGGTCGAATTGTCCGAAATTAAGACCAGAAGTCGCTGCGAAAACTGCCCCAAAACAATCTCTTAACTTGTTAAAATATACCTTAAATTTTAGGTTATTTTATCAACGTCTAGGAAATATTTGAAAGTACAGGATTAATATCGATTCATACAAAATAGGCACATGCGAGCAAGAATTTAATTAAGGCAAATTTAACGCCAATTAAATCAAGCGATTCCAAAGTCGATTGGAACATTTATAAAACCCCTTTCTCGCCAAATTGTGTGCATTAGAAGTCAAATTTTTAAGACGATTAGTTTGAGCTATGGCTAAAATTAGAGTCTCTCTTGTAGGACCCCAGGAAGGGCAATAACTCCGAGAATAGCTGCAACGATAGGACAGCACCACAAGGTGGGTTTTAATTTCCCGTAAAATTTATTTTGAATTATTAAGCTCTGCTACATGAAATGTTGTTATCCATTGAAATCTTTATGCGCGTTCGAATATGTTTAATGCTCTTGTATTGGTCGATCGAAGTTCTTGTTTTGACCTAACACGTCAATTCAAGGATTGTGTACACCCCCGTTGGTCGTACAGTGGTTTGATCCCCACTGTGCGCTAACTCTATGGCTACGGTAAGGATATCTGGAGAAAGGTCCGATATCCTATTTTAAATGAGTACTCTGAGTAACGGCTCGAGACTCCAATGAAAAGGCTCTGACGTGGATTCGTTCCGGGATCACAAGAGTAACTATTGAACGCTGCAAGCGCGCAAAATTGAATGAAGAGATAAATATTTTTGTATGCTTAAGAGTTATTTTCATTTTTACAATCTCCTAAGTTATACGTTATGCTTTGGATAACCGCAAGTTTTAATAAAATGTTTTATCAAATGCTAGCCCGCTGGGTACACTAGTACTCAGCCCAAAACTTTTAAAAATATTTTCAGGTTGAGCGGCTATTGCAGACTGGCGAAGCCGAGGGAGAAAGTTGTTATTCAATGAATGGATTTCCGTTGTGCTAAATTGTTCTTTTGTTCCGCTCCGGAAATGAAATTGTTTTGTTCGTCGCCACTTCAGACTTACTTATAGTCAAACTGTACTATTTCATGGATTAGATACTTTTCGTATTTTGAATATATCCGGTGCTTCGACTTATGAGATTATTATCACAAGTTATTTTATCCGCCAATTATAGATTCTCGATTTTATCTAATTATATAATTATTTAATTGTTTTTCCCCACACCCTCTCATACGCCCTCTTCCAAAATTTGGGCCGTGACAACATGAACGATAAAGGAATGTACTTCAAGCATATTACTAGACTGAGTAAAATGGTCTAATACACTTATGAGCTCAAACCTAATGATATCACAGAAGGTCGATTCAACGTTGATATGAATAACCTGAGCCAATGTAATCTTAGTAGTGCTGATTGTCAGATTTTATAATAGATAGAAATCCTTGATCTAACATGATCTGAATCCAAATGGAATCTATCTGTTTATAGATGAAATCGTCTGTGTATAAGTTTAGACTAGATTCAATCCGAGTCTGTATAGATAGACTGAAGTAATTGAGGTTAGTATTGGTTCAGCCTGGGATTAAGCTTTTGGAGTTCAGTCAGGCTAGACTAAACTTAGGCTGGGGACATAGACTCCGGTTCTAGTATCTGTCATTGTTGGTCCCCGAGAGTAGACGAGTCTTCAGGTGTGGAATACACCTGAGTCAAAGTTCAGCAACGAGCGCGACGGTCGATCTTCTTGAATCGATCGTCTTTGAACGCGCGGGCAGAGAATCCTTCTACTGAGTACGGTCTACTGAATTCAGTCAATAGAATAGTAGTTCAGTATCAGGTTTCGAGTGCGGAAGAGTAGGCCCAAAAGAATATTCGTCTCAGTCTGAAAACACCGTTTATGCTGTTTGATTTAAAGTCAGTTTTATGCAAGTGAACAATTAAGCAAAGCGACAATAAATCAACACATAGTTTTTAAAGTGGTTCGGATATCACACGATCCTACGTCCACTGTCCCGAAAAGTCAGGAGGCTATTTATTATACTGAGTTAGTCTCAGTCAGCTTGTGCACAGGACAAAGCCGTGGCTTGGGGATTATACTGAGCAAGTCCCAGTTTACAAAGGCATCAAACTAAAGTGTTTGACAAACTCTCTAACTATGAAGGAGTCCTTTTACAATAAGGAACAAGTTCAAATATGAACTCCTTCGTCTAAGCTATGGATATTACATTAAGATCAGCTTATATTAGAGAAGGGGAACAAGATAGAACTCTAGAGAGAAGAACTATAAGAATATATCTATGAAAGATTAAGTTCTTCTCTGGATATGGCTTGGATCTTCTAGAGTGTTTGTTCGGTTGAGCTCGGTTCCTTGGATGTGCCCATCATCGTCATGATCGACCTCACATCTCTCTCTCTCTCTCTCTCTCTACGTGAAGAACCTTCTCTATTTATAGAGGTGACCTAGGCATATGTCCGTTGGAGGGGACGATGCCACGTGTCACTCTATGGGGTAGCAAACGGCTTTATTTGAATTCTGTAGAGTCCACTATCTTTAATGAAAGTGGTTGACTTGCAGCTTTATGTCGGAGACTCTGCCAGCTGGCTGCTTGTCATTGGTCGAGGTACAGAGAGTGGTTGAGACCTATTCAGCCTTCAAGGTGATACGGAGGCGACTTCTCGGATGTACGACCTCGGACAACTCTACTCGAATTGTTCTTCGATGTCCATGGTCGGTTAAAGTAACCGACCGACCGTTCTTGAGTCCGATCTTGATTCGAGAGATAACCTGCCGAGTCCGCTCTTGATTCATAGATAACCTGGCCGAGTCTGCTCTTCTCCGAAGATCAACTCGAGTACAGTGAACTACTCTCGCCGAGTTCGGTTCGGTCGACTCCTTTCGAATATCTTGCTCTCGCTGAGTCCGGTATTTACTGAGTCTTCTACTGAATGCACAGCTGTTGAACTTTAGCTAGTCTACTGAGTTCCTAACACGGTGAACTCAGTTAAGCTATAACAATATCGAAAGCTCATCATCCAGCTAGGGTTTTGGGATCTTCAAATCTATCATAGTGAACCTAATTCCCAACAGTCATGTCTTAGTCTGCAAATTGATGTACAAGGTACGAGGTGTAAAATTCAAAGACGATGGTCAATAGACACATCCAACAACCAAAATCAGAATTCATCAACCGCAGAGTGCCACCTTAGTCCTTGTCTCTTAAGGGATCTACAGTACTTTACTGACCTGCAGAAAGCGAGCTTCAGAAACTGACGGGTATAAGGCATTTAATGCTTGAGACTGTTGTGAAGCTAGGAGCTAATGGAAAATCGATCTTTGTCCCATAGATCTCTTCATGCTCGCCTATGAATAAATAAGGCCTCTCATTCGAGAGAGGTTATAGAATTTCAAACGTGCACATACTCATGCAAGAACAAGCTCTCTAGTTGCATACTCTCAAGTGTTCTTCCTTAGAAATTCCCTTATATCTATATTCCAAGTAAATATTGTTCGTATCTAGAACTTGGAATCAAGAGTGTTATATCCTCTTGTTTGTAGGACAAAACCTTGAAACTTATATTGTTTGATAGGTAGTTTGAATGTTGTTGGATTTCTTGATAGATAGATAGATAAATAGATAGATAGATTTTTGTTAGATTGATAGTTTGTAACATCTGGACCTTGCCAGTTAACAATGAAGTTAGTGAATATCTTTAGAGGCAGAAAGTGGACATAGGAGTTTGAATCTCCAAACCATTATAAATATGTGGGTCTTACATTCTGCATTCATTTTATCTCTATCATACCGAATAAAACTGATTTCAGAAAATCATAAGTGTTTTATCAGTCCGAACCACTCAGGCTGAACATAAACCTGTAGCATTCAGATAATAATTGTTTTATTAAAAAGGTTTTCAACGCTATGTAAAAGACTCACACTTACTCTGCACACATTGACTGACTAAAATTGAATCAAGCTCACTCTGTAATCAAAAGATTTGGGAGTTTGTTTTGAATTTAAGAGAATTGTGGCATTACATTTTTTGGCATTAGAATAAGAAGAAATATGAGATCTTCCAGTCCTACGCCAAAAACATGGGACATGATTGGTCAAAATCATTCTAATAAAGATCTCATCTGTGTCATTTGCATAGCAACCGAAACAAGAAAATGCAAACCCAAAATCTAGATAGCACAGAAGAATGAGAATTCTCTGCAACCTGTACATTCCAAGTGATCAAACCGAAATTGTGTGATGAATTCCGAACTAAGACGCGAATGACGGACTAATGTTAAAACGACGGTGGAGAAGCCACAAATGAGATGGTGTTCCGTTTGATAAGTTGGGTGACGCCACAATATAAGATGAAAGTCTGATAGATAAGTCGATAAGATGAATCGCCCAAGGACTGAAAGGAACACTAGTGAGATTATTATCAAATTTTCGTTCAACAAAAAAATGAGTATGAAGTCCTAGAAAAGCCTTTTATATAAGGGCAGCATGAATGATATCCTTGTTTATTTGCCTCACTAATGAATATAGTTTAGACCAAGTATTGCTATTACTTATATTGCAGTCATAGTACAATATCACACCAAAATTATAGTCTCTTCATTGGGAACACCGTTCAACAGATACACAAGTTTATTAAATACAATATACAGCAAGTTCCAAACAAATAAAAAAAGGCATAATTACAACATTGTGCATAGCACGGATCATATTGCGTCATTAATAGAAAATACGTAAGACAACAATTCTGTTTGTGTTTAGCTGAGAATCGAGCATCTGAATCTATTAACTTTGTTTACAATTGAGGAAAATGGTTTTAAACATAAACATCATATTATATGAGCTCAAAATAAATTACACTCCATTCGTCCCGCTAAAACTAACACATTTTTCTAATTAAGACATCTCATTAGAAATAATTCAATCCAAATTTAACAACTATTATTACTCTCTCCTACTTTATCATCTTCTATCTCCTATTTAATCATTTACTTTCTCATCATTTTACTGATTTCTCCTCTCCTACTTTATCATCTACTTCATTATCATCTCACTCATCTTCTCTCCTACTTTATTATCTATTTTTCTCTCATACTTTAAATATAATAGTTCATATTTAAAGTGTACAGTTTCATGCTTTGTTCAACATAATTACGGGAAGACATTTCCTTTCCTTCAACAGCAGCTGGAGCAACCCACTCCGATCAAGCAATAAATACATATCGAAAAGCGACTGATTATTATCTTTCTCAAATGGGTAAAAGTTCCAAAAGACAACACAAGATACCAAAAAGACACCATGAAATGCTCATATCCAAACACGTAATGGATCTAGGTTAAGCGATACTTGACTACACTAGGGGTCGTGATAAATGATTTCAGCAAACACAGAAGCTCGTCGAAAACGTAACAACTCCTTCACTAAATCCCATCCGCTATCCACCGAGGCCGGCTTAACTGTCATTCTTTCAAGAACGGGTGCATTTGCAAGCAAGAAGTTAATAAAACTGAGTTCTTGTCTTATACCAGAAATCCCAACAATCTTAATAAGCCGCAGTTGATTAAAAGGAAAGCTCTCAAAATGTGCAATGTTGGTAGCTGTTCTAGAAGTAGCCAGTTCCTCTGGCCGAGCCTGCAAAATGATTACCATATCAATTTTTGCTCCTCTACTATATGTAACCCACAAGTGTAGCCAAATAAAATGAGGTATTCTGGAAGCAATATATATTTAAAGAAAACTCACTAGAAGCTCAAGCTCCTGAAGGTTGGGAGAACTTCTAAGAAGGCAAAGAGCAGCCAAATTCTCTTCAATGTCATTGAAATTAATGCGGATTGAAAGAAAACTAAGATCAAGACATGCTGTTGGTAGCTTTCCGCGAATAGTACCAGCAGCCAAATACTGGAGATAAAACATTAATGAGAGAAAGAAACAGAAAATAAGAAAGATACAGTCATAAGCTGAGATGAACAAGATATGCATGAATACAGTACTGTCTCGACTTGATAATCCTGGTTTTGTACAAAAGTTCTGGCATATGAGTAAAGCATGGTAATAATACAACAAAATATAATTATTGCCTGCAGATTTAAAAACTCTCTGTACTGACAAAAAAGGAAATCTGAAACCATACCTTCAAGAAAAAGCTTTGCACCTCAAGCCGTTGAATATGAGGTACACAAGCAAAAAACTTAATCAAGTTGCCAGTGCTGCCAAAAGCCATATTTCTGTCTATTCCAGAATTAGCAT
The DNA here is from genome assembly GCA_028984105.1 of Lavandula angustifolia. Classification (NCBI taxonomy): domain Eukaryota; kingdom Viridiplantae; phylum Streptophyta; class Magnoliopsida; order Lamiales; family Lamiaceae; genus Lavandula; species Lavandula angustifolia. The sequence goes on along the minus strand of CM054806.1, from coordinate 16,968,133 downwards.
ATAAACCAATAGAGACAACAGCAAGATGGAACGTGTCCTGGAAACTGACGTCTTCAAATACACCTCCAACATCAAAAAAAAGGAGATTCGGGGCATGAATGTTAAGAAGGGTGAAGCCATCAAAGTTCATTAATGTCAGTCTCTCCAATAAAGGGCAACTTGAAATCATTTTCTCAAAGGCCAATTGGTCCATGGTAATGTCCTGAAGATCGAGGCTTTTCAAGCTGTTAAAGCCATTGAAGTGAGGTGGCGGTTTTAGAAGACAGTTAAAAAGCTCCAAATGTATCAAGTTTTGACATGAGTATATGGATGACGGAAGCTTGTATCTATGACCTTTCCATATTTCAAGAATAAACTCTTTTACAGTACCTCTTGATAGGTATAGAATCCATCTATCAATATCACTAACACCTTGAAGATCTCGATGGGAAAGCTTAAATTTGTGTATAGAGCCAGTGTGAAGTAATAGGACATGGTCAACAATACTAACTAGTTTGCTTTTTAGAAGTGATTGATCTTGGGTAGAGACCAAAACAGATTGATTATCAAATACAAGATAAGGGAGGGTAACCCATCTGTATCTCCACTTGCTTGACAAAATACTTGTTCGAACAGCATCCCTCAGACACAAATGTGACAATATTTTGTCAACAATATGCCCAGGTAAGTTGCTAATTCTGTCAACCTCTATTTTAAAGACGCAAGGAACTTCAAACGGTTCTCTTTGCTCCTGCAAATTAAAATAAAACAACTCAATGCACACAGGACAAGTTATGATAGGCCAGCAAGCACAATGAAATATCAGCATATCACAGTTCAAAAAACAGCTAACAGCTGACATGCATAATCACACTGACAAATATCCACTTGGTGAATGGAGAACTGCGATGAATGCAATGCAGAATCAACGTACTTATTCAAAGAATGTCTTGCAAACAAATGCAATGCATGCATTAATCACCTTTGTCATTGCCTAAACCTGTACGGGCACTAAACACACATGTATTTGTTATTCATATGATTATTATGAATTAAAAACAGAAAACTCGCACCCTGAAGATCCAGACATACCATATTAGTCATGATGTTCAGTGGAAGTGTTCAGTGAACCAATCTTCTAAGTCCAAAGAAGGCCAAAACTCCAGCTCGTATCCTCATTAGATGATGGCTGCACCTAATTGGTTCAGCCACAATAACATGTAAGGAAACAAGTAAAGACAAAACCGTAGCTGCCAAAACTCTACACAAAAGAAAGATCATACTAAGGGGCAATTCAGCACCCCAATCTCATCAAGCACACGATCATATTTAACACTTTGTTTGCGGAGATCTTGTTAAGACCTTGACACTTGAAAGTGATATGAAACACAAAGCGAAGAATTACACTCCATGACACAGCAACTACACCTGAGAGGCAGGTTCTCCCCTATCCACACACTCAATAATACTTCTCACATACCCTAGAATGGCACCATAACCGACCTAAGATAGACATTGGAAGAAGGTCAAGAATAGGACAGAATCGAGAATGAGTTGTTTAGTAACTGTCTAAATTTGATAACTACCTCACGTGTGGCAAACCATAAGCCCTGCAAGCAGAAATTGGGGGTTGGGGGGTTTTTCGGGTTGGGGGGGGTTGGGGGAGGCAACTTAGGGGAACTGGAGTTCGATTCTACCAACTCTTGCCCCGAAACCAAAGAGAAGGGGCTTAATTTCCGCATTGCATGACATGAAGAGCTCTATAACCTTCAACCTTTGTATAGGCCTTCCTTATTTTTGTTGTCCTGCAGCAGCGCGAAGGTGGCAAACGTGATATGTGGAATGAACACGAACAGAATCTAGAAAATTCCAATTTATAAGCTACTGCACCAACATGTTTCAGCACCCGGTAAGGCCCATAAAAACGGAGACTGAGTCTATCAAAGAGGCTGAAGGCTCAGCTGGCGATAAGGTCGTGGTTTTACATAAACCTAGTCAACCACATTGAACTCCACATCGCGGTGCTAGCAATTCGCTTGATTCTGCAAACTCTGCTGCGCTACACCTGGATCAAATTAAGTCGCAAGGTCATCAAGCATAGCATCACGATCAACCAAATGTGCATACTTGCTGAAGCGATCAACGATCACCCAAATTGTATCTATTCCCTCATGGTAATCTCGTGATGAAGTCTATTGTAACCTCCTCCCAGTTTTGAGGCAGCAGCAGTATTGGTTGCAGAAGACCAGCCGTTGAGGTAGTCAAAGCCTTGTTGTGTGGGCAAACTTCACACTGCTTGCCGAGACACTCTCTCGCATCCCTGCCAAAAAAGCTCATCGGCGACCGTTTCATATGTCTTCAGCACACCCCCGCCCAAAGGTAAACTATGAAATTCAATCAAAATTTCCCGAATACGAGGTGATCTGGTTAGCACACCAAAACGCCCTAAAAGAGTAAACGACCATTTAACAACGTGAACCCTTTATGCAACTTGTGATTTGCAGCAACCTCCGCTTTGAACAGAGAGATAATGCATCCTACTCAATTGCAACTTTCAGGTTAGCCAAAACTTCCAACAAGCGGCTCCGACCATACGACGTTCAATTTCGGTATTGATTCGGGACAGGGCATCATAACCCAACAATTTGAAAACGAAGTGCTGATAATTCATGCCCACCATCCTCTGCTCGAGAATATACTATAATTTTTTTTGGTTCAATAGATAAGAACGCCACTTAATCACAGCTATTACGATGGCTATGAGTTCTTTCTTGTATATCCACTTCAGCCTGACACTGGACCCAACATATAGCTGTAATAAGCAAGCGGGTAACCATTTAGACTAATACCCCATCCAAACCAAAAGAGGAGGCATTGTCTCGGCTTCAAATAGTTTGGAGTAGTCCATTAAGGCTAAGACTGGGGCTGATGCCATTGCTTGTTTCAAATGTTCAAAGGTGTGTGTGGCTTCAGCACTCATCGCGGATTTATCTCTCTTCCACTCTATAGTGGTAGGGCAATATGAGCATATCCCTTAATGAGCTTTTAGCACGTTGAGACAAAGGAATCCCCATAGATCCTTCATTGTGGTTTAATATCCCCTAAAGTATTCAATCGCTCTTGCCCAAAGGTAACTTTTGAATGGCAAACAACATGTGTAACACCCTCATTCGTCATGAATAAGGAACGATACTCGATACCATATTTTCATTCAACTTTGTAAAATAAAATAATAACAAAAGAAAAATGAAAATATATTACAATTTTATAGAAGAAACATTAGCTTTATAATTTCAAAAAATCACATGAACATTGTCATTTAATCGAGTTTTTAGAAAAAGCTAATTTTAATTGTATGCAAACATAAAGCATTTGGTCAAAGCCCATCGTTGTATTCTACAAAAAAATATATATATAAACTTCCTTTTTTGAAATAACAATAACATCCTATCATTTCATCATGTTCTAAAAAAAAGATTAATCATTTCATACACGAACAAAAAGTATTAGGAAGTTTGCAAAAAAAAAAAATATATATATATATATATATATATATATTTTTTTTTGCAAACTTCCTAATACTTTTTGTTCGTGTATGAAATGATTAATCTTTTCGACATATTTATATATATATATCGAAACCGGGAATTGCGTACCACCAAAAGCATCTGATACACTAGGATACTTTTAACAAGTTACAATTACCCATTTAACAAAAAGTAATATCTAACATAGGTGAACTTTGAAAATGTGGAGTTCATCCTGCTTGCTCACTCAACTCCTAACATGAAAAGATGTCAATAAGTAGCATGTGAGTACGCAAACACACTCAGTGGGGAAAAGCTTTCAAACAGTTACAACAATCTTTATAATGCACCACAACATAATAAACTCATTTATCATATCTAATTATGTGAGACTAGGCAGGTCTCGGACCTGAAACTGACCCCTTGTGGGCCATCAGATTCTCAATCCCTTGTGGACTCCGTTGACCCCTTGTGGACCAATCATTACTTCATATGAAGGATGCAAAATACACATAATTACAACGATGCAACATTACACATTACCGACAAAGTAAACCCCGCCTAAAGTGATGCAAATCAAAGAACCCCTCTTCAACTTCTTTCTGCTGTTCATGCTTGACCCTCGATAGTGCCTCTCCTAACACCTAAAACATTATTAACTTACTCTTTATATCTTCCATAATCATCCGTTGAGTTTAAGTTATGTATGTACCCAAAGTCTTAAAAATACTTAAGACTTTAGAATCTATTATTCAAAAAATTCAAATTCTAGCATAACATAACTATATACTAAAGGTAACATAACCATATACTAAAGGTGGATACTAATCAAACATTAGCACTGAAATAAACAGTCAAAAGGAATCCAATTAAATCCAAAAATTAAGTTGACATAATTCAGATTCTTAATTCTCAAAATGGAAACCTGGACAGCCAGTTCCCGCTTCCATTCCGGCCAATCCTGCCATTGGTTTTTCTAAATATAAATATGGTTGGACTCTCCTCCATTTGGACTGCAAAATTCCTAAACTGATTTCCCCGATCCAGCATTGATTTGATGTCCAAATTTCAACCCCAAGCCCGCCCTGAACCAGTGAACACACAGTTTTGCCATCTCAACTTCTAGGACCCATAACTCTTTTTCTTTCCGAAATCCAATTTACAGAACGAAGGTAGCGTTGGAAAGGACAAAACGAGAGCTTTCTACCGGTGTATAATAGTATGGGTTTTGGATAAGAGAAACGAGCATAAATCAGCCTGAAATCTACTGCCTTGCTACCTATGAAAACTCGACAAACACAAACACAATTCACAAAATTAAAGCAAGGGGCACCAACCCGCTGCCGCGTCCGCCTCTCCCCTCCGGCGGTCCTTCCTCCATATGTAACAACCATAAGACAATTCAATAAGAAGCCGACACAATACTACGAAAGACGACCACCAATTTACCTGTACAAACTTAGGAAATGAATTACAAGGAAGAGAAAGAAAAGAGAAAGAGCATTTGATTACCTTATTCTTCTTATTAAATCTGTTGAGGTTACGGAAATGATAGAAATAAGAGGTAGATAAATGAGAGTGAAGTAAGGGTTTCTAGTGTCTTCCTATCTCTATATCCCTATTATATACTACCTCCGTTCTTTTAATTGACCCTTTTCTGAGAATTAAAAAAATAGAATAATGATAAAATGAGAGATTGATAGATAAAGTATAATAAAATTAGGAGAATATAATAATTTTTTATTTTTTTTAAATGTCTAAAAAGAAAAAAAAAACTCAATTCTAATGAGATGGAGAGAGTATAATATTATATATTTTTTTATTTAAGAATATGTGCAGAAGAAATATTATTATTATTAACTTATATTTTAAAAAATTAAAATGTTTACATGACATAAGACTTTTTTAAATTATTTTATGTAGAGAATAATCATAGTTGGTTATTATTTTTTATTTTTTCGAGGGGTCAATCTAACAGATTAAGTACCTTATGTTTTCTTTTACATGTTTAATACTCCCTCCGTCCCATTGGAAGCGTCTTGTTTCCGATGGACACGGATGTTAAGAAAATGATAATGTGTGGTGTATATTGTTTGACTTTTGGATAGTTAAATCTTGTCCACATATTCTTGTCTTTTTTAGAAACAAGACGCTTCCAATGAGACGCCCAAAATAGAAAACAAGACGATTCAAATGGGACGAAGGGAGTATATGGTTAACCAAATCGGGTTCACCCATAGTGAAAGCAATATTTTTTTTCTATAGATTTCCTTTAATGTCGCCTTTATTGCTTTCGGTTTCCCATTAAAATTTTAATGCAATGTTTCTAATGGGATGATTTATATAGAAGATTTGAAGATCTCAAAACCTCAGATGAGTGATGAACCCTATATTATAATAGATGTTCAGCTTAGTTGAGTTCATCCTATTAGGAGCTTGGTAGGCTAGTTAGTGTATGTTGGTCTAGAGACGAGTCTTCAAGTGTAGATGAGGGGTGAATACATCTGAGTCCAAGTTCAAACTCAAACGCGAAAGTCAGTTTGATATTGAGTTTGTTTACTGAATAATTCTAGCTCGCCAATTAATTTTTTTTGATCGCATGGGCAGAGTGGTAGATACTGGACACTGTTTACTGAGTTCAGTCAGCCCACAGGCGACACAGTACAAGAAGTATTAAGGAATAGTGTAGGCCCTATTTTAGTCATCTCTTTCTTAAAAAGGTTTTTACTTAAAACTATTTCAGTTTATGCTTGTGCTTGTTTTAAGATGTTTTACTAAAAATCCAGATCTATGAATTTTTCACAGAGATTTTAAGCAGGATGAAAAGTAATCAATAAAACAAAAATAGACATGCAGTGTTTAAAGTAGTTTGGATACGCAAGAGCCTACGTCCATTTTCCTAAATTACTAGGAGGTCTTGAATATATTATACTGAGCAAGTCTCAGTTGATCCATGCACTGAACAAATTACTAGTTATAGTCTTAGCAACTTTATATGGATTCAAACACAAGGTTTGAGATTTTCTCCAACTGAGAATAAGTTCTTACAATAAGAACAATTCGAAGATGAACTCCTTCGGCTTCTAAACTTATGATCTAACAATGTATGCTTAGAGAATAGAGAATGTGAACTAAGGTACTCTAGAGTGATGAACTATATCTGATTTCTAAGCTTTGAGAGTTCTTCGCTTTGTGTGCTTTAAGAATGCTAGAGCCTTGATCACTTGAATGCTTTGTGTTCTCGGTTTCTTCAACACTTGAAGAACGATCTCTATTTATAGTCTTGACTCATGAAAAGATCCGTTGTGAAAAGATCCGTTAGAAGGGACCTAACCATGTGTCAAAAGCGAAGGAAAACGACCATCTTCCATGTTGGGTGATGATTCAATCCTCAGCATGATCATACTTGTGGGAAATGACTCTATCTTCTATACTGAATCACGCTCAGTAGCTTCGTGCTCTGAACTGTTGAGAAGATTTGAAGATCCCAAAACCCTATCTGATTGGTGAACCATTCCTTTGTATTCGTATTTGTCTCTGAGGTTTCAGACTCAGTAGACACTCTGCTCTGGTCAAGGCGCTCAGTAGCTCATCAGCCTCAGCACCAGTGTAGAAGACTCAGTGAATACTGGACTCAGCAGGAGCAAGATATGCGAGAGAGTCGGTTGAACCGAACTCGGCGGGAGTAGTTAACTCGGACTCGAGCGATCATCGATAGAGACTTATCTCGGCAGCCTATCTACCGAATACAAGGTCGGACTCAAGCAACGGCGGATAGTCTTCGGGATTGTCGAGAATCTTTTTGAAAGACAATCGGCATTATCATGTACGAGGAAGAGAGAAGTCGGCTTCGATCCTGTCTCGAAGTTTGGCTTTGTCTCAACCACTCCATCCACCTCAACGAATGACAAGCATACACGTGTCTTCTCACCGCTAAAGCTGCATCAACCTTTTACCTAAAAAGGTGGGAAAGTGCACTGTTACCCACACCAAAAGAGCCGTTTGCTACCAAAAAGAGAGAGAGAGAAGAAGATCGTCTCCAACGGATCTATTTCAATCTCTGCTCTATAAATAGAGGGATCAATCAAGATTTGAAGAACTGGAGAATGCGCGCACCTAGAACACGAGAGAGCATTCAAACGAGCGATATTAACGACTAAGTCTTCCGCAAGAAACAACCGAGTTATCTCCGGCGAAAGACTATATCCAGCTCAAAAGGAACCAAGTTGAACCGACATAAGCTTCTAGTATCCAAGCGACTGACACGAACCTATAGCTAAACCCTCAGCTGTTCATCGCTCTAGATAGCTACATTCTCGTTCCTTATCCCTCTAACCCTAAGCTCACTTGCTATATCCATAGCTTAGACGAAGGAGTTCACATTTGAACCCAATCCTTATTGTATAAGGACTCCTTCACTGTTGGAGAAGTTTGTCAAACACTTTAAGTTTGATAGTGTTGTAAACTGAGACTTGGATCAGTATAAAAACCAAGACGCGGCTTTGCCTAGTGTGCAAGCTGACTGAGACTAACTCAGGATAATAAATAGCCTCCTGATTATTCGGGACAATGGACGTAGGATTTGAGCGATATCCGAACCACTTTAAAAATCCTGTGTCTCTTACTGCTTTCTTAATTGTTGCATTGATTTTACTATTCATACTGAACATCATATTTAAAATCAATCAACTGTCTCAGCATACTGAACTTTTAAATCTACTGAACTGAGACTTAAAACGTTTTCTCACAAAAACTGATTTAGGCCTACACTATTCCGCGCACTGAACTCTTACTGTAGATACTGAATTCTGACCTAGTCAGTTAGCAGATCTCAGCTGAGTTAGTACTCTTAGCCTTTAACTCGATTAAGAACAGTTGTCTGGTCTGCTGAACTGTTTCAGTCAGACACCATCCTGAATAGGACTGTTCAAGTTCGAAGTTGAGAAATCGAAACAGGTGTATTCACCCCCCCCCCCTCTACACCTGACCGTATACTCGGGACCAATAATTGGTATCAGAGCTTGAGTTCTTTGAGACTCTTGTCACTTTGAGACTGGTCTATTTGAACGGATCCGAGGGAAAACGTTTTCACTGCATATCACTCTACATTCATATCATTATTCTTCATGGCTGATATGTCAGGTATAAGGATGGTACCTATGTTCTCGGTGGAGAACTACGGAGTATGGCGAGTCAGAATGGAAGCACATCTGACATCCCTCCATGACAGTATGACTGAAGTGCTTGAAGATGGACCTATTGTTCCCATGATCGATAGTGTCGTAACTCAGGACCAAGCTCAAGGAGGAGGAATGGTGACCGGGAAGAAGATTCCCAAAGACAGAAGTCTCTTCACTCCTGAGGAGAAGAAGCTTCACAACTTAGACCGTGTTGCCGAAACGCTATACCGACCACCCTTAGTGATTCTTATCTTGGCGGGGTTCGGGAATGCAAGGCTCGCTAAAGAACTCTCGGGATGCTCTTGCGCTACCGAGTCGAGGGACTCGAAAGATTAAAGCCAACAAATTAGCGCTGGAACTCCAAAAGCCGGAAAGCTTGTCTCTCATGCCCTGGGGATAAAATCGAAGATCTAAACGTCAGATTTACCAATCTGATGAACTCTATCAATGGGCTGGGAAAGACATTCAGCAACCGAGAGATGAATCTGAAGATTCTGAGGGCACTGCCGGATGGACACTGGACACCTTTTGCCACTCTATTGCGACATTCTGACTTAGATGCTGTGTCTCCTGACCATATCTTTTCGGAATTACAGTGCGAGGAGTTTGAGTTCGACAGACCTCAAAGAAAGCAGAGCTGAAGCCGACACAAAAATCGACCATACTTTCAAAGCATCGGTCGGCACAACATCTCCAAAGAACGAGCAAAACGACGAGTAAGGCCGAACCTTCACTCAATGATCTACAAGAAGGAAGTCTCGCTCGAAGTATGCGCCGCTCGCTATAAAGTATCGAAGGAGAAGGAGCGACGCGAAAAAGTGACTAAAGCCTATCGGGAAACGAAAGGTAAGTCAAATTATATGTCGAAACACACTCCTGACTCACAATCTTCTGAATGCAGAAAGAAAGATGACTCAGAACCATCAAAGAATAGCGAAAGCAAAGAAGAAAGAGTCATCGCTTGTTACAACTGCAAGAAGCCGGGACATTATCAGCATGATTGTCCTGAGCTCAGTAGTGCTGAACGCGCAGCACGTAAGGCAAGGAGAGAGAAATTCGCCTAGAAAAGACAATCCTACATAGCTGGCGAAATCTCAGACGACTCAGAAGAGGTCGACTCCTTTATGGATTCATCTGACGATGAAGCAGCTTTCATGGCCTTAGAGCTTGAAGCTGAAGAATCAGCTGAAAAGTGCATGATGGCAGGCGAAGAGGATGAGGTAAATTCTCATGAACCACTTAACTCTTCTTCACACTGCACACATGACACTATTTCAGGTGCAGATGAGAATTTGGACGTCGCGACCGCATACGAAGAACTGCTCGACGAACAAATTCAGATGAGTCTGCAGCTCAGCAAGACTCTTCAGGAGTTGGATACCCTGAAAGTAGAGAATTAGAGACTTTCTCAGGAGAGTCGGGTTGCTACTGAGGCCGAAGGACTTGTGTTGAGACTCGGGGAGGAGATAAACTCTCCGATGGCCAAGTCTCGAGCATCAAGAAGATCGGATTTCGGTTTTGACCAATGACTTGACTCGAAAGATATCGAATCGAGTCCGCTGAAGCAAGAAATGTCGGGACTTCGGACCGAGCACGACACACCGAAGAGGAGTGATGATGTCCGGAGGAGCCCGATGACCGAGAGGTACATGGGTGCCGAGAAGAAATTAGAGGCTATGCTAGCAAGCAATAAGCCAAAGCACGCCAAGGAAGGACTTGGATTCGGCCAGGGGAGCTTCCTCATCCGCCCCCAAGACACTCGGAAGTACGGCTTGCTGATAGGTTTGTTCAAGGGGGAGACTATGAACGCAAATATAATGAACCCTCTAGCAAAGAACAAACGAGAAGATGAAAGCACCTCATCCCACACATCGGCATTCCGACAAGAAGATCGGTGCCAAGAAACCCCGGTTCGGTCAAGGGGGAACCAAAGAAATCAAAATTGGCGGATCGGTATGGACCTCCAAAGCCGACACATCCAACTCGGTATGGGTCATACTATTATGAACCTATAGTCGAAGAGGCTTCAAAGGTCGAAGAAAAAGAAAGCCACACGAAGGCTAAGGTCGGCCGATCCACCAACTCGGAAGATCGGGACTCCCGAACCTCGGAAGTCTCGAAGTCAGCGTGACCGGTCCGGTGGTCGATATGTTGACCCAGGTGGAAAGAATATGTCCGAAACCACCGGGGTTGTTAGACAGATTTGGGTTACTAAAACTAACATCTAAGGACCCAAAATCAAAAATAAAGGGTACCCGAATATAATTACTGTCTTGCGGGTGCGTAAAGACCCATGGTATGTGGACAACGGATGCTCAAGACACATGACATACCAAAGAAGTCTGCGAAGAATTACATCACTGAAGAAGGACCCAGAATTGAGTTTGGAGACAATGCAAAAGGCTATACCAGAGGATATGGAACACTCAGCATTGGAACTGCCAAAGTTCCAAGAGTATCATATGTTGAAGGACTTCAGCATAATCTTCTCTCTCGTTAGTCAATTTTGTGATAACTCAAATAGAGTGATTTTTGACGCCGGTTTTACGTGATGTTATTGATAAATCCACGGGGAAAACATTGTTATCGGGTTCGCGCGAAAAGAACATATATGTGGTCGATCGGAACTCAGCTGAACACGAAGCTTGCTTATTGGCGAAGAATGACAACCGCACGGGGTGGCTATGGCACGTAAGACTCGGCCATCTCAACTTTAAGACGCTCAACAAGCTTGCAAGAAACACTCTAGCAAGGGGACCGCCGAATGAAGTATTCAAGCAAAGACACTCGGTGTGAAGCATGTCCGAAGGGAAAACAAACAAGGAATCAAAATCCTCCGGTTCCATCGCCTTCCACGGATGGAATTCTTCAACTGCTACATATGGATTTGTTCGGTCCAGTCTCCCGGTGACGATCGGAGGCGAAAAATATGCATTAGTGGTCATAGATGACTACTCACGCTACACATGGGTCATATTCATTGCCAACAAGTCCGACGTCAAAACAGAGTTACCAACGCTTCGAAAAAGCTCGGTGTCGAGAAGAACACCAAGATCGAAAAATACGTTCGACGCAGGAACCGAGTTCCTTAATTCCATGGTGAAGGAGTTACGCAAAGCGAAGGAATAGAGCATGAGACTTCATTGCATGCACACCTCGGCGAGAATGGAGTTGCTTGAACGAAAGAACAGAACTCTAAAAGAGGCAAGCAAGGACTCTACTCGCAGACTCAGGACTCCCAACCAAATTCCGGGGCGTAAGCTACCGATACGCATGTTATACTCGAGAATAGATCTCTACCGACAAAGCAAGCATAAGCGGACACCATATGAACTATGGAACGGCAGGAAGCCTTCTCTATCTTATTTCCATATTTTTGGTTGTTCATGCTTTATCCACAATAATGGGAAAGATCAGTGAAGACTTTTGATAGCAAGTCGATCGGGGAGTATTCTTAGGATACTCTCGGGTCGAGCAAAGCTTTCGGAGTATTCAACTATCGGACTCTTTGCGTGGAGGAAAGCCCTCATGTTGTTTTTAACGAGTTTGCTACGAAGACAGGGAGCAATAACTCAAATTCCGAATCGAGGACATCGGTAAGCGGCTACGGGATCTAAGCTTAAAAGACAAATGCGAAAAGATCCAGCCTATGTTGGGATGATGATTCGGACGAAGAAACCGAAGACAAATCTATCGAATCTCAACCAGTGAGCAAGTAGGCGAGCGAGATTGATTCTCCCGAACGTAATCAATCCCGGGTAACTCAGGTCGATGAGGAAACCGTAGAGGTAACCGAGACCACTACCGAGAATAACAACTCGGGGGGGAACATCTAGTAATGTTCCCGAGCCGAATGCCCCCGAACCTCGGTGACTCGTAAGATCATACTCTTACCACCGAAATTCTTCAATCTCAGAATAGTACAACTGAAATGCCTAACTCACCTACTATCTGTGTTGAACAAATTTCAGATGAAGAGTTAAAACATCGTAGATCGTGGCTAGATGCTCACACTGCTGATCTTATAATTGGAGATCCTTCAGCACATGTCAAGACAAGATCCAGATTCTGTCAAGGAGAAAGCGCATTATTTTCCCCGCTTCTTGTCTCATCGAAGAGCCTCAAAATATTGAGGGTGCACTTAAAGATGCTGACTGGATCATTGCTATGCAGGAAGAGCTGAATCAGTTCACGAAAAACGAAGTATGGGAGCTTGTAAACAGACCCCGGCATCAACATGTCATTGGAACCAAATGGGTCTTCAAAAATAAGCGAGATGAAAACAACGTTATAGTAAGGAACAAAGCAAGACTCGTGGCTAAAGGCTACTGTCAAGCCGAAGGGATAGATTTCGATGAGACGTTCGCTCCAGTTGTAAGATTGGAGGCAATCAGACTATTCCTGGCCTACGCAACACATCAACGATTCAGAGTTTATCAAATGGATGTGAAGTCTGTGTTCCCGAACGGCGTCTTTGAAAGAAGAAGTCTATGTGGAACAACCGCCCGGCTTTCAGCAGGGACATCAAGTATATAGACTCAGGAAGGCTCTATACGGGTTAAAACAAGCACCCTTGGGCTTGGTACGATACCCTGTCCGAGTTTCTTCTTCAGAAAGGTTTTCAGAAAGGCACAGTAGACCGCACTCTATTCAGCATTCGACTTGAAGAAGACCTATTACTTGTGCAGATCTACGTGGATGACATTATATTCGGATCAAAGAATGTCATCATGTGTCAGCAATTTGAAAAGATGATGAAGGATAAGTTCGAGATGTCGATGATGGGTGAAATGAACTACTTTCTTGGTTTTCAAGTCAAGCAATCCGAAAAGGGAACGTTCATCAACCAAGGCAAATACACTCGAGACCTCATCAAAAGATTCGGCTGCACATCCGGCAAATCAATCAAGATCCCGATGAACACGAATATGAAGATAGATCTTGATAAAGAGGGAGTATCGAGTAGACCAAACCGAATACCGTGCTATAATTGGTTCTTTATTATATCTAACGGCTACTCGTCCCGACATAACTTATCTTGCGTAGGTGTGCGTAGCTTGATTTCAGGCGAATCCCAAGCAGAGTCATATGGACTCAGCAAAGAAGATTCTCCGCTATCTACGAGGAACACCTGACATGGGTTTGTGGTATCCAACTGATGATAATATTGAACTAACTGGTTATTCTGATGCTGACTATGCAGGATGTAGAATAGACCGAAAATCAACTTCAGGAACATGTCAGTTCCTTGGCGGCAAAGCCGATCTCATGGTTTTCAAAGAAACAAGCACTCGGTGGCCACGTCGACTCCTCGAAGCCGAATACATGGCTGCTGGAAGTTGTTGCGCCCGATCCTTTGGGCCGAGACAAGAGGTGAGAGACTATGACGTCATTCGGAATGAAGTGCCGATTTTCTCGCGACAGTACACGGTGCGATTGCAATCACTCAGAACCCTGTACTTCACACGAGATGCAAGCACGTGGACATCAGACATCACTTCATTCGTGACCATGTCGAGAAAAAGGATATCAGGATGGAGAAGATCCATACTGACAAGCAACGGGCTGATATACTGACCAAGCCTCTAGCTGAATCCAGATTCAGAGAACTTTCGGTAGAGCTAGGTCTCGTTAGACCCTACCGACCCCGGTCGAGTGAGAGGTTTCAGGAGAGAGACATTTCAGTAAGGAGGAATGTTCACTCTCAGTACTGATACATTCAGTACGTAGAGACAGAAACTATCTACACGAGGTATCAGCTGACTACTATGTTCAGCTGACAGGTTTGCGTATCTCTACTCAGTAGTAATTTAATACAACAGTACCTTGCATTTATGGCAAAGATTCAGCATGACATTAATATCTTTTGGTTTGTCTTTATTATTAACGACTCACATTTAATGCACGACATTCCATACATAAGCTTGCTGAACTCTGCACGCATTTAATGCATGTCTTTTCACAGTTACTACTTAGGCTATTTTACAACTGGCTTTGACTTAGGCGCCTTTTGTGATCATTGCCTATTTTTAACTTCTAATCTTAACCGTCCATATCATAAAACAAGTTTACATTCAGCCTTCGATCGAAAACCGTTCACCTTCATAGTTGATATATATATTCGATCATATCTTTGAAACCGCCATTAGCATACTTCATAACTTTCAAATTCCGAAAAATCCGAGATCTGCATTCGCAATCCTTACTTGCAACTTCACTCTCAATCTTATCTCGAATTTTATCTATTGGTATGCTTATATCTGTTAATGTATTTGTTATATGTTTCAGTATCGCATTGTACAACACTGTTCTATCCAAGAAACGGTACTGATTCATTTCTTGTAACAGGTACAATGGCGGAAACCAATATCTCTATGATATCTCCAGCGGATATGCAGAACATTCTGGAGAAGGATCGCGTGTGGTTTGAACCCACCATGGATTTCTATTCATGCGATCTGGAGTACATGGATGAGATCTTCTCACCTGCGCAAGTCGTGGTCGGAGAAATTTCTGTCTCAGGAGGCCTTCGTTCTTCCTCCCGAGACAGGTTGCAGAGCTGTATTTGAATTCAGACGCAGTGTCTGGAGATATCGTGGCAAGATTTGTTGCCCATTCTATCCAAAACGCCACTATGGAGCTGAAGCAAATGTCCATCAAGGATGCCTTGAAGTGGAGTTTTGATCTGCCCTCCGAAGGGACCAGTACAGTCGGGTACAGAGACGACCAAGTTGATGAATATCTTACCGTCTTCTGTAGAAAGCCCACTACTTTCAGAACTGCTTTTCCGAAGAACAGCATGTTGCCTCAGTTCAGGGCACTTGCTTATATAGTGACACAGCTACTGACAAGCCAAGTAGGGTCGTTTGACCAGGTGTCGAGGCCTAAGATTCAGATGATGATGGCCATATACGACCGAGCCCAGATAAATTGGACGGAGTTCTTTCTCCGAGAATTCTTGGCTCAGGCTGCTAAGTTCGACAAGGCATCGAACATGCTGAGCGCAAAGGGTAAATTGATGTATGGACTCAAACTGTCCATCATGATCGAAGATTTATGTGGATCTGAGCCTATCACCTACAGTGACAAGGAGTACTTCAATGTGAAGAAAATCAGATTTCACAACAAGACAGCAGCGCTTCAGCAGTCAGGACCCTCAGCAGTCTCTCCGCAATCAAAGTCTCAGCAGGCTACGCCTACAAAGAAAAGAACCCCTCTCGCTAAAACTCCTAAGGCACCGGCAAAGAAACTGAAGAAAGCCGTTGAGGTGCCAGCTACTGAGGAGGTTCCACAAGTGCCTGCTGAACAGGCTCCTGAGAAGACTACTCAGCCCATGCAGCTGGTTGATGAGTCCGAGTCTTCTGAGAAGACTCGGTCGATGGAGAAGATCGTTTCCACTAAAAGGGACCAAGGGGATGCTTCGAAGCTCGGAGCGCGAGATATTCGCCGCCTAGACGGCCCCCCTTTCTGTCCCTCCACTCGGCTCGGTCCCTCCAACCGAAGAGCGAGACTTCACACATAGACTTGGAGTCCGAGACGCATCCGAAGGTGAATCAATCGGGATGGAAGCTTCGGTGATTATATCCGAGCATCCCGAGAAATTCCGCAACTAGTTCCGGAGCTTGCCGACTACTCGGACTTGTTGCTCATCGCCAAGACAAAGAAGGCTCCACATGTTGCTTGCGACATCGGGAGTGGTCTCGCTCTACGGCGCCTTGTCCTCCACTACTCCCGTCGCCAGCTGCATGAAGAGGAATTGAGACCGAGAGAGGAGATAGGCTATTCGGAGCCCCGAAGACCTCAGCTCAATGGACAATCCCGAGGGCTGCAATGCCGGCCATGATTCATGATCGGCAGCACGCCTCCGGCCCAAGCACCCTCGAGATGGGTCGACCATGACGACCCACCTGGTGATTCGAGCCCCGGAAAGCCCGATGAGGGACATCCACGGACAAGGATACCCATACTCAAACCGCACCACCTCTCGGTATCCTTGGCCCCGAGAAGTCCAAGGCCGGGTGCTTCGTCCTCGGCGAGCCCGCTCGGCTCTTGCCGATCGACTTTCGAATCCGCGCCCGGCCCGGACCGCAAAGAGATCTCGATCGGTGGCAAAAGCCTTAACGCCCAAGGGATCAAAAATCGAGATCTTGCGAAGGCTATCCATAGAACATGGAAGCGGCATTGCTCAAGCCACGACTAAAGAACTTCGTGGGCTGAAGTCTTCGTCTCTTCATCGGCCGCCCCCGATGTTTCCGCGCTTATTTCAGAAGCGTTGGCTCAGCAGCAAGTCAAATTCGAAGCTCAGCTCAAGATCTTTCAGGAGAGCCAAGCTAAGCTACTTGATGAATTTTTGGCTTCTAAACTGGCTCATCCTGACGCTATCACTGAACAATCCGAGGCCACTGAACAAAGACTTGAGAATATCCAACTGGCCTTGGAAGGCAAGATCACTGAGAAGCTGTAAGACTTCAAGGAAGCAGCTGACCTCTCTCACAAGCAGTACAAGGAAGACCTTACCATGGAGAGGAACGAGTTGCATGAGGCTCTGACTAAGCTCCATGATCGTCTTGATGAGTCGTCAACCTCCTACAAAAGTCCGAAGAAGTCAGTCCCTAGTCCCTACCCCGGTGCTCATTGATGATGCCAAAAGGGGGGAAAGGGAAGGAAAAAGGGAGGAAAAAAAGAGTACGGAGAAGTGGCCCAAAACTCGGCCTCGAAGGGTGAGGCCCGGGGTGTTTCACCGAGCAGCACAACGAAACCGGCCCAAGTGGCTCAGGACCCCAGCAGACTACTCAGGCAACCCAGACTCCCAAAGACATTATTAAGGAGGTTGCTGAGTACGCTGAACAGGGCGGTGGAGGACTCGAAGAAGAAGAGGCTCCTATTCCACCACCAGTTCAAGAAGGCAAGGGCAAACAGAAGCTTAAAATTCCAACCCCTCCAAGCAAAGCGATTAAGGTACATATCTCGGCGAGGAGGAAGCCCAAATAGCTGCGGATGAGAGACTGGCCAGAGAAATTGCAGAGGCCGAAGCAGCTAACAAGCCAAAGTCTAAGCCTGCCAAAGGAAAGACTAAAGCCCCATCCAGAGGAGGAAAGAGAACTGCTAGACTACCTCCGAGAAAGATCATCATAACAAATGAAGAGGGCAGAGAAAAAGAAAAGGAGCAAAGCGACGGAAGAGTGCCGAAAGGCGTGGTACATCCAAATCTAGATCTAGTACCCCTGTTGAATCGTAACAAGCTCCTCGAAGCCTCAAGAGCAAGATGCGAAAATTGAAGAAATCTTTGCTCGAGATGGATAGATATCTCTACGAGAGGAGAGGAAGCTAGACGGATAGAGGCCGCCAGGACGAGGATACATTTGGCGGACCTTGAGGCACTCGGGAAGCGATCTGAACAAGAGGCCAGGCTGAGAGTTCCTTCGAAAGCTGACATTCCTTATCGATACAGAAGGTCCAGGAGCCAAACGATCCGAAAACACATAGATGGCCGAGATCAGACGAATGGATGCCTATTCAGTTCAATCCAGAGATGGGAATCGGCCAAGATAGAGTTTATCAAGAGAAATTATTTCTGGCGATTCGGCTCGAAAAGTCTAAGGCCGATGCCTATGTCAAGTGGATGACCATTACCGAACCCGATCTTTACCCATATATGCACGGAGCAAGAATGGCGAAGGGGTAGTAGTCGGCGTTCTCGAAGCAAGGATCATTCCTCCACCCGGAAGACAAGACGACTCAAGTACATCTCGGAATGATTGAACAAGAAGTGAAGAATGCTTTGCGTTGAACAGAGGACTAGAACAAGATGATCCAGCCAGACTTCGCCGATTACACGAAGCCGAGGAAGAACACGTTCGTAATGTATGGAGTTCCACTGCCCGAATATCAATCCCAAGGTTTCATGAATAGGATTCAAGCGTTTAAGGGATCTCCTTCTTAAGTTCTCCTTTAGCTTAGCAAGATTTGTAATGTCTTGAACCGTTTATTATATATATACAAATCTTCTTTTGGCTCGACAACTACTTGTTGTCTAAATAGCCGTGTTTGCTTTATGCTTTAACACTCGAATCATCGAAGTGATTACTGACTCACACACTTTGTTTATTTACTTGTCGGTTTTTGCTCGGTTAGATCTCTGATAGACTAGACTTTCGGAGAGTTATTATTTCTCTTAGGGGGAAATTGTTGCATGGGGGAAATTATTGTAAAGGGGGAAATTGTTCGCCCCGTCTCCCTCGAGTCTCTAGCACTTACCGCACAACTTCACCGATCCTACTTGTAATATTTGTAAGGAGCTCGTTTCGAGTAAGTTAGTGTTTATCATAGTTGATAAGACATAGATGATAGGTTTTGGCATCATCAAATAGGGGGAAATTGTTGGGTGATGATTCAATCCTCAGCATGATCATACTTGTGGGAAATGACTCTATCTTCTATACTGAATCACGCTCAGTAGCTTCGTGCTCTGAACTGTTGAGAAGATTTGAAGATCCCAAAACCCTATCTGATTGGTGAACCATTCCTTTGTATTCGTATTTGTCTCTGAGGTTTCAGACTCAGTAGACACTCTGCTCTGGTCAAGGCGCTCAGTAGCTCATCAGCCTCAGCACCGGTGTAGAAGACTCGGTGAATCTTGGACTCGGCGGGAGCAAGATATCGAGAGAGTCGGTTGAACCGAACTCGGCGGGAGTAGTTCACCGGACTCGTAGCTGATCATCGATAGACTTATCTCGGCAGCCTATCTACCGAATACAAGGTCGACTCAAGCAACGACGGATAGTCTTCGGGATCGTCGAGATCTTTTGAAAGACAATCGGCATTGTCATGTACGAGGAAGAGAGAAGTCGGCTTCGATGCGTCTCGAAGTTTGTCTTTGTCTCAACCACTCCATCCACCTCAACGAATGACAAGCATACACGTGTCTTCTCACCTGCTAAAGCTCCAGTCAACCTTTACCTAAAAAGGTGGGAAAGTTCACTTGTTACCTACACCAAAAGAGCCGTTTGCTACCAAAAAGAGAGAGAGAGAAGAAGATCGTCTCCAACGGATCTATTTCAATCTCTGCTCTATAAATAGAGGGATCATTCAAGATTTGAAGAACTGGAGAATGCGCGCACCTAGAACACGAGAGAGCATTCAAACGAGCGATATTAACGACTAAGTCTTCCGCAAGAAACAACCGAGTTATCTCCGGCGAAAGACTACATCCAGCTCAAAAGGAACCAAGCTGAACCGACATAAGCTTCTAGTATCCAAGCGACTGACACGAACCTATAACTAAACCCTCAGCTGTTCGTCGCTCTAGATAGCTACATTCTCGTTCCTTATCCCTCTAACCCTAAGCTCACTTGCTATATCCATAGCTTAGACGAAGGAGTTCACATTTGAACCCAATCCTTATTGTATAAGGACTCCTTCACTGTTGGAGAAGTTTGTCAAACACTTTAAGTTTGATAGTGTTGTAAACTGAGACTTGGATCAATATAAAAACCAAGACGCGGCTTTGCCTAGTGTGCAAGCTGACTGAGACTAACTCAGGATAATAAATAGCCTCCTGATTATTCGGGACAGTGGACGTAGGATTTGAGCGATATCCGAACCACTTTAAAAATCCTGTGTCTCTTACTGCTTTCTTAATTGTTGCATTGATTTTACTATTCATACTGAACATCATATTTAAAATCAATCAACTGTCTCAGCATACTGAACTTTTAAATCTACTGAACTGAGACTTAAAACATTTTCTCACAAAAACTGATTTAGGCCTACACTATTCCGCGCACTGAACTCTTACTGTAGATACTGAATTCTGACCTAGTCAGTTAGCAGATCTCAGCTGAGTTAGTACTCTTAGCCTTTAACTCGATTCGGAAACGGTTATGCAGTCCGCCGAATCTGTTTGATCGGACACCATCCTGAATAGGACTGTTCAAGTTCGAAGTTGAGAAATCGAATCAGGTGTATTCACCCCCCCCCCTCTACACCTGACCGTACACTCGGGACCAACATTCCATTTGAACATCACTGTAGAGATACTCTCTTTTTGAGCTTGATGTCAACTTTATGGCAGGGAAATACAATGTTGGCAGCTCCTCATTAGTTGAGATTGATTTGTAGGTGAGGCTTGTTTAAACTCCAAAACTGATGCTGAGTTGACTTCCTCTAATACCTTAGACACTTAGACTAAGTGGTCCTCTACAGACATTATCTAAATATTCAGCTTGTTGGTTGATCCTTTGGTACTGATACTCAACACATGTTCAGTAGATTCTGCTGAATCCTAATGAGTCTTCAAACACTTAGTCCATCAATTGCTGAAAAGAATAATCTACTGAGTCTCAGCAGCTACTGAACTCAGTCCAGCCTACTGAGCTCCTAACATGCCGAGTTCAACTAAGCTACTACATTATGTTGGTTCATCATTCAGCTAGGGGGTTTGGAATCTTCAAATCTTATATTAAATCATCACCCAATAATTTCCCCCTATTTAATTATGCAAAATCATTACAATTCAAAAAAATAGATCTAAAGACGTCATAAATAAAATAAGTGTTGGTCCCGACTCAAACGTTCAGGTGTAGAGGGGGGGGGGTGTGAATACACCTGAAAACTTTTTCCTCAAACTCAAAACACGATCAGTCCGTTTCACCGAAGATGTCTACTGAATAGATTCAATAGACCAGATAAGCTGATCTTGATTATGCGGACAGAGTGACTGACTCAGCTGAGGTCTGCTAGCTGACTGATGTCAGAATTCAGTACCGTTCAGTAGAGTGATACTGAATAGGGTGTGATCCACTATTCCCTTCTGAAAACCTTTCTAAAGTAGAAAGTCGGAGAGGGTATCGTACCAAGCCCTGGTGCTTGTTTTAACCTGTACACCGCTTTCTTAAGTCTATACACTTGACATCCCTGCTGAAAGCCGGGCGGTTGTTCCACGTACACTTCTTCCTTCAGTACGCTGTTCAGGAAAAACGACTTCACATCCATCTAATAAACAGTGAATTGCTGATGTGTTACATAAGCTAGGAATAGACGAATAGCTTCCAATCTTGCGACTGGAGCGAATGTTTCGTTGAAGTCTATTCCTTCTGATTGCAATATCCTTTGGTAACGAGTCGATCTTTATTCCTAACGATGACATTGTTTTCATCACGCTTGTTCTTGAAGACCCATTTGGTTCCGATCACGTGTTGATGTCGGGGTCTGTCAACAAGCTCCCAGACGTCGTTTCTGGTGAACTGATTCAGCTCCTCTTGAATGGCAGTGATCCAGTCAGCGTCATTCAGCGCATCCTCAATGGACCGAGGTTCTTCAGTAGACAAGAAGCAGGAATATATGGAGCTTTCACCTTGACAAAATCTAGATCTTGTCTTGACACTAGCTGACAGATCTCCAATAATAAGATCTGAAGAGTAAGCATCCAGTCACGATCGACGACGTCTTGTCTCTTTATCTGAAATTGGTTCAACATAGATAGTAGGTGAGTCAGACATTTTAGTTTTACTATTCTGAGATTGAAGCAATTCAGTAACAAGAGTTGGGGCTACTGAGTCACCAGGTTCAGGGGCATTTAGCTTAGGAACTTTTTCAGTTCCCCCTGAGTTGTTATTCTCATTAGAGGTCTCAATTACCACTTGGGTTTCTTCATCGACATGAGTTACCTGGGATTGATTCTGTTCAGAAAAATCAATCGGTTCAGCTACGTTCGCTACTGGCTATGATTCAGTAGTCTTGACTTCGTTATCCTCTTCTGAATCATCATCCCAACAAAGCTGGATCTTTTCAACATTTTCTTTTAAGCTTAGATCCTGTAGCTGTTTACTGATGTCCTCAGATTCTGAATTTGAGTTTCTGCTCCTGTTCTCAGCCTGTTCTCAGTAGCAAACTCATTAAAAACAACATGAGGGATTTCTTCCACACAAAGGGTCCGGTAGTTAAAAACTCTGAAAGCTTTGCTGACCCGGGAATATCCTAAGAAAATTTCGTGGTCTGACTTGCTATCGAAAGTCTTTAACTAGTCCTTTCCATTACTGTGGATAAAGCATGAATACCCAAAAATATGGAAATGGGATATAAGAGGTTTCCTGCCATTCCATAGCTCATAAGGTGTCTTCTGATGTTGCTTTGTCAGTAGCGATCAATTCTGAGTACAACATGCACTATCAGTAACTTCTGTCAGAATTTTGAAGGGAGTCCTGAATCTGCAAGCAGGGTTCTTGCTGCTTCTTTAAGTGTTCTGTTTTTCCTCTCAGCAATCCCATTTTGTTGAGGCGTGCGTGTAACAGACGTCTCATGCTCTATTCCTTCAGTGTCGCAGAACTCCTTAACCATCGCATTCAGGAACTCTGTTCCCCTGTCTGAACGAATCTTTCTGATTTCAGTGTTCTTTTCGACACTGAGCTTTTTCAGAAGTGTAGGCAACTCTGTTTTCACGTCAGACTTATTGTCAATAAATATGACCCATGTGTAGCGCGAGTAGTCATTAATGACTACTAATGCATACTTTTTGCCTCTGATCGTCACAGGAGAGACTGGACCGAACAGATCCATGTGGAGTAGCTGAAGGATCCCATCAGTGGTAGAAGATAGAACAGGAGGATTTTCTTTCCTTGTTTGCTTTCCCTTCAGACAGGCTCAACACTGAGTGTCTTTGCTGAGTACCTCATTCGGCAGTCCTCTCACTAGAGCGTTTCTAGCTAGCTTGTTTATCATCTTGAGGTTGAGATGACTGAGTCTTCTGTGCCAGAGCCACCCCGTTCTGTTGTCATTCTTCACTAGCAAGCATGCTTCAGGTTCTGCTGAATTCCATGTTCTTTCTGCGCGAACCTAACAACACTGTTTTCCCTGTGGATTTGTCAATAACATCACAGAAACCAGTGTGAAAAATCACTCTATTCGAGTTATCACAAAATTGACTAACAGAGAGAAGATTACGTTGAAGTCCTTCAACATATGATACTCTTGGAACTGTGGCGGTTCCAATGCTGAGTGTCCCGTATCCTCTGGTATAGCCTTTTGCATTATCTCCAAACTCGATGCCGGGTCCTTCTTCCATAACATAATCTTTCAGTAGACTCCTCTGGTATGTCATGTGTCTCGAGCATCCGATGTCCATGTACCATGGGTCCCTGTGCACCTGCAAAACAAAATTATGTTCAGGTACCCCTTATTTTTATTTTTGGTCCTTAAGCGTTAGTTTTAGAAACCCAAATCTCTCTATCGACCCTGGTGGTCTCAGACAGTTTCTTTCCACCTTGATCAACATACTTCACCACTGGACTGGTTGATGTTGACTTTTGAGGCTTCTTCGGTTCAGGATTCCTGATCTTCCGAGTAGTTGGACTGCTGACCTTAGCCTTCTGATTGGCTTTCTTTTTCTTCTGACTCTTGGAACTCTTACTGAAGGTGGGATCATAGTAGTATGACCCATACTGTGCTGGATGTGTCAGCTGTGGAGGTCCGTACTGATCAACCCATTTTACTCTGCTGGTTCCCCCTTGCTTGTGCTGGGGTGATTTTGAGCTAACCTTCTTGTCAGATTTCTGATAGGTAGGATGAGGTGCTTTCATCTTTTATTTGTTCTTCGCTTAGGGTTTCAGTTGTTCATCATTCATCGTTTCCCCTCGAACAAACCTATCAGTAAGTCGATTCTCTAAGTGTGTGGAAGCAGATGTGGAGGCTTTGTGGCTGAACCCGAGTCCTTCCTTGCAGTGCTTAGGCTTGTTGTTGGCTAGCATTACCTCAAGCTTCTTCTCGGCTCCTATATACCTCTCTGTCATTAGGTTTCTCCAGACATCGTCACTCCTCTTAAGAGTTTCATGCTCGGTCTGAAGTCCTGAGAACTTCTGCTTCAGTAAACTCAATTCAATCTCTTTCTGAGTCAAGTCCTTAGTCAGTACTGAAATCAGATCTTCTTGTTGCTGAGACTTGGCCATCAGAGAGTTAATCTCCTCCCTGAGTCTCATAACAAGTCCTTCTGACTCAGTAGCAACCAGACTCTCCTGAGAAAGTCTCTGATTATCTACTTTCAGGGCATCCAACTCCTGAAGAGTCTTACTGAGCTGCAGACTCATCTGAATCTGTTCGTCCAATAATCTTTCGTATGCGACCTCCAGATTCTCGTATGCACCTGAAAATGTGTCTTGTGTGCAGTGTGAAGAAGAGTTATATGGTTCTAGAGAGTTTACCTCATCCTCTTCTCCTGCCATCAGACACTTTTCAGTATCTTTGTCAAGCTCTTTGGCCACAAAGGCGGCTTCATCCTCGGATTATGAAGGTGTCGACTTCTTCTGAGTCATCTGAGAGTTCACCGGCGATATAGGCTTGACGCTTTTGGTTGAACTTCTCCCTTCTAGCTTTTCTCGTAGCTCTTTCAGCTGAGCTGAGCTCAGGACAGTCATACTGATAGTGCTCTGGCTTTTTGCAGTTATAGCACGAGATGATTCTGCTTTCTTTGTTGTCACTGTCTTTTGACTGTGCAGAATCCTCCTACTTTCTGCATTCAGAAGTATGTTTATCAGGATTGCGATTTTGTGAGAAGTCAGACTTGCTCTTTGAGTCTCTGAAGACTCTTTATAGTTTCTTGCGCCGCTCCTTCTCCTTCTGATACTTTATAGCAAGCAACACGCATTGTTTAGCTAGGCTTCCTTCTTGTAAGTCACTTGTTGAAGGTTCATCTTTGCTAGACATAGGAGCCGTTGTGCTGACTGATGCTTTAAAAGCATGGTCTATCTGAGTGTCAGCTTCAACTCGTTGCTTCCTCTGCGGTAGACCGAACTCGAACGCTTTAGCTTTTAATTCTGAAAATATGTGATCAGGAGAAACAGTATCAAGATCAGAATATCTAAGCAATGTAGCAAACGGAGTCCAAGGTCTGTCTGGCAGGGCTCTCAAAATCTTGAGATTCATCTCTCGGTTGGAGAATATCTTTCCTAGCCCACTGATTGTGTTCATCAGATCCGTGAATCTGACATTAAGATCTTCTATCATGTCGCCAGGCATAAGTGACAGTCTCTCCAGCTTCTGGAGTTCCAGCGCCAATTTGTTAGCTTTGATCTTTTGAGTCCCCGACTTAGTAGTGCCAGAGCATCCTAGAGTTCTTTAGCTGACTTGCAATCCTGAACTCTCCCGAGATATGAGTCGCTCATAGTGGTCAGCATGACGTTCCTGGCAACCTGGTCAAGGTTGTGAAGCTTCTTCTCCTCTGGAGTGAAGAGACTTCTGTCTTTGATCACCTTCTTCCCAATTACCATTCCTCCTTGAGCTGGCTCCTAGAAGTCAATGCTATCGACCATGGGGACGATAGGTCCATCTTCCAAGACCTCTGTTATGCTATCGTGGAGGGAGGTTAGGTGTGCTTCCATTCTGACCCGCCATACCCCATAGTTGTCAACAGAGAACATGGTACCATCCTAATTCCTGACATATCAGATATAATGGATAATGATATGAATGAAAAATGATATGTAGTGAAAAACTTTTTCAAAAAAAAAAAAAAGGATCAGTTCGAGTTAGACCAGTTACAGATAACAAAAGTCAAAGAACTTCTGCTCTAATACCAATTGTTGGTCCCGAGTCAAATGTTCAGGTGTAGAGGGGGGGGGGGGAATACACCTGAAAACTTTTTCCTCAAACTCAAAACACGATCAGTCCGTTTCACGGAAGATGTCTGCTGAATAGATTTAGTAGACCAGATAAGCTGACTGATCTTGATTGTGCGGACAAAGTGACTGACTCAGCTGAGGTCTGCTAGCTGACTGATGTCAGAATTCAGTACCATTCAGTAGAGGATCAGTAGCGTGCGGAATAGTGTAGGCCCGATTTAGTTTGATTACGAAAATGTTTGTTTATAAAAACTGTTTCAGTTGATTAGTGTACTCAGTTACGCTTGTACTGAAACTCTGTTAAATAATTTTGTAAACAATTTTCTAAATGAACAGTAAATCATTGCAACAGGAAAGAGACACAAATTTTTAAAGTGGTTCGGATATCAACAATCCTACGTCCACTGTCCTGAAAGGATCAGGAGGCTATTTTATTATACTAAGTTAGTCTCAGTCGGTTTGTACGCAGGACAAACACAGTCTTGAGGATTATAATGAGCAAGTCTCAGTTTACAAACTCAAACAATAAAGTTTGAAGGTTTTCTCCAATAGTGAAGGAGTTCTTATCTCTAAGAATAATTCAGTATGTGAACTCTGGATATGAATGATGAGCTTAGGTTAGAGGAGGGGAACAAGAATAGGCTTCTAGAATGAAGAACAGTGAGGAATATTCTCTCTGGGTTCGTGTGCTTCACTTGGACGCTAGAGGCTTTAATTCGATGAAGGCTTGTGTTCCCTTGAGCAGTTGAGTGCTTTTCGCGGAAGGATATTTCTCTTCAATACGTCGCGGAAAGCTTTGTTCGTTTGGGTACTTGCTCGTTAATTGCTCGTGTCTCTTGGTTTCGGTCGGTTGTCACTCTGCGTGGAGACATCTCCTCTATTTATAGCATTCGATTGGGTAATAGACCCGTTGGAGTCGGTCCTGCCACGTGTCGAAACAACAAGGAAAACGACTAATTTAATTGGAATATTGCGGTAGGTGCACTGTAGAGATAAGCCTCTATTTCAGTCTCAGAGCAGCTTTTGTCAGAGCAGGTAAGGCGATGTCGGCTCCTTATTAGTCAAGGTAGAGTGTTAGGTGAGGTTGGTCAAACGTCAAGAGATGTCTCCCTCTGAATCCTCAGACCTTTAACTGAGTTGGCATCCCACTTATATTCTTGTGGATAATCAGAATGTGTAGCTCGGATTCCTTTGCAGATTCAGTTGCTGAACTTCAGTGCAACTAACTTCTTCTATACTGAGTCCATCCAGCTGAGCAGGAGATCTTCTACTGAACGAACGCTGCAGCTACTGAACTCTAGCCTATTGAGTTCCTAACAACAGAACTCATACTAAGCTATTACATTATCGAAGGTTCATCATTCAGCTAGGATTTTGGGATCTTCAAATCTTTCTACTGAATCTCATTCCAACAATAAGCAGTAACACATAAATGTGAGCGTGTGTGTTGATCACTTAGGTGATCAGTTGTGCTAAATTTAAATGCATTGGTCGATGTGACAATAAGGAGTTTTCTGGCAAAAAAAGAGTGATATTGATTTCACAGAGATAGGAAGTTTACGATACAAGAATCAGTCTATCACTAAAATCTATACTAGACAACGAGATATCAATGCTAGAATGCTACACCTTCTTAGCTATGAACTTCTAAAGTCTGGCCTGCAAATCTGCTGACTTCTCTTCTGGCGCTTGTAGACCATAGAGTCTGTAAATATCTGCTTTGAGTTGCTTGATCTCTGCTTTCTTTGATAGAACAAGATCTTTCTTGAGAATGACATCCTTGAACTCATTTTCCACCTCTTTTAAACATACAGAACCTTCAAGTGTCATAGGAGGAGGTAGAGTTCTATATTCAGGAGCTATAAGAGGCAATCCTATTTTCTGTAACAGAACTTGGACTTCAGCAAACAACTCAGGATCGTATGATATCAGTATTTCTTCGAAGATTTGATCCAAGTCATTGTCTTGCCATTACTTACAACAATAGAATCTTCTGATGAATTTGACTTAGAGTGATTCTCATCTCTAGTTTAGATTCCAAGGGATCCACTTATCAGTGTGAGCAAACATACGTGTCTTTAAATTGTCTTTCTTAGCACCTTGTTTGTAGAACTTAGAAGTGGTTGGAATCTCCCTCCTCTTTTCAGGAATTCTCTCTCTAGCTTCCTTCCAAGTTTTCGCAATATGAGCATCTATTTCAGCTTTCTTAACTCTATCTCTTTCTTCTCTAACTTGTCTGGCATTAGCTATAATATCTAGGCCTCTTTCGCATTAATCCCATGACAGTTTTGCTTCTGCCTCTTAAACTTTAGTCAGTTGACTGGATAGGATCTAATGATTAGTAGGGCTCTGTTCAGCTTCGGCTTATGTGTTTTGAGATGGGGGACTCAGTGGATTTAGTGATTTCAACAGTTTTGACCTTCTGGAATTTTGCTGTTGTGTCTCTAGATATTCTGGGTACAACAATCCTAGCTTGCTTAGGAATTGTTGTTTTGATCACTATCCCCTTCTTCTGAGCTTTCAGCTAAGTAGCAAATTCTTCCTCGTATTGAAGTTGCTTTGCAACCTTCTCATCATATTCTACTTGCTCATCAGCGCTTCTGAACTTCTTATGAGGCTATAGAGGAGGAAGAGGAGAGCTACTGATGGCTGAGGGCCTTGCCTTTTGCCTCTGAGCGTTGTATAGCTGGCTCATCCTCATCAACGAACTGGGCTATCTTCTTTATGGCAGCCTGTGCTGAGGATCCTTCTCCTCTCAATCCTCCAGCATTGATAATAACTGTGGCCACTTCCCTTCCCTTATCGTTCTATTTATTTTGTGCTAAGGGATCAGTAATGTTTGTCACTTGTTATTCTTTTTCCGCTCCTTCCCCCTTTTTGGCATTATCATCTTTGCGCAAGAGGGTACTCAGAGCTGTGACTTGGAAATTGAGGTCATTTACTTGGTTCTTGACTATGTCAAAACTGCCTCTATGTCATAGATTCCCCCTGCGCATAATTACCAGTCCTGCTCATGATCATGGCGGATGACTTTCAGAAGCATATCAATATTGGCTTTGTGCTTCTTGAGGGATTCAGTGAGCAGTTGCGAGGAGTCTAATTTGACAGTCTCTAGTGCTGACACCTGTTGGGTAAGGACTTGAGAGATGTGTTCAGCAGAGTAGTCTATTTATTTCTTTAGTAGTTTTCAGCATCATTTGAACAACTTTAGACAACTTGTCAAAGAATAGTTGAGCTTGATTCTCAAGTGTCTGCTAAAACTATGTTGTAAGATGTGACTTTTGAGGTTTTAAGGCAGTCATGAGGATCATCTCGATATCAGGATATGGAGTTGCACTGATTCTCATGAATTCAGCGGTGAGTGCATCCAGCTTCTCAGTCTGCACCTTCGTATATTAAGACCATTTGATGTGTATATCTTTGGGCAGTAGGTGATTCTTCTCACCTTGCTTATTATGGCCCTTGTTGATGCTCCTCGCAAAGATCTCTTTGAGGGGCTTGGCCTAATAGCAAGAGTTGGCTAGTCTCAGATCAGTCGAAGTGATCGGTTGCGATGGATCAGAAGTTGTAGTGGCAGCTGTGACGACACTAGATAGAGGAGATGGAGGCGCATCATCATGATCAATGGGAGAGTTACCCTAGAATATTTTTCCTATCTGCATCCTTGGGTGCTGAATCGTTATCATCATTCTCATCATCACTGTTGTCATCATCGTGTTGACTTTGACTCGGTGATCCAGTTCTTTGTTTCATGTACAGTAGAAGCAATATTGTGGATCTTAATTCATCCATAGAATCAATGTCACAGGGTTTTCCATGCCCTTATCTCTGATCTCAGTAGTTGCTCCTCTACTGTTAGTGGGCACCGTCATGGGCTTAATTGTCTAATCTAGCTCGTCCTAGTCAAAGAATCAAAGAAGCATCTGAATTCTAGCCCTGCAGGCTATGTTGATCAGATCGCGGTGATCTGAGATCTCAGGAATGAGAATAGGCACTTCATCCTCAGGTTTGTTCTTGGTGTTCTGAACAGCGAATGACAAACTTCTCAAGTTTCTGAACAGCTCTTCAATTCTGATAATCGGCTCCGACTGAGTCTCTTCATATTTGATTCTCTTCACCTTATCTTTCACAGTGGTATCCTCCTTGCCAGACTCTGACTCCATAATATCTATCTGTTCGACAATGGTTGGTGGACTTTCAACCTTCTTAGTCAGTCTCCTTTTCTCAGAAGGTTCCGGTCGTGTGCTCTGAGATGTAGTAGGTGCTGATCATTTCGAAGCTGGAGCACCACAGGCTATGAAATTTTATCAATTTCTTATTAAAATACTTCAAGTCCGCATAGGAGATATTCCTTGAGCAGGAGTCTGTAATCATGATCAAGAATTTTCTTCCATATAATAGTTTTCCAACTGAGGTGAGTCTCCTGACTCCATCCTTTTCTTCAACGAACTCTTGAAGTTAAGTTCCAAGCTCATTCACAAAAAATTTGACCGTGTTAACTTTCACCCTATCAAATATGACCATAATCAGCTGTAGTTTTGGCTTGGAAAGCTGATCAAATGATCCTGTTGAACTGGTTAAGATATGAGAAACTATGTAGGTTAGCCCTCTATATTCAGGTAGAAGCTGACTCTTAGGGAAGGTTACCTTGAACACTACATCATCACGGCCACAGAATCTCTGAAGATATGCGTTCATCTCGGTTTCTTTGTCTCTATTGGGAGGGATATCTTTGTTGGGAAGTCTGAAGCTTTATGGAGACGGTCCTTCAAATGAAGGGTGGCTACTCTCGGTTCCCACTTATTCAGTTTCTCTTTTTTCTGATAGGCAAAAGAAGTGATCTCCACTTCATCATCATCATCAAATCTGAGGTTGAAATAAAATTCGGCGACCTGGCGTGGGAGACAGTAGAGAGGTAGACGAATAAGGAAGGCCTCCAACCAGATGCAATGAGATCCTCATATATCAGCTCCATGAAGTCCAACTCTGAAGGTTCTACTGAAGGTTCTCTGAATCTTGTTTTAGCCAGAGGTTTGGTCAGTATATTGGCCCTTTTCTTGTTAGTATGGATTTTCTCCATACTCATATCCTTCTTTTCGACATGATCTCTGATGAAGTGATGTTTGATATCCTTGTACTTACATCTCGTGTATAGAACAAGATTAGGAGTGATTTGCAAAGACATTGGTGTTGTTGTAGTAGATTGACACTTCTTCTTGATTCATATCATAATTCCCAGTTGTTGTCGAAGCTATAAGATTTGGGCACAAAAACTTCCGGTAGCCATGTATTCAACTTCGGTTGTGGACGTAACTATTGAGTGATGTTTCTTTGAAAATCATGATATAATCTTACTGCCCAGGAATTGGCATGTTCATGAAGTTGGCTTCATGTCTATTCTGCAACCTGCATAATCAACATCAGAGTACCCCGTTAGTTCAAGATTATCATCAGCAGGATACTATAACCCTACATCAGGTGTTCCTTTCATGTACCAGATAATCATCTTTGTTGAGTCTAGATGACTTCGGTTGGGATTCGCCTGAAATCTTGTGCATATATCTACAACATAAGTTACACCGGGTCTGCTAGCTGTTAGATATAGTAATGAACCAGTAAGTGCTATATAATTAGTAAATTTTATGGATACTCCCTCTCTGTCAAGATCAATTTTCATATTCGTGTTCATTGCAATCTTGACTGGGTTGCTAGATTCGCAGCCAAACTTCTTGATGAGATCTCGAGTGTATTTGGCATGATCGATGAAAATTCCCTTTTCTGATTGTTTGACCTAAAGACCGAGGAAATATTTCATCTCTCCATTATAGACATCTCGAATTTCTCCTTCATCATCTTCTAAAATTGGTGACACATAGTCAAATTTCTTGATCTGAAGATAGTCGACATAAATTTGCACCAGTAGAATTTCATGTCCTGACTTGATGTTAATTAAAGTGTAGTAGTTCCTTTTTGAAAACCTTATTGAAGGAGGAACTCTGAGAGGGTATCGTACCAAGCCCTGGGTGCTTATTTTAACCCATACAGAGCCTTCTTGAGTCTGTATACTTGATGTCCCTGTTGATAGCCGGGAGGTTGTTCCATGTAGACTTCTTCCTTTAGTATGCCATTTAGGAATGTTGACTTCACATCCATTTGATATACTTTAAAGCGCTAATGTGTTGCATATGCTAGGAATAGGCGAATGGCTTCCAATCTGGCGATCGGAGCAAATGTTTCATCAAGGTCTACTCCTTTAGCTTGACAATATCCTTTGACAACAATTCAAGCTTTATTACTGACGGTTATATTGTTTTCATCTCACTTGTTCTTGAATACCCATTTCATTCCAATCACGTGTTGATGCTTTGGTGTGTCAACAAGATCCCAAACTTTATTTCTGACGAACTTGTCAACTCCTATTGCATGTTTGCGATCCAGTCAGCATCGTTCAATGCCTCCTCTATAGACTGAGGTTCTTCAGTAGACATGAAGCAGGAGTAAAAGCACTTTCTCCTTAACAAAATCTGGATATTGTCTTTACACTTGTTGAAGGATCTTCGTTAATAGGATTATAAGAGTGAACATCTAGCCAAGAACATCTTTTCCTTGTTTCTTCTTCTGAATTTTCTTCTGCACAGATAGTAGGATGATTAGGCATTTCAGTGGTGTTGTTCTACGACTAAAGTAGTTCAGTAACAAGGTTGGATCCTCTGAGTCACCAGGTTTAGGGGCATTAAGCTCAGGAACATCATTAGTTCCCCCTGAGTTGTTATTCTCAATAGAGGTCTTAGTTACCACTTGGGTTGCTTTATCGACCTGAGTTACCTGGGATTGATTTTGTTCAGTAGAATCATCTGGTTCAGCTACGTTGTTTGTTGGATGAATGTAGGTTTCTTCTTCTTCTTCATCATAATCCTCATCAATTGAATCATCATCCCAACAATGTTGGATCTTCTCAACATCATCATTCAAGTTCAGATCCTATAGCTTGCTACTAATATCTTTAGTATCTTTATTTGAATCCTATTTCCTGTCCTTAGTAATAAACTCATTAAATACAACATGAGGGCTTTCCTCCACGCAAAGTGTCTGATAGTTAAAGACCCTGAAAACTTTACTGACCTAGGAGTATCGTAAGAAAACTCCTCGGTCTGACTTGCTATCAAAGACCTTTAACT
Source organism: Lavandula angustifolia (assembly GCA_028984105.1). Taxonomy (NCBI): domain Eukaryota; kingdom Viridiplantae; phylum Streptophyta; class Magnoliopsida; order Lamiales; family Lamiaceae; genus Lavandula; species Lavandula angustifolia. The sequence goes on along the minus strand of CM054806.1, from coordinate 16,934,660 downwards.
GATCTCTTTCCATAGTTCATATGGTGTCTTCATGTGAATCTTTGTCAGTAGTGAGCGATTTTAAGTGTAGCAAGCTGTGTCTATAGCTTCTGCCCAGAATTTCGATGGTAAGCTTGAGTCTGCGAGGAACGTTTTGTCGCTTCTTTGAGTATTCAGTTCTTTTGTTCAACAAGTCTATTTTACTGAGGCGTGCGAGCATTTAGTTCTTTTTCTTTGAGTCATTTTACTGGAAGCTACTTTTTGCTTGTATACAATGTATTTTTCCATTCTACTATTTTTATTCTCCTATCATGTTAATTATAATTGCGCATGTTGGTCATTTTTCTTGTATAAGAGTTAGATTGTGTAGTGTCTTGTAGATCACAAAAGACTGCACAATTGCTTGAACTAACAAGATATAAACAGTTGTCATAGCTAACAAATTATCGGTTAAAGCTGCAGTTTAGGTGAGACGTGGCTTGTCTTGGCCGCTTGTCTATACTGATATACTAAATGTGGTGTATTGATGGATCACAGTGAGATGTGTTCTCCTAGCTGACATTAGTGGAGAACTAAAGACCTAGGTGATTTAATTTAGTCTTAAGCTTGATAAAATTTCAACTGAGTGCATTCAACTATCTATGACATTGACTTACTATGGTGAATGTCATCACGACTGGATCTACGTATCTTGGATGATAGTGGTTATTTGTACTCAGGCTGGTTATCAGTATCATGTATTTATATCCCTGTTAAATGAGTTGGTAATATCTCCTGATGAACTCGTAAGGATTAGCACAATAAATCGGTTGGTTGATTAAGTTTAGGTGTGTTAATAAGGTCGAGTGGTACTGCTCAATATATAATAAGATGTTAATTAATTTAAGTTGTCAGTGATCTTAATTAATTATAAGTCAACACAGATTCTCTAGTGGAATGAATCTGTGTTTATTTATTAATTTTGCTCTGGGCTGAGTATAGAGAATTAATTAATTTGAGGCCCGAATTTATTTCTTGTATTAGATCCCTGATCTGACCCAAATAGATGCCCAATATTTATTCTGCTCTCTCCAAAATTATTATTAATATATTAATATATTTATACATTATTTAATAATATGAAAATTATTTATCTGAAATTAATTGACTGGGCTAATTAATCAATAAATAAGTGGCTCAATAATTATTAATTATATTATGAGCTAATATTAAGCTATTGGAAGGCCATAAGCAATATAATGGGCTACAATTATAATATATTATTTTTTACATTATATTATAAAAAGAAAAAAACACGTTCATTTATGAATTCACGCTATTATACATTCAGAAAAACGTGTGTGAGAGCAAGTGAGTGCAGAAATGATTTCCTCTTAGATCTCTGTCTACACGGAGGAGAGGAAGGGCCGGAACACAGTCCAAAAGCACCAAATACGAGCAGAATCAGAGGCTTTCTGAAGGACGCAGGTATGATTCGTCCTCTAATATTTTTATTGGTATTAGAGCGAGGTTTTAAGCTCTGATTTTTTGCTTTTAAGGAGCATGTTTAGGGCTGTTTTATTTAATTTTTGTCGTTATCGGGCAATTTCATGCTTTGGGCAGCCTGCGAGCCACGTTTTGATGCCATTTGTACTGTTTTCTCTTGAGAAAATCCACGAGTAGATTATAGGGCCAATTTGTATCAATTTTCTTTAATTACAAAGTAATTTAGCTTGGAGTTGCACGATTTCAGAGGCGATGATGAAAGCCTTAAATCTGGCCAAAAACCTAGAAAACTAGGGTTCCGCCGCATGTTGCTGCGGTGATTCCCAATGCGTCCGATGTCTGATCGGTGATCGGATTGCATCTTTGGATTTCTCATCTCACAAGATTCATATTGATAGGTCGTGTGAGATAATTCGATCTCGGATGTGACTGAAATCGACGTTGGAAGTTTGCTGCTAACCCTTAATTTTTTCGGCGATGAATTCAAAAATTGAGCCAAATTGATGAATGAATTTGGCCGGAATCTATTTCTGGTGGCCGAAGGATGTTTGAATTTCAATTCCCCTAAGTTAATTAAACAAATCGGGGCTCGAAAATATGTCAATTTGAGTGTTGGAGCTCGGCAAAGATCACAACAGCAGGTCGAGGTGGTGATTCTAGGTGGCCGTTCTTCATAGCCCACGATATCTGAGAGCGAGAGAGAGGCCGGACGACGTGGCAAGGAGCAGGAGCCACGGGCGCACAGCTGCCACTGTCTATCGTGCACGCGGGTGCGAGCAGCAGCATGCGGCGCTGCTCGCATTTCCAGGAGACAGTGCGAAGTGCAGCTGGCTTGGCAAGGCCCTAGGCGGCATCGACAGGAAGCGGTGCACGTCGTCAACGTGATTTCCAGGAGGGGAGAAGGGCTAACATTAGCCCTAGCTGACGTAGCGCTCGTTGGTGTGGTGCCACGTGTCTGCTGACATGGCGGCGTGTGGCATGCTGATGTGGTGTATTCGATACAGTTTTAGCATTTGTTTTGCAGTTTGAGATATTATGAAGAACTGTATTTGTTCGGGCTATGTAATAGATATAAATTTTATATTTATCTGTGTTTTAAGCCCGATAATGATGTTTTTAATTTCGATTTTTGTATTGTTTAGAATGCAATTATATGTTTAATGGCACTTTGAAAAATATGAAAATAGGATTTAATTCATTTTTAAAGCATGTTTAATGTTTCACGAGCACGTTTTATTTTGTGCGCTTAGAAAATTGCATGTTTTAGGATTTATGTCGTTTAGCATGAATCAAAATGAACCTTTTGAAGAAAATGAGTAAGCAAATAATAAATTAAATATTTAATTGGATTCCATTAAATTGGAAATTAAGTACTTAATCGGACCTCCATTTATTTGGAATCTATACAAAAGTGGGACAATTATATAAGTAAACGTCCACCTGAGTGACTTACTTTTATATTATTGAACAACGAGTTTTGTGAAACGAATTTTTCCAAAAAGGATTTTTAATTATTATTGAGTAGTGAGAGTGAAGCCGTAAACACGAGTACTCTAGAAGATAATAATTAAATAGGATGGCTAATTAAATCAAACTGAATGTGATATAGTTCTCGTAAAGATGCCAATTTAGAGAATTTGATGTTAATTCAGTCAAATTAACGGTCAAAGCTTAGATGTCACAGCGGGTACAACTTCCTAAGAAGTCCGTGTTTTAATTTTACAATAGTGACATGGTCCAGATCAACCGAATTATTAATTTCATTCGACTAAAGAACATAGGTGTGGATTGAAATTAAAGAGTTATGTATATAGCTTGGTCTAGGGAAACAGAAATAAACGTCCACTTGAGTGGCTTACGAGTGTGATCCCCAGGTCTATTCGAGTATTTAACATCTTTGGTTTTTTAAAAGGTTACAATGATGATTAATCACAAATTATGTGCGAATATAGGTTTCTTACATGAAATTTTATTTTTTTTAGATATGTATGTTCTATGTGTTATTACCAATCTTACCAACTGATCCCTAATGGGTCCAACTAATTTCATAGAGTGGAAGAGAGATCTTACCCTCCTAATAAATGCCTTGTCAAAGTCCTATAAGAACTTTTGTTTTAGGACCGCTGTGTCAAAGATTGAGTTTACTCTAAGTAAGTTACCAAATTCTTTGGTAGCGTTCAAAGAGGTTATAGGAAAGGGTGCTCAAGTCTTGAACATCACTTAGCTTAAGGAATCCTCCGAAAGGTGCAGAAACTAGAAAAAAGAGCAGAAAAGTTGGTCAATTCAAGAAGAGCAGTAGGAGTAAGAAGACGGTCCTTACTGGCGGCATACGAATGCCATAGGAGAAAGGAAGGATCTTCAAGTGTGGTAAGAAAGGATACAAGAATAATTATTATCCAGATGTCAAGGCAAAATAGAAAAAAGATATGAGTTGCTCTTGTAACTGAGACTATTCTAGTTTCCTCTTCTACCCACGAGTGGGTAGTGGATTCGGGGGGCAACAGATTATGTTTGTAACACCTAGCAAGGTTTCTTGTAGCAAAGACAATTGAGTGATGACGAGTTGGTAGTCTCCATGGGAAATGGACCGAGAGTTGTTGTAATTGCCATTGGAGATTTACATCTATCTTTCGATAGTTCTGTTTTAGTACATAAATATGTTTTATATTTGCCTGAGTTTAGGCGAAACATAATTTCTATTTTCAAAACTCTACAGCATGGATGGTGGTTATAAATCAAGTTTTGAAAGTGATGATTCTATCATGAAAGACGGTGATTTTATTTGTGGTGGGCCATTAAGTGGTTCTTTGTATACTATTACTTGCAAAACGCGTAATTCTGTTAATGTTACTTCCTCATCATCAAATTCTAAGAAGAGGAAATAATCTTCTAAGGGAAACCAAACTTATCTGTGGCATTTAAGACTAGGTCACATCAATCTGAATATGATTTCAACGTTGGTGGAGTATGGATAATTGGTGTCTTTCCAATTTGAACCATTTCCAACTTGCGAACCTGGCTTAAAAGGAAAGATGGTGACTAGACCTTTCAAGGCAAAGGGTTATAGAGCTACAGAAGCATTAAGTTTGATACATTCTGACTTGTGTGGGCCTATGTCTACACAAGCTCGTGGAATGTATGAGTATTTCATCATATTTACTGTTGATTCAAGGTATGGATATGTTTACCTTCTTCTCCAAAAGTCTGATTGCTTTGAAAACTTTAAGGAATTCAAGATAGAAGTGGAGAAAAAGCTAGGTAAATATATCAAAACACTACGATCTGGTCATGGTGATGAATACCTCTCGAACGAGTTCAAGGATTACTTGAAAGAATGTAGAATTACATCCCAGCTGACAGCACCGGGCACGCCTCAGCAGAATTGTGTGTCAAAGAGAAGGAATCGAACTCTCTTAGAGATGGTTCGATTGATGATGAGTTATGCAATGTTACCGATTTCCTTTCGGGGATATGCCCTAGAGACTGTAACATACTTGCTGAACCGTGTGCCTTCCAAGTCGGTACAAAAGACCCATTTCGAGTTGGGGAACGCGTATAAACCTAGTTTGCACAAGTTAAGAATTTGGGGTTGTCCCGTATATGTGATAAATAAGCACACCGACAAGTTGGAATCACGCTCAGAAGGGATGTTGTTTATAGGCTATCTTAAAGAAACGAAGGTTGGATACTTTTATGATCCTAAAGAACAGAAGATCGTTGTTAGCACCAACGCTTTGTTCTTAGAAGAGGATTATATTAATAACTGCAAGTCTCGAGTCCACATCATCCTTAAGGAATTACAAGGTGGTCGAGTTCGACTCAAACAGCCAGTTGTGCAAGATAGTACTCCATGAGTAACTGCACAATCTGTTAATAAGGTGCCTGACACAGTTTGACATAGTGGGAGGGTGATATTTGCGCCTGATCGGTATGTTCACTGGGGAGACGTCTAATCATCTCCTGACTGATGAACAAGATACCGTGGATCCCTAGACCTACACCGAAGCAGTGGGAGACGTAGATGCAGATTCATGACGAGTCACCATGGACTCGAAATTTGAGTCCATAACTAATATGGATCTACACGAGATCATAGAACTACATGAGGGCTGTAAGACCATTGGTAGTAAGTGGGTATATAAGAGAAAGTGATGATCGAATATAGATATCGTGGCATTTAAGGCCAGGCTAGTGGCGAAAGGGTTTACTCAGAAAGAGGATATCGATTATGAGTACACCTTCTCGCTTGTAGCAATGATCAAGCCCATTCGAGTTCTCCTTGCCATAGCAGTTCACATGAACCTAGAGATTTGGTAGATGGATGCCAAGACTGCATTCTTAAACGGACTCCTTGAAGAAGGTAGAGACATCTACATGAAACAGCTAAAAGGCTATGTGAAAGAAGGCGAAGAGCATCTAGTTTCGAAGCTTAAGAAGTCTATTTATGGACTTAAGCAAGCCTCCCGATTATGGCACCATCATTTTTACGAAGTAGTCGAATCTTATGGTTTTGTATCCTATCCTAACGAGGTGTGCGTGCACCGTATTTGTGTTAACGGATCAATGGTGTTTCTTGCACTTTACGTAGATGGCATCCTTCTCATTGGGCACAATGTTCAAGTGTTATTAGATGTAAAGAAATGGTTATCCGAGCAGTTTCAAATGAAGGACTTAGGTGAAGCTGCTTACATCCTTGGGATTAAGGTTATCCATGATCGCCAGAAAAGGATGCTAAGCTTGTCACAAGCGTCCTACATTAACACTGTCATTGGTCGTTTTAGCATGCAAAATGTCAAGAGAGGTTCAGTACCTTTTAGACATGACATTTTTCAATCCATGAATCAGTGCCCTAAAACACCTAAAGAGATAGAAAGTATGTGGCTAGTACCATATGCTTCCGCTGTTGGTAGCCTCACGTTTGTGATGCTTTGTAAGAGACCATATATCTCATATGTTGTAGGCATGGTCTCAAGATATCAGTATAAACCTGGAAAGGAGCACTGGACTGCGGTCATGTATATTCTCAAGTACCTTAAATGGACTGGAGATTATATGCTAGTTTACCAATCATACAGTCTAGTTCATTTGGGTTATATAAACTCGGATTTCCAAGCTAACGGAGATGAGAAGAAGTCTACCTTGGGAGTTGGAGCCATCCCATGGAGGAGTGCATGAATTTCATTACGGACTCAACCATGGAAGCGTAGTATATTGCTGCTTTAGAAGCCTTAAAAGAGGCAGTTTGGCTCAAGAATTTACTCATGGATCTTGATAATGTTCCTAATTTGCCTAAGACTATCACAATTTATTGTGATAATTCGGGTGTAGTGGCAAATTCAAAGGAACCTAGATCCCACAAGGCGTGTAAACACATAGACAGGAAGTACCATATCATACGAGATTTCGTAAATCGAGGTGATGTGTTGGTAGAGAAGATTGGCACAGAAGACAATCGAGTTAATCCTTTCATGAAAAGATTGCCCTTCCATGTTTTTGCGAACCATGTTCGTGGCTTGGGAGTGTTTGAGGTGCCCCCAACATAGGACTGCATAAACTTTTATATAAGTGGGAGAAGTAGTGATAGATAGCTTAGTCAGTATTTTAGAACAAACACATTGTATACTAAAAGTTTGTTTTAGTATTAGTGAGAGAATTGTTGGAATTTTTTATACTGGAAGCAACTTTTTGCTTGTATACAATGTGTTTTTCCTTTCTACTGTTTTTATTCTCCTATCTGATTAATTATATTCGCGCATGTTGGTCCTTTATCTTATATAAGAGTTAGATTGTGTAGTGGTTATAGATCACAAAAGTCTGCACAATTGGTTAAACTAACCATATAAACAATTATCACAGTTGAGACAACTTAAGGATAAGTTGTCGGTTTAAGCTGCAGTTTAGATAAGAAGCGGTTTGTCTTGGTTGCTTGTCTATACTGATATACTGAAGGTGGTGTGTTGATGGATCACACTGAGATGTGTTCTCCTAGCTGACCTTAGTGTAGAACCAAAGATCTCGGTGATTTAATTTTGTCTTAAGCTTGATAAGATTTTAGATGAGTGCATTCAACTATCTATCACTTTGACTTACTATGGTGAATATCATCCCGATTGGATCTACTTATCTTGGGTGATAGTGGCTTTTGTAGCTCAGGCTGGTTATTTGTATCTTGCATATGTATCCCTATTAAATGGGCTGATAATATCCCCCGAGGAATGCGTAAAGAATAGCACACTAAATCTGACCGGTTAATTAAGTTTAGGTGTGTTAATAAGGTCGAGTGTTACTATTCAGGATATAATAAGATGTTAATTAATTTAAGTTTTCAGTGAGCTTAATTAATTAACGGATATTTGTTTCTTAAATACGGGGATCAATTAAGTTTGAAATACAAGCCCATGCTCAAGTTGGGATAAAAGGGGTAAGTCAATGAATCTGTGTTTATTAGTTAATTTTACTCAGGGCTGAGCATAGATAATTAATTAATTTGAGGCTCAGCTTTATTTCTTGTATTGAATCCTTGGTCTAACCCAAATAGATGCCCAATATTTATTCTACTCTCTCGGGAATTATTATTAATAGAATAATATATTTATACATTAGTTGTAAATTACTTATCTGGAATTAATTGGCTGAGCCAATTAATTGATAAATAGGTGCCAATTATTATTACTTATCTTATGTGCTGATATTAATTTATTCGAAGCCCATTAGTAATATATAATTACTAATGAGCCACAATTATGATATAATGTATAATACATTATATTATAAAATGAAAAAACACGTTCAGTTATGAATTCACGCCATTATTCATTCAGAAAAACGTGTATGAGAAAGTGTGAGTGCAGAAGTGATTTTCTCTCAGATCTCTCTGTCCACACAGAGGAAATGAAGGGTCGAGACACAGTCTTAAAGCTCCAAACACGAGCAAAATCAGAGGCTTTCCAATGGACGCATGTATGATTGATCCTCCAATCCTTTAGTTAGAATACCTCATTGGGCACTCCTCTAATTTTTTTAGTCCTTCGCCAGTTGTTCATTGTTTTGAAGTTCAGGTGATTGAGTCTTCTATGCCACAACCAACCTGTTATGTCATTAGATTTAGTTTGTGCAAGAAAGCAGGTTTCAGGTTCTGCGGTATTTTAATCTCGAACATATATGTTCTTTCTCCATGATCCTAATAACACTATTTTCCCTGTAGATTTATCAAGAATATCACGTAAACCAGCGTCAAAGGGTACTCAATTAAAGTTATCACATAATTGATTGACTGAAAGGAGATAATGTTGAAATCCTTCAACATATGTTACTTTTGGAATTGTGGTTGTTCTAATTTTTATTGTTCCATTTCCTCTTGTATGGCCTTTGGAGTTGTCCTAAAACTCAATTATGAGTCATTCTTCTTTTATATAGTTGGTCAGTAGATTCTTTCGGTATGTCATGTGCCTGGAGCATCCACCGTCCACAATTCAAGGGTCATTGTGCACTTGTAAATTAGAACTAAATTCAGGCACCCTTTATTTTCAGGTTGGGTCCTCAGATGTTAGTGCATTTTGGAACCCAAATCTGTCTGAAAACCCTAGTGGTCTTAGACATATTCTTTCCCTTGTTGTCCACGTATCTCACTGCTAAACTGGGAGATACTGACTTTCTTGCTGGTTGAGGTTAGGGAGTTTTCTTCTTCTAAATCTTGGGGCTTCTCCTGAATACTAAGTAAAACCTTAATACATCTACAAACATAACCGAAATAGTTTTCAGTAAAAATATTTTCAAAAGAGACGAATAAAATTGGGCCTACACTTTCCACAAACCTTCTTGTACTGAGTTTACTGTTACGAAGTCCTTTTATAGATTTGTTATTTCAACGATTTGATTAGCTTGTGAAATCCCTTTATCTTTGTTTAAATTCAATTAAATGGATTTTAGGTCTGATTGTATCTGTTGGTCCCGAGATTAAACGTTCAGGTGCAGAGGGGGGGGGGTGGTGAATACACTTGAAAACAATTTCTCAACTTTAAACACGAATAGTCCTTTTCAGGAGAGTGCCGTACTGAATGAGTTCAGTAGACCAAATAAGCTGTTCTGGATCGTGTGGCAGAGTGGCTGACTTCACTGAGGCCTGCTAGCTGACTTGAGTCAGAATTCAGTACCGTTCAGCTGAAGTTCAGTAGTGCGAAAATGTGTAGGCCCAAATTTAGTTGAGTTTAGAAAACGTTTTTAATAAAGCAGTTTCAGTATGTTAGTGCGATCGATTAAGCTTTGCTGAAACTCAGTTGAATGATTTTATAAATGTTTTCAGTATGCACAGTAATCAATGCAACAGTAAAAAGAAGACAGAACACATGCAATTTTTAAAGTGGTTCGGATCCAAGAATCCTACGTCCACTGTCCCGAAAGAGCAGGAAGCTATGTATTATACTGAGATAATCTCAGTCGGTTTGTACGCTGGACAAACATTGGTCTTGAGATTTATACTGAGCAAGTCTCAGTTTACAAAGGATCAAACTAAAGCGTTTGATAAACTCTCCAACTATGAAGGGGTCCTTTACAATAATGATCAGTTCAGATATGAACTCCTTCGTCTAAGCTATGGATAAGATCTTCTGAGCTTAGGTTAGAGGGATAGGGAACAAGAAAGTGGCTTCTAGAGCGACGAACGGTTAAGTAAAGACTTAGATTCGTGTTCAGTCGCTTGGATACTATAGGCTTTATAATTCTAGTTCAGCTTGGTTCCCTATGAGCGAGTATGTCGTCTTTCGCCGGAGATTACTCTTTGAACGTCTTGCGGAAGACTTAGAACGTTTTTAGTTGCTCGTGAATGCTCTTGTGTTCGGTCTGTGTCATGGGTGAGCTTCAATTTGAATTGTATCCGTCTATTTATAGAGCATCGATAAGGATAGATCCGTTGGAGACGACGATCCTTGTGTCTCTCTCTTTTGGGTAGCTAACGGCTCTTTCAAAGATGGTGGCAGAGTCCTTTCCCTCCATTTCTGGAAAGTTGTTGACTTGCAGCTTTAATCAGAAAGTGGACAGCTGGCTGCTCGTCATGAAGGATAATTGAGGTTAGGAACGATACCTTCCTCCTTCGTATGTTGTCGCGGCTTTGATTGTTGCTCCTGTGTCAGATCTTCTGATCTGTGCCCCGGCCTTTTTCTCCCTCTTGGTGGTCAGAGAACTGGAGAAAATAAGATTTCTGTCTCTCCCACAAACTCACGCAGGCGTGTATGTATGTATATCTGTGTTATCAGTTTCTGAACAGAATACTAATATATATAGGCTTCAAAAGCCAATATAATATTAATATATTTGTATCCCATTAATTTAATTATATTTCTAATGGGCTTCCACATAACTAGCCCATAATATAATTAATTAATCCACTGGGCTACTAATATTTATATATTAATTGGCCCAACCAATTAATTCCAGATAAATAACATTATTAAATAATGTAAAAATACATTAATCTATTAATAATGATTTATGAGAGACAATAAATAACTAGGCAACTAATTGGGCCAGATCAGGGATCCAATACAAGAAATAAAGCTGGGCCTCAAATTAATTAATTATCCATGCTCAGCCCAGAGCAAAATTAATTAATAAACACAGATTCATTCCACTAGAGAATTCGTGCTGACTTACCCTTTATCCCAAATTGAGCAAGGGCTTGTATTTTTGACTTAATCGATCTCCGTATTTAAGATAGAAATATCCATTAATTAATTAAGCTCACTGACAACTTAAATTAATTAACATCTTATATTCCTGAGTAGTACCACTCGACCTTATTAACACACCTGAACTTAATCAACCGGCCGGGTTTAGTGTGCTAATCCTTTCGAGTTCCTCAGGGGATATTATCAACCCATTTTACTAGGATACAGCTGCAAGATACAGACAACCAGCCTGAGCCAGAAATAACTACTAACACCTAAGATACGTAGATCCGGTCGTGATGACGTTCACCATAGTAGGTCAAAGTGATAGATATCCAAATGCACTCAGCTGAAGTCTTACCAAGCTTAAGACCAGGTAAGTCACCAAGATCTTGGTTCTCCACTAAGGTCAGTTAGCAGAACACATCTCACTGTGATTCGTCAATACACCGCCTTAAGTGTACCAGTAAAGACAAGCAGCTAAGACAAGCCACTTCTTATCTAAACTACAGCTTAAACCGACAACTTATCCTGAAGTTGTCTCAGCTGTGATAACTGTTTATATCTTGTCTGTTCAACCAATTTGTGTTGTCTTATGTGATACTCGACACACCACACAAATCTAACTTTTATACAAGATAAAGGATAACATGTGCAAATATATATATATATATATATATATATATATATATATATATATATTTATCAGATAGGAGAATAAGATAGCGGTAGGGACAAAACACATTGTATACAAGCATAAAATTTGCTTCCAGTATACAAAATCCCAACAATTCTCCTACTTATACTAAAGTAAACTTTTAGTATACAATGTGTCAGTTCTACGTACAAACTAGTACTCAACTATATCTCAGCTATCTAGGTACAAACTAGTACCCAACTATATCTCAGCTATCTATCTTATCTATCACTGCATCTTCTCTCACTTATACAAAAGTTTCTGTAGTCCTAAGTGGGGGGCATCTTTACCATCCCTAAGCCACAAACATGCTTCTCGTAAGCCAGGAGTGGTAAGCTCTTCGTGAAAGGATTAGCTAGGTTGAATTCAGTTCCAATTTTGTCAATCACCACATCACCTCGATTTACGAATACTCGTATAATGTGGTACTTCTTGTCTATGTGTTTAAATGCCTTGTGAGATCTAGGTTCCTTAGAATTTGTCACTGCACCCGGATTATTACATTAAATCATGATTGCCTTAGGTAAATTCTGAACAATATCAAGATCTTGGAGGAAATTCTTGAGCCAAACTACCTATTTCGAGGCTTCTGAAGCAGCCACATACTCTGCTTCCATGGTTGAGTCCGCAATGCATTTCTGCTTTGCACTCCTCTATGAAATGGCTCCACCTCCCAAGGTAAACACATAACCCGAGGTAGATTTCTTCTCGTCTCTGTCAGCCTGGAAATCCGATTCTCTATAACTCAAAGACACTAGACTGTCTGACTGGTAAACAAGCCTATAATCTGTAGTCCGTTTAAAGTACTTGAGAATATGCTTGACCGCAGTCCAGTGTTCCTTTCCAGGGTTAGACTGATATCTTGAGACCATGCCTATGGCATATGAGATATCTGCTCTCGTACAAAGCATCGCATACATGAGGCTACCGACAACGGAAGCATATGGTACTAGCCTCATACTTTTTATCTCTTCAGGCGTTTTAGGGCACTGATTCTTGGATAGAAAAATGCCATGTCCGAAAGGTACTGAACCTCTCTTGGATTTTTGCATGCTAAAACGAGCAATAACAGTGTCAATGTAGGACGCTTGTGACAAGCTTAACAACCTTTTCTAGCGATCTCGGATAACCTTGATCCCAAGGATGTAAGCAGCTTCACCTAAGTCCTTCATTTGAAACTGCTCGGATAACCACGTCTTTACGTCTGATAACACTTCAACATTGTTGCCAATGAGAAGGATGTCATCTACGTAAAATGCAAGAAACACCACTGATCCGTTAACACAAATACGGTACACACACCTCGTTAGGACAGGATACAAATCCATAGGATTTGACTACCTCGTCGAAAACGCTGGTGCCATAAACGGAAATCTTGCTTAAGTCCATGAATAGACTTCTTAAGCTTCCAAACTAGATGCTCTTCGCCCTCCTTCACATAACCATCTGGCTGTTTCATGTAGATGTCCCTACCTTTTTCAAGGTGACCGTTTAGGAATGCGGTTTTGACATACATTTGCCAGATCTCTAGGTTCATGTGAGCTGCTATGGCAAGGAGAATCCGAATGGACTTGATCATTGCTACAGGCGAGAAGGTCTCTTCGTAATCGATACCTTCTTTCTGGGTAAAACCCTTCGCCACTAGCCTGGTCTTAAACGCCATGATCTCTCCATTCGGTGCTCTCTCTCTTTCTCTTGTATACCCACTTACTACCAATAGCCTTGCAGCCCTCAGGTAGTTCAGTGATCTCGTATACATCTATATGAATTATGGACTTAAATTCTGAGTCCATGACGATTAGCTAGGAATCTGCATCTATATCTCCCACTGCTTCGTTGTAAGTCTAGGGATCCACGGTATCTTGTTCATCTGCCGGGAGATGATCAAACGTCTACCCAGTGAACATATACCGATCAGGTGTAAATATCACCCTCCCACTACGTCGAACAATGTCATGAGCTGTGTTAACAGATTGTGCAGTTACTCGTGGAGTACTATCATGCACAACTGTTTGTTCAAGTGGAACTCGACCAACTTGTAATTCCTCAAGGATGATGTCGACTCGAGATTTATGGTTATGGTGATCGCTATTTTCACACCAAATAAAATTCCTGCACACACTTAGAATTTTATAATTAGTATAGAACAGGGTCTAACTCAGGGAACAGTGAAAATCAACAATATTTATCCTTTTGATCAGAGTTTTGGTGATGCCACCACGCATAAATTTTGGGTTTACTACCAAGGCAAAGAAAAGTAAATAACCAGAAAATAGATAGAAATAAACAAGTAGAGAAAGGCGAACTCGGCTTCGGGTAACTTGTATGAGATAACTACTTCGATCATGGATGCATAGATTTAATTAATTCCTAAGATCAACCAGTTATAGGATACAGTGTTGGTCACGTACATACCCCAATTCCTACTTACTTAGTCGGTAATGGCCTGTTGAACAAATTTCCACTACTCCCTAACCTAACCACAACCTAGCTTGTTAAACAAACCTAGATTTAATGTTTAGATAGCATTACGAGGAAGGAACCCAATTTTAATCTCTACCGTTGTTGGACAAGCTGACATAGATGATTAACCTCCTTAATTCGACTACCGTTACGATAGCTTTGCCACCTAAGTTGTTGAACAATCTGGCACTAATCTTCATAACCTAAATTGATCAGGTTTAAGTTAATCCAATTAAATCTTTCTGTCCTGAATTAAGTCGAAACCCTAGTCTTCAATTACTACGAACAATTAGATCTCACAAAGTTTGTATCTCATATTCGTCACCCTCGCCGAAGCCCTAAAAAGTTTAGCTACTCATTATTAACTTGGACAAGCTAAGTGAAACGAACATAGTAAGAACAGAAAGTAAGGTGCAGAAAGCTAGAAACATAAACTGAATTTAAGAACTGAAATTAAATACTGAATACCGAAATTAAAATGCTGAACGTAAGTACTGAATCTGAACAGACAAGCTGAATGACTTAAACTGCTGAATAAACTTCAAGTGCTGAATCTGAAAGTTAACTAAACTAAGAAAGCGAAAAAGAAAGTGTTTGAATTCTTGTGCGGAAAATTAAATCTAAACTACGGGACTAAGAACGAGATGGTTGGGACGAAACTAAACTAATGAAGCAGCGAGAGAATGATGGTGTTGATTGTTGTTCCTCTCCAGCCCTTTATATAGATCTTGAGCTTGATCTTCAAAAGGAAAGATATCTTAGGGCAAATCTTCTAAATCTTGATCTTTAAGATTCCTTTTCCTTGTATAACTCCAGCACTAAAATATCTTTTAAGCTCCAAATCTTTAGCATATCTTTCCTTCTCGATCTCAGCCCCATTTTATCACCAAAATTCACCAAAATATCTCCAAATCAGCTCCGAATCACCACCTCATCTCCGGACTATAAACCTGCCGAAAATAGATATTTCTGCGCACAAAACAACATCAACTTGGACAAGATGAGCGTCAGAACTGGATGAATTCGAGGGGTATAAAATTGACACATCAAATATCCTCACACTTGAATCATACTTGCCCTCAAGTATGGGATGAACAAAAGAATACTCCCACTCGAATCACCATTCCCCAAGACTCAAAACAGACTCAAGGAACGAAAATAAAAATACTAAGACACGAGACTCAGATTCAAAGAAGAGAAATAAATCAAAAGACTCAAAAAATAATAGACTAAACATTGAAACATACCAAGCAACCATGAAATGTCCATGATTCTCAATCTCTGCCCAAACATGCAATGCAATCAAAACCTTCATCAAACAAGTCAAGCAACATAATTCTCAAACCATGGATTCAGATATCAGCTTGGTCAAAACATAAGCATAACTGAACTAGCTCACCGATTCACTCATCTCTCTCTAATCTAGTCCGGGCAAGTCGCTCATAAAAAACAACATAGTCACGGAGTTACAATAGCAAGTGGTCAATCTAGCAACTCAAAGAGGTCTTTATCTTGGATGTAATGGGGCTTAAGGACTCATTCAAATATATGACATGGTAGGGAATCCTAGGGGTCCTAAGCTTCTGAAAATTAAGTACAAGTATGCAGCATGCTATTCACTGAGGCATTTGATTAGGCAAGCAGATAATAAGCATAAGAGATATACAGTTCAGCACTGATGGAGATTTATTTTCACATACAGACTTGGGCAAGGCAGAATATAAACATTCAGATTTCATCATTCCCTTTATTTTTTCAACGGGTGCTCTCTTTTTTTTTTTTTTCCTTTTCTTTTTTCTGCACCTTCAACTCTCTCTTTTTTTTTTAGCCCCCCTTCAATATATATTTCTTTTCAGTACAACACTCTGACTGGCCAAACTGACTGCCGGCAGAGTTCAGAATGTAAAACAGAAAACTCCAGGGGGGTATCAATTCAAACACTATCTCCAACTAATCATAAAATCTCTTCAATAAAAATTGCCTCAAATTATGAATATCCACAACAAACACATGCATGCATAAGGTCAAGAGAAAGACTTTGAAAGGCTTGGCTTCTTTAAATAGCTCATGAAAGAACACAGTCAAGGCTTCAAAGTGGCTAACTAGGGGCTGAGCGAAGGTAGGAATTGAAAGAATTAAAAGCTCAAATTGGTTAACCCTAATTTGCCTCCTATCATCTGTCACACATGATCACAAGCTATGGAGACTTTGCAACACATCACTCTCAAGAAAATAGTGGGAAGTGTCCCACTTTGAAAGGCTCAAATCTCTCTTTAGTGATGGGGTTTAAAATTCAGTTTTATCATGCTTAAATTTCCTCATCCCAAGCCACATACAAAATCCTCCATAGAAAGAGAAAATACACTACAATCATGCAGAATTCAGTCAAGGAAAGCACGCAGAATCTGGGCAGATTTATCCTAAAATCACATCAACAAATCATGTAAACCTAGCATGCTTCGACCTAGGACGAAGGACACAAACCTAAAATAAACCTAAAATAACCTCCTCACACTTCAACCTTGCTCGCCCTCGAGCAAGTAATAGAGAAAATATAGAAGCATGCAGAGGAAACAAACATAGACACACAAAGACTGAAAACAAATAAGACAGAAACAAATAAAATAAAATAAAAACTGACTGACTAGGGGAATGGTTCACCGGTTCTTCAGCTCGTCCAAGCGAGCTATCACTTCCTTCTGAAATTCTTCCAGCTGTTCAGCAATCTTCTCCAACATGACTTCTATCCGGCTGAGCCTGTCCTGCTCCTCCTCCTGCCTTGCACCCACAGATTGACTCGGGACACCAGGTCCCGACTTAAAGAACTTGTCCAGACCGTCAGTACCAACATAGGTCAGCTTGGCTGACCTCAACCGACTGAGGCTCATAGTGGCAGGTGGATCACATATAGACAGTGGTACACGGGATATTAAAGCAAAGTTGCGAACAAAGAATGTGGCAAGCAAATGAAAAAGAGTATGGTGCCGATTCGGCCTAGCAGCTATGCTCTCCAAACAATGCGCTATCCAATACCCTAAATCTAGCTTGGTTCCAGTATGCATGCACCATAAAAAGTACAACTCCGTAGCACTCACTTTAGAAAAACCCGTGGTAGTTCCAGTCAAATTATAAGCAATGTAGTAATGACACATCATAAGAACATGGCTCTCAACATGATAAACATGAGAACATGAGGCATAAAATTCATTCGGATCAGATGGAGCAAGTAACTTCCATGCATCCCTAGGACCTATATAAGCTGCATTCGACTCAGGCTAACCACGTAAATAAGAATCAAACACATCATCACAATAATCAGCATAATCTAACACACCGAATCTTATGTTCCAATCCAGCAAGGAAGTATGAAATTCATGCCCACCCAACCGGAAAGCAATGCAGTCATTATCCATATTACCAACATCAACAAAGTGAAATGAAGTGAAGAATTCAAGAGCAATATCTTGCGGTAAAGGGAAATGATGTGGAACAAGTAACCAACTCCAACCAATAGCACGGAAGTAGGCAAAAAATTGATCACGGATACCCAAACTAACCAACACCTTAGAATCAACAAACATACCTGACTTACATGCCCGAAACTGCCGCTTCTCACACTTCGTGGCCAACACCTCTTCTTAAAAATGGCGAATGCGGAGACGATCTTCTTCATTCAAGATGCGGATAACAAACATGTTGGCGTAACCGTCTTCGGCTGGCTCGGAGTCAGAGATATCCTCGTCGGCTTTGGCATATTTCTGAAATAGGGTTTGGTCTTTGGGATCTAGTAACATATCGGTTGGGCAATCAAGATCCGGAACATAATCTTCATCGTCCTCGTCCTCAGGGTACACGCCATCCATTATCAATCTCTCCCATGGAATATGTATAAACCCATCTTTCCTAACAGTACCTCCCACAGAGGCAGCGCAGGCTTGAAGTGCTTGTCTAGCAGCGTCGATGGAAGGTTCCGGAGATTCTGGAAGTGGAGGTGACGAAAGAATAGGCTGATCTGCAGGAGAGACAGACTTCTCTGGCGGTGGAGTGGAAACCCTAACCGGCGACGCTTGTGGCGTAACAATAGGAGTAGTAGAAATAGGGGTTTCCTCCGGCACTTCAGATGGAGATGGGGGTGGAGATTTCTATACTTCCGGTGAAGTGGGTTTTGCATGGGCTATAGGCGGTACCTCGGGAATCGCGCTGGCAACAACCACCTCTTCAATGGGCTCCTCAGCCGCAGCCGGCGGAACTTCAGCGTGCGTAGGCACCTCTTGTTGGACTTGTGGTGGAGTGGGTTGCTTTCGGCGGCTTGCTCTTAGATGTCGAGCTGTCGGCTCAGATGGAGAAGAAACAGGGATGATCTTCTTCTTTGCGGCAGAGGAAGTAGTCTTTTACTTCTTGGGAGCCATGGATTGTTGTAGAAAATGATGTAGAAAGGAGAAGATGACGAGTAGCTTGGTTGAAGTTTTGCAGAGAGGGGAAAAACATGGAGCGCGGGAACAGTTATGAGGTCCCCCCCTTTCTCGATTCAATCTTAAAGCATCCAATTTCTGAGGGTTTGCGATTGAGTCCTTCAATTTCTTTTAGTGAACAAATACATCCCCGCTCACTTCAACCTCCTCACACTTCAACTTTTGTGTCAATTTGACCACAAAAGTTTGTAGTATTTTGCAATTAGGTCCTTGACCTATACTTGGGCATATTTCCTCCTTCAAACTCCTTCCTTAATTCTTGAAGTTTATTTCCTAAAGTAACGAATTTCTTCCAAAATTATCTAGATCTCCCGCCTAAAAATAATTAGCACAAGAATTCAACACTAAAACCAAATATGAAAAACATAAAATGAACCTAGACTATGAAATAAAATGCGGAAAATAAAGGATACGTGTGGGGTGCCTCCCACAAGCGCCTTGAGTTAAAGTCGTAGGCTCGACTCTTCCAAGCTGATCAAGTGTATGTTGGGAGGTACAATGGAATCTCGTCCACTGTTTTTATTTTGTGCAAGTGATGATAGAGCTTTAGCCGATGACCATTCACCACGAAAGTAGACTTCGTTGCGGGATCCTCTAAATCGATCACTCCACTTGGCCGAACAAACTTGATAACAAATGACCCTATCCATCTTGAACGAAGCTTCCCGGGCATGAGTCGAAGTTTAGATTGGTATAAGAGTACCAATTGTCCAACTTTAAATTGTTTAGATCTCAGATTACGATCATGCCAAGCCTTGGTTCGATCCTTGTACCATGTAGAGGCATCATAAGCTTCAAGTCGAAGCTCTTCTAATTCTTGCAATTGATACTTGCGTTCCTCCTCACACTTGAACAAGTTCATATTCATTGTTTTCACGGCCCAAAATGCCTTATGTTCGAGATCAACCGGTAAGTGACACATCTTTCCCAAAATCAAACGATAAGGGGACATACCAATAGGGGTTTTGTATGCGGTTCTGTACGCCTAAAGAGCATCCTCCAAGCGTGTACTCCAATCTTTTCGAGACAGATTAACCGTCTTTTCCAAAACATGTTTGATCTCCCTATTGGATGCTTCAGCTTGGCCGTTTGTTTGAGGATGATACGGAGTAGATAGACGATGTTGACATCCGTATTTTTTCATCAAAGCTCCAACGGTACGATTGCAGAAATGAGTACCATTATCACTTATTATGGCTCGAGGAACACCATATCGGCTAAAAATATTGGACTTAAGAAATCCAACAATGACTTTGGAATCATTGGTGCGAGTTGCCTTGGCCTCGATCCATTTGGACACATAATCCACAGCCAATAGTATATATAAATTTCCGAACGAGCTAGGGAAAGGTCCCATGAAGTCCATTCCCCATACATCAAATATTTCGCAAAAGCGTATCAGATGTTGTGGTAGTTCATCTCGCAATCCAATATTACCAAGCATTTGGCAACGTTTGCAACTCTTGCAAAACTCATAAGCATCTCTATTCAAAGTTAACCAAAAGAATCCACAATCGAGAACTTTTTGTGCAGTACGTTTTACTCCTCCATGTCCTCCATAAGGTGATGAATGCCATCGCTCTAAGATCTCAAACTGCTCCTCTTCGGGTACGCACATTCGAATAACTTGATCGGCTCCAACTTTCCAAAGCGTAGGATTATCCCAAAAATAATACTTGCATTCACTCATTAATTTCCTCTTTTGAGCCACGGTAAAGTCTGGTGGCAGTCTCCTTGAAGTGAGATAATTTACATTGTTGGCATGTCACGGAGTTTTACCATCTTTTCCTTCAATTGCATAACATTCTGCCTCAGTTTCGTACTTCCACTTGGACAAGCTGATAATAGAATTTTCTTCAGATGGCTTGGCCAAGTTGTCAGCATCTGGGATGATAGAATAATAGAGATACTCTTCTGGAAATTGTTCCTTGATTGGTTCAGCATCTTCTGAATGAACTAAACGACTCAAATGATCAGCTACATTATTTTCAACTCCTTTCTTATCTCGCACTTCCCAATCAAATTCTTGCAATAGCAAAATCCAACGTATAAGACGTGGTTTGGTCTCCTTCTTTGTGAGTACATGCTTCACGGCAGCATGATCAGTGTAGACGATCACCTTTGACCCCAACAGATATGAGCGGAACTTGTCGAAGGCAAAAACAATAGCGAGTAGCTCCTTTTCTGTAGTGGTGTAATTGCATTGGGCTGGATTGAGCGTCTTTAAGGCATAGTATATAGCATGACTATCCTTTGCATTCTTTTGAGCAAGGACAACTCCAACAGCGTAGTCACTTGCATCACACAGAAGCTCAAATGGAATTTTCCAATTCGGAGCTTGCATAATAGGAGCTGTGATCAATTTTTCCTTGAGAATATCGAAAACTTTCTTGCAGTCATCAGCTAGGACAAACGGAACGTCTTGCTGAAGTAACCTTGTTAAAGGTTGGGCGATCTTGGCGAAGTCCCGAATGAATCTTCGATAAAATCCAACATGGCCTAAAAATCCTCGAATCTCCTTGATATTTGTTGGATACGGCAGCTGGTCAATTAAATCAACATTCGCCTTATCAACTTGGATACCTCTTTCGGATATTATATGGCCAAGAACAATTCCTTCCCTCACCATGAAATGACACTTTTCGTAATTAAGAACCAAGTTCTTCTCCACGCATCTTCTTAGAACCACCTCTAGATTTCTGAGACATCGATCGAAAGAATCTCCATAGACGGTGAAATCGTCCATAAATACTTCGATGCATTTTTCAATAAGATCGGAGAAAATACTCATCATGCAATGTTGGAAAGTTTCAGGAGCGTTGAACAATCCAAAAGACATGCGGCGATAAGCATAAGTGCCAAACGGACATGTGAAGGTAGTCTTCTCTTGATCATCCTTGTTGACATAAATTTGAAAGTATCCACTATATCCATCAAGAAAACAAAAATATGATTGACCGGCAAGTCTCTCAAGCATCTCATCAATGAACGGTAAAGGAAAATGATCCTTTCTTGTTGCCATGTTCAATTTCCTATAGTCGATGCACATTCTCCATCCGGTTACTAATCTCATTGGTACCAACTCATTCTTTTCATTCTCAACAACTTGAAAACCTGATTTCTTTGGTACAACATGTACCGGGCTGACCCATTTGCTGTCCGAGATCGGGTAGATAATTTCGAAATCAAGTAACTTTAAAATCTCCTTCAAGACAACTTCTCGCATGTTGGGATTTAACTTCCTTTGTGGATCTCGGCTTGGCTTACTATCCGGCTCCAATAGGATGTAGTGCGTGCAAACATCCGGACTGATTCCGGTGATATCGATCAACGTCCAACCAATAGCTCGAGCATGTTTCTTCAGAATTTCGACCAATTGCTCTTCTTGTTCTTTTGATAATTCATTGCTGATAATCACAGGGAGAGTCTGATCTTGGCCAAGGTAAACATACTTTAAGTTGGTTGGCAGCTTCTTAAGTTCCAGAACGGGCGGTCAGACATGTGATGGTACTGGTCTGTCTTCCACATTCTGCTTGGGCAAGCAGATGCCGCTACTGGAGGTAACGACTTCTGGAACTGCATATAGAGATAAGATGTCTTCCTTTACTTATTCATCTAGCATACCTTGGACATCCATCTCAGAGAGGCTTTGTGTCAATGCTAACTCTAACTTATCCTGCATTAATGTCGTCTCAAGATGTTCTTGGACAAGAGGCTCAATAACGTCAATAGAATAAGCATTTTCACAATCAAGGGGTTTTTTTCATAGCATCGTCAATACTATAAGTAAACTTCTCACCATGATAATCCAAACAGATAGTACCCTTATAAACATCAATTAATGCTTTAGCCGTTTTAAGAAAAGGTCGACCTAACAAAACTCCCGAAGTTCCCTTCTTTCCCTCACAAGTGTTAATCACATAAAAATCCGCAGGATATACGAAATCATGGATTTTAACAAGAACATTTTCTGGAAGGCCTTTAGGGGATATGCATGATCGGTGTGCTAATTGAATAACAACTTTAGTATCGGTTAACTCAACCCCAACTAAGCTATTAAACACAAATAAAGGCGTCACATTGATTGAGGCTCCTAAATCACAAAGGGCTTTTGGGATCATCTTAGTTCCAATCAAACAGGGCAAGGTAAACATACTTGGATCATAGCACTTCTCGGGAAGCATATTTCGAATGCATGCTGAGACATTTTCGTTTACCACAATTTTTCCATTTTTGCTTGTCTTTCTAGCAATGAACTCTTTCAGAAACTTCCCAAGATGTGGGATCTTGATAGCATGAACAAATGGCAGATTAACTTCTAGCTTGCCAAAGATGGACATGTAATCCAGCTCTGCTCAATGGGCTTTGGTTTCTGCACCAACGCTTGTGGAAACGGTGGATCAATCAGTATTTCTTCTTGGACAACCTGCTTCTTTCCTTTCTCCTCTTCATCGACTTTCTCCTTGTCTTTCTTTGAGTTGGATGATTCAGAGATATTTGGCTTGGGCAAGTTGACAATGGCATCAGTGTCACTTTCTTCAGCCTTCTTCGATGCCTTGCTTGGCGGATCAGGGAGATCTCTTCCACTTCTCAGAGTAACATGGCTAACATTCTTGGGATTGATCTGGACCTGAGAAGGTAGCTTTCCTTGATTCCCTCGAATCTCATTGATTGAGGCTGATAGCTGCCCTATCTGTCCGGCCAAGTTATCTAGTCTGATTTTCTGCTCCTTCTGTGAATTTTGGATGTTCAGGATAGCTTCATTATGAGTCAGAATACTATGCTGCATGGTTTGTTGTGAAATAGCCATCTCTGTTAGAATTTCTTCAATAGTCTTGCCAGGCTTTGCTTGGGCAGGTAGAGGCAAAAGCGGTGGATTCGTTGGGTAAGTCCTTTGATTTGGAGGGCGATAGACTTGCTGTTGTGGCTGTTGGTGGAACATCTGCGGTTGATGCTGGGCAAACTGCGGCTTGGGATGATTATCCCACTTCAGATTTGGATGATCCTTCCATCCAGGATTGTAGGTGTTGGAGTAAGGATCTCTTTTCTACTGGTTGTTGTTCCAGTTCCCAATCGCGTTGCAATCTTCAGAAGGGTTTGCTTGGGTGTTACATTGCAACGAGGTGTGTCCAGACTGTCCACACGCTCCACATATTTGTTTAGCCGAGCTGGCTGAAGATGTTTTTTCCAACATAGAGTGCATCAGTTTCTCCAACTTTGAGTCCATCATCCTTTCCAGCTTCTCAAAACGATTATCCATCCTTTCCATACTAGTATCCAGCTTGGTCTACAGATCTACGGAATCAGCTGAATTTGAAGATTTTTTTATGATACGAACTTCTCCATAATCTTTAGTTGCATTAGCCAATTCTTGAATAATCTTCTCGGCATCATTGACTCTGCAACTGGAGAAATTTCCTCCACTTGATGAATTGACAAGATTCTTTGTAGTGATTGTCATTCCTTGATAAAAGTAGGTCAGCAAATCTCCCTTGGAAAAATTATGATTTGGACAGCTTTCGATGAGAGCTTTGTATCGAGTCCAATATCCATTTAGTGTTTCATCAAACTCCTGCTGGACTCCAGAGATCTCCTTGCGCAAGGCATTAGTCTTTGTAACTGGAAAGTAGTAATCCAGAAATATTTGTCTCATCTCTGTCCAAGTACTGATTGAGTTTGCGGGTAGACTTGTGAACCAGTTTCCTGCATGGTCCGTGAGAGCAAATGGAAAAGCAAATAGTTTGAATTGTTCTTTTGTTCCATGTGAATTCTTTTGAGCATTGCAGAATCTCACGAACTCATTCTGAAAGCGAAATGGATCTTCATTCTTCATTCCATGAAACTTTGGTAGAGCTTGGATAAGCCCATACTTGATCTCAATCGGCTCAGTGAGCCCGTTAATTTGGATTGGTGTTGGAAGATCTTCACCACCATGCTTTCCAAACTGATCTAGCCTCGGATTATTCGGATCGTCGGCCATATTCTCGAGTTCAGTCTCGAATTTTTCTTCAGAAAAGAGTTCTGCTAGGCTAAGCAGAACGTCTTCAGAGTCAGCTTCTGCTTGGCCAGACGAAGTGTCCTGCTTCGGCAGTTGCTGTTGCTGCAGCTTTGTCTCCTTCCTTAGCCTCCTTGCGGTCCTTTCGATCTCAGAATCAAATACGAGGTTCGGGTTGGAAGACCTGCTCATAAACTAGTTAAAGCAATGAAAATCAAAAGGTAAACACGGTTAATTAGAAACACCGTTCCCCGGCAACGACGCCAATTTGGTGATCGCTATTTCACACCAAATAAAATTCATGCACACACTTATAATTAGTATAGAATAGGGTCGAACTCAGGGAACAGTGAAAATCAACAATATTTATCCTTTTGATCAGAGTTTTGGTGATGCCACCACGCATAAATTTTGGGTTTACTACCTAGGTAAAGAAAAGTAAATAACCGGAAAATAGATAGAAATAAACAAGTAGAGAAAGGCGGACTCGGCTTCGGGTAACTTGTATGAGATAACTAGTTCAATCATGGATGCATAGATCTAATTAATTCCTAAGATCAGTTATAGGATACAGTGTTGGTCACGTACATACCCCAATTCCTACTTACTTAGTCGGTAATGGCTTGTTGAACAAATTTCCACTACTCCCTAACCTAACCACAACCTAGCTTGTTGAACAAACCTAGATTTAATGTTTAGATAGCATTACGAGGAAGGAACCCAATTTTAATCTCTACCGTTGTTGGACAAGCTGACATAGATGATTAACCTCATTAATTCGACTACCGTTACGATAGCTTCGCTACCTAAGTTGTTGAACAATCTGGCACTAATCTTCATAACCTAAATTGATCAGGTTTAAGTTAATCCAATTAAATCTTTCTGTCCCGAATTAAGTAGATCTCACAAAGTTTGTATCTCATATTCGTCACCCTCGCCGAAGCCCTAAAAAGTTTAGCTACTCATTATTAACTTGGACAAGCTATGTGAAACGAACATAGTAAGAACAGAAAGTAAGGTGCAGAAAGCTAGAAACATAAACTGAATTTAAGAACTGAAATTAAATACTGAATACCGAAATTAAAATGCTGAACGTAAGTACTGAATCTGAACGGACAAGTTGAATGACTTAAACTGCTGAATAAACTTCAAGTGTTGAATCTGAAAGTTAACTAAACTAAGAAAG
Source organism: Lavandula angustifolia (assembly GCA_028984105.1). NCBI lineage: Eukaryota > Viridiplantae > Streptophyta > Magnoliopsida > Lamiales > Lamiaceae > Lavandula > Lavandula angustifolia. Next base: position 16,908,721 of record CM054806.1, on the reverse strand, counting down.
CGATAAAGAAAGTGTTTGAATTCTTTTGTGGAAAATTAAATCTAAACTACGGGACTAAGAACGATATAGCTGGGACGAAACTAAACTAATGAAGCAGCGAGAGAATGATGGTGTTGATTGTTGTTCGTCTCTAGCCCTTTATATAGATATTGAGCTTGATCTTCAAAAGGAAAGATATCTTAGGGCAAATCTTCTAAATCTTGATCTTTAAGATTCCTTTTCCTTGTATAACTCCAGTCTTTTAAGCTCTAAAATATCTTTTAAGCTCCAAATCTTTAGCATATCTTTCCTTCTCGATCTCAACCCCGTTTTATCTCCAAAATTCACCAAAATATCTCCAAATCAGCTCCGAATCGCCACCTCATCTCCGGACCATAAACCTGTCGAAAATAGATATTTCTGCGCACAAAATATCATCAACTTGGACAAGATGAGCGTCAGAACTGGGTGAATTCGAGGGGTATAAAATCAACACATCAGGTTACTAATGTAATCCTCTTCTAAGAACCGAGCGTTAGGGCTAACAACGATCTTCTGTTCTTTAGGATCATAAAAGTATCCACCCCTCGTTTCCTTTGGATACCCTATGAACAACATCACTTCTGAACGTGATTCCAATTTGTCGGCCTGCCTATTTAGCACATAAGCAAGATAACCCCAAATCCTTAAGTGGTGCATACTGGGTTTGTGCCCGCTCCACAACTCGAAAGGGATCTTTTGCACCGACTTAGAATGCACACGATTCAGCAAGTATGTTGCAGTCTCTAGGGCATATCCTCAAAAGAAAACTAGCAAAGTTGCATAACTCATCATCGACCGAACCATCTCTAAGAGACTTCGGTTCCTTCTCTCTGACACACCATTCTGCTGAGGCGTGCCCGTGCTTGTCGGTCACGGGATGTAATCCCACATTCTGTCAAGTAGTCCTTGAACTCGTTGGACAGGTATTCCCCACCACGATTAGATCGTAGTGTTTTGATTTCTTTACCTAGCTTCTTCTCCACTTCTGCCTTGAATTCCTTAAAGGTTTCAAAGCAATCCAACTTGTGGCGAAGAAGGTAAACATATCCATACCTCGAGTAATCGTCAGTAAATTTGACGAAGTACTCATACCCTCCACGAGCTTGTGTAGACATAGACCCACACAAGTCATAATGTATCAAACTTAATGCTTCTGTGGCTCTATAACCCTTTGCCTTCAAAGACCTAGTCATCATCTTTCCTTCCAAACAGGTTTCACAAGTTGGAAATGGTTCAATCTTGGAGAAACTCCAATGATCCATGTTCCACCAACCTCTGAGTCCTGTTAAGATTGATGTGACCTAGTCTTAAGTGCCACAAATAAGTTTGGTTTACCTTAGAAGACTCTTTTTTCTTCTTAGGATTTGATGATGAGGAAGCAATATTAACAGAACTACGCGGTTTACAAGTAGTAGTATATAAAGATCCGTTTAATGGTCCACCACAGATAAAATCATCGTCTTTCATGATAGAAACTTCACTATCAAAACTTGATTTAAAACCATCCATGGTGCAGAGTTTTGAAACAGAAATAATGTTTCGCCTAAACTCAGGCACATATTAAACATCTTTAAGTACTAAAATAGAACTATCAAAAGATAGATGTAAATCTCCAATGGCAATTGCATGAACTTTCGATCCATTGCCCATTGAGACTACGACCTCGCCATTGCTCAATTACCTTTTCTACAAGAAACCTTGCAATGTGTAACAAACATGATCAGTTGCCTCCGAATCCACTACCCATTCGTGGGTAGAAGAGGAAACCAGAACAGTTTCAGTTACAAGAGCGACTCGCATCTCTTTCTGTTTTGCCTCGACATCTGGATTATAATTATTCCAGTGTCCTTTGTTACCACTCTTGAAGAACCTTCCTTTCTCCTTTGATATTCGCATGTCGCCGGTAAGGGCCATCTTCTTACTCCCACTGCTCTTCTTGAAATGTCCACCCTTTCGGATCTTTTTCTGGTTTCCGCCTTTCGGAGGATTCCTTGAACTACTAAGGATATTCAAGACTTGAGCACTCTTACCCTTTCCTATAACCTCTTTGACCGCTACCAAAGATTTGGATAACATACTCATAGTAAACTCGTTCTAAGACATAGCGGTCCTAAAACAGAAGTTCTTATAGGACCTTTGTAGAGCTTTTATTGGGAGTAAGATATCTCTTCCACTCTATGAAATTATTTAAAAATTGTTAAACCTGTTAGGGTTTGGTTGGTGAGACTGTTTAGGAACACGAAAAAATATTCGAACAAACATATCTGAAAAATATGATTTAAAAGCATGTATGAAATTTATATTTGCACATAATTCGTAATTAACCATCATTGTAACCTTTTGTAAAACCAATGATGTTAAATACTCGAATAGCCCTAGCGATCACACTAGCAAGCCACTCAGGTGGACGTTTACTCGTGTACCCCTAGACCAAGCTATATACCCAGCTCTTTAATTCCAATCCACGCCTAGGTTCTTAAGACGAATGGAATTAATAATCCAATATCTCTGGACCATGTCACTATTAATATTAAAAACGCGGGAAGGGACTTCTCAGGAAGTTGTACCTGCGGTGACATCTAAGCTTTGACCATTAATTTGACCGAATTAACATCAAATTCTCGAAATTGGCATACTTACGAGAACCATACCGCTTTCAATTTGATTTAATTAGCCATCTTATTTAATTATTGTTGGATATGAGCCAGTAGATGAAACTCAGCTGTTCGTGGTAAAAAGAAAATTGGGGGAAATCATAGTAGTACTATGGAATTGAAGATCCCAAAACCGAGCTGATATCAGTAGTTCTGTGTGTCGTTAGGATTAGCTGATGTATAGGTTAGACTTGTTGTAATCGTTTTTATATTCTTGTCTAAGTCCTGTACGGGGTAATTGTTGAACTGATCTTCTGTCGAAGATACTTTTCAAAACCCCACGTCATCAGTGTAATCACTTGCGTTCTTCAGTCATCAGCTGAATAGACCTCAGTAGAAGCCAATCCAGCAGCTGATAAGTCATCAGCATAAGAACTCATGCAAGCCCAATACCTTCGCAGTCGCCAGCTGACATACTCAGAAGTTACACTCCTTGTCAGCCGACTCAATCGAAGAAGACAGAGACTTTGCAGTCTACTGTATCTGACAGAAAGCGACCCAGCTACTTAAGTCTTTTTGAAAGTTCAGCAGAAGATCATACGAGGTTGTTTGAACGGTCAACTCTGACATTCTCACCAACCACAAATCTCGACCAATGAGAAGCCGACAACGCCTTACCTGCTCCAAACAGTAAAGCTGCTCTCATGTACAGTAATTAACTGCCATACTGCAACAAGTTCGAATTAATGGCCGTTTTCTTTGGAAGCTTGTGACACGTGGCATCGTCGTCTCCAACGGACATATGCCATAGCTCACAGCTATAAATAGAGAAGATTTTGAAGCTCCATGTGAGTTCGAAGCATGAAATTAAAAAGGGAAATTGCTCAAACTCTCAAACACTCTAGCAACTCAATCAGAATATCCAACGAAGAATCTGCATTTACTAGAATATTTTTGTGGTTCTTTTCTCTATAGTCTTTAGATCCCTTTCTTCTCTACCTAAGCTCATTGTCAGATTTATAGCTTAGATTCGAAGGAGTTCATTTTTAGTGAACTGTTCTTATTGTAAGAACTCCTTCATTAGTTGGAGAACTGTTTTTGCTCCCTTTCAAACTTAGGTTTGAATTGTAAAGTCGCTAAGGACTATAACTTAGAAGGATATGTCCTGTGCACAGTTTCCTTGCTGAGACTTGCTCAGACTAATCAACAAGTTATCCTGCTCTGTTCAGGACCGTGGACGTAGGATCTTGCGTATCCGAACTACGTTAAACTGCTTGTGTTCTTTATTGTTTTATTACATACAAACCTTTACTGTATTCACAACGGTACTCAGGTGTATTCACCCCCCCCCTCTACACCTGATATTTGTCTCCGGACCAACAATTGGTATCAGAGCATACGGTGCTCAACTGACCCCTTGTTCTGACATACTGGTCTTCTCGAACTGATCCTTGAAAACGTTTTCTCTGCACAAGCATCTCTTCACTCATCCCTATACTCGTACACATAATGTCTGACATATCAGGTATCACTCTTCAATAGAGAACTTCACGGTATGGCGTGTAAGAATGGAGGCACACCTTACGTCGCTGCACGATAGCATGACTGACGTACTGGAGACCGGACCCATCATTCCAATGATAGACAACGTTCAGTTCACTGAAGTAGAAGGTGAAGGTGCTCATATCGGTCCGAAGGTTCCCAAGGACAAATCTGCCTTCATGCCTGAAGAGAAAAAGCTGCATAACCTCGACCGAGTCGCATGAAATGCTATATTGACAACGCTCAGTGACTCACACCTCGGGAGGGTGCAGGACTGCAAAACGGCAAAAGAACATTGGGACGCCCTGGCTGTACTGAGCTAAGGAACTCCTCAGATTAAAGAAAACAAGCTCGAATTAGAGCTTCAAAAGTTCGAAGCCTTTGCGATGGAGCCCAGTGAAACCATTGATGAACTGAGCGTCAGATTTACGAATCAAGTCAATGTGATAAACGGGCTGGGAAAGGCGTTCTCAAACAAAGAGATGAACACAAATATCACAAGAGCGCTACCCCGACAGAAGTGGCTTCCTTTTGCTACTTATTTACGTCGCTCTGATCTTAATGCTCTAACTCCTGATGTTATATTTTCAGAATTAAAGACGAAGGAATTTGAGCATAGTCTACCTCAGAAGTGTTCCAGTGCTCCAGCTGACACTCAAATCGATCATGCCTTTAAGGCAACAATCAGCAAAACTGGAGGCAAAAAGATTTCTTCCAGCAAGGCAGTAGCTGCTGCAGATACAAAGACATCCGAAATGCACGTGCTTGACCGGCTCGCACTGATGGCTCTCAAATACCAAAGAGAGAAGGAGAGAGTCGGAAAGTCGAAGAAATATCACGAGAGATTCTCCCCACGGTAAGAAAGAATATTCAAAAAGGGAAGAATCTAACACTTCTACCGAATGCGGGAACACGGAGCTCGTTGCTAGTCCACCAAAAGCTTCGGTTGGAAAAAGCGAGCAGAACATCCACGTGTTACAACCGCAAGAAGGAGGGACACTATCGCACGATCGTCCCGAACTCTCGGTGCTCAAAGAGCGAAACGGCAAGCCGAAGAGATAAATTCGCCCCGAAAGAGGCGGGCCTACATAGCCGGAGAGATATCTGAAAACTCAATTGAAGAGGATACATTCATGTACTCTTCTGAGGATGAAGCTGCATTCGTAGCTGTTGAAGTCGGAGAGAAGGTTCCTGAGGAATCAGTTGAACAGTGTCTGATGGCCGGAGAAGAGGCTGAGGTAAATTCTAAACTTAATATAACCTCCTCTTCACACAACACACACGACACTTGCTCGGTCTCGGATGACCCTTTGGACATAGTACAAGCATATGACGACCTGCTAGAGGAACAAATTCAGCTGAGCAGAGAGTTCAGCAGAACCATCCAGGAACTAGAACAGGTAAAGGCTGAGAATCAGAGACTTTCTGCTGATTCTCAGGTCTCTACTGAGTCAGTGGATCTAGTTGCGAGACTCAAGGAAGAGATCGAATCTCTAATGACTAAGTCTCAGCTGCAAGAGACTCGGATCTCAGTCCTGACCAATGACAATTTGGAGAAAGAGACTGAAATAGCCCAACTCAGTCAGAAACTCTCAGACGTCCAAAAGGACTATGATTCTCTCAGGAGAAGTGATGAAGTCTGGAGAGGGCGATGGTGAAACAATACACGGGAGCTAAGGAGAAACTCGAAAGCATGCTCAGAGCACAACGGCCAACTGCTGTGAAAGAAGGCCTTGGCTATACCCACGAAGTTTCTACCTCCAAAAGCTCAGCAACACTGGCTGATAGGTTCGTCAGAGGAAAGGTGCAAGCTGCTGACACCACACCTCAGGCGAAGAACAAACAGAAAGAAATCACACCTCAGCCGAGCAGCAACAAACAACTGACCAAAGGTTCCAGCCCCAGGACACCGAGATCGAACTTAGGGGGAACCAAGAAGGTCAGATGGGCTGAACAGTACAAGGAGCCACTATATGAGCACCCGGCTCAGTACGGCTCGTACTACTATGAGCCCAGGGTCAGGAGAAGCGCAAAGACTTAGAAGAAGAAAGCGCCTGAACCCAAAATCATCAGCAGAAAGTCAGTAACTCCAAGTCATGTGGAGAAGAAAGCTGACAAGGTTCAGAAGAGGAAGTCTCAGACTTCTAAGGTTCCGAGACAGATTTAGGTTCCGAAATCACCCACTAACCAGTAAGGACCCAACTGAACCAAAGGGTACCTAAAGATGCTTCTGTTTTGCGGGTGCATAAGGACCCATGGATAGTGGACGCAGTCTGCTCAAGACACATGACATATCGGAAGAGTCTGGCCGACCAACTATGTACAAGAAGATGGTCCCGGAGTGAGTTTGGAGACAACTCTAAAGGCTACACAAGGGGGATACGGAACGCCGAACATTGGGACTACTTCGGTTCCAAGAGTAACATATGTTGAAGGACTTCAACATAATCTCCTTTCGTCGATCAATTCCGTGAAAATCTTAACGAGTTATCTTTGACACTAGTTTTACGTGATGTTGTTGATAAATCTACGGGGAAAACGGTGTTATCGGGATCGCGGAGGAAAAACATCTATGTTGCGGCATGGAAAACCGCGAGAACACGAGGCTTGTTTACTAGCACGCGACAAAATCCGGTGACAAGTCGGGATGGCTATGGCACAAGAGACTCAGCTACCTGAACTTCAAGACCATGAACAAGCTAGCCAAGAACTCCAAAGTCAGAGGACTGCCCAACGAATCGTTCATTAAAGACAGAAATTGTGAAGCATGTCTGAAGGGAAAACAAACAAAGAGTAGCAATCCACCTATTCCGTCACCTTCCACTGATGGAATCCTTCAGCTTGCACATGGACCTATTCGGGCCAATCTCTCCAGTGACTATAAGAGGCAAGAAGTATGCCCTCGTCGTTATTGATGACTACTCAAGATATACTTGGGTCATCTTCATCGCCAATAAATCTGATGTTCAAACTGAGTTGCCCAATCTGCTGAAGAAGCTCAGTGTGGAAAAGGACATCAAGATTCAAAGAATTCGCTCGGACAGAGGAACAGAGTTTCTAAACTCGGTAGTTAAGACATACTTTGCGATAAAGAGGGAATTAAACAGGAGACATCAGCTGCTCGCACCCCTCGGCGAGAACGGACTTGCTGAACGAAAGAACGAGAACACTCAAAGAAGCGGCAAGAACGCTCCTCGCAGATTCCCGGACTACCCTCGAAGTTACGGGGCCGATGCAACCGACACCGCCTGTTACACTCAGAATCGCTCACTACTCACTCAGCAACACATGAAGACACCATATGAACTATGGAAAGGGAGAATTCCTTCTATTTCTCATTTTCATATTTTTGGATGTCCTTGCTTTATCCACAATAACGGGAAAGATCAGCTGAAGGTCTTTGATAGCAAATCTGATCAAGGAGTTTTCTTAGGATACTCTCGAGTCAGTAAAGCCTTCAGAGTCTTTAACTATCGGACTCTTTGTGTGGAGGAAAGCCCTCATGTTGTTTTTGATGAATTTGTTACTGAGAACAGGGAAGATACACAGTTAAATACTGATGATGTCAGCAGCAAGCTATAGGATCTCGAACTTACTGATAAAGCTGAAAAGATCCAGCATTGTTGGGATGATGAGTCAGACAATGAACAAACTCAGACTCAACCAACAGTCGACGTAGCTGACCTAGTTGATTCTCCCGAACAGAATCAACAACAGGTAACATCGGTCGATAAGGAAGCCCCAGTGGTAACTGAGACCTCTACTGAGAATATGAACTCAGGGGGAACGATTAATGTTCCTGAGCTAAATGCCCCTGAACCTGGAAACTCAGTGGATCCTAACCTTCTTACTGAAATATTGCAATCTCAGAACAGTACTACTGAAATGCCTAACACTCCTACTGATTCTGCAGAAGTTGAATCAGAAGAAGAAGCCAGACTCAGACGATCATGGCTAGATTCTCATTCTTCAGATCTTATCATTGGAGATCCATCAGCAACGATAAGAACAAGATCTAGATTTAATCAAGGCGAAAGCTCACTATTTTCCTGTTTCTTGTCTACAGAAGAACCTCAGTCGATAGAGGACGCACTTAATGATGTTGACTGGATCATCGCCATGCAAGAAGAGCTGAACCAATTCGTTCGAAACGAAGTTTGGGAGCTTGTAGACAGACCTAGACATCAGCATGTCATTGGTACCAAGTGGGTCTTCAAAAACAAGCGAGATGAAAACAACGTCATTGTCAGAAATAAAGCACGACTAGTTGCAAAGGGATACAGTTAGGCAGAAGGAATTGACTTTAATGAAACATTCGCTCCAGTCGCTAGATTGGAAGCCATTCGTCTATCAGATGGATGTAAAGTCAGCTTTTCTAAACGGCGTACTGAAGGAAGAAGTCTATGTGGAACAACCGCCCGGCTTTCAGTAGGGATATCAGGTGTACAGACTTAGGAAAGCTCTGTATGGGTTAAAACAAGCACCCAGGGCTTGGTATGATACCCTATCAGACTTTCTACTTCAGAAAGGTTTTCAGAAGGGGACAGTAGATCGCACCCTATTCAACATAAAGTCAGGAGATGACATCCTACTGGTGCAAATCTACGTGGACGACATCATTTTCGGCTGCAGAAACGAGATCATAGGTCAGCAGTTCGAGAAGATGATGAAAGAGAAATTCGAGATGTCCATGATGGGAGAGATGAATTATTTCCTTGGATTTCAAGTGAAGCAATCACCTGAAGGAATCTTCATCAATCAAGCCAAATACACTCGAGACCTTCTCAAAAGATTCGGCTGCGACTCCAGCAAGCCAATCAAAATCCCCATGAATACGAATTTTAAAATCGATCTAGACAAAGAGGGAGCTCCTGTTAACTCTACTGATTATAGAGCTATTATTGGTTCTTTATTATATTTAACAACTAGCCGACTCGACATAACTTATGTTGTAGGTGTATGCGCAAGATTTCAAGCGGATCCCAAGCGAAGTCATCTCGACTCGGCTAAAAAGATTCTGCGCTATCCGAGAGGAACACCGATCTTTGGGTTATTGTATCCTGGCGATGATAATCTAATGCCGACGGGTTATTCCGATGCCGATTATGCGGGATGCGGGATAGATCGTAAGTCAACTTCCGGAACGTGTCGGTTCCTAGGCGACAAGCCGATATCTTGGTTCTTAAAGAAACGAAGCACTCGCAGCAACGTCCACTCACGGAGCCGAGTACATGGGCTGCTTGGAAGTTCTTTGTGCCCGGATCCTTTGGCTTCGACAACAACCGAGAGATTATGGTATCATTCGAGAATGAAGTGCCCATCTACCGTGACTCCACAAGTGCTATTGCCATAACTCAGAACCCAGTTCTGCATACGAGATGCAAGCACGTGGATATTCGACATCACTTCATCAGAGACCATGTCGAGAAGAAGGATATCAGAATGGAGAAGATCCATACTGACAAGCAAAGGGCAGACATACTGACCAAACCACTAGCTGAGAACAGATTCAGAGAATTATCAGTTGAGCTAGGTCTACTGGATCGTACTGAAATACATCAGTAGAAGACAACTACTGATAGCAGTCCGTGGAGATAATTGGAAATATTTGGTATCAGTAGATGGAACCAGTACGACAAGTCAGTAGACTCCGTGCAGTGATTTAGTGGGAAGAATCATACTGTACACAGCAAGGGGGAACGTGCTTATCAGTACATCAATCCTCCTCCTGCGATATAACGGTAACCAGCTGATCGAAAGTTCAGCTGAAGAGGTTTGCGTAGTATCATATACTTAATTTCTTTTCAGAAGCATGTCTGCATTTATTATATCAGCCGCACGCAGTCAGTAGTTAATGTGCATTTATTTCCCGCCATTAATTAGTTTTAGGAAAGGTCAGCAGGAAACCTTTTCATTCGCATAAACTGAGTAATTAATGCTGTCTGTCGCGCATTTAATGCATGTCTTCTCACTTACCTTTATTACGTAAGTCTATGTTAGAGGCGGCTTTTGTAATAATTCCTTTTATAACATTCAAATCTCAGCCGTCCATAAGATTTGAAAGATTAAAATTTGATTGTAGGATCAAAACTTATAATCAGACGATATATATATAAAATCTTTCATCTTCTATCCTTTCCTCACTTTTCGCCATTTTTCAACTTAAGAGCTATTTTCAAGCGTTCAGTTTCTTTCTAAAATATCATCCTAACTGTCTCGCTTTTGCATCTCTCAAAGCTCTTTAGTACTCGGTAATGTATTGAAACCTGCTGAATACTTACTAACTTACTCTATTTTCAAGTGCTAACATGTTATTTTGCAGTTTTCAATGGCGACATCTCAAGTTCCTGAGAATATAGAGGAGATAATGGCATCCAGGATTCAGTTTGAACCAACTATGGCCTTCCGACAAGTTGATATCTCCTTCTTGGAACCCGTGTTCGATGCTCTGGAGCGTTCTTGTCTTCAGGAGCTGGTGACGAAGCACCCGAGATCTTATCTACCAAGGCAAGTGGTAGAAGTTTATTACAACTAGAGGTCTCTCGCGTCTGGAGGCGAGGAATCTTCCTTCGTCTATTTGAAGGACGTAGATTAGAACGGTTTGGATACTACTCAGAGAGTCTTCAACGTCAGGGACATTCTGGTGCTGTCGTTTGATCTTCCAGACTACGGTATTTCTCCTATCGGTTACAAGGAGAAGGAGATAAACGCATATGTTCGTAAGTTCTGCGGACGCTCTGACATATCATTCAAGTCGGCTACGCAAAAGAATCTTACGCTTCCCCAATACGAGAGGACTAGCCTACATAGTCTCTCATATCTCGACGAGCTCAGTGGATCATATGATCAATTATCCAAGCCAAGGATTCAGTGATGATGGCAATAGATGATGGAGTTGAAGTGAACTGGGCCGACTATTATGTCTCGGAGATGAAGGCCCAAGCCCAGAAGTTCACTACCCTACCCACTGGGAGAGAGGAAGTTAGCCGGTGTAGGGAAGTTACTCTATGGGACTAAGATGTCGTTCCTCATAGAAAACTCTGTTTAGAGGCACTCGTCGTTTGCGATTCTAAGTTCTTCGATGTAAAAGCGATTAAGTTCAAGACTAAAGCGGCGGCGAGAAGTCTATCGGTAAGGGGCCACCTGAGCCGAAGAGAGCAGCACCCGCTCTGCCCCCACATACCGAAGTGCCTAAGAAGAGGCGGCGACTAAGACCCGGACCGGCTAAGGTCTCATTTTGCTCAGCCCGTCTCTGTTATTGAACCTACTCCTCCTCCTATTCAAGAAGAGCAGTTTTTAGATTCTGATACTGGCATTGAGGGTGCGACCCTCAAAGATAAAGTCCAGGTAATTAGCTACGAGGAGACACGGTCGGACGTCGAGGGAACCGGCCGAGGAGGCTGCGGCCCGAGTGGACAGCTATTCACACCACTCGTCTCCGTGCCACATCTCGAAGTACACGATCATATTCCCGAGATCGGCCGGGCACTCGGAACTTAGTCGACATAGCCATCGGGGCTAGGGTTCAAATGCTTCTAAGGTTTTACGAGTTGGGATATTCTAGAAGACATAATCAAAACCCACTCAGTCATCAACTTGCTCGATGAGGAGCAGAAGCTACAAGAAGTAATAGGGTACGGAGAACCAGCTGACTTAGCTACTCTTGAAGATCTTAGAGCCGCAATGCTTTACTTTCTATGCTTGCGAGAGTCAGTTCCTGGTAACACTCCTCCACCCCCATCTCCTCCTGCTGATAAGAAAGACGATGATAAAGATGATGATAACAATCAGAGGAAGGATCAGACACCCAAGGATACAGAGCTGGGAGGCTCTGCTGAGGGTTCAACTCCCCGTGAGAAGAGCAAATCACCACTTCCTGATACCTCAGGTGATGCTCAAGGTGCTCCGAAGTACAGTAGGGAGCAGCTCCTCATGTTTTCTGAGCAGAGGCTCGGAACCAGCTCGTACCAGATACAACCTATCGGTTCCGTGTCCTTGAAGTTTGTAAATAAAGCCATTCGACGCCAAGGAGAGAAAAACCGACTTTTGGCTAAAGACGTCCATCTGAAGTGGACAAAGTATACTAAGGCTCAGACACAGAGCTTAGACAGAATAGCTGCTAGCATCTCAAAGACTCTAGTACCTACTCCTCAACCCAACCTTCAGGAGATTATTGAGGCAGCCTTAGCAGCTCAAAAAGTCGATCTAGAAGCTCAGAGTCAGCAGTTGCTCGAGAATCAGCAGAAGATATTTTCAGAGTAGCTGACTCAAGATCTTGCAACTGTTAAGCTCGAAATCGATGAAAGGAATAAGATTGCCACCTCTAGCCTTCAGAAATCTATTACCCAACAGGCAGAGGCTCTGAAACTTATTCAGAAAGAAATGATAGAATCGCAGGATCAGGCTCTGCTGAAACTCCGTCTGGAGTCAGCTGCACAGCTTAAAACATCAAGAGCTGATCAGGAAAAAGACTGGGAATTATATTGCGATCTCATCAAGGACTTCGAATCCACAACAACTCAGATTAAGGATTCAGTCCACACTGTGGAAAGAGACATTCAAGCCATCCGCACCCAACTCTCTAAGGCAGATGATGCCAAAAACGAGAAAGATATTATGAAGGATGAACCTGATACGGATATAGCTGATGTCCAAATAGTAGAGGGTGGTCAGGAGGAAGGACCCTCTAATGCTCAGACTCAGGGGGAAGGTATTCAGGCAGAACAACCCTCGACTGCTAATGCTCAAGATACTTCAGGGGTTCTGCTACTTGAATTTCCTTTAGAACCTACCCCCATCTCCTCTTCTGCTGCCCACATAGAAGATGTTGCTCACTTCATTGAAAAAGAGTCTGAAGGAGAACAGGCTCCTCCGCAGAGGCCGGGGAAGGAGACTGCTACTGCTATTACTCTTCTTTCCTCCCCGGTCTGAAAATTCAAATCTAAAGCGGAACAAGAAGCCTTTGACCTCCGCGTAGCCCAACAACTACAAGACAAGCTGGACCATGAGCGACAGTTGGAAGAAGCTCAACTTGCTAAAAAGCCTAAGGGCAAAGTTGTTAAGGGCAGAGGTAAGAAGAAGCAAGAGTCTGTGGACGAAGTAAAGAAAAAGGCTCAGGAGGAGTTCGCAGAAACTCTTTCTACTACAGGTCAAGCTACTGCTCAGAGTCACTATCAGACTCATCTTACACCTGAGCAAGAAGTTGAAGATAGAGCCACGTGGGAAGCCACGCTGCAAGGCCTGAATCTCAGGAAAGGAGACTGTAGGGCAGCGGCTCTTCGAGAAAAGAAGAGAATGGGCGATATGGCTAAGATGATGAGCCTATCTCAAAAGCCGGCGGTGATCCCGAGAAAAACAAACCCCACGAGGATCAAGGAAAAGAGCGCCTCATGTCAAAAAGGACCCTGTGCTTCATGTTGATAAATGGGTTCCTGCTCTGGTAAATGATCAATGGGAAGAGCTCAAAGAGGAATTTATCAAAGGCTACTACGTATGGAAATTCTATCCAAGTGAGCAGACTATCGAACAAGCCTTTGACGATTTTTTGTTCAATTATAACTCTGAGCTGAGGGAACAACTTCTGGAGATTATGAAGAGAGAGAACATTCCTTTCAGAGCTCCGGCTTTCAGGCGCATCCCACCTCCTAGAACTGCGCGCGGAATTCTGTGTACAAAGGAAATAGAGGATGAGGTCAGAACTGCAGCTTATCGCTTCGACCTAAGTGTCGACTTAGCTGAAGACGATGAGGATGTCCAGACACTGAGGAAGAGAATCTACCTATACTATGGTCTGCAACCCCCTGTCGACAGATCTGCTGATTTCAAGAAGCGCACTCAAGGCTTCAGGCGTCAGTAGTGTTTCCTCTTCTCTACTCTTGTGTAATAGTGATAGGAACCTGTAATTTCTTGATCATATATGCTATCGTTCCTATTGCTTAATAGACAATTACTCATTGTCTTACAACATTTTGCTTTGCGTTTTTTCACAACTGATCACTAAGTGATCTGACACATACTCATAATCAGTTTCTCTGATTTTGCCTATCTCTCACCTGCTGATGTATTTTTTTAAGTCATCATATCAGTTTCTTTTCCTCAGATGGATTAAGGGGGAAATTGTTGTCAGAAGGTTAGCATATCTTACAAGATGTTTAGAGTTTAGAAGTAGAGGTTTTGGCATCATCAATTAGGGGGAAATTGTTGGATATGAGTCAGTAGATGATACTCAGCTGTTCGTGGTTAAAAGAAAATTGGGGGAAATCATAGTAGTACTATGGAATTGAAGATCCCAAAACCGAGCTGATATTAGTAGTTCTGTGTGTCGTTAGGATTAGCTGATGTATAGGTTAGACTTATTTTAATCGTTTTTATATTCTTGTCTAAGTCCTGTACGGGGTAATTGTTGAACTGATCTTCTGTTGAAGATACTTTTCAAAACCCCACGTCATCAGTGTAATCGCTTGCGTTCTTCAGTCATCAGCTGAATAGACCTCAGTAGAAGCCAATCCAACAACTGATAAGTCATCAGCATAAGAACTCATGCAAGCCCAGTACCTTCGCAGTCGCCAGCTGACATACTCAGAAGTTACACTCCTTGTCTGCCGACTCAGTCGAAGAAGACAGAGACTTTGCAGTCTACTGTATCCGACAGAAAGCGACCCAGCTACTTAAGTATTTTCGAAAGTTCAGCAGAAGATCATACGAGGTTGTTTGAATGGTCAACTCTGACATTCTCACCAACCACAAACCTCGACCAATGAGAAGCCGACAACGCCTTACCTGCTCCAAACAGTAAAGCTGCTCTCATGTACAGTAATTAACTGCCCTGCAGCAACAAGTTCGAATTAATGGCCATTTTCTTTGGAAGCTTGTGACACGTGGCATCGTCGTCTCCAACGGACATATGCCATAGCTCACAACTATCAATAGAGAAGATTTCGAAGCTCCATGTGAGCGCGAAGCACGAAATTAAAAAGGGAAATTGCTCAAACTCTCAAACACTCTAGCAACTCAATCAGAATATCCAACGAAGAATCTGCATTTACTAGAATATTTTTGTGGTTCTTCTCTCTAGAGTCTTTAGATCCCTTTCTTCTCTACCTAAGCTCATTGTCAGATTTATAGCTTAGATTCGAAGGAGTTCATTTTTAGTGAACTGTTCTTATTGTAAGAACTCCTTCATTAGTTGGAGAACTGTTTTCGCTCCCTTTCGAACTTAGGTTTGAATTGTAAAGTCGCTAAGGACTATAACTTAGAAGGATATGTCCTGTGCACAGTTTCCTTGCTGAGACTTGCTCAGACTAATCAACAAGTTATCCTGCTCTGTTCAGGACCGTGGACGTAGGATCTTGCGTATCCAAACCACGTTAAACTGCTTGTGTTCTTTACTGTTTTATTGCATACAAACCTTTGAAAATCATAAGTTTGCATAAAACGTATTTCTAAAATCGCACAGCCAAAAGAATTTAATCTGCGAAAACACGTTTTCAAAAAGAGACAAACTCCAGGCCCCACACTTATCCGCACACTTATAGTCTCCGACTGAGTTTCGAAGTACTGACAAAAGTCAGTAGGAGAGCTCGATGGGCTGACTCACTCTGTCCCGTGATCGAAGGTTTATTTGGCACTGTTCATCAGTTGCAACCAACAGCTTCAGCTGACCTTCACCGAGAAAAAGAAACGGTACTCAGGTGTATTCACCCCCCCCCTCTACACCTAGTATTTGTCTCCGGACCAACAATTATTATCTGCTAGAGTACTCATGTTTACTAGGCACGCAAGCCACTCAGGTGTAGGGTCTTTTTATTCAAAAGGTTCGTTTTGAATCATGCATATCCACATAATTCCTAAAGCATGCAATTTCTAAGCGCACATAATAAAACGTGCTCGCGAAAAATAAAGCATGCTTTAATATGACGTAAATCCTATTTTCATGCTTTTCTAAGCGCAATTAATCACATAATCGCATGCTAAAGCATAATAAAAATAAAACACGTGATGCTAAAGCAAATAGGAAATTTAAAATGTCGTTATCGGGCTTTAAAACACGTCGTTATCAAAAAATGTCATCGCCACGTCATCAGGGGGTCTGCCACGTAGCAAACACGTGTACCCTGGTCAGCAAAGGGCTGATGTGGCGCGCCACGTCAGCATCACCTTCAACAACACAAAAACCGCCGCCGCCGCTGGTTTTCTTCCTGCCGCCGCTGTAGGCCGGTTCTCGGCCGGCCGCCGACGTGATGGTGGTTGCCCAGCCATGGTGAGCCAGGAACCGCTGGCCTCCTCCGGCGGAAGAGGCGCCGTTCGGTGCTGGAGACGAAGCGGCGCGCCGCGTCTGCGCCTCCGCTGCGCGTGGCTTCGCGCCGTCTCCTGCCGGCACGTCCGACCGTCCACGACGGCCGCATCCCTTCCAGATATCTCACAAACATCTGGGCTGTGTAAAACAGCCGCCAATAGCCGATGTTACGAGAGTTCTGCGCAATGAATCGCGCCCCCGCCGCCTTCGCCGCCCGAATTCTCCCCTTTTCGAGTCGCGATTCGATCAATTGAAAGAAGGGAAACGTAATTGGAACACTCATGACCACCGGGTAATGGATTCCGGCCGAGAGTAGTTCCTCAATTTCCCAAATTTCAAATGATTTGTCGGAACGAATTCATAACGAGTAGCCAATTTCAAATGTCGATTTCGGTCACATCTGGGATTAGATGATCGCATACGATATATCAACACGAAGCCTGTATGATGAGGAATCCAACGGTTCAAGCCGATCGAAAATCGGACCCCGGACCCGCCGGGAATCGCCGCCCAAGATGCGGCGGAACCCTAGCCGAATTAGGATTTTCTTCCAATTTGGGGGTTTTCTGGACAGCACGACCACTTCTCCTTTCCGACGATATTCCGGACAAACCAGAAATTGGAATGGGTCGTGCGACCTATCCAGACGAAGCTAACGAAAAAGCAAACAAAACTATCCGAACTCATCGGAACACTTCGTTTACACGCGCCCCCACGCACCGTCTCAAGTCGGCGGTCGTGTTATGCCTGTTTCTACGGTTTTGCCTTTTTTGTCTTTCTACGCCGTTGCGCCTCGATTTTCGTGCAACCTGGACCAAAACACAGTACAACAATTACGTAACACATTGGTCCTATCAACTACTCGTAGATTTTCTCACGAGAAAAACGTTACAACGGGGTCAAAACTGTGGCTCGCAGGCCGCCCCAAACACGAAAATTAACCATATAACGATGGAATTGAACCCTAATCATACACCTAACAACAACAATCAGAGCCTAAACGAGGCTCTGATACCAATTGAAGGATAATTGAGGTTAGGAACGATACCTTCCTCCTTCGTATGTTGTCGCGGGTTTGATTGTTTCTCCTGTGTCAGATCTTCTGATATGTGTCCCGACCTTTTTCTCCCTCTAGGTGGTCACAGAACTGGAGAAATAAGATTTTTGTCTCTCCCACAAACTCACGCAGGCGTGTATATATGTATATGTATGTTATCTGTTTCTGAACAGAATACTAATATATATAGGCTTCAAAAGCCAATATAATATTAATATATTTGTATCCCATTAATTTAATTATATTTTTAATGGGCTTCCACATAACTAGCCCATAATATAATTAATTAATCCACTGGGCTACTAATATTTATCAATTAATTCGCCCAGCCAATTAATTCCAGATGAATAACATTATTAAATAATGTAAAAATACATTAATCTATTAATAATGATTTTTGAGAGACAATAAATAACTAGGCAACTAATTGGGCCAGATCAGGGATCTAATACAAGAAATAAAGTTGGGCCTCAAATTAATTAATTATCCATGCTCAGCCCAGAGCAAAATTAATTAATAAACACAGATTCATTCCACTAGAGAATCCGTGCTGACTTACCCCTTTATCCCAAATTGAGCAAGGGCTTGTATTTTAGACCTAATCGATCTCCGTATTTAAGATAAAAATATCCGTTAATTAATTAAGCTCACTGACAGCTTAAATTAATTAACATCTTATATTCCTGAGTATTACCACTCGACCTTATTAACACACCTGAACTTAACCAACCGGCCGGGTTTAGTGTGCTAATCCTTTCGAGTTCCTCAGGGGATAATATCAACCCATTTTACTAGGATACGGCTGCAAGATATAGACAACCAGCCTGAGCCACAAATAACTACTAACACCCAAGATACGTAGATCCGGTCGCGATGACGTTCACCATAGTAGGTCAAAGTGATAGATAGCCGAATGCACTCAGCTGAAGTCTTACCAAGCTTAAGACCAGCTAAGTCACCGAGATCTTGGTTCTCCACTAAGGTCAGTTAGGAGAACACATCTCACTGTGATCCGTCAATACACCACCCTAAGTGTACCAGTAAAGACAAGCAGCTAAGACAAGCCACTTCTTATCTAAACTACAGCTTAAACCGACAACTTATCATGAAGTTGTCTCAGCTGTGATAACTGTTTATATCTTGTCAGTTCAACCAATTTGTGTTGTCTTCTGTGATACTCGATACACCACACAAATCTAACTTTTATACAAGATAAAGGATAACATGTGCAAATATATATATATATATATATATATATATATATCAGATAGGAGAATAAGATAGTGGTAGGGACAAAACACATTGTATATAAGCATAAAATTTACTTCCAGTATACAAAATCCCAACACGTCATTGGTCGAGGCTGAAGAAAGTAGGTGAAACAGAACAAACTTCAAGGTAGATCTGAAGCTGACTTCTCTCTTCCTCATATGACTCTGCTGATTTGACTTAGTAAATTTTGAAAGTTAGAAGACTGTCCAGCCGTTACTAAGTCTGATCTATATTCAGTAGCATGCTCCTGCTGAGTTAGCTCTACTGAAGATCAACTCTGAGTTCAGTGAACTACTCCTGCTAAGTTCAGTTCCACTGACTCCTTTCAGTATACTCCTCATGCTGAGTCTAGTATCACTGAGTCTTCTTCTTCTGGTACTGAGGCTGATAATCTACTGAGCGCCTGAACCAAATGAAGAGTGTCTACTGAGTCTGAAACCTCAGAGACAGAACAATACAGATTACAACGGAATGGTTCATCAGTCAAAGTAGGGTTTTGGGATCTTCAAATCTTCAGCAAATATTCAGAGCACTAGGCTGCTGAGCTATCTCCCAACAAGTTGTGGAGCGACTGAATCATCTCCCAACATTTTCCCCCTATTTGATGATGCCAAAACCTAACACTATAACTATCAGAAACAGAGCTCATTACAAGTATTACAAGTAGAATCCGTGGAGTTGTTCTTCAAGTTCTAGACTACTGAGGGAGACAGGGAAGAAATATCAGAACCTATACAGAAAAGCTAACAACAATTTCTCCCTTTCTAACAACATTTTCCCCCATCAATGCAATCTAATAGACTAGAATCTAACAAGGTAAAACTAACAGGTAAATTTATTCAGTGAGTGTTGTGATTCAGTAATCACTTGAGTGATTCTGTGTGTTAAGCATAAAGTAAACAAGGCCATATAGACAATAAGGAACTGTCAGGGCCGAATAATAGTGATGTTTTATATATGAAGAGTTCTCAGTACAGATACATCAGACTGCTATTCTTAGAAAATAGAACAGAAAAGAAATACAGAAGATATCTATCATCTGAACTGCTGAATCCTGTCTTTGAAGTCCTTTGATTTTGCTTCAGGAAGTGGCAGTCCATATATTCTGTAAGTGATCTTCCTCAGCTTCAGTATCTCTGGCAAATCATCAAGCTCATCTTCATCTAAATGTCTTGCTTGGGCAGTATCCTTAATCTCTTTCTCAATCACCCCATAATGAACAGAGCCATCAAGCTTCAGTGGGGGAGGCATGATCCCTGGAGCTGGGACCCTGACATCAATTTTATCTGCTATGGCCTTCTGAACTCTAGCAAATATCTCTGGGTCAGTCTTCAGAAGCCATTCAGCAAATGCGATGGACTTGTGCATTTCAGGCCAGTATCTCTTGATGTAGTCTGCATTCAGTGACTCCCACCTCTGTGTCCGTTCCCATGGCATCCATTCATCAACTCTGGGCCATCTGTGGATCTTAAGGTCAGTAGGCTTCCTGAGTCTTCTATATTTATAAGGGATATCTGCTTTCTCAGGAATCCTTTGACTTGCTTCATTCTCAGCCTTCAGCCTCAGAGCTTTTAGATCTGCCAGTCTGAGCCTTTCTCTTGCTGCTTCTATCTGCCTTGCTTCAGCTCCTCTGCCTAGATACCTCTCCATCTGATCTCATATCTCTTGCATTTCTAGCTCTTGTTTCTTTGAGGGGACATAGGAGGGTACATGCTCTTCTTCTTCTGATTTTTCTTTTAAGGTTCCCTGCTGACCAGATGTCTGCTGCTGTTGCTGCTCTTTTTCTTTCTCTTTATCATCCTCATCACTCAACTTTAGTTTCCTTGGAGGCAGCCTTGTCCCAGGCTTCCTACCTCCTGCTGGGGCCTTAGTCTTGCCTTTGGCTGGCTTTTTCTTTAGCTTGTTGGCAGCCTCAGCCTCGACAATTTCTCTGGCAAGCTTCTCATCTGCAGCTATCTGAACTTCTTCCTCAGGAGTGATGTATTTTTTAGTTTTCTTCTTGGGAGGAGTGGGAAGCTTCAGTACTTTCTTGCCCTTTCCTTGCACTGGAGGAGGCAGAGGAACCTCTTCCTCTTCTGAGTCCTCCTCTGCATACTCAGCAATTTCCTTGATTATATCACTGGGTGTCTGAGTTGCTTGAGTAGCAGAATCCTTGGGTCCTGAGCCACTTGGGCCGGTCTCAGCAGGCACTACATCTCCTGCTGCTGAGATACCCTAGGCCTCGCCTTGTGCAGTCTGAGTAGAGGAACCAGTGGGAGCAGATTGCTGAATCTGAGTTGCTCCAACCACTGTCCTTACTCCTTTAGGTACTCTCGGTACCTTCTCCTTCCCTTCAGTTATCTTCAACTTTCCTTCCCCCTTTTTGGCATCAGCAAATAGGCCAGGGGTGGGAACTTGTACCTTCTTATCTAGACTCTTGTAAGCTGCTGAAAGATCATCCAATGCGTACTGCAGCTTTGTGAGTCTCTCATGCAGTTCGTTTCTCTCATCAGTTAGATGTTCGCTGTACTTTTTATGAAAGGCGTCTATTGTCGTCTGAATATCTTGTAACTTCTGATCCACCTTATCTTCTATAGCCTTCTGAATTGTTTGGATTCTGAGCTCGGAGGCCTGAGTGATAGAGGAGATGGATGCAGTGTGAGCTGACTGGGCGGCCTTGTATTCTTCCAGAAGTTTCGCTTGGCAAGCCTCCATCAACTTCAGTTGCTCTTCAAAGTTGGCTCGTTGAGTGGTGAGCCTTGCTATCGGTTAAGGAGTCGGGGAGAGTAGTCTCAATAGGATGTGAGTCCTCGACACGATTCAATAAGCTAACATGAAAAACTAGGTAAATGCAACTACCCACCCCGGTAGTCGGAGCTCGTAGGCAACTGTCACAACGCGGCGAAAGATCTCAAAAGGTCCATAGAATTTTGCCGCTAAGATAGTGTAGCCTCGAGTAGCCAATGAGGGTAGATGGTATGATCGCACCTTGAAGAACACGTGTGCCCCCACTTCTCACTCCACATCGCGCCGATGCTTATTAGCTTGGGAATGCATGTAGTCTTGGGCATGCTGCAAGTTAAACTTCAAAAAGAACATCACGGTCCTGTAGTACCTTAGAAACAACTGCAACTAGGAAAGTCTTCGGTGAATATCGTTGTAGGTTCGGCGGTGGCCCTTCGTAAATCACTTCGAAGGGAGTAATTTTGGTCGCCATTTAGAAGGAGGTGTTGTACCTATACTAAGCCCAAGCTAAACTTCCTGCCCACTTCTTCGGCTAGGTAGTGAAAAAACACTGTAAGTGAATCTCGAAAATGCGGTATAGTACTTTGGTTTGTCTGTTGGTTTCAGGTGATTAACTTTAGATGCGTCCTTTGGGATCGAAATAAAAGTACGCCATAAAGAGCTGAGGAAAAGAGGGTCTATCAGTGACGATCGATCTATTTCCTAATAAATAGATAATAGAACATAAATCAAATTTCTCCTATATTCAAACAAACAAAACAAGTTTCAAAGTCTTAAACATCATAAACCTTGTCCAAAATCCAAGGAAATTAAACATCATCAATCATCATTCTCTTCCTCATAACCCTCATCAAGTAAATGTCATTGAATACCTTTTCCTTTTCCTGCATTGAAATATTAAATTATTACTAAAATTATGCAACATTAAATAAAGTATTCCCCGAAGAAAAAACAATTTACCACTACAGCGCGAGGGAGCGACGGCGGTTGAGAAAGTGACGGTGGCGTGAGGCAGCCGAGGTGGCGCTGAAATAGACAGAGGTTGGGACAGATGCCACTAGCAAGAGGGATTTTTTTTTCATTTTCTCAAATATCGCATCATTTTCTTAGGTTTTACTTTATTCCATTAGAATTTTAATTAATTTAGGGTTGGGTCTAAGCCCAATTGAATTACTTGAACCCAATTAAATTGATTTTGGCCCAGTTGATAACCTCTTAACGCCTCGGCCAAATTTTGAGGCACACACTTTGAGGCGCGTTTCACCAGAGCGAGGAGCAAATAAGAAACAACGGGGGAGAGGCGTCCGCATCGAAGTGATTTTTCGCCGCGTCATGTCGAGGCGCACGCCTCAAAATGTTTTTTAGTACGTTGCATCCCGCTGCTTGCGGATTTAGTGATATCTAGATCGATCTTGGAGAAGATTGATGCTCCCGCTCATTCATCTTGCATCTCCTGGATTATGGATTATGGGGATAGGGTATTTGTCTGCCACCGTTACCTTGTTAGGTTCCCAATATCTATGCAAAATCTCCAACTATCGTCATTCTTCACCAAGAGGATTGAGCTCAAAAAAGAATTTGAGCTTGATCGGATGATTCCAGCTGTCCTCATATCATTCACTAGGCGCTCGATCTCATCCTTCTGCGTGCTTGGTTATACTTATATAGGGATGTACAGAGATAACAATTGCTCCCACATTTAGATCGATTTTATGATTAGTTGTCGGACTAGGACTAGAGGTAGCCCTTCCAGTTCTTCAAATACATTGGCATACCTGTTTATTATCCCCCCCTCCCCAACTCCACCAATGTTGTCCAACAACTGCCCGAATTCACGACTACAGTAGATAATTCAACCTTATTTGATTTTAACATATATTTAAACGACATAGCCTCTCGTCCAAGCACACTATCCCCCTTTAATTCCACCGTGACTCCTCCGGCCTCAAACATAAACCACTTCGCCCTCCGATCAATCGATATCAAGCCCAATTTCTCCAACCACGACATACCTAAAATCAAGTTGACCCCTCCTAAAGGAAAAACATAATAATTTCCCCAAAGGCTATTACCCCCAAATCAAGAGGTCACTCCCTATAAATCCCCAACGCCTTAGTTTTCCTTCCATCCCCTAAACTTAACATCAAATTTATTATCTTCGTCTACTAGCACCCCTAAAGTTGCAACCATCTCCTTCACAATAAAGTCGTGGGTAGCCCCACTATCTATCACTACCTACACTTCCCTTCCCAACATCTTACCCCGAAGCCGAATGGATTTTATTGCCATAGCATAACAAAGGGACAAAGCAGCCATCTTCCCATCCTTGATTAACTTCTCATCCGGAATGGCCTTCTCCCTTTACCAATCATCCTCATCCAGTAATTCCTCAACCTCTAATTTTGGTGCTTCTTCTTTCAGTACCAACAAGATGTGCAACCCTTTCATTGTACATACGTGTTGCGTTTGATGGTATGGTGCCCTGTTGGTCCGGAGACGAAAAGTCAGGTGTAGAGGGGGGGGGGTGAATACACCTGAGCTCTGTTTCTTTTTCTCAGTGAAGGTCAGCTGAAGCTGATGTTTGCAACTGATGAACAGTGCCAAGTAAGCCTTCGATCACTGGGGTCAAAGTGAGTCAGCTTCTGAGCTCTTCTACTGACTGATGTCAGTATTACGAAACTCAGTCGGAGACTGTAGTGCGGATAAGTGTTAGGCCCGGATTCGTCTCTTTTGAAAACGCGTTTTAGCAAGTTAAATCTTTTGGCTGTGCACTTTATAAAATACGTTTTATGCAAGCTTATGATTTTCAAGTCAATTGAATGCTATGCAATAAAACAGTAAAAGAACACAAGCGATTTAACGTGGTTCGGATACGCAAGATCCTACGTCCACGGTCCTGAACAAGGCAGGAGAACTTGTTGATTATTCCCGAGCAAGCCTCGGCAGGGATACTATGCACCTTGGACGAGTTCCCTCTAAGTTATAGTCCTTAGCGACTTTACAATCCAAACCTAAGTTTAGAAGGGAGGGAATATTCTCCAACTGAGAAGGAGTTCTTACAACAAGAACAATTCACTAAATGTGAACTCCTTCGGATCTAAGCTATGAATTTAGCAATGAGCTTAGTCTAGAGAAGAAAGGGATCAAAGAGCTCTAGAGAGATGAACTACAAGAAGTGTTCTATGAAAACTAGTTCGTCTCTCGGATAAGCTTGAAGGTTCTAGAGCGTTGTGAGCTTGAATGATTTCCCTTGATTTCGCGTATATTCCTTTCTCTGTGAAATCTTCAAATCCTTCTCTATTTATAGTTGTGAGTTGTGGCATATGTCCGTTGGAGACGACGATGCCACGTGTCACAAGCGTCCAAAGAAAACGGCCACTATTCAACTTTGTTGCAGCAGGGCAGTTAATGCACTGTTCATGAGAGCAGCTTTACTGTGTAGAGTAGGTAAGCGTTGTCGGCTTCTCATTGGTCGATGTTTGTAGTTGGTGAGTGTCAGAGTTGACCGTTCAAACTACCTCGTATGTCTTCTCGCTGAACATTTGAAGGGACTTTAAGTGCTTTGGGTCGCTTTACGTCGGATACGTAGGATCGGAAAGTCTCGTCTTCTTCGGTGAGTCGTCCGACCGATAAAGTGAGCTTCGATAGTCGGTTGGTCGATCGCGAAGGTATACTTGCTTGCACTTGGTTCTTCTACCGATGACCATCGGCTTGTAGAGAATGCTTCTGCGAGGTCCGGGCCGGTGATGCGGGATCTTTAACCGAGTTTGATATCAGCGCCGACGAAGAATGCAAGCGATTACACTGATGACGTGGGGTTCTGAAAAGTATCTTCATCAGAAGATCAGTTCAACAACTACCCCGTACAGGACTTAGACAAAATAATAAGCATTACATCAAGTCTAACCTATACATCAGCTAATCCTATCGACACACTAATCTACTGATATCAGCTCGGTTTTGGCATCTTCAATTCCATAGTACTACTATGATTTCCCCCAATTTCTTTTAACCCTAGAACAGCTGAGTATCAATCTACTGACTCATATCCAACAATTTCCCCCTAATTGATGATGTCAAAACCTCTATACTCTAACATCTATCAAAGATACTGTCCTACTGACAACAATTTCCCCCTTCAAACGTCTGAGGAAAAACTGATAATCATAAACGAACTTCAGCAGGCGAGAGAATGGCAAGATCAGAGAAACTGATGTGAGTGTGTGTCAGGTCACTTAGTGATCAGTTGTGTAAACATAAAGTAAAAGGCTGAAAGACAATGAGTAATTGTCTAGCAAGCAGAGGAACTAATATATATATCAAGAATTACAGAGTTCCTAATGCTATTACAAAAGATGAGAAAGAGAAAATCACTGCTGCTGCTTCTTGAACTTCTGCGTCTTCTTCTTGAAGTCAGTGGATTTCTCCTCGGGAGGATCCAGGTAATAGTATTTATATATTCTAGCTCGAATCTCCTGGATCTCCAAGTTATCATCTGGCCTTTCAGGGAGCAGGCTCAGACTGTAGGCGGCTTCCTCCACTTCTCTTTCTATGTCCTTAGTGCTCAGCAGTCCATTAGCAAGTCTCGCGGTGGAATACGTCAGAAAGCTGGGGCACGGAAGGTTATATTCTCGTGATTCCATGACTTGCTTCAGCCGTTCACTGAATTCAACATCAAATCTCGTAACCAACTCCTCAAAGAGCTGATCGGCTGAGCAGTCGAGTGGGTAAATGCGCCATACGTAGTAGCCTTTGATAAAAACTTCTTTAAATCTCTCCCAATGTTCATTCATATCAGCCGGCACCCACTTATCCACATGCTGAATCGGTTGTTGCTTGATGTGGGGGCCCCTGATGAACTTAGATCCTCTCGGGACCTGCCTTCTCGGATCACCGCTGGTTTAAAGGATAATCTTCGCACTTTCTCCAGATCAGCCATCCTTTTCTTTTCTCGGAGCGCGGCTGCTCTCTTGTCTCCATGTCTGCTAGATAGTCCAGCGAGCACCGCCTCCCACGTTGCTTGATCTTCTGCTATCTGCGCAGGCGTATGAGTCGTAGAGGGTTGACTCTGCGCAGTAGCTGGGGTATCAGTTGTTGAAGAAGCCTTGGCGTATTCTTCTTGAGCTTTCTTCTTCTGCTCTTCAACTGTCCCGATTACCTTCTTCTTACCTCTGCCTCTTACAGCCTTGCCCTTAGGCTTTTTGGCTGCCTCATCTGCTTCTTCTAATCTCCGCTCATGATCAAGTTTGTCCTGCAGCTGTTGGGCGACTCTGAGGTCGAAGGCCTCCTGCTCCGCTTTTGATTTAAATTTTCGGATCGGGGAGGAAGGAGGAGATTCGATGAGCGCCTCCTTCCCCGGCCTCTGCGGCAACTGTTGTGACTCTTCTTCTTCTGCTGGCTCGTCTAAGAACTGAGCGATCTCTTGTATATGTGCAGCAGAAGAGGAGATGGGGGTGGCTTGTAATGGAAATTCAAGGAGAAGTACCTCGTCAGTATTGTCTTTTGCCTGAGCGGCTGAGACTTCTTCAGTTCGAGTAGAGGGTCCTTCCTCCTGTGCCTTTTCCCTTTGAGTCTGTGAGGGTCCTTCAGCGTGTGGAGGGTCCTTCCTCCCCGTACCTTTCGCTAAGAAGCGGTACATCAGCTGTCCCCATCACTCCTTCATCCATTCTCTCACTTCCTTCTCCCTTACTACCTTCCTCCTTACTACCTTCCCCCTTTTTGGCATCAGCAATAAGTCCAAGGGAGGTACGGAGTTCTTTCACTTCTTCAACCACTTTGGCAATAGAAACTTTGACTTCATCAACAGTCGTATAGAAGTCAGATACCACACTGGTGTAGCCATGCCAGTCCAGTTCTTGCTCTTGCCTGAATTTCAGTAGCTGAGCGGCTGATTCTTTGCGAAGGTGCAGCAGAGCTGCATCATGGGATTCGCTCATCTCTTTCTGAATCGTCTTGAGAGCCTCAACTTGTTGTTTAATGGCTGTTTGGAGAGAGGTGGTAGCCAGCTTATTACGCTCATCCATTTGAGCTTGAATGCTTTCGAGGGCCAGAGTCAGCTCTTGTGAGAAAGATAGGCGCTGAGCTTCAAGAAGCTGCTGACTCTGAGCTTGCAGATCAATTTTACGGGCGGCTAGAGCCTCGCTCGATCATCTTCTTCCGATCGGCCGAGAAGGAGCCTCTTGTGGTTTGAAGACGTCGGCGAAAGTTTGTTCGGGCGTTCGATGCGCGCCTTTGTATACTTCTCCCATTTAATGTGTACATCTTTGGCGAGAAGGCGATTTTTCTCTCCTTGGCGTCTGATCGCCTTGTTGACTGCCTTTGAGGACACGGAACCTATTGGTTGTATCTGATAGGAGCTTGTTCCGAGCCTCTTTTCGGAGAACGTGAGAAGCTGCTCCCTTGAGTACTTAGGGGCATTAGGAGCCTCACCAGATGTAGCAGGTGGTGGTGATGAGCTCTTCTCACGGGGAGTTTGTCCCTCAGCAGAATCTCCCATTTCTGCATCCTTGGGTGCCTCGTCCTTCTCCTTATCATCATCTCCCTTATCAGCAGGAGGAGAAGGGGGCGGGGGAGTGTTGCCTGGAGCGGATTCCCTCTGGCTTAGCAAGTAGAGCATAGCAGCTCGTAAATCTTCAAAACAACCCGGATCGGCGGGCTCGCCAAAGCCTATGGCATTCTCGCGGCTCTTGCTCCTCGGCCAACAACTCAGTCCCTGACTGATTCTTTGAAAAGTCTATGAGAATGTCCCAGTGCAAGAATCTCAGTAGCATATGAGCGCGTGCCCTGATGGCAATCTCTATCAAGTCCGCGTGCCCAGCGATTTTGGGTATCAACTCGTGAATTTCAGCTGTAGCACGGGCACGAGTGGAATCAGTGGTGTTCCACTCAGCAGATGGCTCCTCAGTCGGTATTCTGCTGTCCGACCGGGTTTCCTCGGAGCCGATTATCCCGAACCTTATCCTTCGTAGTAGCTCCTTCTATTCCAAAGATTCGAATCCTCGGATCTACTCGGGAGGAGGTGAAGCGAGGAGTTGACGCTAGTATGGCCGGCGGGCCGAGCAACAATGACCTCGGCAGGTCGAGTCTTGGCCAATCTCCTCTTCTTTGGCACTTGTACTGATGGGGGCGGAGCCGACGCCGCTCTCTTAGGCTCAAGGCGGCCCCTTGCCTATGGATTTCTCGGCTCCGGCCTTCGTCCGGAATTTGATAGATTTCTTGTCAAAGTACTTGGAGTCCTCAAAAGCCGAGTTCTCAAAAGCCGAGTTCCTTCCGAACCATGCTTTCTATCGAAACGTACATCTTTGTTCCGAATAGAAGTTTACCCACACCGGCTATCCTCCTCTCGCCGGTGGGTAATGTGGTGAACTTTTGAGCCTGTGCCTTCATCTGAGTAGTATAATACTCGACCCAGTTCACTTCAATCCCATCGTCTATTGCCATCATCAGCTGAATCCTTGGTTTGGACAGGTTGATCATACAATCCAAGTCGAACTTGTCGAATGTGCGATACCACGTAAGCTAGACCTGCATGCCGAGGTAGCAACAGCATTCCTCGGGAGAGCTGTTTTGAACGCCACATCCTTGCATCCACAGAATTTCTGCACATATGCGTTGATCTCCTTCTCCTTGTATCCAATCGGAGAAATGCCGGAGTTGGGAAGATCGAATGAAAGACCTAGAGCATCTTGAATACTGAAGGTATGAACAACTGACTCCCACTCATCTTGGTCGACTTCCTTCTGATAAGAGAAAGACGATTCCTCTCCTCCCGACGCTAGAGATTTCCAGTTGAAATAAACTTCAGCGACCTGTCGAGGGAGATAAGCACGGGGGTGCTTCAAAACCAGCATCTCCAACCCCCGAACGCTCCAAAGCGTCAAACACCGGTTCAAGGAAAGAGGTCTCCACTTGGCGGAAGGCCAAAGTAGGCTCAAACAAAATCTCGGAAGCCACAATCTCCTCAATGTTATCCGGTGTTTGAACGTTCGCCATTGAAATCTCGCAAAACAACATATTAGCACTTGAAAATAGAGTAAGTTAGTAGTTGCTAGCGAGATATCTCGATACATTACCGTGTATAAGAGCTTTAAGAGATGCGAAAGCAAAGTTGTTTAAGAGATTTGGATAAGAAAACAGATTTGCGAGATAAGCTCTGAGAGAATATGAAAAATGGCGAAAAGTGAGGAGTTGATGGAAGATGAAAGATTTTATATATTAAGCTTGATCTTTAGTTTGAATCGCACGGTTCAAATTTAATCTTTCAAAATCAAGGGGCGGCTAAGATTAAATGTTATAAATAGGAATGATTACAATAGCCGCCAATATTATAGATATACGTAATAAAGGTAATGGAGAAGACATGCATTAAATGCGCGACGAGAGCATTAATTACGCAGCGAGGGGTCCCGTCGACCTTTCCTTGAACCTTAAACATAATAAATGGCAAGGAATAAATGCTCCTTAACAACCGAATGTAAGCGACCGATGCATTAAATGCGGCATGCTTCGAACAAATTAAGTAACGATACTACGCAAACCTCTTCATCGAACTTATCACCGGTTACCATCATTTATCGGGAGGATGGTTGTGCTGATGACCATGTTCCCCCTTTGCCGTGCAAGTGTGTCTCTCCCAACCGAGTCACCGTACTAAGTTTTCTCGACTTGTCGTGCTGATTCCATACCGATACCAATTGTTGCTAAGTATATCATTATCGGTAGTCGGCTTCTACCGACTTGTCTCGGTAGGATCTAGCGGACCTAGCTCAACCGATAGTTCTCCGAACCTCGTTCTCGGCTAGTGGTTTGGTCGTATATATCGCCCTTTGCTTGTCGGTATGGATTTTCTCCATCCCGATGTCCTTCTTTTCGACATGGTCTCCGATGAAGTGGTGTCGGATATCCTCGTGCTTGCATCTCGGTATGTAGAACCGGGTTCCGAGTTATAGCTATTGCCTGTGGTGGAGTCACGGTAGATGGGCACTTCATCCCGAGTTATACCATAATCTCTCAATTATTGTCGAAGCCAAAGGATGCGGGCACAAGCAACTTCCTCGCAGCCATGTACTCGGCTTCGGTAGTGGACGTAGCTACTGAGTGCTGTTTCTTTGAAAACCACGATATCAGCTTGCTGCCTAGGAACTGACATGTTCCGGAAGTTGATTTTCGATCTATCCTGCATCCTGCATAATCAGCATCAGAATAACCTGTCAGTATTAGATTATCATCAGCAGGATACCATAACCCAGCATCAGGTGTTCCTTTTAGATATCGCAGAATCTTCTTCGCTGAGTCTAGATGACTTCGCTTGGGATTCGCCTGAAATCTTGCGCATACACCTACAGCATAAGTTATGTCAGGTCGGCTAGCTGTTAAATAAAGAACCAATAATAGCTCTATAATCAGTAGAGTTAACAGAAGCTCCCTCTTTGTCTAGATCGATTTTAAAGTTCGTGTTCATGGGGATCTTGACTGGCTTGCTGGAATCACAGCCGAATCTTTTGAGAAGATCTCGAGTGTATTTGGCTTGATTGATGAAGATTCCTTCAGCTGATTGTTTTACTTGAAATCCAAGGAAATAATTCATCTCTCCCATCATGGACATCTCGAATTTCTCCTTCATCATCTTCTCGAACTGCTGACATATGACTTCGTTTCTGCAACCGAAAATGATGTCGTCCACGTAGATTTGCACCAGCAGAAATGTCATCTTCGGACTTTATGCTGAATAGGGTGCGATCTACTGTCCCCTTTTGAAACCTTTCCGAAGTAGAAAGTTTGATAGGGTATCATACCAAGCCCTGGGTGCTTGTTTTAACCCATACGAGCTTTCCTAAGTCTCGTACACTCGATGTCCCCGCTGAAAGCCGGGTGGTTATTCCACGTAGAC
This sequence comes from Lavandula angustifolia, assembly GCA_028984105.1. Classification (NCBI taxonomy): domain Eukaryota; kingdom Viridiplantae; phylum Streptophyta; class Magnoliopsida; order Lamiales; family Lamiaceae; genus Lavandula; species Lavandula angustifolia. The sequence continues at coordinate 16,877,327 of CM054806.1, read as the reverse complement.
TTCTTCCTTCGCACGCCGTTCGTAAAAGCTGACTTCACATCCATCCGATATACCTTAAATCCCCGATGTGTTGCATAAGCTAGGAAAAGACGAATGACTTCCAATCGCGGCGACCGGAGCAAATGTTTCATCAAAGTCAATTCCTCTCGCCCGATTGTATCCTTTAGCAACTAGTCGAGCTTTATTTCGACAATGACGTTGTTTTCATCTCGCTTGTTCTTGAAGACCCACTTAGTTCCAATCACGTGCCGATGTCTAGGTGCGTCGACAAGCTCCCAAACTTCATTTCGACGAACTGGTTCAGCTCTTCTTGCATAGCAATGACCCGGTCGGCATCTTTAAGTGCGTCCTCTATCGATCGAGGTTCTTCTCAGACAGAAAACAAGAGTAAAGTGAGCTTTCTCCTTGACTTAATCTTGATCTCGTCCTTATAGTTGCTGATGGATCTCCAATGATAAGATCTCGAAGAATGAGCATCGAGCCACAAACGCCCGAGTCGGGCTTCTTCTTCGATACTACTTCGCACGGTCGCAGGTGTATTAGGCATTTCGTAGTACGTTCTCGCGATCGTAGTAATTCAAGAAGAAGGTTAGGATCTACCGAGTTTCCGTGTTCGGGGCATTTAGCTCGGGAACATTAATCGTTCCCCCGAGTTTATATTCTCGGTAGAGGTCTCGGTTACCACAGGGGCTTCCTCATCGACCGAAGTTACCCGTTGTTGATTCCCGTTCGATAGAATCAACTAGGTTAGCTACATTGCTTGTTGGCGTAGTCCGAATTTCTTCATCTTCTCGACTCATCATCCCAACAATGCTTTGGATCTTTTCGGCTTTGTCATTTAGTCCGAGATCCCGTAGCTTGCTTGCCGACATCCTCGGTGTTTGACTTTGTAACTTTCCTCTTCTCAAGAACAAATTCATCAAAAACAACATGAGGGCTTTCCTCCACGCAAAGAGTTCGATAGTTAAAAACTCGAAGGCTTTATCGACTCGGGAGTATCCTAAGAATACTCCTTGATCGATTTGCTATCAAAGACCTTCAACCGATCTTTCCCATTGTTGTGGATAAAGCAAGGACAAACCGAAAACATGAAAATGAGAAATAGAAGGAATTCTCCCTTTCCACGGTTCGTAAGGCGTCTTCATGTGTTGCTGTGTCGGTAGTGAGCGATTCCCGAGTGTAATAGGCGGTGTCGGTAGCATCAGCCCCAAAACTTTGAGGGTAGTCCGAGAATCTGCGAGGAGCGTTCTTGCTTGCTTCTTTGAGTGTTCTCGTTCTTACGTTCAAGCAAGTCCGTTCGCCGAGGGGTGCGCGCAGCCGATGTCTCGTGCTGAATTCCCTCTTTATCGCAAGTATGTCTTAACTACTGAGTTTAGAAACTCTGTTCCTCTCGTCCGAGCGTATCTTCTTAATCTTGATGTTCTTTTCCACACCGAGTTTCTTCGTAGATTAGGTAACTCGGTCGAACATCGATTTGTTGGCGATGAAGATGACCCAAGTATATCTCGAGTAGTCGTCTATGACGACGAGGGCATACTTCTTGCCTCTTATAGTCACCTGGAGAGACGGCCCGAATAAGTCCATGTGAAGCGGTACCAAGGATTCCATCGGTGGAAGGTGACGGAATAGGTGGGTTGCTCCTCTTTGTTTGCTTTCCCTTCGTGCACGCTTCACAATTTCTCGTCTTTGATAAACGATTCGTTGGGCGGTCCTCCGACTTTAGAGTTCTTGACTAGCTTGTTCATGGTCTTGAAGTTCGGTGGGCCGAGTCTCTTGTGCCATAGCCAACCCGACTTGTCACCCGATTTGGTCCGTGCGAGCAAGCAAGCCTTAGGTTCTCGCGGTTTTCCAATTTGCAACATAGATGTTCTTCTTCCGCGATCCCGACAACACTTGTTTTCCCCCGTAGATTTGTCAACAATATCACGAAACCGGCGTCAAAGATTACTCGTTAAGATTATCACGAAATTGATCGATCGAAAGGAGATTATGTTGAAGTCCTTCAACATATGTTACTCTTGGACCGTGGCGGTCCCAATGTTCGGCGTTCCGTATCCCCTTGTGTAGCCTTTGGAGTTGTCACCGAATTTAATTCCGGACCATCTTCTTGTACGTAGTTGGTCGGCGAGGCTCTTACCGGTAAGTCATGTGTCTCGAGCAGCCGCGTCCACTATCCACGGGTCCTTATGCACCTCGGCCTCTTCTCCGGCCATCGACGCATTCGGCCGACTCATCGGGAAGCTGTCTTTGCGACCTCAACTGCGACGTAACGCGGCTTCGTCTTCGAAGAATACATGAATGTATCCTCCTCAATTGAGTTGTCGGATATCTCTCCGGCTATATAGGCTCGCCGTCTCTCGGCGAATTTCTTTCTCCTGGGCTCGCCGTTCGCTCTTTGAGCAGGTGAGAGTTCGGGACAATCGTGCGATAGTGTCCCTCCTTCTTGCGGTTGTAGCGAGGTAGATGTTCTGCTGCTCTTACCACCGAGTCTTTAGACGGACCGGCAAGAACTCCGATTTCCCGCATTCGGTAGAAGGATTAGATTCTTCTTTCTTATGATAGTCTTTCTTACCCGAGGAAGAATCTTGGTTGTATTTCCTCGGCCTTTCGACTCTCTCCTTTTCCCTCTCGATATTTGAGAGCCATCGGTGCTAGCCGGTCGGGGCCTCGAAGTCTCGGGAAGACTTTGCTACCGATGTGGCCACGGCTTTGCTTGAGGAAATAGGCTTGGCTCCGGTATTGCTGACTGTTGCCTTGAAGGCGTGGTCTAACTGTGTGTCAGCTGGAGCGCTTAAGCACTTTTGGGGTAGGCTATGCTCGAATTCCTCCGATTTTAATTATGAAAATATAACATCAGGAGTTAGAGCATTTAGATCAGAGCGACGTAAATAAGTAGCAAATGGAAGCCACTTCTGTCGGGGCAACGCTCTCAAGATCTTGGTGTTCATCTCCTTGTTGGTGAACGACCTCCCCAGCCCATTGATGACATTGACTTGATTGGTGAATCTGACACTCAGCTCGTCAATGGTTTCGGTAGAGCTCCATTGCAAAGGCGTCGAACTTCGAAGCTCTAGCTCGAGCTTGTTTTCTTTGATCCGAGGGGTTCCATGGCTCGAGTCGCCCAAGGCGTCCCATAGCTCTTTCGCCGTTTTGCAATCTTGTACCCTTCCGAGATGTGAGTCACTGAGCGTAGTCAGTATGGCATTACGTGCAACTCGGTCAAGGTTGTGCAACTTCTTTTCTTCAGGCGTGAAGGTAGATTTGTCTTTGGGAACCTTAGCACCAGTTTGTGCTCCCACGCCTCCTCCAGCAGCAAATACTACGCTGTCGATCATGGGAATGATCGGTCCTAACTCTAGGACATCTGACATGCTGTCGTGGAGTGACGTTAGGTGTGCCTCCATACGTACGCGCCATACCGTGTAGTTCTCTATTGAGAACATCGGTACCATCCTAATACCTGACATATCAGACATTGTAAGAGTAAGAGTATAAGGATGCTGAAAAGATGCTTATGCAGTGAAAACGGTTTTCAGGATCAGTTCGAGAGGACATGTATTTCAGAACCGACGATCAGTTGAACACCGTGTGCTCTGATACCAATTGTTGGTCCGGAGACGAAAAGTCAGGTGTAGAGGGGGGGGGGGGTGAATACACCTGAGCTCTGTTTCTTTTTCTTAGTGAAGGTCAGCTGAAGCTGATGTTTGCAACTGATGAACAGTGCCAAGTATGCCTTCGATCACTGGGGTCAAAGTGAGTCAGCTTCTGAGCTCTTCTACTGACTGATGTCAGTATTACGAAACTCAGTCGGAGACTGTAGTGCGGATAAGTGTTAGGCCCGGATTCGTCTCTTTTGAAAACGCGTTTTAGCAAGTTAAATCTTTTGGCTGTGCACTTTATAAAATACGTTTTATGCATGCTTATGATTTTCAAGTCAGTTGAATGTTATGCAATAAAACAGTAAAAGAACACAAGCGATTTAATGTGGTTCGGATACGCAAGATCCTACGTCCACGGTCCTGAACAAGGCAGGAGAACTTGTTGATTATTCTGAGCAAGCCTCAGCAGGGATACTGTGCACTGGACAGTTCCCTCTAAGTTATAGTCCTTAGCGACTTTACAATCCAAACCTAAGTTTAGAAGGGAGGGAATATTCTCCAACTGAGAAGGAGTTCTTACAACAAGAACAATTCACTAAATGTGAACTCCTTCAGATCTAAGCTATGAATTTAGCAATGAGCTTAGTCTAGAGAAGAAAGGGATCAAAGAGCTCTAGAGAGATGAACTACAAGAAGTGTTCTATGAAAACTAGTTCGTCTCTGGATAAGCTTGAAGGTTCTAGAGCGTTGTGAGCTTGAATGATTTCCCTTGATTTCGCGTATATTCCTTTCTCTGTGAAATCCTCAAATCCTTCTCTATTTATAGTTGTGAGTTGTGGCATATGTCCGTTGGAGATGACGATGCCACGTGTCACAAGCGTCCAAAGAAAACGGCCACTATTCAACTTTGTTGCGAGCAGGCGCTTAATGCACCGTTCATGAGAGCAACTTTTTACTGTGTAGAGTAGGTAAGCGTTGTCGGCTTCTCATTGGTCGAGGTTTGTAGTTGGTGAGTGTCGAGTTGACCGTTCAAACTACCTCGTATGTCTTCTCGCTGAACATTTGAAGGGACTTTAAGTGCTTTGGGTCGCTTTTCGTCGGATACATGGAGACCGGAAAGTCTCGTCTTCTTCGGTCGAGTCGTCGGACCGATAAAGTGAGCTTCTGATAGTCAGTTGGTCGACTGCGAAGGTATACTGCTTGCACTGGTTCTTCTACTGATGACCATCAGCTCGTAGAGAATGCTTCTACTGAGGTTCAGTCAGCTGATGCGGGAACTTTAACTGAGTTTGATATCAGCTGCTGACGAAGAATGCAAGCGATTACACTGATGACGTGGGGTTCTGAAAAGTATCTTCATCAGAAGATCAGTTCAACAACTACCCCGTACAGGACTTAGACAAAATAATAAGCATTACATCAAGTCTAACCTATACATCAGCTAATCCTATCGACACACTAATCTACTGATATCAGCTCGGTTTTGGGATCTTCAATTCCATAGTACTACTATGATTTCCCCCAATTTCTTTTAACCCTAGAACAACTGAGTATCAATCTACTGACTCATATCCAACATGCCCTGTAGCAGAAACATAGCCCCCGACGATGTAAATTCTCCTTTTTTGAATCAGTCATTCGTCGATAGGGTACTCTATTATAAGTTCGCTTTGTGGTGGGTTGATGCGGGTAGGTTTCTTATGCTTCTGCCGGCGGGGCAGACAACACGAGCCGGGGTGGTGGGGCCTTATCCTTGGAACACGTTGTGCTGGTTGCGGAATCTACATTTTGGTGTAGTCCTTCCATCCTATTGCCGACAATTAGATTTATTTCAACCACCCTTGCAAATTCCACTGTTGCCTCCATATTAAAAATTCGCACTTGCCCCCTGATTGCATCATCATGGCCTTGTATGAACAGACTAAAAAACGTTTCCTTTGCCAGGTTTAGACTTGATTCGAGAGTTCCATAAACTTGTGCACATACACCTCTCGGAAGTGGTGTTTCCCTAAGAAATGGTGGTGGTGGATTTGGAATTATCCCTTCTCCGCTGTTGAGATTCAACGATTGCAGCTTGTTTGGTAGAAGTCCGAATTTGAATATGCTTCTCGAAAATGTCTCCTACCCGTTCTTTCAATGAAGTCATCCATGCATCAATGTCAATACGTCTCTCCTTTTTGGTGTGGGTTTCTACCATACTCCTCTCGGATACGGCAGGTTGTACCAAGTTGATGCAAACCAAAAACCGAACAAGTGAAACATGATGAGCAAAAAGAATTCCTTAAGGAAAACCATTGTCAAATGATTGTATTAAAACGAAAGATTAGACGGAAACAAATTTCGAAGCTAGAAACTGGTGGAATCACATATACCGCCTAAAGTAAGACGAGCTGTCTCACCCCCTGAAATCCTAAAAACACGATACCCTAATCAATGAATCCTTACCTCTTTATAACGGCGGAAACTTATCTTACGACAAATAAAGTACATAACTTATTCAATGACACTCCATAATAACATAGTAGACCCAAACTAAAATAAGATTGACGCAACAAATAATAATAATAACCCAACTCAAACAAAACCCTCCCCACCTGCATGCACCATTACTCCCGCACGTAAAAACTTCAGAAACCTTCTATCTCCACTCGTTTTGCTACTCTCCTTTCTCTCCAAATCTTCCCCCTCCAACGGTTCCTCCGATTGCTACACACATACAGGTTGGTCGGAATAATGAAAAGTTGATATTTCTAATCAAGAAAGGTAATGGTGGAGTGGACTTGGCATTGTACTATTGTTTCACTTTACTATGAACAAATCCCGAATTTTTCTCATGGAAGAAAAAAAACTTAAGGAATTTCGTCAAGTTGCAAAGAATTCAGGTAAGGTTGTCTAGTATACTTGTCAAAGTAGGTCTCATGAGTAAAATAAGGTGTATCGTGAAAGCAATCTCATTGTTGATACATACTCTAAATCAATTGGCGACTAAATGATGAAGATGCAACTTATGTGAAACATAGAGCGAGCAACCAGCCTTAATAAAAGTCCACTCTTAAATATTTCTTGAACAAAGTGTGTTTATAGCAAATATGTTGTTGCAATAAAGTTTTTCAACATCTTTGTATTTATTAGCGATGTCCCATACAATTAGTTTACACCTTGAGCTATTACCACCTGAAATTTTGCCTCTGCTTGATCTTGAAACAATTAATGATGTAGAAACTACATGATGTTTTATTCCTCCCACTCTCCGAGTGATTAGGTTGCCTACAAAGATAGTACTATATCTCTACGTTGATCTTCCCTTCTTAAGATATCTAACCCTAACTTTTTTATTTCTTCTAAATAGGTATTGTTTCCCATGAGGCTTTGAGATATTTAAGTATCTTTTAAGTGTCTCCCAATGTGCATGCATGTATTGGTGATCGTTGTTTTCACCAAATAAATCCTGCAAGAATTGCTAGAACTTAGATCAGTACAACAAACAGGTATCAAACACAGGAAATCGAGATTTTAACATTAAATTCCTATCAAGCTAAGGGTTTGGTTAGCGATCACGCAATTTTGAGGGTTTCTAAACCTAAAGCAAGAAAGTAAATAGCAGAAATAAATATTCGAATAAAAATAAGCAAAGAAAACGGGTCCAGCAAGACGATTCACACATACAAGTTCGATCCTCAAAACTAAAAGTGAATTAATCCATAGAAATCAATTAGTTGTAGGCCGCCGTAATTACCCAGACAGTAGCATAACATTGATAGATGCACCCAAGTCACATATAGCTTGCTTAACCATCACATTACCCATATGATAAGGTAAAGTGAACATATTTGGGTCTACGGACTTGGCGGTTAACATCTTATAGATGATAGTCGATACCGAAGTATCCATCAACACCTTCCCGGACTGTTGGATTTTATCCGCTATGAATTTTTTGATAAATTTCCCAAATTGGGGACTTTTTACGGCCTCTAAGAAAGGTATGTTGATTTCCAACTTCTCGAACAACTTCACATAATCCATGTATTCTTTGTTCGATGTCCGTTTTCTCTCGAATACCTCAGGAAATGGTGGAGGAATTACAGTTTCAGGCTCTGACTGACCCTCTTTGTTAGTCAGCTCTTCATCCTCAACATTTTGCCTTGCTGCAGATTTTGTCTGCTCGGTTTGGCCAGTCCATCGGTTTGTCCTGTTTGAGATTGAGTCTTTTGAGGTCTCGCCTTCGGTGCTAGTTCGGCCAATTCTTTTCCACTCCTCAACATGATGTGATTGCAGTTGTGGGAGTTCGGATTAGGTTAAGTTTGAGAAGGCAGTTGCCCTTGCTTTCCTTTTATCTCTTGAATCGAAGAATTCAACTTGGAGATTTGTTTGTATAAATTCTCGAAGTGCTTTGACTATCCATCTTTGACTGATTTATCTCTTCTTACATCTAATGTTGATAGCTATGGCATCTTTCTGAGAATTTATCATATCCGCCATCAGTCTCTCCAACGAACTGCTCTGGTCGGCATGGCCAGATGGCCGACTCTGCTGCGAAAATTGCCTTTGATGTGGAGGCTTGTAGGGTTGTTGATGCCCTTGTTGCGGTGATGGTTGGAACTGCTGGGGTTGATTCATCCGTTGTTGGTACGATTGTGATGAAGAATTTCTTGTCTGGTGTGGCCTTTGCTCTTCTTGTCTCCCTCGTTGGTCCGTTTAACCCCTTTGTTGCCCATTCCAAGTACAGGCTGCATTAACTTCTTCTCCCTGGCATTGTAAGGATGTATGTCATTTCATTCCACAAGCTTCACATATGTGATCAACAACGGATTGACTTGAAGTAGAAGAGTTTTGCTTCAACAATTGATCCAATTTGTCTTCTAATTTGCTGAACTTCTCTTTCACCTTTGTGTCAATCTCGTCCATATAGTCTGAATGAGACTAATTGACAGACTTCTTCGCTGTTCTTTGTCCCTTGTATTCTGTGGTGGATTCTGCAAGTTCTTCACTGATATTCCTTGCATCTTCATAAAGACTTGTGTGGAAGTTCCCTTTTAGGCAAGTATCTACCATAGCCTTTGCTTCATTGGTCATATGCCTTGGTAGAAAATTTGTAAGAGTTCTATGTTCGAATAACCATGGTTTGGGCAACTATCGATGAGCTGCCCAAATCTCTCCCAATATATGCCGAAACTCTCATCAAGCTCTTGAACAATTCTGGTTATCTGCTTCTTGAGCGCGTTTGTCCTTGACTGAGGGAAGTATTTCTTCAAAAAGGTTGTGCGCATTTGGTTGTAATTGAATTCGACCTAAGACTCTAAAACCATATCTGAGCTCCATCTTGAAGCGTGAATGGAAACGTCTTGAGCTTGAATGCGTCCAAGTTGCCTTGTCTATGCAGATGACATGCTTGATTGAACTGATTCAGGAAAGAGTTAGGGTTCTCATTCGTCTTTCCGTAGAACTTTGGCATTGAAGCCACTATATTGATCTTGATATCAATATGCTCATTTGTGGTAATATGGATTGGACCAGGTAGGTCCTCTCTCATGTCAAATGATCCAGTATTCATCCTCAAAGGTGGGTTATTCTCGTCACCCATCTCTTCTTCTTCAGAATCTGATTTGTTTTCTTCAGAAAAGTGCCTTGCTTGGCCAAACAGGGTAATATCAGCTTCTGTTTCGCTGGTTCTATCTCCAGCCTCTGTCATGTCCTCCGTCTGGGCAGTTGAAGCAGTTTCTGCCTGCGACATAACTCATTGTTCCGTTTTGTTGTCTTTTGATCTCCGAATCAAACTCTAGAATAAGGTGAGAAGACCTGCTCATACAACACTTAAAAAGCACAAGAGATCAATAGGAAATAACATCGTTCCCCGGCAACGACGCCAATTTGGTGATCGTTGTTTTCACCAAATAAATGCCGCAAGAATTGCTAGAACTTAGATTAGTATAGCAAACATGTATTGAACACAGGAAATGAGGATTTTAACATTAAATTCCTATCAAGCTAAGGGTTTGGTTAGCGACCATCCAATTTTGAGGGTTTCTAAACCTAAAGCATGAAAGTAAATAGAAAAAATAAATATTCGAATAAAATAAGCAACGAAGACGGGTCTAGCAAGATGATTCACACCCACAAGTTCGATCCTCAACACTAAAAGTGAATTAATCCCTTGAAATCAATTAGTTGTAGGCCGCTGTAATTAAACTGATACGTGCCCTATTCCCCCTTAATTATTCGATAATTGTCATGGTGGGCATTGAAATGATTACTTCTCTAAAATAGATGCAACCTACGTTGGTGGACAATCAATAGATTTAACACCTAATCAGCCTTAAGAACTAAAAGGAACATAATTTAGGAGCCTACTCATATGGTGGGCATCTAATAGCCTCCCACCAAATTAATCATATTGTTCTAAGAACAATTATGCTAATTATTTAGCTTAATCCCCCGAGAAACGATGGAAGTACCAAATTAGCTACGAATTAATTTAACCTAAGGTGATCAAGCCTAGATTGGCTAATCCGATTAATTAATCTAGATTAATTTAGAATTTTAGTGATTAATTATCAAGCCTTAAGTCTCATGAAACCATCTATGTTTGTGCTTCACATCCCTTGTCAGAAAATATAACATGCTTAAACTCAAAAATATCTTGTACGAAAATTGTAGCAACTTAATGAACGAAAACACGAATTAAACTGAAATTAAACAGAGTGATAAATGAGTACCGAATGATGAAATACTATCTCCAAAACGAAAGCAATACGAACAATCTTCCAATGATAAACTAAAATAACGAAAGCCAAGTGTTTGTTTTCTCCAAATCTAAACTAAGTTGATGAAAGATTGGACTCCAAGCCTTCCTTCTTCATATTTTCGTCCAAAATACGACTGCCAGCTCAGATCCTCGTCACGTGCCAAGTCAGCCAGAAAATCTGCAAAACAGATCAGAAAATATGGTCTAACTGCCCAGGTGGTCGCCAAAAAAGACATAATTTGCATAGTACGATATAGACTCATCAAACCTCATTACACTTGAATTATACTTGCCCTCATTACACTTGAATTGTACTATTCAAATTCAGTCAATCCCCAAGACTCAAAACTTTAAAATTAAAAAGACACAAGACAGGAACAAGATAAAAAAAGACAAGGACAAAGACAAGAAACAAGGACAAGAAACAATATCAATCATATTCATAATCTCCACACTCAAAGAACTAACTAAACATGTAAAATCATGCAAATATGAATCTCAGCAAGCAAGTAGAGTTGCAAATTTTGGACAAGGCACACACATATCAACTTGGTCAAAAACCTAAACAAAAGTGGATCATCCTCACGGTTCACTCAACAATCTCTAATCTAGGTCTGGCCAAGCCACTTAAAGAACATAGTCCACTCTATCACGATAAAAGATTGTCACAACTGCAACATCAATGAGGTCTTTCTGTTTTGGTTGTAATGGGGCTTAGGACTTAGACAAATTTTTATCGGTAAGGGTCGTAGGGGTTCTAAGATCCAACAAATGTGAATCTATGTCATGCATGTCATACTTGTTTAACATGAGATAATCAAGAATATATAAACATTACCCACCACTGAGAATTACACATCAAATGCTACTAATTTAAGCACAAGTACCCCTTCTTATAATCTGAAATTACCATTTTTTTTCCTTCTTCTTTTGAAACAATTGGATATATACTCATCTGTATGAACAATAAGGCCATTATTTTTGCTATTCAAAATGCAATTTTCCATACACAATTCTTGCCAAAAATCATTGTACCATGCAACAACTAGGTAGGCAAAGGATACAACTATTATCCTCACTCATATAATAAGATCAATCTCAATAAAGCGTGTAAAACATGCAATGACATGAGGCAAGAGTGTTGGTCCATAGATGAGTATCAGGTGTAGAAGGGGGGGGGGGATGCACATGAGTCCAAGTTTTGCTCAAACGCGAAGGTCAGTATTTTACTGAGTATACTACTGAACGAGTTTAGTTGCCAATTAAGCCTTCTGATCGCGGGGCAAAGTGATTCAATGACTGAATCCTTTCAACTGACTAATGTCAGTACTGAGTAATTCAGAAGATGAATAAGTGCAGAATTGTGTAGGCCTGGTTTAAGTTCGTCTCTTTGAAAAATGTTTTATGCAAACCAAATCAGTTGGCTAGTGCAGTTTTAAATCTGTTTTACTGAAAATATGATTTTGCAAACAGTTGACAAGCAGATACAATAAAACAGTAAATGACACAAGCAATTTTTAACGTGGTTCGGATACGTAAGATCCTACATCCACGGTCCTGCCAAACAGGAGTTTTTGTTGATTATTCTGAGCCAGCCTCAGCAAGTTTATGTACGCTGGACAAATGCTTTTAAGTCATTGTACTTAGTGACTTTACAAGATCAAACCGAAGTTTGAAGGGTTTTGTCTCCAACAAGGAAGGAGTTCTTACAAACTCCTTCAAGTGTTTAAGCTTAAGACCTAACAAGGTTAGTTTAGAAAAAAGATCGGGAGCAACTCTAGAGTGAAGAACTACTAGGATATGTCTAAGATTTCTACTTGTTTGTTGGATTTAGCAGTAAGCTTGCTAGAGTGCTTGAGTATGTGTTCTTGTTCTTATTTCTCTGTTCCATTTTTCGTTCGTTGTTCATCAATTCTTGAAGACTTGTCAGACTTCAGTCTTCAAGCTGAGTAGACTTCCTCTGAACCTCGTATACTAAGTGTTCCTTGGCTGACATCCGACTGATAAAGTCAGGCTGTCGATTTCCCTTATACGGTCTGCAACTGAGTTGCAGCTCATTCAGTAGATCAAGGATGATCATACTGAGTCTTCTTTCTGAGTCGGCTGAAGAGTGATCTTCTACTGAGTGCTTCCAGCTACTGACTTGAAGACAAACTACTGAGCTCTTACACAAACAGAGCTCCACTGAACCGATGACATGGGGTTCTGGAATCTTAACTTCTCTACTGAAGTTCAGTCTAACAATTTACCCTCTACAGGACTTAGAAAAACTAATCAAGAAAGATCAAAGCAGGTATATCCTATTACATCATGTCGGTTCATCACACACTCAGGGGTTTTGAGATCTTTAATTCCTCCTTAAAACATTTTTACAACAGTTATTTAGTATCAGAGGTAATCATCTCCCAACAATTTCTCTTATCCACTGACTCATATCCTTACATGTCCCTACAATTTCCCCCTTATTGATGATGCCAAAACCATTAACCTCTGACAACTGAAAGAATTACAACACAGATTAACAGTTACACAAGGGCACATAAAAAGAAATTAAGTATACCGAGTGTGTGTTGATCACTTCAGTGATCAGTCGTGATAATGAACGACATAACCATAAGAAAATGAGTGGTTGTCTGGCTAAGTGAAGTACTGATTTCTTTGATGGAAACATGGTTACATGTACATCATTATTACACTACCAAAAGAAAAAGAGAGAGAAAGTCAAAGACTGAAAGACGGCTGAGTCTGGTGCTATTGTGATATGAACTTCTAAATCCTTGATTCGAAGTCAGCAGACTTGGTCTCTGGAAATTCTAGCCCATAGGATTTGTAGATGGCTTCCCTGAGACGTTTGATTTGTGGAAGATCTCCTTTCATCTGGGAGGAGAGCTCGTTGCGCTCCATAACTATGTTCACCTCTTTCTCTATCTCTTTTGTGCAGATGTTACCTTCAAGAGTCATGGGGGAAGTCAGAGTCTGAATGTAGGCACTTTCAGTGACATTCCTTCCTTATATAGAATCATGATAATCTAAGCACGGAAGGTAGGATCATACTGATACAGGAATTGATCGAACAGTTTGTCCACTGGAACGTCGCATGGATAGCATTGCCACACAGTAGCTTTTTATGCAGTCTTCATTCAAACTCTCCCACTACTCATTCAGGTTCCCATAGGATCCACTTGTTAGTGCAGCAGAATGGATTTTTCCTGAGATGTGGCTACTGTCCGAGAGACAAAGAGGTTGCTGTACTAATTCTAGTTCTAGCAATTATGCAGGATTATTTGGTGTAAAACAGCGATCACCAAATTGGCGCCGTTGCCGGGGAACGGTGTTTTATTTAAGCTTATTTTTCCTACTGATCTTTTGTGCTTTTTAAGTGTTGCATGAGCAGGTCTTCTCGCCCTTTTCTACACTTTGATCCAGAAATAGAAAAGACTGCAAAAAGGAATAGGAAGGCAACAAAGCTGCAGAAGCAACTGGTGCTGTCAAGAGCAGAACCAGGTCCGACTGATCAGACAGAGGACATAACCAGTGAGTCAGAGTCTGAAATCGGTCCGACAGGTCAGACAGACCCATATTCTGAAGACAGCAATTCTGAATCTGAAGAAAGAAACATGGCTGAAGAAGAAAGAGCCAATATGAAGATGAACTCAGGTTCGAGGAACTTGGGAGAGGACTTGCCCGGACCAATCCACATAACTACCACGGAGCAGATAGATGTGAAGCTGAATCTGGTCGCGGCATGTCCAAAGTTTTACGGGAAGCTGAATGAAAACCCTTTTTCTTTTCTAGAGGGATTCAATCAGGTCTGTGATCTGCACAGACAAGGTCATTTGGATGCTTTCAAGCTCAAAGCATTCCCTTTTACTTTACAAGATGGAGGGTTTTCCGGACTTCGGCCTAGGTTGATCACTACTTGGGCTCAGATGCGTCAGATATTCCTGGACAAGTATTTTCCTCAATCCAAGACGAATGTACTTAAAAAGGAGATTTCCGGAATTACTCAAGAGCTTGACGAGTCCTTTGGAGCATACTGGGAGCGATTTGGGAAGCTAATTGATAGCTTCCCAAACCATGGTTTTTCTGATGTGGATCTGCTGCAATGCTTCTACCAAGGAATGACAGATGAGTCCAAAACCATGGTGAATGTCGGATTGAAGGGTAGCTTTGCTAATAGCTACTACACTGATGCAAAGGCAATCATTGAAGGCCTTGTCGAGTCTACATCACAATACAAAGGACCAAGGATGCAAAGGAAATCTGTGAATCTTTCGAGTGGAGACTTTCTAGATGATCTTGATATGAAAGTTGGGCTAAAAATGGAGGAGAAGTTCAGTCAACTCGAAGACAAATTGGATCGTCTATTCAAGGAGAGGAATCCTCCTTCCTCTACCTCTTCATCTGCGCGCATAATGGCTGATCACACATCTGGTGCATGTGGTCAAAGAAGGCACACATCTTTGCAATGTCAAGGCAAGGATGTTAATGCATCTGACAATTGGAATGGACAGAACAAGGTTCATCCGAACTTAAGGTGGAGACAAGATGATCAAGCGCCACAACCGCCAAGGAATCCTCCACAACAATCATTCCAACAGCCTACATACCATCATCAACAATATCAGTCATCGCAGCAACAAGGGTTTCAACAACCCTACAGACCTCCACATCAAAGGCAATTCTCGCAGCAATTTCAGCAGCAGACTGACCCGTCTGGCGAGATGGACCAGAGCAGCCCGTTGGAGAAAATGATGGCTGAAATGATTACTTCTCAGAAGAGTACCATTGCCTATCAACAACAGATGCAAGAGGAGATTAATTAGACCAAGAGGGATAATCAAAGCACCGTCGAGAATTTATCTAAGCAGATTTCCAAGTTGAATTTTTCAATTCAAGAGATGAAGGCAAGTCAAGGGCAATTACCGTCGCAAGTCCAGCCCAATCCGAATGCTAGGGCTAATTACAAATTATATCGGACGCCTACCCTCGGTATAGAGCAACCTTACCGAGCTTCATATCAAATGGCATTGAAGCCGAAAATGTCAATCATGCCTCCGCCCGACCAAGCCGATCAAGGATCCTCTATGCTTGAAGAATTGATGTGCGAGATTATTATTTCTCAAAAAGATGTCATTGCATATCAGAAGCAGATGCATAATGAAATAACTTCAAATCATGATGAGCTCCAAGCCGTGAAGAGAGAGGTGCAACAATTGAAGTGGGAGCAACAAGATATCTTGGAAAATCTGACCAAGAAAATGTCTATGATGACCACTTCGCTAGATGAAATGAAGGCAAATCAAAGGCAATTACCTTCTCAGACTCAGCCAAATTCGTTTGCCCATAGTTGCAATCACATCATGTTGAGGAGTAGAAAAGAGTTGTCCGAACCAACACCGAAAGCGAGTCCCCAAAAGATTAGATCTGCAGCAGAACAGACCGCCGAGCTAACCAGACCGAGCATTCTGACAGACAGAGAAGGTCGATCGCTCGTAAAGATCTCGACGAGTTGCGGAATTTTACGATGAAGTTACGCCCAGCGAGAAGGCCGATCTGTCCCGGGCATGCACCCTAAGACTGCCATACCTCCACCGTTTCCTGAGGCATTGGAGAGGAAACGGACACCGAACAAAGAATACATGGATTATGTGAAGTTGTTCGAGAAGCTGGAAATCAACATACCTTTCCTCGAAGCCGTGAAGATTCCCCAATTTGGGAAATTTGTCAAAGACTTCATAGCGGGTAAGATCCAGCAGTCCGAGAAGGTATTGATGGATACGTCGGTGTCGGCAATCATCCAGAAGATGCTCCCCGCTAAGTGCGTGAATCCAGGTATGTTTAGTTTACCTTGTCTTATGGGTAATGTGATGGTTAAGCAAGCTATGTGTGATTTGGGTGCATCTATCAATGTTATGCCACTTTCTGTGTATAATCAATTAACTGAAGTGGAGTTAGTGGCTACTAAGGTGATTATACAACTTGCTGATAGGTCATGCATTGCTCCAATAGGTTTACTAGAGAACATGCTAGTCAGAATCAACAATTTTGTCTATCCTGATGATTTCTATGTTATAGATACCAATGATAGGCAAGTTGAGTGTACTGCGCGTATTCTGTTGGGTAGGCCATTTTTGAAGACTATTAGGGCAATGATTGATGTTGATGAAGTTTCCATAAGTGTTAAGTATCATAATGAAATTTATGTTCATCATATTGATAATGCACTTAAGAAACCTAATGATCATGAGAATGAAGATGCCCTTTCTACTGACATTTTTGAGAGCTTTGTCCAAGAATAACTTGAAACGCATTTGTTGCAGGATAAGATGGAACTCACTCTCACACATGGATTTGCTGATTTGGATGCCAAAGAAATGAGGGATAAAGAGATCTGTGATGATTCCATGTGGCATAAAGACCGTGGGAAGCGATTGCATAGGGTGATCAAGGTAGTGGATGTGGCTCCACTATGCATACCTCCACCAGATTGACCCTTTAAGAGGAGGTCTAGCCAAAGACTTTAAAGAAAGGCGCTACCGGGAGGCAACCCGAGTTTATTATCGTTTATTTCCTTTGATTTTATTATTATTTGGTCTTTGTTTTTTTTGTTTTGTTTTTCCAGATCTAGGCTACGAAGGACGTTGTGGAATTAAGTGTAAGGAGGAAGATTCGTCGTCGGTTTGATGAGCTAGAGCGGATCGTCCCCGCCCGTCCGGGCAAAGGGGCGATAGGTGATGTCATTTCCCCATCGTTTTTAGTTTTTGAGTCTTTGAGTCCGCGTTTTATTTTTCATGTTTTATGCGTTTTTGTCTTGTGTGCTTGTGTCTACACTTGATCTTAGTAGGGATCAAGTGTAAGGAGGGTTTGTTCGTTTTTTTTTTTGTTTTGTGTTTTTGTCATGCTTTGCCGTCCTTGTTTTTTTCTTTTCTTGCGTGAGGGCACACAAGGGTTTAAGTGTAAGGAGGGAGGTCTTTACGTCGTTTCACTTTGTGTCGTCCTTTGTTTTGTGTCGTCGAAGCATTGTTTAAGCATGTTTGATTTGTGCTTTATGTTTCAATATGCAAGCATGTTAGTGGTTGTGAAGAGTATGGCTTGGTGCACATTTGTATGTAATTTGGGAGGACAAATAATAAGTAAATTGTGGATCGAATTT
This sequence comes from Lavandula angustifolia, assembly GCA_028984105.1. Taxonomy (NCBI): domain Eukaryota; kingdom Viridiplantae; phylum Streptophyta; class Magnoliopsida; order Lamiales; family Lamiaceae; genus Lavandula; species Lavandula angustifolia. Next base: position 16,859,830 of record CM054806.1, on the reverse strand, counting down.
TACACACACTCCGTATATTAGACTTGAGCATTTAAAGTAGGACACATCCTACTAATTTCTTTGAGAGTGTTTGTTCATGAAGTTGCAATAAAGGTGAGTCACTTGTGATACATGATAGGAGGCATTAGGAATTGAGCCATTTAACCGCGACAATATTTCCTACCTTGCATTATCCCATAGTGAGCTAATTTGTGTCTTGTCTTATTCTTTGATTTAGTCAGAAATATACAAACCAAGGCCTTTTTAGCTTCTCTTTTTCCCATGTCATCGTATGTTTTACAAGCTTAATTGAGATTGATCTATCTTTATTTTATTACCTACTAAGTATGCTTGCTATTATATTTGTGGTGCAAAATAATTGTTGACCGATTTTGGAATTGAGAATTATTATTGGAAAGGTCAATTCGTTCGTTTCAGCACCCGGAAAAAAATAGGCTAAGTTTGCTAAACATGATGATGTTTCAAATGCTGCTGTTAAAAAAAAAAAAAAAGTTTGCAGCATAATATTTATTAATTGGCAGCAGTTGATATGATCTTATGGTAGATATTGAATTTCAGTTTTTGATTATCTTAATTTTAGCAAGTATAACATGCATGACATCTTGATACAATTTGTGGAGCTTAGAACCCATAGGACCCTTACCAACAAAAAATGTGTCCATGTCCTAAGCCCCATTACAACCAAAGAAAAAAGACCTCCTTGATATTGCAGATGTGACACTCTTTTATCGTGATGGATGAACCATATTTTCTTGAGTGGCTTAACCGGACCTAGATTAGAGAGTGGTGAGTGAACCGTGAGGATGATCCATTTTTGCTTAGGTTTTTGACTAAATTGATATTTGTGTGCCTAATCTTAAATTTGCAATTCTACTTGTTTGTTGAGATTCATACTTGCGTAGTTGGACGTGCTTTGCTAGTTCATTTAGTGCGGAGATTATGGATATGATTGGTATTGCTTCTTTCGTATGTTGTGTCGTTTTTCTCTCTTGTCCGTGGTCTTTTGATTTTCTTTTCCTTATTGTTTGTGTCGTGTTCTTTCGTCCGTGGTCTTGTGTTTCTTTATTTAGTATTTAGTCTTGTTTTGTCCTTGTTTCGTTTTTATTTTAAGAGTCTTGAGTCTTTGGGGAGGTTTGGAATTTGGATAATACTTATACTTTTGTTTTTCTTATACTTGAGGGCAAGTATGTTCTAAGTGTAAGGAGGTTTGATAGGTCTATTTCGTATTATCCATAATCCACCTATTTTGGCATATTTTGTGGTGTTTGGATTTGTTTTGGTGTTTGTTTTGCAGTGTTTGTAGATGATGTGGCATTGACGAGGAATTGAGTTGGCGGTTGCGAGATTTAAGGAATATATGCTCAAATTGGAAGAAATCAAATTAAGAGCCAAAGGAGGGAAAGATTGAAAAGATTGATTTCCAATCTTGAGGAATTCATGTTGATTGAAGAGAGAATTAAGAAGGGAATTAAGTATAGAAAGGAATTAATATAATTTATCTTATATTAGTTTCTTCTATATTTGATTACCCTAATTGAAGGGGATAAAGAGAAGTATATATTTTATTTTAAGGAGGACCGATAGGGAAGGAGGGAAATAAAAGGAAGAAATCAATCTTATCTCTCTCCCTTGATTTGCGCCGAAGAAGAAAAGGAAGGAACGGAAGAGAGGAATCAATCCTTAATTTGATTTTCATATCACATGGTCAATTAAGGAGAGAAAATTAAGGGATTCTTACCATTAAGTCCCTTAATGATTCATGTGACCAAAAAGGAAAGAACGAGGCTATATAAACACACCTTGAGGGAGGAAGAAATCATCATCTCATTCATCTCTTTTATTCATTCACATAGCCTTCATCAACCAAAACAACCAAAGCCACTCTGCCAATTCATCATCATCAGTTTTACACCAATTCATCCATCACCAATCACCGAGAGAGGAGATCCGAGAAGCCGACGCCGTGAATCATCTGATCAAGCATCGCCGGAAGTTGAGGAAGTCCGATCGAAGGGTTATCACTTTTAAGTTCGTATTTCTTGCTTTAAATTCATGAATTGTAGGTTGATTTGGAAGAAACATGTTATCACTTTCGTTTTGCATTCCCGAATTTGAATTGTCTACGTATTTATTTTCCTGAGGATTGATCAGAAGTTTTTAATTTATGATTTGATAATTTTAGAACCATATTTCGTATTACTTGATATTCTGATTTCTGATAATTAGTTAGAATTTTCGTGCATAATTATTTATTGAATTTCAGCATGTTTTGTGTTCTGTCCAGTAAACCGGTCTGTCTGTCTAGTCCGGCCGATATGCGTAGCTAAGACTTTTTAGGGGCCGGCGAGATGTGAAACACACACCACTTTAATTTCGTGAGACTAGGGCTTAAAATTAATCACTTAGGTTCTGAATTAATCTAGGTTTAATTAATTGGATTAATTAATCTAGGCTTGATCACCCTACTTAATTTAATTCATAGCTAATTTGGTACTTCCATCGTTTTTCGTGGGATTAAGCTAAATAAGTAGCAAATTGTTCTTAGGACAATTGGATTAATTTGGTAGGAGACTATTAGATGCCCACCATACGAGTAGGCTCCTAAATTGGGTTCCCTTAGTTCTTAAAGCTGATTAGGTGTTAAATCTATTGATTGCCCACCAACGTAGGTTGCACCTAATTTAGAGAAGTAGTCGTTTCAATGCCCACCATGGTGATTACCGACTAATTAAGGGGGAATAGGGGTATGTCAGTTTAACTACGGTATCCTACAACCAATTGATTTAAGTGGATTAATTAATTAATAGTGTCAGTGATTGATTGTGTGTGTGTGTGTGAATCATCTTGCTGGACCCGCTTTATTTGCATTAGTAAATTTTCGTGTTTAATTCCTGCTTGTTTTCGTTTATTCTTAGGACTATAGAAAATTTCCCAAACTTGCATGGTTGCTAACCAAACCCTGATTGATAGGATTTTTAAGTTTGAATTACTCCGTTCCCTGTGTTCGATACATGTTGCTGTACTAATTCTAGTTCTAGCAATTTTGCAGGATTATTTGGTGTAAAACAGCGATCACCACACTTCTTCCCCGGGAAAAAAAGATTGATCATAAAACCCTTTTGGTTTTCAGCAAATGTGACATCTTTAGATACAGAATTTCATTATTCTGGATGGTACATCTTATAGAATTTTTGGTTAACCTATAATTCGGTTCTCTATTTTGCTAAATGAAATATTGAACCGAAATATTACTGTCCGGTTTAACAAAAATTTTTAGGAGAATAAAAAATTTACAATAAATTTTTTTAATATAACAATTATAGTTTAAAATTAAATTTTTACTAAAAATATACAAATATTTCAGGTTCGCTTACTCGATCGATCAAACTGAAAATATAAAAAATGAAAATAAAATATTAAGCCGATTTTTTTTCCGGTCCCTTAACTAAATTGATTGACAGTCGTAAAGGTTAGAAGCAATGTTGTCAAACTCGCGAGTCAACTCGTAAACTCGTCCGAGTTTACGAGTCTCGAGGCTAAAACGATCCGCATCGGTGTAGGATCGCTTGTGTGATAGGATCGGGTGGGATCGCGAGTCAACACGTGGACTCGTGGGATCGTGCGGTTCCAACGAGTCATCAAGATCAATTTTTTTATTTTTTTAATTGTAAAAAAAATATTTTTTCCCCCTAAAGCCCTAAACGATTAAAACATCTTCAATCTTCATTTTCCTCTTCATCGCGTCATTTTCCTCTTCATCCCGCGACGCCTACACTTTCAATCAAGATTAAAAATCCAAATCCTACAATTGTTCGAGAAAACTCCAGAAATCCAAATCCTACAATTTTTCAAAATCCAAATCCTACAATTGTCCAAGAAACTGGAGGTCGATTTGAAGTTGAAAGTTGAAACTTGAAACTACTGGAAGCTCTCGAAATCACTCTCGAAATCAAAGGTTTGTTCATCGATTGATTGTGAATGATCTGGGTATTTGGGCGTATTTATGTGTTGTTTGTTATCTAGTTTATTGAGTTTGTTTTTATCAATGTGTTCATGCGAACTCACATTCACTATGTAGGATTGACGATTTCCTATTTTATTGATCTAATTGGTATTTTTTGAGATAAATTCAATGGACATTTGGCCCTAAATTATTGATTAATTGACTGAAGTGAAGGAATATGAAAGGAAGAAATCGATACCTCCTCCTTCGTATGTTGTCGTAGCTCTGATTGTTGCTCCCGTGTCAGATCTTCTGATCTGTGTCCCGGCCTTTTTCTTCCTCTGGGTGGTCAGAGAACTGAAGAAAATAAAAATATCGTCTCTCTCTTACTCACGACCGGCGTGTGTAATTATGTGGAGTGCGTAATCTGTTTCTGAACAGAATACTGATATATATAGGCTTCAAAAGCCAATATAATATTAATATATTTGTAGCCTATTAATTTAATTATATTCTAATGGGCTTCCACATAATTAGCCCATAATATAATTAATTAATCCACTGGGCTACTAATATTTATCAATTAATTGGCCCAGCCAATTAATTCCAGATAAATAACATTATTAAATAATATAAAAATACCTTAATCCATTAATAATGAATTCTGAGAGACAATAAATTACTAGGCAACTAATTGGGCCAGATCAGGGATCCAATACAAGAAATAAAGCAGGGCCTCCAATTAATTAATTATCCATGCTCAGCCCAGAGCAAAATTAATTAATTAACACAGATTCATTCCACTAGAGAATCCATGCTGACTTACCCCTTTATCCCAAATTGAGCAAGGGCTTGTATTTTAGACTTAATCAATCTCCGTATTTAAGATAGAAATATCCGTTAATTAATTAAGCCCACTGACAGCTTAAATTAATTAACATCTTATATTCCTGAGTAGTACCACTCGACCTTATTAACACACCTGAACTTAATCAACCGGCCGGGTTTAGTGTGCTAATCCTTTCGAGTTCTTCAGGGGATATTATCAACCCATTTTACTAGGATACGGATGCAAGATACAGACAATCAGCCTGAGTCACAAATAACTACTAACACCCAAGATACGTAGATCCAATCGCGATGACGTTCACCATAGTAGGTCAAAGTGATAGATAGCCAAATACACTCAGCTGAAGTCTTACCAAGCTTAAGACCAGCAAAGTCACCGAGATCTTGGTTTTCCACTAAGGTCAGTTAGGAAAACACATTTCAATGTGATCCATCAATACACCACCTTAAGTGTACCAGTAAAGACAAGCAGCTAAGACAAGCCACTTCTTATCTAAACTGCAGCTTAAACCGACAACTTCATCCTTAAGTTGTCTCAGCTGTGTTAACTATTTATATCTTCTCAGTTCAACCAATTTGTGTTGTCTTCTGTGATACCCGACACACCACACAAATCTAACTTTTATACAAGATAAAGGATAACATGTGCAAATATACATATTTATCAGATAGGAGAATAAAACAGTGGTAAGGACAAAAACACATTGTATACAAGCATAAAAAGTGCTTCCAGTATACAAAATCCCAACAATTCTCCCACTTATACTAAAGCAAACTTTTAGTATACAATGTGTCTATATCTCAGCTATCTAGGTTCAAACTAGTACCCAGCTATATCTTAGCTATCTATCCTATCTATCACGACATCTTGCTATCTAGGTACAAACTAGTACCCAGCTATATCTTAGCTATCTATCCTATCTATCACGACATCTTCTCCCACTTATACAAAAGTTTTTGTAATCCTAAGTGGGGGGCATCTCTACCATCCCTAAGCCACGAACATGCTTCTCGTAAGCCGGGAGTGGTAAGCTCTTCGTGAAAGGATTAGCTAGGTTGACTTCGGTTCCAATTTTGTCAATCACCACGTCACCTCGATTTACGAATACTCGTATAATGTGGTACTTCCGGTCTATCTGTTTAAACGCCTTGTGAGATCTAGGTTCCTTAGAATTTGTCACTGCACCCGCATGATCATAATAAATCGTGATCGCCTTAGGCAAATTCTGAACAATATCAAGATCTTGGAGAAAATTCTTGAGCCATACTGCCTCTTTCGAGGCTTCTGAAGCAGCCACATACTCTGCTTCCATGGTTGAGTCCGCAATGCATTTCTGCTTTGCACTCCTCCATGAAATGGCTCCACCACATAACCCGAGGTAGACTTCTACTCTTCTCTGTCAGCCTAGAAATCCGATTCTGTATAACCCAAAGACACTAGACTATCTGACTGGTAAACAAGCCTATAATCTCTAATCTGATTAAGGTACTTGAGAATATGCTTGACCGTAGTCCAGTGTTCCTTTCCAGGGTTAGACTGATATCTTGAGACCATGCATACAACATGTGAGATATCTGCTCTCGTACAAAGCATCGCATAAATGAGGCTACCGACAGCGGAAGCATATGGTACTAGCCTCATACTTTATATCTCTTCAAGCATTTTAGGGCACTGATTCTTGGATAGAAAAATGCCATGTCTGAAAGGTACTGAACCTCTCTTGGCCTTTTTGCATGCTAAAACGAGTAATAACAGTGTCAATTTAGGGCACTTGTGACAAGCTTAACATCTTTTTCTGGCGATCTCGGATAACCTTGATCCCAAGGATGTAAGTAGCTTCACCTAAGTCCTTCATTTGAAACTGCTCGGATAACCATGTCTTTACGTCTGATAACACTTCAACATTGTTGCAAATGAGAAGGATGTCATCTACGTAAAATGCAAGAAACACCACTGATCCGTTAGCACAAATACGGTACACACACCTCGTTAGGACATGATACAAATTCATAGGATTTGACTACCTTGTCGAAAACGCTGGTGCCATAACCGGAAAGCTTGCTTAAGTCCATGAATAGACTTCTTAAGCTTCCATACTAGATCCTCTTCGCCCTCCTTCACATAACCATCTGGCTGTTTCATGTAGATGTCCCTACCTTTTTCAAGGTGACCGCTTAAGAATGCGGTTTTGACATACATTTGCCAGATCTCTAGGTTCATGTGAGCTGATATGACAAGGAGAATCTGAATGGACTTGATCATTGCTACAGGCGAGAAGGTCTCTTCGTAATTGATACCTTCTTTCTGGGTAAAACCCTTCGCCACTAGCCTGGCCTTAAACGCCATGATCTCTCCATACGGTCCTCTCTCTTTCTCTTGTATACCCACTTACTACCAATATCATTGCAGCCCTTAGGTAGTTCAGTGATCTCGTATACATCCATATCAGTTATGGACTCAAATTCCGAGTCCATGGTGATTCTCCATGAATCTGCATCTAAATCTCCCACTGCTTCGTTGTAAGTCCAGGGATCCACGGTATCTTGTGCATCTGCCGGGAGATGATCAAACGTCTCCCCAGTGAACATATACCGATCAGGTGTAAATATCACCATCCCACTACGTCGAACGGTGTCGACGTGTGTTAACAGTTGTGCGATTACTCGTGGAGTACTATCTTGCACAACTGGCTGTTCAAGTGGAACTCGACCACCTTGTAATTCCTCAAGGATGATATCGACTCGAGATTTATGGTTACTAATGTAATCCTCTTCTAAGAACCGAGCGTTAGGGCTAACAACGATCTTCTGTTCTTTAGGATCATAACAGGATCCACCCTTCGTTTCCTTCGGATACCCTATGAACATCACTTCGAACGTGATTCCAATTTGTCGGCCCGCCTATTTAGCACATAAGCGTGGATAACCCCAAATCCTTAAGTGGTGCATACCGGGTTTGTGCCCGCTCCACAACTCAAAAGGGATCTTTTGAACCGACTTGGAATGCACACGGTTCGGCAAGTATGTCTTCAGCATCTCTAGGGCATATCCCCAAAAGGAAACTGACAAAGTTGCATAACTCATCATCGACCGAACCATCTCTAAGAGACTTCGGTTCCTTCTTTCTGACACACCATTCTGCTGAGGCGTGCCCGGTGCTGTCAGTTGGGATGTAATCCCACATTCTGTCAATTAGTCCTTGAACTCGTTGGACAGGTATTCCCCACCACGATCAGATCATAGTGTTTTGATTTCTTTACCTAGCTTCTTCTCCACTTCTGCCTTGAATTCCTTAAAGGTTTCAAAGCAATCCAACTTGTGGCGAAGAAGGTAAACATATCCATACCTCGAGTAATCGTCAATAAATTTGACGAAGTACTCATACCCTCCACGAGCGTGTGTAGACATAGACCCACACAAGTCAGAATGTATCAAACTTAATACTTCTGTGGCTATATAACCTTTTGCCTTGAAAGGCCTAGTCATCATCTTTCCTTCCAAACAGGTTTCGTAAGTTGGAAATGGTTCAATCTTGGAGAGACTCCAATGATCCATATTCCACCAACTTCTGAGTCCTGTTAAGATTGATGTGACCTAGTCTTAAGTGCCACAGATAAGTTTGGTTTACCTTAGAAGACTCTTTCCTCTTCTTAGGATTTGATGATGAGAAAACAATATTAACAGAATTATACGGTTTACAAGTATATAAAGATCCGTTTAATGGTCCACCACAGATAAAATCATCGTCTTTCATGATAGAAACTTCACTATCAAAACTTGATTTATAACCATCCATGGTGCAGAGTTTTGAAACAAAAATAATGTTTCGCCTAAACTCAGGCACATATTAAACATCTTTAAGTACTAAAAACAAAACTATCAAAAGATAGATTTAAATCTCCAATGGCAATTGCAGGAACTTTCGATCCATTGCCCATTGAGACTACCACCTCGCCAATGCTCAATTACCTTTTTTTGTAAGAAACCTTGCAAGGTGTAACAAACATGATCACTTGCCCCCGAATCCACTACCCATTCGTGGGTAGAAGAGGAAACCAGAACAGTTTCAGTTACAAGAGCGACTCGCGTCTCTTTCTGTTTTGCCTTGACATCTGGATAATAACTCTTCCAGTGTCCTTTCTTACCATAATTGAAGAACCTTCCTTTCTTCTTTGGCATTCGCATGCCGCCGATAAGGACCGTCTTCTTACTCCCACTACTCTTCTTGAATTGACCACCCTTTCTGCTCTTTTTCTGGTTTCCGTCTTTCGGAGGATTCCTTGAACTACTAGGGATATTCAAGACTTGAGCACTCTTGCCATTTCCTATAACTTCTTTGATCGCTACCAAAGATTTGAGTAACATACTCATAGTAAACTCGTTCTTAGACATAACGGTCCTAAAACAGAAGTTCTTATAGTAACTTTGCAGAGCTTTTATTGGGAGAGGTAAGATATCTCTTCCACTCTATAAAATTATTTTAAATTGTTAAACCCGTTAGGGTTTGGTTGGTGAGACTGTTTAGGAACTTGAAAAATAAAATATTCGAACCGACATATCTGAAAAATATAATTTAAAAGAGCATGTATAAAGTTAATATTTGCACATAATTCGTAATTAATAATCATTGTAACCTTTTGTAAAAACAATGATATTAAAAACCTCGAACCGCTCTAGGAATTCCACTAGCAAGCCACGCAGGTGGACGCTTACTAGGGTAACCCTAAACCAAGCTATTTACCTAGGTCTTTAATTCCAATCCACGTCTAGGTTCTTAAGACGAATGGAATTAATAGTTCGATATACTGGACCATGTCACTATTAAAACGCGGGAAGGGACTTCGAGGGAAGTGAATTGTACCTGCGGTGACATCTAAGTATTGACCATTAATTTGACCAAAATAGAATCAAATTCTCGAAATTGACATACTTACTCGAACCATGCCGCATTCAATTTGATCTAATTAGCCATCCTATTTAATTATTATCTTCTAGAGTACTCGTGTTTACTAGGCACGCAAGCCACGTAGGTGGACGTTTACGGCTTCGCTCCCACTACTCAATAATAATCAAATATTGTTTTGGAAAACTCATCTCACAAAACTGGTAGCTCAAAAATGCAAGCAAGCCACGCAGGTGGACGTTTACTCACACAATCTTACTACTTTCGTGTAGAGTCCAATTAATGGAGGTCCGATTAAGTGTTTAATATCCAAATTAATGGAATCTAATTAAACATTTAATTTAAAGTTGCTTAGTCTTTTTATTCAAAAGGTTTGTTTTGAATCATGCATATCCACATAATTCCTAAAGCATGCAATTTCTAAGCGCACATAATAAAACGTGCTCACGAAAAATGAAAACATGCTTTTAAAAACGATATAAATCCTATTTACATGCTTTTCTAAGCGCAATTAATCACATAATCGCATGCTAAAGCATAAGTAAAAATAAATACGCAAATAGGAAATTTAAAATCGTTATCGGGCTTAAAAACACGTAATCCCTAACTATTACATTGCTCGATCATGATACAGATATTCGAAATCTTCAAAAATCTTCGAATCTGGAAACTGCGTCGAAAACTGCTTCGAAAACTGTGCTTCCACGTCATCAGGGGGTCTGCCACGTGGTAGACACGTGGCGTACGCGTGTGTGCCAAATCGCCAGGGCCGACGGTGGCGCGCCATGTCGGCCGCGCCACGTCGGCGTCTTCTTCACGGAACTGCCGCCGCCGCCGCCACCGCTGCAGGACGGTTACGTGCCCGGCCGCCGGTACCCGTGGGGTGCGCCGGACGATGGCGAACCAAGAACCGTCGTCCGTGTCCGGCGCCCGCCGTGCGCAGCAGCCGGCGCAAAAACTGCGCTTGCGTGCAGCGCGACTGCCGCCGCCGCGCCTTCCCCGGCTGATTCCGGGCCTCCTCCGCCCTCTACACACCTCTCCGACGTCGCCAACACGTCGAATTTGTGTATAAACGCCGCCTGGAGGCGCGGCCGTGAGAATTACAGCGCGAAAAATCGCGCCTCCGTCGCCGCCGCCGCCTCGCCCGAATTCTCCCTTTTCGAGCTGCGATTCGATCAATTGAAAGAGGGGAAACGATATTGGAACACTCACGACCACCGGGTAACGGATTCCGGCTGAGATTAGTTCCTTAATTTCCCGAATTTCAAATGATTCGCCGGAACGAATTCAATGTGAACAGCGAAATTCAGACGTCGATTCCGGTCGCATCCGGGATCGGATTATCCCTTACGACCTATCTACGCGAAGTTCGTAAGACGAGGATTCCATAGGTTCAAGCCGATCGTCGATCCGACGTCGGACGCGCCGGGAATCTCCGTCGCAAGATGCGGTGGAACCCTAGTAAAACTAGGGTTTTCGCTGCGAAAATCTAATTTTCGTCGTCTCGTTTTTCGTGCCTCCCGGACCAATTATAGTACAACAAACAGTACAATCACATAACAAATAGGTCCTATAATCTACTCGTGGGTTTTCTCACGAGAAAAACGTTACATCGGGGTCAAAACAGTGGCTCGCAGGCCGCCCCAAACACAAAAATAGTCCGATAACGACGAAATAAAACCTAATCATACATCTAACAGCAACAATCAGAGCCTAAACCTGGCTCTGATACCAATTGAAGGAATATGAAAGGAAGAAATCGATACCTCCTCCTTCGTATGTTGTCGTAGCTCTGATTGTTGCTCCCGTGTCAGATCTTCTGATCTGTGTCCCGGCCTTTTTCTTCCTCTGGGTGGTCAGAGAACTGAAGAAAATAAAAATATCGTCTCTCTCTTACTCACGACCGGCGTGTGTAATTATGTGGAGTGCATAATCTGTTTCTGAACAGAATACTGATATATATAGGCTTCAAAAGCCAATATAATATTAATATATTTGTAGCCTATTAATTTAATTATATTCCAATGGGCTTCCACATAATTAGCCCATAATATAATTAATTAATCCACTAGGCTACTAATATTTATCAATTAATTGGCCCAGCCAATTAATTCCAGATAAATAATATTATTAAATAATATAAAAATATATTAATCCATTAATAATGAATTCTGAGAGACAATAAATTACTAGGCAACTAATTGGGTCAGATTAGGGATCCAATACAAGAAATAAAGTAGGGCCTCCAATTAATTAATTATCCATGCTCAGCCCAGAGCAAAATTAATTAATTAACATAGATTCATTCCACTAGAGAATCCATGCTGACTTACCCCTTTATCCCAAATTGAGCAAGGGCTTGTATTTTAGATTTAATCAATCTCCGTATTTAAGATAGAAATATCCGTTAATTAATTAAGCCCACTGACAGCTTAAATTAATTAACATCTTATATTCTCGAGCAAGCACCACTCGACCTTATTAACACACCTGAACTTAATCAACCGGCCGGGTTTAGTGTGCTAATCCTTTCGAGTTCTTCAGGGGATATTATCAACCCATTTTACTAGGATACGGATGCAAGATACAGACAATCAGCCTGAGTCACAAATAACTACTAACACCCAAGATACGTAGATCCAGTCGCGATGACGTTCACCATAGTAGGTCAAAGTGATAGATAGCCAAATGCACTCAATGAAGTCTTACCAAGCTTAAGACCGAAGAAAGTCACCGAGATCTTGGTTTTCCACTAAGGTCGGTTAGGAAAACACATCTCACCGTGATCCATCAATACACCACCTTAAGTGTACCAGTAAAGACAAGCAGCTAAGACAAGCCACTTCTTATCTAAACTGCAGCTTAAACCGACAACTTCATCCTTAAGTTGTCTCAGCTGTGTTAACTATTTATATCTTCTCAGTTCAACCAATTTGTGTTGTCTTCTGTGATACCCGACACACCACACAAATCTAACTTTTATACAAGATAAAGGATAACATGTGCAAATATACATATTTATCAGATAGGAGAATAAAACAGTGGTAAGGACAAAAACACATTGTATACAAGCATAAAAAGTGCTTCCAGTATACAAAATCCCAACATGAAGGGGTTATGCACTCTAGATTTCATTTTTCCGGCTCCAGTTTAGTTTCAATACCAAAAGGTTCTGGCTTAAATCTGTACCTTACTTGGTCATTATAGATAGGAATAGGATAATTGAGAATAGGATATATTTTCGTTTATCATCTACTCCCTCCGTCCCATTATTTATGTCTCATTGGGACTGGACACGGTAATTAAGATAGTGGAGGTAAAGGTGTAAAGTTGTGGTGTAAAAGTATAAAGGGGTGGGGTCCACTTGCTTAGATTGATTGTGGTCCACTCATTTATTTCCTTATTTGGTATGGGACATAAATAATGGGACAACCAAAAAAGGCAAGTGGGACATTAATAATGGGACGGAGGGAGTACTATTTTGCTTTCGGAACATTTCGACTTTTTTGAACATGTGGTACTTGGTATTGTGGTTTTTAGACACTTTTAGATGTTTTTTATGGTCATTTTATCTAATTCTTGATTTGTTAATATTTATTTAATTATAAACTAATTTTTTAGTAGACTCGTACGATCCTATCACGATTCTACGATTCACGATCCTAGCAGGGCCCAACGATCCTACCTAGGATCGCGAGTTTGACATCCTTGGTTAGAAGATCTTGAAATGGTTGGAGAAGGGGTAATGGAATTAGTTGACATTCAAGTTTTGAAAGAAGGGAGATCGTCTTTATGAAAGTGACCCATTTGAACATGATGGAGCCAAATTTTAGCCTTATTGATGGAATGAGTTGAAGAAAAATATGATTTTGAAAGAGAAGTAGTTTTAATTCTGCATCGACTAGCGTCCAAATAATAAATTCCGTTATCTTTGGCATGCCTAATCATCATGCTTCTGCTCAGATCCTGAAATTGATAACAGGTTTGGAAAATGTCACTTTATAATTCATATCAAGTATAATTTGTTTGATGGAGAGTAAATCTGCTCATACAAAATATATTGAAATTGATGGATTTCTTGCAATAGTTGCACAAGAGACCTTCTCTTGATGTAGCCATGGCGAGGAGTCTCATAGAAGAAGAAGAGACTTCGAGCCCTAAAGTTGTTAAAGTGTTGAAGACTTATTTTATTTTCTTGGGTTGATGGGCTTTGTTTTTCCAAGGTTTAATATTTATTTAAGTGGAGCCTCCATATAGATTATAGAAGGGCATTTTCCAAGACATTTGAAAAAGTTAAGTTTTTGGTTGAATGAAAATTTAGATTTCTCTCTCGAGATACACCCTCTATTGCGGCGACTTATCAAATGAATCATCACCCTCATTACAAATGAATATTTGTGGCGTCTCCAGCCTTTCCAAAGTTCGTTCTTCCATACACAATGGGTCGAAGATCATCACGCATCGTTGGTTCGAGTGTTAGGAGAATTTGGCTTCCATCTAGATTGTTGCAGTACATTATCTAAAATTGAGATTTCTCATTCTAAAGTTGGTTCTTCCATATACAATTTGGATCAAAGATCATCGGTTGGATTGTTTGGCAGATTCGGGTTGCTGAATTCCATATCCTTGGGGCACATTATCCCTGTTGGCATGTAAGGATTCGAATAGTGTTAGTTGTTTGGAATTGAATGGTCATGTATTTAATATTAGGGTTGTTGTACTTTTTCCACTAGACTAGGTGGCTATATGGTCTTGTGCCTCTGTGTGGATGTGTTTCTTTTGTATTTTGCCGGAGTGCTCTGGCATTCTGAAGCAGCTAGTAGAAACTATTTTGGCTTCGGAACAGACTCCCTTCTCTCGAAGAGGGTATTTATTCCAGTTCTTATTCGATTATCAATCTATTTTCTATTTTCCAATCCTTGTCTTTGTTACTGACAAGAAACAAGTAAAACCCTATCAACTGGTATCAAAGCGGTTAGACTTAGACCCGTGAGTGAAATGCCATGGCTCTTCATGATAAATGTTCTTATAAATTTCTTTTAAGCATTTTGCTTTGTGACCAAACCAGACTGGTGATATATTGTGTCATTTCGCTGCAAACTCTATTTGACAGGGAATGATGCTTTAGGACCATGTGACAGTATTATTAGGGATATAGTATACTTGTCTTAAAGTTCCTTAAAAAAAAATAAAAATCCAAGCATGCAGTAATAATAGCAGCTGGTCCTCAAGCATGTATATCTAGTGTTTTTTTCCCATTGTTTCAAGTTCTTAAGGCTAAATATTTTCTGTTTCTGCAGAATGAAGCTTCAGGATGGTGAAAACATGTATTTTCACAGCTGCACATGTGTACTGGATTTGTCACTGGTGAAGGGAAAATGGTAAATGTGCCCATTAACATGTGTACTGGATTAGTTAGGTCTGTCTCTCTGTTGTATTTACATTGAATTTGTAATTAGCAATTAGAGCTTAGTCTCTTTTTCATATGCGACTTAGGTTCTTCTTCCCCATGACCCTTGCTCTTATTCAAAAATTTTGTATTCTATCTTGTTTTGTATTCATTTATGTTGCTTTGTGGAAGAGATTCATTAGGGAGCAGTAGCATGTGCAACTGACTCTAATTCAACACCATCTACTTAAGGAGTTGATGGCGTTGTCCTACACATGACACCGGGTATGGAGTGTGTTTGTCGTTGATCCACCAAGTAACTAGTAGGTTGATCTTTTGGTTTTCATTCGACATAAAATACGTTTGTCTATTTTAATTAATTGAATCGACTTTGAACATGAAGAGAGTTTTCTAATTTGTAGATCTTTTGCATTGATCTTACGTAAATGCACATATATGAGAACTTTAAAACAATCTAGGCTCTACAAATCTTATGTGCGGTTTTATGACAAATAAGTTGGTAAGAATTGGATCCGATGAATAAAGAGAGATTCCCAAACAAGCACGGCTTGCCCCAAATTTAGTTCCCAGAATATTCGATACATAAACAAAGGAGAAACTGAATATTTATACCCCAGCACCTAATTAACCCTAGTGACAATTAATTAAAGGAAAGTAATTAAATCAGACAAAACACGCTTTTCCCAAACATAACACTTCCATTCTTCCGCCTCTTCAATCACGCTGCAAGCTTCCTTCTCACATAAACCTTCCAAGGCTTAGCTCCACCCCGCTCATCTTCCACCCCTTCTTCGTCTTCATCGTTCATAACAATTTCCTCCCCCTCGACGAGCGCCTTGTCCTCAAGGCGGAAAGAAGGAAACTGGGCACGGAACTCGTTGACCGTCACCCACGAAGCATCCTCCAAGGGAAGATCCTTCCAGCGAACAAGTACTTCCCTTGTAGTGTTCGATCCTACGACACGATTTCGGAACTGGAGGATCTCCTGCGGATCAAACAAAACCGCCTCGCTATCGGCTAGGGAATTCGGCAATGAGCCTTCCACCGGGTGGTCACCCACTGCTTTTTTTAACAAACTCACATGAAACACCGGGTGAATCCGGCTACCCACTGGTAATCGCAGCTCATATGCCACAGCTCCCACACGGCGAATCACTTCGAAGGGCCCGTAATACTTGGGAGCTAACTTAGTGTAGCCACGGGTGGCGAGAGAGGTTTGTCGGTACGGCCGGACCTTGAGGAACACCTTGTCTCCCACGACGTATTCAACTTCACGACGGTGCTTGTTTGCCTGAACTCTCATGTAATCTTGCGCCCGTCGGAGATTAAATTTAAGCTTTTGAATAATCCGATCGCGGTCCTAGATGAAGTCGGCTACTGCAGCCACGCTACACTCCTGTGTCAAGTAACGTTGAAGCGTAGGAGGTGGGCGCCCATAAACGACCTCAAAAGGGGTGATTTTAGCCACCGTTTGGTACGATGTATTATACCAATACTCTGCCCATGTGAGCCAACCGACCCACTTCGTTGGCTGGTGTGATGAAAAACACCGGAGATACGTTTCCAAGGTACGATTGAGCACTTCGGTCTGACCGTCTGTCTCGGGATGGTACGAAGTACTAAATTTGAGATGAGTACCTTGAGATTTGAATAATTCTTGCCAAAAAGAGCTGAGAAACAGAGGGTCTCGGTCGCTAACTATGGAGCGAGGAAACCCATGAAGCTTCACAATATGCAAGACAAACTGTTTGGCTACTCTTTTCGCTGTTATTGGAGACTTCAAAGGCACAAAATGACCATACTTTGATAGTCGGTCGATCACCACAAGCACACAAGAAAACCCGAGGGATGGGGGCAGTCCGGTAATAAAATCCATCGATATATCTTCCCATATCAATTCTGGAATAGGAAGAGGCTGGAGAAGTCCCGCCGGGGAACGAGAATCCTACTTGGAGCGTTGACACACCAAACACGCAGCCACATATTCTCTCACACTCCCGAGCATCCCTTTCCAGAATACACTTGCTGCTATGCGCCGATAAGTCCGTAGGACTCCGGCGTGCCCTCCCGTGGGGGTGTCGTGAAATTCTCGTAACAATTTTGGAATCCATGACGACGCGGCTGGAAGTACGATCTTCCCTTTGTAGAACAATTTTCCGTCCACCACCGAATATCCTGTAGTGCCGGGTTCACCTCGCTGAACTCACTGAATTATGTTACATATTTCCACATCATTTTGTTGCTCAGCCCATATCGTAGGAAACTCACCCCATACCAGCTCGCTAATGGCATAACACTCAAATTCGGGTTCATGACGCCAGGATAAGGAGTCAGCTGCCTTATTAGTAATTCCTGACTTGTAAAGAATCTCAAAATCATACCCAAGTAACTTAGCGATCCAGTGCTGTTGTCCCGGAGTTGCTATTTTCTGATTTAGTAAGTGCCATAGGCTATGGTGATCCGTTTTAACTATGAAGTGGCGGCTAATAAGGTACGGCCGCCAATGTTGAATAGCAAAGACCAATCCCATCAGTTCCCGCTCGTAAGCTGACTTATTTCCCCCTCCATCTCCCAAGGCCTTGCTAAAGTAGGCTACCGAACGATTTTCTTGCATTAGGACAGCCCCCAGATCATAGCCGGAGGCATCGCATTCCACCACAAACTGTTTCTTGAAGTCAGGCATGGCCAAAACAGGAGCTGAAGTAAGAGTCGTCTTTAATCGCTCGAAGGCCTGATGGGCTGCCTCCGTCCAAACAAATCGCGAGGCAAATTCTTTCTTTAACATTTGGGTTAGAGGCCTCGCAATAATCCCGTAATCCTTCACGAACCGCCGGTAATATCCGATCAACCCGAGAAACCCCCTTATACCCTTCACCGACCGTGGGCAAGGCCAGCTTACAACCGCTTGAACCTTTTCTGGGTCCATTTTCACTCCCCCGGCCGATATCACGTGGCCTAAATACTCAATCTGCAAATGCTCAAATGCGCATTTCTTTTGATTAGCCTTCAACTGATTGGCGCGCAAGACTGATAAGACCTTTTCTAAGTGCTGCTGGTGTTCCTTCCATGTTTTACTATAAACCAAACTGTAGTCGAAAAAGACGAGAACAAACTTCCGGAGCCATGGTCGAAAAATGTCATTCATGATCGATTGAAATGTTGCGGGAGCATTCGTTAATCCGAAAGGCATGACTAAGAACTCATAGTGGCCGCTATGCGTTCTAAATGCAGTATTTGGAATATCCTCGGCATGCACCTGAATCTGGTGATACCCCGAGCGAAGGTCTATTTTGGAGAACACCAACGCCCCTGCTAACTCATCTAACATATCTTGGATGATAGGAATGGGATATCTATCTGGAACTGTAGCTTTATTCAATTCTCTATAGTCGACGCAGAACCGCCAACTCCCGTCCTTCTTTTTAACTAGCAATACCAGACTAGAAAACGGGCTGAAACTGGGTCGGATAATCTCCGCCTTCATCATATCTTGTACTAGCCGCTCAATCTCGTCTTTCTGAGCTTGGCTGTACCTATAGGGCCTAACCGATATCGCGCTGACCCCATTTTTTAAAGGAATCCTGTGATCTGCCGCTCTCGCCGGAGGTAGCCCCTCCGGCTCTCCGAAAATCTCCTCAAAGCTTCTCAAAGTGGTTCCGAGGATCCCCATTTCTCCCCCGACAAGCCCCACCTCCTCGGACATCTGCCACTCATTATCCGGCGCTACTACCACCGCCGCGTATTCAATTCTATCCATTTTCAGCAAGGATTTTAAAGTAGCTGCCTCTCTGCCTAGTGCCCCGTCGCCCAATAGTTCTACAACCACCCCGCCGGCTCTAAATTTAATTCGTTTAGCCCGCCAATTGATCAAGGTATCCCCCAGCGACTCCAACCAAGTCATCCCAAGAATCAAGTCAACGCCCCCTAATGGAAAAACAAAGTAGTCGTCGCGAAATGCTATTGCTCCTAAATCCAACGGCAATTCTCTGCATATTCCCAAAACCTTCGATTTATGGCCGTCACCCAATTTAACATCAAATTTGGTATTAGTATCAGTAGGTACATCAACCGAGGCTGCCATCTCCTTTGATATAAAGTTGTGAGTTGCCCCACTATCAATCAAAATCGATACCTGCTTCCCGCCGACTGTTCCCCTCAATCGAATGGTACGCGGGCCGGAAATACCTATCACTAAATGTCGGGTTAATGCTGCCATCTTACCGTCCTTGATTAATTGCTCGTCGGTGCCTTCCGCCACCTCGATCTCATCCTCAGCCACTAACTCTTCCAGTTCCAGAGTTTAATCTTCCTCATCGGAGACTAGCAAAACGTGAAGCCCCTTCTTCGGACATTCATGCTGCGTCGGGTGGTAGGGAGTCTTACACCTGAAACATAGCCCACGCCGGCGGAGATTTTCCAGCTCCGAATCTGTCATGCGTCGGAACGGCGCCCGATTAGTCGTTCGTTCTGCTCCTAGTGGGTTCCCCGATCCCGGATTTTGATTCGTGCCCATTACCCCAGGTGGGGCGGGTAAGGCTAGCCGTGGCGGAGGAACTCCCAAACGCGGCTGCGCCAGACTATAGGAACGGATTGGTTGTGCTGCTATTCCCCCTCCTTTTCCACTCGGATTGATTAACTTCAAATTTGCCTCCGCCATTCTCGCCAAATCCACGGCCTTCTCCACGTCAATCAAAGTTAAAATCCGCACCTGCCCCCGAATGGAATCATCTAATCCCTGGATAAACAAACTGAGGAATCTATCCCTATCCAAATTAGGGACCTGATTAGCTAGCTGCATAAACTTATCGACGTATGTCAAGACGGAACCCTGCTGCCTCAAGGTCCTTAGTCGTCCAAACGCGTCTCCTTCCCCTGTTTCGTCAAACCTCTTAATCAAGGCCGAAACGAATTCGTTCCAAGTAAAAGTCTGTCGTTCACGCTTAAACCAGCGATACCAATTGAGAGCCAGGCCCTCCATTGCCACCATTATAAGCTTGAATTTATGCGCTTCTCCACAACTGTGTATTTCGAAGTGTTGGTCAACTCGCGTGAGCCAACCTATCGGGTCTACTCTGTCGAAAATCGGAAGAGGAGGTATCACCGTTTCTGTTCCTCCTGGTGTTTCTGTTTCCCCCAAGTCTGGTCCTTCGCCGCCCTGGGGCGGCGCTCCGCCCGTCGACGATTCGCCAATGGCGCGCGTCTTCATAGCATCTAATATAGCTGCTAATTGCGTTTCCATCTTGTCAAACCTTCCCCGTGCCATAATCTGTTCTTCCGATAGGGCACCCAGCGTTTCCTCAATACCCGATAACCTGCCTTCACTGCAGCCAGTCGCGGCTCCATCTCCGTTGTTCTGGTGTTCACCATCAAACCCCCCAAATCTCCACGTTCACCGCACCAATTGGTAAGAATTGGGTCCGATGAATAAACAGAGATTCCCAAACAAGCACGGCTTGCCCCAAATTTAGTTCCCAGAATATTCGATACATAAACAGAGGAGAAACTGAGTATTTATACCCCAACACCTAATTAACCCTAGTGACAATTAATTAAAGGAAAGTAATTAAATCAGACAAAACACGCTTTTCCCAAACATAACACTTCCATTCTTCCGCCTCTTCAATCACGCTGCAAGCTTCCTTCTCACATAAACCTTCCAAGGCTTAGCTCCACCCCGCTCATCTTCCACCCCTTCTTCGTCTTCATCGTTCATAACATAAGTCTTATATGAGAAATAAAAATCAACTTAGGCTACAATGTTTGTATTAATAAACGTTTAGATTTCACAATATTATTTGAAACTATAAGGTTATAGTTGTAAAAATAAATGCTCCATTCGTTCCATTTGAAACGATTTGTCTCTTTTCGGTACGAAAATTATGAAAGTATTTAATAAAGTATGAGAGAGTAGTACATGATGAAATAAGAGAGAAGATGAGTGCAATAGTGAGAGAGTAGATAATAAAGTAGGAGAGAAAATAAGTAATATAATAACAGTAGACGATAAAGTAGGAGAGATAAATGATGAAGTAAGAAAGAAGATTGTAATTTTTTTGTAAAGTTATTTCATTTTTTGAAAATGGGTCGTTTCAAATGGGTTGTCCCAAAAAGGAAAACGGGTCATTTCAAACGGGACGGAGAGATTATCATTTTGTACTAATGTGATCATGCATATCTAAATTTAGAACTTTTAGGTTTGTACCTAATCTAATCCTAATGCTAAAATAAATTAAACTAGCGCTAAAATTAGGTTTTATAATTTCATATTGGATGTTTTTTTTCACACTCTAATTTAATAAATATATTATTTTAATCTTAAAAATCTCAATTTTTTGTTCAGTAGTTTCTAATGTATAAACTTGTAATTATGATTTATAAATCCAAAAAATGAATATGCATACATTATAATGCAAAATAACGAACAATATATATCATGCATACATACATTGTAATATATGCATGCTTCAAAATGTTACAAATGATGCATTTATACAACTTTGACAATTTAATAAAAAAAATGCATCACAAGAACTTGTATGCAACTAGTTGCAGATCCGATTACCCGCCTCATATCTTATTTGACCCGATCCCCCTACTGAAAAAAAAGAACTCAAAATGTTGTAGTTCTTCAAACGTGGTTCGTGGTGTTGCTGTTTCTTTTAGTTTCTGCAAACGTGCAATTCCACTTAATTTCTTCGCAATTCTATTTATTTTCTTAAAATTACTTTCACAATTTTCTCTCAATTCCTGAGTTTCGTGCTAATACTTTCGAGTTTCATACTTGTGTTATGTTCATCAATTGTTTAGCTCAATTTTAGTTATTTTTGTTGCCTTCGCCTTCATCCTCGGGTTCGTGCCTTTACTTGTTGCTCGTGTTGCATTCATCTGTCAGCCGGTCTCATAGTCATTGTTTGCTGACGTGTTCCTACTTGAGGTAATTTTATTGTCACTGTATCATCAATCCAACCCCATTCAAAATACTTTGATTTTTTTTTTTTACGTAATTCGTTATTTTTCATGTTTACTCGCTGTGTAATAGACAATTAACATTGATTTTAGTGTTTATTTTGTTCTGCTTATTCAAGGCTATTCAATTCAATTATGATTTAGGGCTTGTGACACTTTTACTTACCGCAATTGAAACTTTTATTCTATCAATCGATACTTATATTTCTTCATTTTTAAAATTTATTATACCAATTTAAGGTTTATGTTAAATTTAAGGTTTATGTGTACACAACTTCTTAATTAATTTATGGTTTATGTGACTAGCATTCAAATAAAGAAAGAAGTGATATGTTTGTGATATTCCTCATAACAATTGATACTTTTGCTCAAACCCGTCGACACCAAAGAAATTGACACTTAATTTTTTTTTCACCTGTCATATTAATTGTACCTATTGTTGCTACATATTATTTGATTTTTTCTTCTAAGTGATAGGTGAAATGGTAAGGACGAGAGGTCGTGGAGCAGTTCAAGATGTTCCCCCTAGAGTAGTTAACGTTAATGTAGCAGGAGTTGATGTTGATGCTACAGTTGAAATACCTATAGCAGTTAAAGTTCATATAAGTTGCATTTCATAAATCAACAATTCCACTATCTGAAGTTCCTATAGCAATAGTTAATAGAAGGGGTGGACAAATAAATCCCCGTGAAGTTCCTTTACGGAGGAAGAGGTCAGTAGTCGTTGTTGGAGATAAAGCTACTATTGTAGTTGAAGCTCCAGATGCACGTAAAGTTCCTGCTGTAGTTGAAGGTTCTGATGTAGGTGAAGTTCCCACTGTTGTCGAAGCTTCTACAGGAGTTGAAGTTTCTGCTGGTCACCTTCTGCAGTTGATGGTCTTGCTGCTGTTGAAGCTCCTACAGGAGTTGAAGTTCTTTCTTTCGTTGTAGATTATCTTATTTTGGATAGAGATGTAGATGTAATTCCTGCTAGTGGGAAGATGGCAACGGAAGTTTCATATGCAACTTTTGATATTAGGATAAAGGACAACAAAGTTCCAGATGCAGTTTCATGTAGTAGGAAAAAGGCCAACAAAACTCCAGTTGCAGTTTTTGATAGTAGGAAGAAATGTCAAGAAATCTTCAGATGAAGTTTCTGATATGATGAAGAAGTGAAAGAATTTAACATATCACTCTCCTGATAGGAGGAAGAAGAAGGGGAAAGCATAAGATAAAGCATTTTTTTTAATTTTTTTTTTTTTTTTTTTTTTTGCATTAGATGAAGTATTTGAAAGGATGAACAAGGGAAAGCATTAGATGAAGTATAATATTAATATAATATATGCTTGTGAAGCTTATAAATATTAATATCTAGTTCATAATCTCTATGCACCAGAATAATTCACATACAACCAAGTGATAGAAGGAACGGTTGAGAGAGAAGAAAAAATTATTCTCTTCAGTTTTCTGATCACACGGAAGAAGAGAAGGGACGGGACACAGATAAAAAGATCTTGATGGGAGCAACAATCCGAATTGCATGGACGCAGGTATGAAGTCGTCCCTGTACTCCTTCAATATCTCTATACTAAATCAATCTCTCTTGTATTAAATTATGTTTATAAGAATTAAAACACTCAAATATCTATTTTTACTATTTTGAAAGTTTATTTTTTACCTTATCGATTAGGTTTAAGATTTTGGTGTTATTTGTTTTATTGTTATTAGTGTAAAATTTGACTATTTGGTAATTTGTAAATGTTTGTGGAAATGAACAATGTATTTGTTATCATATGTTATGTATGTTTTGTGTAATTGTGTTATTTGATAAATGCTTGTGTGTATACTTACACTTCTCAGTTTAAGTTTGCATCTAAGAATAGAATTCATTTATGATAAATATGTAAGTTTGTAATTTATATCTTTTAAATATTCCTTGTATATTGTATATAATATGTTACATTTATATTTAGTTATAAATAATATTAACTTTCTGTTTTGCAGCGTGCCTATACTCGGGTATTACGCTCCTTTGGTCCTTTGCTTATCACCTCATTCCAAACTCGTGTGTTTTACTTTATTTTTTTATTTTTTTATTTGCTTATGTGAATATTGTTCTTTCTATATAGCATTACTATATTGCTATTGTCTATGATCAGTTTTTTATTTGTGGGTGTTTTTATTATATTATATATTACTATAAGGTTATCAGATTCGTTTTTTTTTTTTTTTTTTTTTTGTTAAGTCTATTAATGTTGGGAGATTATTTATTATAAGATTTGAAGATCCCAAAACCCCTAGTTGAGAGATAAATCATTATAATGTAATAGATGTATAGTTTAGTTGAGCTCAGCTTGTGAGGAGCTCAGTAGGCTAGATAGTGTTCACTGTTAGACTCAGTAGTATATCTTTGGTTAGCAGTTGTTGGGACTTAGTTGCCTGAAGACTCAGTAGGATTCAGTTTAATCAATTGAACGGTTGTTGTGAATCAGTACGAAGCATCAACCAACATTTTGAAGATTTCAGAGAATGTCAGTAGAGGACCACTTAGTAAAGTATCCGAGGTATCTTAGAGAGTAAACTCAGTATCAGTCTTGGAGTTTGGACAAACATCACCTACTAAAAAACCTCGACCAATGAGGAGCTATCAGCACTATACTTGTACTGACGTATAGCTGCGCTTAAACTGAAAAAAAAAAGAGAATCTCTATAGTATTATTCAAATTGAAGAGGCCGTTTTGCTTGTCGTTCTCTCCACACGTCTGGGTCCCCTCCAATTGATCTATTCATGAGTCAAGACTATAAATATAGATCGATCTTCAAGCGTTGATGACACCGATAACACAAAGCATTCAAAGCAACAATCTCTAGCGCACTCAAAGCATATAAAGTGAAGAACTCTCTGAGATGGATATTTGATATAGTTCTGCTCTCTAGAGTTAAATTAGTTCGCCTCTCTATACTCTAAGCCTTCCTTGTTAGATCATAAGCTTAGAAACTGAAGGAGTTCATCTTTGAATAGTTCTTATTGTAAGAACTCCTTCAAAGTTGGAGAAAACATCTCAAACCTCGTGTTTGAACCCCTGTAAACTCACTAACAGTACAACTAGTGATATGTCCAAAGGCACGGATCCACTAAGACTTGCTCGGTATAATCTATTCAAGACCTCCTGGTGATTAGGACAATGGACGTAGGATCTTGCGTATCCGAACCACTTTAAAAATTATATGTGTCGCCTTACTATTTTATCGCTTACTATTCATCCTGCATTCAAACTGTTTTGAAAAATCATAATCCTAGATTTTTAGTAAAATTGTTAAGACATGCACAAGCATAAACCGAAATTGTTTTAAGCAACAAGTTTTTTCTAAAAAGACGATTAAAATCAGGCATGCACTATTCCGTACAACTTCTTGTACTGAGTGGCTTGTCTATTGACTTCACTTAGTGAACAGTGCTCAGTAGCTAGAATCACTCTGCCCATGCAATAAGAAAGCTTACTTGTCGAGCTAAATTATTCAGCAAGAAAACTCAACATAAGACTGAGTTTCACGTTTGAGTTAAAAATTGGACTCAAGTATATTCAACCCTCCCCACACCAAACCTAAAGACTCGTCTCTGAATTCATTGAATAACTTTGAAATTCAGTTAGTAAAAGTTCGTCATGTCTATCTTTTTTTAAGTCGTCCTTATTATACATTCATTTGAAATTCTATAAATTATTTGTTTAATACTTTAAATGAAAAGTTGTTCATTCTCGACTTAACCCGCACCCTTTAATTTGGGAAAAATCCGACGAATCTTTATTTGTTGGAATCCCAATAATGAGTAGATATTCCTATTGAAATACTAATTCGATTACTCATCTTGATTCTTGAGGTTAGTCTCAAAAGTGTTGTCTCTCTTTGCTGTCTGATCCTTAGTTCATCATATGGAAATTAAGAAAAGACGAAATTTCATTTAGGACGTGTTGTATTGGTTACACTCCGATAGTGATCTCTTTTGTTTATGTTGACTCCGTACAGGTGAGGTTCGATTTTTAGAATTTCTCCCAGAAGAAATGATTGTTATGTCTTCCAGCAATGGTCTGTTATGCTGTCGGAATGCCTTCGGCAACGAACAATGAAATATTTATGTTTGCGATGTATTAACTAAACAGTAAACGACTTTGGTTTGGCCTAATGATCTTCTGCATGGTTGCGGCGTAGGTAGGGGTGTAACGGTTTGGTTCGGTTCGGTTCGGTTTCTTATGCATTTTAGGAACCAAACCAAACACATAGAAATGGTTCAGTTCGATTCGGTTCGATGTGTTTTTAAATATCGAAACCGAACCGAACCGCTTATAAATGGTTTGGTTTGGTTCGGTTTACCGGTTCACCTTTTTATTTTTTTATTTATTTTTTAAATCTTAAATAATGCAAGAATAATAGTTTATAGGATGTCACTCGTTCCAAACTCATAAGTATAGAGTTGTTACTTATTTATTCTTCTTTTATATAGATTAGAATTGATATTAACTTAAATCTAATCTCTAAATCCAATAACATTCTCATATAAAAAAGACAAATATTAAATTAAAAAATTAAAAAATAAGATATTGGTTCGGTTCGGTTCGAACCGTTCAAAATTTCTTGAAACCGCGAATCGAACCGAATGTAAACGGTTCCTAAAAAAAATAAACTGAACCAAACCGCAAAGCCGAATCGAACCATATTTTTCGGTTTGATTCGGTTCTATTTGATCGGTTTCGTGGTTCGGAGCGGAACCACTTACACCCCTAGGCGTAGGTTTAGCTTTTGATCCTTTTCAAGATCCAAATGATTTGTCTATGAATTTTAATGTTGTTGTTTTTGTTGGATTACGAGGGTAAGCAAATATTACTATCTTGTTTTCCGCGCATATCCGTTAGAAGTCAGTCTTGGATGAGGACCAGGGGCGGATCTAGAAATCTATAGTAGGGGGTTTGTAGGGGCGGAATTAGAATTTATAGATGGGGTGCGAGATTTATTGGGGGTTCAAGGGCGGAGCCCCCGAAATTATTTTTTTAGACAAAAGATAATGTAACAATGAGTATAAGGAAATCAAGAGTAAGGACTCCAGACGCCTAGGATGCGGTCTGCTTAACTCTCGCTCCCTGATCCCTGCTTTGTCCTCTGAAGTGTCGCTAATTCACTATCCTCTAAATCATATCTCAATTCTCGCTGTATATGATTATTGTTGTTGACTTGTTGGACCATTTAATTTAATTGTTGTTGTTGGACCATTTAATTTAGTTGTTGTTGGGCCATTGAACTAATTATATTTTTAAATTCGCTTCAATATATTAAATCTTCATAAAATACGGGGTGCGAAAATATTTTTTTCGTAAAATACGGGGTGCGAAAATTAGATTTTGAAATTTGGGCTTACAAATTAGAATTTGTGTTGAAATGAGTTTCAATTATAATAAATTTACAAATTATTTGGGCTGAACTGGAGTGGGCTAAAATATATAAATAATAAATTTGGACTGTGTTAATTTAGTATCTAGGCCGGGGTTGCACTAGGCTGAAACCCAGTCCAACCCACCCCCTACATCCGCCCATGATGAGGACTAATGATTGCTCAACATTTTATGGTGTTTTAAAAAGGAGGTTTCTCTATCATTTTCAGACGCGAACTGTAACGAAGTTGGGTAGTATTCAAATGTTGGGGCTTGGACTCAGATCTCGATTTTCTACTGTTTCTTTACCATATACCATGAATTTTCGCTGGTGTTGCATAGTAATCGTATATGTTTTTTTTTAAAAAGGAGGTGTTGCATAGTAATCGTATATGTTTGTTCTTTTGGTTACATGTCTACGTAGTAATGTATTTTCTGCTTTTGTAAACACACCTTTAACATAAAAATTACTATTTTTTTATATTAGGAAACAATAGTCTTTACAAAGGATATTTTTATGTTACATTGTTTTTTGAATCTACTTATTTCACGTTTATTTTGTGGTCTGTTATTCTCTTATTGATTATTTATTGTGGTTTCTGTCGACTTTGGTCCTTTATTGTGGTCATATGCGATTTTAGTCCTCTAATTTGTAAAAATATATATTTTTGTCCTTTATTGTGGTCATGTCCGATTTTAATCCCCTAGCTTGTTTTTGTTCAATTTTGGTCCTCTAACTTGTAAAATTGTCTGATTTTGATCTTATGTTCGAATAGAACTACAATTTTTTTCTCAACATAAAATCTCAAGCGCCTTTCGTTTACGTTTACATTATTCTTTTTATATTAATTTTGTTTCTTTTGAAAAGAAACTGATAGGATTTCCAGCGAGCTTCTGTTCCACCCCACAATTACCCAGTGGAATCAAAGAACGCTTTCATATGCACGCAATGGATCCGTCTCTCGTTGGAATCCGAATAGAAACTCGTTTGTACCTACCAAATCTACGTGCGAACCTATCCAATTTTGGTCCTCTGACGGAGAGTGTAATTGGCAAGTCTTTTTTCGACGTACACTCTTCGATTAAAGATCAAAATCCGACAGTTTTATAAGTTAGAGTACTAATATCGAACATGACCACAATAAAAAGACCAAAATCAGACATTTTTTCAAATTAGAGGACTAAAATCAAACATGACATCAATTAATGACCAAAATCAAATAAGTTTACAAGTTTGAAAATTAAAATCGAACAAAACTACAATAAATGACCAAACTCAGACATAATCTACGATAAAAAACAAAGGGCGTTTGATAAGAGGGGTTCATAATCATGAATTTGTATGAAACCCATAAATGGTATTTAGACTGAGTATTGGATTCAAGATTTTGAAATTATATTAAAAAATTTAGGAATCCTCAATATTCTACTATTTGGTAGGTTTTACTTCAAACCCCAAATTTAACTACATACCATTTTTAAAAAAATATTTTCTAATTTTCTCATCATTTGTTTTACATTTTACTCATTTTAATTATATTTTTTCTTTCTTTCCTTTTTTTTATTCTTCCGTTTTTTTCCTTTGTTCCCTTATTTTATTTTTCATTTGTATTTTTTGGTTTTCATTTGTCATTATTAATTTTTTATATTATCATTTTTTCATTTTTTTAATTGTTAATTTTTACATTTTATACAAGTTAAGTTTAAAATTAAATATTTATACGAAACACATGCATATTAAGGATCCTGAATTTGAATAACTAATACAGTTAAACCTCGACAAAGTAATATTCGATAAAGTAATAATTTTGCTAAGATAATAATTTTTTCTGGTCCTGATATGGTTTAATGCACTAAAATAATATTCGATCAAATATCGTTAACTGAATATTTTTTTTCGATTTCAAAATTATTACTTTATTGAGGTTACAATGAGTCAGCTCATTCCAAAATTGGAAGTATCATCTTAAACTTGAATCCGATCCCTAAATTCGATTTTTGTCGAAACTACTTCTAACTAGATTTGCTTGACCAACTTTGCATACGAATACAAATCTAGTTATTAACTAATAAACTTTTTAAAGTCGGTTTGAATAAAAAATGCAAGTTTCCGTGGTAAAAACTAGGGCTTCAGAAGATGGTACTTTTGTTAGTTGAATCAATCGGAGCTTCAGAATTCTTAATTTTTTTTTTTCAACATGTGCAATAGGATTCAGAATCCTTAATTGTTCCTATAGATTGTGTTATTTCAGAAGCCAAATAGAATAGAAATAGACACAAAATGAACAAAGAGGAGGGGGATAAACGGGACGAGGATAATCCCTGGCAGCAACAAAACAGAATCTATCAGGATAAAGATGGGGACATGAAGCTATGGGGAATTGTCGTTTTTGGATTAATCGGAGCTACCGTCACCACCTTCGCTGTAAGACTATTGCTTTCTTTGAAAATTTATTGCGTAGTGTTGTAAATTCGAGAATTGCATGAATTTGGAAGAAGTTAGTTTTAGGTTTTTTTTTTAATCGATGATTGAATTTAGTCATCGGCTTTTATAATTTTCATGTTTTGGTATATGATTGGTTGTTTTGATGGTGATATGAGTTATAATGCTTTCAGCTATAGTTTGAAGAGATATGGTTGTTGCTTCATTAACAATGAGGATAAAAAAGTTTTTAAGGTTCAGTTTGGGTGTGCATGATGTTCATTGGGATTGGGCTTCTAATTCTAATATCTGAATCGGAAATAGCAGCTATTAATATTTGAGGTTGCTGTTTACCTCACCGTAGTTTACAAGATGTTGGAACTCTTGTTATATGCAACCCGGCATAAATTATGGTATGACTTATTAGAATATAAGCCTGTGATAGAAGGAACTACTGTATTGTTAATAGACTCCAGTAACCATCAAATCCTTATTCCTGTTACATAACTGTTCAATAAATCAAACGCTTGATGGTAAGATATTGGTTGAAAGGGTTGATTTTGGGCGAATAAGACAGTCTACGGTCTACCTTAATGGACCTTACCAACTTATAACCTGATGCCTGTAATGTTAGAAGACCTTGTTCATGCTGCTAGGCATGTTATAATCTCCTATTGTGAAAATATCTTTCCGGGTTATACAAAATTGATTTTTTTCTTTCTTTGTAATGTTTTGCTTTCTTAGCTCAACTTTTTATTTGTTTGCTTATTCTATTTCCAACCTTTGTTTAGAGAGTTCAAACCTTGGAAATATCGGAAGCAGGGACAGTGAATGAGTCTTGCTTCCCTGTACTTTCTCTACTAATAATAATCATGCTCTTTGATTTTTTGCATGCTTTGTAATGCTTTTATCATTCTTGCTTACAAGGCCCTTGGAGTTATTGTAGTTTCTTTTCACCCTTCTTTATTCTATTAGCAACACAATCATTCTTAAGGCTAAGTTATCTTGTCAAGATCTACAAGATTGTAAAACCAATCAACCCTGATAACAATAAACAAGTCAAGAGCTGACTGGATGAGAAATGCCTGTTGAGACTTGAATTCCTCATTTAATACTTTGAAATATTATTTCGTATATGAAAATTGCCTAGAAAACACTTAACTGTGATTTTCTTTCATTTGGCGGTGATAGTTGATCATTTTTATCTTCTTGGAAACATTTCTACGTGCTTTAGTACGTATTGTGATTTCTGAAAAATATTGTAGGTTACTCAATTGCGAAGGACAGCGGGTTGGGTTTATTCTCAGGTAATCCTTGGGTTTCTACGATTTCTGTATAGTAGATTAGAATTACTTTTGCATATAGAAGGATATTTACATTCTGTAAAAAGACAGCTCTAAACTTATTTTTTCTTAACAACTAATATTTAATTTTACTGGGTTGCAAAAAGATGAGCAGTTCTCAATCATGGAAGAATGGAGATTCCTTTAGATCTAGTTTTCAAGAGGAAGCATGGAAGAGATATAACCGTCGTATGCGAGAAGAATATGAAGAAGAAATGGAGAGAGTGGTGAGTTCTCTTGAAGATATCTTAATTTACTATTTCAGACATCAAGTTGGACATATGCACTGGATAATTCATAGGTAGTGCCAAAGAGTGTGGGGTGAACTATGCAAGTTACCAATAACACTGATGAAATATTAAATGAACATAAAGGCTACGGTGTATAGAGAAGACCTCACCATTTAAGAAGAAACCATAGAAACGAGGAAACCCACTATTTCTTTATTCATTTAAGGCAAATTGGCATAAATGGTCCCCAATGTTTGCTCATTTTGATGAATTGGTCCCTAATCTTTTTTTTTTTAGTTTATTGGTCCCCAATGTTTGCTAATTTGGATAATTTGGTCCTTCTGTTAAATTTTAAGTTAATTAAGTGTTAATCATAAGGGTATTTATGGAATAAAAGTTTCAGGGATCAATTCATCCAATTTTTAAATTAAACTTGAATTTTTTTTAATTTTTTTTTAAATTATGATTTTTTCAGAAAACAAATTAATTTTGCAAATAATTTTTTATTTTAAAAATTACTTTTTTTCAAGTAATTTTTTTCGTTTTTTTTTCAAATAATTTTTTTGTTAAATGAGAAAAATTAATTAATAATAATTTTAGGGATCAATTCATCTAAATAACTTTTTGAATGAACTTTTTTTCAATTTTTTTTATTTAAATAAAAATTAAGTAAATTTAGATTAACTAATAATTTTGCGTTTCACGGTGAAGGAGGGGAGCGGCTCAACACAACGGTTGTGAATGTGTTATGTTCTTCGAGGAGAGGAGCAGCTGGACGACTTGGAAGACCAATTCATCCAATTTTTTAAATAAAATTTGATTTTTTTAAAGATATTTTTTTAAATTATAATATTTTTTGAAAAATATTTTTTTTATCAAATATTTTTTTTCTAAAAAGATTCGTAATGAAAAAATTAACTATTAGTACTAGTTTTAACTATTTTTTCAATTAATTTTTTGAATTAACTTTTTCATACTGAAAAAAAAATTTATACGTCTCACGTGGAGGAGGGGAGCGGGTCGACATAGCAATTGGAGAAAGTGTTATGTTCTTCGAAGTCGAAGATGTCGTGAGAGAGGAGCCTCCCACCTCCAAGTCGTCCAGCTGCTCCTCTCAATTAGATGAATTGGTCCTTAAAATTATTATTAAATATATTTTTTTTACCAAAAAAATTATTTGAAAAAAAAAAATGCAAAAACTTAGTAGAAAAAAATTATTTGAAAAATTAATTTTTTTTTCCGAAAAAGATCATACTCTTAAAAAAAATTAAAAAAAAATTCAAGTTTAATTTAAAAATTGGATGAATTGGTCCCTGAAACTTTTATTCCATAAATACCCCTATGATTAACACTTACTTAACTTAAAATTTAACAGAAGGACCAATTTATCCAAATTAGTAAACATTGGGAACCAATAAACTAAAAAAAAAGATTAGGGACTAATTCATCCGAAGTAGCAAACATTGGGGACCATATGTGCCAATTTGCCTTCATTTAATTTATATTTCTCTTTATTTTTACTAAATTTTTGACACCTATCAAAAGCAAATTTCTTATTTCTTTCATATTTCGCAGTAAAATACCTAAAAAAGGAAAAATTGTGGTCGGGAAGGTTAGAGTCGCCAAAATTATTCTGCTGCACGGAACAGTTGATGGATTAACTTAATTTTAAGTTCTAGTTATAGTGAGATGTTCTGTTGGTCCTAGGTTTTACTCGAGTATGAAGAGACTAATCTTTGTCCTATTATTAAACTAATCAGTATTTAGTGTCATAGATTAGATCTAATTGTTCAGACTTGATGTTATAGGTGGCTGTGAGGATGTTTTTTAGCTAAAGAAAGTTGGTTTTCCAGATGTATTTACTATGGATATCTCTCCCTTCATGTCTTTTTCGTTCCTCTTTTTATTTTTTACTTTTCATTTTACCATTTTAGAAATTTGAGAAGAAAATGTGATTGTTTTTTTAAGTCAGATGAAAATTAATTTGAGATTGTCCTCATGTAATATACTCCCTCCGTCCCATTATTTATGTCCCATTAGGGTTGGGCATGGAGATTAAGATAGTGGGTGTAAAGGTATAAAGTGGTAGGGGATTATGGTCCACTCATTTATTTCCTTATTTGTATGGGACAACCCGAAAAGGCAAATGAGACATTAATAATGGGATTGAGGGAGTAGAAGATTTCAATGAAAAAATGAGACCATTTTGATATAGGGGTATCACAAATGCTGAAGCTTTTCTACTAATTGCTTTGGATTGAGAGATCTGTGATATGAGCTATCCTATATGTTGACTTGAATTAAGAGATTATGTTTTATTTAGTTCCCTCAATGCTCCTTTACTTCTTATTCTACTTGCAAATAACCAGGTAAAATGTAGAGCAAGGTAAATCATTTCTAGCGACCAGTACACCGTCCTCTTCTGCATTAAGATGGGTGTTCATGTTCAATCAATTATTACTGAAGCTTTTAATGACCCGAAGTAGGAAAATTATTAGAGTGCACCTCAAATTGCTAATAAAAAGATTGAATTTCATTAATTCTTTCAAGCGTCCTCTTTCACTCATTTTACTGTAGCTGACATTCATCATCAGACGTGTAAAAATATCTGAGAACAATCATGAAAGGTTTTCGTAAAATTAGACATGAGTTTCTAGGAAATGATTGATATTAGGATGTAATCTTAGTGTGGGGGTGTTGTGTTTGTTATATGTTTGCCTTCTGACTTCAATGGAGGTTGATGTCTGTGCTACATTCTTCTAGGCATCGCTGTTCTTATGTGTGTTGAGTAGGTCTTGGTTTTTTGAAAATTTGAATAGAAGATAAGTTGATTTAGCTTGTTGTTACATCTTGTTCCTCATGTTCCAGATTTTAGTATAACCATTAGCGGTAAATTTCTGAAGGAAAACCTTACCTTTTTCCGCCTGCCTGGTTGGCTGGTTCTGTCTTTTTTTTCTATATACTGGAGTTATTTTATCTGGTGATGATTTCTTATGATTTTTATAGGAGCGGATTCGGAGGATGCAAAATGTATTCAACAGAGAGAGAAATAAATTCAAAAGGAATTATGAGAGCTGGCAAGAACACGGTCCAGGTGCATATCATCAGCATTTTCAGAGGAATGATTGGTACTACAAAGAAGACACTTCTTACAGAGATCAACACGGCAATTTTAGGGATATTCCTAGAGCAAGTGCAAACGTTTCGTTATCTAATCACTACTCAGTTATTGGCCTTGACAGGTATGGTATTTCCTGTTGTAAAATTGCAGCCAAACTTTGATTTACAGTGGATATAATAGAATATTTTTGATAGTTTTCATTATACTGTTATAGATTTTGTATTCTTAAAATTTTTAAAACCGTATGACTGCTAGGGGCTCACAATGTGTAACATTATAACAGATAATAAATTGGCTACTGCTTTAGTCTATATTATCGGGAGGGGATCATAGTCCAGGCATGCTTTGGCCCCAGATATTAGATCTTCCTAGTAGAATAATTACAGGACGAGACCTTAGGATGTTTGTACTCAATTTCATCTGCCTAAATATTCAAGAACTAATTTAAAGAAATTCTTTTGCCGGATGAAGGAGATCATTTGTCATGTATCTGTGTTGTCTGCTTTGCACTATTTAACAGCAACATATTATTTTTTGTAATGATCATTTTTCAATTACATCAAGTGAATCCTCTTAAGCAGTTTAGTTAATGTGATAATCCACTTGGGATTCACCCATTTTTTTGCAGGCGGAGGATGAAACCATACACAGATGAAGAGATAAAGGTACTTCCTCTTGTATCTACAAACTCAAATGAGTTGTCATTCAATATGCAAATCTGAAGAGTGTGTGTGGTTTATGGTAGTAGTTGTTAATTCCTGCTTAGTCTAGACATTGTTAATCAATACTCTAGAAAATCCCCAATTTTGGTAGCTCCACGGCAATTCCAGCTTTAGTTATGGTTCGGAATACATCCCTCTCTTCATTTGAAAATGCCTATTGTGGTTTATTGATTGGACCTTCAAGGTGATAGTTGTAAGTAACCAACACCATCCAATGTTAAGTGAGAGGGATTAACAATTGCTATAGAGTGCCTATTGATTGAACCTTCAAGGTGATAGTTGTAAGTAACCAACACCATCCAATGTTAAGTGAGAGGGATTAACAATTGCTATAGAGTGCCTGCATGTCAACAGAACTACTTCAGTTAGCATCGCATGGGTCAACAGTGATTGGATTCTATAACTGAAGGAGCTGTGTATCTCTGATTCTTTGAATTTTTGCTTATTTAAAAGGGATTCTATAAGTCTTTTACCTTGATGTGTGTTAGAAATGTCAACCATTTACATCGTTGTTACTTGTTAGTGGGTGGTAGTAATGGGATTATAGACTACGGTCCACTACGAAAGACATCCTTGTTAGTTGGTAGTTTTAATGGCCGTGTTTGCTTTGCTCTTCCTCTAATACGGTACCTTCTTTATTTGCAGTCAGCCTTCAGAACAAAGGCAAAGGAGTTTCACCCCGACCAGAATCAGGAAAATAAAGGTTACACACTGTTTTTTGTCCAATTGATCGATCAATCATAGCCTTCCCACTGGTGCTTCTTTTTTTCCTGCAGAATATGCCGAAGGAAAATTCAAGGAAGTTATGGTGTCTTATGAGGCCATCAAGTCCGAAAGAAAGAAGAGCAGCACCAGTATGAGACCCTGAGAATGCTTCCATTTGCAGAGTTCACTGGGAAGTGTTTATTTCAGTATCTCCACGTTTGTACGATCTTTTAGAACAACGGTCTAGAGCAGCCATAATCAATAACTTGGCTGATTTTTTCCTGATGAGTTGCTGATGTATGTAATTATAGGTTAATATGTTTCATATCAGAAATAAGCTTACACGTGCTACCTTAGATGGCAAATTATGCCTGATAATTTTTCATTATTAAATTTTTAAATGTTGAAAAAGAATTAGAGAATTTCATATACCGGCCATAGTATTTATCCATTGTTGAATGACTAAATTGAGGCAATTACTTGTGGAAGTTTCTTGACCAGGGTAGACGTTTAGCTTGTTAAGTAAGACGGGTTGTGTTTACGTAAAAAGCGTAGTCAATTTTTGGAAGTTAAGATTGTTGTTACATAATGGCATTTCAGTTAACAGGAGGAGCTCGGTAGTATGCCGGAACGGTGGCCGGAAAGAACATCTGCCTCACTCCTTCCGCCTTGATGATTGGGAAGATTATACCTGACGCACTCTGCAGGAATGATAAATGAAATCAAGTCAGAGACGGACGACACTAGTTTTTCATGTTATGTGCACTCACCGATATCAACCGCGCCCCAATCCACATCCGGTTAGGCGATGGGAAGGGCAGCAACAGTCGGCCAACGCCATATATTGCCACCGCGAAGAAGTGGCAGACCAGGCTGAGGGGCCGTGGGTTCAAACCGGAGAGCAAAGACACGGGCCCACTCGAGAACACCCCTCCTAGGCTCAGATAGTCGAAGCACGCCTGACGCATCTCGTTCCGTGCTTGATCGGGCGAAGAGCTGAAGACCTTGTATAGTGCACCTGCCAATGTGTTGATGGTGGACGCCACAGGCTGCACATCATGAGTAGTAAGAGCAATTAACATGCCATATTACCATATAAAGAGATTTAACTAATGACTGACCTTCCGAAGAGTGTAGAAAGATTCAAGATATTTGCAAAGTGTGGGCGCGTCGTTGAGGTCTTTCAATGGCTTAAGGAGATTGCGCAGGACAACTATATCCGATAAAGCAACAGTCATACCTCCGCCAGTCAAGGGATGTCGCATGTTGAATGCATCCCCCATAAGCAAAGCCCCCGGGGTAGGATGAGGAGCTGCTGGCATGCTTCTGTTGGGCATTGTCCTGATATTTCCTTTCTCGATAGCAGAGAGGAACGCGTTGTGCAGTTCGGGAGGGACCTAAAAGACACAGCGGATACTGATAAAGGGATTGTCATTACAAAGATAAAAGAGATAGTGTGAGTATTTACTTGGGGAGCAATCACAGTCTTCAAGTATTTGGCCATTTCACCACTTGATATGGAAGGTACCTTCTCACCAGGGACGTCTACCAGACACCGGATCTCGGTACTGCTGATGGGGTAAAACAAGATGGGCGACGGGTCTGCCAACACCACGTGCCCGTGGTTTGCAAAAGGAAGCTGACACTTCTCAAGGACCAAACCGACAAAACAAGACGGGACATCCACCTGACATTACGAGAGAAAAAGCTTATAACATTTTACATGGTGGTAGACAAATGAAGTGTTGCTAAGTTACCTTTCGATTACAAAGAGAACGCCGTAAGTTGGAGAAGCATCCATCACAGACGATGGTTAGAGGTGCGTAAGTCTTCAACTCCTCACCAGATTTTGTTTTGTATTGTACCCCTGTGATGGTTCCTTTCTCTTCAAGTAGAGATGTGACAGTTCCTTGCTCGAGTCGAACACTTCCAGACAAAGAGAGACAAGTTTTGAGATTCACTTAAAATAATGCATCAGAAACAGTCTTTCAATGTAGCATACAACTCATCTTGATAAATGTTGTTTTCAAATATTGACAAATGATATAGAAGAAAATAGATGCAAATACTTGGGAAGAAATGCAGCTTTCTCGCGCATCCTCTGTATGAATCGGCCGTTGTGGAAGCTCCTTCCAGATACATCAGAGTGAAACTTCTCCAGAGGGTAGGAAAGCTGGGTGGCTTTCCCATCCTTGAATAAAGCATACCCGAAAACTCTCTGAGCATCGATGTCATTCACACAATCTGGAGTATTAAAAACCAAACCCACTATCAAGAACTAAAAACATCAACCAAATCAAACTAACAGTAAAAGAACTGGAATCTATACCTTCAATTTCCAACTCCATCAGCTTCAGATATCCACCTGGTTGTAAGAGTTCTCCCACTATCCTATCTGCTTCTGTCAAATCTCTCTCAATCACCCTAACCCGTCGACCATCCTACATTTCAATCAGATTAACACAAACCAACATGTAAAAATCTAGTCATTCTGATTTATGCTTGCTCGATGTATGAACTGGAGAAATAAAACTGAAAGAACCATCACTGAATCTGCTTCTCACGCGCTAAATCTGGTCACGATCTTCATAAAATATTCATCCATGCATTTAAAGTTCAGCAGCGCAACCAACATTCCGTTAACACAACATTAATCTAGTTCTTGAAACAGTTATAAAAAAAACAAGCACTATGTAACAACCTTGAGAGTTGTTAATGGAGTTGTATCTCTTTTTGTATTTTCTGTATATTTTGTGGTATGGAAGAGAGATAGAGTAGGCAGAAGATGAATAGAAGATTCAGAATGTAAAAAAACGAGAGAAGAAGATTACTGAAACTCTGCCTGTCATTTCCTTTACAGTTTAGCTACTAATAGTCAACAACAAGTAAGAAACGTGTTTTCAAAATAACAAAGTTACAATAGTGTAAAAGATACGTGGCTCCTCCTGCATCGTCCATCGCGTCTACTGATCCAACGGCTTGGATCCCTGCCCCCTTTTAACACCTATAATCGCATCATCAAAGCTTTCTTCAACATTCCAGAATTTCTCTTCTTCCCTCTTGATCATCCCTGCCTCTTCATCTTCGATCATGTTTAATTTAATAAACAGCAAGTTCCCTTCCTCCGATTCTTCATCCTCCAAGCTGTTATTCATCTCGATTGTCCCAATTGGGGGAATTGTTACAATGCCCCCTCCTTCTTTCGAACCTTGACCCCAAGGCTGCAGATCAGTAGCCAAGGTCCTCAGGTACTTTTCTTCCTCCCACCTTTCCATGCTCGCCTCTCCGATTCTCCAATCTACCAGATATGAAATGATTTCCCTTCCCTTACAATTAACCTTGCTCCTTCTTCCTTTAACATGCGGTGTAAGCTTGAACTCTCCGCTGGGCTCAGAGAAACCTTCTAAACTTCTTCCACATCTGACCAAGCCTATGATTAGAAAGTTGTATGCATCACAAGGGTCTCCTCCACAATCTATTATTCCTTGTAAAAGCTTCGTAGCTTCGTAGATTCCGATTTCCCTAAAAAACAAGCCAGAGAATCTACCATTACCAGCAAAAGATTTGTATGGAGGGTTAGCTTGGCTTTAATTCTCCAGCTGATAGTAAACTGAATCTAAACTCGTAGAACCATCCCTGCAGCATGAAATTACCAGAGGATTCAGAGAGTGAAAAAGAATCAACTCTAGAATAGAAAGCCAAAGAAGTACACTGCATTTTGTTTCCATCTCTCCTGTACTTTCATGCCTCAATGTAGTCGCAGTTTTTGTGGTCTGGCATATCTCCAAAAGAGATACTGCAAGTTCTAGATCAGAGACCTGATGAGGAAAAAAACCTAATAACAGATTTATACCCACAAACTGTAACCAAGGAGTAAATTACAATGCATATAAGTTTGGACCACTTCCAGAATTTCATCGGAGGCAGTCCTTAATTCTGCAGTTCGTGAACGAACAATAGCCATCAAAGGTGGAATTATACTCTCAAGATATGGCTCTAGAAGCTGGCCTTGCTCCTGGTATTTGTCCATCTTATGAATAATTCCCCATAAATCGTGTAATGCCAATAAATGCAGTAACTGAATTCTGCTGTTAATATCGTAGCAATACGTCGAATATTTGCATACCAATTTGAGAAACTCTAGGCAAAGTGAGATATCCTTCCCATTGACGAAGTCTTGCAAAAGCTGCTGCACTTTCAGGATTCTAGTCGAGCCACCGACAAGAACAACATCGTGGACTGAGCTCTTGTCCATCTTTGCATCCCTCAAACACTCCTCAACCGGCTCCTCATTGATATCAACATCAAGAAATGCATCAATCTTCTCTACTCTGCTCTCACTCTCCACAACCAATGCCTCTCTATCTTCAATCCCAACTTCAGAATCTATAATAAAACCTGCATCCTTTTTGTCGACTTCCAAATTCTCATCAATCTCAACCTTCTCATCACCAACAGTTGATATTTCCAAGCTATCATTACCACTACCCCCACAAGCACTTATGTAGCCACTTCCAATCAGCTTATGAGCCTTGATGTATATGCTACCTCCAGACCCTCCACCGCCTTTGGGACCTGCATTTTCTCCATCTGCAAAATCAATCAAAAGTTCTAATGCCTCCTGAGCCATTGCCTCCTGACCCGAATTCAATGACTCAGTCAATGTTGCATACAAGATAATTTCTTTCTTCCGAGGAAGCAAGTTCTTGTCATCCAAAGCACGACAAATGTCACCCACCACCCCAACTGAGATGGCACAAACCTAATACTCCTCAAAATTCTGCAGACCCCTTTCTAAGTACTTATAGAACTCTTGCATATACTTCTCAAAACATGGTCCTGTAGCATAGGCAAGAGCACCAATAGCACCAATAGCCAACATAGCTTCCTCATGAACAGTAATACTACCACAAGCAAAAACTTTTAGGAAGAGCATCATGATATGGTCAGCCACCTGCGTAATTATAGGCTTAGTTTCCTCGGCACTGCTCAGTTTTTGAATAATAACCCGAAGCACACCATAAAGAGAGGCTTGTAAATCTCCTTGCTTCTCGAGGCCAGCCGGTTCTACCGGATCGATGAACAAAAATCTCTCGTAGAGTTTGGATCTCATAATGTACCACAAGATCAACATTTGGTACGTCAAGTCCACAAGCGACTACATCCGTGGCCACTAAAACATTGTCCCTTCCTTCTCGAGAAATAGAGAGAGTTCTTTCCCTTTGGTTACGTGAGATATCATCATGCAACGGTTCACATTTGAAACTCCTTTGCATAGCATATGCCAACTTATCGGCGAAGACGCTTTGTTTGAGTGAATACAATACATTTACCTCCTTTTGCATGCTTCGTTAACAGAGGTCCAGGTGTAGCTGCTTTCTGCCGATCATCAGACACGATTGAATATAAGGAAATCCTATCAGCTAATTTCTGATCAGAGTCTCCGACAAGGTCCACAAGAATCGGGCTTTCCAAGAACTTTTGAGTAATTTTCGAATCCAATTTGGCATTGTGGCAGAAAACATCATTGTCTAGTGGTTCTGTTTTATAAAACTTAGGATCATCTCAACACCCTCTGCAAATCCCACATTAAGCATCTGATCAGCTTCATCAAGGACAACAAACTGCACTTCTGACAAGTTCAACTCGCCACGCTTAATCCAATCAATGACACGACCAGGAGTTCCAACAACCACATCAACACCATGGTCAAGAGTACTCATTTGGCGAGATATTGGAGCACCTCCATAGACACAAAGTGTATCCAAATTTATAGCAGACTCGGCAAATTCTTTGTCCACCTGTCGAGCAAGTTCTCTGGTTGGAGCCAATATAATAGCCAAAGGGTTCCTGCCCTGACCATGCTGCTGGTTGAACTTAATAACTTTATCCATGATGGGAATTCCAAAAGCTAGGGTCTTGCCTGTTCCCGTTCGAGCTCGCCCTATCATGTCACGACCCTGCATGGCAGGATCCAGCACTGCTTTCTGAATTAGGAAAAGTTTCTGTTACAATATGACTGCTATCGTTGTTATTTTCAGCCGAAAGTAATGCCTTAAGTTTCTCCGTCTTTTCTTCATCTTCGCCAAAGTTCACAATATCAAGATCTACACTATTCTTTTTCAACTTTCTTCCAATTAAT
Organism: Lavandula angustifolia; assembly: GCA_028984105.1. Taxonomy (NCBI): domain Eukaryota; kingdom Viridiplantae; phylum Streptophyta; class Magnoliopsida; order Lamiales; family Lamiaceae; genus Lavandula; species Lavandula angustifolia. The sequence continues at coordinate 16,817,672 of CM054806.1, read as the reverse complement.
TCTAACGCCCTCTTGTCATATTTAGCAGGACTTCCCTCAAACACAATTATCCTTTTGTGAGCATCACTCAGCTTCTGTTTCTTCTCACCCCACTCATCCAAACCCTCGAAATCAACTCCACATTCAGCAGCAATGTTCTGAGTTAAGTCAGAGGCATTTGCATCAGCAACCCAAAATTGACTTCTAGCACTTTCAAAAGCAATATCAGTGTCTCTTAGCATTCTTGACATTGTTTTTCTTGCGGCATTGAGCACGCCTATTCCAGCACTTCCAGCTCCAGCTACTACAATTTTCATCTTAGGAAAGTCAATCATCGGTCTTCCTTGTGCTCTGACTGCTCCTAAAAGATCAGCAAGTGCAACTCCTGCTGTTCCCTGAACGTCATCATTGAACATTATGTATTCCTTTCTATAACGTTGCAATAGCTTGAAGGCCCACTTAGTTTGAAAATTTTCAAACTGCACAATCACATGAGGCCAACGGGTAAAAACTGCTTCCATGAACTCGTCAATAACTTCAAGATACTCATCTCCATCAAGGCGGTGCTCTTGTAATCGCAGACATAAGGGGACTTTCAGAAGCTGCTCATTGTTGGTTCCAACATCAATCATGACAGGAAGTACTTTATGTGGATTTATCCCTGCAGCGGCAACATAGAGATCCAACTTTCCAATTGAAATCCCAATTCCCTGAACACCAAGATCTCCAAGACCAAGTATTCTGCTTCCATCCGTTACACCAATCATATCCACCTATTCTGCTGGCCAATTGTAAACCATTGACATCATTTCTCCATGATCTTCATCTACGAGCTTCCCTTTGTCAGCCTGAGTAAGGGGAACTGGCTTGGAGGGAAGCTTAGGCTGTGCCGCCGCCGCATTGTTCTGCGCTGGCTGCTTGGCTGGTGGTGCTACGGCGTTCTCCGGCTCGATCTTCTGCTGAGCCGCGAGCAACGAGGGGTTTTGGAAGTTGAAGTATGGTGACAGTTGCATAGGGTTTTGGTAAAACATTAGGGGGTTTTGGAAGTTAGGGTTAAGGAAACTAGTATTTGGGTAGTTAAAAGAGGCTTGTGGTGAGTATGGAAGATTTTGATAAGCGATTTGATTTGCCATGGAATTTATAGCTGTAACAAGATTGTCATACCATGTGTCATGGTATTAAATTGTTGTTTAATCCAGTCGAGTGAGTTTGCCATATCCAAGCTCGATACCAATGTAACAACCTTGAGAGTTGTTAATGGAGTTGTATCTCTTTTTGTATTTTCTCGTATATTTTGTGGTATGGAAGAGAGATAGAGTAGGTAGAAGATGAATAGAAGATTCGAATGTGAGAAAACGAGAGAAGAAGATTATTGAAACTCGCTTGTCATTTCCTTTCCAGTTTAGCTACTAATAGTCAACAAGAAGTAAGAAACGTGTTTTCAAAATAACAAAGTTACAATAGCGTAAAAGATACGTGGCTCCTCCTGCATCGTCCATCGCGTCTACTGATCCAACGGCTTGGATCCCTGACCCCTTTTAACACCTATAATCGCATCATCAAAGCTTTCTCCAGCATTCCAGAATTTCTCTTCTTCCCTCTTGATCATCCCCGCCTCTTCATCTTCGATCATGTTTAATTTAATAAACAGCAAGTTCCCTTCCTCCGATTCTTCATCCTCCAAGCGATTATTCGTCTCGATTGTCCCTATTGGGGGAATTGTTACACACTACCTTTCCAAGAGTGTGAGCAAGGGCCGCGCCGGCGACTCCAGCACCGACGATGATGATTTCATCTCCGCCATTACTCGATCTGCATTCTCTTGTATCATTGAAGGTGGTGGCGGCGGTGAGGCCACTCTCCTGGTTTTTCTTCGAGAACCCATAAAAGTAGAAGATGAGAACTCCCAAAACGGCGACCAAAGCCGTGCACAAAAGGGTGAGATCGTCCATTTCCTCCGGCAATGCAGGCAGCTTCGCCCAAACTATCTGTCGCCGGCGGCAACGCAATGCGGTGGCGGTGTGGCACGAGGAACAAATTCCCTTTTCCTTATTGAAAATTTTGTGTTTTGCCGGAAATTAAATCAATGCGTCGCTGGCGTGATTTGGCGTATATAGGTGTTGTATATTTTCGGTCATACAGCAAAATTGATAAGGCATTACAAATAAAGAAAATATGGATTTGTTAACGGTCTCAAAATATATGGGAAAAATTGTTAAATTTGAAAATCTCCCACCACACACTCACACCGCCACTCGTACCACTGACAAACACACAGCAGAAGATGAAGATGAAGACTTTCTGTCCTCAGTCTGAATAAAACAAGAAGAAAGTGGAAGCTGCTTAGATGAAGAATGGTACTCCTCCGTCCCATTACTTTTCATTTATTTTTTTTAGTTATTCCATTAAAACTGTTTCATTAAAAAAAAAAAAAAAAGTGGACAAAAATCCATCATTCAATAATTAAATAATACACATCACAAAATACCATTTTCTTTATAATCGTACTTAAAGGAATAAAACACTATAATAAAACAGAAGGAGTATTAAAGTTACCATATAAATGTGTAATCTGTATTCTAGTTGCTTCTTATATGCTTACATGAATCGTATTCGAAATTTTCTTTATCCTATTGCATTGATTGGATCTTATAATGTGACATCGATATGGTACCCCAAGTTTCGAGTTTTTGTGTGTGACGATGTATTATTTATTATAATAACTTATAAATCACATAAATAATGTAAACCACATTATATAAACTCGAGACTTTTTACTTTATAGTTTATAAAACAATTGTAGTAGGAGTATATAATTAAAGTTCAGGATTGAGAACTCTTTTTCATCATCGTATGTTGGCAAAGCAATTGTACTATATAATACTCCTTCCATCCTAATAAATAATTGTAAAATATATGTCCATGTTTTGATTATATGTATCTATATCGGTTTGTTTGATGCTGGGGGAGACTAAATGGTCCTCCCTTGCTAGCAAGCAACAGGTGGCCTTAATGTCCCATTGGGATGGCGTAGTGGTGAAGGTGGGTGGCCCAGGACCGATAGATCCTGAGTTTAAATCTCACTGGAACCACTATGTGTTGTCTGTCACCTATGGTTAGTGTAGGGTGGTTGAACTCTCCTATGTGGTTTGCAGGCTACTGCACAAGGAGCGGAGTTTATCCAGTGCGCACCGAAGGTAGTGGCTGCGGGTTCCAGGAATTAAAAAAAAAAATAGGTGGCCTTAACATTACATAATTTCAAATTTAACTTTTAATTATTATTTTTTTTTTTTTTTGCAAATGAAGGTAACCTTAGTTGGGTTAGATACAAGTCAACAACCACCACTACCGCTCTTTACACAGTGAAGAGAGAGAAGAAAGTGATTTGAGTTTTTTATTTTACCTCTCACCACTCTTTTTCATTTTTACTCTCCTGGTGGGTTAAAAACTTTTGTTCTTTATCAAATTAATCTCTGATAATTTTTATTGATAGCGAGTATTATCTCAATTCAAAAAATATGTTGCATTTCGATTCTCTTGGATACTTTATTTTTTCAAAAGAAATAGAAGCTACATGTGAAGGGTTTAGAAAAAAAAAAGTTCTTGAGAAATGGAACTTTATGGAAGTTTTGCCAACCAACAATTTATTCTTCATGCCAAAAAAGGAAAAAAATTATTTATTCGCAAATTTCTCCTAGAAATTTCAATAATCCATTTGTTTCTCATTAACTAATTATCTCTGGTGAAGGGGTGGTGAACTATTTCAGAAAAAGGGCTTGATTCAAGTAGATCTGAGCGGCGAGATCTGGCCGCGGACTCTTGATCTTCAGCAAATTTGGTAATGTCAAAGCATTGAGCAAATACTGTGTCGTTTCGAGAAGATTCCTCTCGCTTGTGCCGCCTAAGATAACAAAAAATTGGAGTTGGAGAACAGAACGATGGAGAAGAGGGAAAGATATTACCTGGGGAAGAAGATATAAATGTTTTCATAAAGAGGGGCAACAATTTTTAAAATAACCTAAAGCCTAACCCAAGTAAAGTTAGAGAAAAAAATAAAAGAAAATAAAATGAAAATAAAAGACATATGTATTGTATTTTAAAATTTTAACTCCCTTTACACGTGCTGCTTGCTGGGGAGGGAGGACTAGATAGTCTTCCCCCAGCATCAAACAAACCATCTATATTTTTAAGAATGAAGCTCAAGTGACAACATCTGATAGATCTAAAACACTCTCCATCTCATTAAGACTGTCCCCTTTGATTTCAGCACGGAGATTAAGAAACTTTATTTAGATGTGTATTTTTTGAGTCTTAATTATATTATGAAATTAGCACAAATTTCATACAATAGGGCATTGTATATTTACATTAGGATTAGGTATATTCCGTTTCCGTTCCCTACCCGCTCCGTGCGGAAATGGGAGTGGGTAGCAAAATCATCTTCCCACAAGGCTGGGTACCTGCATATTGATATTCGCAATGCATGTTTCCGTCCCACGCCAACCCCTAAAATTGGAGAAGACCATTTTTTCCTTTTTTTTTGGACTGAAATCACATAAGATTAGAATCTATTTAAAATTAACAATTTCGCTAATTAATTATTACTGATAGAATTTTTTTTTTAAAAGACCTTGGACGACAAACCCACTCAAGCCCCTAGCTACAACCAGGGCCGGCCCTGATATTCGGGAGGCCCTAAGCGAAAAGCGAAAAGCAAAAACGGGTCCTCTTATTGAAGCTTTGTGAACTATATTTATAGCGAAAGTTAGCACATGCTTCCATATTTGTGTACCTACATAACTTTAAAAGTAGAAACCGTAAAGTGCAACAATTTTTTTTAAAAAAAGGATCGACTACTTATTGAAATAACTTAAATTTTCTAGCACTTTTGAGATGCAATATTATCAATAACATCACCAAGATCAAGTTTTTCCCATACCTCATTTTCAATACATAAAATTGTTAGTCTATTTAACCTTTCTTGAGACATAGTAGAACGCAAATATGATTTTTTAAATTTTAGTTTTGAAAAACTTATTTCTGCTGAAGCTACCGTAACATGTATACTCAACAATATTTTATATGCAATAGAAACATTAGGAAAATAATTTGAAGCTCTAACAAACTCAAGAACTTACTTTATTTCTAAAGGTAAACATATTTTCTAGGCTACATATTGTACTCATCACACGTCATAAATTACTCAAATACAATACAAAACCCAAACTCCTATTCTAAAAAATTAGCACAAATTGGAAGCACAAACCTAATTTAAAGAGAAATTAACACAAATTGAAACGAAAAAACTTGATTTTAAAGGGGAATTTCAACGAATTGAAGAGAGAGAATAGTGAAGACGGGTCACGAAAGAGAGGAGAGCCGGCCGGTGAGTGGTGATTGACCCCTGGCCGACCGGCAACTACCAACTAAATTGGAGTGGTGGTTTGAGACGTTTTCGTTTTTGCGTTTAACATTGTGCAGTACAGAGTGAGAGAGAGAGATTAGATGCTGCACTGCAAGAAATAAAAATAAAAATAGTCGTTAATAATTGTAGTCGGCCTCCTCACAACTCACGTATTTGTTATGTAGGCAATAGACTCATATTAATTTTTAAGAAATCACAATATTGAATCTTGGAAATGGGCTCATAATATATATTTTTTTTATTAAATGGGCTCAAAATAAATATGGACTCATATTAATTTTTTTTAACGGACTACTTTGTACCGGGCCATATCTTAGATTTCGAGGCCCCTTAAAATTGGGGGCCTAGGCAAAAGCCCCACCTGCTATTCAGGTGGGCTAGCCCTAGCTACAACCACTAATTTTCATCCATGTTCCCGACATAAACTCAAGTGTAATTAGTGAGGAGAGGGAATACACCTGATGGATTTTTCTTGAATCGAGATCAACATTGTACCCGTTCTAACATAAAGCTGCAATAATGTTCTGAATTTTGAAAAAGAGGTCAGAATCTCTGCAATACAATTCAAGTTGAGAGAATTATCTCTCTTGTGAACTACTACCTCTGTCCAATTATTATCGACCACCTTTCCCGATTGGAACGCTCCACTAATAATGATCAGTTTCCTAATTTGACAAATAGTTATCATATCTCTTCTACTTTATTATCGTCTCTCTCATATTTTATCATCTTCTCTCCTACTTTATCATCTACCTTCACTAATTTTCTATCTCCTACTTTATCATCTACTCATCTATCATATTTTATTATTTACTCTCTTAATTCCTGTGACAAAAAGAAAGTGGCCAACAATAGTGGGACGGAGGTAGTATAATTCACTTGAAGTTTATCTAATCCATTTTTAATTTACTCCATTTCTAGTTTCTGGTTCTGGTTTAGGATGGGAAAACTGGAAAAGTGTATGTGGGGACAACTTACTGTTGGTGTCGTTGATTTGTAGTGATATGTAGTTTGATTTATACACCCTCCGTTCCATTATTAATGTCTCATTGAGACTGGACACGGTTATTAAGATAGTGGAGGTAAATGTGTAAAGTTGTGGTGTAAAAGTATAAAGGGGTGGGGTTCACTTGCTTAAATTGATTGTGGTCCACTCATTTATTTCCTTATTTGGTATGAGACATAAATAATGGGACAACCAAAAAAGGCAAGTGAGACATTAATAATGGGACGAAGGGAGTATTAAGCTTCCATTATATTCGTTTTCTAATCAGAACCTCCTTTTTTATTTTATTTCTTAGTTTTTTAACATTGGACAAACTTGTCATAGTTTTCCTCTGGAATAGTGCAGTTTGAAGCTTTGATTTCTTGTTAATAAAAAAACATTTGCTCATAAAAATCTTCTGAATTGTTATTAATCATCATTTCGAAGTTGAGCACTTTGACGGCCGAACCACTGATATTTTGCATAAAGAATTCAAGCTACTAATCCTCGATGTTTTTCTGCTTTTGTTCTTTAATACTTGTTTTTTTTTTTTTTTACTTTTGTTCTTTTGATTTTTTGTTTGTTTTTTACTAATTAACTACCTGGTTTTTGTGTTCTTTCTTTGAAGTAAATAAAGTACCATCAAATAAATGTTTATGCGGCGTAGAGGATTTTCTTTGAGTTTCTTTGGAATGTAATTATAATGAGAAGATTATTTTGGGATATAATTTTTTTGAAAAAGACTATTTTAGAAATTTTCTCAAATTCGATGTAAATCTATCGCCTAAGTAATGACGAGTTGGGTATGTTCGTTATTTGCCATGGTTTCTTATTATGTAAAACTTAAACTTGTTAAATCAAGATAAGTCTTAGAGATACTCTTTCCAGATCCAAAAAGAATCCTTCTTAGGTACTACAAATATGCTTTTCTAATTAAAAGAGAAAAGCAATTGCAGTTATTTGTTTGCTTCCAGTGTAGTATGACGATATCTTCTTTAGAAAAAAAGAGGAAAGGGACATAACTCTATTTCTTCAACTGGTTTTACTTTTCTTATATACTTCAGAATTATGATGAAACTTTTAAGTGCCTAGAAGTTACAACGATAGTAATAGTTTTTTGTATTTTATTAATTGATCATTTACAGTAACACAACACAACTGCCTTTTCCACCCTGTTCGCGAGCCCAAAACAACCTTGGGCATAAAAAGGGTGAGACTACATAAAGTCCAATTTATTAAATTATAAATATTTCGAATAATATGTTCTAACATTTTTTTTACGTTATTATATATAGTGAGTGACGAACTTTGTTAAGTATGAGTTTAAATTAAATATAAATCAATTAAATAATCAGAATCTGCATGTATCTATCCAAATTATGAACGTAACCTTCTGGAGTAAAAGATCCACGATTTTCGGATTTTTTTGTGATTAAATTTAATGGATAAAATACCGCATTTTCCAGTTGGCTTTTATTTATGTATGTTTCACTATCATTCTTTTATTTCAATTAGTTTATTAACAAAAAAAAAAGAAAAAAGAAAAAAAAGTATGAGGTTTATTTTGTTGGGTGCTCCTTTAAGAGGCCACCTCCGCTAATTCCTCTTTCATGTCACCCGTGTTGCATAAAGGAATGAATAAAATATAGTTTAATACTAAAATAAAATAAAACTCCAAATCCATCCGACCAACTGCTAGCATTGTGTAAGGATAAATTAACGGATTTCATTTCCTTGAATGAATTACTTAGTGGTTGATTGGTTGATTTGGAGCCTGAGGCAACAGGTTTTAATGAATTCTGATTTTATTGATATTGCTAGGTGTTATTTTTACTTAATATGTATCTTAATAACTACTAGGACTCTTTTGGTGTCAAACAACATTTAAATAATGTTAGTTAGCTTTATAATTGGAGACTTTTTAATTTTTAGTTTCAATATAAAATAATTTAATTTGTAAAAATGAATATTCAATGAAACATATAAATATTGCATATGCAAAAAAATTAATTAGATGAGAAGGCTATTTTAAATCACACCAACTCATCTATAAATTGAGTATGTCGTATATAATTAGCTTAATACTCCCTCCGTCCCATTGGAATCGTCTTGTTTTCCATTTTGGGCGTCCCATTGGAAGCGTCTTTGTTTCTAAAAAAGACAAGAATATGTGAACAAGATTTAACTATCCAAAAGTCAAACAATATACACCACACATTATCATTTTCTTAACATCCATGCCCATTGGAAACAAGACGCTTCCAATGGGACGGAGGGAGTACAATTTAAATATTCTATATATTGTTAGCAAACTTTGTACTGTTGTACATTAACAACGCCTATAACTACACATCGAATAAAGATACAAAATAAATATTAAAATAATAAAAAGTAATAGTAATAATTATAATAAATGAAAAAGTGAAACGATTTTGTGGGCGCTAACCGGATATACCATCAACCTTATATTTATTGGTATTGGTATTGGTATATGGTCACGAGACATATGAGGCCACAATAATATATTTATTTATAACCATGTCTTGGCTTCAATTATGTGAGCTGTTATATGGGAAATTGTTCTAACACAAACCCTAACCACCCAATAACGTATGAGAGCAACTCCAACGGCGTCTCCATTTTGGAGTAGAACGGCTATTTGCCGTGTAATTTAACTCCAACAACTGTCGGTAACATTCAGTAGAATGTTGCCTTTACAATTCCACTCGGTACCACTAACATATCCCTGTTCATACGGTAGTTGTAGTTCTTTTTCTTTTCTTTTTTTTTTTTAATTTTTTTTAAAATTATTTGTTGGTCCAAAGACAAATTTTCATGTGGTGGTGGTGGTGGTGGTGGTGGGGGGTGGGGGGGGGGGGGGGGGGGTGTGAATACACCTAAGTCCAATTCAAACGCCAAAGTCAGTCTTCGACTGAGTATGCTACTGGACGAGTTAGTAAGCCAAATAAACTTTCATATCACGTGGGTAGAGTGATTCCAAATGCCAAACACTGTCTACTAACTTCAGTTAGTCTACAGTAAACTCAGTAGATGAATGAGTGCGGAATGTGTAGGCCCGGTTTTTATATCGTCTCGAGTTGAAAAACGTTATTACTGAAATCGGTTCAGATCATGCTTGTGCGTAGATTCAGTTTTACTGAAAGTCTAATATGAGTTTTAACAAATCAGTTTTATGCAGCGTGAACAGTAAATCAATGAAACAGTAAGTGCAAATGTAATTTTTAAAGTGGTTTGGATACTCAAGATCCTACGTCCACTGTCCTGAACAAAGCAGGAGTTCTTGAATTTATTATACTGAGCAAGCCTCAGTCGATCTGTTCGCATAACAAATTCTTTAGATATAGTCTTAGCGACTTTACACAGTTTCAAACACAAGGTTTGAGTTATCTCCAACTAGGAAGAAGTTCTTACAATAAGAACAATTCAATGAATATGAACTCCTTCAGTTTATAAGCTTGTGATCTAATAGGGTGGCTTATAATAGATATTAGGAACAGAGTGTCTCTAGAGAAGAACTATAACATATATTTTGTTAAGTGAGTTCTTCGCTGAGTGATCTTTGAGTTTGCTAGAGGTTGTGAGCTTTGAATGCTTGGTGTTCCCGGTAGTGTCTTCATCGTTTGAATCTCGATCTCTATTTATAGTCTTGACTTATGAATAGATCCGTTGGAGGTGTTGGGATTTTGTATACTGGAAGCACTTTTATGCTTGTATACAATGTGTTTTTGTCCTTACCACTGTTTTATTATCCTATCTGATAAATATGTATATTTGCACATGTTATCCTTTATCTTGTATAAAAGTTAGATTTGTGTGGTGTGTCGGGTATCACGAAGACAACACAAATTGGTTGAACTCGACAAGATATAAACAAGTTAACAGTATGAGACAACTTAAGGATGAAGTTGTCGGTTTAAGCTCGCAGATTTAGATAAGAAGTGGTTTGTCTTAGGCTGCTTGTCTTTTTCCGGTACACTTAAGGTGGTGTATTGAAGGATCACGGTGAGATGTGTTCTCCTAACGACCTTAGTGGAGAACCAAGATCTCGGTGACTTAGGCGATCTTAAGCTTGGTAAGACTTCGGTGAGTGCATTTGGCTATCTATCACTTTGACCTACTATGGTGAACGCCCGATGAGCGGCCGGATCTACGTATCTTGGGTGTTAGTAGTCATTTGTGGCTCAGTCGGTTGTTGTCGTATCTTGCGGCCGTATCCCGGGGAATGGGTTGATAATATCCCCCGAGGAACTCGAAAGGATTAGCACACTAAACCCGGCCGGTTGATTAAGTTCGGGTGTGTTAATAAGGTCGAGTGGTACTACTCGAGGAATACAAGATGTTAATTAATTTAAGCGGTCGGTAAGCTTAATTAATTAACGGATATTTCTATCTTAAATACGGAGATCGATTAAGTCTAAAATACAAGCCCTTGCTCAAATTGGGATAAAGGGGTAAGTCAGCACGGATTCTCTAGTGGAATGAATCCGTGTTAATTAATTAATTTTGCTCTGGGCTGAGCATGGATAATTAATTAATTGGAGGCCCAGCTTTATTTCTTGTATTGGATCCCTGATCTGGCCCAATTAGTTGCCTAGTAATTTATTATCTCTCAGAATTCATTATTAATGGATTAATGTATTTTACATTATTTAATAATGTTATTTATCTGGAATTAATTGGCTGGGCCAATTAATTGATAAATATTAGTAGCCCAATAAATTAATTAATTATATTATGGGCTGATTTAATAGAAGCCCATTGGATTATAATTAAATTAATGGGCTACAAATATATTAATATTATATAGGTTTTTTGAAGCCTATATATATTAGTATTCTGTTCAGAAACTCACACAATTGATTCATAAAAATCGAGAGTGGCATGAGTTACAGAGAGAGAAATAAATTTATTTTCTTCAGATCTCTGACCACCCAGAGGGAGAAAAAGGCCGGGACACAGATCAGAAGGTCTAACACAGGAGCAACAATCGGAGCCGCGACAACACACCAGGAGGAAGGTAGCCTTACTGTAAACCCTATTATTCCTTCAATTGGTATCAGAGCCTGGTTTAGGCTCTGATTGTTGTTTAATCGTTTTTTATTTCGTCGTTATCGGGCTTATTTCGTGTTTGGGGCGGCCTGCGAGCCACTGTTTTGACCCCGTTGTATCGTTTTTCTCGTGAGAAAATCCACGAGTAGTTGATAGGATCAATGTTCTATGTGATTGTACTGTTTTTTGAACTGTAATTGGTCCGATTGGCACGAAAATCGAGGCGCGACGGAGCGGAAGGGCGAAAACCTAGTTTCTGGCAGAACACGGGCGCCGACTTGCGACAGCGCGTGAGAGCGCGTGCTAAAGTATCCTTCCGCTCCGTTCGGATAGGTTTGTTCGTCTTCGCGTTAGCTTCGTCTGGATAGGTCGTACGACCCATTCCGATTTCTGGTTTGTCCGGAATAGCGTCGGAAAGGAGAAGTGGTCGTGCTGTCCAGAAATTCCCAAATTGGCCAGGAAACCCTAGTTTTCTAGGGTTCCGCCGCATTTTTCGGCGGCGATTCCCGGCGGTTCCGGGGTCGGATTTCCGATAGGCTTGGACCTATGGAATCCTTGTCTTACGAGCTTCGCGTTGATAGGTCGTATGGGATCATCCGATCCCGGATGCGACCGAAATTGGCGTCCCGAAGTTCTTTGCTCGTTATGAATTCGTTCCGGCGAATCGTTTGAAATTCGGGAAATTGAGGAACTAATCTCGGCCGGAATCCGTTACCCGGTGGTCGTGAGTGTTCCAATTACGTTTCCCCTCTTTCAATTGATCGAATATCGGATCGGAAAGAGGCAATTTCGCGTCGGCGGAGCCGCTGGCGGCGCGGATGCATTTCTTGCTTTGAAATCCCGTCGCGGTTGCTGAAATTTCCCGGCTATATTGCACTGCCCGTGGGTCCGGGTGAAGTATGGTAGCAGTAGGGACGAACGACGAGGCGGTGGGAGGCGACGGGAGGCCGGGTGGCTGCCGCGGCGCAGGCGTCGGGCGCAGAAGCGCAGCTGCGGGCGCTCCCGGCCGGTTTTTAGGGCGACGGCCGGCCGGCGAGGGGTGTAAAGGCCGCGCGAGACCCTCCCCGATTGATGGCGCGCGGCGCGGTGCGAGCGGCGGCGGCGGCGACTTCTTGCTTAAGAAGACAACGATGATGTGGCGGTTGACGTGGCCGTCACGTCGGCCAAGCGCTGGCGACCATGAAGACACATGCCGCCACGTGTGCGCCACGTGTGCGCCACGTGGCAGACCCCCGATGACGTGGCGACGACGGTTCGATCTTTGTTTTCGACACGCTTCCGGATTCGAAGATTTTCAAGATTTCGAAGATCCGTATTTTGATCGAGGCAATGTAATAGTTAGGAATTACGTGTTTTAAAGCCCGATAACGATTTTAAATTTCCTATTTGCGTATTTATTTTTAATTATGCTTTAGCATGCGATTATGTGATTAATTGCGCTTAGAAAAGCATGTAAATAGGATTTATGTCGTTGTTAAAGCATGTTTTATTTTTCGCGAGCACGTTTTATTATGTGCGTTTAGAAATTGCATGCTTTAGGAATTATGTGTGATTGCATGATTCGTTACAAACCTTTTGAACAAAAAGACTAAGCAACTTTAAAATTAAATGTTTAATTAGATTCCATTAATTTGGATTTTAAACACTTAATCGGACCTCCATTAATTGGACTCTACACGAAAGTAGTAAGATTATGTAAGTAAACGTCCACTGCGTGGCTTGCTTGCATTTTTGAGCTACCGGTTTTGTGAGATGAGTTTTCCAAAACAATATTTGATTATTATTGAGTAGTGGGAGCGAAGCCGTAAACGTCCACTGCGTGGCTTGCATGCCTAGTAAACACGAGTACTCTAGAAGATAATAATTAAATAGGATGGCTAATTAGATCAAATTGAATGCGGCATGGTTCGAGTAAGTATGTCAATTTCAAGAATTTGATTCTATTTGGTCAAATTAATGGTCAATGCTTAGATGTCACCGCAGGTACAATTCACTTCCCTCGAAGTCCCTTCCCGCGTTTTAATAGTGACATGGTCCAGAATATCGAACTATTAATTTCATTCGTCTCAAGAGCCTAGACGTGGATTGAAATTAAAGAGCTAGGTAAATAGCTTGGTTTTAGGGTTACGCTAGTAAACGTCCACTGCGTGGCTTGCTAGTGGAATTCTTAGAGTTTTCGAGGTTTTTAACATCATTGGTTTTTCAAAAGGTTACAATGATTGTTAATTACGAATTATGTGCAAATATTAATTTTATACATGCTTTTAATTTATATTTTTTCGAGATATGTGCGTTCAAAAACTTTAATTTCGAGTTCCTAAACAAGTCTCACCAACCAAACCACTAACGGGTTTACAATTTTAAATAATTTTACAAAGTGGAAGAGATATCTTACCTTCCCAATAAATGCTCTGCAAAGGTTCTATAAGAACTTTTTTTTTAGGACCGCTATGTCTAAGAACGAGTTTACTTTGAGTATGTTACTCAAATCTTTGGTAGCGGTCAAAGAGGTTATAGAAAAGGGCAAGAGTGCTCAAGTCTTGAATATCCCTAGTAGTTCAAGGAATCCTCCGAAATGCGGAAACCGGAAAAAGAACGAAAAGGGTGGACATTTCAAGAAGAGCAAAGTGGGAGTAAGAAGACGGTCCTTACCGGCGACATGCAAATGTCAAAGGAGAAAGGAAGGTTCTTCAAGAATGGTAAGAAAGGACACTTTGGAAGAATTATAATCCGGATGTCAAGGCAAAACAGAAAGAGACACGAGTCGCTCTTGTAATCGAAACTGTTCGGTTTCCTCTTCTACCCATGAATGGGTAGTGGATTCGGGGCAACTGTTCATGTTTGTTACACCTTGCAAGGTTTCTTGCGAGAAAAGGTAATTGAGCAATGGCGAGGTGGTAGTCTCAATAGGAAATGGATTGAAAGTTCCCGAATTGCCATTGGAGATTTAAATCTATCTTTTGATAGTTCTCGTTTTAGTACTTAAAGATGTTTAATATGTGCACGAGTTTAGGCGAAACATTATTTCTGTTTCAAAACTCGCACTATGGATGGTTATAAATCAAGTTTTGATAGTGAAGTTTCTATCATGAAAGATGATGATTTTATCCGTGGTGGACCATTAAACGGATCTTTATATACTATTACTTGTAAACCGCGTAATTACGTTAATATTGCTTCCTCATCATCAAATCCTAAGAAGAGGAAAGAGTCTTCTAAGGTAAACCAAACTTATCTATGGCACTTAATACTAGGTCACATCAATCTTAACGGGACTCGAGAGGTTGGTGGAATATGGATCGATGGAGTCTCTCCAAGATTGAACCATTTCCAACTTGCGAAACTCGTTTGGAAGGAAAGATGATGACTAGGCCTTTGAAGGCAAAGGGTTATAGAGCCACAGAAGCATTAAGTTTGATACATTATGACTTGTGTGGGTCTATGTCTACACAAGCTCGTGGAGGGTATGAGTACTTCGTCAAATTTACTGACGATTACTCGAGGTATGGATATGTTTACCTTCTTCGCCACAAGTTGGATTGCTTTGAAACCTTTAAGGAATTCAAGGCAGAAGTGGAGAAGAAGCTAGGTAAAGAAATCAAAACACTACGATCTAATCGTGGTGGGGAATACTGTCCAACGAGTTCAAGGACTACTTGACGAGATGTGGGATTACATCCCGGTGACCGGCACCAGGCACGCCTCGGCGAGAATGGTGTGTCGAGAGAGAAGGAACCGAAGTCTCTTAGAGATGGTTCGGTCGATGATGAGTTATGCAACTTTGCTAGTTTTCTTTTGAGGATATGCCCTAGAGACTGCAACATACTTGCTGAATCGTGTGTCTTCCAAGTCGGTGCAAAAGATCCCTTTCGAGTTGTGGAGCGGGCACAAACCCAGTATGCACCACTTAAGGATTTGGGGGTTATCCCCGCTTATGTGCTAAATAGGCGGTACGACAAATTGGAATCACGTTCAGAAGTGATGTTGTTCATAGGGCATCCGAAGGAAACGAAAGGTGGATACTTTTATGATCCTAAAGAACAGAAGATCGTTGTTAGGCCTAACGCTCGGTTCTTAGAAGAGGATTACATTAGTAACCAAAAATCTCGAGTCGACATCATCCTTGAGGAATTACAAGGTGGTCGGGTTCCACTTGAACAGCCAGTTGTGCAAGATAGTACTCCACGAGTAATCGCACACAATCTGTTAACACGCTCGACAACTTGTTCGACGTAGTGGGAGGGTGATATTTACACCTGATCGGTATATGTTCACTATGGAGACGTTTAATTATCTCCTGGCAGATGAACAAGATACCGTGGATCCCTGGACTTACAACGAAGCAGTGGGAGATGTAGATGCACCATGGACTCGAGAATTTGAGTCCATAAGCCGATATGGATGTATACGAGATCACTGAACTACCTAAGGGCTTCAATGCTATTGGTAGTAAGTGGGTATACAAGAGAAAGAGAGAGCACCGAATGAAGAGATCATGGCGTTTAAGGCCAGATTAGTGGCGAAGGGTTTTACCCAGAAAGAAGGTATCGATTATGAAGAGACCTTCTCGCCTATAGCAATGATCAAGTCCATTCGGATTCTCCTTGCCATATCAGCTCACATGAAACTAGAGATCTGACAAATGTATGTCAAAACCGCTTTCCTAAACGGTCACCTTGAAAAAGGTAGGGACATCTACATGAAGCGAACGGATGGTTATGTGAATGAGGGCGAAGAGCATCTAGTTTGGAAGCTTAAGAAGTCTATTCATGGACTTAAGCAAGATTTTCGGTTATGGCACCAGCGTTTTCGACGAGGTAGTCAAATCCTATGGATTTGTATCCTATCCTAACGAGGTGTGTGTAACGTATTTGTGTTAACGGATCAGTGGTGTTTCTTGCATTTTACGTAGATGACATCCTTCGCATTAGCAATAATGTTGAAGTGTTATCAGACGTAAAGACGTGGTTATCCGAGCAGTTTCAAATGAAGGACTTAGGTGAAGCTGCTTACATCCTTGGGATCAAGGTTATTCGAGATCGCCAGAAAAAGGATGTTAAGCTTGTCACAAGTGTCCTACATTGACATTTGTTATTGCTCGTTTTAGCATGCAAAAGCCAAGAGAGGTTTAGTACCTTTCGAAATGGCATTTTTCTATCCAAGAATCGGTGCCAAAACGCCCTCGAAGAGATAGAAAATATGAGGCAAGTACCATATGCTTCATTCTTAGGTAGCCTCATGTATGCGATGCATTGTACAAGAGCGAGATATCTCATATGCCGTAGGCATGGTCTCAAGATATCGGTCTAACCTTGGAAAGGAATCTTGGATGCGGTCAAGTATATTCTCAAGTACCTTAAACGGACTAGAGATTATAGGCTTGTTTACTAGTCGAGACGATCTAGTGTCTTTGGGTTACACGAGAATCGGATTTCCGGGTGACCGGTCGGACGAGAAGAAGTCTACCTCGGGTTATGTGTTTACCTTGGGAGGTGGAGCCGTTTCATGGAGGAGTGCAAAGCGAAAATGCATTGCGGACTCAACCATGGAAGCGAGTATGTGGGCGCCCGGAAGCTTCGAAAGAGGCGGTTTGGCTCAAGAATTTCCTCCAAGATCTTTATATTGTTCAGAATTTGCCTAAGGCGATCACGATTTATTGTGATAATGCGGGTGCAGTGACAAATTCTAAGGAACCTAGATCTCACAAGGCGTCTAAACACATAGACAGGAAGTACCATATTATACGAGTATTCGTAAATCGAGGTGACCTGGTGATTGACAAAATTGGGCGAAGTCAACCTAGCTAATCCTTTCACGAAGAGCTTGCCACTCCCGGCTTACGAGAAACATGGTCGTGGCTTTGGGATGGTAGAGATGCCCCCCACTTAGGACTACAGAAACTTTTGTATAAGTGGGAGAAGATGTCGTGATAGATAGGATAGATAGCGGGGTACTAGTTTGTACCTAGAAGCCCGACACATTGTATACTAAAAGTTTGCTTTAGTATAAGTGGGAGAATTGTTGGGATTTTGTATCTTGGAAGCACTTTATGCTTGTATACAATGTGTTTTTGTCCTTACCATTGTTTTATTCTCCTATCGATAAATATGTATATTAGCACATGTTATCCTTTATCTTGTATAAAAGTTAGATTTGTGTGGTGTGTCGGGTATCACGAGAAGACAACACAAATTGGTTGAAGCTGACAAGATATAAACGGTTAACACATATTGAGACAACTTAAGGATGAAGTTGTCGGTTTAAGCTGCCGATTTAGATAAGAAGTGGCTTGTCTTAGGTTTGCTTGTCTTTACTGGTACACTTAAGGTGGTGTATTGAAGGATCACGGTGAGATGTGTTCTCCTAAGCCGACCTTAGTGGAGAACCAAGATCTCGGTGACTTAGGCGATCTTAAGCTTGGTAAGACTTCAGTGAGTGCATTTGGCTATCTATCACTTTGACCTACTATGGTGAACGTCCAATGAGCGACCGGATCTACGTATCTTGGGTGTTAGTAGTCATTTGTGGCTCGGGGTCGGTTGTCCGTATCTTGCGGCCGTATCCCGGGAATGGGTTGATAATATCCCCCGAGGAACTCGAAAGGATTAGCACACTAAACCCGGCCGGTTGATTAAGTTCGAGGTGTGTTAATAAGGTTGAGTGGTACTACTCGGGAATACAAGATGTTAATTAATTTAAGCGATCAGTAAGCTTAATTAATTAATGGATATTTCTATCTTAAATACGGAGATCGATTAAGTCTAAAATACAAGCCCTTGCTCAAATTGGGATAAAGGGGTAAGTCGGCACGGATTCTCTAGTGGAATGAATGCGTGTTAATTAATTAATTTTGCTCGGGGGTGAGCATGGATAATTAATTAATTGGAGGCCCAACTTTATTTCTTGTATTGGATCCCGATCCGGCCCGATTAGTTGCCTAGTAATTTATTATCTCTCGAAATTCATTATTAATGGATTAATGTATTTTTACATTATTTAATAATGTTATTTATCTGGAATTAATTGGTATTGGGCCAATTAATTGATAAATATTAGTAGCCCAATAAATTAATTAATTATATTATGGGGTGATTTAATAGAAGCCCATTGGATTATAATTAAATTAATGGGCTACAAATATATTAATATTATATAGGTTTTGAAACCTATATATATTAGTATTACGTTCGAGAAACTCACACAATTGATTCATAAAAATCGAGAGTGGCGTGAGTTACGAGAGAGAGAAATAAATTTATTTTCTTCGAGATCTCGACCACCCCGGAGGGAGAAAAAGGCCGGGACACGGATCGGAAGGTCTAACACGGGAGCAACAATCGGAGCCGCGACAACACGCCAGGAGGAAGGTAGCCTTACTATAAACCCTATTATTCCTTCGGGAGGAACCTAGACACGTGTAAAAAACGACAAGGAAAACGACCATGTTCAATTTTGAAAGTTATTGAGGAGATTCTCTCTTTTTCGGTCGGGAGAGCGGCTTTTGTCGGAACAAGGTACGGTTCGACGGCTCCTCATTAGTCGAGGTAGAATGATAGGTGAGGGCTTGTTCAAACTCCAAAGCAAATGCGAGTTGACTTCCTCTAATTCCTCGGATGAGTTATCTTCTGCGGCGACATGCTTCGAAAAAGTTCGGCTTCATGTCTTTTCTTGTCCACGATTCGGTAGGTTCTAACTAACCATGCCGAGTTCCAATATTAAGTTCGTCAGGCGATAACAATCTCTTGTACTTAGTCTATCGGCCTACTAAACTCTAGCTAGCATGCTTGAGTTCTTAACATGATGAACTCAACTAAGTTATTACATTATACGGTTCATCATTCAGTTAGGGTTTTGAGATATTCAAATCTTATCCCGACATTATATTTTTAGATTAATGATATATTCAATTCATATAATTTATATTAGGGTTAATTTATTAATTATTGTTATGTTTAATTAATGGCATATCCAATTAATGTAGTTTATGTTTTATCTTATTTTAGGTTTATTAGTTATTGTTATATTAAAATAAAAAATTTATAATGTAAAACATAAAATTTAACGTAAGTTGTTACATAAATTGGACAATAATATTAAAATTACACTAAAAATACGATAACAGTAAATTAAGAAAATAAAGAAATCTAGTAAGCTCCAAAATTGCTACATAAGCCTTCAAAGTCGCTTTCGGGTCCTCCAATGCCACTTCCAGATCCTCGAAGATTTGATAAATCACCTCGAGGCTTGAAAGTTATTTTTTCATGTTCATTCTTGAAGTAATCTCGCCGAATGGGATCAAATATCTTGTAGGTGTCTATCATTAAAATCTTATTATCGATTCCCACCTTTGAAAAGCAATAGCTCTGTTCTTTGCTTCCGTAGCTTTGTTCTTTGCTTTAATCTTATGCATTTGTAATGGCAGAAGAATCTCTCTTCTTGTGGATGAGTATTCTCCAATTCTCTTATTTTATGTTCGATTCCTTTCAAAACATCTGACATATCTTCATGATTTTTCCTTTACTTTTTATTTTTTAACACTATACGGACGTTGTGATGGTCTAGAATCACTGCCAGTACCATCACTCAAATTGATATTAAAGGAAGAAGGCAACCCATCGTGTGAGAAATAAGATTTCAGTGGAGTTTATGATTGGAATGAAGACCTTTATTTTCGAAAGCTTTGTGGATTGCTATCAAACTTTGCAAAATCTTTCATAATAGGCCACACGTGCTCGAACTTAAATCCTTTTGAATATTTATCATCGTCCGCCATCATTTCTTTTGTGCGAGTAAGTTGGATAATTAATAAGACATGTTATACTTAGTAAAAAGAAATTAAAACATCAAACCAAATAAATGACTCGTCCTTACAATATAATATTCGAAGCTTCGCTTGAATTGAGATATTCAATTTGCTTTGCACACAAGCTTTGGAAGATTTAATAGAACTCGTAATCGATTGTATGCGAGTTTCAAGTGATCTAGAGCTTCGATCAACCATATCGAAGATGGTTATACCGAGTCACGAACTTCCGTAATACGAATCCACAATTGAATAGATTTTTGGTATATTCTCGTTACTTGATCTTGGTGATAGAATACGATAGAGAAATCGTTACCTTCGTCCACGTATGTTGTCGCAACTTTGATTGTGCTCGCGTTTTAGATCTTTTGGTCCGTTTCCGACCGCTTCCTTTCCTCCGTGTAGACAGAGATCTGAAAGGAATGTAATTTTTCACTCACGCATTCTCACACACGCTTTCAGAATGAATTATCGTAAAATCTTATGAACGTGCATATAATATAATGTTTATATATCATTATATTATAATTGTAGCCCATTAGTAATTATTTTGCTAATGGGCTTCCAATCCATTAATGTCACCCCATTATATAATTAATAACAACCGAGTCCACTTATTTATCAATTAATTGGCCCAATCAATTAATTTCAAATAAATAATTTTCATATTATTAAATAATGTATAAATACATTAATCTATTAATAATAATTCTCGAGAGAGCAGAATAAATACTAAGCATCTATTCGGGCCAGAATAGGGATCCATTACAAGAATTAAAGTCGGACCTCAAATTAATTAATTATCTATGCTCAGCCAAGAACAAAATTAATTAATAAACACAAATTCATTCCACTAGAGAATCCGTGCTGACTTACCCTTTTATCCCAATTTGAGCATGAGCTTGTATTTCAGACTTAATTGATCTCCGTATTTAAGAAATAAATATCCGTTAATTAATTAAGCTCACTAACAACTTAAATTAATTAACATCTTATTATATCCTGAGTAGTACCACTGGACCTTATTAACACACCTGAACTTAATCAATCGGTCGGCTTTAGTGTGCTAATCATTACGAGTTCCTCAGAGGATATTATCAACCCATTTAACAGGGATACAGATGCAAGATACATATAACCAACCTGAGCTACAAATAACTACTATCACCCAAGATACGTCGATCCGATTACGATGACATTTACCATATTAAAGTCAACATGATAGATAACTATAAGCACTCGGCTAAAATTTTATCATGCTTAAGATCGGCTAAGTCATTTGAGATCTTTAGTTCTCTACTAAGGTCGGTTAGGGAGAACACATCTCACTGTGATCCATCAAACACCACCTTCGATGTACCGGTATAGACACGTAGCCAAGACAAGCTACTTCTTATCTAAACTGCACTGGCTTAAACCGATAACTTGTCCTAAAGTTGTCTCGACTTTGATAATGCTGTTTATATCTTCTTAGTTCAACCAACTATGTAGTCTTCTATGATCTACAACACACGACACAATCTAACTATTATACAAGATAAACGTTTTAGCATGTGCATATATATTAAATCGAGACGGGAGAAAGAATAGTGAAAGGAAAACACATTGTATACAAGCAAAAAGTTGTTTCCGGTATACAAAATTCCAACACTTGATTGAACTTCGGTATGATAAGATTTGAAGATCTCAAAACTCCTAGCCGAATGATGATTCATATATTGTAATAGCTTAGTTGAGTTCAACATGTTAGGAATCCAGTTGGCTAGCTAAAGTTCGGTAGGCGATAGGCTCGGTAGCTTTAGATTTGTTCGATGATGGACTCAACACTAGAGACTCATTAAAGGTACGTTTCGGAACCTCCGAATATGTGGACGATAATTGGCATAATGTTGAACTTCTCGGAAGAATATCAATAGGGAGATTACTTAGTAAAGGTGTCAGAAATCGAGAGGAAGTCGACTCAACATGTGCTTTGGAGTTTGAACAAGCCTCACCTAACATTCAACTGCGACCAATAAGGAGCTTCCAAAGACTGTACTGCTACGACATAAAGCCGACATCAAGAGCCGAAAAAGAGAATCTCTACAGATAACGTTCAAGTTGAAGATATCCGCTTTTTCTTGTCGTCTTCGACATGTGTCTAGGTTCCCTCAACGGATCTTTTCACAAGTCAAGACTATAAATAGAGATCAAGCTTCATACGTTGAAGATACCGGGGGCACATAAGCATTCAAGAACATCTTATTTAGTTCTTCTATCCTGGAGATACATTGTTCCCGATCTCTATTCTAAACCCATCATTGCTAGATCATAAGCATAGAAGCTGTAGGAGTTCATGTTTATTGCCTTTGTTCTTATTATAAGAATTCCTTCTTA